>CM034470.1:11020647-12435921 GCA_019925255.1 Litchi chinensis | reverse complement strand
TATCAAATACTTTCGCCGATTCACACTTGATAATATTATTCACCCTATAGCAATACATTTATCAATAATACTCTTCATATCTCTTATTTTTTTACTTATCATCTTATCTTTACTTTCGTCCTACACCATCTTTCACTTATTTTTAGTAGTATATTTACATTTATTTCACCATTTAGTTGTTAGATTTCGTAAATTGTTATAATGGTGATGATTTAGCTTAATCAAATTGAAAAAGAAGAATTAATTAAAAATTTTCAAACATTTCAAAATGCAAAACCATTGGTTTTGCAAAATGAAAGATCGACTTTAACATAAAACATATTCTGACAGAGATCATAATTTTTCCTAACAATAGCATTTTAAATTTTTACAACTACTATATAATTAAAACTTTAATAAGGGCTACTTTTAACTGGAAATGAAATCTTTCTAATTTCATAAGATTACTTTTTGCAGTCATCTCTATAATCTTTTACACTGCAGAGAATCGATCAACAACACGTTGACGACTCAACGTGGGAGTTCGCATTTCGTCACGGATATCAGTGTGAACCAGCTCCGGCGGTGCCTTCACTCTTCAAGAACTTTGTCCGGGAAATGAAACTCTATGTTGCTTGCCCATAATACACCCTTCACAAGGTTCTATAATTGTTTCAGTTTCAAACAGCCCCATCACAATGTTTTTCTGTTTCAAAAGCTTTAGCCCTTTGAAATTTAAGTGACAAAACCTCTTATATATGCCACAGCCCAAGTGTCTTGAACCGCTTCATTCTTCAATGCCACAATAGCTAGCTCCACAGTGAAGATCAATAGAAAATTTTCTATTTTTATTCATTTTAATGTTTGCAATCACTAAATTTTTCTCATTTTTATCAAAAATAGTGAAGCGACCATCCTCAAAGTGAAGAGGATAGCCATTTTTCACAAGCTGACCAACACTCAACATATTCTGATTCAATCCAGGCACAAGTAACACATCATTGATATATCTTATTCCTTTCTTAGTTTCTACAGAAATTCTTGCTTTCCATTTTGACTCTACAATAGCGCCATTTCCTAATTCAACTTTAAAAGTAAATGTAGAATCAACATCAAGAAATATATTCTCACTACCTGACATGTGATTGCTACAGCGACTGTCTAATGCCAGGTACTGTCTTTTAGTGTTGATCGGCAAGCATAAAACAAGTTTCCTTCATCATCAACCTCCCTTTTAGCTTGATTTACCTTTTTGAATATGCAATCTGTTTCAACAGGTCCGGACTTGTTACAATTGAAAACACTGAGGCTTTCCTCAATGCCAACAGCAAGAAGGCTTAGAATTATCAACAGTTGGATCTTTTTCATTCTTGTTCTCTTCTCTTTTGCTGGACTCCCCTTTATTCCCTTTTCTTGTATCACCCTTCTGTTTATCTTCTGAATTATTTTTCTTGAAAGATTTTTGTAGTTTGAAATTGAGCTTTGTCTGAAAGGCATTCTTCACCGACTGCTCATTTCACATTAATCTCCTTTGTTCATGAGACTCCAAAGGTCCCATCAATTGTTCAATATATGGATAAAATGGTGATATCTTTAAATTCCTCAATGGTTGCAACAATATGTTCAAACTTTTCAGAATTTTTTCAACTATCTGATAAGAAAATCCCTCACCAAGAGTTCTCATATGATTAACAACTTCAATCACTCTGAAAAGAGTAATCTTAAATTGATTCGGATTCTTTCATTTTAAGATTTTCAAAGTCTCTACGAAAAGTTTAAGGTTTGATAGCTTTTGTCTTATTATTGCCATGGAACTCACGCTTCAGAATCTCCCAGGCTTCTTTTCAAGTGGAGGCACTCATGATCCTAGGAAATATACCTGCACTAACCCCATTTTGAATTGTTGAAAGAGCCATTGCATCTATCATCCGATCTGCTTCAACTTTTCCTTTTTTTGTAGTTGAAAGTTGGTCCTCTTCTGTAGGTTCTATAAAACCTTGAAAAACAATGTTCCAAAGACCTTCCAACAAAAGCAAAGTCTCCATTTTCATCTTCAAAAAAATCATAACTTTCTCCTCCAAAGATTGTAATAATAGAATACGGGATATTGGATTTTGAACTTGACAGGATGTCATCTTTCAAATGTAGGCAGAAATCAATACCCAACTAGATTAGTTAACACTGCTCTGATACCACTTTTGTTGTAGTAACAATCGAATTATGCAAAAACAGAGGAATATATTTTGAGTTGCTATAGCAGGTGAAGTTACTACGACACCTGCTATTCAGCCCTAAATCTTTGGATCGAGCATTGCCTACGATTCATTCAGGCAGCAAGTACAAAACTAGGACCAACTATTCCGGCCATGATGATATTTGTCGAACAGAAAATCCATGAATATATGAATTCATTCGGATTATCCATAAAAGCCCCTTATTTCAAAACCTTACCTTAAGAATAATGGCTGCAACAGTCGAGTGACCAGAGATTAATTGAAGTCCTGAAAGTTAAATAATTGTGCGACTTATAATTTTTGTATTTTATAATAGAAGATCGTTGCTCAGAGGGAATGATTTTTTCAATCATGATATTTCCTCATTCATTCTCCTGTGATTCTACAACTATATCTCATGCAATTTGCCTACATGCTTGACATCCATTGATTTTATAATATTAGCTTTTATTAGATTACCACCTATGGTGAGAACAACTCCAATCTAAAACATTGTCATGTTAAATGAATACCCTTTGCCCACCCAACCATATTTGATGGTAACTTTATAATTTGTTATATTTATAAAACTTGATGATATATATTATAATATGCTAAATATGGATAATTAAAATATGTGAAAGAGACCTTAAGGTTAGATATATTTAATTATATGGACACGGCTATGATATGTACGTTAAAAACGTTTGTATCATACGAATGAGAGGAAAAAAGAGAGCTGAACCGTTGGATGATGAAAAAGACGATCCAATGGTGAGAAAATAAGAAAAAATAAAAAATAATTAAAAAATATTAGAAATGGGGAACCGGCTGAAGTGGTTATTAATTATTACCCTCTATCCCTTCCCTCTCCTCTGTCACCAGAACCAGAAGATGAAAAAAAAAAAAAAACCCTAGATCTAACAGCTGCTCAAAGTCGATCTGAATGGTTTGCATCTTAGAAGTTGCAGATCCAATGCTTCTTCTTCATTTTATTGTTGGTAGTAGTCATCACTTCACTTGAGTTGGTATATTTGTCAATAGAATAAAATGGTTTCGACAACAATGGATATGTTAAAGCTGCAGCTTCCTCTCCAACAAGAATCTCTCATTTTGTCTGCTGATATGAAGACCAGTCTTGTTCTTGTTAACCTTGTTAATGGCTCTTGTACTGTCTATGTTGGCAACTTGGTAAATCTGTCATTCTTTGTTTTATAATTTTTCTTTCATTTGTGTTTGGTTACTTAATTTCAAATCTGGGATTTTTGTTACAGACTTCACAACCACCTGACAAACAAATGTCTGAAACATTGGATGAGTCAGTAAGGCTTGCTAGAGCATTCTGTGATAGAAACTGGCCTGTTTTTGCTTGTCTTAATTCTCATCATCCTGATATCCCTGAGCCTTCATACCCTCCTCATTGTATTATTGAAACACATAAAGTTGAACTAGCTCCAGGTGCTTACTTGCCTTTTCTGTCCAACACTACTTTTCTGTGCCTCTTCCTCATCTTCTTTCGCCTTGTACGTGTGGTCCTCCAACTACTTTTTTTATTTAACTTTCTTAGTGTTTTTTCTTTCTGTGATATAACTTCAACTTGTGATGAGATTATTATTATTATTATTTTAATGGTGTTTTGTTTTAAAATTTTTTTGGGGTATTGTTAGTTATGGTTTTGCTTGAGCAAAATGGAGTTCATTTTGTTCTATTATGAAATTCAATGTATGGTGTTCTCCTTTATTTAGATTTAAACGATTTCTATTTAATTGTGTGTGTGTAGCTATTTGATGTGATAAATTATTTGGTTTCACTATGTCAAACATATACACAATATTGGGGAAGCAGAGGGAGAAGATGCACATGAGGAAGAGATTAAAGGGCTTGGAAGTGAAAAATGATACTTTCGATTTTTTATTGTTTTCTTTTTTTTTTTTATCTTTTTTTTTCCCATTTTGTAATTTGAAATGCTTTTGATTTTTTATTGTTTTCATTTTCTGAGTTTGGTTTAGATCTGCTAGTGAGCTTGTTAGATTAGTTGTCTTGTAGTAAATCGCTTGTTTGTTTATTAAATCTTTATGAACTAGACTGTGGTTGGTTCAAGTAAGTTAGTAAGTTGTTCGGTTTCTTTGTCTTTTGTTTTTTGTTTGTTTGGTTCATGAGAATGTGGATAATTAAGTGTTAAAGTTTTGAACTTGAGGTGGTCTTTTTGTGATTTGAGTTTCTGGGGAACTAGAAGTTCAACTAAACTTAGCTTTAGAGGTTTTGTTTTTCTGATTTGGGGATTTTTGGTTGGATGTTGGTGGCAGTTCATGGAGTTGAGCATGCATTTGGAGCTCATGAGTATCCAACAACAGGGATATTTGAAGGAGAGCCAAAGCAGTGTGATGGGTTCACATCTTGGAACACGATTTTGATTGGAAAACCTGATATGGGGCTTGCAGAGGTGAGGACAATGATGGAGGAATTAGCTGAGAATGACAAAGGCAATGCATACAATTTGATGACCACAAACTGTGCAATGATGCTTGTCTTAGATTCATTGTAAATCCTATTCCAAGTTGGGTTAATAGTTTGGCCAGAAGTGGTAAGGCCAAAATATTATTGTGGATTGAATTATGATGTTTTGATTTTGCTAATCATGAATGAATTGATTTTCCTTTTCACATTATTGTTAGTATTGGCATGTAAGTTAGATTCTAGTGGTTAACTTGATAGTGAAATGCAGGAAATTCAATGGTTGTTTGATTCATTGTCTAGAAAGGTAGATTTGTTTGGTTTGATTGCATCCAAGAACAATTTTAACTTTTAAGACAATCTCAAAAATACTTCTTCAAATTATAATAACAAGAAATTGTATTTTTCATTTTTTGTTCTCTGTAGTTTGTAGGGGTTCATCCAGGTCATTTTTTAACATCTTGAACTTGTATTCTAGTGTTTGAAAACTATATTCGGATCATGAATCATTTGAAAGAGTTGCACCAAGGAATACTGTCTATGATGCTTGTTCTCTTTTTTTGAAACGTCTATGATGCTTGTTCTTACGATAACAAACTGAAAATTATTGTTAATGTATTTCTTTGGAACTTTGATCAACAGTGAACCATTTTCTTTGTACATGCATCATATATAAGTTTTTCAATTAAATGACTATCCATTGTAATGAATGATGATACAATTAAGGATTCTGTCAGAAGTTGCAGTTTGGTTTTCTCATCATTTTGTTCAATATCTCATTTGTTTGATTATTCCATAACCCCCATTTTCCTGTACTTGCAGTGGACAAAAAGTCGGAGGAGGCCTAAGGGAGTGGTGATAATATTAGGGGTTTGCAAAAGAATAAGAAATTCGTTAAAAAAATTTCTATGTTTTTGTTGTGTTAATTCAACTAAACAATTGCTAGTATTGGTTCTATAGCAAAAATTAAATTGTGATATAATATCCATTTTTGTGAATGTTGGATGCCATAATTGGCCTCTTTTCATATTGCACTTTTGAGGGCTTCCAAGCTATTCATGTTATTATAATTTGATGTCTTCCTTTGATGATTGCTTGGAATTTTTAGTTTTAATTGTAGTCTTTATAGTTTTAATTTTTACAAAAAACTTGGTATTAGTTGTTTTGTATTAGTGAATTCAAATTATGTTAGCGGAGATAAAAGTAGAGTTTTATCAAGTTGGCGAATATGAAAGCAGTGTCTTATCAAGATTTGTGCCTCTAACCTTTTGGAGTTGGGGGTAAATATTACAGTAAACCAAGATAAAGAACTGCAGCTTCGACGACTTAAAACCATTCGCTTTGGTTTTATTAAAAGGAATAAGTTGTTCGTTGTTTTCCTCTTCTTCTAATTAAAGATGTTGTTGCTAATCCATTTCTTTTCTTGTAGATTTTCATAGTTCTAATCTAGCCTGGAAGGTTCTAAGTGTTTTAGCTCTTATCCAATGGAAACCACCTAGGTAAGGATGTTTTAAATTAAATATTAACATTGCAATTTGTGTGGAAAGAAAATTGGTTCGTCTTGCTGTGGTTATCGAAATTTAAAGCGAACATAATGCTTTCATGTCTTAAAAATTTTAAGGCATTTTTATTTCTGGCAATTGCAAAAGCATAGACAATATTTCTTGGTTTAAGAATGTTGAATGTGTAGACCACCTTCTGTTATTTATGGTTGTTTGAAGGATTATGAGAATGGGGTTTTGATGTTAATGAGTGATAATCATTATTATAATGGAAATAATGATTATCAACATAAAAATGGGAGAAATATTATTTTATATTAATTTTGTATGGGTTGAAATTCATATTGTCGACACAATTGATGTAGGTAATGGTGTTAATAAAATTCCGGTTGGCAAGTAAAACTTTTGTTGCGTATTTTACAAATTCTATCTTTTGCTTTCTTTGAGTTTTTTTTTTTTTTTATTTCCAATAGAATTAACTTGTAAACATGCAAGTTAAAATCATGCAAATGCACGAAAATTAAGACTGTACATCGAACTTGTTTCATAAAACCCATTAAAGTCTACTCAAGTTTCATATTTTAATTTTAAATATAGTTGAAGCTTACTTAAAAACGAAATAAAGAACTAAATTCACTATATTTTTCACATAAATATAGTGTCATAATCTCGCAAACATGGTTTGAGAAGTGAGATTTGATTCAAGAGGAAGAACTCAATCCTTTTTGTAGTATGTCGTGAACTAATAGTTTTATGTATCCATTAAACATCATAAAGGTGAAGATGTAAATGTAAAATTAAATCCTAATAAAAAAAATCCTTGAAATTATATTAAAATTAAGCGCAAATATTTTTATGTATTTTTAAGATGTAAATTTAATTAACTTCTTTTCTTCAAAAATATAATTAAATAATATTTTAATCTAATTTAATTATTATTTTAAAAAATCCAATTTAAGTTATTATATTTGACTATATTTTAAAATTGAAAATTAAAAATTAAATTAGATTACACTAATATGGGTGCGTGAACACACTAAAAAAGTGGTTACGCGGCTATACCTTTATTGGAGCACAATTGCACATCCATGATCAATTCAAGTTTCATATTATGGGCGCGGCCACGCTGAACCGATGGTGCAGCTGCACACGAACATTGAAGAACTCCTATCACGCCTAAGGAAACCGTGATAAGAGAGCTTTCTGTCACTCTTAAGTGTGACAAAAGGCTCTTCCATCACGCTTGGGCATGACGGGAGACAGTCTCATCACGTTGGTGTTTGACATGAGGCAAGTGTGATTAGATGCATTGGTATAGGTGCGCGGTCACGCTAAAATAGTGGTGTGGTCGCGCACCAACACTGGGATGAATGAAAAGCTTTCATTAGTATGGGTGCGCGGCCACGCTAAAACAGTGGTACGGCCGCGCACCAATATTAAGATCAATGAAAAGTTTTCATTGGTATGAGTGCACGGTCATGTTAAAACAGTGGTGCGGTCACATACCAACATTGGGATCAATGAAAAGCTTTCACCGGTATAGGTGTGCGGCCACGCCAAAAAAATAGTGCGGTCGAGCATCAACACTGGAATCAATGAAAAACTTTCACTGATATTGGTGTATAGTCACGCTAAAACAACAGTGCAGTTGTGCACCAACACTGGGATCAACGAAAAGCTTTCATTGGTATCGGTGTGTAGCCACGCTAAAACAACGGTATGGCTGCATACTTATATTGAGATTAATGACAAGCTTACACTGGTATAGATGCACGAATACTCTAAAATAATAGTGCGGTCGCACCCCAACACTGGGATCAATGAAAAACTTACACTAGTATGAGTGCGCGACCACGCTGAAACAATGGTGCGGTCGCACACCAACACCAGTGTTGGTACGTTGTCGTGCTGAAACAATTGTGCGGTCGCGCATCAACATCAGTGTTGGTGCGCGGCCGCGCTGAAACAATGGTGCGGTCACGCACCAAAACCAGTGTTGGTGCGCGGCCGCGCTGAAGCAATGGTGCGGTCGCGCTCCAACACCAATGTTGGTGCGCGGTGGTGCAGAAGCAATGGTGCTGCCGCGCACCAACACCAGTGTTGGTGCGCGGCCGTGCACCAACACTAGTCAATCTCATTGTTGATATATGAATGAAATTCATCAAGCTTATCTTATATAATTATAAAATATTCAATTGAACATAGTTTAACTGCAACTTTATTCCTTTTTTTTTTGTTGGGTTTCAGGGTTCTTACCTAATAAACTAGGCAAAAACTCAACCACAAACAGTATTGGGAGATGATAATGTTTTGATGGTCAAGTTTGCAAATGAGGTGACAGGCAGAAGATATTTAGTCATTAGTTATTATCATGTTAAGTACAATGACATTGCAAGAGAAGCGATCATTGTTGGTTTACACCAACATCGCTTTTTTTTAATGAGTCTTTTCAATGCTTTGATGTGATTGATACTGAATCTGTAGTTAAAGTCATTATACTTTTGATTATAATAATTTATCTGTCATTTTATGCTGCTTTAATTTGTAGGAATCTATGAATAATCACTTTCTCTATCTCATTATTTTTCAATGTTATAGCTAATCCTATTATTTTCTTATAGGTTTTCATAATTCTAATCTAGCCTATAAGGTTTCAAGTGTTTTAGCTCTTATCTATTGGAACCCACCTAGTTAAAGATGTTTTAAATTAAATATTAACACAACAATTGTAGAAGCATAGGCTATTTTATTTGATTTAAGAACGTTTAATGTAAACCTTATATTTATTCCTAGTTGTTTGAAGGACTATGAGAATGGCTTTTTGGCATGAGGGGTTGATAATAATTATTTTAATAAAAAAGTTACAATCTTATGCTTGAATTTATTAACATAAAAATGGAAAAGTATTATTTTCTTTTATATTAATTTTTTATGGGTTGAAATTCATGTTGTCATTAAAATTGATATAAGTAATGATATTGATAAAATTTTAGTTAACAAGTAAAAAGTCATTTTTACTATTATTAAAAAAAATAAAATGGGAAATCATTATTGTGGGTCTTTAATATCATTCTTAAAATAATTTCTTTGAATGTTGAATATTAAAGTTGTTTTCTGTTCAATGAATTTGGGTCATTTTTGTTGTTTTTTTTTTTTTCTTTTAAGATTTATACCTGTGATGAACCAAATGAAATTAAGTGAGAAAGATAGCAATTGATTGATTTGTCAGGTCGTTGCAATGAAATTCATAAATATTTTAATCCATGACCAAATGTGTTGCTGTATTTTAATCCATGACCAAAAATAAAAAATAATTCATGATATGACACAATCATATATAATAATTTTAAGAAATTTAAAAAAAATTATAATAAGCATAACATTATTATAATAAAAATACATATTTATTGAAGATAAAAAGGTTATACAATTTTTTTTTATATAAAAAAAGTTCATACAGTAAATCATTTTAATCAAAGATATTTTTGTACTTGTAACTAATTCATTTCGATTCAAAATAGAAATAAACATCTTAATGGAAATATTGCTAATTCCAATTATGATTTCCACGATTAAAGTAAATAATTTATTCTGATTTTAATAGATCATTTCGATTGCAGATCAATCTTATTTAAAATCATTTTAATTCAAAATCATTCTAATTACATGCAAGTAAATGCAACCTCAATCGTGTTTACATATATGTGTGAAACTAAAATTATTATATTAAAAAATTAGAAAGAATAACTAATTTAAAATAAAATGAAGTTATATTTATTAATTTAGAACATAAGAATAGTTGTTTTTGAAATTTTTACTATTATTAAAATATATCTCATTTGCTTGGTTATTATTATAAATTTCTTTCTTCCTTAGGGTGTGGATTGTATGACAATAATAATATTCTTGTTTTGTACGAATAATAAAAATAACTATACTTAGTATTGTTTGAGAAAAAAAATTACTTAATACAAAATGTTAAAATCAAAATACAAAATAATGAGTAATTTAATTAATTTGTAATTGCAAAAAAACAAAGATAAATAAATAAATAGATAATTATAAGTAGTTGGGTCAAAAGTCCTACGAAAGCCAAAAAAAAAAAAAAAAACGTGTTAGGAGACCTTCTCGTCACACTTTTACCATGAAAGAAGACTTTATTATCATATGTGCCGTGACAGAAGACCTTATTATCACGCCGATAAGTGATGGGAAGGCCATAAGAGAAGGTTTTACTATCACATTTAGCTGTGATATGATGTGAGAGCCTCCTATTACGCCCAAAGGAATTGTGACGAGAGAGGCTCTGATCACGCCTAAGACAATTATAATGGGAGGGCCTCCTATCATACTTGGACGTGACGGGAGAACTTTTCGTCATGTTTGGGAGTGACGAGAGGCTCTCCTGTATTTATTTATATGTGATGATAAAAGAAATGATCAAATACTAATATGCAAAAGATCTAAAAATTAATTGAAATATAATTAGTTAAAAACTCTTATATTGGGATATTAGGTGTTAAAAAAATGTTAAATTATATATATAATGACGTTGCCTACATGTTACACTCAACGACACCTAAGGCAACTGTGATGGGAAAGCCTTCCGTCATTCTTAAGAGTGACAGAAGGCTATCCCATCACGGTTGGGTGTGACTGGAGGTGCCTTCAGTCAAATGCGTTACAAACTCTATGAACACTAAAATACTCTTAATCAAAATTACAAAAAAAAAATTAGAAATAAAAATCAGAAACTTGTTAACATGAACGTTGGAATTGTTCATAGAACAACTTTGACGTTTGCTAACGTCATACGTCCATTTTTGTTAAGTTTGAACAACTTCTGAAGTTGTCGAAACGTCAAACTTGTTCTCAGAACAACTTCGATGTTGATCTCAACAAGATGACGTCACCTAACTTGTTAACATAACGTTGGAGTTGTTCGTAGAACAACTTTGACGTTTGCTGACGTCATACACCATTTTTGTTAAGTTTGAACAACTTCTGACATTATCGGAACGTCAAACTTGTTCCAAGAACAACTTCGACGTTGATCTCAACAAGATGACGTCACCTAACTTGTTAACATAACGTTGGAGTTGTTCGCAAAACAACTTTGACATTTGCTGATGTCATACATCCGTTTTTGTTACTTTTAAACAACTTCTGATGCTGTCCTAACGTCGAACTTGTTCCCAGATCAACTTCAACGTTGGACTCAATAAGATTACGTCATCCAACTTGTTAACATAACATTGGAGTTGTTCATATAACAACTTTGACGTTTCCTGACGTCATACCTGTACTTTTTGTCAAGTTTTAACAACTTCGGACGTTGTGGTAACGTCAAACTTGTTTAGAGAACAACTTCGACGTTGGTCTCAACAAGATGACGTCATCCAACTTGTTAGCATAACGTTGGAGTTGTTAATACAACAACTTTGACGTTTGCTGACGTCATACCTGTACTTTTTGTCAAGTTTGAACAACTTAGGACGTTGTCGTCACGTCAAACTTGTTTAGCGAACAACTTCGACGTTGGTCTCAACAAGATGACGTCATCCAACTTGTTAGCATAACGTTGGAGTTGTTCATATAACAACTTGGACGTTTGCTGACGTCATACCTGTACTTTTTGTCAAGTTTTAACAACTTTGGACGTTGTGGTAACGTCAAACTTGTTCAGAGAACAACTTCGACGTTGGTCTCAACAAGATGACGTCATCCAACTTGTTAGCATAACGTTGGAGTTGTTAATACAACAACTTTGACGTTTGCTGACGTCATACCTGTACTTTTTGTCAAGTTTGAACAACTTGGGACGTTGTCGTCACGTCAAACTTGTTCAGCGAACAACTTCGACGTTGGTCTCAACAAGATGACGTCATCCAACTTGTTAGCATAACGTTGGAGTTGTTCATATAACAACTTTGACGTTTCCTGACGTCATACCTGTACTTTTTGTCAAGTTTTAACAATTTCGGACGTTGTGGTAACGTCAAACTTGTTCAGAGAACAACTTCGACGTTGGTCTCAACAAGATGACGTCATCCAACTTGTTAGCGTAACGTTGGAGTTGTTAATACAACAACTTTGACGTTTGCTGACGTCATACCTGTACTTTTTGTCAAGTTTGAACAACTTGGGACGTTGTCGTCACGTCAAACTTGTTCAGCGAACAACTTCGACGTTGGTCTCAACAAGATGACATCATCCAACTTGTTAGCATAACGTTGGAGTTGTTCATATAACAACTTTGACGTTTCCTGACATCATACCTATACTTTTTGTCAAGTTTTAACAACTTCGGACGTTGTGGTAACGTCAAACTTGTTCAGAGAACAACTTCGATGTTGGTCTCAACAAGATGACGTCATCCAACTTGTTAGCGTAACGTTGGAGTTGTTAATATAACAACTTTGACGTTTGCTGATGTCATACCTGTACTTTTTGTCAAGTTTGAACAACTTAGGACGTTGTCGTCACGTCAAACTTATTCAGCGAACAACTTCGACGTTGGTCTCAACAAGATGACATCATTAACTTGTTAGCGTAACGTTGGAGTTGTTCATAGAACAACTTTGACGTTTGCTGACGTCATACCTGTACTTTTTATCAAGTTTGAACAACTTGGGACGTTGTCGTCACGTCAAACTTGTTTAGAGAACAACTTTAACGTTGGTCTCAACAAGATGACGTCATCTAACTTGTTAGCATAACGTTGGAGTTGTTCATAGAACAACTTTGACATTTGCTGACGTCATACCTGTACTTTTTGTCATGTTTGAACAACTTCGGACGTTGTTGTCACGTCAAACTTGTTTAGAGAACAACTTTAATGTTGGTCTCAACAAGATGACGTCATCCAACTTGTTAGCATAACGTTGGAGTTGTTCATAGTACAACTTTGACGTTTGCTGACGTCATACCTGTACTTTTTGTCATGTTTGAACAACTTCGGACGTTGTCCTAACGTTAAACTTGTTAACATGACAACTTCGACGTTTGTCTCAACAAGATGACGTCATCCAACTTGTTAGCATAACGTTGGAGTTGTTCATTGAACAATTTTAACGTTTACTGACGTCATACACCCATTTTTGTTGAGTTTGGACAACTTCGGACGTTTTCGGAACATCAAACTTGTTCCCAGAACAACTTCAACGTTGATCTCAAAAAGATGACGTCAACTAACTTGTTAAGACAACGTTGGAGTTATTCGTAGAATAACTTCTACGTTAATGTTAATTTTTAATAATAAAAAATAATTAATATTATATTATATTTTATAATAAATTATTATATTTATATATTATTTTAATTATAATATTATATATTTTAATTTAATAATAAAATATTAATAATAACTTAAAATATTATGAAATATTATTATAATACTATATTTTAGAATAAAATATTATATTTATATATTATTTTATTTTAATATTATTTATTATAAAATTATTATTTTAAATCTGCAGCAACCGGTTGGTTGCAATAGAAACTATTGGCAGCCAAATATGTTTGTATGGTACAAACAACTTTTGTTGTTTGTACCATAGCCATTCCCTAATTATATATGAAGGAAGAAATTCAATACCAACAGATACTTTCACAAAATATTTTTGAATATTTCCCAAGCTAGTCCAAGCTAATGAGAGTTTGTCTTTTTTTTTTTTTCATGGACATAAATTACTCTGCAACCTTTTTTCTTAATTAGGAATATAATTGACAACTTATTATGATAACATAGATAGTATGAAACTATGAATAGGTTCCAATCAGACTGATGAAGTGCTCCAACCAATCTATCCATCGATCTATCTTGTCAGTACGAGAGGCGGGATGCTTTGCTCATGTCTGAAGAAGTTCGTTGGATCAACCTCAGTCTTCACTTTCACCAATCTTTCAAAGTTTCCTTTAAAATATTTGACACCCCAAACACTAGCTTGAACGACACTTGTGTTACCCTTCTTGTTCACTCCCAAATCGAGATCCCTGTAATTCACATATGCACCTCTTGGAAATTTGGAGACATAAGGAGTCATGTAATTGTATAAACTCCTAATCCAACTTACATGCTTTGATACATTCTTGTCTCCATCCCGCCAATTTGTGAAATAGTGGAATTTGAACATCGTTCCCTTTCTATGAGGGAAAGGAGTTTCATTTTTTGGAATTTCGTTCATCTTTCCACCGTAAGGTGTCCATATAATAAGAGGAATATCTTCATCTAACATCCTTTTACGTAGCTCTTCGAGTGCAAATTCAGGTATGGAGTCTCTAACAAAATCTGCTTTGGCTACGAAAGAGATGGTTGAAGTATTTCGTTGAAGTAAAACTTCAAGAGATGTGTTAAGTGGGAGCAAGTTAGAATGAAATGTAGATTGAATCCAACTTGTTTCGGTACAATCTTTTCTAGTCAATCCTAATTCTGGGAAGCTCTGTTGCATTAGTTGGACAAGTCTATCAGCACCACCAAGAAAAAAACCCACGTACGAAGATTTAACAGCTCTCTGATCACTTGTTTCGCTTGTATTTGTCAATCGCATTACAAGTCTAATCATGAGATCCTCATCCAGCTTATCAGCAACTTGCTGCCATCTATAAAGAAGCTTTGTATCACCTTGTTCCAGGTTTTTCGTAACTGTAAAAACAGTTACAGATTCGGGCACGGGAACTAATTTTATCTTCCATGAAAGAATAACTCCGAAGCTGCCTCCTCCGCCTCCTCTTATGGCCCAAAACAGATCTTCTCCCATGGCTGCTCGATCAAGAACTCTACCATTGACATCAACAATACGGGCATCAATGGCATTGTCGGCAGCCAGACCATATTTTCTCAACATAACACCATAACCACCTCCCGTGATGTGCCCGCCAACACCTACAGTCGGGCAAATACCAGCAGGAAATCCATGAATGTTGCTTTTTTCAGCTATCCTGTAATAGAGTTCACCAAGAGTTGCACCAACCTGAACCCAAGCGCTGTTATCATTAATGTTCACATCAATGGAACGAAAGTTGGTAAGGTCTAATACAACGAAAGGTAATTCGATTAGGGATACATAAGAAACACCCTCAGCGTCATGACCTCCGCTTCGAACTCTCATATGGACATTAAGGCTCTTGGAGCAAACAACAGCAGCTTGAACATGTGATTCACTCAAAGGAGTGAAGATTAACTCGGGCTTAGGCACTGAAGGCTCTGAGAACCTGGGGTTTTGAGCTCTAGAAGCTAGGACTGAAGAAAATGAAGAATTGCTTGGGGTGTAAATTGTGGAGAGAGGAATATTGGAACGTTGAGTTAGGCATTGGATAAGTGTTTGTTGAAATGGAGATGAAGTTGTAAGTGAAGCTGATAACAAAAACAATATTGAAAGAATGAACATGTTTTGAGAAATGGATTTCATTTTCGAAGTGATTTTGCCTCTGGATTTTGTCTTGAATAATCTTACATATATACAGGTACAACGCTAGGCTCTATATTATTCTTCCTTTTTTTTTTTTAAATAGGTTGTTTACTTTTGATTACAATAAATTTTTCTGGTCAATGTTCCAACCAATAATAACAATAAGGTCAAATTTGTTGATTTCCTGATGCATATAATTTTTGGTCATGTTATAGATTATCAGTCTTGAACGTTGAAATTTGCATCAGGCTAAGAACTGTGGATGCCAAGCCTAATTGCTCTGGCTTTGATAATTTTAAACGCAGCGTGCACAACTTAATATCTTTGACATTTAAAATTGCCATGCTTTTGTTATGAAAAGAGAATAAATGAAACATCAAAGGGGTGTTAGAAATGTACACATGCTACCATTATACCATAGTGAAGATTTGAAAAATATTTTACTTTTGGTAGCCACCCGAATAAGTAGTTCTTCCTATTTCCAACATTTTAATAATACTTTAATCCCTAAAATATCCATACATTAAATTACTTAAAATGATATAAATATGCAATTACATCAAAGAATATTTTTTCATTCTATCCACCTCTTAAACCTTAACATGCATTTCACAAATTTGAACAATTTTTATCATAATAAAATAATATTTTGACATGTTTCTTGATTGAAATTTACAACACTAGTACTAAAAAATAAAAAATAAAATAAAATAAAAAATAAACAAACTTAAGTGAATTCTGCAACTTGATTGAAATTGCAATTGCAGTAATATTAATTGAAAAACCAAACGATAATATTATTTGAAAGACCAAACAACTTAAATTCCGAGACTAGTTGGTAGTTCAATAGTCTTATCACAATTTTCAGAGTAAGAATTCTATGTTAATGTTAACATGGTGCCAAGGTTTGTAAATATGTGATACAGTATGATACGGACACCCCACCATGGTACAATACGGTACGTCTGGTATGCATTATACGAACTTATATGGTAAGTGTTAAAAAAATTTAATTTTTTAATAGTCATTTTTTAAAAACATTATTTAGTTACATTTTTTAAAATTTTTGAATATTTATTATATACTAAGTAAATATTTATGTTCTATTTCACTTAAATTTTTTTATTTTTTAATGTTTACATAATTGTATTAAATAAATAAAAGCTAATTTTGATTTTTAAAGAGTAACACAGTAAATTCACTTAAAATAATATTAAAACATTTTTATAAAAAAATTTCATTTATTAAAATCGGCACGTTCTCTCTTAGTCTCTCAATTTTGCCTCTCCCACTCTCACCAATTTCCTTCTCTCCTCTCTTCTTCTCTTCTTCTCTCTGTTTTTCCTTTCCAACTACTTCTCTAAGTTCTCTTTCAACGATTTCTTCTCCCACTACTTCTCTCTCATAGAGAAAGCACCGTTCAAGGAGAAATACCCATTAAAAATGGAAGCTAGACAACCTAGAGTTGCTAGAAAGCTTCTAATGCTAGTGAGGAGAGAGTTTGGGAGAGACATAGTCGATCAAAGCAAATATGAGAGTTTTTAGGGTTGTTAGGCCTTGATATCTTCCCCCCCACCCCCCCCCCCCCTTGCCCCTCAAAACTAACCTAATTGTATATGTCAACATACGATCGTATGTGTACGGTACAGCTGTAGAAGACTATACCGATACACATTATACTCCCAAATACATATTCGACTAAAACACGACTGCATGGGTACGTTCTTTATCTGATACAATCGTATCGGCGTATATAAGGCCCAATACGGTCATATTTATGAACACGGTATGGTGCTAAACTTTGTATGAGAGGAATTTAATTTTGAGTAATGTATGAGAGGGGAAAAATATAGCAATCTTGGTTATCCATTATTCTATGTGCTGACGTGTCGTTAGATTATCAAAATATTAGTAGAAAAAAAAAATTATAGGAGAGAATCCTTGCTCCAATTTCCGACATTCAAGAACAGAGCAGAGACTCTCTATCAACGTTGACATGGTACTAATTTTTTATGAGAGAAATTAAATTTTGAGTGATCTAAGAGAGAGAGAAAAAATATATATATAACAATCATGATCATCCATTATTTTTTATAGTGATGTGTTAATATATAATCAAAAACTTAGTAAAAAAAATTATGGCAGAGAATCCTTACTCGAATAGAACAACTGTAATATTATTATTATTATTATTATTACTACTACTATTTTTGTTAAACTTCATGGTTTCTAAACAAGTGTAATTTCGCCGAAACTTTACTATGCAAAGCATTTTCTTGATATAAGAAAATTTTGAATAATAATATTGATTCATAACAAAAAATCTTAAAAAAAACAAATATTAATTGCCACCATGGGAAGCATTTTTTTAATAAAAGAAAGCCGTTGGAAGCATTGCAGTGAACTTGCTAGCAAAAAAAAAAAGGAATAAAAAAGGGATACACATTTGATGTATTCTACATTTTACACAGATAATATACGAGATATATAGCAATATAGGGGATGACATGATAGTATAGTGAGATGGAGAGAGGGTACGAATGTTGGGTGCATAATGGTATCTGTGTCGGCCTCTGCTCTCTAATAATTTCAAAGTTCGGGCTCCAGTTTGGCCTGCCTTTGGGCCCCTCATTTTCACACTATTCTCTGATGCCCTTTGTTCGTATTTACAGGGTCTCTCAGCAGTGTAACGATGGGCGATACCCGGAATTTGGCTTCTCTCGAGAGACAAAATTCGGGTGGGGCGTGCGCACTACATCACTTGCATCTCTATCCACTCACAATACATTGTCTGAAAATTGTATACGAATTGATAAGTAGAATATAAAATTCATGAATGTATGAACTTACATGGTGTAAATTAAAAAATACAGACACTAAAATTCGGTTTCTCACCAAAAAAAATTTAGATGAGGACACATTACATCACTCACAGATTTGTCTACTCACATACAAAATGATCATGTAAAAATAGTTTGCATCTGCGGTTGAATAAGAAAATATAAAATTTAATCATTTCTCTCTCTCTCACACACACACACATATATATAGAGAGAGAGACAGAGAGAGAGAATAGATGCATTATTGCCACAGCCAATTTAATATTTCAATTGAAAATTTGGGTGGGGGTGTTTGCATCATGTAAACATATATTTTTCTTTTTTTTTGAGATAGTAAATATATATTTTTCTACTCATAATGTTATTTCAAAGTTGTTTCTTTTCTTAAATACTGTTATTTGAAAGTTGTATTTAATGTGAATTAATAAAAAAATATTATACAAAATTAAATAATTTATCTTATGACATAATATGAATGGATAAATGCTCTAGGTCGCCACACGTTAGACTTTCTCCTCTCTCTCAACCTGAAAACTCAATCAAATCCCTTGGAAATTCGTCGATTTTGGAGCTGAGGAGCCCCCACAAAGATCTTAGATTGGCTTTTCTGTAAAGAAATTGGAGAGGGAGAGTATTAATTCTCTAAGTTATCAAATACTTGGTTGAAAATTGTACAAATAGGTACCGCGTCAATATCAATAAGGGCATTCTGTTTATTATGATTGATATGAAATTAATCTTTTTTTTAGTTGGATTTGTTGATACCAACTTTTCACCATAGAATTATTTTATGGTACCGTGTCAATATCAATAAGGGCCTTTTGTTTGTTATGATTGATATGAAATTAATCCTTTTTACAGCTGGATTAGTTGGTACCAACTTTTCACCATAGAATTATTTTATGGTACCGTGTCAATATCAATAAGGGCCTTTTGTTTGTTATGGTTGATATGAAATTAATCCTTTTTGTAATTTGATTTTTTTTTAAGTACCTTTTTATAATTTGATTTTTTTTAAGGACATTTTTATAATTTGATTTGATGATAGCATAAAATTATTTTTAGTTTAATTTTAATTGTCTCTCTTTTCCTTGCTTCAACTACAAACATAAAGGGTCAATGGTTGCTAACGTCGTTGGTTGGCGTTAGCAACCCCCATGCCTCCCTTTGTAAGAGACATAGGTTCGACACTCCATCCCTACAAAATCCAAAGTTATATATATAATATAATAATACTTATATTATTCATAATAATAATAATAATAATAATTGTATGTCTCCTACCATTTGTGTGGGTTAATCCTCCACCTTCGTGTGGGTCTTCCCCTCACCTTCATGTGGGTGAATCTCTCCCAATTGGGAGTAGTTGTCCGGGCTGCACCACTAATGTCTTATCTCGGTTGGTTCCAATAATTTCATGGGTCCGTCCCAAATACAGTTCTTGCACTAAAAAAAAAAAAACTACAAACATAAAGGAATTATGTTAAGTTAGGTGAAGTCATATTATTTTATGCAGTGAAGCTGAAATTTATGACTTTGGTGAAGCACAGAGTCAAAATTTTTGACTTGATGAAATTTGTTGTAGTAATTGTTTAATCATGAAGACACTGAAGCATATGGTCACTACCACTACTATATTAAAAAAAAATAATTGCTTCAACATGAAGTATTTGTGTGATGGCCATCATTGTGTGCCTATATAAAGGCATGAGTAGCTAGTCATCCATTCATCCCATATCTCAAATCTCAATTATATATTTGAGAAGCTCTTCTCCCTAGTTTTCTCCTAAAATTTTAAAATGATGTTGTATTATATTTATTAATTTAATAAAATTCTTCTAATCTTGACCTGTGGATGTTTCCCTCATATTGAGGGTTTTACCACGTAAATCTCATGTCTATTATTTTTACTTTATTTCTTTCATTTTCTTTTAATATTATTCTCAATTTTAGATTTACATTGGGACTAAAATAGTAATAGATCGTCATAACAGTGATATCAGAGTCATAGGTTCTTTAGAAAATTTTGTATATACTCTATGTTGCAGCATTGTCTTATCTTCCACATCATAAAAGAATTGTTCCTGATTACTAGAAATAAATGTGGTGGTGTGGAAGTGTATGCCTAGGAAATGTTTTAGCTAAGGAAAATTTGGTATTTAAGTGTGTCCATTATGACCCACCTCTCTTTTTTAAAAGCTAATCGGGGCATTATTTACGAATACGTGTACTATTTCGGAATACGAATACCATTCACGATACTGTTCATTGGATATCTTGTGAGTGTTTCACAAAGATAGTGGCAAAATTTGAAATTGAGAAGTTCAATGGAAGTAATTTTTTATTGTGAAAAATGAAAACGAAGACTATCTTGATGAAAGATAATTACTTACAAGCAATAGAAGAAAGGGTGGTTGAGATCACTGATGACACCAAGTAAAAAGAGAGATGGATGACAACACAATTGTCAATCTCCATTTGACCTTAGCAGATGTTATATTATCAAGTGTAGTGGAGAAGAAGATAGCTAAGGAGCTATAGGACACTAAAACAAAATTGTACGAGTTCAAGTCATTACATATGAAGATTTTCTTAAAAATGAAATTTAATAATCTTCAAATTGTGGAATCCATAGCAGTAACCGATCACATCAACACCTTAAACACTCTATTTCTCAGTTTTCAGTGTTAGGTCATATAATAGAGGCAAATGAACATGCAAAAATTCTACTTCAAAGTCTACCCAATTCGTATGATCAACTTGTCATCAATCTAACAAACAATATCCTCACAAATTATCTAGTTTTCGATGATATTACAGCTGTTGTCTAAGAAGAAGAATAAGGAAAACAGATTGGCAAATAGTACATAAGTAAAATCTTTGTAAAAGATAAGAGAAAGATCAATGGAACGTGGCCCCAGTGAAAGTCTCGATCATGGTAGATCAAAATCAAGAAGTAAGAAAAATGTTAGATGCTACAACCGTGGCAATAAAAAGCACCTCAAAAATGAGTGTTGGCACAATAAGAAAAATAAAGCTCCTAAGTCATCAAACTCAAGGGAATGTGTAACAAGTACCTTAAATGATAGTGACGTCTTATACAGTGAAGCAACCACTATTGTAGAAAGCAAATTACAATTTGTTAATGTTTGGATTCTAAATTTAGCAACCACTTGGCATATGACCTCTCTTAAAGAATTCCACACATATGAACCTATCTTAGGAGGATCTGTATTTATGGGTGATGATCATGCTTTAAAGATCGCTAGTATCAACACAATCAATATAACGACACATGATGGTACAGTTCGCACCATTCAAGAGGTACGACACATGAAGGGCTTAAAGAATAATCTATTGTTTTTAGAACAACTAGATGATCTTGGATGTAAGATTCATATAGAAAATGAGGTCTTGAAAATTATTAGAATAGCGCTTGTTGTCATGAAAGAAGAAAATACTGTTGCAAATCTATACATGTCTAAAGGAAAAACACTATTAGAGGTTGATTCATGTGTTGCATTAACCAATCATAGGAGGAGTCAACGATGATGTGGCATCACAATTTAGGCCACATATCTAAACAAGGTTTAAAGATTCTTTCCAAACGCAGATTGTTTCTTGAGCTCAAAATTGTAAATCTACTTTTTTATGAGCATTGTGTGACAAATAAGTAGCATAGATTGAAGTTTAGCAATTCTACTGCTATGAACAAATGTATTCTAAATTTTATTTATTTTAATGTTTGGAAATCACCGGATATATCCCTAGGAAGAGCAAAATATTTTGCATTATTCATTAATGATTACTCTAAGAAAAGTTAGGTATACCTTATCAAAAGAAAATCATATGTATTTCCAGTATTCAAGGAATTTAAAGCATGGGTAGAACTTGAATATAAGAAAAAATAATCAAACGCTTAAGGACAGATAATGGAAGAAAATGTACAATTGGGAAGTTTCTTGCTTTTTGCAAGCAAGAAGGAATCGAAAGGCAGTTTACAATCACATACACTCCTCAACAAAATAGAGTCGCAAAATGGATGAATAGGAATATTGTAGAAAGACTAAGAGCTATGTTGAAATCTGTAGGTTTACCCAAGTAATTTTGGGCAGAAGCAGTAAAAACAACCTATTATGTGGCAAATTGATGTCCATCCACAACAATTGAGCTGAAAACACTAATGGAGATGTGGATCGATAAACCCGCTAGTTATTCTACTTTGCATTCATTTGGATGTCCTGTGTACATAATAGATCATGCCCAAGAAAGAACAAAACTTGATCCAAAATCATGGAAATGTATGTTCTTGAGATAGGCTAATAAAGTGAAGGGGTATCACTTGTGGGATCCCACTACCCATAAGGTCATCATCAATAGGGATATTATCTTTGTAAAAGATCAACTTCAAAGAAATGGAGATGATAATACTTCAAAACAAAATTTAGATACTATAATTGTGCGAATAAAATAATTCAGAACATAAAAATTTAGGTTCTTCTGAAGCAGAACCAGAGCACGAAGTACAGAAATCAATAGAGATCAAGGCTCTAAAAATTCGATGATCAACTCGAGAGAGGAGACCACCAGTATGGCACTCCAAGTGTGTTACGGAAAGCAACGTTGCATACTATTTTCTAATAAAAGATTGAGAGCTTTCAACTTTCCATGAAGCTACAAATAGCCCAAATGCACATCTATAGATGACAGCAATGCATGAAGAAATTGAATCTCTACACAAAAACAAAACATGGGAACTTGTACCACTACCACAAGGTCAGAAAATCATTAGAAACAAGTGAGTCTTTAAGATCAAATGGGATGGCAATGACCAAATGAAGCTATATCGTGCAAGATTGGTGGTAAAAAGATATGCTCGAAAAAAATGTATTGATTTTAATGAGATATTTTCCCTAGTGGTTCAACTTACAACAGTAAGGGTGGTCTTAGCAATATGTGCTACATTTGATCTACACTTAGAGCAATTAGATATGAAAAATGCATTTCTTCATGGAAAACTTGAAGAAGAAATTTATATGCTTCAACCAAAAAGTTTGGCTAAAGAAGGCAAGAAAAACTTAGTTTGCAAGTTAAAGAAATCATTGTACAGTTTAAAACAAGTGAGGATGTATTAGTACAAGAGATTTGATTCCTTCATTATAAGTCTTGGATACAACAAACTTAGTTCAAACTATTGTACATACTACAAAAGGTTTGAAGATAGTGATGATTTTATTATCTTGCTATTGTATGTGGATGACATGTTGGTAACAAGCCCCAAAAAAGATCGAATCTAAGAATTAAAAGCACAGTTGGCTAGGAAGTTTAATATAAAGGATTTGGGACCAACAAATAAGATTTTAGGGATATAAATTCACCCAAACAAAAAATATAAGAAGATTTAGTTCTCTCATAGAAACTACTTAAAAAATATCTTATGCCACTTCAACATGCAAGATTATAAGCCAATTTCTACACCTCTTCTTATGAATTACAAATTATCCTCAGGTATGAGCCCTAGCAATGAAATGGAGATCATGGAAATATCTCAAGTGTCGTATACATTAGCAGTGGGAAGTTTAATGTTCGTTGTGATATGTACAAGACCGAACATTGTACAAGTAGTAGAAATGATTGGTCGATATATAGTGAATCCTAGTAAAAAGTATTGGAATACTATGAAAAGGATTCTGAGATACATCAGAGGATCCTCAGTTGTCACATTATGTTATAGAGGATCAAAGTTTATTATCAGAGACTATGTGGATTCAGATTTTACAGGGGATCTCAATAAAAGAAAATCCACTACAGGTTATGTATTTACAATTGCAAGAGTAGCTATGAGCTAAGTAACTAAGTTACAAACAGTTGTGACTTTATTTACAACAGAAACAGAATACATGGCAGCTACATAAGCTTTTAAGGAAGCACTTTAGATTAAAAAGTTATTAGAGGTGTTTAGGCACAAACAGTAAAAAATCTCATTGTTTTGTGACAATCAAAGCGTTTTGCATATTGTAAAGAATCTAATCTTTCATTCCCGAACAAAGCATATAGGAGTCCAATATCATTTCGTTTGTGCAATAATGAAATATGGTAGTGTGGATATATAAAAGATACACACCAAGGAGAACCTAGCAAATGTAGTGACCAAACCAATTCAATGTTGCGAAAATCGCTAGTCACTAATCTACCAGTAAGGCGATAGTTAGAGATTTATCGGTTACTCGGTGAGTAATCAGGGATTAATAAGTGAGTACTGTTTTAGGAGAAAATTATTATTTTTGAAATCTAAAGGAGTAAAATGAATTTTTTTTTTTTTTTAACATAAAGGGTCAAAATTCAGACAATGATATAATTTTATCAAACTTGAGGGTCATTTGTGTAATTTGCCTGAACATATATATATAAACATACAAAAACCTGAACCATTCTCAATCACCCATAGCTACTGCACACCTATCTTTTCTCTCTTCTCCTTTTCTTCTTCTTCTTCTTCCAATCGGCCTTTTTCTTCTTCTTTCGATCAGCGTTCTTATTCTTCTCTCGTCGATCTCATGTGTGTTGGTGACAGCAACGTCATCCGTTAGATTTAGAGACGACAACCTCGTCCGTCAGATTTGGAGATGACAACCAGTAGCAAGGGTGATAGCGATCAACGCCAGAGATGACCTCGACCTCATCTACCCATGCAGCAACCACAACTAAGTCTCTCTCTCCCCCCCTCTCTAATCTCTTGCACTCTTGATGGACAATTCCTTCAACAATAATGTTACTACACTAGTCATTTGCTTGATTTTGTAGTGCCATTTTTAGTCTTTGATTTAACGATCATATATTTGTTTTTTGTTTGGAACTTGATGGCTCTAATGTTTGTTTAATTTTTTGTAGTTTTTGGGTTTTTTAGGGTGATTTTGTCTCAAGTTAGCCAAGTTGGACCAGTTACTCAATAACTCAGTCAATTACTCACTTCCAACAATCAAATTCTCCGATTTGGGGGTTATCGGATCGGTTGGGTGTCAGTCGGCGAATAATAGATGAAAAATTGCTGATAACTGACTATTTTTACAACACTGAACCGAACAATACTAATGAATTCATTTGGTATAGATCCTCATATGATTTTGCAGAAACATAAGCAGCAAGAGCTTGATTAAATATTAGAAGGATAAAATCGTATCATTAAAATGGCTTCAAGTGAGAGAATGTTAAGTTAAGTCATATTATTTTATGGCGGTGAAGCCGCAATTTGAAACTTTGGTAAAGCATGGAGCTGAAATTTTTACTTGATTAAGATTTGTTGTGGTAATTGCTCAATCATGAAGACATTGAAGCATATGGTCACCATCACTACTATATTAAAAAAATAATTGCTTTAATATGAAGCATTTGTGTGGTGATCACTATTGTGTGCCTATATAAAGGTATGAGTAGCTAGTCATCCATTCATTCCATATCTCAAATCTCAATTGTATATTTAAGAAGCTCTTCTACTTGGTTTTCTCTTAAAATTTTAGAGAGATATTGTATTATAGTTATTGGTTTAATAAAATCCTTTTAGTCTTGGTCTATGGATGTTTCCCTCACATTAAAGGTTTTACCACATAAATCTCATGCCCACTATTTTTATTTTATTTCTTCCATTTTTCTTTAATATTATTCTCAATTTTAGGCTTATGTTGGGATTAAAATAATAATGGATCATCATAACAAATTACAATTTCTTGAATGTTAACGAAAGAGCTATCGATTTGTAATTCAATTTTTTTTAAAAAAAAAACTATAGTTCAAAAGTTTGGATTTAAAAATAAATAATTTCAACATCCCAAAGTATATACTTTTAAGACTAAATGGATCGAAAGTTCGTTGGGATTTATCATTATCAAGCACTAATTACGCGGTCAAAATATTTACTCTTATAGCTAAGACACAATTATTCCTATAAAGAGATTCATAAAGAGAAGAAAACTATTTACATAAAATTTGCAAAATACAGTTATTGAGACTTGATAATTTTCACTATAAAAGTTGATCATGAGAGGATGCACATCCATCTATACTATAAGGAGATGTGCCAAAAACATGTCTAATTAATTTAGTCTACATACTTTTTCAAAATTAAAACCTAACAAAAATAACTTTTGTTGCTTAAATTATTTTAACTCGAATTTTTTTTCATATAATCTAAATACTCGAATCAATTGTCTTTATTTTTTTAAGAAATCGGAATCAATTGTTTCCAAAACCTAATAATTTGATTTGAATTCTATGGTAGATTCTATCTACTTATTTTAAGCTGGCCGATTTATATTTAAAAGGTGAAAGATGATATGAGAATTTACTCCCAATGTCAATCATCCACATCAAACTTGCAAAATATATTAATAGGATTCAAACTCTAACCATTAAAGTAGATGAAACTACACACAATCAGCTTTATTAGAAGATGATAGGTAGATACTTTCATCATTTTATTCTTCTTGTTGAAATAAATAAAGCTTTTATATTAGAACTGTGTGTGATGAATTTTTTATTTTTATTTTTTTTTTTATTTTTTTTTTTTGAGTTGATTTAATTACCTTTTTTAATAAAAGTTTTTCTTTACGTAACCAGTGCTAAAATTATGGATGATCAGTGACATTATTCTTATATCTAAGACGCCCTCATCTATTAAAATAAAATAATACTCTATAAATTCTTCTCTCAGTGACAAATTGAGAAAATTTAAATCAAATTCTCTAAACTTAATAAAAGTTAGACAATTGATCAAAAAAAAAAAGTTAAACAAACCAAATTAACACAAAAATCCTATCTTAACAGGAAACGGATAACCACATAACAGCCCTTGACTATCAACCGCAAAACAATATTGAAGTAGGACTTTAATTAATTATAATTAATGAAAATATTCAAAATCACTCTTATCTTAAATTTTAATAATATTGACTGTATTGGATTCAAAGCTCAAATCGAATTAATACCCCAGATCGCAGCTCTCAAGGTCGCGAGCTCGAGGGAGGCTGTAACCCTCAGAACCCAGCAATAGAAGAGCTCCTTCAGAGGGTTCAGCAACTGGAGGAGCAACCTGGACCCCAGGATCTGAAAAAGCAGTATGAGGAGAGAACCCCTCTCACCAGGGAGGTCGAGACGCAACCTCTCCCTACCAGATTTAAGCTCCCCAGCATTCCACCTTATAATGGGGACAGCGACCCTTACGATCATATGGACGCATTCAATATCCAAATGGATCTTCAGACGTCCAACCCCTTGGTGAAATGCCGTGTTTTTCCAACCACCTTGGGCGACGTTCCGCGAACTTGGTTCAAGCATCTCCCAGCTCGCAACATAAACAGCTGGGGGGAATGTCAGCAAAGATTCATCAGCCAGTACCAGGCTCTGAAAAAGTAGCTCGCACCACCCTACCACCTCACTACAGTCTTTCAGCGACAGGGCGAGTCTTTAAAAAATTACATTATCAGGTTCAGTCATGAGGTCGCTAACGTGGAGAATCCCTCAGATGATAGCATCCTAACTGCGATATCAGCTGGACTTCGCAAGGATGAGAAACTCTTTGAGAGCACATATAAATCCCTCATAAAGGACCTGGGTGAATTCTACAAACAAGCTGCAAGAGAGATTAAATGGGAAGAAACCTTCGGCCTTAGAAAGTCTAACCAAACAGATGAATCAGGCAGCCCCAACCAGCTGAAGAAAAGAAGTAATGGTGAGGACGAAAGTGAGGGTCAGAATAGGAGCTCAAGGCACCAGGTCACCAAAAAGGCCAGAAACGAGCTCAGAAGCGAGTGACCTCAGCATCAAGGGCGTCATGAAAGCTACAGCGTTTCATCAGATACGCAAGACAATATCTTTGCAACAGAAAGAGGTAGAGAAGACTTTGGGAAGCCTAACCCCTTAAGGACCCCTGCTAAGTTCAGAAACAAGAACAAGTTTTGTGTCTATCATGATAAGGTCGGACACAATACTTCAGATTGCTGGAAACTGAAAGATGCTATCGAGGACCTGATCAAACAAGGCCGTCTAGGAGAATATGTGGTGCATAGTAGCAGCCCCAGCGGGCTCCCAAGCTAGACATGAACCCTCAATGCATCCACATTACAGTTGCTCCCAACAGGTCATGTACCTAATTTGTAATTCAATTTAAGAAATCAATAGAATATATGAATTTTCTTCAATGTTTTATATTATAGCTGCCTTATTGATTTCTTAAAATCATGCTATGAAAAAGCGCTTACACGACCTGTTAGCTAAGGTCACAACCCTCTAGATAGCTCATTAGCTCACTATCTTAGCTGAAGCTTTGATCCACTGAAGATAGCTAGCTATAACACTGTTAGCTGAGACCGACCTACTGGATAATTCGCAAAAGCGCGTCACTATGATAGGAGAGGTTACGACCTATTGGACAGCTCGCTATCTTAACTGAGGCTTCAATCCACTGGAGATAGCCAGCGTTGTTAGCTGAGGTCATAGCCCCCTACATAGTTCGACAAGTTGCTATGATAGGCGAGGTTCCGACCCCCTGCATAGCTCGCAACAATGTTTTTATATATTATGCTGGCTGAGTTCCTGAACCGAGTTATGATCTGGAATCCCAGTCTATGATGGTCAAGCGACCTTCCAAGCTCTCATAAGGTGTTTTTTACCCTTGAGTAATATATTGATTAACACATTGATCACCTAGATTCTTCTGTTCGTAGGAAACACCAAGGAACAAAGTACAATCATAAAAGGCCTCAGAAAATATATTAAACTCAGCAGCTTCAATAGAGTCACCACACGATGGGACGAAATCTGAAAAAATGTCAGGGCAGGATGAGATACATCAGCTTTTACCAGTGAGCTCGAGCTCCCAGCCCAAAATTGCACTAGGAGTTGGGGGGGCTTATGTTATACCTATTTTTAGGACTGCAAAAATGGGATGGTAAAAGCCTAAAGAACCAATCAAATAAACTAGCTCAGCTCTCAGCTCATCAGCCTCCAGCTCGCAGGTCGCAAGTCGCAGCTCTCAGTATCCAGCTCTCAGCTAGCTTAGCTCGCAGTTCGTAGCTCCTCAGCATCCAGGTCTCAGCTAGCTCAACTCGCAGCTCGCAGCTCTCAGCTCCTCAGCATCCAGCTCTCAGCTAGCTCAGCTCGCAGCTCTCAGTTAGCTCAGCATCTAGCTCTCAGCTCTCAGATCTCAACTAGCTCAGCATCCAGCTCCCAGCTCCCAACTCTCTCAGCATCTCGAGCTCGCTCAGCATCCAGCTTTTAGCTAGCTCAACCTCAAGCTCTCAACTCTCGTACCAGCGAGCTTCATGTCATTCCAGATCTCGAGGAGTAATTAATGTAGTATGACTATGACAAAGTTGTTAATCAATGCAATAAATGCTATATCAGAGTAGTTGATTTCTTTACATATACATCACTCAAATGTAATCCTTCCTCTATAAATAGGAGGGAAAAATTCATTGTAAAAAAAGGAAAAAAAAAAAAAAAGAAAGATTTTTAGTATTACAGTCACTCTAAAAAAATATATTGAAAGTGATCTATGGATGTAGTCACCATTGCCGAACCATGTAAAAATCTTTGTGTCATATCTCTCCTGTTCTTCCTCTCTCCTCTATTTGATGTGCTCTTTGATTGCAGGTATTGGGCATTGGATCATCCGGTCGATCAAGACCAAAAATCGACGTCGACATAAGCCAAATCCAACTAAATCTGACTAAATTTAATCTAAACATCAATATTCAACATCCAAAACATAAAAAACTTGAAAAATCACAAAAAAGAAAAAGAAAAAGAAAAGAAAACTCAAAAATTTCAACAAAATTCAAACAATCAACAAAGGAAATCCAAAATCTCATATTATGAGTAACAAAGGAGGAGAACAAGGTTTGCAAGGACAATTTGGCTAATTTAGGCATAGGCAACAATTAATTTATTTGAGAGATTAAAAACAATTTTTTTGAAAAAATGTGGGTAAAAAAGAATTTTTTTCCTTTCTATAATTGTCATTTTTTGTCATTTTAACAAGAAATTATGTAATTTTTAGGGGCCACCCAAATAAGTTCTTCCTACTTCCAACATTTTAATAATACTTTAATCACTAAAATATCTAGACATTAAATTACTTAAAAGGAGATATAATATGTATTTCATATACTTGAATAATTTTAATCAGAATAATTTTTATCATAATAAAATAATGTTTTGACATATTTCTTGATTGAAATTTGCAACACTAGAAACTAAAAAATAAATAAATAAATAAATAAAATAGACCAACATGAATTCTGCAACTTGATTGAAATTACAACTGCAGTAATATTGATTGAAAAACCAAACAACTTAAATTCTAATACTAGCTAGTAGTTCAATAGTCTTATCGCAATTTTCAACGTTCAAGAACAATTGGTTTTTTTTTTTTTTTTTTTTGCCGGGTTAAGCTTCATGATTTCTAAACAAGTATAATTAAGCTGAAACTTTACTATTCAAATTCACGTTTATTGCCAATGCGTGATAGAATCCTTTTCCTTATACAATTTGAATTAAAAAAGGATTTGAGTTTAATTTCTTGAGCATCCACCAGTTCAAGCGAACAAGGAGTCAACAAGACCATGGATTTATGTTTCTTTCAGGATTTCATTCGGGTTCCAAGGTTACTATAAACGAAGAGAAATTACTTTTAATTTAATAAAACATGACTATCTAAGATTAATTTTGATATTTCAATGGGTCTAGAAAGTAAATTAAATTTAAAAATTTTGAATTGATTGTAGAAAATAAATGGGTGCTAGAAGATTTTTTGGTTGACATGTGCCATCCTTGAAGTTTATCACTTTTATTTGGATTGGTTCACATTTAACCAGCAATCAATTAACCGAATCAAAATCTAATTGTCCTTAATTTTTCTATTCTTTCTTTGTTTTTTTCTTCAATAAAGGAAAAGAAAACAAACTAATGGTTCTTTCATATATATATAATGTTTTTATAATCAGATATACGTGATTTTAAATAGTAAGGATCAACCAACTAAATTCATTCATTGCATTTGAATTAAATAGGAAAATGATTTTATTTTAGGAAATAATGCAATAAATAAATTTGATTACTTAATTCTTACGTTTTAAAATTAAGTATACCTTATTATAAAAACCATATATATATATATATTAATCAATGAATACTAATATAATAAATTCAATGTTTCCATTATATTACTTACTTTCATTTGTTTTGATTAAGTTGACAATCACTAATATTTAATCAATAATTCACCTAAAATGCACTAACTTAATTAATTTCAGTTCTCCACGTAATCTTACTTAATTTCAGTATATACCGAGACAAAAATTATTTTATACATATAACAAGAGGACCATATCTAATTACAAGAATTAAGTGCAATAAATCTTCCTTGTCTTTCAAGACTGCCAATGAGAAGATATAATAATACCTAATTTAGAATTAAATAAAAGAGTGAAAAGATAAAAATGTCATCATTTAGAATTTGGATTCGGTTTATACTTTAAGTTTGAAACGGCCAAAATTTCAAGACTCCTTCAAATACATACGAAAATATAAATTCATATAAATTTTGGCCACCGGAGCCAAAATATCTTTACTGATTAAAAAATAGAGATTGGAACCAAATAATATCTATAACGTATCCTGGCTTCTTCAATGACATCATTCGTGACGGTTTTAAAAACAAATTTCTTCACCACTTGATTGATTTGAAATAGCCACAAAATCTGGTGTTCGGATCCTTTTGTCTTTTGACTATGTTGTAAGGTTGAATATGAGTTCATCATCCAAGTTTGTCAATCAATATCTCTCAAGGACCACTAAAAGATTTCGTATCCCAAATTCATGCGTAGAACGCATCCAGTGAAGTCTCAATATTTTTTTTCTTTTTTTTTTTATTCAAATTTATATTTAAGGTTTATAAATTTTTTAATACTTAATTATTATGAAAGTAAAATCAAAACAAAAGAAAATAAATAATATATAATTTTCTAATAGAAATCCGAAAATTAACCTTGTAAAATTATGAAATTTATAAGGTTTATAAATTAAAATCAATGAGGAATTTTTATAGTATGAATTTTAAACACCTTTTTCTAAAATTTAAAGAAATTTTCCTTTTTCTAAAATTTAAAGAAATTTATTAAATCTCAATTTGATTTTTTGTATAGATGTTATAAAAAATGAAATACATTTCAGAAAAAAGAAATGTCTATTAATTTTTTTTTTAAGATAAAATATTAAAAATTCATCAAAATATGTTAAAGTTCATAAAATTTTATCAAAAATACTCATTATATTGAAATAAGAGGGTACTCATGCAAAATGTATATTTATACACACCATATTAATATACCACATCCGTAATTGAAATAGTTATTCTAGTTCACACACTTATGACCATGTTTAACTTTAAAATGAGATTTAATCTAGATAGCTTGCAAGCTGTAGAAATTCCAAATCGTAATTGCAGCATGCAAGTTGCAATTTGCATGACTGAGGTTGTCGGTCCTATCCTTCCCAAGTCGGCAAGATTGATCTGTACACTATTTTCAGTCTAGTCAACAGGCTTATCACCAACTCACCATACGTCATCATTACAATAAGCTCACATGTAGAATAGCTTGCAAACTAGAAAGGTGCTTACAATTTGCATGACTAAGCCAAGCCTGTAGGTCCTATATTGCTTCTCAAGTGGGCAAGATATATGCGGTACGTCAAATTGAATATCACTTTTCACAATGAAATGATTATTCTAGTCAGCAAGCTTATCCACTACGTTTTAACTTCAAATAAAATCAATCTAGATAGTCTGCTGGCTATGGATAGTATATCTTACTTCTCCCACCATTCCATATTGTAGTTTGCAATTTGTATTAGTAAACTTATAGGTCTCATCCTTCCCACGTGGGAAGGATATCTATATAGGTATATACACTTGCCATAGCCCGGTGTAACCCACTATTGCTACACCCTAATTTAGAGATTTTGAGCAAATAATATATAAAATTGCAATTTTGTTTTTGGTCAAAATTTACTCCTATTAAATCGGACTGGAAAGTTGGATAAAAATTGTTATTGAGTTAGGGTCTGTAATGGATGTTTCATGTAATCGACACTGTTGTTGAACATTTAAATGGACGGAGACAGATATTTGATTGAAATATCAATAATGAGAGGGGATGGAACCTGTTAATTGTATATGTTTCATCTTAATTTTAAATCGTTGAGAAAAAAAAAAAAAGAAAGAGAACAAATCTTAGCTATATAATTTTGTTTATACTTGTGTGTTTAATAAAAGTTCAGGTAAAGTCTAAACAAGAACTGAATGTGAATTTATACATATCGTTAACATGTTCAACACCTTAAGGGAAATCCACACCTATATTTACGTGCAAATGAGGCCCAATATGGCAATGGAAAACCTTGCATTATCAGAAACAAATCTCAAAGCAGTCCAGCCATAAAAAAGTTAACTGCAGTGGGCCTTCGTAAATTAACTGGCCTTCTGCATACCTTAACGTACCCAGAAATCATGTCCATGCAAAAGCTTTGGATGTATCAATTTCGCTAACATTTACTGATACTGCATTAGCATTTCGAAGCATACAACAATAGTTACGTGGTATTCAAACCACGCACGCAAAGCCCATATTGCATGAGTTGAGTTTTACGGGTGGTCTTATTACATCATATTTAATTGCATTCCTTTGTGGTGGGTTTTAATAAGTGCAAATACCGTGAAATGGGTCCAAAAACGAAAAAATGCATGGATCATTCGTATTCAGAAAAAGTTTTTTATCATTTGTTTCCCAAGTTAATAAAATATGGACAAAATTACCTTTTAATTATATAAAAAGTAGTAACTTTTCATTCTCTTCCATCTCTGGTCATCCTTTCCGATATCCAGCATCTTCTTTGACGACATTTCTTTTTTATCTATCCGACATCTTTCTTTCTCCTCCTCCTTTTCTTCTTTCTCTCATTCTATTCTCCTTCTCTTTCTCCTTCTTCTTCTTCTTCCTCTTTTTCTTTCTCCTCTTCTCCTTCTTCTTTTTCTTCCTTACCGCAAAAAAAAACAAAAGAACTTGCAAATTTGTAGTCGCTCATTATTAATCATTACAATAAAAATTATCATTGGTGTTGATAATTTGTAACCGTTAGTAACGGTAATACAAATTACAATTAATAACGACTGTACAAACTATACTCATAGTTATTGCTAATGGCAATTTCTATTGTCATTACTAATAGTAGTTTGTAATATCATTAATAACAACATCACAAACTGTCATTACTAATAGTAATTTCCATTGCAAATGGATTTGCAAATTTGTTGATCGCTTTTCCAATGAGAAAAAGAATAAAAGGAAGAAGAAGAGGAGAGAATGAGAATAAGAACAAGAAGAAAAGAAAAGGAAAATGAGAAGGAAAATGAAGAGAGAAGAGAAAGAAGAAGAAGAGGAGGAAAGAGAATATGTCCAAAAATATATATCGAACGGAAAAAAGATTTGACAGGTGAAGGATTGGAGAAGATAAAATTAGTCAAATGGTAATTTTGTTCATTTTTTTCTTTTTGAAACACAAATGATCGAACTTTTGTTAGGACACAAATGATCGCCACCTTTTCTTAGGTCACTTTTGTTCTTACCCTTTATAATCAAGAGCAGTTTTGAAAGACATTGTTGATAGCTAGCCCAGTTGGTATGTCCACCAATCAAGCTTTGGGTATAAGAAGAATAAATCCAACTGTCATGATTTTTCAAAGGTTTAGGGATTCAAATGGGGCAATTAATATATTTTGTTTAAGAGAATGAATAGCCATGATCATAATTACTACATACATGTTGGATAGTGATTAATGAAAGGGGATCTTTTAATGCAAAAATGAAAGAATAATTAAAGAATAATGATAGACATCCAATAATTTTGTCCAACTTTTCTATCCAATCTTATATGACATGACAGTTGAATTAAAAAATTTAGGTTTGAGGTTGACAAAAGAGTTGATATTAAACATATCACTTATCATATAAAATTGAATGAAAAGGTTGAGGGGAAAAGTTGAACAAAAGTAGTTTTGGATGTCTAACATTATCCATAATTAAAAAATGATGACACATACATATAACGGGAATTCATAGAATGATAAATTGTTCGGCTTAATCCAAGTAATGAATGCTATCAAAGTTTCAACATGAAATTGCAGAAATCTTATTTAGCCAAACAACTCCCAATCTTCTTTGTCATATACTTAATCGAAAAGCTTAATGGAGCATTCCATAAAAAGGGCTCACCAAATTCTAACACTTCTGTTTCTTTTCGATTTCAATTTCAGATTGATCATGTCATTTTAGATCTTAGCCTCTCCTCACTGCGATACAACCTAACTTTATACTCTATAATTCAACCACTTGATTATATCGCTAACAATTTCATCTCGTTCAGGTTCAAAGAAGAGATCATGTAAGAATCCTTCTAACAATTTGATAGTCTTATCAGTTGAGGAGGCCTCTTCATAAAGTTTTTGAGAAGCATCAGGATCCGTTACCGTGTCAGCAGTACCATGGAGAACCAGAAAGGTAACTCTCAATTTCTTCAGATTTTGCTGCAAATGAGTTGAGATTCGAAGAATCTCATAGCCAGTCCTTACCCTGATGGATCCAGTGTACACTAGTGGATCCGAATACTTGGCCACAAGTGCCTCTGGATCACGAGACACAGGCATACCCTTCTTATTAGCAGCACTAAATTGGAATCTGGGCAACAAAAATGCAACAATTGGGGCACCACCTGCCACGAATTTAAAATATGAAGATGAAAAAGTGATCAATCTCATTAATTCAACTGTTGTTTTAACTAGAGTTCCCCGCTCAAAAGAATGTGAGCTCTTATACAATATACTTGGAAAGAAAATATAAAGATTTGATTCTAAGAGAATTCTTACCGCAAAAATTGGATGGGAGGGCTGAACTCCAACTGCAGTTGAAGTCACTAAGACACCTGCTATTCGACTCTCAATCTTTGGATCAAGCATTGCCTACTCATTCAGGCAAGAAGTAGAAAATTAGAAAATTGGCAATGATGATAAATATCGAAACAAAATCATTGAACTATAAATTCAACCAGAGTATCCTTAAAAACCCCTTATATCAAAGAAACCTTACCTTAAGAATAATGGCTGCACCTGTCGAGTGTCCAAAGCAGAAACACGAAAGTCCAGGATTGTCAGCTAAAACTTTTTGAAGATATGATTTCTGCATAAAATTGAAGATCAAATGATTTAAATGAACGTAGGATCTCTTTTAAATGTGCTGTCATCAGCATCTTCTACATGAATCACAAAACATACCAAGTCACTGACAGCATCATCAAGAGAATGAACATATGCATGCAATCCATCGCTTCCACCATGTCCTAGTAGGAGAAGATGAACTAATGAATTATACAAGGACAAACAAATGAAATTGACAATAATAGAAATTATGAACCACTAATTCAAAGGATTTGCACTGAGAAGTTCAAAGTATTTCAGTTATTCCTTAATCTTCGACAGTAATGGTACGGGACAGAAAAACTACAGAGGGTCCTAGTAAAATCTATAGTAACTAGAGCCCTTCACAAAAATAATTATCAAGATTGTAACTAAGAAATGGAGAAGAAAAAGAAGAGAAAATTTTCTTATGTAATAAAACTGGTGAAAAAAATTTAGATGTAATTAAAAGCACAGAAATGAAATTTATATCTGACCCAACCTGATCTGGTTCACTTGTCATAAACCAAAAGTCTATTTTCCTTGGAATATAAAAAACCCTGATACAATTATTTATTATAAGTCACTTCATATACATGCATTCTGGGCCTGGGATAATTACGACAATAGACAAGTTCAAATTATGGCAGTTTCTTCTGGACTTGGATGGGATATATATTTCGTATGCTTATTTCTGTCACTCCTCAAAAGAAACCAGACGTGTGATCTAATATTCCGTCTCTACCACTCTAGTAAAACAGGACACAATTCGTAGAGGTTTGATTTATCTTCTGAGAATACATCCTCGGTTAATAGATTTACCAATTCTGAAAGTACAATTTCAGACCCAAACACTCAAATAATAAGCTTACTTATAAAGAGAAGCTTCAGATTTTACTTTTTCGCACCAATGGGCTTCCCAATTGAAATACACAATCCCTGCAACATCCAAATGTAGACGCACCGTTGAAGAGTGTAGTTTCTAGACTATAAAACATTTATAAATGCAAAATTTTTTTGAAGGATAAGATGATTGAAGTAAATGCATGTTAATTTTTTAAATAAAATCATCAACATGTCGTTGAGGAGCATAGCCTCCACCTAGGCCCAAAAATAATTTACAGTAAACTCAAGTAGCACTAGCCACTGATATACTTAAAAAAGAACAGCAAAGTCTTCATTTTTCATGTACTTTCTTCTTGAGGACCACCATGAAAAGGACTGATAAGCAAACAGCATTTATAGGACAATGCTCGTCCAGTTACAACTTATGTCCACCAAGAAAATAAATGGCCACATATCAGCTTTTTGGCCACTAAGTTCATCAAAACTATTCAATTCATCAAACGGTTGCGTCATACCATAAACACTCCACATGATACTAGTAAGAGTCAAATGTAACAAACTAAGACCACATTAGACTTATTAGTTGAAAAATATGTATCATTTAATAAAGTTGTAGTTGCATAAGCTTTCAGAATTATAATTCAATGTCAAACAACTAGAGACTTTAATCCTGGTGCTTCTACTTTTTATATTGGTCTTATCTTTTTCTTTTTTACCTTATTTGTTTGTTCTGACCTTTAGTAGCTGTCCATTAACTAGAATTATGTCAGCAATATGACTGCAAGGAGGCCAGTATTAAGGTGACTGCAAGTACAATGTTTTAATGTTTTCCTCAAATTTAATGATGTTGCTCTTTTATTCAACATCAAGAGTGACCACCATTTAATACAGCCACTTTATTGTTATTATATCTGCTTTCAATAATAAGAATTGTTCTGTATCAAAAATAATCATAATAATAAGAAGAAGAAGAAGATTGTTCGACATCTGTGCATAAATTGAACGACACTAAAAGGAATTCCTCTGAAACACAAGATGCATCAGAGGCATAACAACATCACAATTGAAGAAAAAGAACTCTGTATGAAACTAATAGTTTAGTTATGAAAGAATTGTGAGACGGTGAATTAAAGAGCAAAAAATGCAGAGCAACTACCAGTGTTTTCTCAAAGTAAATTCTAACTCAATTATGCATGTGAACTTACCAATCCAATCCATCCCATAGACTTTGAAACCATTAGCATTAAGCTGCTTGGCAAAACCACTGTATCTTTCACTGTTGTTGATAAAGAAAATATCTTAAGCAATTGATCACACTATATAATCAAATAAATATAAGATCATTAAGCACAAATGGTACCTGTGTTCATTCAAGCCATGCATAAGAACAACTAGACCCCTGCATAAGATAAGTATCTTATTAGCACTTTTTTCAAAAGGAAAAATGAAACATGGTGAATTTCCATGATATATCAAACAAAATAATATAAAAATAAAAAAATATGGGTATGAAATAACAGAGAAATAATGTGAAGAAATTTTTAAGGAAAACCCAAAAAAAAAAAAAAAAAACATTGTGAAGACACTACATTACAATCAATAGAAAGGTTTGCTTCTTAAATAGCACAAAATACACCTTGTGTTTGGCTTCAAGAGCGACAAAATTCTGCCAAATTGAAATGAAATTGTAACATACTTATGCGAACCATGTCTTATGACCATTGTTTAGTAACATGGATCTCGTACTGTTGGTTGTTGTGAAAGGGTCAAAAAGGTCACACTCATGATGCAAATGACTCATTTAAAATTTACTAGGCTCAGAGTAATTCTACTGTTGACCAACCTACATGCTGTTTTACAAATGAAATTTATATCTGACCCAACCCGATTCAGTTCACTTGGCATAAACCAAATGTCTATTTTTCTTGGAATACAAAAATCCCTATACAATTTACTTATTTATTATAAGTCACTTCATATACATGCAGTCTGGGCCTAACAATAGACTTTCAAATTATGGTAGTTTCTTCTGGACTTGGATGGGATATATATTTCATATGCTGATTTCTGCCACTCCTCAAAAGAAACCACACTTGTGATCTAATATTCCGTCTTTACCAATCTAGTAAAACAGGACACAGTTTTTAGAGGTTTGACTTATCTTCTAAGCATACATCCTCAGTTAATAGATTTACCAATTCTGAAAGTACAATTTCATACCAAACACTCAAATATTAAGCTTACTTATAAGGAGAAGCTTCAGAGTTTGCTTTTTCGCACCCACGGGCATCCCAATTGAAATACACAATCCCTGCAACATCCAAATGTAGATGCACCGTTGAAGAGTGTAGTTTCTAGACTATAAAACATTTATAAAAGCAAAATTTTTTTGAAGGATAAGATGATTGAAGTAAATGCATGTAAATTTTTTAAATAAAATCATCAACATGTCGTTGAGGAGCATAGCCTGCACCTAGGCCTAGACATAATTTAGGGTAAACTCAAGTAGCTCTGGCCGCTAATATACTAAAACAAGAACAGCATAGGTTTCATTTTTCCTGTAATTTCTTCTTGAGGACCACCATGAAAAGGACTGATAAGCAAACAGCATGTATAGTACAATGCTCATGCAGTTACAACTTATGTCCACCAAGAAAATAAACGGCCACATATCAGCGTTTTGGCCACTAAGTTCATGAAAACTATTCAATTCATCAAATGGATGTGTCATCCCGTAACCACTCCACATGATACTAGTAAGAGTCAAATGTAACAAACTAAGACCACATTAGACTTAGTGGTTGAAAAGTATGTATTCATCTAATGAAGTTGTAAGTTGCATAAGCTTCCGGAATTATAATTCAATGTCAAACAAGTAGAGACTTTAATCCTGGTACTTCTATTTTTTTATATTTCTTTGTCTTATCCTTTTCTTTTTTTCCTTATTTTTTTGTTCTGACCTTTAATAGCTGTCTATTAACTAGAATTATGTCAACAATATGTACCAAATGATTGCAAGGATGATGCGGGATAGTTTCCAAGTAAGGCGAACTTGCTCTGAAAATTATCTAGCAATGAACTAGATATAGTTCTAGAGACCTTTGAGAGATAATCAAACTTCGATTTGAAGTTTAGAAATAATGAATTTTCTTTGATTGAATGAATGAATTAACTATAAATCATAACCTATTTATAGAGTCACAAAAAATATAAAATATTACAAAGGTGTAGTTGGCTACTTTAGGTTTGGATAGCATGTGTAGCATGTGGTATATGGTTAGTTGGGGCGACTTTGGAGTTGGGTAGCATGTAGTTGGTTACTTTGGGGTTGGGTAGCATATGGTTGGTAGTAATTAGGGTGGCTTTGGGGTTGGATAGCATATGGTTGGTTACTTTGAGGTTAGGTAGCATGTGATATGTGGTTAGTTAAGGTGGTTTTCCTACATCAGATCCCTCCCTCTTCAAAAGAACTAGTCCTCCAGTGTGCAAAAGGAAGAAGGTGGTCATCTGGTTCATGATATTCAACTAGATCTTGGACATTGAAAGTTTTGGAAATATTGAAAGCTTCTGGAAGATCCACTATATAGGCATTATCATTGATCTTCTATAGAATTTGAAATGGACCAATCCTTTTGAGCTTGAGTTTTCCATGTTCTCCTGTTAGCAACCTCTTTTTGTGCAAATGAACTACAACCATATCTCTAATATTGAAGGTCTTTAGTCATCGATGTTTGTTGGTTGTTGCTTTGTATCTTGCAGTGGATTCTTCTAATTTCTGTTTGACTTCTTTATGAATACTCGTGACCTTTTCCACCATGTGATCAAGAATAATGTTCATACCAAGAAACCTTGGTAAGGGAACCATATTTAAAGTATGCAAGGGTGGATGAAGGTAGACAACCACAATTGGAAACTTTCCAGTAGATCGGTTAGGAACATAGTTATAAGCAAAACTCTTCTTGTGGTAACATATGGTCTCATTGTCGTGGATGCTTTTGAGTGCTACAACATAAAATGTTACCAAGTGTTCTATTAGTGACCTCTATTTGCCCATCGTTTTGTGGATGGCATGTACAATTGAAATTTAAGAATATATCAAACCTCTTCCACAGAGTACGCCAAAAATGACTCAATAACTTACTATCGCGATCAGATACTATTGTTTTTGGTAATCTACGCGAACGAACGACCTCTTTGAAGAACAATTGGGCGTATGTCTAGCATTTAAAGTCTTTCTACATGGTATGAAATGTGTCATCTTAGAAAATCTATCAACTATTACAAAGATGGAATCCATATCTCGTTAAGTGCATTGAAGTTTTTATACAAAATCCATAGATAAATCTTCCCAAGGAGCTTTTAGAATGGGAAAATGTGTGTACAAACCCATGTTCTAGGCTTAACACTTTGCTATTTGACAACTATAGCACTACTTCACAAATCTTTCAACATCTCTTTTTAAGCGCGACCAGTAGTAGCATACTTCTACCAAAGATATGCTTTTATCCCTTTTATCCCCTCTCATATGTCCATTAATTCCTCCTCAGTGTAGTTCTTGAATTATATACTCCCTCAGAAATCCATGTGGTATACGTAATCGTTCCTCAGAGAATAAGAAACCATCATATAATTGGAATCCTTTAGAATAAGGTGATCATTTCAAGCAAGCTTTCCAAGGTTCCCTAAATCTTCATCATCAGCATGTAGATCTTTCAAGTAATCAAACCCAATACCAATTGCTTACTTAACGCATCAGCTACTTTGTTAAGTTGGCCTAATTTGTGCTTGAGGGAGAAATAAACCTTTGGATATAAGCGATCCATTATGCATGCATCCGGTTGGACTTTGCAAAACTGTTAAGAAACTTGAGAGCTTGATGATCACTATTCAAAATTGAACTCTCTCTGCATCAAGTATGACTCCCAATGTTGTAAAGTTCTGAATGCCACATATAATTTTTGCTCATGTATTGACTATTTCTATTAAGCTTCACTAAGCTTCTCACTAAAGAAAACCATAGGTCGACCTTCTTAAGAAAGCATAGCTCCAATTCCTACTTCTGAAGCATCATGGTCAACTATAAATAACAAATCAAAATTTAGTAGAGCAAGTACCAGTGTGCTAGTCAATCTTTTATTTAAAACCGCAAAACTCTGCTTTGCTGCATCATTTCAAGCAAACTACTTTCGTTTCAACAAATTGGTAAGTAGGGCAATAACATTGCTGAAGTTCATTATAAAGCGCTTGTAAAAAGTAGCAAGCCCGTGAAAACCACGAACATCTCCAATACTCTTTGGTGTATGCTATTCTTGAATAGCTTTAATTTTGGACTCATCTACTTTGATTCCCTCAACGCTAACAATATATCCTAAGAAAACTAAGCTGTCTATTAGGAAACTGCACTTCTTTAAGTTGGCATATATATAGTTTTCTCATAATTCGTTGAACACACTCCTTAAATGTTATAAATGTTCTTGCCTCAAAGGACTATAAATCAAGATATCATTGAAATTAACAACGATAAACTTTCTAATGAAAAGTTGGAATACTCGTTTCATAAGTCTCAGGAAAGTGCTTGGAACATTTGACAACCGAAATGACATGACTAACCGCTTGTATAGCCTTTCCCTAATTTTGAAAGTCATTTTCCATTCATCACCTGGGCTAATGCGGATTTGATGATATCCATTCTTCAAATCAATCTTGGAGAATATTATTGATCCTCCCAACTTATTAAGCATGTCATCCAACTGTGAGATTGGATATCGGTACCGCACTATTATTTTATTGATGGCTCTGCTACCTACACACATTCTCTAACTTTCGTCTTTCTTTGGTGTCAATAAGGTTGGTAATACACAAAGACTCATGCTTTCCCTAATAAATCCTTTCTAAAAGAGATCCTCTACTTGTTGTTGTAAAATCTCATATTCTTTTAGACTCATCCGATACTGGGCAAGATTAGATAAGTTTGCTTTAGGAATGAGATCAATGCAGTATTGGACATCATGCATAAATGGTTACTTAAAAGGAAGTTCATCTGGTGTAACACCTTCATACTCAAAGCGTAAAGATTTGATAGGTTAGGGTACTACCTTTGAAGCAATTACCATTGTTACTATCCCTTTTAGTATAATCAACAACAAACTTTCCTTGCCAGTTGAACTTGCGAGTATTGTTTCTCATCTCATGGGAGCAAGGATAATCTTCACATCTTCTTTATAAAAGGTATAAGTGTTATCATTTCCTTTATAGACGGTGTTTAAATCGAATTGCATGGTCTATCAAGCAACAAATGACAAACATTCATATCAATAATATTACATAATACCTCATCTTTGTAGTGTTTTCCAATGGACAAAGGTATTCGACATTGTTCTATCACTATGATTTCTCCTACATTCTTGATCCAACCTATGCGATATGATTTAGGAAGTTTTTGTGTCCATAGCTGTAATTTGTCAACCAACGTTTTGGATGTGATGTTCTCATTACTTCCTCCATCACTAACCAGGTCGTAAACCCTTTGGTTGACTATATATTGGGTTCTGAAAATGTTATGCCTCTGAAGATCAATCTCTTTTTTTGGTATGTACATAAGTCGTTCGACAACCAAAGATACTCATTCATCTTCATATGTCCATTCCTTTGGGTTTTCTTCTTCTCCTACCTCCTCTTCTTCCGGATCGAATTCTTCTTCCTTATCTTCTCTTACAGCCATGTGAATTGGTTATCTTTTGGGACATTGATTAAAATAATATCTTATTTGTCCACACCTGAAACATTTGTTGACTCGAAGAGCAACATAAGGATTGCTGGTTGTAGGTCTTTCATTGGTCTAATTTCCAATCTATCATGCATTTGGTGGAGTTCAAATTAGATGAGCCGATTGTCCTTGGTTGAGCCGAATCAAAAATTGTCTTAATAGAGTTTTTTCACTATCATCATTTAATTGGTTGGAGGACTAAATTACTAACGCACTTCTGTAGTTTTGCCTATTAAGCTATGGCTCAACATGAGTAGTCAATTGTACAGCATTCTGTAATGTAAAAGTGGTTTGCAAAGCTACCTGTTCTTAGATATTGCGTTGTAAGTCATTCTTGAATCTAGCCACTGTCTGGCCTTTTGTCTCCATCACATCATTTCGAGTTAACAAGCGTTGGAATTCTACCACATACTCTAAAATAGATCAAGATCCTTGCATGTAATTTTGGTACTGCTAGAATAGAATTTGGTTATAGTCAATAGGCAAAAATCTTACTTTCAATAATTGTTTCATTCGATGTCAGGTTCTGATTGGACCTTTTCCTTGATGAAATCGAGTAAGCTGTAATTGCTCCCACCAAGCTGAAGCACCTCTTTTTAGTTTGTAGGCAACTAACTTAACTTTCCTATCCTCAATGATCCTCATGTACTCAAAGAAACATCCAACCTTTGATATCCAGTCAAGAAAATCTTCTATTCTCAAATGTCTGTTGAATGTGGTAAGGTCTAACTTTATTCGGTATTCATTTCCTTGGTGTTGGGGTTCTCATTGCTAATTCCACAAGATCACATCTTCTGTCTCTTCATCAGTCGAATCATTATCTAAAGCATTTTAGGGAATAGTTCTTACTCTAGCTTTTTCAAGGTTAGCATGTTGTGGTGAGCTCTGATTGTGTCGCATATCCTCGATCAAAAGTCGTGACTTTGTGATTGTTGAGCCAATTTGATCAACTCATCCTTGATTGTGAATCTAACCTTAATTTGTCTTACAATATTTGAACTAGAAGTCATTTTCTTTCTTCTTTTTGGTTTTTGTTTTTTCTTTTTTGATATGAACCATAAGTATCATAAATAAAATACCTAGACTGTAATTTTTTCTACTTGGACTAAATTATAATTTTCTATTCAGGATATGAACTGCAAATATGAAAAATAAAAGGACTACATTGTAAAAAGCCACAGTATGGACTAAATTGTAATTTTATGAAAATTTAAAAAAAAAAAAAAAAACTACTGATTTTTTATGAATAAAATGAAATAGTGAGAGGTAGTTTGGTCAAAAGCAGAAGATATAAAATCTCTTCTTTGTGACAGTGAGACCAAAAAAATAATCAAAATAAAAGAAAGAGAAAAAAAATTTGAGAGAGAGAGAAAAAAAAAGAGATGGATTTAAAGGAGAAAGAAGGGCAAAATAAAAGATTAGAGGGTGTTGATTGACTAGACGGTGTCGATTCCAATGGAGGTGACTGATTTTGGTTAGTTTTTTTTTTTTTTTTTTTTTTGGGCGCGGGGGCGAAGGGGGGAGAGGGAGTGTTTAGGTTGATTTTGGTGGATGGAAAGAGTTGTGTTTGTGTTTGGATAGTAAAGCAAAGAGAAAGACTCACTAGTCGGTATTAGAGTAAACTTCGATTTAGAGTGAACCTGCCTGGAATCGAAATTGCTCTGACACCAAATAATACGGGATAGTCTCCATGCAAGATAGACATGCTCTAAAAGTTATCTGGCAACGAGCTAAATATGGTTTTAGAGACCTTTGAGAGATAATCAAACTTCAATTTGAAGTTTACAAACAATGAATTTTCTTTGATTGAATGAATGAATTAGCTATAAATATAACCTATTTATAGAGTTACGAAAAGTATAAAATATTACAAAGAGTATTTGGTCACTTTAGGGTTGGATAGCATGTGGTATGTGATTAGTTGGGGTCGCTTAGGGTTGGGTAGCATGTAGCTGGTTGCTTTGGGGTTGGGTAGCATATGGTAGCATGTGGTTGGGTAGTAATTGGGGTGGCTTTAGGGTTGGATAGCATGTAGTTGGTTACTTTGAGGTTAGGCAGCATGTGGTATGTGGTTAGTCGAGGTGGCTTTCCTACATCAAAGGAGACCAGTATTAAGGTGACTGCAAGTACAATGTTTTAATATTTTCCTCGACTTTAATGATGTTGCTCTTTTTTTCAACATGAAGAGTAACCACCATTTAATACAGCCACTTTATATGGTTATTATATCTGCTTTCAATAACAAGAATTGTTCGACATCATTGCATAAATTGAACGACACTTGAAGGAATTCCTCTGAAACACAAGATGCATCAGACACATAACAACATCACAATGAAGAAAAAGAACTCTGTACGAAACTATGCATCAGACACATAACAACATCACAATTGAAGAAAAAGGACTCTTTATGAATCAAAGTAATAGTTTAGTTATAAAAGAAATTGTCAGAGCGACTACCAATGTTTTCTCAAAAGTAAATCTTAACTCAATTATGCATGTGAACTTACCAATCCAATCCATCCCGTAGACTTTGAAACCATTATCATTAAGCTGCTTGGCAAAACCGCTGTATCTTTCACTGTTGTTGATAAAGAAAATATCTTAAGCAATTGATCACACTATATAATCAAATAAATATAAGATCATTAAGCACAAATGGTACCTTTGTTCATTCAAGCCATGCATAAGAACAACTAGACCCCTGCATAAGATGAGTAATTTTGTTAGCACTTTTTTCGAAAGTAAAAATGAAACATGTTGAATTTCCATGATATATCAAATACAACACAATAATATAAAAATAAATAAATATGGGTATGAAATAAAAGAGAAATAAAGTGAAAAAAAAAAAAAAAGGAAACAAAAAAAGAAAAACACATTGTAAAGAGACACTGCATTACAATTAAATAATTAATAGAAAGTTATGCTTCTTAAAAAGCACAAATACAATTCGTGTGTGGCTTCAAGAGTGACAAAATTCAAGTGTTACTGTAGGCCTAGTTGAAATAAAATTCTAACATACTAATGTTGAACCATGTCTTCATGACCATTGTGTAACCGTTTGATTAATTATTAAATACAATTATAAAATTAATGCTATGAATTTAAACTCTTTTTCTTTCTTTCAACTTATCAATGTCTTGCACAAATTATTTATGTAAAGTTTATATGATGGAGAAATTTTTCAGATGGCGGGAGACATGCGAATGAAAACAGAGAAGATGCAAATATTATCCATGCCAACAGTTGATGAACGTCACAAAAAAGAATTTAATCATATTTTTAAGTCTCCATGTTTAATCTTTTCTTAGTTTTTAATTATAATATTTTATTAAATACTAAAAGTTTTAATAAAATGCTGAAAAAATGTTTTTAAAAAAATTGATTAGAGAAAAGGTTTTGTCCCCCCCTCTTTTTCGACAAGAAGAGGCTGACGACCTCCTGCGAATTTCTAAAAGTGGAGCCCAAATAATATTGTATAACCCATGGTGGCTTCTCTCCGATGACATCATTCGTGATGGTTGCTACTTGCCATGACAAGAAATGATTAAAAAAAATAACAAGTATATATATATATATATATATTATATATATGCATATGGAATTACTGAAAATAAGTGCTGAAAATTCATTAGTAGTGCTGAATTTTTATTTAAATATTGTCCTAGTCTAATTATTGTACGTTTATTGTTCTTCTTTTTATTTAATTTTATATTTAAGCTTTATAAACTTTTAATAATTGCTATAAAGTTAAAAGAGAAACAAAACAATCAAAAATAGATCATATATAATTAATTTTCTTATAAAAAATTTGAAAAAGTAACTTTATAAAATTATGAATTATGAATTTATATTTTTAGCCATAAAAAAATATTTCAAATACTTTCGCCGATTCACACTTGATAATATTATTCACCCTATAGCAATACATTTATCAATAATACTCTTCATATCTCTTATTTTTTTACTTATCATCTTATCTTTACTTTCGTCCTACACCATCTTTCACTTATTTTTAGTAGTATATTTACATTTATTTCACCATTTAGTTGTTAGATTTCGTAAATTGTTATAATGGGGATGATTTAGCTTAATCAAATTGAAAAAGATGAATTAATTAAAAATTTTCAAACATTTCAAAATGCAAAACCATTGGTTTTGCAAAATGAAAGATCAACTTTAACATAAAACATATTCTGACAGAGATCATAATTTTTCCTAACAATAGCATTTTAAATTTTTACAACTACAATATAATTAAAACTTTAATAAGGGTTACTTTTAACTGGAAATGAAATCTTTCTAATTTCATAAGATTACTTTTTGCAATCATCTCTATAATCTTTTACACTGCAGAGAATCGATCTACAATACGTTGACAACTCAACGAGAGAGTTCGCATTTCGCCACAGATATCAGTATGAACCAGCTCCGGCGGTGCCTTCGCTCTTCAAGAACTTTGTCTAGGAAATGAAACTGTGTTGCTTGCCCATAATGCACTCTTCACAAGTCACAAGGTTCTATAATTGTTTCAGTTTCAAACAGCCCCATCACAATGTTTTTCTGTTTCAAAAGCTTTAGCCCTTTGAAGTTTTAGTGACAAAACCTCTTATATATGCCACAGCCCAAGTGTCTTGAACTGCTTCATTCTTCACTGCCACAATAGCTAGCTCCACAATGAAGATCAATAGAAAATTTTCTATTTTTATTCATTTTAATGTTTGCAATCACCAAATCTTTCTCATTTTTATCAAAAATAGTGCAGCCACCATCCTCAAAGTGAAGAGGATAGCCATTTTTCACAAGCTGACCAACACTCAACAAATTCTGATGCAATTCAGGCACAAGTAACACATCATTGATATATCTTATTCCTTTCTTAAATTCTACAGCAATTCTTGCTTTCCATTTTGACTCTACAATAGCGCCATTTCCTAATTCAACTTTAAAAGTAAATGTAGAATCAACATCAAAAAATATAGTCTCACTACCTGACATGTGATTGCTACAGCGACTGTCTAATGCCAGGTACTGTCTTTTAGTGTTGATCAGCAAGCATAAAACAAGTTTCCTTCATCATCATCCTCCTTTTTAGCTTGATTTTCCTTTTTGAATCTGCAATCTTTTTCAACAGGTCCGGACTTGTTACAATTGAAAACACTGAGGCTTTCATCAATGCCGACAGCAAGAAGGCTTAGAATTATCAACGGTTGGATCTTTTTCATTTTTGTTCTCTTCTCTTTTGCTGGACTCCCCTTTATTCCATTTTCTTGTATCACCCTTCTGTTTATCTTCTGAGTTATTTTTCTTGAAAGATTTTTGTTGTTTGAAATTGAGCTTTGTCTGAAAGGCATTCTTCACCAACTGCTCATTTCACATTAATCTCCTTTGTTCATGAGACTCCAAAGGTCCCATCAATTGTTCAATATATGGATAAAATGGTGATATCTTTAAATTCCTCAATGGCTGCAACAATATGTTCAAACTTTTCAGAATTTTCTCAACTACCTGATCAGAAAAATCCTCACCAAGAGTTCTCATATGATTAACAACTTCAATCACTCCGAAAAGAGTAATCTTAATATGATTCGGATTCTTTCATTTTAAGATTTTCAAACTCTCTACGAAAAGTTTGAGGTTTGATAGCTTTTGTCTTATTATTGCCATGGAACTCACGCTTTAGAATCTCCCAGGCTTCTTTTCATGTGGAGGCACTCATGATCCTAGGAAATATACCTGCACTAACCCCATTTTGAATTGTTGAAAGAGCCATTGCATCTATCATCCGATCTGCTTCAACTTTTCCTTTTTTTGTAGTTGAAAGTTGGTCCTCTTCTGTAGGTTCTATAAAACCTTGAAAAACAATGTTCCAAAGACCTTCCAACAAAAGCAAAGTCTCCATTTTCATCTTCAAAAAAATCATAACTTTCTCCTCCAAAGATTGTAATAATAGAATACGGGATATTGGATTTTGAACTTGACAGGATGTCATCTTTCAAATGTAGGCAGCAATCAATACCTAACTAGATCAGTTAACACTGCTCTGATACCACTTTTGTTGTAGAAATAATCGAATTATGCAAAAACAGAGGAATATATTTTGAGTTGCTATAGCAGGTGAAGTTACTACGACACCTGCTATTCAGCCCTAAATCTTTGGATCGAGCATTGCCTACGATTCATTCAGGCAGCAAGTACAAAACTAGGACCAACTATTCTGGCCATGATGATATTTGCCGAAAAGAAAATCAATGAATATATGAATTCATTCGGAGTATCCATAAAAGCCCCTTATTTCAAAACCTTACCTTAAGAATAATGGCTGCAACAGTCGAGTGACCAGAGATTAATTGAAGTCCTGAAAGTTAAATAATTGTGCGACTTGTAATTATAGTATTTTATAATAGAAGATCGTTGCTCAGAGAGAATGATTTTTCCAATCATGATATTTGCTCATTCATTCTCCTGTGATTCTACAACTATATCTTATGCAATTTGCCTACATGCTTGACATCCATTGATTTTATAATATTATCTTTTATTAGATTACCACCTATGGTGACAACAACTCCAATCTAAAACATTGTCATGTTAAATGAATACCCTTTGCCCACCCAACCATATTTGACAGTAACTTTATAATTTGTTATATATTATAAAACCTGGTGATATATATTATAATATGTTAAATATGGATAATTAAAATATGTGAAAGAGACCTTAAGGTTAGATATTTTTAATTATATATGAAGGAAGAAATTCAATACCAACAGATAGTTTCACAAATAATTTTTGAATATTTCCCGAGCTAGTCCAAGCTAATGAGAGGTTTTTTTTTTTTTTTTTTTCATGGACATAAATTACTCTGCAACCTTTTTTCTTAATTAGGAATATAATTGACAACTTATTATGATAACATAGATAGTATGAATAGGTTCCAATTAGATTGATGAAGTGCTCCAACCAATCTATCCATCGCTCTATCTTGTCAGTACGAGAGGCGGGATGCTTTGCTCATGTCTGAAGAAGTTCGTTGGATCAACCTCAGTCTTCACTTTCACCAATCTTTCAAAGTTTCCTTTAAAATATTTGACACCCCAAACACTAGCTTGAACGACACTTGTGTTACCCTTCTTGTTCACTCCCAAATCGAGATCCCTGTAATTCACATATGCACCTCTTGGAAATTTGGAGACATAAGGAGTCATGTAATTGTATAAACTCCTAATCCAACTTACATGCTTTGATACATTCTTGTCTCCATCCCGCCAATTTGTGAAATAGTGGAATTTGAACATCGTTCCCTTTCTATGAGGGAAAGGAGTTTCATTTTTTGGAATTTCGTTCATCTTTCCACCGTAAGGTGTCCATACAATAAGAGGAATATCTTCATCTAACATCCTTTTACGTAGCTCTTCGAGTGCAAATTCAGGTATGGGGTCTCTAACAAAATCTGCTTTGCCTTCGAAAGAGATGGTTGAAGTATTTCGTTGAAGTAAAACTTCAAGAGATGTGTTAAGTGGGTGCAAGTTAGAATGAAATGTAGATTGAATCCAACTTGTTTCGGTACAATCTTTTCTAGTCAATCCTAATTCTGGGAAGCTCTGTTGCATTAGTTGGACAAGTCTATCAGCACCACCAAGAAAAAAACCCACGTACGAAGATTTAACAGCTCTCTGATCACTTGTTTCGCTTGTATTTGTCAATCGCATTACAAGTCTAATCATGAGATCCTCATCCAGTTTATCAGCAACTTGCTGCCATCTATAAAGAAGCTTTGTATCACCTTGTTCCAGGGTTTTCGTAACTGTAAAAACAGTTACAGATTCGGGCACGGGAACTAATTTTATCTTCCATGAAAGAATAACTCCGAAGCTGCCTCCTCCGCCTCCTCTTATGGCCCAAAACAGATCTTCTCCCATGGCTGCTCGATCAAGAACTCTACCATTGACATCAACAATACGGGCATCGATGGCATTGTCGGCAGCCAGACCATATTTTCTCAACATAACACCATAACCACCTCCCGTGATGTGCCCGCCAACACCTACAGTCGGCCAAATACCAGCAGGAAATCCATGAACGTTGCTTTTTTCAGCTATCCTGTAATAGAGTTCACCAAGAGTTGCACCAACCTGAACCCAAGCGCTGTTATCATTAATGTCCACATCAATGGAACGAAAGTTGGTAAGGTCTAATACAATGAAAGGTAATTCGATTAGGGATACATAAGAAACACCCTCAAAGTCATGACCTCCGCTTCGAACTCTCATATGGACATTAAGGCTCTTGGAGCAAACAACAGCAGCTTGAACATGTGATTCACTCAAAGGGATGAAGATTAACTCGGGCTTAGGCACTGAAGGCTCTGAGAACCTGGGGTTTTGAGCTCTAGAAGCTAGGACTGAGGAAAATGAAGAATTAATTGGGGTGTAAATTGTGGAGAGAGGAATATTGGAACGTTGAGTTAGGCATTGGATAAGTGTTTGTTGAAATGGAGATGGAGTTGTAAGTGAAGCTGATAACAAAAACAGTATTGAAAGAATGAACATGTTTTGAGAAATGGATTTCATTTTCGAAGTGATTTTGCCTCTGGATTTTGTCTTGAATAATCTTACATATATACAGGTACAACGCTAGGCTGTATACTATTCTTCTTTGTTTTTTTGAAACAGGTTGTTTACTTTTGATTACAATAATTTTTTCCGGTCAATGTTCCAACCAATAATAACAATAAGGTCAAATTTATTGATTTGCTGATGCATAAAATTTTTGGCCATGCTATAGATTAATAACTCTCGAACGTTGTAATTTGCGTCAGGCTAAGAACTGTGGATGCCAAGCCTAATTGCTCTGGCTTTGATAATTTTAAACGCAGCGTGCACAACTTAATATCTTCGACATTTATAATTGCCTTGCTTTTGCTATGAAAAGAGATTAAATGAAACATCAAAGGGGTGTTAGAGATGTACACATGCTACCATTATACCATAGAGAACACTTGAAAAATATTTTACTTTTGGTAGCCACCCGAATAAGTAGTTCTTCCTATTTCCAACATTTTAATAATACTTTAATCACTAAAATATCCAAACATTAAATTACTTAAAATGATATAAATATGCAATTACATCAAAGAATATTTTTTCATTCTATCCACCTCTTAAACCTTAACATGTATTTCATAAATTTGAACCATTTTTATCATAATAAAATAATGTTTTGACATGTTTCTTGATTGAAATTTACAGCACTAGTACTGAAAAATAAAAAATAAACAAACCTACGTGAATTCTGCAACTTGATTGAAATTGCAATTGTAGTAATATTGATTGAAAAACCAAACAACTTAAATTCTGAGACTAGCTGGTAGTTCAATTGTCTTATCACAATTTTCAGAGCAAGAATTATATGTTAATATTGACATGGTACCAAAGTTTGTAAATATATGATACAATATGGTACGGACATCCCACCGTGATATAATATGGTATGTCCAGTACGCATTATACGGACTTATATATGGTAAATGGTTAAAAAATAATTTTTTAATAGTTATTTTTTAAAAACATTATTTAGTTACATTTTTAAAATTTTTGAATATTTATTTTATAGTAAGTAAATATTTATGTTTTATTTTACTTAAATTTTTTGATCTTTCAATGTTTACATAATTGTATTAAATAAATGAAAGCTAATTTTGATTTTTAAAGGGTAACACAATAAATTCACTGAAAATAATAAAAACATTTTTATAAAAAAATTTCATTTATTAAAATCGGCACGTTCTCTCTTAGTCTCTCAATTTTGCCTCACCTACTCTCACCAATATCCTTCTCTCTTCTCTTCTTCTCTCTATTTTTCCTCTCCCACTACTTCTCTAAGTTCTCTCTTAGCGATTTCTTCTCCCACTACTTCTCTCTCAGAGAGAAAGCATCGTTTGAGGAGAAATACCTATTGGAAATGAAAACTAGACAACCTAGAGCTGTCAAAAAGCTTCTGGTGCTAGTGGGGAGAGAGTTTGGGAGAGACAGAGCCGATTGAAGGAGATATGAGAGTTTTTAGGGTTGTTAGGCCTTGATATCTTTTTCGCCCCCTTTTGCCCCTCAAAATTGACCTAGCCGTATATGTCAATATACGATCGTACGTGTACGATACAGTTGTATACGACCATACAAGTACACATTATACGCCCAAATACATATTAGACTAAATAACAACTGTATGGGTGTGTTCTTCAGTCGATACAACCATATCGACATATATAAGGCCTGATACGACCGTAATTATTAACATTGTGTAGTGCTAAACTTTATATGAAAGGGATTTAAGTTTTAATAATGTATGAAAAAGAAAAAATATAGCAATCTTGGTTATCCATTATTCTGTATGTTAATGTGTCACTAGAGTATCAAAATATTAGCCAGAAAAAGGGTAGGAGAGAATCCTTGTTGCAATTTCTGACATTCAAGAACAGAGCAACGATTCTCTATCACTATTGATATGATACTAACTTTTTATGAGAGAAATTTAATTTTAAGTGATGTAAGAGAGAAAAAAATATAACAATCTTGGCCATCCATCATTTTTTATACTAATGTGTTAATATATTATCAAAAACTTAGCAAAAAAAATGATAACAAAGAATCCTTACTCGAACAGAACAACTGTATTATTATTATTATTATTATTATTATTATTATTATTTACTACTACTACTATTTTTGTTAAACTTCATGGTTTCTAAACAAGTGTAATTAAGCTGAAACTTGATACAAGAAAATTTTGAATAATAATATTGATACATAACAGAAGTCTTAAAAAAAAACAAATATTAATTGCAACCATGCGAAGCATTTTTTTAAAATAAAAGAAAGCCGTAGGAAGCATTGCAGTGAACCTTCTAGCCGAAAAAAAAAATAAAAAGGAATAAAAAAGGCATACACATTTGATGTATTCTACATTTTACACAGATAATATACGAGATATATAGCAATATACGGGATGACATGATAGTAAAGATGAAAACGAATCGTGCGATGGAGAGAGGGTATGAATGTTGGGTGCATAATGGTGTCTGTGTCGGTCTCTGCTCTCTAATAATTTCGAAGTCCAGCCTCCAGTTTGGTCTGCCTTTGGGCCCTTCATTTTCACACTATTCTCTGATGCCCTTTGTTCGTATTTACAGGGTCTCTCAGCAGTGTAATGATGGGCGACACCCGGAATTTGGTTTCTCTCGAGAGACAAAATTCGGGTGGGGTGTGCGCACTATATCACTTGCATCTCTATCGACTCACAATACATTGTCTGAAAATTGTATACAAATTGATAAGTAGAATATAAAATTCATCAATGTATAAACTTACATGGTGTAAATTAAAAAAAACACACACTTAAATTTGGTTTCTCACCAAAAAAATTTAGATGAGGATAAATCACATCACTCATAGATTTGTCTACTCACATACAAAATGATCATGTAAAAATAGTTTGCATCTGCGGTTGAATAAGAAAATATAAAATTTAATCATTTCTCTCTCTCTCACACACATAGAGAGAGAGAGAGAGAGAGAGAATAGATGCACTATTGCCACAGCCAATTTAATATTTCAATTGAAAATTTGGGTGGGGGTGTTTGCATCATGTGAACATATATTTTTCTTCTTTTTTTTTTCTTTTGAATATTATACATATATTTTTCTACTCATAATGTTATTTGAAAGTTGTTACTTTTCTTAAATACTGTTATTTGATATTTCAAAAAAAAAATACTGTTATTTGAAAGTTGTATTTAATGTGAATTAACTAAAAAAATATTATACAAAATTAAATAATTTATCTTATGACATAGTATGAATGGATAAATGCTCTAGGTCGCCACACCTTGGACTTTCTCCTCTCTCTCAACCAGAAAACTCAATCAAATCCCTTGGAAATTCGTCGATTTTGGAGCTGAGGAGCCCCAATAAAGATATTAGATTGGCTTTTCTGTAAAGAAATTGGAGAGGGAGAGCATTAATTCTCTAAGTTATCAAATGCTTAGTTGAAAATTGTACACATAGGTACCGAGTCAATATCAATAAGGGCATTCTGTTTATTATGATTGATATGAAATTAATCCTTTTTATAGTTGGATTTGATGGTACCAACTTTTCACCATAGAATTATTTTATGGGACCATGTCAATATCAATAAGGGTCTTTTGTTTATTATGGTTGATATGAAATTAACCCTTTTTATAATTGGATTTTTTTTTAAGTACCTTTTTATAATTTGATTTGATGATAGCATAAAATTATTTTTAGTTTAATTTTAATTGTTCTTTTCCTTGCTTCAACTACAAACATAAAGGAATTATCTTAGGTTAGGTGAAATCATATTATTTACGACGGTATGACTTTGGTGAAGCATGGAGCTGAAATTTTTGACTTGATGAAGATTTGTTGTAGTAATTGTTTAATCATGAAGACAATGAAGCATATGGTCACTGCCACTACTATATTAAAAAAAATAATTGCTTCAACATGAAGTATTTGTATGGTGACAGCCATTGTGTGCCTACATAAAGGCATGAGTAACTAGCCATTCATTCATCCCATATCTCAAATCTCAATTATATATTTGAGAAGCTCTTCTCCCTAGTTTTCTCCTAAAATTTTAGAATGAAGTTGTATTATAGTTGTTAATTTAATAAAATCTTTATAGTATTGGTCTGTGGATGTTTTTCTTATATTGAGGGTTTTACCACATAAATCTCGTATCCACTATTTTTATTTTATTTTTTGTATTTCTTTCAATATTATTCTTAATTTCAGGTTTACACTAGGATTAAAATAGTAACAGATTATCATAATAGTGGTATCAGAGTCATAGGTTCTTTATAAAATTTTGTATATACTCTATGGTTGCAATATTGTCTACTCTTCCACATCAAAAAAGAATTGTTCCTGGTTACTAGAAATAAATGTGGTGGTGTGGAAGTGTACACCTAGGAAAGGTTCTAGCTAAGGAAAAACTTAGTATTTAAGTGTGTTCATTATGACCCGCCTCTATTTCTTGAGAACTTATATGGTGCACTATTCACGGATACATGCACTATTTCGAAATACGAATACTATTCATAATATTGTTTATTGGATATCTTGTGAATGTTTCACAAGATGGCGGCGAAATTTAAAATTGAGAAATTCAATGGAAGTAATTTTTTATTGTGGAAAATAAAAATAAAGACTATCTTAAGGAAAAATAATTGTTTATAAGCCATAGAAGAAAGGATAGTCAAGATCACTAATGACGCCTGGTAAAAAGAGATGGATGATAACGCAATTGTCAATCTCCATCTGAGCTTAGTAAATGTTATATTATCAAATGTAGTAGAGCGGAAAATAGTTAAGGAGGTATAGGACACTATGTCGAAATTGTACGAGTTTAAGTCACTACATATGAAAATTTTCTTAAAAATGAAGTTTAGTAATCTTCTGTTAACGTCCTGAAACGGTCAACATAGAGATTCAGGAGCTCAGACTGCGGTCGAGATAATTAATGGTAAGAAAGGTAGTTAATGCGAAGTAAATGGCGATTTAAGGTTGGTGGACTGCAATAAGGGTGAAGGAATGTTGATCGTGATTGCTAACTGGTAGTTATGAGCTAGTTAATGAGGAAAGGAGGGGGAAGAATGAATGCGAGACACAAGGAATTTTACGTGGTTCGGCGACTGCGCCTACGTCCACGGCCATTCTGAGGTAATTCCGAGCAAAGTGACGGTATTCTAGTATTTTTTCTTCGCTTTTTGGTACAGTAAAAATATCCCATATTTATAGAGGGGGGAGAGATACAAAAGAGTATAATACACGTTACAACTTATGACAATTTCAACTGATCCTGACACTGTCATGCTACATTTATTACAAAAAACAATGATTATCTTTCCCATGCGCAGGTTTACATTTAATGCATCAGGAGAAGTCTTTCCTTTATTAAATGTATAGCCGCCGCATTGAATGCTTCTTGGTAATTGTGTGGGTGGTTTCTGGCGTGAGATCAGGAGAGTTGGTGACTCTGATGACTTGTTGCAAGAGGGTTTCTCCTAGAGCAGACCCCTGGTCTGTCAAATCAAGCAAGTTGGGCAGGGGTTGACACGGGCGAAATGATGCCTGAACGGTCTGAAGGTAACGCGAGCTCGCGATCTGGGCGACCTTGCGAGCTGGACGAGCTCGTGGCAGCGATTTAGAGCATGGGCCTTCTGGGCCTTTATTTCTGTTCATGTTCAATTGGGCTTTTACTGGCCCATTTACCCAAGTCGAGAAAACAGGCATAACACAAGCCCCCCAGCTCTCAGTATGGTCTGCGGACTGGGAGCTGATTCAAAAAATGTAATTTGACGCCCGTTTGCGAGTTCTCATGCGTCGCTTCAATCTTTGTCTCGTAACCTTCAACACGTGACACTTATGCAGGCATTGGAGCCACAAAACACGTCTGGGGCCATATGCATTAAATGCACACGCCTTGTAACTAACAGTGCATGATGGTGAGGTACCGAGGCTCACGCTGAGCCATCAAATCTTGTGGCGGTTACACCCTTTTTGCAGGATCGAACGGCTAGGGGACAAGTACTGGAATCCATATAACTCAAACGTCTCTGTTGATCCCCCATTCTTGCTTTTTTAAGACGACACTGGCATCTCGTCTATCATCGTCTTCTCCTCTGTTTCTCCTACATCTCCTTCATTTTCTTGAGAGCTCCTTTGGATTTTATTATCTCAGAACCTAGGTTTCGCCTCAAGCACACACACGGTAAGCTTTCTGACCTCATTCCTTTATGCTTTGATGACTTTTTCTAATCAGTAGCGCGCATTTTCATCTCCACGTCATATCTGCATTTGTGCATTTACCTGTCTCATATTTAGGAGTTGTTGTGCTTGTTGTTTGAATCTCTGCGTTTGCTTGTTTATTAGACAATCTCACTGTTAGTGGTCTGTAGTAACCGAGACGATACATTGTAGATGTTGCTTGTGGTTTTAGATTGTTTGGGCCTGTTATAATCTGCTGATGTAGCTTAGGTACATCGGATAATCCACCCCTGCACTGTTTGATAGAGTCCCTGCAGTCATAGGGTTAGAAATTCAAACTTTATGGGGAGATTGTACCTGGTGGGTCCGTGTTTCGGGCTTACACCATCTCTGACGGTGGGGTGTGCGACCTAGCGCATAAGATAGCAGTCTTAGGGACCTCTTGTTGTAGCTTGTTGGATTCAGCATGCTCTCAGCATTCTGATATCGTTCCCTTTATTCTGTAGATGTCAGGTCGGTCACGTCGTGGTCACGTTCATGATAAAGCTTCCATTTCTGGGGAGCGAGTAGGACAGCAGGTTAGAGTAGCACGGAGAGCGACTTCGCAGAGTGGTGAGGTCGCGGAGAAGTCTGCTGTTGGAGCTGGGCCTTCTACTTCTCGAACTGAGGCTGAGGAGAGAGAAGCTCAAGACCCCTTCCGTCACACTACCTCCGACCTGACTCTTCCAGCTCTGCGGACTCTAGCTCGAGAGTTCGATTTCTCCTTAAGATGTAAAGCCAATATTCCGCAGACGAGTGATCGCACAGCCTTCCCACCTCCTGGCTTTGTAGCAGTAAGTCGCGAGCAAATGGAACTAGGGCTTAGGTTCCCTATCCCCAACTACCTCGTGGCTCTATTGAACGATCTGAAGCTGGCCCCGTTCCAGCTCACTCCCAACTCATATGCCCAATTGACCACTTTAGTTGTTGCCTTCATCAAGTACGGATTCGGGCATCCCACTCCTTGTATTATCCGTTATCTGTATAGCTTCAAGGGAACTTATGGTCGCAAGGCCAAGTATAGGGACGGGCTGTACTATGTTTCATGTCGCCACCCTCGGTGTCAACGATATTTGCCCTAGAATAGTATTAAGTCTAACGTGGGCGAATACAAAGTCCACTGGATCCTGGTCACCTACCTCTCTATCGCTGACTTGCATAACATTACCTTCATCTACTCGCTCGGTATATGCGAATGCTAGCTCGCGAAAATTTTATTTTATTTTATTTTTTATTTATTATTTTTTTTTAAAGACCTTGTTTCCTCTTTCTTGTAGACGTCTCTGCCACCAGAATCGAGCTCACCAATGAGGAGATAACAATCCTAGAGGCCTTTGTAACGGCTAAGGATGCGAGTGACGACTCGTTTCCCTCGAACGCGGATCTGATTGCCCAAGGTCTTGCCCCACCTGTTACTGGTCCTCTTCTGGACATAAACCTAGATTTGGGAGTTCGCGGACAGGACAACGAAGTCCGTTAGGTCCTTGCTGCACCTCTTGGCCTAGATCCTAAGCCCGAGTTTGAGCTTGAGTCGAACCTGAGTCTTCTTCAGAGAGCCTTTCAACCACAAGCACTTCATCGGATAGCATACGCAGGTTTACACTAAGGGTCCCTCCCCTCCAAGCAATTGCACAGTCTGGGGAGCCGGAAGTCGTGATGGTGGACGACACTTCTCCAGGCCCTCCTCGTCAGGAGCCTCCACCTCCTACTGATGCAGCTGCTGGGGTGCCAGCTCCGGAGTCTGGAGGTCGGGAACAGACTGCTCCACCTGCATCCAAAAGAACAAGGACTTCCATCGAGGAGGGTTCGGCTTCCCCCGACCAGGAGCCCTTGATTAGGAGAAAGGGGAAGAGCATAGCGGAGTCTCCAGCCCCTATGCGCAAGAAGGTAATGGAGCTCAGGAAACCCGGTACTGTCACTATTGGGAGGAGCTCGAACGCCCAGACTTCAGAACGATCCGAACGAGTTGAGGATGAGACGATTGAGGATCCTGATCTGTAAGCTGATAGGGTGGCAGAGATGGAGTACTTCAACAGTTTCCTCAACTGTGCATCAGAGGTTGTAAGGGACCGCATTCCGAAGCTCCCGAGGTCGAACCTCACTGATAGGAAGCTGGTAGGCTATGGAGTTCGTCATGCAGCATTGGTGAGTCTCATAACCCTTCATTTTTTTCTCTGCTTTTACTGAATTCCTCTTATTTGGATCTAACGTCTTCATCCTCCCAGGTAGGTATGACTTTCATGAAGCTGATGAAGAGGATCGAGGATCAAATGGGCGGGAGGCTGCCTTTAGAATGGCCGAGGAGCAACTCAGAGAGGAGAGGGAAAGGCTGCAAGGCGAAGTGAACCTCCTCCAGAAGGAGCACCAAAGGCCGGAGGACAAGCTCAAGGAGGCTGACGCGGCTTTGTCTCAAGAAACAGCTCGCAGGGAAGCAGCTACTTCTGAAGTTGGCAAGATCCATGGCAAACTGATGAAGGTCAAGAGCGAGCTGAATGTTACTGTGAAGAGAGCGGAGTCTGCTAAGAAGAAAGTTAACCAGCAACAACAAGAGGTGGTCGCTATTAAGAAAGAGCTTGCTAGAGCTCCGAAAGAGACTGTCAGAGCTCGGGAAGAGGCTGCTGGAGCTCGAGAGGAAATTGCTCAAGCAGAAAAGCGCAACGAGGCCCGGATTGCTCAGGAGCGAGATCGAGCTACCTCAAAGAATGAGAATGCCTTCCTATTCACCATCTGGGAGCGCTACCCAGATTTAGATTACTCGTTCTTCGGACCTCCTGCTGTTGAAGCGATTCAGAAGTTCGCGAGGCACGTGGCCAGCACTCAGGGTACTCAACAGAGCAATACTCCTTTAGCTTCTTCAACCGATCGGCCAGCTTTTCCAGGTCCTCCCTTAAATCCAACTCCTGTCTTTGAAGGACCTTCAGCTCTTCAGGACCCTCCTACAGCAAATCCCTCGGTAGAAGCTCCTTCTATTCCTCCAGCTTCTCCTGATGCACCTGCCAGCACTTAGGAGGGTTTGCTTAACCTTTTCTCACTTTGTTTTTTAGTTATGGTAATCGGACCTTTCCTCCCACTGTAGGGACTTTGATTCTTTTCGTTGACAAGTCTTGGACAACGAGCTTGTAGCTAAAGATTATTATATGAATTTTCCTGCAAATTTCAATATCTATCTTGCCAAGTATAGAATGCACCTAGCGTAAATGCATAATGAGCCATTATCAAATCTTAAAAACTATCACATCGTAAGTAAAACAGATCACAATCGTGATGAGAAATAAATCCATAAACTTGTAACCTACAATCAATTATAATAACAATTGTAGTATAACAGTTCATAAGCTTTGGATTCTGCAAGAAACTCAATCGAGTAATCTTTAATAAATGAGCATGCACTTACAGTTTGCGGGGTGCTCGTTCTGAACAGAGTTGCTCGAACACATTTTGCATTAATGTTTGGTGTGTTTGAAGCAGCATTTTCCCGAACTTTGGAATTTCAGCCCGTTACGATGATTATTATTTGTGAGCCGCAGCCCGTCCCGCGAGGTCGCGGGGCAATTTGGTTTGAGAATCGTAGCCCCTCTCGCGAGTCGCGAGGCAAATTTAATAGGTCGTGTTCACAGCAAGTGCTTTTAGCAGCAGCCTATGAATCACTCCTTTCGTGAAGTCTTCTTCGGATTGGAGATCCCTAGTTGAACCCTCCAGAGCGCTGAGAACGCGGCCCCTTCCGCGGGTGAGACCTTTGGTATCATTAACGGGTCCCAAGTAGCGCCCTCTGGGATGCTGACAGCTGCCCCTTCCACGGGCGATACCCTCATTGCTACTCCTTCCGCAGGCAATAGCCTTCCAAAGTGCAGTAGTTGGAGCCCCCAGATAATCCCCTCTAGAGTAAGCAGATGGCAGCTCTTTCCGTGGGTCATATCCGGATAGCCTCCCCTTCCACAGGATCACCCTCAGGGGAGTCTATAATACATATCTTTTCCTCAGGTATAATATTGGAAGCGTCGAGATCGTGTGTCATCGACAAGAGTTTATAATTGGCGATCTTTATAAGAGAAGACGGCTCGCAAATCGCGTTGTGATAAGCGTGGTCATGCCTTAGCGAATTGAGGGAGATAGGTCCGCAGAATAAGTGAATGCTTATGAGAAGCACTTGCGATAATAATCCTTCAAACAAAATCTCGGTCTGGAAGGATTGGGTACCTGAGCTAGCTGACCGTGGGTGTGAAGTCTCACAGAGTAATAGGTATCAGAAAACGTTAAGTCGATGGTACAAATGCCCTTGTAAACATCACCGACGGATGAGCTCGCCAGATAATTCGTGATTTTTGAGATCGCCTATGCGTGTGTTCTAGGCGTGAACGGGTTATTGGATATTTGCGAGGATATTTTCAAGAATTGATAGATAATAGTTGGCAGCTCGCTTCTTAAGAAGTAAATCTTGGCTTCATAAATAAAGTTTGGCAGTTTTTCCTTTTGTAATAATTGCACTCTCAATGTTCAGTCTTTTCACTTTCTGCATTTGACATTTTACATACAACAGCACACAAGTGAAAAGCATTTTTACATAAAAGTTTAAAAGTGAATTATTGTACAAGAGATTTAAAACGGGTTGACAGTTTTAAGTGTAGTAAGGACGTAGGTGTTCAGTATTCCAAGCTCGAGGGAATTCTGATCGGTCCATGTTGGCCAAGTGACAGGCACCGTTCTCCAGGCTCTTTTTGATGAGATAAGGTCCTTCCCAGTTCAATCTGAGTGCTCCATCACTTGCTTTGCGAGCTCCAAGGAGGATCAGCCTTACGATGAGGTCACCTACTTTGTAGCTTCGGGCCCGTACCTTCTTGTTATAATACTGGCAACTCTTTGCCGATACACTGTCACCCTCATGCGAGCTGTTTCCCTCACTTCTTCAACCAAGTCAAGACTGGCAGCGAGGAGCTGGTCATTGTCTTCGGGTTGAAATGAGGCTATTCGCTGGCTGGTTACTTTGAACTCTGCTGGGATCATAGCTTCTGACCCATACACCATGGAGAATGGGATTTCGCCAGTGGAGCCGCGGGCTGTCGTTCTGTAGGCTCAGAGTACTTTCTGTAATTCGTCCACCCAAGCCCCTTTTCTCGCCTCAAGTTTGGTCTTCAAGGTCTGCTTAATGATTTTGTTTACAGCCTCGACCTGACCGTTGGCCTAGGCTGCGTTTGGCACGTGGGATTGGATTGGAATGGATTTGATTGGATTGGATTGATTGAAATGGATTGGATTGGATTGGATTGGAATAAAAAATCATCATCCCATGTTTGGTAGAACTTGGGATTGGATTAAAAATTATACTGTATCATGTTTGGTATAGATTAGGATTGGATTGAGATAAAATTAATTTAAATTTTTATTATATAAAATTAATTTAATAAAAAAATCTGAAAAAACAAAAAAACAAAATAATCTCCTTTTCTTCCATATCAAACTCCATAATCTTCCACAATTTAACATCAAACCACAATTCATCATCCAATTCATCAATATCATCATCTTCCACAACAACAACAACAGTTTAATATCATCAAATCATCTTAACATCATCATAACATTAACAACAACAACCAAAAAAAAAAAAAAACAGAAGAACATAGCTGGTTCTGGGTTCGGTGCCGAACCCAGAACCAGACGGTTCTGGTTCGTCGCCGACCAGAACCGTCTGGTTCTGGGCTCGTCGCCGAACCCAAAACCACTAGATGGTTTTGAGTTTGGGCCGCGAACCCAGAACCAGGTTGGTTCTGGGTTCGGCGACGAGCCCAGAACCAGATGATTCTGGGGTTCAGTGCGACGAACCCAGAACCTAGTTATGGGCTCGATCGCGAGCCCAGAACTGGGTTCTGGGTTCGTCCCCAGTTCTAGGTTCGGCGACGAACCCAGAACCAACTCATAAAAAAGAAGAATAAAGGAGAGAAGAAGAGAGGGAGGAGAGGTTTGATGAGAGAAGGAAGGTGAGAGGAAGAGAGTGACAGAGAGATGAGAATGCTGTCATAAAGACGGGAAGAGGAGAAAAATTAATCACAAATCTAATCTCATCCTATTCAATGACATGATTTTGGACAGGATTGAAAAATGCCAAAAGAATGGGATTGGAAGGAGGTTGGGATTATTGAAGTCCAATCTCATTCACCATCCAAACATGGGATTCAATTAGTTTGGGATTTCTGAAGTCCAATCCCATGTGCCAAACATGCCCTGGGGGTGATCTACAGCTGAGAAGCTCTTCACTATTCCGAGCTCATTGCAGAAACCGATGAATTGTTCGCTAGTAAACTGCGTCCCATTGTCTATCACGAGCTGCTGAGGGACTCCGAACCTGCAGATGATATTATTCCATACAAACTTCTCTATCTTTGAGGTAGAGATCTCAGTGAGCTCCTTTGCCTCTGCCCATTTTGTGAAGTAATTCACGGTAACTACTGACGTGTTTGCACCTACCCCAGGCCATTGGCAAATGTTCGATCAAATCCATTCCTCAGATCGCGAAAGGCCATGGACTTACCATCTGCTGAAGATAGGCTGATGGGGCTCTTAGGACTTTGGTGAATCTCTGGCATTTGTCGCACCTCTTCACCAGATCTGTGGCGTCCCGTTTCATGGTCGACCAGTAAAACCCCTATCTGAGTGCTTTCTGAGCTAAGGATAATCCTCCTGCATGGTTCCACAGTGTCCCGCATGAATATCTCTCAGCACCGCCTCGCAGTCCTCACTATCAATGCATCGCAACAGCGGGGCTGAGAGCCCATTCTTGTACAGCCTGTCATCATAAATACAATATCGAGCTGCTCTAGCTCGCAGGCAACGTGCCTCCAATCTATCTTCTGGCAGCTTCCCTTCCTGCAAGTAATTCAGCAGCGGGCTTATCCAGGAGTCGGACCGGACCCTTATGGCCATCACTGCCTCATTTTCTTCAATACTAGGAGCTGGTAGAACCTCTACCGGTATGGACTCTAAGAGATCAGCATCTTGGGTGGTTGCCAGATGGGTTAATGCATTTGCATGGGAATTCTGGGCTTGAGGGATCTGGCATATTTCGATTCTTGGGAAGGCTCCTAGCAACTCCTTGGCTTTCAGAAGATACGTCGTCATCTTTTGTCCTCTTGTCTGGCATTCTCCCTGAACATGGCACACAACGAGCTGAGAATCACTATAGATCCTTACCTGCTCGACTCACACTTCCTTTGCTAGGCGGAGTCCAACGAGTAATGCTTCATACTCAGCCTCGTTGTTGGTCGCGTGGAACCCGAACCTCAGCACGCTAAGGATCTTGTGACCCTCTAGGCTAACTAGCAACACCTCAGCTCCTGAGTTGTGCTCGTTAGAGGATCCGTCTACATACACCTCCCACATTGGGCCACCTGCAATTTCATCCTGTACCTCCACAGGTCCTGTAAACTCAGCAATGAAATCTGCAAAGGCTTGGGCCTTGACTGCCGTCCTAGGCTTGTACTCTATGTCGAACTGGACGAGCTCAATGGCCCACTTGAGTAGCCTGCCTGAAGTGTCTGCTTTCTGAAGGATCTGCCGCAGGGGATATTGTGTGAGCATCTCGATAAGATGGATCTGGAAATAAGGACGCAGCTTCTTTGAAGCAGTCACCAGGCAGTACGCGAGCTTCTCCATCTATGAATACCTGGTCTCGGCATCGACCAGCCTCTTGCTGACACAGTACACCGGCAATTGCACCCTTTCTTCTTCCCTGACCAAGGTCGCGCTCAGGGCGTGCTTAGACACCCCAAGTACAGGAACAGTTTCTCTCATTCTCTAGGTTTCAACAGGAGGGCAGCTCGGCCCATATACTTTTTTAGCTTCTGGAATGCTTCTTCACACTGCTCAGTCCATTCGAAGTTCTTGGCCTTCTTTGTTGCCTCGAAGAATGACATGCATTTGTCGATGGCCTTCGAGATGAACCGGTTGAGGGCCGCGACCTGACCATTGAGGCTCTGTACATCTTTAACTCGGGCTGGGGATCTCATCTCCACGAGAGCCTTGATCTTTTCTGGATTGCCTCTATCCCCCTAATATTAACCATAAAACCGAGGAACTTACCAAACGCCACTCCAAAGGTGCATTTCAACGGATTCAGCTTCATTCTATAGTTCCTCAGGACTTTGAATGTCTCGTCTAGGTCGCGGACATGGCTTGCATCTCGACGGGATTTCACCAACATATCATCCACATAGACCTTCATTGTCTTCCCGATCTATTCCTGAAACATGGCATTCAAAAGACGCTGGTATGTGGCCTCTACATTCTTCAACCCGAAAGGCATTACCTTATAGTAATACAGTCCTCTATCGGTAACAAAGGATGTGTGCTCCTCATCAGTTGGGCTCATGGGGATCTAATTGTAGCTTGAGTATGCGTCCATGAAGCTTAGGAGCTGGTGCCCTGGCCGTTGCATCAATAAGTTGGTCAATCCTGGGCAACGAAAAATTATCCTTCGGGCAAGCCTTGTTCAGGTCAGTGAAGTCTATACAAGTTCTCCACTTCCCGTTCTTCTTCCTCACAAGGACTGGATTCGTCACCCAAACAAGGTAATGGGCTTCTCGGATGAACCCGTTGGCTAGTAGCTTCTCCACTTCCTCTTTCAGGGCTGTGTAGCGTTCTGGGGTCATTGGCCTCCTCTTCTGGCGAACTGGTTTATGTTGGGGATCTATGTTCAATCTATGGCTCATAATGTCAGGATCTATCCCACCATGTCTTCATGGTTCCAGGCGAAGACATCAAGCTTCATCTTCAGGAAGTCAGTGAGCTCAGCTTTGACCTCGGCAGTAGGTCTCGCCCCACTTTCAAGCATCTCTTCGGATCCGTCTGGTTGACTTGTACATCTTTCAGATCTTCGACTGGTCCTGTGGCTCGGTCTGCGTCCACCTCGCGAGGATCGAGGTCGCTGTTCACTCCTGTTTCAGAGACAGCTCGTGGTTCGCCACCTGAAACTACATTCACCTTTTTACCTCGAACTCTCATTTTCACTGCATCCTCATAGCATTGTCTGGCTAGGCGCTGCTCTCCTCTGACACAGCCAATACCGTTAGGAGTTGGGAACTTTACTGTCAGCGCCCTAGTGGATGTTACCATGTTCAGATCATTCATAGAAGGTCGCCCCAGGACCACATTGTAGACTGATGGGCTGCTGATGATTAGAAAGTTACTGAGAATAGTAGCTTGCCATCCTGGTTCCCCAAAGGTGAGAGGCAGCCTGATCTGTCCTACCGATAGTACCGCATCCCCGGTGAAACCATAGAGGGGTTCTGGTGAGGGCGTTAGCTACTAGGTTCCTAGCCCCATCTGGTTGTAGCAATTCTTGTACATCATGTTGATTAAGCTGCCTATGTCAATCATTATTCGCCGTACTTCAACATTGCTGATCCGGGCTCGGATGACTATGGCATCATTGTGGGGCCAATGCACTCCCCTCGCGTCCTCCTCAGTAAATACAATGTCATCCGATGACACTTTGGCTTTCTTAGCAGGTCCCTCTGCCTCATTATAGCTTGCCAGCAGGGCATGGTTGGCTTCCCTCACGTACCTCTGATGCGACCTGTTCGAAATACCTGTCATGTGGGGACCATCATGGATAGTGAGGATTGTTCTGACAGCAGGCTCGTGCTCGGGCTCCGGAGCTCGCTGTTGCTGCTGCTGCTTAGGCTGCTAGTCCTGCTGCTGAGGTCGGTAATGTTGAGGTCGTCTGCCCGCAAATCGCAGAACATATTCCCCCAAACGACCTCGTCTTATCAACTCTTCGATAGCATCCTTCAATTGCCAACAGTCTGAGGTATTGTGCCCATTCTCATTCTGGTAGGCACAATACTTCCTCGGGTCTCGGCGTCAGCTAGGAATCCCTATCAGAGGCGGCTTCCCGAAATTCTCTTTATCCCTCTCAACAGCGAAAATTCTGTCTTGCCTGTCTGACAGGACGCTATAACTACCGTACCGATCTTGACGCTGAGATCGCTCCCTTCTTAGCTCAGGCCTGGCTCGCTTTGCCACAACATTGGCAGATTGGTGTCTATGCTCACCCTGCTTGTCCCCACTGTGGCTCTTCCTCTTCCCGTGGTGGGAACTGCTTGCTTCACCCCATTGACTACTAGGCTTCTTGACTCCGAAAGCTTCCTCCCATCTAATTTCCTTGGCAGCCCTCTCGTAAAATTCACCCAGATCTTTCACTGGAGACTTGTAAATGCTCTCGTACAGCTTTTCATCTTTTTTGAGCCCTACGAAGATAGTCGTTAGTATACTCTCATCTAAGGGTGTCTCGATATTACTCACCTCATCTCTGAATCGGGTGATGTAGTCCTTTAAGGACTCATTGTGCCTTTGGAAGATGGTAGCAAGGTGGCATGCAGGCGCGAGCTGCTTCCTTAGGGCCTTATACTGATTTAGGAATTTCTTCTGACACTCCTTCTAGCTTCCTATGCTACGGGCTGGGAGGCCCTTGAATCAGGCTCGCGGAGCATCCCCTAGAGTAGCTGGGAAGACTCGACACTTCACCAGCGAGTCGTCTGTCTGGAGATCCATTTGCACATTGAAGGCGTCCAGATGGTCATAGGGGTCACTTCTGCCACTGTAAGGGGGGAAACTGGGGAGTTTGAATTTGGGCGGCAGGGGTACTGTCTCAACTTCCCGAGTAAATGGTACCCTATGATCATCCCGCTCTCCCCGGTTTTGAAGTCCAGGGTGAGTCTTCAACTGCTGGACCCTCTACAGCAATTCTTCTACCATCGGATATTGGGGTTGAGGTCGTCGCGCGGAGCTTCGCCTGCTAGTGCTCCCCTGTTCTCCCAAGTGGCGATCTCGCGGTCTGCGCACTTCATTGACATCTTCTACCTGTCCATCTCACCTCCGTAGCTCCTATTTGCGACCGTTATGATTCTCTCGAGCTCGCTCATGCCCGAGGCTATCTTCCACGTGCCTGTCACCCTCAGGGTTCATCCTCACCCTTATGTCTGTTGGGTGAGGTGGGTCAGCTCTCTCTTGCACATACCGTCCTCTCCTCCTTGGGTTCAGGTTTGAAGAGTAGACTGACTCTTCGGATAGCGATCTGTCTCTGCCAGCTACCCCCTTCAGGGTCGGAATCTCCTCCACAGTTTGTCGACGGGCTCGCTCAGGAGGCGCGACCTCTACCTGCCTCCGTCCAGCGTGGACCTAAACTTCAACCAACACCCTAACTGTCTCAATCAGCTGCCTTACTGTATCCTCCAGGGCTTGCTGACGTTGTCACCACTCTTGAGCGACTTCTTCTCCAACAGGTCGAGCGCTCTGCTGGTCGTCCTGGTCCTCAAGGAGCTCGTCCGTCATACCAATATTTCTTGTCGTCCGTGCTCTAACCATTGCAGATTTATGGAATATAAACAGTCAAAGAAAAGTCAACAAGAGAAAAGTTACCAGGTCGCTGTTGGCCCCTTCTTCTAGTGCCAAAAGATGTTGATGTCCTGAAACGGTCAACACAGACATTCAGGGGCCCAGACTGCGATCGAGGTAATTAATAGTAAGAAAGGTAGTTAATGCGAAGTAAATGGCGATTTAAGGTTGGTGGACTGCAATAAGGGTGAAGGGATGTTAGTCGTGATTGCTAACTGGTAGTTATGAGTTAGCTAATAAGGAAAGGAGGGGGAAGAATGAATGCGAGATACAAGGAATTTTACGTGGTTCGACGATTGCGCCTACGTCTACGGCCACTCTGAGGTAATTCCGGTAGAGTAACGGTATTCTAGTATTTTTCTTCACTTTTTGGTACAGTAAAAATCTTCTCTATTTATAGAGGGGGGAGAGATACAAAAGAGTGTAATACACGTTACAACTTATGACAATTTTAACAAATCCTGACACAGTCATGCTACATTTATTACAAAAACAATGATTATCTTTTCCATGTGCAGGTTTGCATTTAATGCATCAGGAGAAGTCTTTCTTTCATTAAATGCATAGTCGCCGCATTGAATGCTTCTTGGTAATTATGTGGGTGGTTTCTGGCATGAGATCAAGAGAGTTGGTGATTCTGATGACTTGCTGCAAAAGGTTTCTCCTGGAGCAGACCCCTGGTCTGTCAAATCAAGCAAGCTGGGCAGGGGTTGACACGGGTGAAATGATGTCTGGACGGTCTAGAGGTAATGCGAGCTCGCGATCTGGGCGACCTTACAAGCTGGACGAGCTCGTGGCAGCGATTTAGAGCATGGGCCTTCTGGGCCTTTGTTTCTGTTCATGTTCAATTGGGCTTTTACTAGCCCATTTACCCAGGTCGAGAAAACGGGTATAATATCTTCGAATGGCTAAATCTACAGGAGTAACCAATCACATCAACACCTTAAACACTTTATTTTCTTAGTTTTCAATATTAGGTCATATAATAAAGACAAATGAATATGCAGAAATTCTACCTCAAAAACTACCTAATTCATATGATCAACTTGTCATCAACCTGACAAAAAATATCCTCACAGACTATTTAATTTTTGATGATATTGTAATTGCTGTCTAAGAAGAAGAAAGTAGAACGAAGAATAAGGAAAATAGATTGGCAAGTAGTACACAAGTAGAGGTTTTGTCAAATATAAGAGGGAGTTAAACGGAACGTAGCCCTAATGGAAGTCTCAATCATGGTGGATCAAAATCAAAAAATAAGAAGAATGTCAGATGCTACAATAGTGGCAATAAAAGGCACCTTAAAAGCGAGTGTTGTTATAATAAGAAAAATAAAGTTCCTGAGTCATCAAACTCAGAGGGATGTGTAGTAAGTACCTCAAATGATAGTGACGTCTTATACAGTAAAGCAACCACTATTACGGAAAGTAAATTACAGTTTGTTGATGCCTGCATTCTAAATATAGCAACCACTTGACCTATGACCTCTCTTAAAAAATAGTTCCACACATATGAACCCATCTCAAGAGGATCTGTATTTATAGGTGATGATCATGCGTTAAAGATCATCGGTATCGACATAATCAATATAAAGACACACGATGGTACAGTTCACACCATTCAAGAGGTACGACACGTGAAGGGCTTATAGAAGAATCTATTGTCTTTAGAACAACTGGATGATCTTGGATGTAAGACTCATATAGAAAATGAGGTCTTGAAAATTGTCGGAGGAGTGCTTATTGTCATGAAAGAAGAAAAGATTGTTGTAAATCTATACATGCTTAAAGCAAAAACACTACTGGAGGTTGATTCATGTGTTGCATCAACTAACCATAAGAAAAAGTCAACGATGATGTGACATCATAATTTAGGTCGCATATTTGAACAATGTTTGAAGATTCTCTCCAAAAGCATAGTGTTTCCTAAGCTCAAAATTGTAAATCTACCTTTTTGTGAGCATTGTATGACAAGTAAGTAGTATAGATTGAAGTTTAGCAATTCTACTACTACCAACAAATGCATTCTAAATTTTATTTATTTTGATGTTTGAGAATCACGAATATATCCTTCGAAAAAGTAAAATATTTTGCATTATTCATTAATGATTACTCTAGGAGAAGTTAGGTATACCCTATCAAAAGAAAGTCAGATGTATTTCCAATTTTCAAAGCATTTATAGCGCGAGTAGAATTTGAATATGAGAAAAAAATCAAATGCTTAAGGACATATAATGGAAGAGAATTTACAGTCAGGAAGTTTCTTGCTTTTTGCAAGTAAGAAGAAATAGAAAGGCAGTTTATAGTCATATACACTCCTCAACAAAATAAAGTTACAAAATGGATGAATAGGACTCTTGTAAAAAAACTAAGAGCTATGTTGAAATTGTAGGTTTACCCAAGTCATTTTGGGCAAAAGCAATAAAGACCACCTATTATGTGGTAAATCGATGTCCATCCACAGCAATTAAGTTGAAAACACTAATAGAGATGTTGATCGGTAAGCCTACTGATTATTCTACTTTGGATTCATTTGGATGTCCTGTACGTAATGTATCATGCCCAAGAAAGAACAAAGCTTGATCCAAAATCATAGAAATATATATTCTTAAGGTAGGCTGATGGAGTGAAGGAGTATCGCCTACGAGATCTCACTACCCACAAGGTCATCATCAGTAAGGATATTATCTTTGTAAAAAATCAATTTCAAAGAAGTAGAGATGATAGCACTTCAAAAGAAAATTTAGATACTACAATTATATGCGTGGAAAATAATTCAGAACATAAAAATTTAAGTTTCTGAAGCAGAACCAGAGCACGAAGTATAAGAATCAATAAAGATCGAGGCTCCAAAAATTCGAAGATCAACTCAACAGAGGAGACTACCAATATGGCATTTGGAATATGTTACGGAGAGCAATATTACATATTATTTTCTAACAAAAGATGGAGAGCCTTCAATTTTCCATGAAGCTATAAGTAGTTCAGATGCACATTTATGGATGATAGCAATGCATGAAGAAATTGAAGCTCTACACAAAAACAAAATATGGGAACTTGTACCTCTACTATAAGGTCAAAAAGTCATTAGAAACAGGTGAGTCTTTAAAATCAAACGGGATGGCAATAACCAAATGAAGTGGTATCGTGCAAGATTGGTGGTGAAAGGATATGCTTAGAAAGAATGTATTGATTTCAATGAGATATTTTTCTCAATAGTTTGACTTACAACAGTGAGGGTGATCCTAGCAATGTGTGCTATATTTGATCTACACTTAGAGCAATTAGATGTGAAAAATGCGTTTCTTCATGGAGAATTTGAAGAAAAAAATTTATATGATTCAGCTAAAAGGTTTTGCTAAAGAAGGCAAAAAAAATTTAGTTTGCAGGTTAAAGAAATCACTGTATGATTTAAAACAGGCACTAAGCTATTGGTACAAGAGATTTGATTCCTTTATTATAAGCCTTGAATATAACAAACTTAGTTCAGACCATTATACATACTACAAAAGGTTTGAAGATAGTGATGATTTCATTATTTTACTGTTGTATGTGGATGATATGTTGATAGCAAGCCCCAACAAAGATCAAGTCTAAAAATTAAAGGCACAATTGGCTAGAGAGTTTAATATAAAGGATTTGAGACCAATAAGAGACCAGCAAATAAGATTTTAGGGATATAAATTCACCGAGACAAAAAATATAGGAAGATTTGATTCTCTCAAAGAAACTACTTAAGAAAGATCTTGTGTCATTTCAACATGCAAGATTATAAGCTAATTTCTACACCTCTTCCTGTGAATTACAAATTATCATCAGATATGAGTCCTAGCAATGAAACGAAGATGATGGAAATATCTCGAGTGTCGTATACATTAGCAGTGGGAAGTTTAATGTTCATTATGATATGTACAAGACCGAACATTACACAAGCAGTAGAAGTGATTGGTCGATAAATAACGAATCTTGGTAGAGAGCATTGGAATACTATGAAAGGGATTATGAGATACATCAAAGGATCGTCAGTTGTTGCATTATGTTATGGAGGATTACAGTTTATTGTCAAAGGCTATGTAGATTTAGATTTTACAGAGGATCTTGATAAAAGAAAATTCACTACAGATTATGTATTTACGATTGTAGGAGGAGCTATGAGTTGGGTATCTCAAGTTACAAACAGTTGTGGTTTTATCTACAATAGCAACAGAATACATGACAGCTACATAAGCTTATAAGGAAGCAATTTAGATTAAAAATTTATTAGAGATGTTTAGGCACAAACAATAAAAAATCTCATCATTTTGTGACAGTCAAAGCATCTTGTATATTATAAGAAATCCAGTCTTTCATTCTCGAACAAAGCATATAGGAGTCCAATATCATTTCATTCATGCAGTAGTGAAAAATGGTAGTGTGGATATGCAAAAAATACATACCAAGAAGAACCTTATACATATAGTGACCAAACCAATCCAATGTTGAAGAAATTGCTACTCACTAATCGATCAGTAAGGTAGCGATTAGTGATTTATCGATTACTCAGTGAGTGATCGGGAATTAATAGGTGAGTACTGTTTTAGAGAAAAATTATTACTGTTTGAAATCTAAAAGACTAAATTGGTATTTTTTTTTAAACATGAAGGGCTAAAATTCAAACAGTGATAATTTTATCAAACTTGAGGGTCATTTGTGTAATTTGCCCGAACACATTTATATATATATATATATAATATATACACGCACAAAAACCCTCACCATTCTCAATCACTCACAACTGTCGCACACATTTCTTTTCTTTTTTTGTTGTTCTTTTTTCTTCTTCTTCGTCTTCTTCTTCTTTCTTTCGATCGGCCTTTTTCTTCTTCTTTCGATCAACGTTCTTCTTCTTCTCCCATCGATCTCGCATGTGTTGGTGATGACAACTTTGTCCATTAGATTTAGAGACGAAAACCTCATCTGTCAGATTTAGAGACAACAATCTCGTCCGTCAAATTTGGACACGACAACCTTGTCTGTCAGATTTGGAAATGATAACTAGCAATGAGGGGTGGCGACGATGAATGACGGAGATGACCCCAACCTCAGCCACCCATGTAGCGACCACAACTAAGAGAATTATTATTCTATTTTAATACAATAATACTAGTTTCAATACAAAGAAAATATTGGGATTGAATTAGAGATATATTCATGTCGGTTAAAAAATCAATGGAAATAATTTTTTAAAAGGTGGTTTCTAATAAATTGTATGATTGTTTGAATGTAAAATTGTGAATCACAAGCACTCAATACTAGTTGAACTTCTCTTTCTTCTTTCTTATTATACGAACAATAATTTTAGAGAAAAATGAAAGCAAACTGTTGAGATTAAAGAATTCCCTGAGTGTTTAGCTAACAGAAACCCACATGTTTGCATGGGAAATGAGTGCCTAAAATTTAATCACTTAATTGTTCATATGTAAACAATATATTAAATATATGAGATCATATATTATATGATTAGCCAAGTGTACTTGGTTTCTGAAATCAAATATTCGTGTATATATTTTTAAGGAAAATATTGGTCCATCTCCTAGATCACTTACAACGAACAATTAGGCACATTAACATCCGAAATGATTTAATTTAATTTATATTCATAAAATGAGCGAAATGGCAAGACAGCATAAGATAAGGGAAAAAAGATAAAGCATTTTCATATTTATCTTCTGATCTATTTTGAAACACCAAATAAAAAGAAAAATAAAACAAGTTTTCTTACAATAGACATACATATTCTTGGGAGTTAGAGGACTCAATTGTTAGAACATATAAATAGACAAATTAACTACCATTAAGGAAACATAATTCAATATGATTATTAATGATCATGAAAAAATAATGAGCCACTCATACTACTTTTTGTAGTAGATGAATTCTACAATATGTTGACTTGAACCAAGCCTCGTCAATCAACTTTCTTAGAACCTAACAACCTGTGTCTTACAAAAATCAAATAAAGAGAACGTCGATGATCTTGACACCAATGGAGTGCCAGCCAAAGATATTCTGACGCTTAAGTTAGTGAACTAATCGTAATGTAAAAGAATGCAGTAATTGTAAAGCAATGTCAGACTAAAGAGAGTGTGTCGAAAAGGGAGAATGACAGAAGACTATTGGAGTCTTGACTGTTTTGACTTAAAGACTTGTTATGCTCGTTTCCTCGGCTTGAACAAATGGACTGGTAAAAGTCCAACGGATATGAACAGGAACAAAAGCCCAGAAGGTTCGACCTTCAGGTCGTTACAGCGAGCTCGGGGGCTCGTGTGATGCAGAAACAGGCCGAACACATCTCTAGCACAATTCAGTGTCCCTCCACCCCGAGCAGCCCAACAGATCGAGGGCTCGCTCCAGAAGATATCTTATGCGGCAAGTCATCAGAATCACCAACTCCCCTGATTTCACACCGGAACCACCTATACGATTACCAGAAAGCATTCAGTACGACGGTTGTGCATTTAATGAAGAGAATACCTCTCCTAGTGCATTAAATGCGGACATGCACATGAAAGAAATAATCATTGTTTTTACAATAAATGCAGTATGGTTTATGTCAGGATTAGTTGAAATAACCATCATTTGTAACGTGTATAACACTTTTTTATATCTCTCCCCCTCTATAAATATGGGAGATTTTTACTGTATCAACAAGTTTGACAACACTAGTGTACCATCACTCTACTAGAATTCATCCAAAGTGACCCGTGAACGTAGGCGCAGTCGCTGAACCACATAAAAATCTTTGTGTTTGCATTCATTCTCCTCCCTCCTTTCTTTGTTGATTGCTTATTTGCTACCACCCAACTATCATAGACAACATTCCTTCACCTTCATTATAACACACCAACCTTAAACCTTTTTAACTACGCATTTACTTCAATCATTATCGTTTATTATCACGTTCGTAGTCTGGGCCTTTGAATCTCTGAGTCGACCGTTTCTTGACGTCGATAAGACTGGACAAAGTAAGAACACTGAGATATTAAGTGTCAATAGACAAAACCTCGTATAATAGAACAATGCAAGTAGACCATGAATAATATATTTGATAAGTTCCCAGGAATAAGAGATTGGTCATAATGGATATAATTAAATACTAAGTTTTTTCTAGCCAAAACCTTCATTAGATATGCACTTTCACGCCACTACACTGAATCTATCACATAAAAATTCTAAATCTAAAGTAGAAAAATGAGAATACAAGAGAAAAAAAATGAGAAACCTCAAATGGCTAGTAAGAGATAAGCAAGAGATAAGCAAGAGAAATGGGATGTCTCTTCCTCTTGATTAAACCTATATTTATAGGTGGAAAAAATATTATGAAAACTTATTGTAGAGTAAATGTCGAGGTTAATGACATGTCGGTTACAGAGTTTAATATTATGATTAATGACACATCAGTTACAAAATTTAATGATATGATTAATGACATGTCGATTATAAAGTTTAATGTCATAGTTTATTACATATCGATTACAGAGTTTAATACATCTTTTTTTACAATTTATTTAAACCCTATGCATTAAGAGTAGTTAATCTTTAATTAAAGAAATGGACCTTATTTGGGTTAAATTAATCAAGTTTCTAGGCTATTCTTTTGTAACATGTATTGGGTCATTAGCTTGGGCTAATTGACATACTAAGTCAATCTATCACAACAAGTTTTGGTATTTCATTTTGGATTTAAGAATTTTTGATCACTACACTTTTTTCCTTATAAAAGGATAAAAAAATATGATGTTATAGCAATCATACACGTTTGTGTATATATATATATATATATTAGTTTTGGGTACTCAATACTGTCATCACTTAATTGTGAAAGATAAACCAGACAAATTAAAGGTGGGTGGGTTCAAATAAATTTTTATTTTTTTTGTATATTAATGAAATCTTTTCAAAACATAAATATTCTTAAATTGTCTTGTCTCAAAGGGACCCTCTCCAGTCTTTTGATTAATAATGCAGGGGTCTGTTATTGTGTTTATATGATATCATTAGTTTTATATTGTTTTTCTCTTGGAATTATATATGTCGTGAATGAAATCTTTCCAAAACATGAATATCTTAAATTGTCTTGTCTCAAAGGGACCCTCTCAAGTCTTTTGATTAATAATGCAGGGGTCTGTTACTGTGTTCTTAAATTGTCTTGTCTCAAAGGGACCCTCTCAAGTGTTTTGATTAATAAAACAGGTGGGTTCAAATAGAAGTTTGATTTTTTTGTATACTATTGAAATCTTTCCAAACATAAATATTCTTAAATTGTCTAGTCTCAAAGGGACCCTTTCAAGTCTTTTGATTAATACTGCAGGGGTCTGTTACTGTGTGTATATGATATCATTATTTTTATATTGTTTTTCTCTTGGAATTATATATATGTAGGTCTTTTCTTGCCTCCTCTCATTTAATTATATATGCGGTCAGTTACTGTATGTATATGACATCAAATGATCTCTCGTTACAAGTACAAATTATGTTTGCTGCCATATTGTTAATGGTATATATTGTGCTATTTGATATCAGTTTGTCAATGAAAATTTTATAATTAGTAGGATAAAACACATAAAATTTTCTTTTTCCCATTCAAATGATCTCTCATTCCAAGTACAAATTATGTTTGCTGCCATTTCCCGTTCAAATGATCTCTCTCATTACAAAGTACAAATCATATATATTGAGTTATTTGAGAATTGAAATCAACTACTCTCCAAAAGTTGGATATAGTATCGAATTCAATCTCCAAATCTGTTATATATTAACAAGAGCTTTCACCAATCAAATTAGACATCTTTTTTATAATAATACAAACCAGAACATGGTTGGCCATAAAAGTTATTAAGAGGCTTGTAAAGGAGCTCCACAGAAGAGAAATTTCTCTAAAATTTCATCATCATCGTCCGGCCTCCAATTTCATCAATGCCTAAAAAGATTACATACCCCTACTAATGGAGATAAGCCAAGCAAGAAAGAGACAGACATAAAATTCCAGTCAGTTCTTTGCAAAAAGTTTTGTCCCTTCCCTAACAAAAGGATGTTCTTTTATGCACAAGAAGTTGGTCTAATTGGACTGCTTGTGTTTGTGCTAGCTTCTGCTTGAATTTGTTCTTTTTCTGAATAACTTACATATTACACAACACAAAATTTTTTTCTCTTTCATGATTCCTTATTCTTCTCCAAATGAGAAAAATAGAGATAAAAAATAAAAAATAAATGGGGTTTAAAGTACAATTATCTACTCAGACAAGGAGCGTGGGTTGTTGTTCTCTCCTTTTCTCCTTTCTCTCTTTCTTTCAATCTCTTTCCTCTTTATCTTTTTTGGTTGTGATATATATACCCTTTTATGGAAGATGACCCCCTTTTTGGTCTCCATGTGCCTCGATCACCTTCAAAACATGGTAGTGGATCGATCATCAATCTCACACCAAAGACAAACACCCAAAACATAAGTTCTATACAATTTGATAAGCCTTGGTGTAATTTAAAAATTGAGACACGGAAACTCAATTTATTAATTTAATTTTTATATATAATGTTTTAAAATAATATTGAACTGAAATCTAAATGCTAAGTGCTGCTAACTATTCTCAGTAATCTCACTGATATCACTTTCTTAATTTAATTTTTATATATAATGTTTTAAAAAGACATTGAGCTGAAAACTAAGGGCTAAGTGGTTACCTATCTCACTGATACGGTAAGTGTACAGCATGCACTTATCAAGAAATATTATATAATAAATATTAAAATCATTCAAATTTGTATATATAAAGAGAAAAACTAATTAATTAGTTAGATTGATTTATTAACAATGGAAGAGGAAAGAGAATGTATCAAAGAAGAGAGAGAAACAAAAACACATTTATTTAGAAGTGGAAAACATCAATATATAAATATTTAAGAATATAACTATATCTTAGCTATCCATCTCATTTAAATTCAAAAGTTAACAACTTATGTTGGGAGCATTTCACTTGCAACTCAAATAAAAAAAAAATTCTTTTTTTGCCCACTTTTTTATAAAAATTTGTTTCTAACCTCTTAAACAAACTATTTTCATTTTATACCCAAATTTATCGAATTACCCTCGAATCAAAATTTTAAAAACACAGAATTTAAACTCTTTATGAGGCCACAAAACCTTAATCGAGTTTTATTGTCCCATAAAACCCGATGGCCACAAAACCCGAAATCGGGTTTTATGGCCCCATAAGACTCGATAATTCCAGTTGTCATCTTCATTGATGCATCTCACTGAAAACTTTCATTATCAGACTAAATCCAACTAAATCTAAGCAAATTTAATCTTAAACATCAATATCCAACATCAAAAACATAAGAACTCAAAAAATCACCAAACAAAAAAAAACTCAAAATTTTCAACAAAACTCGAACAATCAACAAAGGAAACAAAAAAGCTCATATGATGAACAATGAAGGAGGAGAACAAAGTATGTAGAGACAATTTAGCTAATTTAAGCGTAGGCTACAATTAATTTGTTTGAAAGATTAAAAACGAATTTTTCTTTTTCTATAATTGTCATTTTTGGTCATTTTAACAAGAAATTATGTAATTTTTAGGGCCCACCCAAATAAGTTCTTACTACTTTCAACATTTTAATAATCACTACAAGAAAACTGCCTAACCATACCGGGCAATGCCCGGTATGGTTAGATATCCATACCGGGCAGGCAACCCGGCGTGGTTGCTCCTGGTATGGATATTTCAATATCCATACCGGGCAGTAGCCGGGTATGGATATTTAATATCCATACCGGGCACAACCGGTATGGATATAACACACGGGTCGACCCGTATGGTCGGCCCGAAATATCTATACCGGGCTGCCCGGTATTGATATTGAATATCCATACCCGGCTTCGGCCCAGTATGGATATTGAATATCCATACCCGGCTTCGGCCCGGTATGGATATTAAATATCCATACCGGTTTGCCCGGTATGGAAAACCTTATAATTCAAAAAAAAATAATAATAATATAAATTAATTAATTTACATAAATTAAATTAATTTATATTAATGTTACTTCAAAACCATCAACTTACATAACTGCTACAAATATATATAATTTAATGTTAACACAACATTTTAATTTCCATAACCTAAAGTTAAACATAGATTATAAAATATTATATAATAAACATTCATTACATAATACTACATTGCAATATATTTTGCCGGCCAAGCAATAAAAGAATTTAAAGCATCTTCCAGATTTTGTAGCTCGTTGGTAGGTCGAGGTAACGAAACACCTACCATCACTTTCTTGACGGAAACGCGCCAATAATCTGGACCAAGCTCGAGGTGATGAACTTTAGCATAGGGGTCCTTTGACTCAATTTCTGCTTCCGCCACTGCTATTCCTCGACCCATCCAATCTAATAATGTGCAATGTTTATTGTTCAATCCAACAACTTGGCTTGAAGAGCCCTGAGATTTAGACTGTGCACAAAAATTTAAATATTTACCCATACCAACAACTTTAAATAAATACATCTATATATAGTTAAAATTAAATATAAAAAAAATCTATAATATAACATTCACATATAATTTACCTTAGTTGAAGGCTCAGCAAATTGAACACTTTTACTGGATCCCATCGGATTTGAACCACTTGTGTAACATACCGAATTTTCTCTATTTAAGAGAAATAAAAATATATTATGATGAATAGTGATTTTTGGATGAATAGTATTTTCGGACAGAATAGTATCCGTGTGAATAGTGAATTTTTCAAAAAGCAGACCTCGAAGTCGAAAAGCTCCGGAATAAGTAATGGAGTCTAAAGAAACTGAAACGGATTAAAAATGAGTTTGTTTGAGGCAAAACGGGGCGGTTTTTAGATCCGATCAGGAACCCGGAAAAATTTTCGGAAAAATTCAAAAATTTAGGAAAGTGTCGAAATGAGTATTAAAATATTCATGAAGCATTTTAGAAATTCAAAGGACACTTTCCAAGGTGATTCGGATAGAAATAGAATCAATTCAAAAAGAATTGAAGAAGATTTAGTGAATTTACGGAGAGCTCAAAAAGAGTATGGAATGACTTTTAAGAGTAACTGAGATTACCAAGAGTATGTAGACAGTCCGAATATAGGTCCCGGTGAATTTTGAAAGGATTTCGAGAAACTTCCAGAAAAACTAAATCCGAGTATCCTAGAAAAGTCAAATAAAAATATATGAGAAATGATAAACATGTGGCATAAGGGAATTATAAATTGAGTATAAATTAAAAAGATAGTGTGGTAAATTTTAAGATTTAAATTGTGACTTTTAAGTGATTAAGAAAAAAAAATGGGATATTAAAAATGACATGATTATATTTAATTGTAAAATATATGTACCAGGACATTTTGTAGCACCCTAATTTAAAAGATTAATTAAAATTTAATTTTTTCTGTTATTAATTTAGTCCGATTTTAGTTTTAAAAGTGCAGAAGTTTGTGAATAAATATCGTATTGAAGGATATTTTTAAAAGAAATTAAGAAAATTGAATTAAAAAGAAAAATGTCATAGGGGTTCAAAATGAAACTTAACATGTGTTTAAAAAAAAAAAAAGAAATATATATATGTATATAATCAACCGGTGAGTTGATTTTTTTAATAAAATAATAATAATAATAATAAATGTTGTGGGCCCCGTTGTAGGAAAAATAAATAATAAATAATATATAATTAATTGTGGTGGGCCCATTTGAGGAAAAATAAAAATAAAATAATAGAAAAAAAAAAAAAAAAAAAAAAAAGGCAGCAAAGGCTGCCGTGTGACAAATATATATATATATATATATATATATATATATATGCGCCGTTGAGAAAAAAAAAAATAATAATTAAAAATAAATAAATAAATTAAATAAAATAAAATAAAAAAGAAAAAGACATGAGGCGGTGAGGCGGTGGTGCGTGAGTATATATATATATATATATGTGTGTGTGGCTCGTCACAAACAAAACAAACACAGAGGCCATTCGGCCAGAGAAAGAAGAAAAAAGAAGAAGACAGAGGAGAAGCCAGAAGCAGAAGAGGAAGAAGAAAGAAAAGAAAATTTTTGGGGTATCCAATTTATTCATATAGGTAAGTTATATTAATAGAATTTGGATTTTAGAAAATTAGTTTATTTTTTTTATAAGTTATAAGTTTTATGTGATTTTAAGGTGGATCTAGGATGATAAGAAAATCAGATGAGTTAGATGAGTGGATATACTACAGAAAGCATCCAAAAGGTTGGTGTACACTTACCTTAAAAATTCATTTTTTTATTGTAGGGATTTTGTTTGATTTAGTATATGATTTTATTATGTTTTAATTAAATAAGATTCTATAAATATGCGTGAATTATGTTACAAATGAATTTTCTTTTAGTATTTGAAAATTAAATTTTGAAAAGTCTGAGAAAAAGTATGTGTTTTTGTTCAATTTTTAATTAAATCGATTTCGTGACTATGTGTGAATTTTAGCGTGAATGACTTTGTGACATTTTATGTGCAAATGATATTATGATGAATTTTGTGGCATTGAATAATGAAAAATTTAGAGAATTTGTGAAAGAAAAAGTATTTGCCGAATGTGGAATTTAAAGGATTTGTGAAATTATTTTGACAATTTATTATCAAATGGTATTGGATTGTGATTTTTAATAACTTTCGAATGAAAACGAAAAAGAAACGGAAAGAAACGAACACGTTAGTGCCTTGACCGAATGTATATCGGAAGAAGGGCACAACAATTTTGATGAGATTGATGAGTCACTTTTGAATGAGAAATGATGTGTTATGATGCTTTGAATAAATGAGAAATATATATTTTGATTGAAAAAGTGTTCTGAGTTTTCCGAATGAGAATTTTTGTTGAGAAAGGAAAATTGTGAAAACATGAAATTTTGATAATAAATGAAATTATAAGGGCCCGAGTAAACCTGAACATTGATAGGTGGGGATTGGTAGTTGGCATGCCAATAGGGTGATTATAGCAGTACTGCACCGATTTGCTTATATATGTGATACGAAATTCATGGACCTTGAGAGGCACCGAGTGTCCGGTCCCAGAATTTATGTGATATGTGAAACGTGCTCCGGCGGGTAGTCACCGAGTGTCCGATGCCGGGGGATACGTGAAACCTGATTTCCAGTCCATGGTATCGTGTCAGAGTTTACGAAGGGCACTGAGAAAAATATTAAATGAAAAACATGCAACTATGTTTGAAAATGATTTTTATGTGTATATACATGTGCGTATTTGTTAATAATGTGCTATCGTTGTGATTTAACATATAAGTTTGAAGGTATCGTATTGAAATGTTTGGAAAGGTTTTTTTTATGTGATTTATATGTGCTTTTATTAATAAAGTAAATTCCTTACATATTATTTTAGTATTTTGAGAAAAACGTAAAAACAGGTTGTGTTACACTATGATATTTTTTGTGAAATGAGGAATTTAAAATGTTTGTTTTATATGTGCAATCCTTGATAAATTGATGTAATTGTGAATTTTAGTAAAAGTTTGAGCATTTTGGAAGTTTGATTCTTAATATGTCCGAAAACAAATTTATGTATTTTATATATATAATTATTAATAAATTGAGTTATTTATAAATTTTGATAAAAGCTTGAAAATTAGGAAAATTTTGTGTTACAATAACATAATTTTGATGAAATGATAAAGTTGGAGATTTGAAATGGAATTTAGGTTTTATTTTGTTTTCTTACGAATATGTGAAAATAGTGAAATCTGATTTTATAAGGTCATATTTGAAAAATGACTTTTAGGCATTTCATGGATATGCGTTTACTAATAAATTGATCTCTTTATGATTTATTATGAATATTTGATAACTGTGAAATTCTGTTTTAAAATCTTGTATCTTTAAAATTGATGAAATTTAAATTTAGTGTACACCCACTAAGTAGAAATACTTAGCGCGTTGGATTTTCCACGCGTAGGTTGAATTTGGACGCTGTAAATATGGATAGTCGAGAAGATAGTTGCCGCGCTTTCTGCAAGTCACATTCCTCCCTCCTTGATAGTTTTACTTTTAGTATTGTACAGTGGTGTTTAAGTACATGGAAATGTAGGTACATGTATATGGAATTATGAGATTTAATAAATAATAATGTGTATAAGTTGTGTCAAAGAAGGTTTTCAATTTGTAAAATAATTTTGTAAAAAAAATTCTTATTTATCATTTGATTTGTTTTTATTTTGATGAATATGATTTTTATTAAATATTGTGATTATAAATGTTTGTGTGGTGAAGTGATTTTGGAGTCGGGACGGAGGAACCGAAATGGAAGTTGAGAAAACGAATGTATTTTAGAAGTGTTTGTTTTTAAAACTTACAGGTTTTTATAATTTTGGGTTTTTCAGAAAAATAGAGAAAACTCTGTCGGATTTTTGAGAAAATTTTTTTATTTAGTACATTTATGTAAAGTAAGAACGAATACACCGATTAAGGTAGCATCCTCCGACTCGGGTTTCCATCCGAATGGGAATTGGGTGGAGGGTGTTACAACTTGAATATTGTGTCTACAAAAAAAAAAAATAACATTATTGTGAGGAAACATAAATATCGATAATAAATAAATATAAGTACTCCTATTTGCCATTAACAAATACAATATTTAAATCTATATACAAACTTGATAAATTTTATATAAATTTTGGCAGAGTTTCATCTATCTTTTGAACTGACCACAAATTTAATTCCCCTGTAATTTATCAAACTATTCACCATTTTCACAATTGATCCAACCAAAACAATATTTTTCAATAGAATGGTTCCACAAACAACTTATATATACAATTAAAAAACACATAAATCTCAAAGAAAATGAAACAAAATTAGTACACCCACTTATGAGAAATCATGGAACAAAAGAAAAATCAATACACAAACTCGATAAATTTTACATAAATTTTGGCAGAGTTTCATCTATCTTTTGAACTTACCAAAATTTAATTCCCCTGTAATTTAGCAAACTATTCACCACTTTCACAATTGATCCAACCAAAACAACATTTTTCAATAGAATGGTTCCACAAACAACATATATATATAATTAAAAAACACATAAATCTCAAAGAAAATGAAACTAAATTAGTACACCCACTTATGAGAAATCATGGAACAAAAGAAAAAATATATATAATAAGTAAAAAAAAAAGATAGCTGCATGGGCATTTTAGATGTTATAAGTTGTTTACCGGCTGTGTGGGAGGAAGACATGCCAATATTTGAGCTTGATCTACGTTCGGCAAATGAGTCATGAGCAAGTTTGTCAAATTAGCAATTGTCTGCTTCATAGTTGCCATCTCAGCATCGACATGTTGTTGATATTGAGCAAAGTTTTGTTTACCAACCACCGATGCCTGTACAACAGATGGTGTTACACCATGACCCAATCCTCGAACTCTACCTCGATGCTCCTTACCCAAAACTTGTGTAACAGCATCATCTCTAATTGATTGTTGGGTTTGTTGATGAAGCGACTCTATTTGTGCCTATAAATAATGTCACATGATATTAACCTTAAAACCGCAAAACATATGTAATTCAATTAACACTATATATCATTAATTAAATTGCACATACAATTTTATCAGCAGTTTCCTCATTTACTGCGCTCCCATCTTTGTGCTTGTGACTAACTATCCATATGTCAACTCTATCGACATCGGGGTCCTCATTTGCAGCCACTTTTTTCGCTCTCTAACATTGATATTTATATATACAAAAATATATATAGGTTCGAAAAAACATATACTATACATGTGTAATATAATTATCACAGTATATTTAACTCTTACCAAATCTTCTCGTAGACGTGCCATTCCTTTACGACTTGATGTATGCGGGGTACGATTCTTCTTTGACAACTCCCTATAATGGTTACTAGTTTCCTGAAATCATTTATAATTATAAAAAAATCCATAAAACGTACATGTTCAAATCAACTAAAGAATATTAATGAATATAATTACCGTAAATTCTGGAGACAACCGCTGATTGACAAATGCAATCCAATCCTGATCACTAATATTAGCTGGTTTTAGCATTTCATATCTTCTGTGCGCATCAGGACCAGGAGGAATATCTCTAATCTGTTTTGTTATTCTGCCTTTATAATGCCTCCAACACTCATTCATTGATTTTAATGTTTGAACTTTCATAGATTCATCAGCACCAAGTCGTAACTGCAATTATAAGTTCGTTAAAAGTATTTATGTTGTAAAAATAAATATATAACTTGATATTATAAACAAATAAAACCATTATATACCTTTACATTCCCCCACACTGTTTCTTTTAAAGATTGTGGTACCTTATCCCAGCTACTATAAGTTATAGGTACCATCTGAGCTGCAATAGCTCCACAACCTGAACTATAGATTACCGAATTTTCTCCAATTGGTTGTCCAACTTCATTAATTTGTATACCTGTGGCTTTGACCTTTGCCATTTTCTCATAATCTAAACGGTTAGGACCTCTTCCTTTTCTTTTCTTATCTCCACTGGAGCTACCGGAAGACTGCCCAGTCGATGTTCCTTCAGTCGACATATGAAAATGTTATGGAACCGACATATATTAGTAGCCAACACATGGATAACATTATCTATATACATGTTCACACACATAAACAAAATTCCATTTTGCAAAAATTTTGACAGAATTTCCTCTGTTTTTCGATGTTAAGGAAAATGTAGGTCACCTGCAATGTAGATAACAAAGTAATTTCTTAACATATCCAACCATTTTTGAGACTCTGTCTCCTCGCAAATATAAACACAAACAATACATGTTCACACATATTGCACTATAAAATATAAAAATATGATTAAAAACACTAACCATCACATGTTTACAATCAATTCCTCACAATCAATACGAGCATAATCCTCACTATCATCCACACTAGCGTCAAATGCAGACACATCTACTGGTGTAAATTTCCTATAAGCATGCTCATCAAACTTCTCTAGATCGTGAAAACCTCTTGGAGGTGCTCTTAGGACAACATACCAATTAGAGTTATCATTTTCCCTAGAATAGAACACTTGTGTTGCTTGTGAGGCTAAAATGAAAGGATCTCTATCCCATTTATTTCCACGTGAACTAAAATTAACTAGTGTGAACCCATCTTCTTCTCTAACATCACTCGCACTACCCATCCAATCACATCTGAATAATGGAACACGAAATGCTAAGAAATCCAACAAAAGTATTTCCGTTAAAACTCCATAGTAAACCATCTTCTTGACAACTTGAGTGCCGTCTCTTTCATTACAAACAGTTTCTGCTTCAAGAGAAACATCACTATCTTGTGTACTTTTTTCACTACTTTTTATGCAGTAGCGTTTCCCATTCACAACATAGCTTGAATAGCATGTAACTTGCGTACTTGGTCCAAGTGCAAGACACTTTAAAGTTGAAGACATATCCATGGAATTTGATTCATTGAGGACCTATTTTGGGAGATTACGATTTAGATTATCAAAGATAAAAAAACTAAGGTCAATACATTATATAATTAACGTATAAGATAGTGATTTCACCTTATTTCTGAATCATGTTGGAAATTCTCTAGTATGTGTCATTTGCAACAAAGTTGGTCTACTTAACAGATTAGGATCTAATTGTTGAAGCTCTTCCAAGTGCATGCTAATAAAACGTTTATATAAATACAAAACAACATGACCAAGTAAGTATGACGTTGGTAATTTTTACTAATAGAACACTATATTAAACTTCAATTTAAACCACTTACTTAATGTATGGTTCGACTAATGCACTATTCAACAGTATATACATATGTGCAATCCGTAGCATGTCCCCAGAAATTGTTTTTACTGTTGATGCAGATGTAGGATGTCCTTCCACTACATTTTGAAACACAATATCTTCATTTCTATTGTGTTTTTCACCAACATCTGCTGCTTGTGGTATATACCTACTACAAAATTGCATGCATTCATCGGCTAAATAACATTCTGCTATACAACCCTCTGGTCGTGCACGGTTTCTTACATATCCTTTTAACACCTTCATAAATCTATAAAATGAATATATAAAAGTAAATGAAACGTGTATATATGATTTAATCTTAATTTATATGTGAAAAAGAGTATAAAAATAACCTTTCAAAAGGGTACATCCAACGGTATTGAACCGGTCCACATAAGCGAGCTTCTCTTGTTAGATGAATTGTAAGATGGACCATTATATCAAAGAAAGAAGGAGGGAAATAACGTTCTACCATGCACATAGTAACCGCAACAGCATCTTCTAATGCATCTAACTCATCTCTATCTAACACTCGTTGACAGATTGTATTAAAAAATGAACACAATCGAAATATAGCAATTCTAGGCCCTTTAGGTAAAAGACCACGTATTGCCACTGATAACAAATGTTGCATCAATACATGATAGTCATGAGACTTAAGTCCAACTATCTTGCATTCATTCAACGAAATGCATTTAGATATATTAGAAGCATAACCGTCAGGCATCTTTAAATTAAACAACCTCTTACATAGTTGTTGTTTTTCTACCTTCGATAAAGTGTGTGGTGCTGCAGGCAAATACAATTTATCTCCATCCTCTTTCACATGAAGGTCTGACCTGATCCCAATGTCTTCCAGATCCCTACGAGAATTAACACCATCCTTAGTTTTCCCATTGATATCCAACAACGTGCCAACAAGACTCTCACCAATGTTTTTTTCAATGTGCATTACGTCTAAATTATGACGCAAACACAAATCCTGTAAACATGGATGACGGTTAATTTAATGCATACTAAAATGTAATAAACTAAATTACATTATCTTAACAATTAAAAATCTTACCTCCCAATACGGAAGATCAAAGAATATTGATTTTTTTTTTCATATAGGATGCCCTTTTCTCTTTCTTTTTCCTTTAACTTTCTTTCCCCAATCATTGTCAACTTCCCCACATGCAAGTCGAACTTGTTTACCATCAAGAATCTCCGGAGGATCATCCATTTCTTCTTTCCCATTAAACCACGATTTCTTCTTTCGAAAAGGATGATTCTTTGGAAGAAATCGTCGATGACCCATATACACATGTTTACTACTATATTTCAATCTTTGTGAATGTACATTCAACCCACATACAGGACAAGCATATTCACCTTTCACACAACAACCTGTTAAGTTTCCATAAGCAGGAAAATCATTTATGGTCCACATTAAGATAGTCTTTAAGTTGAAGGTGGACTTAGTAGATGAATCATACACTTGTGCTCTCGAATGCCATAACTCATTCAAATCTTCAATTAGTGGCTGTAAATATACATCAATATCATTCCCTGGTTGTTTTTTTCCCGGAATCAATAATGTTAGCATCAGATTTTCTTTCGACATACACTTCCATGGAGGTAGATTGTATGTAACTAACACCACCGGCCAACAACTGTAGGTTGTGCTTAGGTTGCTATAAGGATTAAATCCATCTGTAGCTAAAGCCAACCTCAAATTGCGTGGCTCTGAAGCAAAAGACGGTCATTTCCTATCTATAGTCTTCCAAGCTTCAGAATCAACGGGATGACGCATCTTTCCATCTTGACTTGTATGAGTAGAATGTCATTTCAAGTCATTAGTCATTTCAACCGATGAAAACATTCTCCTAAACCGTCGTATGATTGGAAAGTATCGAAGTACTTTAGCTGGTACTCCCTTATAAATCTTTTTGGTAACTTCGTTTACTTTCCATCTACAAGTGCCACATTTTGGACATTCTTCATGATGCTCCAATTCTTTTTGAAATAGACAACAATCATTGACACATGCATGAATTTTCTCATACCCTAAATCAAACACTTTCAACAACTTTTTTGTTGAATACAATGATTCTGGTAGAACATTATCTGATGGCAACATGTCTCGAATGATGTTAAGAAGTTCATCAAACCCTTATCGGATAGACCATAAGTAGCTTTATGCTTATATAAAGCTACAATAGCCGATAATTTTGTGTACTTTGTACAACCTTCATACAAAGGAGTTTCGACATCTTCCAAAGTAGCATTGATATCTTCGTCTCTTACTTCAACATCCGGTTCAACATTACAATGACTTTCCAAGTTTGCATCATTATACATTCTAAATGTATTGGAAATGTTTTCACTAGATGTGGAAGTTTTCAAGGGTTCCCCATGCATGAACCAAGTTGTATACTGAGGATCCATCCCATAGATGACTAAGTGTTCATATACTATCTTAGTGTCATGATACCTCCCATTGAGACATTTTATACATGGACAAAGATGAATCCAGTATTTATTGAATATTTGTTTGCCGTCTCAACAAAGTTTTTAGCTCCCTCTCTATATTCTTTCGATACTCTAAAAATTTCAAAATGACAAAAAAAATTGTTAAAAAGTTTGCAAGTTTAAATCTTAAGTCGTTATAAATTGAGTTTAGAATATTAACCTTGAAAATTTTAACCACTCCTTATCCATTTGAAAGGCTATAACACTAAAAAAAAAACATATAACAACATAATGTTAACCTACATTAAAATTATTAAACTTTGAATAAAATTAAAACAATCATATTCACATAAGCATGCACTACATTAACATCCATTATAATCACCTTATTTAATTTAAAGTACCCATTTTTCCTAGTTTCATTAAAATATCAAATATACGTCATAAAATATCATTTCACACTCGCACATTAGTCAAAATTAGACTAATATCACTTTGCCCTTCACTTAATTTCCATGGCAATCATATTTATTCTTCAAATTTGGATTTAAAAAAAATCTTATACTAGAGAAATTCAATTCTTGATATAATCTTTCCAACCAACTTCCTAACCAACTATTAACTTAAGTATTTATTTATTATTTTCATTTAAACTTATTCAATTATCTAACAAATCTCTTAATTAACTCTTTAACACAATAAAATGTCAATTAATCACTTAATCTATTTCAACACATGTATTTAAGAAATTCACCACTTCACTATATTTCCATCAAATTTTCTAACATCCATTCCTTTGAATTAAATTAGCAATTGCACTCAACACATTCTAAATACCATCAAAACATCTTAAAAGGATTCAACAACAACCATACACCCATTTTTTGACATTAACCACATTAACACCCAACTTTTAAACTTACCATTTTTCATACATTCTTTTAATCTCAACCAACACAACTTTATTCCAAAGCATTACACAAGCCATTCCAATATTAAAATCAACCTACACACATGCAAAACACAAATGGTCCATACACTAGTTTACATGTCTATATTTTCATTCACTTGCATTTCTTTCTAATATCCATCTTAACTTAATCCAATACCACATATAAACTCCCACACTAATAATCCTATCAAATCTCCCACACTAATAAACTCCTATCAGTAACTTTTTTCAATCTTCCACACTAATAATCAATTATCAGTAACATTTTCCACAAACAAATTTTTTGAATAAATAAATCTTCCTCTATATAAACAAACAACACAAAACACAGCATAACCACCAACAAACATCAACAAACATGTACAATAAACACAATAAGATATCAAACAGAAGAAAAATAAAGGTCTTTGAAGTTGATGATATCGTATTGGATTGCACAGACCACTGAAGGAGCTGCTTTCGAAGGGAGATGCAATTTTCGGGCACTGTTGCAACAGAAAAAGGTTGGGTCAAATAATATGCAAAAAATGACAAGTAAAAGTGACAGCCGGACTGCCACCGCGCCGGTGACAGTCCGGCCGTCGCTTTTTTCTTTCAAAAAAACCCTAAATAACATCACAAAAAAAATGAGAAGAAGAAGAGAAGAAGAAGAAGATAAGAAGTAGCAGAAAATGAGAAAAAGAGGAGATGAAGAAGAACAAAATGAGAAGAAGAAGGACGGAGGACCAAGCAAGGTGCGACGGCTAGGGTTGGGTGGAGAGCTTATGTGAGAGAAAATGATAGAGAGAGAAAGAGAATAAAGAAAATGAGGAAGAGAGGGGAAACGGTCGGCGGGTCAAAAAAAAAATCCAGGTTATCCAGGCCGGGCGAGTACCCGCCCGGCCTAGATAATCTGGGTTTTTTTTTAACCCAGTTTTTCCATACCGGGCCCCGGCCCGCCCGGTATGGATCCGAATAAATTCATACCGGGCGGGTCGGGCGCCCGGTATATAAAAAACAATATATATTTTTTTAATTTTTTAAATCGTATCCACGCCGGGTACCCGGCCCACCCGGCGTGGATATTTTGCCTATCCATACCGGGCGGATCGTGCCCCCGGTATGGAAAATAAAATTATTTATTTAATTCTTTTTTGCAAATATTATCCACGCCGGGTACCCGATCCACCCGGCGTGGATATTTAGATTATCCATTCCGGGCCTTCCAGCCCGGTATGGATAGTTTATTTTTATTCTTTATTATAATTTGTGCAATTTAATTATCCATACCGGATTTTTAAAGGCCCGGTATGGATAATTAATATCCATACCGGGCTTTTAATGACCGGTATGGATAAACTGGTATAAATGCCCGTTTTTCTTGTAGTGAATACTTTAATCACTGAAATATCCATACATTAAATTACTTAAAAGGCGATATATATATATATATATATATATATATATATGCACTTACATCAAAGAATATTTTTTCATTCTATCCACTTCATGATAAACCCTAATATGTATTTCATATACTTTAATAATTTTTGTCAGAACAATTTTTATCATAATAAAATAATGTTTTGACATATTTCTTGATTGAAATTTGCAACGCTAGAAACTAAAAAAATAAATAAATAAAATAAACCAACATGGATTCTGCAACTTGATTGAAATTGCAATTTCAGTAATATTGATTGAAAAACCAAACAACTTAAATTCTAATACTAGCTAGTAGTTCAATAGTCTTATCGCAATTTTCAACGTTCAAGAACAATTGTATTTTTTTTTTTTTTGGGTTAATCTTCATGATTTCTAAACAAGTGTAATTAAGCTGAAACTTTACTATTCAAATTCACGTTTATTGCCAATGCGTGATAGAATCCTTTTCCTTATACAATTTGAATTAAAAAAGGATTTGAGTTTAATTTCTTGAGCATCCAGCAGTTCAAGCGAACAAGGAGTCAACAAGACCATGGATTTATGTTTCTTTCAAGATTTCATTTGGGTTCCAAGGATACTATAAACGAAGAGAAATTACTTTTAATTTAATAAAACATTACTATCTAAGATTAATTTTGATATTTCAATGGGTCTAGAAAGTAAATTAAATTTAAAAATTTTGAATTGATTGTAGAAAATAAATGGGTGCTAGAAGATTTTTTGGTTGACATGTGCCATCCTTGAAGTTTATCACTTTTATTTGGATTGGTTCACATTTAACCAGCAACCAGTTAACCAAATCGAAATCTAATTGTCCTTAATTTTTTTGTTCTTTTCTTTGTTTTTTTCTTCAATAAAGGAAAAGAAAACAAACCAAGGTTCTTTCATATATATATATAATGTTTTTATAATCATATATACATAATTTTAAATAGTAAAGACCAATCAATCAAATTTATTCATTGTATTTGAATTAAATAGAAAAGATATTTTATTTTAGAAGAGAGAATGCAATGAATAAATTTGATTGCTTAATTCTTACGTTTTAAAATCAAGTGTATTTAATTATAAAAATCATATATATATATGTATATATATTAATCAATGAATACTAATATAATAAATTTAATGTTTCAATTACTTTACTTACTTTCATTTGTTTTGATTAAGTTGACAATCACTAATATTTAATCAATAATTCATATACAATGCACTGACTTAATTAATTTCAGTGCTCCACATAATCTGACTTAATTTCAGTATATACCGAGATAAAAATTATTTTATACATATAACAAGAGGACCATATCTAATTACAAGAATTAAGTGCAATAAATTTTCCTTGTCTTTCAAGACTGCCAATAAGAAGATATAATAATACCGAACTTAGAATTAAATAAGAGAGTGAAAAGATAAAAAATGTCATCATTTAGAATTTGGATTCGGTTTATACTTTAAGTTTGAAACGGCCAAAATTTCAAGACTCCTTCAAATACATACGAAAATATAAATTCACATAAATTTTGGCCACTGGAGCCAAATTATCTTTACTGATTAAAAAACAGAGATTGGAACCAAATAATATCGGTATCGCATCCTGGCTTCTTCGATGACATCATTCATGACGGTTTAAAAATAAATTTCTTCATCACTTTATTGATTTGAAATAGCCACAAAATCTGGTGTTCGGATCCTTTTGTCTTTTGACTATGTTGTAAGGTTGAATATGAGTTCATCATCCAAGTTTGTCAATCAATATCTCTCAAGGTCCACTAAAAGATTTCGTATCCCAAATTCATGCGTAGAACGCATCCCGTGAAGTCTCAATATTTTTTTCTTTTTCTTTTTATTCAAATTTATATTTAAGGTTTATAAATTTTTTAATACTTAATTATTATCAAAGTAAAATCAAATCAAAACAAAATAAATAATAAATAATTTTCTAATAGAAATCCGAAAATTAACCTTGTAAAATTATGAAATTTATAAGGTTTATAAATTAAAATCGATGAGGAATTTTTATAGTATGAATTTTAAACACCTTTTTCTAAAATTTAAAGAAATTTATTAAATCTCAATTTGATTTTTTGTATAGATGTTATAAAAAATTAAATACATTTCAGAAAAGAAATTGAAAATTTTTTGGATGAGGAACTAATTCTTTTCTTTTACTATTTTTAAGATAAAATATTAAAAAGTATAAAGTTATTGGAAAAGTATCTATGCAATAAACAAAAAATTCAAATTTAAATCAAATGTTTATTTTAATTTTTTTAAGATAAATGTAAAAATTTCATCAAAATATGTTAAAGTTCATAAAATTTTATCAAAAATACTCATTATATTGAAATAAGAGGGTACTCATGCAAAATGTATATTTATACACACCATATTAATATACCACATCCGTAATTAGGGATGACAAAAATACCCGATCCGATCCAAACTCAAAAAAATCCGATCTATTTGGGGCAGGTTTGGAGCCAAAAAAATTGACTTTAGGGCGGATTTGGAGCCAAAAGACTGACCCGATCGGGTTACCGGGGCAGTAACGGGGCAAACTTTTTTGCCCCGACCCGCCCCATTAACCCGACATATTTTGGCAAATTGTGATAACTTAGATATTCTTATGTGGTGGAAGACAAATGAAAGTAAATATCCTATTTTGGTTAGGATTGCTAGAGATGTTTATGTCATTCACATATCAACAATTGCTTCAGAATCAACGTTCAGCATTGGTGGTAGAGTGGTTAGTCCACATCGTAGTAAATTACACCCAAACACATTAGAATCATTAATGTGTGCACAAAACTAGTTATTGGCTGAAAAGAGAGGTATGAAAGTTATAAAATTTAAATTAGTGTTAGTTTATTGTATTTATTTGATACTGATTAACATATTTTATTTGTACATATGTGTAAGGTTAGATAAAAAAGTTCAACAAATTGATTGTTATGAAGAAGATAGTGACGGTGATAGTGAAGGAGTAAATTATGATAATTATATATTACATTTTTAATATTATTTTTATGTAACATTAAAACTTATTAACTTAATTTTTATTTTTATTTTTTGCGTTACAGGTTCATGTTTGAAAGCATTGAGATAGATTTTTAGCATGGATTTTTATAATATTTTCGGTTATTTATTTATTTAGTGTTTTAAAGGAAACCTTATTATATTGTTGCTATTATTTTGGTATTTATAACTATATAGTATTAATATTTTGGATTGTGTAATGACATTTCATCATAAATGTATTTAATTTTTTTATATTTGTTGTGTTTTTTTTTTAAACATATTTGTTTTAGTTAAAAATTAAATCAGGTCAACGAATCGGATTTAGGGTAAGTCCCTCCAATTGGGTTTGGGTTTAGGGTAGAAAGTAACGATCCGTTTGGGGCAAGGGTTGGGTTTGGAGCATCCCTCAAAAATTTTAAATCGGGTTTGGTAATGACCAAACCCGATTCGATCCGATACATTACCATCTCTATCCGTAATTGAAATAGTTATTCTAGTTCACACACTTATGACCATGTTTAACTTTAAAATGAGATTTAATCTAGATAGCTTGCAAGCTGTAGAAATTCCAAATCGCAATTTGCATGACTGAGGTTGTCGGTCCTATCCTTCCCAGGTCGGCAAGATTGATCTGTACACTATTTTCAGTCTAGTCAACAGGCTTATCACCAACTCACCATACGTCATCATTACAATAAGCTCACATGTAGAATAGCTTGCAAACTAGAAAGGTGCTTACAATTTGCATGACTAAGCCAAGCCTGTAGGCCCTATATTGCTTCTCAAGTGGGCAAGATATATGCGGTACGTCAAATTGAATGTCAATTTTCACAATGAAAATGATTATTCTAGTCAGCCAGCTTATCCACTACGTTTTAACTTTAAATAAAATCAATCTAGATAGTCTGCTGGCTAGGGATAGTATATCTTACTTCTCCCACCATTCCATATTGTAGTTTGCAACTTGTATTAGTAAACTTATAGGTCTCATCCTTCCCACGGGGGAAGGATATCTATATAGTTATAGACACTTGCCATAGCCCGGTGTAACCCAATATATAAAATTGCAATTTTGTTTTTGGTCAAAATTTACTCCTATTAAATGGGACTGGAAAGTTGGATAAAAATTGTTATTGAGTTAGGGTCTGTAATGGATGTTTCATGTAATCGACACTGTTGTTGAACAGTCGAATGGAAGGAGAGAGATATTTAACTGAAATATCAATAATGAGAGGGGATGGAACTTGTTAATTGTATATGTTTCATCTTAATTTTAAATCGTTGAGAAAAGAAAAAAAAAAGAAAGAGAACAAATCTTAGCTATATAATTTTGTTTATGCTTGTGTGTTTAATAAAAGTTCAGGTAAAGTCTAAACAAGAACTGAATCTGAATTTATACATATCGTTAACATGTTCAACATCTTAAGGGAAATCCACACCTATATTTACGTGCAAATGAGGCCCAATATGGCAATGGAAAACCCTGCATTATCAGAAACAAATCTCAAAGCAGTCCAGCCATAAAAAAGTTAACTGCAGTGGGCCTTCGTAAATTAACTGGCCTTCTGCATACCTTAACGTACCCAGAAATCATGTCCATGCAAAAGCTTTGGATGTTTCAATTTCGCTAACATTTACTGATACTGCATTAGCATTTCGAAGCATACAACAATAGTTACGTGGTATTCAAACCAGGCACGCAAAGCCCATATTGCATGAGTTGAGTTTTACGGGTGGTCTTATTACATCATATTTAATTGCATTCCTTTGTGGTGGGTTTTAATAAGTGCAAATACCGTGAAATGGGTCCAAAAACGAAAAAATGCATGGATCATTCGTATTCAGAAAAAGTTTTTTATCATTTGTTTCCCAAGTTAATAAAATATGGACAAAATTACCTTTTAATTATATAAAAAGTAGTAACTTTTCATTCTCTTCCATCTCTGGTCATCCTTTCCGATGTCTAGCATCTTCTTTGACGACATTTCCTTTTTATCTGTCCGACATCTTTCTTTCTCCTCCTCCTTTTCTTCTTTCTCTCATTCTTATTCTCCTTCTCCTTCTCCTTCTTCTACTTCTTCTTCCTCTTTTTCTTTCTCCTCTTCTCCTTCTTCTTTTTCTTCCTTACCGCAAAAAAAAATAAATAAATAAAGAACTTGCAAATTTGTAGTCCCTCATTATTAATCATTACAATAGAAATTGTCATCGGTGTTGATAATTTGTAACCGTTAGTAACGGCAATACAAATTACAATTAATAACGGCTGTACAAACTATACTCATAGTTATTGCTAATGGCAATTTCTATTGTCATTACTAATAGTAGTTTGTAATATCATTAATAACAGCATCACAAACTGTCATTACTAATAGTAATTTCCATTGCAAATGGATTTGCAAATCTGTTGATCGCTTTTCCAATGAGAAAATGAATAAAAGGAAGAAGAAGAGGAGGAGAATGAGAATGAGAATAAGAACAAGAAGAAAAAGGAAAAGGAAAATGAGAAGGAAAATGAGAAAGAGAAGGAGAAGAAGAGGAGGAGGAAAGAGAACATGTCCAAAAATATATGTCGAACGGAAAAAAGATTTGACAGGTGAAGGATTGGAGAAGATAAAATTAGTCAAATGGTAATTTTGTTCTTTTTTTTTTTTTTTTTTAAACACAAATGATCGAACTTTTGTTAGGACACAAATTATCACCACCTTTTCTTAGGTCACTTTTGTTCTTACCCTTTATCATCAAGAGCAGCTTTGAGAGACTTTGTGGATAGCTAGCCCAATTGGTATGTCCACCAATCAAACTTTGGGTACAAGAAGAATAAATCCAACTGTCATGATTTTTCAAAGGTTTAGGGATTCAAATGGGGCAATTCATATTGTTTAAGAGAATGAATAGCCATGATCATAATTACTACATACATGTTGGATAGTGATTAATGAAAGGGGATCTTTTAATGCAAAAATGAAAGAATAATTAAAGAATAATGATAAACATCCAACAGTTTTGTTCAATTTTTCCATCCAATCTTATCTAACATGACAGTTGAATTAAAAATTTAGGTTTAAGGTTGACAAAAGAGTTGATATAAAATATATCACTTATCATATAAAATTGAATGAAAAGGTTGAGGGGAAAAGTTGAACAAAAGTAGTTTTGGATGTCCAACATTATCCATAATTAAAAAATGATGACACATACATATAACGGGAATTCATAGAATGATAAATTGTTCGGCTTAATCCAAGCAATGAATGCTGTCAAAGTTTCAACATGAAATTGCAGAAATCTTATTTAGCCAAACAACTCCCAATCTTCTTTGTCATATACTTAATCGAAAAGCTTAATGGAGCATTCCATAAAAGGGCTCACCAAATTCTAACCCTTCTGTTTCTTTTCAATTTCAATTTCAGATTAATCATTGTCATTTTAGATTTAGCCTCTCCTCACTGCGATATAACCTAACTTTATACTCTATAATTCAACCACTTGATTATATCATTAACAATTTCATCTCGTTCAGGTTCGAAGAGGAGATCATGTAAGAATCCTTCTAACAATTTGATAGTCTTATCAGTTGAGGAGGCCTCTTCATAAAGTTTTTGAGAAGCATCAGGATCCGTTACCGTGTCAGCAGTACCATGGAGAACCAGAAAGGGAACTCTTAATTTCTTCAGATTTTGCTGCAAATGAGTTGAGATTCGAAGAATCTCATAGCCAGTCCTTACCCTGATGGATCCAGTGTACACTAGTGGATCCGAATACTTGGCCACAAGTGCCTCTGGATCACGAGACACAGGCATGCCCTTCTTATTAGCAGCACTGAATTGGAATCTGGGCAACAAAAATGCAACAATTGGGGCAAGCACCTGCCACGAGTTTAAAATATGAAGATGAAAAAGTGATCAATCTCATTAATTCAACTGTTGTTTTAACTAGAGTGCACAGCTCAAAAGATTGTGAACTCTTATACAATATACTTGGAAAGAAAATATAAAGATCTGATTCTAAGAGAATTCTTACCGCAAAAATTGGATGGGAGGGCTGAACTCCAACTGCAGGTGAAGTTACTAAGACACCTGCTATTCGACTCTCAATCTTTGGATCAAGCATTGCCTACTCATTCAGGCAAGAAGTAGAAAATTAGAACCAAATTTTCGGACAATGATGATAAATATCAAAACAAAATCATTGAACTATAAATTCAACCAAAGTATCCTTAAAAACCCCTTATATCAAATAAACCTTACCTTAAGAATAATGGCTGCACCTGTCGAGTGTCCAAAGCAGAAACATGGAAGTCCAGGATTGTCAGCTAAAACTTTTTGAAGATATGATTTCTGCATAAAATTGAAGATCAAATTATTTAAATGAACCTAGGATCTCTTTTAAATGTGCTGTCATCAGTCTACATGAATCACAAAACATACCAAGTCACTGACAGCATCATCAAGAGAATGAACATATGCATGCAATCCGTCGCTTCCACCATGTCCTAGTAGGAGAAGATGAACTAATGAATTACACAAGGACGAACAAATGAAATTGACAATAATAGAAATTATGCACCACTAATTCAAAGGATTTGCACTGAGAAGTTCAAAGTATTTCAGTTATTCCTTAATCTTCGACAGTAATGGTACGGGACAGAAAAACTACAAGAGGGTCCTAGTAAAATCTATAGTAACTAGGGCCCTCCACAAAAATAGTCATCAAGATTGTAACTAATAAATGGAAGAAGAAAAGAAGAAAAAATTTTCTTATGTAATGAAACTGGTGAAAAAAATTTAGATGTAGTTAAAAGCACAGAAATGAAATTTATATCTGACCCAACCTGATCTGGTTCACTTGTCATAAACCAAAAGTCTATTTTCCTTGGAAGAGTGTATACAAAAAACCCTGATACGATTATTTATTATAAGTCCCTTCATATACATGCATTCTGGGCCTGGGATAATTACGACAATAGACAAGTTCAAATTATGGTTGTTTCTTCTGGACTTGGATGGGATATATATTTCATATGCTGATTTCTGGCACTCCTCAGAAGAAACCACACGTGTAATCTAATATTTCGTCTCTACCACTCTAGTAAAACAGGACACACTTCGTAGAGGTTTGATTTATCTTCTGAGAATACATCCTCAGTTAATCGATTTACCAATTCTGCAAGTACAATTTCAGACCCAAACACTAAAATAATAAGCTTACTTATAAAGAGAAGCTTCAGATTTTACTTTTTCGCACCAATGGGCTTCCCAATTGAAATACACAATCCCTGCAACATCCAAATGTAGATGCACCGTTGAAGAGTGTAGTTTCTAGACTATAAAACATTTATAAATGCAAAAATTTTTTGAAGGATAAGATGATTGAAGTAAATGCATATAAATTTTTTTAATAAAATCATCAACATGTCGTTGAGGAGCATAGCCTCCACCTAGGCCCAAAAATAATTTACAGTAAACTCAAGTAGCACTAGCCACTGATACACTTAAAAAAGAACAGGATAGTCTTCATTTTTCCTATACTTTCTTCTTGAGGACCACCATGAAAAGGACTGATAAGCAAACAGCATTTATAGGACAATGCTCGTGCAGTTACAACTTATGTCCACCAAGAAAATAAATGGCCACATACCAGCATTTTGGCCACTAAGTTCATGAAAACTATTCAATTCATCAAACGGTTGTGTCTTACCATAAACACTCCACATGATACTAGCAAGAGTCAAATGTAACAAACTAAGACCACATAGACTTATTAGTTGAAAAGTATGTTTTATTTAATAAAGTTGTAAGTTGCATAAGCTTTCAGAATTATAATTCAATGTCAAACAACTAGAGACTTTAATACTGGTGCTTCTACTTTTTATATTTGTCTTATCTTTTTCTTTTTTACCTTATTTGTTTGTTCTGACCTTTAGCAGCTGTCCATTAACTAGAATTATGTCAGCAACATGTATCAAATGATTGCAAGGATCTGACCTTTAGCAGCTGTCCATTAACTAGAATTATGTCAGCAACATGTATCAAATGATTGCAAGGAGGCCAGTATTAAGGTGACTGCAAGTACAATGTTTTAATGTTTTCCTCAAATTTAATGATGTTGCTCTTTTTTTCAACATCAAGAGTGACCACCAATTAATACAGCCACTTTATTGTTATTATATCTGCTTTCAATAATAAGAATTGTTCTATATCAAAAATAATAATAAGAAGAAGAAGAACAAGAACAAGAACAAGAATTGTTCGACATCTGTGCATAAATTGAATGACACTTGAAGGAATTCCTCTGAAACACAAGATGCATCAGAGGCATAACATCACAATTGAAGAAAAATAACACTGTATGAAACTAATAGTCTAGTTATGAAAGAATTGTGAGATGGTGAATTAAAGAGCAAAAAATGCAGAGCAACTACCAGTGTTTTCTCAAAGTAAATTTTAACTCAATTATGCATGTGAACTTACCAATCCAATCCATCCCATAGACTTTGAAACCATTAGCATTAAGCTGCTTGGCAAAACCACTGTATCTTTCACTGTTGTTGATAAAGAAAATATCTTAAGCAATTGATCACACTATATAATCAAATAAATATAAGATCATTAAGCACAAATGGTACCTGTGTTCATTCAAGCCATGCATAAGAACAACTAGACCCCTGCATAAGATAAGTATCTTATTAGCACTTTTTTCGAAAGGAAAAATGAAACATGGTGAATTTCCATGATATATCAAACACAATAATATAAAAATAAACAAATATGGGTATGAAATAACAGAGAAATAATGTGAAGAAATTTTTAAGGAAAACCAAAAAAAAAAAATTGTGAAGAGACACTACATTACAATTAATAGAAAGGTTTGCTTCTTAAATGGCACAAAATACACCTTGTGTTTGGCTTCAAGAGTGACAAAATTCTGCCAAATTGAAATAAAATTGTAACGTACTTATGTCGAACCATGCCTTATGACCATTGTTTAGTAACATGGAGCTCGTATTGTTGGTTGTTGTGGCTCATTGAAAGGGTCAAAAAGGAGACACTCATGATGCAAAGGACGCATTTAAAATTTACTAGGCTCAGAGTAATTCTACTGTTGACCAACCTACATGCTGTTTTACAGAGCAAATTGAGCATCGATAAAATCTGATAATGAAAAACTAATACGATCTTCATTATAAAACTCAGTGGTTTGGACTAAAATTAGTCACATATGTTTTTATTTATTTATTTATTTATTTAATAATAAACTCATAATGGTGTTTAGCACACTCTTTGTTTTCATTCGATTAATTATTAAATATAATTTTAAAACTAATGCCATAGAATTTAAACTCTTCTTCTCTCTTTAAACTTATCAATGTCTTGCACGAATTATTTATGTATGGTTTATATGATATATTCTTCAGAGGGCCAGAGACATACGAATGAAACAAAGAAGATGCAATTATTTTCCATGCCAACTGTTGATGAACTTCACAAAAAAGAATTTAATAATAGCGTCTTTCAACACTTGCAAGATGCACCACTAACACATCCAGCATGTTCACAAAACAAAGTGATGCGGGTTCATAGCAAACTTGTTCAGGCCCACTATGACACAGCAAACTTGTTCGGACCCAACTCGTAAGCTGGGTTAGTAAAGCCGGCCGATCAACTAAGTTTTAGTTCAACACAGAGAGAACTTATGCAGATTTATTCTTTTATATTTTTAGATACCACAATGAACAAACTGCAACTTGTTGTGCCAAAAGATCAGAGATATAAGACAATGTAAAGGGACCAGGAGAATAATCTAGTGACTTTAAAAATGGCCAAAAGAAATTGGGTGGCTTTAATGAAGTCCTTGGGGCATGGTCCCATTACATGTAAATCCAAGAGTGATGAATTCAGAGTTCAGACCATAATATTCTTTTGACACATATCTTATCGTCCATTCCATCGGTTTCAATGACAGGGGACAAAGATGTTATGGACGAGTGAGAATATACCTTCTAATTCTACATAATCAACGACATTGGAAAATTCAACCATTTAATGCCAATTTAACCAGTTTCATTACCAAAGGAAAGGGATAAAAAGAATAAAAGTTGTCATATAATTTAAATCTAAGTGGGTAATACTTACAAGAAAAATAAGAAGATAATCTGCTCATTCCTCATGCCAAACTGAAGAAATTGACATACCATGACAATGACATTACCAAATTATTGTTTATTATAACTAGATAATCAAAACAGATAAAGATAGGGACAAAAAATCACAATGTTAAGTCATTATTCTCCAAATTAGTTGTCAAAAAATCAAAGGAAATATGAATGTTACAACATCACCCAAAAAGTAGAATTCCAGATTTAATCAAAACCATAGAAATTTGTTTCCAGTTCCGTGACTTATTAATCAAGAGGGAAATGAAATTGACACAGAAACTATTACAAATTTTGCAAATTCAGCTAAGAAATGGCCAGTTTTCCTTAATAATTGTAGATCCAATCATTGTTATTTTTAATTATTCACCATTTTTTCCAAAAATTGAGAAAGAAACAATAACTTGAAAAGTCTATAACAACAAACACATTCCCTTATTTACTAAATCATAATTAATGGTAATAAATAATTTCGAAAACGAAATGAACATGAAAAGTTTAATTACTTTTTTAAATTTTTTTTTTAAACCAAAAACATTTGCTCATTCAATAATTCATAATTAAATATAGATTAACGAAACCGATGGATTATTAAATTCGAAAACAGGGACACAAACCTGACAGTGATCGAGACGGGGCTCCACGACTGTGTAAAAATGGTGTCGCCCCTCGATGTATTGAAAAGCAAGAATTCTCTCACCGTTTTCTCATCGACGTCCTGCATCACCCTCCGCACGGCCAGCGACCTCCTCGCCGCCACCTCCGCATCTACAATTGCCCCCGGCGGACTACCGCCTCCGCTCTTCCACGGCACTATCGTCGATGGAACTCTGATGGTGGCGGTTTTTCTCTCCTGCTGCTGCTCCTTGCCTTTCTCCGCCGAACCGACGGCCACCAGGCGCTTCCTCCCCCGGAATGGCGCGAAGAGGAGAATGACGAAGGCGGTGACCACCGCGACCAGACTCCTCAGCGCCTGGAGAGAGAAGAGCGCGTTGATCCGGCCGCTGGCGCCGGACGTCAGAATCACCGGCCGCTTCATCGATGACGCCGAAACCAAAGGCTCGACCGACATTCTATCAAACACGAGCGACACCGGCCTGGAGAATTGAACGGTACGGGTCAGCTTGACGAACCGGTTCAGGTTCCTGGGGTGGCTGCGGTTGTATCGAAATGGTAATTGAAGAAGAAAAAGAGGGTTGTTGGAATTTGAAGGAGTTTCTCTGAGGAATTTTACTCGTAAAGGGACCATAAAACAGAGAGAAACTGATTCCACCTAGCTAACGATTTGTTGATTTCAATCGAATTCAGCACTAATTATAATTTGCTAAATTTAGCGCTCGTTTTTACAACTTGGGGCCTTGTAAATCAGTTCATTGATTTTTTCCTTGAAATCGATACATAGGTCGTACACGAATAGATACTACTAGAACTGGAAGTTTGGGGAATATGTTCTATATGTGTAATATAAAACATTGGTGTGGACCCACCTACTTTATAATTATATAAGATATGAAATTTTGAATTTTCAGCCGTTTATCCGCTTTGTGATGAAGAAGCTACTCTATTTTCGGGAACCATCCACGTTATTTTGAGGACAATTATTAATTAGGCATCAAAATTATAGAAAATTATGCTTTAATGGAAAATAAATCGAAAAGAATTTAATTCCTTATTTGTATAAAGAAAATTTCAGGGAATAATTTAACTTCTGTTTTGTTTGGTTAGATATTCTCTCATAGACCTTTATCCTTTCACATTTTTATGATTAATTGACAAATCATTATCAATAATAAATAGTTAAGAATTTTCAAAAAACAAAAAATAAATAAATAGTTAAGGTTGATAGTTATTTTCTAGTTTATGTCTCATTTAAACTTAAACTCCTCTAATAAAAGTCAAAACAAAAGGTAAAGTTAATAAAAGATCTAAACTTACTTTACTAAACCTGATACTTTTATTATTAATGAAGAGAATTAGATGTGGCTTCCTGATAGCAATAACCTAAATTAGAGTGGTTATACTGAAAGTGATTTAAAAATAATAATAATACCTAAACAAGCATGCCTCCGTTATTTTTATAAATGAATAGTTTTTTTCGTTTATTGTAATAATATTTATAGTGGATAATTTTGATGAAAAAAGAAAAAAAAAAAAAAAAGCATGCCTCCGTTATTTTTTTATTTTTTTTAATACAAAAACTATCTTTTCGCTTATATTTCAAATTTTATGAAAGTGTGTAATCATAAAATCATACAATTTTTAATCCCATATTATTTTAAATATTATTTTCCAACTAATCAAACATGCTTTTATGGTTTTTCTATTAAATATTTTAATAGCTATGGTCAAACACTATTAAATATTTATTTTAATTTACTAAATGCATGTATTATTTATGATTATCTTAAATTTAAGAACCCTCGTAAACAGGATAGTTGTTTGATTCCAACAAAATCAAAGATTCATTCAAATGTAAATTACTAATAAATTAAATAAAAACTCTTCATCATCATATCATAATGAACGGTGATACATCTGTATATCATCAATTAAAAAGATTTAAGAATTTATACTTATCATGTTATTATAATTCTTATATTTTGTAAAAAAAAAAAAATCTTATATTTGTGTTCTTTAAACTATCAATTATCAGTTATTATATTAATTCCTTATAGCAACGCAATTTCGGCTTATGATTTAGAAATGCATAAGAAAGATGTCATTTTTTAGACAAGCATAAAAGAAATTGATCAAAAATCCGAATATCCCCCAAGAGTAAAAATGATGATATATTTGTGTTGAGTTTTCGTGTGTCATTTTGCTATCAAATTCGGGCTTGTCTTCTTAATTTTTCCACTTTTTGTTTTGTATCACTAGAAAACATAGTAAACGACGTCAGAGGGCACGAAACCTCCGTCTCCGACTGCACTCCAGCTCGTCCTCATCTTTCAACTTCCAACTGACGGTGTTAAAAACGACACGTGTTCATAACGCCTACAGCGTGGTACAAAATCAATATAAAATTTAACTTATCCAACAAAATGCTGACACATGTCGAGATAATTTTGGTCGCATATATGCGGCGAGTTGTGGGTTTTTCTTGGTCGTGGGGTTGGGAATAACAATTGTAAAAAATGGATTTTTGGGTTTGTAAGGTGACAGGTGTCGGGTAGTCACTTGTTTGATAGCTTCCTATGGTTTCATCTTTCGACACGTGTAAAGTGATTGACGTATGATATCACGTTCTCCAAATCTCCATGGAATTAGTGGTGCAGAATGAGACAGTACCTGTCTTCGAAAGCAAATAGACCTTAGAACGACCCCAGTTTCTGACCTATCAGAAGCGCGTGATAAAGGATTTGGATTTATTAAATCCGTTGCAAGCCGCGGAGTGCAGTTTCATGTGCTGCATCGGGCCAAAACATATATGATAACTGATAATATTATATTATACTACATGTAACTCTTGCCACGCATTACATTTTCGCCTGTGAGATGTATTATAGTACATCGAAGATTTTTTCAATGTAAATAGGAGAAGAACTCGATAGAATTATTTTTTTTTTTAAATTACAATAAAATATGAGTTTAAGGGAAAAGGTACACAACTTTGAATCCACTTCATCTTTGTCAGAATCTATATTTTCAAAAACCGACAATTATGTAAAGTAAACATTCATTTAAAAGGTCATGATAGCGTGAGATAATAATCCAAAACTTAAATAAGTAATTTATATCCATTTTTTCAGTATGTTTATTTTTTAGTATATCAATAAAAAAACAAATGTAGCATTTTCACAATGAGCACATAGTAATATTTTTTACTACTTATATTATGTATTATGTTTTGATTGTGTGTGTTTATCTTTTTAACGTGAAACAGGATAATAATATCGAAAACCTACTAACACCAAACTAAATTAACCTACAAACAAGATTTGAAATGTAGGCCTAACACAGCCCCTCCCTCCCCCCCAAATTACAGTGGAAATCTTCCCATAGTTTACCATAGAATTGAAATTGATAGATAAAAGACATGAATCATTGCATAAATATGAAAGAAAAGTGTGTGGAGACTCAGTTGTTAAAGGAGATTACTGGTTGTATGCCAACTTTGTTAGGCCATTAACGACCTACAAGAAAACCAAGAGATAAAAGGCAACGTCCTTGACACCGGAGTGATACCGACATAAGGCACTTCGATGTTCAAGTTAGATGATGTAAAAAGAATAAAGTAGAACGACTGATAAATGATAAATTAGAAATACTTCTTGTTGTTGGATTATGGAGATCGATCGATTAAGCATAGCTAAGATCATTGGGGTGAAGGAATTCATGAGTATATGCTTGATTTTATTTATTATTTTATTATTTTATTTTTCAACACCATTGTATGAATATATATATTTAAATCAATTCTCTTCTAATTCTATATAGATTTCTATGAATTATTTTATGTTTAAAATCACAAATTAAATTGATAAAAATTGACAAATAATACAAATAAAAAAAAGTAATAATAAATTGATAGGTTGATTTTGTTGATTTAGGTTTAAAGTGTGTTTTGGGATTTCTCTAGCATGGTAGTGATTTTGGAGGGTTGAATTATGCTTGAGTTCATAAATCCTCATAGTTTCTTTCTTTGATTTATTGTTTAAGTTAACACAAAATAAAACTAGCAAGACATGAACCCAAATTTAGGTGAGTTTTGATTGTTTTAAATTGTATGAAACTTGAAAACTAAAACCTATTTTAAATTACAGGGTATTTTTGTAATCAATTTTATTTCTTTCATATTTCTTAATTTAGTAAACACAAGAAAATGATTAATTTAATTTCATCTCTAATTCCTAAAAGTTAGTAAGCATTTAAATGAAAACCTGTAACTTAATTTCGATTGCATCCTTAAACGGTTATCTATTTGATGGGCCCGTTTAAAATATTTAGGAATTGGGCCCACATATGGGCTCCGCCCATTGGACTTCAATTTTGTGCCACGCCATGGCAAGACTGTTACTCATGAACGTCAACGTTCTGCTCTGGTTTCTTTCGTCAGTTGCATATTGTTGACCGATTCCGATCGTCAACATCAAAAACTCAGCTTGGTGGTAGGAGTTGTACACCAATAACACCTATAAGGTTGAGGGTTCAACTCCGGACGCGACCCCAAGAGGCCAAAAGAGGTTGCCCAGGGTAGTCTTCACCCCAGGCCCAGGCGCGGTCTTCACCGCGGATCCCGTACAAATCGTTCTGTCGGCGAGGTTCCGACCCCCGACCGGGTGTTGACCGATTCCGATCGTCAACACATATTTCACGAAACCGAAAATCTCTGTTGTCTTCTACTTTCTTGGCTACCAAACAGAGAGGCTACCAGATTATTGGATTAAATTAATACATCCGATGTAGCTGGAATTGGGTTGGTGCAGTTGGAATTAAACTAAAAATAGTAGGGTTTCTTATTTGGTTTATTTGGTGTTGTATGAAAAAGAAAAATTATATATTACACTTGATATTATATGAGATTTAGGTTCTAAAGAAGCAAAAATTAATTTTTACATAAAAATTATGTAGATACTTGGATTTTTCATTAAGGCCCCCCCTCTTGAATCAAAAAGAATACACGGCAGTGTGAGCCAACGAGGGTGTTCGTTGGTGTACACCTCCCATGTTTAAGTTAATCTATTATCCTTTTGATAGGTTTTACGAGTAAAAATTAATCATGAGAAAAAGATTTTATATTTGCTAAGATGAGTAAAGCCCTTTTATACATTCTTTAACACAATTTAATATTAGACCGGACAATTAATGTGTGCCATTGACATCTATTGTGTTCTCTTGACAAGTGGTTATTTTTATGTCTTCATCTAATAGTTTCTGAGTTAGTAAAAATTTTCTATCAGTTTTTTGTTTGTGCTAATTGTTTTATAAAAGAAATTCATGTCGAGTGATGTATGAAAAAGAAAAAAAGATGAAACAATCTTAGCTATTCATTTTTTGATATTAATATGTTACTAGATTATCAAAAATTTAGTATAAACAAAAAAAAAAAAATAATGACACAGAATCTTTCCCCCTTCCAAAACTCCATCGAAACTTCATTCAATACGGTTTGCAACATGGGTTTAGTCATCCCTCGGAGGTCAGCTGGACTCTCTTGGGCTTGCTTGCTGGGTTAATAGTTTTCCAAGAATTAATAGGCCAAACAATGAGACTTTGGGCGCTTGGGCTACGGCCCAGGTAACCTACAAATTATATACATCAAATTTAACAAAAATATAATATAAATTTTAAATTGGATTAAAAATTATATTTTAATATTTTTTGAATAAACGAAATATTTAATTTTTTTTATTAAAGATAAATAAATTTATTTCAAATTAATTTTTAAAATTATACTTCTTTTTAAGTAGTATTAAAAATATTAGCATTTCAATTATTTTAATAATATTTATTAAATTCATTTTTAAATATAAATAATTAATAATATAAAAAAGAAAAATAGTAACAAATGTTGAAAAGCGATGAGACAAATTAGCACTGAAATTTTGTTCCGTCTAATGTTTTAGCAAACAAAGGATTGGATTGGGATATTCAATCTTGCGCAATAAAAATGGCCTTATTGTATCATCATTTTCTTTATTTTTTAAAAATAAAATTATCTTAAAGTAATTAATTTAAAATTTATATCATTTTACTATTACTTATATATATTTTTATTTAATATGATATGAGTAATTACAAATAAATAATTTACAAAATCTTAAACCATTATTATATAAATATTTGATAGAGATTATTCATAATAAAGATACAATTAAAAAAAAAAAAAAGGCGGATTTGATTTTACATTGATTTAATAAAAAATGAACATTGAACACTAGTGTTGAGATGTTAACTACTAAGAGCAACTTTCAAGTTGTTTTCTATATAAAAAAAATTAGGGTAATTATTTTGTTTATTATAAGTATTAATTATAATTAAAAACAAATCTATACAATTTAATAATATGATAAAATTATAAATATATTATCTTTATGAGGATAAACTTGAATGAATATATTTTAAGTGTAATCTATTAATTTGGTATATGCAATGAAAAGTCAGGATTGCTGACTTTTTTAGCAGTTTTTTGGTATTTTCAAGTTAGTTAATCACTTACATAACCAAGTATAACAACTTAATAGATTTGATTTAGATTCATTAAGTAAATGGAAAATACAAATACCTCTTAATTGTATGAACTTCTTCTTCTTCTTATTGTTATTATTATTTTAATAATAAGCAAATTGTGTTAAGTCTATTGTAGCTAAACCCTGTAAACTGAAGTTTATTTACACAATTATTCAAAATATTTTAGGGATTTTATATTTTTGAAATGGATATTTGAGGGAATTGGCATGCATCCAATATGATTTTTGTTTCATACAATTATCAGTTTTGTTTTAGTAACATGTTTGGTTTTTCTAATTATGATTCTGATTTTAATTTTATATTGGATCTTATATTTTCATTTTGTACAAGTGCCACATAAGCCCAAAGTAGAGGAACACGTTGGACCAATAGAGGAATCATTGTACGAACTACATATCCTCCTGTGGAATGAGACATTAGAAGGTTTTGAACTTGATGAAAAATGAAAAGGAGAAGCAAAAGAAGGAATCATCGAAGGAAAAAAAATTGGCAATCTATAAAGCTTTATGGACTGGTAATATAATGATAGGTGTTCCGCATGCATCCAACGGGTGTCATTTGAAGAACAATAGACATGACAAATTTCAACTGCGTTACATGCATAGGTACAACTAGAAAGGTAAATTTGTCATCATATAAATTGTGATTTAATAGTCCATTCGAGAATATAGAGAAAAACTTGAATATATTATAGAGATAAGTCATAACTTAAGCATTGGAGGGTGTCCTTAGTAACAAACATCGAGTTGCCTTAACAAAAGTGTTCTTTGTTTTGTAGGAAAAACATAAATATATTATAGAGATAAATCCTAACTTAAGCATTGGAGGGTGTCGTTAGTAACAAACACTGAGTCACCATAACAAAAGTGTTATCTATTTTGTAGGATTCAATCAAAGATTAGGATCAAGTGAAGGTGAAGAGTCATTTGGACGAATTTCTTTGCACAAACAAATTTTATAATCCAAAATTGTTTCTTAATTTTTGTTCATTAACGTCATCTTTGAATTTGTAAGATTATTTGAACTAAACGTTGAAAATCAAATGAAAACTTGTAAATTTTAAAAACAAATAATAATAATTGAGAGAGGGTGAAAATAAGAAATTAAAGGGGCTATTTGATTTTATTGTTTGTTTTTTGTTTTCTTTTTCAATTTTATCAACTTTCATTTGAAAAACGTAAAATTGCTTCTCGTGTTTTTAAGATAAAAAAAGTTGTTTAATAATCATAATTAAAAAATCGAAATTCAAAACTATTTATAAAAATAAAAAATATACTATTGAAGTTCTAATTTAAGAATCAAGTGTCAAATTTTTGTAATTAAAAAATTCATATTATAATAAATTAAGCATCAAGAATTAAAACTTAAAAAATAATCAGAAAATTAACATATTTTCAAAACTAGTTGAGCAATGTTACTTGAGGGCTGCGATCTGTGGATGGGAAAGTTAGTCATAAGAAAGGGTTTTTCGTGAAACGATGTCTGGTGTGACCTGAGGTAGCAATGGAAGTGGCAATGACCAAATTGATGTATGACACGACTCGTGGTAACAATGATTAAATCAATGTATAGCGCAACCCGATGGTGTGACCACGGCCAAATGGCGCAACCATAAGTAGCAGTGGAGGTGGTGGTAGCTACTGAATTGGAAACTCAAGTTGAATTGCAACTAAAAGTTACACCTCTTCAAGTATTGGTTCAAGTTAGATGATACCCCTCCTATAAAACATAAATCTCTACAATAGGACATTAATGCATATAAATTGATGGAAGTCCCTTCATAGAAAAGAATTAATTAATTCATTCAAAGTCGTCACTCAAAAACCTCTGCATTCATAGTGTTCACCAGGAGGAAAAACTTAATTTAAGGTCAGTTATTCTTGGTTTATAGTGCTACAAACCAAGGAAATGGATAATTGAATCTTGAGAGGCAGGCATCAAAGTATATTGGAAATCTCATATGAGTGTGATTGCTCTCCAAAAGGCAAGGTTTATTAGAGTCTCGTATTAGCCAAGATGTTGTGACTTCTAATTAGTCTTAGCCAAGGCAAGATTTTGGCTACATTGTTCAAGGTCTTGAATACATCTTCATACTCTTGAATGGTTTATGAACTCCGATACAGCACGTCACATTAATATTGTCTTCTATTTTAAATTATTTAAAACTAAGTCATGAAATTTGAGTTAACCTCTGCCTAAAGTATAATTTCAAAATCGGAAGTGGTAAACAACCATTTACTAGTTCAAAACACAAACAAAACAAACATAACAAGAAAATACACAAATACCCACCAAATGTTTTTTGAGTCGCAATTCTCTACATTTTATGTTTGATGCATTGGTCAATTCATTTACACCATCAACAATGGTTCTCTCTGTATTCCTTATAATTATTATTAATATTGAATCGGACAAGATTCGGTTGCGCTTTTGCAAAACCCAACAAAAGAACCATTTTCAATATGCCGAGTTGACCATTGGGCTCGGATCAGATCCTTCCCTCCATTATTGTTTCAAAAAAAAAATCAATCCTTTCCCCCATTATTGCTCTATTTTCTTTTATGATTCTTATTTTTTTTAATATTTTAAAGAATTTTTTTGAAACACACCAATTATTAGTACAGATAATTGAACACCTTTCTATTTTATATGAGATAGGGAGTTCCATTCCTCCTAAAGGGAACGAATAAACATTGTGTGTGGTGGCTTCTCTCAAAGCTATAAGAGTAGTTTATTATTATTATTTTTTAAATAATAGTAGTTTATCTCCCTATAGATCCTGGTGGATCATAGGCGGGCATATTGCTTTTAAAATGACTACACATTTTAAATAATTTATATTTTTTAATGTTGTAATTTACGAGGATGGGTCAGCTGGGCGGGTCAGCTTTTGAAAAAGAAAACCTTTTAAAATCATTCATATTTTTAAAGTTATAATTTATGAGGACCACACGCTGGCCTAGTCTATCAACGACTTGCCTTTTTCGTACCACGTGTTTTCAGTGGAGATCGCATTAGAGGATTTTCTCGTAATTTACTAGTAAAAGACACTAATTGTATATTTATATTAATATTTTATTATAAGTTCAAATCAATTAATAATATAATATACAAAACGTAAATGATGAGAGTACAAGTTTGGTACACCAAACTCACTCTAATCCTTAACCATAATTGAAATAAAACCAATATTATCAAATAAACTGATCTTAGTTTCATTTATAATTTAGATCCTCAAAAGAAAGAACACTATATGATGTTTGAATGAATCGGTCGAGACTCACGTTTATCTCTAGAATTACACGGTGGGGGAGATATTCTCTCCTACGGTGAGAAAGCGACTAATTTTGTTCTGTTCAGATTTCGGACAACGCTGTTTTCATTTTGCGTGACGGGATTTAAAGTGAATGGATATTTATTAAAGATAAATTAGTCTGCGGAAAGGACGTTTTGACCGCGTAACGGGAAGCCAATGAAAAGCTTTCTTTTGCCTTCATGAAAAGGTTAGTTTTGGTAAATTAACTCTCTATAAAAAAAAGCTACAATTAATGGTGGCAGTTGAGAATTTCAATTCAATTTCCAGCAATGACCATAAAGACTTGTTCTAGCAGCCAAATATCTTGAAACGCTGAAAGAGATAGAGAAAGTGAAAGTGAAGAAAGAGAGAAAGAGAGAGAAAAAATGGCGAGCATAAGCTGCCCTCCGAATGCTTCTCCTAGAGACGATGCCATGCAGCTTCACCGTGCTTTTAAGGGTATCGATCTGACTTTGATTTCGATTCTTTTCTTCAATTTGTTTGGTTTATAATGGAAATTTGTTGGATTTTGTATTTTCAATGAAAACCAAGTATTATTAGAGATCTATGCAGGCCGTTCTTTTTTCTTAAAAATGAATTCCTTGAAATTCAGGTATTTGATAATGAAAATATTATGTGTTGGTTTTCGTGTCATGATCTTGAATTAGACCTTTCTTGGTGGGATTTTGTAGAAACTGAATTGGTATTGTCTAGTTTTAACCGATTCAGGTTATCATGGTAGATGAGGCTCGGAATATTATTGCGATAGTATGGCATAGGTGATTGTAGGAGGATTGTAAATAACTCACTAGTGTTCTCTTAGAACTTTTGTCATACACTTGTTGAACAACTCCTAACAACACCGTTAACACCCAATATCTTGTTTGAATGGCCTCACAAATACCACAAATAACACAAAATAATGGCAAGAATACAATCAAACGAAGAGCAAAATCAAATCACAACACAATAAAAAAGGTTTTACGTGGTTTACCAATATGGATATGTCCACAGGGTCACTGATTTCACTAGTGTGACAATAACAATGTTCCAAGAGGTTGGCTTTACTCACAAGTTATACCTATAGGTTATCTTCTCTCACTAGTTCTTAATCTTTCAATCTCGTAAGCTCTCAAGTTTAAGTTTTTTAAATTCTCAGAGCTTGGAGAGGCACACACTTTTCTCTCTTACTAAAGACTCTCTTAATTACACAAACAAGAAAATGACGTGATTCACCAATATGGTTATATCCACGGAGATCACCGATTTTACTAGTATAAAAATAATTAGGTTGAAAGAGGTTAGCTCTATTCACAAGTTATCTTCTCTCCCTAGTTTTCAATCTTTTAATCTCACAAGCTCTCAAGCTGTTCGTTTTTTTTTTTTTTTTTAGTTTTTGGTATTTTTTTTTTTTTTTGTTCTCACAGCCTGGAGAGACAGAGACTTTTCTCTCTTACAAAAGACTCTCTTAATTACACAAACAAGAAATTACAACAAAGCCCACCCAAACAAAAAATTATGAAATAACCCTAAAAATTATTACACATATAGTTACTTTGAGACATATATCAATGGTGATCAATCATATAAGTGTTAATTGTTATTGTTATATGTATTTGTAGTCAATAAATAATAATATAAACAAGTATCACCATCTCTTAATAGGAATGGTTGAGCATTCCCCTTGATCCTAAGAGATCAAGGTTTCAAAATCTCATCACTATCGAAAGTGTGGATGGTTTCTGTTGGCCATTTGTTAGATGGATAACTACGAATCATGATAACAACCTTTGACGGGTCAAAATATGTGTATTACGAAAAGTTTTTCATGGCTTGTGCCATTGGTCAACATGAAGCACACATAATAGTTAGCTATTTGTGATAAATTAAATAAATAAATAAACCGAGTTTTAATATAATAGTTAGCTATTTGTGATAAATTACTGCTGTTTCCTTTTTCAGCAGTCTAAACTTGAGTTGATTTACTTCATTGTATTCAATCATCTAAACATCTTTGTACCAGTATAAATGTTTGCAATTTTGTTTGATTGCAGGATTTGGATGTGATAATGATGCAGTGATTAATATTCTTGCCCATCGAAATTATGCACAGCGTGCCCTCATCCAACAAGAATATCAGGCTATATATCATGATAGCATTTTGAAACGCCTGGCTTCAGAGCTTACTGGTAACTTTGAGGTGCTACACTCCGACCTTGATACCCTTAGCTATTTGGTTTTGTGAAGTACTTTAAGATCATTGATCGTTTATATTTAAGTAGTCTCTCATTTTGTTTGTTAATTTACTACGGATTCTATTTTCCAAAAGAATTTTTTTGGTGAAATTCTCTGTTCTGAAATTCTAGATAGTGATGGTGTCTTGCTAACTGTTCATTGTAAACTTATATTATTCTTTCACACATCAGAACGCAGTTTTACTCTGGATGCAAAATCCAGCAGAACGTGATGCAACGCTTATCAGAAATTCGTTAACTAAGGACTCATTTAATCCGAAACCTGCCAACGAAGTGATCTGTACTCGGACTCCATCCATGCTTTATTCAATTAAACAATATTATTATACCAAATTTGGATCTACCCTTGAGCATGATATTGGAAATTACACTTCTGGTGATCATCGAAAGGTAAAAGTCTCACTATCTCTCGCCCTGCTTGCTTTAATCTTGTATTTGGCAACTTTGGTTTAATTTTTGTGTGATGCAGTATAATCAACTACCTAGTTAATTTGATGATCTGAAATATTTCACTTTTAGTCTGTAACATTTAGAAAGATACTGCTCTGACTTTCTAATTGTCTATAATCGTTAGTGAAGAATTTCCATTACAGCTTACAGTGCAGCCTATTAGTATTAGTATCTAGAATTTCTTGTTAACTCACACTACATCCCAACCTCCTAACCACATGAACCAACTCATTAAATTAAATCCCCGTCCTAAGGTTAGTTGAGGGGAATTAGTGGTGAAGCCAGAAATGTTTACTAATGGGAGATCTGTGGGATAGTGATTTATAACTATACATATGCTTATGGGTGCATATTAAAGAAAAAAAATCAAAAAGGAAATGAAATACAAAAACCTGCGTGTTGAGGTCAATGGTAAAATTAATATAGGGGCAGAATTCTAAAAGTTTGTAAGTTCAGGTCCCCACTGCTCGCTAGCTGTCTCGCCTCCCTTGGGGGGGATTGACTAGAAGTCTCGCTTCCACTGCAAGACTTCAAACCATCTTCGCTTGCGGAAAATTGCTTTAGATGGTTCTTTTATCCAACTATTACGTAGATTTCCAAAATAAAAATCTTCAAAGCCAGCCATATTTATCTTGAAAATCATGTTACTTCTCTGCATATATTTGTTAGTACCCTTCCTCTGGACCCAGATCATGTTGATGCAGTGCTAACTTACAATAGTTACGTATTTAAGTAATTGATTGCAACTTGATAGAGAATGAAGATCATGTTAATTGAATAAACAGCTCATATATGACATATTTTCTTCCATTACATCAATGCACTGTTTCTATAAAAGAATAAATACACTTTTATTTTCAACTTTTAAATCCTATGGGCAGATGTTGATAGTTTTCATAAAGTAATAATTGCAACTTGATATAGGACAAACTATCTAGTACAAAGAATTGCATAAGTTTGCTGCTATTTATGATTGCCCATTCTGTATACTGTCTCCATGGAAGAATATGTATAATTTCTTCTTCAGCGAATTTGCATGGTGTAGCCAAAACAAAATAAAAACAAAAAAATTGTATTTAAATGGATGAGACTTTATAGACAATGCTATAGTTGTTGCATAGCATTGTATACTGTGGAGCTGTGGAGCTATGGAAGCAAATATATTGATCTCTCAACAGTGGCCAGAAAGAAGTGCCCCACCACTTGATCACCAAAAGTGATGGTTCTATTCATCTGTGATAGTTGACGTAAACAGTGTGCTTTGTTTAGTAAATTATTCAGACTGAATCTTTGTCACATTGTGCTTATATGTGTATACAAACTTATTGATGATTCATGTAATATACTTGCTGCAGCTTTTGCTTGCACTTGTAACCGCACCACGGTATGAAGGCCCAGATTTTGATAGAATGGCAGCTGACAATGATGCAAAGGCACTCTACAAGGCAGGGGAGAAGAGAATAGGAACTGATGAGAGTACTTTCATCGGCATTTTCAGTGGACGAAGTTCTGCACATTTGGCATATGTTGCTCATGCTTATGCTAATATGTATGGTACCCCACTTAAAAAGGTAGTTTTTTTTATTTTTCTAACGTCCCTTTTTACTTCTCCGCTCGAAATTTTGGCAGTAACTTTTTGTCATGTTGACTTCATATCAGGTGATAAAGAGTGAAACTTCAGGAAATTTTCAACAGTGTCTCTCAGCAATCCTACAATGTGTAGAGAACCCTGCGAGATATTTTGCTAAGGTATTTTTGTTATTATACGATAAGGTAGCTTGCCTTACGTTCCATTTAAACCGTCATTATGCTGTTGATCAATTACATATATTTCGATTATAATAATTTCAGGTATTTTTGTTATTATGCGTAAAGGTGGCTTGCCTTAGGTTCCATTTCGACCATCGTTATATGTTATTGATTGATTACATATTTTTCAATTATCATGATTTCGTAAGTCTTGAAAGTACTTCTGACTCTGTGATACTTTGTAGGAATTGCGCAAGTCAATGAAAGGTATGGGAACAAATGACTCCGCACTGATAAGACTTATTGTGTCAAGAGCTGAGATTGATTTGCATTATATCAAAATTGAGTACCAGAAGAAATATAACAAGTCGTTGCACGATGCAGTTCATTCTGAGACTTCAGGCAATTACAGGAAATTTCTTATTGCTCTTCTAGGTCACTGAGTGTTTATGATTTTAAGAATTTGTTTTTTCTATTTTTCTTGTGTTTATTGTAAACATTTGGAACTAAAAGATCCTGTGACTTGAAACTGATTGTAGATTTCGATTGCGTAAAAGAGTTGTTGTCATTTGTAGTTACAATCAAAGCGCATTTCGATTTTTGGCACAATACAAGAACATGACGTCAAATATGATGTGAAAATAGAATAAAAATCAATCGAAGCCAAAAATGACATGGATATTTAATTATGTTATGTCAACTTGTACAAGGTAAATGAGACATCTTATCAAGTCATATAATATTATCAAAGTGATGCCAAAGGCATCCTAGAAAGTGAAGGAGAATTGGAGGAGGAAGACATGATCTTCTTGATGAGTTGGAGAATGGATACTGCAGCGATGCAAATGGTGGGACTGCCACTGTTGGTGGCAGTTTCCGACCTGAAGGCTGCATGGAGCCTCAGAGCAACGTCTACTCTGATGCCATCACCGAGCTTTGTTTGCTCGTCTTAGATGGCTTCTTCGCACAGCCCGCAGACCCAAACTCCACCAAGTCGCTGCTGCACCCTTAAAATGTAATCAATGGTGCACTCTTCGTGTATACCACAACAGCCACACTCTGCTCTCTTCACTACTTCTGCACTTGCCATCTCTCTCTCTCGCAGACACCAACTGAATGTTAGTTGCAACTTGCAACTTGCACAAGAACATTTATATAGTTGAATTGTTTTTTTAAATGGGCTGAGAGAGAGAAAAAAAAATGTCGTTGGTGGACTGACCTCCTAAAATATTACTTCACTTTTGGATTATTGTTGTTATGAATAGACTATTTAGTTTTTTTCTTTTTTTTTTTTTCGTTGTCGGCATAAGTATGAAAAAATTGATAAGTGAGGAGTATCCTCGCATGCATGATGACACATGGAAAGAAAGTTTTGTAGTAACTTTCCTTCACTTTTACTAAGAAAATTTTGGACTAAAATTTCTAGTGAGAGAAATTTATCTAGAGAGAAGTTGTTGATTTAGGTATCGGAGGGTGCTTCCAAAGCTAATCTCCGGATCATCCCAACGTAAGTTTTTCTGTTTTGCCGGTTACATCACGAAGTGGAGGCGATTGTTCTTCATAACATTTTTATTATATATTAAACAACATGAACTTAGGTTATTGTTAGGATAAATGACTGCTTTATGCTATCAAGCTACATTAGAGGGTGATGATAAACTAATTAGTTGATAACCCAATCTAAAATATTAAAAACAAGGATACAACAAGTGATATTTTAATGTAAAGTAGTTGATACTAGGAGCAGTTTAGAAATGTGTAATTTCTTTTGTTATACATCGTCTTGGAATAATGTCAATAATCATCATGAGATTTTTTGAAATACACAACATTTTCAATTTTGGATAATGTTCTATATGTGTTGAGCGAAGACTATCTTCTGCTTTAATTTAATTTCTCCAAAAATATCAAGTAAAGTTAAAAGCAGGCTTTGAGACAAGGTATGGACTTTACCTTTTATGTCTGCCTGCAAAATAAGTAAAAGACATAAAATCTACTTTATCAATATTGAGGGAAAAAAAAAAGGGAACAATAATGCACTAATAAGATGAGATATTGGAGTTATTTTAGGGATACTTCAATTAGCTTATCAAATAAGAGTTAATAAAAAAGAAATTAAGGTATACAACTTTCACTCACTAGACTGTAGATAAAAAATGTCAATAAAGGAAAAAAAAATGATTATAGATGAAAATTGGAATAATTTACTTATAAGATCCTGATACTTATATTAATTAAATTGTGAATTTATGTTATATTTTCTCTTCTAACTTATAAATTTACAATAGTACTTAAAAATAGTGAGAAATCATAATATTTATCAAAATTATTGATTTAGAGTTTTTAGAGGGATTTATATGTGAATATTTGTATGTTTATAGAAAAAAAACTTGAATGTTTGAGAGTACTTCTGGATATTGTTCTCAAATTGGAAAAAAATTGGATCGATGAAGAGCAGATCGAACATACAGACGAAATAAAGTTCAATAAAGAAATCCCAGAGGCATCAAAGCATGCATTGTCTATCCCAATTCCATTGAATCTAAGCAAAATATTTTTCAATCAAACCATAAACAACAGCCGCGCAACCAACCGCGCTTTAATCATTCTTCGGCCACCAGCTTATCAAGCTAGTATTTATATATTGAATGTCCGCGTACGTACATGATCCAAACTTACGTTCATGATATATATACAAATCTATATCAACAGAAACATGCAATTAAAAAGATATCAACTCCCCCCATGTAGATCGTTCACCCTTATGTGGGTTACTCTCCTATTTATGTGTAGATCGATTCTACCCGCATTGAAACAGTTTTCTGAATTGCGCTATCAATATGACATCTCGATTGGTTCTGAAAGTCTCTTGATTCAAATTCAATAATTTAAAAATTAAAAAAAAAAAATTAAAGAGATATCCACAATATAAGTATATTAAAAAATTTGATGTTCTGCTTGGTCAATCATTGTGCCATTGCTTTTTGCACACCACCCCTTAGTGTCCGAGAATTTACAAGATGTCCAAGAATACTTAAGATTGTAATATAAATTGAAGTGATCCTAATATACATCTAGGTTAAATAAAATAAACCATATAAATCACATGTAAATAAAACTAATTTATAAAATATAAAAGTATAATGTCTAAATGCTGCAACCTTTAAGAGAATCCCTTTTTTTTTTTTTTTTGAAAAAAGAAAATTCAAATTTCATGTCCAAAAGTTTTATGTGCAGTCTCTTTATGCATGTAAGTGAATTCTTTGACGCGTTAGATCCTTACATGGTGTCTTTTGTTATAAATTACAATAAATTCGAAATTTTATCATATAACATTCAGATTAAATTTTATTAAAACTTCAGAAATGTTAGTTATAATCAAAATCAAGCATTAACGCCTTAAAGCTAACAATAGTTATATATTCTATGTACAGAAGATTTTTTTGCTTGGTTAGATGTGCCAAGAAATATATATATTGAAGAAGCAAAATGAGCTTACAAGTACTAGCCAATTTTCTTGAATTTCTCACAGACATATGAATTTAACAATCTTTTCAAATCCACCTCTCATGGTATGGTTTCACAAATTATACGGTTTTTGTTTTATTTTACTTTTTTAATTTTTCTAAATGTCATATCTAGTGCAGCGACTTGAATACAAGTCATTAACAAACTAAATTCGTGTTTTTTTTTTCTTATCATCAAGTCATATTGAATTGCGGTCATTTAAATCTAAAATTATAAAGTTATTTTTGCAACATGGTCAAAAGTTGGTGAGTGTTTAGACTTTACAGTTCTCTGTCAAATACTGGTTTTAAGGAAGTTGACACTATATTAATTTTTATATTTTTTAAAATTTGGATTTTTTTTTTAAGATTGGATTTTTTTTTTTTAACTAAATAATTTTGGATTTTACGTGAAGCTCAGTAGCTCACTTCATTGAAAAAGTGTCATGGTTTATGTCAAAAAAACAAAAAAAAAAAGGTGTCTTGGTTCCTTGATATTGTGCTACTATGATAAACAAATATGGGCCTGGCCCAAAACGCCTGACAGACCATTTTGAAGCAATTAACAAATCATCGTTGTGTATGTAAGCTGAGCATGGACAGTACTATTTTCCAAAAAAAAAACAAAAAACAAAAAAAATCATGAACAATATTGGATATACAATATCAATTCTAGGCTTTCCCAATAAAATTGAATCTACCTAATCTACCTAAAATGACAATTAATTTTAGCAAGTAAATTAAAAATATTCTGTTTTTTAAAGAAATTAATAGTACTCTTTACATTCATTCTAAACCTTACTCTTTTTTTTCCAAAAAAAAATCTAAGTAACTTACTTGAATAGAATTTCGATTTGAATATCGAAACAAATTTGAAGTGGCAAACAAATAATGTAACAATTGTTAGTCAAAGTTTTACTCCTAATTATTAATTATAGAATTTTTCGGGATGAAAACTTGGTAAAACAAATGATATGTTGAGGTAGAGTAGGTTTTGATAAAAATTTGGTAAAACCAACTAGTAATTTTACACAGTGAAATCTTATTGGAAAAGGAGATTGTTGATGTCTGGGGACGATCAACACCCGATTGGGAGTCGGAACCTCGTCAACAGAATGATTTATGTGAGGGCGACCCGTAGACCGTTGAACTCCTTTTGGCCCCATAGGGTCGCGTTCGGAGTTGAACCTGTAACCTTTATAAGGTTTTTGGATGCACAACTCCTACCACCAAGCTGATTTTCAGTTTGGTGGTAGGAGTTATGCATCCAAAAAACCTATAAAGATTACAGGTTCAACTCCGGACCCGACCCTATGGGGCCAAAAGATTCAGCTTGGTGGTAGAAATTGTGCATCCAAAAACCTTATAAATGTTACAGGTTCAACTCCGGACGCGACCCTAATGGGCCAAAAGGGGTTCAACGGTCTACGAGTCGGCCTCATATAAATCGTTCTGTTGGCGAGGTTTCGACCCCCAACTGGGTGTTGACCGTCCCTGGACGTCAACATTAAAAACGTGCATTTTTAATGTTGACGTTCGGGGATGGTCAACACCTGGTTGGGGGTTGGAACCTCGCTAACGGAACGATTTGTATGAGACCGACGGTGAAAACCATGTCGAGCCGGGGTGAAGACCATCCTGGGCAACCCCTTTTGGCCTCTTGAGGTCGCGTCCGGAGTTGAACCCTCAACTTTATAGGTTTTTTGGATACACAACTCTTACTACCAAGCTGAGAGCTTGGTGGTAGGAGTTGTCAACCCAAAAAACATATAAGGTTGATGGTTCAACTCCGGACGCGACCTTATGGGCCAAAAGGGGTTCAACGGTCTACGGGCCGGCCTCACATAAATTGTTCCGTTGGTGAGGTTCCGACCCCCAACCGGGTGTTGACCGTCCCCGGACGTCAACATTAAAAACGCGTTTTTAATGTTGACGTCCGGGGACGGTCAACACCCGATTGGGGGTCAGAACCTCGCCAACGGAACGATTTATGTGAGGCCAGCCCGTAGACCGTTGAACCCCTTTTGACCCCATAGGATCGTATTCGAAGTTGAACCTGTAACCTTTATAAGGTTTTTTGGATGCACAACTTCTACTACCAAGCTAAATATAAAGGCAGGAGAACCGTAGAACGGTTGCACTGCACTTGAGCGACAAAATTACTCATATAAAACTGCCATAACCATTTTAAAGAGGAGAAAATCTTCGTCATTGCTATGAATTCAGTACATAAAATGAAGAGAATAATATGACAGTTAGGGGTAGACTGAGAGTTGAGAGTGACTGAGTGTTTTTTAGGTAATGTTTGGTACATGAGATTAAGGATGAGATTGAGATTCAAAAATCCCAAATTACTTAAATGTCATGTTTGGAGGTCAATTGGAGTGAAATAAAATTGGGATTCAAGCATCTTAAACTCCTCTTATCTCCCATTCTTTTGGCATTCCCTAATCCCAACTAAAACTATGTCATTATATGGAATTGGATTTGTGATTTTCCATCTTAGTTTCTTTCTCCTCTCTCCGTCTCTCTCTCACAGCTTCTTTCTCTTCTTTCTGTCTCTCTCTTTCTCTCATCTTCCTTCTTTCAATACACATTCATGGAACCTCTCCTCACTCTATTCTTCTTCTTCTTCTTCTTCCTTTTTATTTTTTCCTTCTGAGTTAGGATGGTTCTAGGTTCGTCGATGAACCCCGAACAGAACCCCTGTAACCTTTTTTTTTTTTTTTTGGTTAATATTATGATGTTTTGATGATAACGATGATGATGTTGTTGTGAAAGATGATGATGTTAATGAATTAGATTGATGATATTAATGAACTGTGGTTAATGATATTGAATTGTGGGAGATTATGAATTTTGATATTAAAGAAAGTTGGGAGATGATCTTTATTATTTTTTTCATTTTTTTATAAAATTAATTTTATATAATAAAAAATTTAAATTAATTTTATTTCAATCCAATCCTAAGATATACCAAACATGATATGGTATAATTTTTAATCAAATCCCAAGTTCTATCAAATATAGGATGATGATTTTTCATTCCAATCCAATCTATTTCATTCCAATCAAATTCATTCTATTCCGATGTAATCCCGTATATCAAACGGAACCTAAGAGTTGAGAGTGGAGAGTTAATCGATTGACTAAGGTTGAGGTTCACTAAGAAAGTGTTTAGCTTTTTTAGGTTTATATATTTTCAAGGTTCTTTAAAAAAAAAAAAAAAAAAAAGTCAGTTTTCAATTTAGTCGGTTTTTTTGACTCGAAACCGAAAACTATCAATCTTAAACATTCAAAAGCGATACGATCTAAAATCAATTTTAAAATCGACATTTTCATATTGGGTTGGATCCGGTGGGTTTGGTTCAAGTCAATCCCTGATTTTTTGTTTACCTCTAATTACTCTTCTCAAAATTTTATCTAAAATATTTACTCAAATGATATGACATGGTGTGTCCTAATTTTAAACTTAAAAATGACCAACCATTTCAATCATTCATTACCTTCTCTCTCCTTAACAAATGTATCTCTCTCCTTCAATTCAAATGTAATAATTGACTTAGATGATTGGTCTTAATAATTTAAAGTTAGAACACACTTCTTGTAGAAGCTCTCTCTATATATATATTGTAAAAATTATAAATATTTTTAGGTGTAGAAATTATATAAATTATACATATAATCCACAATTTATAGGTGTATACAATTTTTACTGTTAAATTATAATATAAATTATATAAATATATAATTTGACTAATATATAAATATAAATTATATAATTATATAATTATATTCAAATTGTATATATATAAATTATTAATCTTGACTCATTTTAGTTTTATAATGACATGGACACTTCTCATTAAAAATATTTTATTGCTATGAAAGAGAATTTTATCTTATCCGAATCCTTGTATTAGTCTTTATCTAAATCTTTTATTAGTCTTTAGGTCAAACTTCAAGTAAACAGTTTCGTTACGCATCTTAATGTAAAGACAATGGTTTAATTTAATATTTAAATCATTAGAATAGAAAATGCTTAGATTAACACATGTTCTTATCCTTAAATTAATTAAGAATATAGAAGCTATATTTTATAATAGGGAATCTAGATTGCCGTATCATATTATGATTAAAAAATAGACGCAAACAAAGATTCTTCAGTCTGGAGATTTTTTTTTATTTTATTTTAAATATCATTTACACCAAATTTTACAAATAGTTGCTAAAAGAAAAAATGTTAAATTTTAATTAATTTATATCAATATAAATTGAAAGAGAATTTTATCTTATGCGAATCCTTGTATTAGTCTTTATCTAAATCTTTTATTAGTCTTTAGGTCAAACTTCAAGTAAACAGTTTCGTTACGCATCTTAATGTAAAGACAATGGTTTAATTTAATAATTAAATCATTAGAATAGAAAATGCTTAGATTAACACATGTTCTTATCCTTAAATTAATTAAGAATATAGAAGTTATATTTTATAATAGGGAATCTAGATTGCCGTATCATATTATGATTAAAAAATAGACACAAACAAAGATTCTTCAGTGTGGAGAATTTTTTTTTTTTAAAAAAATATCATATACACCAAGTTTTACAAATAGTTGCTAAAAGAAAAAATGTTAAATTTTAATTAATTTATATCAATATAAATTTAATGTTCCGTAAGAATTTCATCTAGAAGTATCAAACAAATGCCTTCTTACGTGTAGAGTTCTACACATAATTTGATATGAAATCACAACATTACATCATATAAATTGGTTTTACATAAAATGGTTTTTAATAAGAGTGTGGTGGATTAACTTAATGATGACAATTAGCAACCCCGCTTGAAATGTTTGTATGTACTAAGTTCGAAGCTCAGCAGGCCATTAAGACAATTTTCTCCCATATTTGTAGTTGTCCTCTCACTTTTTATGTGTTTGCTTTTTCCATTTCTGACGGTCGATCCCCAGATCACATCATAATATTTATTGCTACTAGTTTCAATTGTACTCTAAATAAGTTTTAATTATTAAAAACAAAAATGGTTATTAATAATTTATCCTCCGACAAAAGAAACTCTGCCTAAGAACGCAATAGTTTACTATTTACACTTAATATTAGTGCAGGTGCAGCGCCAAGGTCTACATTGGCGCCAATCGTTTTGTGAAGAGTAAGTGGACATTTACTGTTATTGATGTCAAGGTTTAGAAAAAAATTCAGTGTAGAGAAGAGAACCCACGCAACTTGAAAGGCCCGCTCGTGAGTTGTGACTTTTCCTTGGTTTAGCTTTCTATTTCAAATGGAATATTCTACGGACTTAGAGACATATGCCATCATATTCTTCCAATCCTGCAGCATATTCGCATATCCTGTCCGAGTAAACAATGCCCTTCTCTGTCTGTCTTGCCCACTCAATTAATTCCATTTCATCTGTCCTCTGTGGTATTTTCAATGTTTACAACCATGTGATTCTCATTAGAATGTCCTGACGTTAATAATACTTGAACCATTGTTATTAAATGTAAAAATTATAGAAATTTTAATTAATAACTCAATTTGAATCCTTGTTTCCATAAAAATAAATTAAATATTAAAATGTTTAATACTATACATAAATTTATATATGTTATTTAAAATAAAATATATAAATTTATGCATAGTATTAAATATTTTAATATTTTATTTATTTTTATAGAAACAAATTGTTACACTATTTAAAACTTTGTCACATAAACTTTCTTTTGGTTATAAAAGGGTCGGCCTTCAGGCCCTGACTTTTCTTCATGTTTGCTTGTTCTTAAGAATTCAAAAAAGCTCTCTTTTCGTCTGAGTTTGAGTGAGCTAGCTAGCCATGGCTCAATCTCTGTGGTTCCTCTTCGTCATCATAAATTTGGTCTTCTCTGCATGTGCTAAGCTTCAAAGATTTGAACATCCTACAAAAACACATGAATCTCTTAGCTTTTTGGTTCTTGGTGACTGGGGAAGAAGAGGTGCCTACAACCAATCTCAAGTTGCTCTTCAGGTTTTCAAATACTTCCTTCATTATTCATTTTAATCATTTTTATACGCCAGAATTCCCCCGAACCCGTATAGTGAAACCCATTTACAATCCTTCCTTTAGAAATGAATAATATTTCATGATAATAAATTTGGTCTTCCTTGTTTTTCTTCCATATGTGAATTTGTAGATGGGAAGGATCGGAGAGAAGCTAGACATTGATTTTGTGGTTTCAACTGGAGATAATTTCTACGATGATGGATTGACTGGTGAAAACGACAGTGCTTTTGATGAATCATTCTCCAATATCTACACTGCTAATAGCCTCCAAAAGCAGTGGTACAGCGGCAAGTTCCCTCACCATAACCATCAAACTACATATATATATATATAGCTTTTATTCAACTCATAAAAATTATTTGGCCTGATTACTAATAGATTTTACATGCACATGAGCTCATTTCAACGACTTTTGTTTATTGATGAATGCAGTTCTGGGCAACCATGACTACAGGGGCGATGTATTGGCCCAATTGAGTCCTTTCCTCAGAAAATTAGATTCCAGATGGCTCTGCTTAAGATCATTCATTGTCGATACGCGTAATTAACTACAATCATTTTCTAATATAAATGTCTCCTTTTTTGTCAACTGATAAATATATCTAACTATTTTCTTTGTAATAATTTCATAGAATTGGCTGAGATTTTCTTTGTGGATACGACACCCTTTGTGAAAATGTACTTCACCGATGCAGAAGGCCACACTTACGATTGGCGTGGTATTACTTCTCGCAAGACTTATATCTCCAATCTATTAAAGGTAAATTAGAGAGAGGCATTTGATTGGCGATCTGAAAGTATCTTTAAGAAATTTATGGAGTTACAAATTTTGAATTTTTATTCACTATTTTTTTTTCACTTAATTTTCATTCACTATTTTTTTTTTACTTAATGTTATTGGAAATGTCAGTCGAGAAAAGACAAAAATGTTATTGGAAATGGTTTCTTAATTACTCTTAGATTATTGGAAATGATTTATTATTTTTAGATTACTTGAATTGGTTTTCAGGATTTGGATTTAGCATTGAGAGAGTCGACTGCCAAGTGGAAGATTGTGGTTGGTCACCATGCAATAAGAAGTGTTGGGCACCATGGAGATACCGAAGAACTTAAAAAGCATATTCTCCCACTGCTCAAGGTAATTAATTATATAATTTATTTTATAAACAAAATGTACCCAATAATATTAGACATATAATTTACTATAATATACGTACATATATATATCATGCGATGGAATCTAACTCGGTTAATTTTTTTATTAATTTCAGATTTATGATGTGGATTTCTACATGAATGGTCATGACCATTGCCTTGAGCATATCAGTGACACCGAAAGGTAAAGATTTTGTCGAATGGTTGCTGGTGCCGTTGGCACCAGTCAACCTCCACGCCATGTGTAGGCGTGGTTTCTGACACCCGCGGACCCCCCCCCCCCCCCCCCCCCCCCCCCCCCTTTCTATATATATATTATTATAATATATATCACCTTATATATAATATATAATATATTAATAATATTTGTCCCACCAGTGTGGGTTGTTCTCCCACCTCAGTGTGGGTCTCTCCCCCACCTACGTGTGGGTGGCTCTCTCCCACTTGGGAGTTGTCCCCCAGGCCGTGCCACAGTATAATATCTCGGTTCAATGGTCCCGGTTGTTCTCTGGGCTTGTCCCAGTTATAAGTTATTGTATTCAAAAAAAAAAAAAAAAAAAGGTAAAGATTTTTAAGTGAAAATTAAAGTGTATTTAATTTTTAAAATTTTCTGATTATACTTTAGGTATCTTAAAAAATATTTTTGACGGATTATAAAGAGATCTATTAGCAATTTAGTCAAATTTCAGGTGTAATCATTAAAAAATTTCAATAAGATCTATTAGTAATTGAAGATTAATCATAAACTCGATTATTTTTGCAGCGAAATACAATTCTTGACAAGCGGAGCAGGGTCCAAGGCATGGAGAGGAGACGTTAAAGAATTAAACAGAGATGGATTAAAATTCTTCTATGACGGGCAAGGATTCATGTCTGTGGAATTGACTCAGACCCAAGCAGACATTGTGTTTTATGATGTTTTCGGCCAAGTGCTGCATAAATTGAATAAGGTCAAGCAGCTTCATTCATCAATATAATTATATTTAAGATGATTAATCAAGGGTTTCTTAGAGTTGATGGGTAGATTTTCTTAGGTCACTAGAAATTGGTATGTACATTGTAATTCATTATTCAAGGTTTTGCCACTGATTCAGTAACAGAATATTCACTAAGTTCTCTATTGAACACCGATTTTCCTTACAATTAACAGAAGATTGACAAAAAAAATTTAAATTCTTTATTTAACTTTTATCACTTTTATAAGTGGCGTTGGAATAATTATTTTTGCAATCGAAGACGGATCTCCTACACTAATTTTTTTATGTTTAAAAAGAGATTAAGGAAAGTGCACAATCAATTCAAATAATAATTGGTATGCAATTTAGAAGAAGAAACATTTTCCATCGGTGAGCAATATTATATATCTAATAAATTAAGAAAATAAAATAAAATGATCATATAACAGGTGGGATTTCCTTGTATTAGAAAGAAGACAGAGCTCGTGAGTTACTCTCATATGAAGCGGGTGATTCTAAGTAGATCCTTATATCTTGTTTTGACTTGGGATTTTTCCTAATCTAAGCTTTTTCTTAATCTAATCTAATTTTGGGAATGTTATCTTGCTTATTTGTGATTTAATAAGGATATAACAACATCTCGCTTCCGCTACATTTTACACTTTGTCTTAGATCTATGATCTTTAAAGAGGATACAATAGCATCTCATCTCTGTCATACCTCTTTGAAAGTAAAATCAAACCTCACATGGACAAATGGTCATCGTGGTGATCAAGAATCACTACATAATATAACATTCTTAAATTAATATTGACACACCACAACATAAAACTATGCAAAAAACTTATTTCTTAGTGAGTTAACAATCCAAATTGTTTATTTTAGTATTAGAAATTGGTATTACATTTTTCTTTGAGGTCTGAAATTAATTGAGTCAGCACATTGTATATTAATAATTGATTAAACATAAATAGTTATCAAATAAAAAAAAAAAAAGGGAAGTAAGTAAATTCTATCTGTTGATAATTTAAGTATTAAATTTATCAATCAGTGATTGAATTTATTAATCATTGCACATTGAGATGAAAAAAAAACTTTTATATCCAATGCGCACTGAGAGATTTACCTCCTGTAATTTTGACAAATTCAGGTAGAACTCTGAGTCTCTAATTATTAATGTCATTAGGTTTCAAGTCTCACGATATATATATTAGTATGTGTAGGGAATTTTCTTCCATCATTGGATGAGTAAATTTCTCTCATTAATCTCAATAGGCACGGGTAGAAAGTTGCCAAACCAAAGAAAACAGGTTCCCTTTTACCCAAATATCTCATTATAGTACTGTCATATTAATTTAATACTTGATTTTAAGGTGCGATTGGATTATGGGATTGGATTGAATTTTGACAAAATCCAATCTAATTCCAGAGATGTCCACTATTTTAAGTGGCCACCTCAAGTCCACAGCACATGCGTTAAGCAAGGGACTACTGTCCATTGCTTTATCAGTTTTTATTTATTTTTATTTTTTTTAAGAGATAATTACAGGAAATAACTATTTTTTAAAACTGAAATTGAAAAGTAACCAATTTTTTCAAATTTTTTGTTTTTATTAATTATATTTTGTTCAAAAATAGTTTTCGTTACAAAATTTTGAAAAAATGGTTAGTGTTTAATTTGTTCATAAAAAAATGGTCATTTATTGAAAAAAAAAAGCCCTTCTTTTAAATATAATATTAATTTATTTAATTATTTTGAAGGTTAGGTTAATGTGTATTAATTATTCTAAAAATAATATTTTCATATTAATTGTAAAATAAATATTATTTTATTTAAAATCAATAATATATAGTTATATTTATTTTAAAAAATAATATATTATGTTATTATAAAATTAATTTAATTATTTTAAATATAAATTTTATTTATTTTTTAGTCTAATCCCAATCTCAATCAAATAAAAGAGATAAAATCATCAAATACATCATAGTATTAATTTATCTAATCTTATCAAAATCAATCTAATTCTATCAATATGATTTAATTCAATATTCTCACTTGTCAAACGAACCCCTAGGGTCTAGCTAAAGATTTTAATGTATTTTTAAAACTACAAGTACAAACATATATCGGTAATTATATCAAACCTAGAAATTAAAAAAGCAATACAATTCAAAGAAACACGTAAACCATTACGACATCACAAATTTCTCAACCTTGTCCTCTCGCGTCTTTCTAGTTTCAACCTTGAAACAAAAAAACCTTATAACAACAAAGCCCAATTTATTTCGAAGATAAAAACAAAATAAAAATAAAAAATAAAAATAGACAAGTCAAAAAGAGGGAACAAGTACAACCAAGAAATTTCAAGGAAACCGCATGATGTTGATATTTTGTGCCATTGCATCACTCGTGGACTGCGTGAGCAAGTAGCAGTTAAAAAGTTGGTTGCTTTTCCCTGTTCGTTTGTACGAAAACTTCAAATTATGGGTGCAGTTGGTTGTTTTAACTTTGTCCTCATCATAAACATGTCACTTAATTTCTTCTGTTTTTTTTTGCCCTTCTAAGTAACTCACATTACTTCAGATCCTAATGTGACCTACTTATGTTGTGCATTTATCCAGGGACCACGCCGGTTCTTTATTTGTTTATTTTTTTACAAATTTCAGAATATAGACATTTAATCACAATGAATTACTATTAATGAACTATTTATGTTTGGAGTTATCTGATTATTAATTTGTAATGAGGTTACTTGTATCTTAAGTAGCAATGGTTATACCTTTTTTATAATCTAGATATTAAATGTTAGGTGTAATTACAACATGGCATCCAATGACTATCAATAAAATGAGTAGTTTTGCCATTTTTATAAACTTTTTAGGTAAGTTCGGTAGAAACAAAAATTCTCTCATGTCAAATGAAACACGGTGAATATTTTTCAAATTAAAATCTCCCTTTAAATAAACTTCAAAGAAAAGCCCATATTGACACAAAAGTTTTTCTAAACTAACTTATTAGATGACATAACCAAATACAAAATTAAATTCTTAAATAAATTTTTGTCATGTTGAGTTAAGTAAAAATTTTCTCCTAGGACTAAAGCAAGAAGGGGTTTCCATAGCATCGAAGAAGTAGAAGAATTTTTTTTCCCCAGTTGTTAAGATAGTTATGAAATTAACTTTTATTAAACTCACTTTTTCAAATTAGAAAAAATAATAATAATAACTTAAGAATCCAAATCTACTAATTATTGTTTATTGTCAAGAATTGCTAGTGTTAATTACTCTATGTATTACTAATTAGTATATCATATATATATATATATTTTTTTGGTTGAGGTCTCATCATGGTGCATATAAGTTCATTTGGTTCTCATCTATAAACACCATGGTTCATGAATCTGGTAGTAATAATACTAAAATCCTCTTCAGAATTTTGTATCAATGTTTATAAGAAACTTATCTCCATTTATTTATTTATTTATTTTTGAAAAGTATCTCCATTTATTTTTAAGCAAACCGAACTGACGATTTTATGGATATGAAAGTACAAAAAGAAATTAATAAAAATCTAAAAAGAATGAACTCCTAAAGAATATTAAAGGCGCTGCTTAGTAATACTAGTCGATAGAGAGAGGATTATTCGGCCAAACAAGACCTGAGAGAAATAAATTAAGCCTGCATGTACATTATACAAGCGCGTAAAAGAGAGATGTACATGCACTTAAACCAAACAGAAAATAACGTGAATAAAATTAACCTTAAAGTAAAAACTTATACGACATCACAGTTCACAAATAACTACATTTTCCCAATCTTCTTCCACTTCTGTCCATAAGTTTCAAACAAAGGAGTTGTGTTCTAACACACAGAGGCCAAAACATCGTACAACTGTGATATACGTGCACAAGAAGTTTCCGGGAAAATTCATGATAGTGGCTAATGATACTCCATTTCACCACTCAATCAGTCAATCTGTCTCATAGGGCAATGAAAAAAGTTTGTGGCATTTCTTTTGTCCAATTTGTACGAAAAGTGGAAATACATTGGTAGTCGGTAGTTTTAACTTGTCTTTTTCTTCGTATTACGTTATTTCACCTCTTTCTTTATAGTCACTCAATTTAATAACACACATTAGGCTTCTAAAGTCTTTCTTTATATGTAGGTATATCTTACTTTCATATAAATTTCAAAATTTATCGATTGAGTTACATTTTATAATAGTATTAACATCTTTTTTGTTTTTTAAGTTTATTGATTTATGTATATTACGTGTTAGTCTTAAGTCTTAAATACTATAATTAGGTCATTTCGTTTTAGTTTAAAATTTTAAGTATGATGATAACTAACATGATATCAAAACTTGGATATTTCTGATTTAAACTCTTTCTCTCTTTTAATCTCAAATTATTATTACGCATACTATAGTTGAGTTATTTTCTTATCAACTTAAATTTTTAGGTTTGATGGTAACTAAGAGGTTGTTTGTTTTATGGTGTAAAGACAGTGCTATTAAAGATTGAATAGTGATTAAAACTCGAAATCTGAATAATATTATTATTATTATTATTTTGCTTACCTTTGAATGTATAGTAAATTTTTTTTAAGTTAAAATTGTTTGAAAATTAATAATTTGACATTTATATAATTTCATTATTAGTTGTTATGTAATTTTATTTAATATAATACAAAAAAAAATTAATAAATTATTTTACAAATACTAAAACATTTATGTATATATATTAATAATATTTTTATTAATAATAAAAATACGATTAATTATTATACTAAAGTAATTTTTTTGAAAATTATATATAAATAAATTATTATAGTAAAGAAAATTAAATTTATATATTTAAATAAAAAAAATAAAATGGTCTTAAGTTAAATTATTATTTGAACAAAAGTTGAAATTTTAAAATAATATATATTTTTTAAACTAAAATTAAACAAGAATAATCAAATGCTATAAGATAAATTTGAAAACATGTTATTTTCAGAAGGATTGACATAGACTAATATATTTAAAAAATTATTATGTGATTTAATATGTAGTTAAAAATTGTAACTCTTTTTCCCAATGATTTTTGAATGGTTTGACCACTTAAAAATAATAATAATAAAATTATTTAATAGATATAATTCAGACTTATTAAGTAAAAATTGATAAAAATAAATGATCCCTAAAAATATATAGCTGTAACATTAATCTATATTCTTATTTACTGTAAGTGTTTTTAATTTTATTTCCATTCAATGTCAAATCTTAAGCATTAAATAATTGCATTCAACGATCTTTCTCCATATTTTTTAAACATATAATTCATTGAAAGACTATTTTTTTGATCCCAGTGGAACACAGACCGACCTTATAAATATGTCGTCCCAGTCCTTTTCCATTAATCTTCCTTCTAAGCTGCCATTGCTACCACAACTAGCTAGAATTTGATATATCCAGTTGAATATCTCTCTGAAAACCATGGTTTTATTTTTCTGGTCGGTTGCTTGCTTCTGTGTGTGGTTTCTCTCAGTTTCAGCTTATCAGCTTCCCAGGTTTGAACACCCTGTGAAAGCAGACGGGTCACTTAGCTTTTTGGTGGTTGGAGATTGGGGAAGAGGAGGAAAATTCAATCAATCTCAAGTTGCATTTCAGGTTTTTTATTACAAATTAATCCCATCACTTTACTATTATGCTTCTGTTTACGCTTTCTAATGATTTTTTTTTTTTTTTCGGTTTCCAATTAGTTTCTAGCAATTTCTTTTTATATATTTGGGCTGGGTTACCGGGTGTGAATATTCTTGGATCGAGTATAGTTGATTAAAACGATTTATCCAATGCTTAATTAAATTGCCATAGACAGGTGCAATATCTCTTATGGATTTATCCAATTAAAAGATTCATTTAAATTAAATTTGTGAGTCTTTTTTATCCAAGGCGTGTCTTTCAAGTGACATTTTATGACATCATTTAAGAAAGTAAAATTGGTGTTTTTGAATTATTGATTTCAGATTTCAAGAAAACAATTTATAGTATCTTTCAAATGATATTTTATACTCATATTTAAGAAAATGATCAATTGTAATTTTTAATTTGGTGTTTATAGAATTTGAGAATGCCTTCAATAATTTTTTTTTAAAAAAATGAAACTATATTATAGATAGAATAAGTGAATAACTCAATTGTTTAATTATAAATATTTTAACTATTTTTAATTAATAATAATTGTATAATCACAACAGAAAGACAATAATATAATCAATTTGTTTCTTTCTTTAACTTATATTTTAGCTTTTTGTTTATTTCGTTAATATATTATTTCAAATTCAATAGTCTCATTTTTTACTCGTATATCACTCTTCACAATTGAAAAAAAAAATCTTTCAAATCAAATTGCTTTATATAAGTTGAATCGATCTTTCTTTTTCATTTTTTTAAACTAAATATTTTTAAAAAAAAAAAGGAAAAACAAATAAAACTTATTTTTATTTTTTTATGAGTTCCTCTCCACTGTCAGAATTTTGTTTTATGTATTCCCGGTTTGTGGTATGGAAATAGTTGCCTAATAAGTTTTTGAACTGCTTTACAAAAACAAAATTGAAAATGGGTTTTGTAAAACAGTTGTATTTAAATCTCATAGTAATTGCAAGTTACATTTTTTGTAGATGGGGAGGATTGGAGAAGATTTGAACATAGACTTTGTAGTGTCAACTGGAGACAATTTTTACGATAATGGATTGAGATGCACAGATGACCCTTTTTTTGAGGAATCATTTTCAAAGATCTACACTGCAAAGAGTCTGCAAAAGCAATGGTATTCTGGTAATATCCAACACAATAAACACTAACATTTCTGACTGTATTTAGTTGTTGTATATCACTTCAGGCATATTTAATAAAGCATCTAGCTGCAATTCATCATTTTCAAATATAGAAATTATGGTGGCTCTCTAGTTTATACACTTATCCTTTCTCTATTTAAAAAAAAAAAAAAAAAAAAGAAAAAAAAAAAAAAAATTATGGCTCACAAGTGGTTTTCCATGATGGTCAACACACTTTATAGGTGGTTTGCCATGATGGCCATCCCACATTGCTTGCTCTCCTCGTGATACACGTTTAAGTTCTCCACCACCAAGAAGTGGACACCTTCATCTTAATCCACTTTTTTGTGGGTAAACTGCTTATAATTTCCTTTAGTGGAATGGTAGTTTTATCCGGTTAGTATGAGTCTCTGTCTATATTATTAAAAAATAGAGTCCAAAATAAGTAATGCGTTTCGAATTATTCCATAATGTCTAATCTAGGAGTCCTGATGGTTATATTTATATTTGTTATATAAATATATGTGTAATTTTATTTTCATCCGAATTTATATTAACACAAATCTTCCGAGTCTGCTCACATTAATTTCTCCGTTCCTATAATCAAAACTTTATATATTTTTTTAGTGTTAGGCAACCATGATTACAGGGGAAATGTGAAGGCCCAATTGAGCCCAAGGTTGAGGTTGATGGATCCTAGATGGCTTTGCCTTAGATCTTTTATTGTTAACACAGGTAAAAATATAATTTTTTTTTAATGGACATTTGTTGAAAATAAATTTTTATTTTAGAAGTATAGAACAATAAAATAGTATTTGGAATTCTTTTCGATTATCAGAAATTGTTGACTTCTTCTTTGTGGACACTACTCCATTTGTGGATAAATACTTCTTAAAGCCAAAGAAGCACAGATATGATTGGAGAGGAGTTCTTCCAAGAAATAATTACCTCACCAATCTTTCAAAGGTAATTACTCATCAATGATAATATATAAGTATTGAAAATGCATTTGGAAGTTGATTTTTTTTTTCTTATTTTTTTTCTTAATTCTAAGGAAATAAATTGTACTATCTGTACCTCTAATTTGCTACCACTAGGTGAGAGTTGGATTAATATGAGTTTCATGTTTTTGAAAGATTATAAGGTTCAAAGAGAATCCAATTTTCAAACTTGAATTTACAAATTTAAAGAAATTTTCAGGTTGTGAACCAAAAAAAAAAAGGTACTTTAGTATCCTCGATATTAATAGATGCATTTTAAATTAATATAACTTAAAATACAGTTTAATCTATTTCTAATAAAGTATAAACGAAAGAAAAAAAATAAAAAATGAAAGAGTTTGAAACTTAATCTCCCAAGAGTTAATAAATTCATTAGTTTTTGTTAACAGAATCTTGGATTGGCATTGAGGAGTTCTACTGCAAGGTGGAAGATAGTGATTGGTCACCATGCTATCAGAAGCATTGGGCATCACGGTGATACCAAGGAGCTTACAGACCAGATTCTACCCATACTGGAGGTAACTCTACCGTACAAAATATAAAATCATATTTTTCTTAGCTGTTCTGATAGACTTCTACTTCAAAATTTGCAGGCTAACAATGTTGATGTCTACATTAATGGACACGATCACTGCTTGCAACAAATAAGTACCCCTACAAGGTATTTTCTACCTTATTTCAATTTTTGGAAACAGTTTGTAGTTCAAAATCATTTTTGAAAATTATTATACATATCTACAACAAAAAAACTTGGGCAAGTGTTATACAATTACGTTCTTCCTAATCTTTACCATCTGAAATTACATTTGTTTTTAAGTTAAAAACCACAAGAACTATTATTTAAGGAAAACCACAAAAATTTACCTTTTCTCATCATAATAATAATCTAAAAACTCTAACCATACGAATTTTTTAAAAAGAAAAATAGTAAATGGCCAGTATTCTTTGCTCCCAAAACTAATAATTTCAATGAAAGCCGGGTTACACATTAGTTTTAGGTTGTGAGTCATTTTCTCTTGACTTTCAAGTCTTAATATGAATATGAAATCTAAATATTCCGCCTCATTCTAACTAATGATATGACAATTGATAAATTGGTACATATTAATGATGATTTATCTCACTTGTCATATTATATCATAATTCAATTATCAAATCTTTAATTGAGATACAGATAATTATTCAATTAATTAATTGATATAGAGATAAGATATGCAGATACTATATGTAGCATTTCTGTAATTCTCCTGTCTACAAATTTGTTTAGCTGGAAGATCTTAACAACGATAAATTACTGATATAGAATGGGTTTGGATGCAGCCCAATTCAATTTTTGACCAGTGGAGGAGGATCGAAGGCATGGAGCGGAGCCATCGATGATGATAAACTGAGCAAAAACGAAACCAAATTTTACTATGATGGCCAAGGTTTTATGTCCATAGAGATCAACCAGGCTGGGGCAAACATCAACTTCTATGACGTTTTTGGTCAAGCTTTGCACACTTTGAATCTATCCAAGCAGCTCAAAGCTACCTTGAATGACTCTTTCGCGACATATATGAAGTAGTTACTGTAATTGCACTACCTATTAAATAAAGCCACTCTTTCAACCCCACCAGTGATCAACAGTTATTTACTGTATATAAAAATATATATATAATTTTTTGAGGCACATCAAAAAGGAAAAAAAAAAAAAAAAATCTTCGATGGAAGAGACTTACTATACTAGTTTACAGGCATTGACCACCTGATCAACGTCACATTCTGTACATTCATACCATCATCCAATTAATTTGAGTGACATATGAATTAGTATTAAAATATTCTTCCTTAATTATGCTAATATATATATGCCTATACATTGATACTACAGCAACCAAAGAGAATAATATAGAAACTAGGGAGGCAAATATAATGGCAAGCCAGATCATAATAAGTTGAGTCATGCATGTACAAAAACTCAAATGGTAAGATCAGATCTCATGTAGACAATCAAAAGTAGTAGGAGCCAGCAACATTTAAACGCAATCTATACACTAAATAATCAGTAGTAAAAACGACTTTCGTACACAATATGAAAACTACACTCAGTTATACCATTTTAATTTGGTCAGTTATGCCTTTAGCACAAAGAATTTTTTTCTTAACAAAGTTGAAGATGAAACATCATTCTCATTCAGTTCATGACAAAATGGTACCTTGAATCCACATAGCTCTCAACATCCCAGAGGAAAGAACCAAAAGTTACAGCCTCCAAAACCAGTCTCTTCAACCCACCAAAGCTGATCTTGATTTGTTCATCATTCGAAGAATCAACAGTACCCTGGGGTGTTATAACAATCTCTGGTCTTCCAAATAAAGCCTCGGTGTGCTTTTCGATGATGCTAACAGCCTCTTTGGACCTTATTGTTGCATATCTCTGAAGTGTCTCCCCATCAAAATCCATCACATAACTCCGCAACCGGGAGGCTTTGATCCCATAACCAAAGCCTCCAGGACTGATGCCTCCAGCAGACCAGGATGACATTTCAGGGTGGGATGAGTCGGATGACACAGCTGGATAAGAACCCTCACCACCAGTAGGTCTCACGTCACCCATCACTTGCTGAACACTGCCATCTTCTGCATCTGATGCATTTGGAAGCATTTTCATGCTCTTCTCAAGCTGAAACCTCTGATCAACCCGCTTGAGGAAGTACCCATACATAACTGAGGCTGCATAGACCTGCCCAACCCTGAGTTTGCTGATCTCTGCTACAGCGGTTGAATCACCTAACCGATTTCCAAGAATGAGAGCTAGGTGGTTCTGGATCATCTCATAAGCTTCAGGAGAGTGAAGCTGCTCAAGCTTCTCATCTTGGCTAGGCCATGAATCCACTCGCCCAGAAGGGTCTGACGAAGTTGGGGCAACTGTAGGAATCAAAGAAACACTGGCATCCATGAACTTCTGAACAACCAATGCATACAAGATCTCTTCTAAAGCCTTTCTCCTTTCATTGGCCTTCACCTCAGCAATTCTCCTGATAATTTTAAGAGAAAAAATATATAGACATTTAGATTAAAATCTACAGTTTACATTAATATCAAAGTTGCTGAAAGCAAATTGACACAACAATGTAAAACACCTATTGCAATGTAATATTGAATTATGTGGATGATTTCTGAAAATATAAATTCTATCATCTTCTCTAGTTAGTAATACTCATCTTCTATATATTGGACATAATATGTATGAACTATTAATCCCAAAAAGTACTGTTTAATATACAGACCATGCCTATAGAAGATAATAATTTTTTATCATCAAAAGAAGTAATTCAAGATTAAAACATTTTCTTTTTTGGGTATCACACTTGTGTTAAAGTACTCATATGTCAATCAATCTTTAATTGTGGCAACAAGAACAATTTTTATGTCCACTTCGATTTATACATACTTATAAGAACTTAAACCAACAAAGCCAAACGTTACATAACCTTTACCGTAAATCCCTACTTTTATAATGTTCAAATTCCATTGTCATTCTCAGTACATTTATTTTCTTCTTGATTTGTAGAAGTATTGCTACAATTTTATAAAAACAAACATAACCATATTAAGTTTATATCTCAAAATAATTAATCTAACTTTAGTGTGACAAATTATGTGCATAGAAACATCATATACTTGACCAATGGGCCAACGGTTACCACTTTCGGCTAATCTCTTGAATGCATAATTCACATGCAGATAGATTAACCAAAAAACACCTCAATTGTGCAAATCAACTCACTATGCTCTTAATTAATTAAAATGAACAAAATCATAATAGTAAGAGATCTTATATCACTAGGTTATGTAACAGTAAATAGTGGTGTATTAATATATATTAACACGTTTTAATCTCTACATTCCTCCGCATTCATACCACCTTTTATTTTCTATACTAGTGTGCACTCCTAGGAACATTATCTATAATTCCATTCATTATGTCAGGTCTTTTATAGTATTCTTGAAGACCAACCAAAATATAATGTTTATTTCCTGTCCATAATTAACTATGCTTGAAATCTCATTTTCCCAGTTTAGACAAATAAACGGTGGTGAAAGAATACGCAACAAACCTATACAATACAAGGTCAGTGCCAGAAGCAGAAGGTTCTTCCTTTGTTTCCTCTGCATCACGATCAGTTTGAAGCTGCTCAAGTTGCTGCTCAACCGCTGCAGGCACAAGATGCGGGTGGCTTACTAAAATCTGAGACAAAAACTGTCCTATAGGAGACTCCAGCCGAAGTGGAGCAATTGACCCAGCTGATTCCGGAGATGACCCAGCTGAGTCCATGGACGACGATGCTCTAATAGACATGCATCTCCTACTTCGGAAGGCCATCCTCCTGATCATCGGTTTCGAGTAGGACACAGAAGAACCATGCTGTAGTACAGCAATCCAAAAAACAAACAAACAAACAAAAAATGAAGCAAATATCAAACATCACATCCATAAGTTCCCATAATCAAATATATGTTCCAAGAGAATGTTTCAGTACGCCAGAAGTATTGTGCTTGATCACAAAAATCATGCCATGTGGCAACTTCTAATTGGTAATTCATGGCACATGACTAAGTGCTATCGGTCCAAGCTTATCAAAGCATGTCTCATGTTTTTGTGCTTTTTTTTTTTTTATATATTATCACATAAAGGTACGTACACGAACACCACTTAAACCCAAAAAAAAAAAAAAAAACTCCTATTAAGTTAGGATTTGAAAACAAAAAGAAATTGAACTATCACTATGATTCTACAAGTCTAATATCAAATTCTTCAGAGACAATCGAAAAGCGGAAATCAAAAGGCAGCAAAAGATTGTACCTTTGAAAGTAACTGAGATTTAGCACCAAAACGAACGAAATCGGGACCGTAGGCAGATAAAAATGCTGAACCGGAAACAGAACCGGCCGGTCTACCCACGCCGATCGAAGAACCGACCACACTTGCCGTGGCTGCATCCATATTCAACTCTGAAACCACAAAAGAAAAAACACCATTTAATTCCCAACAAATAAGAAAAAAAAAATAAGTAACAAACAGAATCTCGTTATAAAAATTGCAGATCTATCGACTAATTGTACCTTGTGATCACGAAGCAACTAAAAAATAAAAAATATATATTAAAAAAAAAAAGAAAAATAGAGACACTAAACCCTAGCTACCTTGTGCACAGATTTTTTATTGAGGCGAGAGAAACGAACTTTGTTTTGTTTATGTCCGCATTATTGAGATTTGGAAATCGACTTGGACTTCCTATCGGTGCGTGGATTTTTATATAAATAACCAAAATGGTGATAAGCATTGTCTTTCAATTCATATGACCACAATGCCCCTCAAATTCTACTTAATTACTTTGATTGCATTTTGATTTTCTTGTCCTTTTTTTTTTCTCAAAACCTGTGTTTCGAACTGAAATAAAATACATAACTTTCAAGTGAAAAGGTAAAATGGTTTGCCATTAGAAATAAATGCACTTTAATGTACTTCTTTTCACAATCATAATAATGGTTTAAATTTTATTGTATATAATTACTAACATGTGTAAATTCTTTTTTCTTTTTATTGAAATTAAAGTTTATAGTATTTAATATTGTCTGATTATAAAACAGATTTCTCTAATAAATATTTTGTATTATTGAAGCATCTTAAACTATACTAACTAGACGTTGTTTAGTCAAAATGACTAATAATTTAATATTTATGTATTTATCATTGACTCTAACTACTGTTTCCATTATTAGTTATTTTAAAAAATTTGAATCCCACACTCAAATGTGATACATAAGACAAGTATAACCAAACTCTCTTCTTTATTATTTTAATATTTGATTTGACATGAGCAAGTAATTTTTTTAAAATACAATTTTGAAACAAAATAAAATTATTTGTACTTTCAATTTAAAAAATCTTAAAATATTAATGTTTAGTTAAAATAGATAAGATGTTTAGAGTGACTCACTTTTTCTCGCTATTTAGTTAAAATTTATTTAATATACTCTTATGGTAATGGATTTCTTATTGTTTAATTTTAAGGTTATATAGTATTTAATATCAGCATATTCTAGGAGTAAATATATATATATTTGAAAGAAGATTTATTTAAATGTTATAGGTATTGGATTTATAATGTTTTATGTCGACATGTTTTAACATAGCTCTAACTATTGATATAGAATTACCTTATAATAAAGAAATTATCAATTTTCTTTTCAACGGTAACAAGCCCCTAAATATTAAAATAAAAATAAATTGACTAAAAAAATGCTTCAAATTATTGAATACAGGAAATCATTAATGAAGAATATTTTAGTAAAAATATGACATTTTTTACTCCTTTTATTAAGGTGAGAAGGTGAAATTATTTTTTTTCCAAAGTTTTCTATTTAAGTGCTATCAATGTAACTTATTAAATTTCAAACAAACTAGTTTCCATGAATTTTTTTTTTTTTTAAAAAAGGAAAATTATATATAAATTAAAATTCTTGATTAATAAACAAAAACAGAGGGTTATTTGGTAAATTTGTGATAGGGTTAAGATTTTTTTTTTTTTTTTTTGGTCACCGGGTGAGAAAATGACAACGTAGAAGGAACTGTGGGGAAATCTCTGGGTTTGACATGGTGGGATCCGTACGGGTTGGTGTGATCGACGTGTCGACAGTGAAGGAATCATTTTGTGCACCGTGTGGTGGCTATAAAAATAAAAGTTCGTTTTGTGGACGGGTTTCGTTGCGGGTCTCAGAGGATAACGTGTCTCATCCTCAGTGGAACGTTCTTTTGTGGCGTTTTATATTTTCACACGTCATAGTATTATCTAGAAGCTATATTTTTTTCTGACTTTTTTTTTTTTTTTTTCTGTTCGTCGATGTTGTATTGATTTTTTTTTACTATTTAATTTTCTTTTATTAATTCATATATATAATTAGATGGCAATCTAAATTTGATAATTAAGGATCTATCACAACTTGTTGAAATTAAATATTATATATACAACTTCAAAATATATCAATAGATAAGAATTTATTAAGATGAAATATTATATAATTCAAAAATCTATGAATAGTGTTGGAATCACCTACGATTAAACATTATTTATGTGGTTTACAAATCTACTTGTGTGATATTAAAAGAATCTACTACCACAATTATGAATAAAACTTTCCATGTATGATAATGGTTAATATATGTTGCATTTATGCTCATAAAATCTATTCCAATAACATTAGAAAAAATCTACTCTTATAATAAAAGAAAAAAAAATTCACATATGTTTATGGTAAATGCCCATAATGGAATTCAAACCCATGTTATAGTTGTGAAGTATACAAATTGTTTGAATTATAAGTAAATATATGTTTTTTTATCTCACTGAAAATGACATCTTGTCTAGTTAGACATAGAATATACCTTTATCTCTTCCCCTCATCCCTAGTTAGGAATAGAATATACTTTTATCTCTTCCCCTCATCCTCACTGCAACAGGTCGTGCTGGGCTTGTACTTGGGGACCAGCTTACTTCCGCAGCAGTCGGGGCTTGAACTCGGCACTCAAGATCAAAATGCATGGCTCTAATACTATCTCACTGAAAAGGATATCCTATATAATTAAACACAAAGCATACCGTTATCTTCGTGAACAAATTAGCAATCAATCATTTGATATTTTCCGTGCTCATCTCATTTTAGTCCATGAGTTGAACAGTCCATCTTAAAAATTGTTTACAAATTATAATAAATTTGAAAATAGAGATAAAAATAGAATAGATCAAGAAAATGGGTTTATGATCTTTCCTAAACCTCAACTTCGTCCACCCCACCTAATTAATTTTTTTTTTTATAGTAATTATAGTTAACTAATGAGTTTCATTATAGTAAAATTTAAAATAATATTACTGTTGATTTAGCAAAATATAATACCATTGTGGGAATTAGAATAGTATTAGAGTATTAGAATAATATTAGTATAATTTAAACAGAGTTATTATTATTATTATTATTAAAAACAATTCTTCTATATCTACTGAGTGAGCTTTTCCAATAGCTCATTTTGAGATTTTTTAAAAGATTTGAATTATCTTAAATGTATTTATTTAATTTTATAAATTTTCAAAAATCCATTTTTCATTACAAAACTCAATTTTATTTCTCAAATACCTTTTTGTTAAGCTTCAACTCTCAAAAGGAGTCTGGGTTTAAGTCTCTCTCTAGAAATCTTCTAGAGAGAGAGGCTCTCTTCCCAGTTACATCTCTAGGTAGATCTGCGTATTCTGGGAGTCGTTTTCACTGTTTTCTTTACATTTCCTCTTCCTCTCGGCGACCTCCTTCAGTTTTAGGGGTTTTTAAGGGTTAGATCCAGAGATTTTATGGATCTAACCCTTAAAAACTCCAACGATAATTAGTTCGAATCTACTGTAGAGCCATGGTTGGGGTTCTTCCCCGTTTTCCTTCCCTTTCTCTGGGTTATGGTAGGGGTTTTGGATTTTAAATGACTGAGTTTAGATAATCTAGATCTAGCCTTCGAAACCCACTTTTGTCAAGTTTGTAGGTTGATGGCTCACGAGGTTTGGTTGAAGACTGGTGGTCAACACTTGCTTCCTGGATGGCCGATTGCAGTGGTGAGTCATGGATCTTTCGGTGCAACCGATGCTGTTTTTGGTGTTAGGAGGCTGTTTTGTATTGTTTATATTGTGTTGTTGCTGGTTTTATTTCAAGTTTATTGTTAGTAATTTTATGTTTTTTAGATGTTATGGCCTTTGTATTTAGCTAGTATTAAGGACGTTCTGCTTTCGTTGATTGGGAATTGCATGACTGTCGTTCTAGCATTTCTGTTTCTTCCCCTCTTTTGGGTTCATCTGGTCATGTGTGCTTGATTTGTTGTATCTGCTCCTGGCTAGGTGCTTGGTTTCTTCTAGGCATATGTGCTTAATATTTTGTATCACATCTTGGTTTGGTGTCTGGTTTGTATGTTTCATGTTCCCATTTATGGGACGTTTAATGATATTCCAAGTTCTCAAAAAAAAAAAAAAAAAAGACCTTTTTGTTGTTTCTTAAACCATCTATCGTTTTAAAAGTGTACGATCTAACCATATTAAACTTTTTGCTATAATTGTAAAAGTCTTACCCTAAGAAATATACTTGTAAAAACTCTATTTGAAAAATTATACCAAACATACCCTTAATCTCGTATTTAAACATGTTGGCTGCCTGATCACCATAAAAGGAATATCTACACAAATGTAATACCTAACTAGTGTTAGTCTTGCATCCAAACATAATGTAAAAATTCTCATTTATTAGGAGTGATATACTTAAAAGTATCTCCAATGTAAATGTAAATGATATATTTAAAAAAAAAAAATGAACATATCATTAATGTTAGAAAAATATGCATTCCGCATGACATAAACATGGTTTTGATAGATACTCAAGTTTAAAAGGGTTTTCCAATGATGTTTTACTCATTTGAATGATAAAGAGTTAAACAAGAATACATCATTAAAGAAAATTACCATAAAATATTCTTTGATGGAAGTCTCAATTATCAAAACTACTAAAAAACTATTTTTAAAAGCCTATAAAATATTTTCAAAAAGTTGCTATTACATTTTTCTTTATGTCCAAACAAGACTTGTCCAGACTCAACGTTACTGGCCTTTCTATTTCTTCCTCTCTTTTGGGTTCATTTGGTCATGTGTGCTTGATTTGTTATATCTGCTCTTGGTTGAGTGCTTGGTTTCTTTTAGGCATATGTGCTTAATATGTTGTATCCCATCTTGGTTGGGTGCCTAGTCTGTATGTTTCATGTTCCTATTTATGAGATGTTTAATGATATTCCAAGTTCTCAAAACAAAAAAAAAAAAACAAAAAAACCTTTTTGTTGTTTCTTAAACCATCTATTGTTTTAAAAGTGTACGATTTACCAACATTAAACTTTTTGCTATGATTGTAAAAGTCTTACCCTAAGAAATATACTTGTAAAAACTCTATTTGAAAAATCATACCAAACATACCCTTAATCTCGTATTCAAACATGTTGGCTGCCTAATCACCATAAAAGGAATATCTACACAAATGTAATACCTAACTAGTGTTAGTCTTGCATCCAAACATAATGTAAAAATTCTCATTTATTAGGAGGGATATACTTAAGAGTATCTCCAATGTAAATGTGAATTATATATTAAAAAAAAAAAATGAACATATCATTAATGTTAGGGAAATATGCATTCTGCATGACATAAACATGGTTTTGATAGATACTCAAGTTTAAAAGGGTTTTCCAATGATGTTTTACTCATTTGAATGATAAGCAGTTAAATAAGAATACATCATTAAAGAAAATTACCATAAAATATTCTTTGATGGAAGTTTCAATTATCAAAACTACTAAAAAACTATTTTTAAAAGACCATAAAATATTTTCAAAAAGCTGCTATTACATTTTTTTTTTATGTCCAAACAAGACTTGTCCAGACTCGGCGTTACTCAGCATCTTCCTCACAAACGAAGACACCATCTTCTTATTCTTCTTCTTCTTCATTTTCATGGCTTAGTGGTGGAGATCTTAAAGGGACCGGAAGAGATTGTTTATGACTTTGAGTTTGGATTCGTCTACACAAGGTATGAAAATGGTCGGGTTCAGCGAGTTAAGTCAGTGAGCCGCTATGTTATCATCACTACCATCATCAATCTCAACACTGGTGGAGGACTTTATCAACATTGGTGGCTAACTGTGACTTAGTCATCACCACCATCGTCTATCTCAAGACCACCACCACAACCAATAAAGAAGGAGAGAGATGGGTATTGTATTTTCTGTTTTGGTTGCTGTGTGAAGAAGATTTATAACTGACATGACTATCTCAGAAACTCTCTGAAAATATACAGTAAGGATGACAATCTCTATTTATTTTTATTATTTTTTGTCATGTCAGCTTGACTATGGTCAGGAAAGCTTACATTAGAGAAGTTAATTTTAACCATTTATCAATTTTTCCTGTACGACACTCTTTTGTTTCACAATTCATATTTACATTGAAGATGCTCTAAGAATGACTATAATACAATTTACATTTCAGTGATGATATTGAAATACACTAAATATGTTTTTGCACTTCATTTTTACCTTTATATATATATTTTTTGTTTTATGATAATTTTAATCTTAATTAAAACTATTAAGAAGGAAAAAAAGTTATAAAAATACTACAAACCAATTGTTTTTAAAATCCATCTTATTATATTGCTCTTGTGCGATCACAAACCTTAGTAATCTCCCTTATTTTCACAAGTTTTTTAAATTTTCTTGATTCCAATGCCAAACTCTGAAGTGAAGGAGAATTACTTGCAACAAGAAAGAAACAATAACAAAGAGATAGGTTTTTAACTGGTTTTAAACTTAATCTTAACAATTTTGAATTATATATTATGTTAATTTTTTTTTAAGATATAATTAATATTAATTTCTCTGTTTGAATTGAATTAATTGATTTATACATATATTACAATGGGAATCATTAAAAATTTCATCAAAATTCTCGCATAAAAGATTCATTATTAACAATCGATAATATTAAAATAAAATAAAGTGTTTCTAAAAATTTATTTATTTTTTAAATAAAATCTCTCTATAATAGGAGTGTCAAAAAGATAGGATGGTTATGTCATAAATGAAAAATGAATTGTTTTGAGAATTTTTCTTTTATTACTTTTAGTTTTTGAGAATGTGTTGTTTTCCATTTACAAAATATCTCTCGGGTTATGTAAATAGTATTTAATTTTGATAATTCTCTGACTTGTTCGATGTTATCATTTAAATAATAAAATGTGTTAAAAGGAAAAAAAAAAAAAGATTATAAGGAGAATTTTTTTTTTTATTTTTCTCAGTTGAATAAATGATCTTTACTATTAAATCATATTAGAGTCACTGGACCCTTAAAATTTCAAACTAATTGTTATTCTCAAATTTAACAAGAAAATATGAATATATTTTAATAAGAATGAAAGTTCCTCCATGGATACTCGCTCCTCCTCACTCAACGAGGGATAATAACGGATCGAATCAGGATTGAATCGATTTACCATGCCCAATTATAAAATGGGACAAAAAAATTTGATCCAAACAGGACTCAAAACCCGATTTCCATGCACTCGGCAGTTTGGGTCGGATCGCGGATTTTTGTCATCCCGCTAGTCAGGCCTTCTCTTTTCTCAATCCAAATATACCTCGGACACGGATCGGGTCCCAAATTAGTGACTGAACTCCGATCAAAACCCTAGACTGGAGCTCCTTCGAACACGAAGACACTGACAGTGAACTCCAGAGCTTCCCCCACCATGAAGTTCCGATACGCGATGGTGTGCTCGTCGAACCAGAACCGAAGCATGGAGGCCCACTCGCTCCTCAAAAAGCAGGGCTTCGACGTGTCGTCTTACGGGACCGGGGCTCACGTCAAGCTCCCTGGACCCTCCCTCAGAGAACCCAACGTCTACGAGTTCGGGACCCCCTACAAGCAAATGTTCGACGACCTCCGCCGCAAAGACCCTGAACTGTATATCCCCTTCTCTTTCTTTATCTTCAAATTCAAATTTATTGGCTTTCAATTTCGTTCAAAATCGAAATTTATAATGTTTTCATTCACGGGTTTTGAATCGTCATGTATAGTATCACATCCCTGATCAAATTCGATATATTTTTTACTAGATACAAGCGTAATGGGATTCTGCCGATGCTTAAGAGGAATTTGTCTGTGAAACTTGCGCCTCAACGTTGGCAAGATAATGCTCTTGATGGTTCATTTGATATCGTGTTTACGTTTGAAGAGAAAGTGTTTGATATGGTTATTGAAGGTTGGTGTAAACACTTATCATGTTCTATACTGCAATGAAGAATAAGTTCTAATTATATTGATATTTAATGCCAATGTCGAGATATTTTATGTTTTTCTTCACTTGTTTGATGTGGATCATGTTTGTTAGAGTTATCGATCGGATTCTTATGTACGCTGTGAGAAAATTTTCAGTTTTGATTGGGTTACACATCCAAGAGTAGAATGTTGGTGGTTTTTTTGACCCTGCGTTAAAATCCAGGCAATAATTTGAATTGATTAAAGAGAAACAGATAGTTTACGGCCTTAATAGATTTTTCTTAGGCTTTCTGATATTTTTTTAATTTAACCAAAGATTTAGGTTCTTGTTATGAGGATATTTGCTCATCATAGAATTTACGTTCTTGATTATGTTTAACGGGTTTTCACATCTCATATGTGGGAATTCAGACTAATTTGTTTGTCTGGCTAGAGTTTGGGGCTTTTGTAGTTCATTTGGAGGCTAAATAATTTTGAATGCAATATTGAGAATGGTTTCTCCTTGAGTTTCTTAAATAGCTTTTTTCGTGTGGCATGTCTTTATGTTTGATGTTCTTGGTTGAAAAAAGGTTATCTGAGTGAGGAAGCTGAGATTGATGATTATCTTACTGGTAAAAAAAGGAAGACAGTGTTCACCACCTGGTGTTTGTTGAAAGCTTCAGTTTAAAGAGGTTGACTTCTGGAGCTTTATGGAGAATTGTAAAGCTTGATAATTGCTCCCATAAGAGGAGTCATGGTGAAGTGGTTTATGGGACAACTGAGGATGCTTCTCTGTTAGTACCTATTTTATCGGCTTGACAGTTTAAGAGAGAGACTTTGGAAGATTTGATTTGAAATTTTTGTTGATATTTAAAGTTTCTTTCTTTGTCCGCACATGACTCTTGAATTGAATCTGGTAATGGGGCAATTCATTTTACAATATTAGATCATTGCCATAGATGAGAAAGCATGACTATCAGTGTTTTGGAACTTGACCATCTGTGTGATCATTTTAATTAGAGTCAACCGGTATTTAAATTTTCATCCCTGTTAGCTATGTGTGTGATTTAGGTATAAGAGCTGTGAAACCTTATTCGCTTTACTATTTTACCAGATTCTTTTGCTAGAGAAACATGTGTTTGAAAGCTGTCTAAGCAGACATTGTAAATCATTTTTTCTCAAAGATGCTCTGAAACCCACCCTGTAGATTTTGCTGCCTTTATTAGATACTTTCACCTAGAAACTTGTTCACAACATTTAAACAATCTCAATTGGACAATTATGAAAATAGTACGTATGTTAATGTTGTTTACTGCTTAAATCACAATAATCATGCTTTGCTTGTCCTTCAAAACTAACATAAATTTTAGTTTCCATTGTTTACTCATCTAATGTGTAATAATATGCAGACCTCCACAATCGGGAACAGGTACTTTTAAAATCAGTGCTGGTGATCAACTTAGAGGTCAAAGATAACCACGAGGAGGCAGCCATTGGAGCCCGACTAACTTTAGATTTGTGTCAAGAGGTCTGTATCCTGCTTTGGTTCTCCCTAACCTTCATAATCAATCATGTTTATAAGTTACAACACAAATATCCTATTAACCGTTTATATATGTATAGCTCGAAAAGGTCGAATCATGGGAGGAATCAATTGATGAGGTTGTAGCTGCATTTGAGAAGCAGCATCGGCGGAAACTCTTGTATAGCATTTCTTTCTATTGAATGATTTCTTTCTTCAATTTTCTGTAATGTTTGCAGTGTCTCTTTTTTTACTTGCTTTTTCTCACCTTCGTGTAAGATTATTATCGTAAGTTTAGAAAATCAAGGTTGTCTTTGTTCCGGTATTAAAAGTTCTATCTATAATGCAAACAATTAGAAATGAAGTTTTAATAGAGTATTTTTAATTTTTGTATAGCTTATATGTGCACTATAATCATATTTATAACATGTAGTCGTTAGAAATTATATTTTTCTAATATAAATGTGTTTTTTGTTAGAATATTGATTATCTTAACAGTTTTAAAATTTCATTAAAAAATTTTGTGTTTTAGCTAAATTTTCAAACTTTTTGTAAATTTTATGTCATTTTCCATCAATATCGATATTTTTCTCAATATTTTGTCTAATTATAGTACCGATGTTTTTGTTGATGTCTATATTTTCATCTTGACACCTAATTAAGGACATATAAGGTCCGACCTTTAAAAATCTCTAATTATAAAGAAAAAAAGAGTTAATGTTTACATATTGATAATTCACATAAAGGTAAAATAACTATGGTGTTCGCTAAATTGTTGGTAATTAAGTTACGTGAATTCCACAAATAAATAAGAAATTAGGTTTTTATTGAAAATGAACTTAAGCAAATATAATAGCATATATCTTCCTTAGCAAAAATTCTTCATTTTGTTGATTCCAATAAGCTTAACATTATAAAAAGGAATAAATGAATAAAGAGTTAAATAGCGATTATACATTAAGAAATTTAATATAACAAATAAAAATTTCAAATTTCCAAGTCCATTACTTAGATTTTGAAGTATATAAATATAAATATATATATATATATATAGAGTTTTTATAATATATACTTAATTTAAAAAGCATTGACCAACCAATCAAATTCATTTATTGCATTATCTCTTCTAAAATAAATTCTCTTTTCTATATGATTCAAATATCATGATAAATCAAGTGTAGCTAATTATGAAAGTATTATATATATATGATAATTCTCCAATAAAAATGTTTTGAAATTTTTAAATAAGGATTATTTATTATAATCATTCATTTTTCAGTGGACCTTAATATAATGATGAGAATCATTAAAAATATGTTGTTATGATTAGTAGTATTGAAATAAATGTCCTTATTTTAGAAGGGTGCTATGTATATATATTGGGGGTTAGTACGAATAATGAAAAAAAAATAATTATTAAATATTAATAAAGATAAAATATAGAAAAAAAAATTCAAATGATAAATTTATAATCTTTTGTTTACTTTAACAGTTGTTTTTTTTTAAAAAACTTCCAACTTAAAAAAAATGATAGATCTAGGGTTATAGTTGGCTTTTTAAAGAACTTCCAACTTTTTTTAAAAAAAAAAAAAAAAATTGACAGATTTAGAGTTATATATATTATAATTATGGTAGGGAAGAAGATTAAATTCATAGAAAATTATCCACCTCTCATGTTTTAGAATAAATGTGGGATTTGAACTATTAACCTCTTAAGATTTAGAGTTAAATATGAGTATATAATAAATCTAGTAAATTTTTTTTGATAAATAAATTATTAGAATTTCTTTAAAAATGATGAGGGGGCACATATTCCCCCCATCCTTCACTGGGTTAACCAATGGATTTACTGGTTAGTTAAGTGTATTCCAAGAACAAATTAGATTTTGCCAAGATGTACGGTGGGATTTGCGTCAATAACAAAAATATAGAGATGTCAATTAGACCAAATGGGGTGGGGTTGCCCTACCCTCTCCCCATCCCCTTCCCCAGCCAATCTCCATTTCGGAGAATTGGGGCATTTGAGGTTGGGTTCCCTAATTTTTCCATTTTCTTCTCTCTATTTCAACTTGTTTGACCTAAACTGAAAGAAATATATATATATATATATATATATATATTGAAATCATAATTCATAAAATAAACTCCTAAAAATTTCAGCATATTAAATCCATAATATTTTACCATACAAAAGTCACATCATTGCATTAATTACAATCTTCTTATGTAAATCATAACACATGACAATAGTTCAAACAATATAAAACTAAATGAAAATAGATTTTAATTAGGGATAATACAAAAACCCTCCTGTTGTTTGATTGAATCACTAAGAAACCCTTATATTTTGACATAATTTCATTTTCCCCCTTTTATTAACTTTGTTATGGAAAAGTATGTCCTAAGAGTAACGGTGTATAAAAAGACGATATTGCCCCTCATGTTTATGGATACAAATTGTTACAAAAATTTACAAAATAATTAATAGATAAAATAAAAATATAAAAAAATTATTAACAATTTCAAAATAATATTTAAAAAATACTTAAAATAACAAAAAAAATCTAGTCCCCTAAAAACATTGAAAAATCAATTTCCAGAAAGTCTTTGGAAACCCAAATTTTTCTAGGTTTACTTCAAATCAATGTCCAATAGAAACATCAAACACAAAAATTCAAACAAATCTTCAACAAACATCAAACATAGAAATACAGAAATATAGAAACAAAAACATTTAATCATCGCGAACACCATCACTAAAAGGCCAACACAGAAACACAAACATCAAACATCATCACCAACACATAATCACTACCATCATCACCATATAAACCTTTATCAACACATAAATCACCATATAAACCTTCATCAACACATAAATCAAATTAAGTTAAAAAACAAACATAAACACATAAATCATCCAGAAAAAAAAAAATTGAAAAAAAAAAAAAATAAATGGTGGGTCTCCTTCACTAGAGACCCCTAAGGAGACCAAACGATCTCCATCGCGTGGAGACCAGATCTGATCTTCGTCATATGGAGACCAATTATGGTCTCCACGCGATGGAGACCATTAGGTCTCGTTCGTCTCTATGGTTTTCGACTTTCTGACGAAAGAGATAAACCAGTTGTCGCTGTGTTGGAGCTCGTGCCACTATCACCATCGCCACTCTTGCCACCTATAATGGTTGAAAAAGAAGATGAAAGACGAAGAAGAAGATGATGATGAAGAAGAAGAAGAAGAAGATGATGATGATGAAGAAGAAGATGATGAGAAGATGAAGATGATGATGAGAAGAAAATGGAAGGTAAAGTCAATGGACGATAGAGTTAAACATTTTTTTTTTCCATTTTCATGACTTTTTTTTTTTAAATATGTTTTAATTTTTTTATAATGTCATTCAATTTTTTCTTTTAATTTTAATTTTTTTTTTGTTTTTATCTCCACCATCCATCATTGTGATGGACAGTAGATGAATTTTTTTTTTTTAAATTCTGTTCTAATTTAATTAATTAATTAATTAATATTATTATATATTTTATCTTATTTTGATGGTTTTGTCCTTCTTGGTTAACGGTTAAACATTGATTTTTAATATCCAAATTAATGGTAAGAGATTTTTTTACTATTTTTATAAATAAGAGGGGGTTTTTTTCACTATTGTTATTGTTATATTCGTTTTCTCGACCTGGGTAAATGGGCTGGTAAAAGCCCAACAGATAGGAATATGAATAAAAGCCCAGAAGATCCGACCTCCAGCTCGTTCCATCAAGCTCGTGAGCTCGCGAGCTGCAGAAAGAGGTCAAGCTCATCTCTAGCCCAATTCAGTATCCCTCTACCCCAAGCAGCCCACCAGATCGAGGACCATCTCCAGAAGACGTCTTATGCAGCAAGTCATCAAAACCATCAACTCCCCTGATTTCACATCGGAACCACCTATACAATTGCTAGAGAGCATTCAATGCGACGACTGTGCATTTAATGAAGAGAAGATCTCTCCTGATACACTAAATGCAAATATACGCATGGAAGAAATAATCATTGTTTTTACAATAAATACGGTATGGTTTATGTCATGATTAGTTGAAATCACCATCATTTGTAACGTGTACAACACTCTTTTGTATCTCTTCCCCTCTATAAATAGGAGAGATTTTTACTGTACCAGAGAGTTTAAACACATTAGTATACCGTCATTCTGCCAGAATTACCTCAGAGTGGCCGTGGACATAGGCGCAGTCGCCGAACCACGTAAAAATCTTGTGTTTTGCATTCATTCTTCCCCCTTCTTTCTGTATTAATTGTTTCATTACTATCTCATCAGTCACGACCAACATTCTTTCACCTTTATTACAACATATCAACCTTAAATACCCATTATTACACATTTATTACAGTTATCACCATTCATTTATCACGTTCGCAGTCTGGGCTCCTGAATCTCTGGATCGACCGTTTCCGGACGTCAACAGTTATAAACTAGAAGAGTTTCTTAATGATTTTTGTAAATTAGGGGTTTTTTTTATTATTATATCAAATTATAGAAGAAATTAGAATTATCTCTTTTAATTATTATAAATAAACGAAATGAGACCTGTTTGGATTTGAAGATGGATTTTCATTTCCATCCATCTCCAATCTTCCAAAAATCCCCTGATGAGGATTTGGGGCTTTATTGACAACTCCACACAAAGTTAAATCTTAATTACTTCTGTGACAATCATCAGTATAAAAAGGGTGTACTACCACTCAATCAATGATATGCAATCGAAAATCTATCATATAAAAATACCGACATCCCTGATTTGTTGCCAATATGCAACGAATAAAATAATTATTGATGAAAATAATTCACAAATACAAAACCAGCCCGTTCTGTAAGACTGTATCTAATTACTGTTTAGACCATAGACTACACCAATTTAGACGATTGGAACAGCTGGTAACCATGTGACTTGATTGATTTAAATGAAAACAAAACAAAATGCGGCACCTGTGACATGACGATGACACACACGTACAAATCAGACTCAACCCACACGGAGAGGTGATCGAGTACTAGTCGGTCCAGTTAAAATAAAAAGAACCTTGGTATCAACGCGTAGAAAGCAGTCCATGCTGAAAACTCAGGTCAACGTAAGCACCGAACAAAAATTTCGTCTGTTCTCTCTTACCATGTCATGTCTCCCCATTTAACAGTTACATTTTGAACGAGTTCAAACTTTCAATGGTCAATATTCAAAATCACAACCCCAAAACAACAAAAGAATATGCTCTCTCTCTCTCTCTCTCTCTCTCTCTCTCCCCTTCTCTATTCTCTATAAAATACTAATCAATTTGAACGCTTCTCCCTTCAAATATTTCTCTCCATCTTTTCTTGTGTGTTTAAAAAGTCTTCTAGCCTTTCAACCCCGCGTTTCATGATTTCTGCACCAATATTCTCAATTTCTCATCGTCACCTATATATATATATATGTATATATAAACCCCACCAACACGCTCCTCCTACCATTTCACAAACCAAATCAACAATACAACTCCTCTTTTAACTTCTTGTTAGTTCTCTGTTTTTTCCATATTGTACTTTCTTTGTTCATTGTATTTGCATTACAGTTGAAAAAGATAATTTCCATTTCTCTTTCTTTTTTTTTTTAAAAAAAAATGTTTGGTTGGAGGAGAAGAAAAACAACTGCACGTAAGAAACAACAGTTCAGGCTTGACAAGGAGTTTGTGATACCGGAACATTTCCGGTGTCCGATTTCGCTTGATTTGATGAAAGATCCTGTCTCACTATCTTCCGGGATAACCTATGATCGTGAGAGCATAGAAAGGTGGCTGGAGGAAGGTAACTTTAACTGCCCGGTAACGAACGATGTCCTCAGGAGTTTTGATCTGATTCCGAATCATACTCTCAGGAAAATGATCCAGGATTGGTGTCAGGAGAATCGGAACTCCGGGGTGGAACGGATTCCAACCCCGAAAGTTCCGGTCACGGGGACCGAGGTGTCGGAGGTTCTTTTGAGTATTGAAGGTTCCATGCAACGTTTGGATCAATGTGGGTTCTTGGAGTCGTTGAATAAGATCAAGAAGTGGGGGTTGGAAAGTGAACGTAATAGAATATGCATTATAGATAATGGTGCAGCAGATACTTTAGCTCGTGCATTTGATGCTTTTTCAAGCGATGATCAATCTCTTGAGAGACATTACAATGTCCTGGAAGAGATATTATCTGCTTTGAATTGGATGTTTCCGCTCGAAAATGGAGCCCGGAAAATCCTCAGATCGGAAGCTTCTTTAAACATGTTGATTTGGTTGATGAATTGCCAGGACCTGTCAGCGAAAAATGCCGTTTTAGTGGTGAAAGAGCTTTGTTATGATCAAGAATTTGTGGAGGCATTGGTGAGTGTTGAAAAAGTGCATGAAGTTTTGATTAGGTTCGTGAAAGAGCCTGTATCTTCTACAATCACCAAGGCTTCTCTTATGGTGATGTTCTCTATGGTTTCTTCTTCTTCGAATCATCATGAAAGAGTCAAGACACGGTTCGTTGAGATGGGTGTGGTGTCTTTGCTTCTAAATATGTTAATTGATGGTGAAAAGCACTTGAATGAAATTGCTTTGGGTGTTTTTGATAGAATTTTAGACTGCAAAGAAGGGAGAGAAGGTGCTTACGAGAATGACTTGACCATGCCTGTTTTGGTGAAAAAGATTTTGAGGGTGTCGGATTTGGCAACTGAGTACTCAGTTTCTAGCATTTGGAAACTAAGCAGGTTTGAGAAGCAGTCACATGAAGGGAAGGTCCTCTTTGAGGCCCTTCAAGTGGGTGCTTTTCAAAAGCTGGTTTTGTTGTTGCAATGTGGTTGTGGTGATTCTACGAAGGAGAAAGCAACTGAACTTTTGAAACTGTTGAATCCTTACAGGGCTGGTTTGGAATGCATTGAATCTGCTGATTTCAAGAACCTCAAAAGGTCCTTTTGAATTTTGTTTTAATGATGATCAACAGATTCGCTTAATTTTTTTTTTTTTTAAATTATTTATGGTGTTCATTTTGTAATTATATTATTCCTACTTTGTTGGTGCCAATAATTAATGTATGCCTCAAGGCTTTGCTATATTTGTATTGAATAGTTGGTTAATTAATATATAAAATACATATGAAATTTCACAAAGTTAGACTCTTTATTTATCTAAACTTTTATTTATTATAGTTTTGACGACTTTCTGTGAAATACCTATCATATTTTTATATATGTTCATGCCCATGTATGAATGCCATAAGGTTTTGTTACATGTGTCTTTAACAACTACACCCCGCGTTCCCACCCCCCCCACCCCCCCCCCCCCCCCCACCCCCCCCCCCCAGTCCCAAAAAGATCAAAAATATAAATTATTACAAGTCTAATCGAAAACAATTAGCACATATATTGTTTAGTTTAAATATTTTACTCTATAATCAGAAATAAACTACACTTATATAAAAAAAAAAAATCAATAAAAAATTAACATTTTAAAATGTATTTGACAAGACTTGAATCTTCCATTAAAACATATAAGGGGTGTAGAATCACTTATATCATAGGAGGAGAAATGCTTTGATATATGCATTTAAAATAGTTATTTTACATAATATATACTTTGCGAACTAAAATTTTTGCTGATCTGAACGTTGGTTTGTCTAAGTTTTTAAGATCTTGTGTGTTGTAACGAGTACCAAGCATTTTGTGATCGATTACTGATTAGTACGTTAATAACCAATAAGAAAGTTTGAAATACGTGGTGTCTACGAAACTTTTTAAATGCATATAATAAGTTTGGTCATCTCGTCATAGTCTCATGCAAAGTAAAGCGTATAAAGAATGCCGATTTCTAAACTTATTTCAGCTGTCAGCCCTTCTTGATCTAATCTGACCCATTCAAACTCCAAGATTTCAAGTTTGGATTGTTTGATCAATTCAAATAATTTAACGGGTCAAGTTTTATTTTGTTCAGACTAAGTTGTATTCTATTTAGTACTTTTTGTCAAGCATAATCATTCAAAGACTCAAAGGGTATTAATTATATAGAGTCTTCTGTCATAATAATGGTGGTCATTATATTATTATTAATTCAAAACCTTTATGGTTGGTATAGAAAATTCATAATTTTTATTTTGCTTTCAAATGCATAACATATATAAAAGGATCTCTATAAAGTATGTATACGTCAGCAATAGAGGTGTAGAAAAAAGTTTAATTTCAATTAGGTTAATATTTTCAGATGGATTTAAAATTTTGGGTATATCTCTTATTAAAATTTGGTTATTGAACATTTAAATTGATCTAAAAATTTTTGTTATAGGGTAATAATTATTATAATTATTATTAGTTTAAAAATATTATAAAAGAATTCTCCAGAAAACCGAAGCGCATGAGAAGCTCCAACTTTTTTTTTTTCTTTTTATATGTAGGTTGAAGTGGAGAAGCTCTACCTCTTAAAAGCAAGGATTTTTATGTAAAATTTCGTTTGGAGCATGATGAAATTTACTAAATTTTGATAAGAGTTATTCATAAGAAATATACTTTTTAAAAATTTGCAAATTTTGAGCATTAGAACCTTTTTTTTTTTTAAGGTTTTGCCTCATTTTGTAAACTAATTACCATCAAATCGAAAAATTTAAAGTTATAAGAAATGACCAAATTATGATGTTTAAGACTCGAGCTTGACACATAATGTGTCCCCTCACATATAACGTGGACAGATACAGATGATAGATGTCGGATATATATAAATATCTCTACTGTATAACATGTGTAATAAAAATTCAAAATAGAGATTAACATGTATAATAAAAATTCGAGATAAAAAAAGGGAAGATGTTTTGAACTAGGAGTTTTAAGTTTTGATACTACATTAGTTACTATCAGTTCTAAAATTTAAACTTATAAAAAAAACCTAACTATAATATTTAAAATTTAATGTTAAAACGTGATATTATAGATGCTCTGTATTCAAAAATTGAAAAAAAAAAGAATTGTGTGGAGGTTAATTATTATTTATTTATTTTTCATAACTATATTTCAACGTTATGATCCAGAAAAAATTACATCAAAATTAATTAAATTTTATAAAATTCAAAGATCTTAATATGAATGATCTCTCACTCGAAAAATATTATATATATATATATATATATACATACACGTAGGAACTATCAACTGGAACATCACAATTCTTGCATTAACTCTGCTAGATTATAACACCGTCATGCTTAGTTCACAAAACGCACGCTAATATGAGCGGAGACAGCAAATTTTGTAGTTTTGAAGTAAATTGTCGTAAGGTTTAATATAAAATTATATTTATATATTTTTAGTTAATTTTGTGCATTTGACATGTTTAACAATATAAAAAGAACTTTCAACTATCATACTTAATTTACAAGTTCTTTTAATTTATATATTTATTTTTTCCAAAATTTATATATTTATTTTGATAGTGATTTAATTAGTGAGTGTGAAACCTATTAGGCATTCATTAGCGCCTGATTTGAAATGAAGCACGTGATTGTCAAATAAATGGTGCTTGTAAATTTTGCACATGCCATGTACGTGCTTCGTACGTCGAACAGGCCGGTGCCATTTGTCTATCTTAGGTGGACATCAATCAGCCTTTTTTTTTTTTTTTTTTTAATAAATGAACATTCACGTTCATGAAATTCTAGTCAATACTTTTTAAGTAACTTTTATTGTAACTAACTATACTCAATCTAAAGTTTATAATAATTTAATTATTTTTTTAATAATAATCTATAAACTTCACATTGATTTTATTAGAATTCTTTAATAAATTCAATGAAATCTTGAAGAGTATATAAGATTTACATATATATTTATAAAAATCATTTGAAACTTCATTTAAATTCATGATTTAAATGAAATCTATAAAATTAATAACTTTTTTAATATATCTAGATTTTATTGTTTTATATAAATATAATTTAATACAAACTTACATATAAATCTAAATTGAATATGTCTAAATTTTAATAGAATTCATTCAAATATGAATTGAATATACTCAAAATTTTAAAATACTTTAATTTCTAATAAAATCTTAAATTGAATACTTTCCCGTAATGTTGGTTTGAATTCTTGATTGAAATTAACAATTATTTGTTTCCAAATGGTGGCAATAGAAAAATTTCATCGTACATCCATTTTATTATAAAATTCATCATTATCAAAATATTAATACGTAAATTACTTTTAAAAACAAGGTAATATAAGTTAAAAAAAAAATTGTTGCACATTATAAATAATAACACATTCTTTCACTTAAAATTTTTATCAAACAAACTTATATATGCTTGACGAAAAAAAAAGAAGAAAAAGAAGAAAAGAAGAAGAAGAAGAAAAACTTACCCACTGTTTAATTGTACAGCCAAATCTTGCAAGAATAAAAGATTATTCTACAGGTATTCTCAATGACGAAACAAAGTAACAGTGTTTGTAACATAGTAACAGATATTCTCAAACACGAACCAGTAACAGTGTTTGTAACAAAGTAGCAGATATTCTCAAACACAAACAAGTAACAGTGTTTGAGACGACACTTTGCAAGAAGAAACAAAGACGAGTCTAGCAATCAAAACCGTAATCTACAGGTATTCTCAAAAAGTGGGTAAACTATAATCATAATAATCAAGTAACCCATACGTTTTCATTTAATTGTCCTTAGCTCTTGGGTTCCTCTAGGATCATGATTCTACATTTTGTTTTGTTTGTTTGTTCGTTCGTTCATTTGTTATTATTATTTTTTTTTCCATTTATTACATCAAGAAACAACAAAACCAGAAAACAGCTAGATCACAAGAAGTTATTGTCCAATTGTATCAATAATCTACCCAAAGACTAAACATACCATTAATATCTCTTTCAAACAAAAACGTGAAAGACTTGCCCTAATGTTTCGCAATATTTATCAGAAAACTCCTGTCATGTCATGACGAAATTCTAAACCTGTGATGCCTGCTCTACATTGAATGAGGAATTTCAAAACCTGAGAATATTGTGCATCTAAACTTTTAAGTAAACTGAAATGTTGCTGTCAAATGAATCCAAAAGTATCATTACATGGACTTGGTATCTCATCTCCTCAGCACTGCTAACACGTTAGAAGTGCTTTGACAAAACCCATATACCACAGCCTCAACATCATCTTGCCAAAACTCTAGGTCATAGTTTAAAGAATGGATTATTATTAGAATATTCCAAGAAAAATTCTACAAGCTATTATGTTCTCACTGTATTTCATTTATAACAAACTGTCAACAGGAAAAACTCACAAGCGAAATATAGATAAACACACCAGCAAATACGTAAAATCCATGATGGGATTCCTGGAGGTGAGTTCAAGTTTCCATACAGAGTAAAACTGTAAATGGATCTGATCATCTAAATACTAGATCTGACAGGAGGGCACCGATGAGGAAAGCTACTGAGCCTTGTATCTCTTTTCTACTTCCTCCAAACTTTGAAGCTCCTTGTAGTATTTACAAATGCGGTAGATAGACCTGCGATGACATTTAGATGCACATTATTCAACGACAGATAACAAATGATGCATAGACATCCATAAAAGTTATCTAAGATTTCAGTAGACTAGAAGTTGTTTTCCACATACCAATAAAGAAGGATTGCTAAGGCACACAGAATCACATTCCTTTGAGCTTTGTAGATCTTCAGAGGACACCACAACATGAGTGGACAAAGAAAATTGTACTTGAGTATAGGGGGTTGGAAATAAATTTTCAGGAATGGAGAAGGCTTGATAAACTGACTAATTTAGGTCATGCAACCTTTAACAAGAAATACATGTCATGTTTTAGCATTCCATCCAACAGAGTGAAGTCCACCGTGCAATTAGAAAATGAATTTAGGTTTCTTTATCTCCTAAAAGTCAACCTCAATATGCAACAAATATCTGATCCAATCTTATTTTGGGAACACGATATTTAAATTAGTTGTGTTTCATCATCGTAACAGAACAGTGTTATGAAGCTGAGCTTCAAGAACAAAAGATCAAGTTTGATTTATAGAAGATCCACAGTTAAAAGGTAATAAATGGTAACTAAAAGTATCTGGAAATGAAAGATTTCTATCTTTGTCAAAAGAGGTAGTTGATCACAAGACAGTCAAGAAATAATATCTTCTCCTCAACTGTAGAAGAAGAAAGTAAAAGAAGTTAGCGCAGATATGGCAAATGCCTATAAAAAAAGGGAAAAAAAATCCTTAAATTCTTTTATTTGTTTGTGCATATAAGGAGAACATAAAATTTTATTCAATTGTATCGTTATTAACGTCCTCCCTCAATGAAAATAGAATCTCTCTGGAGAATTTACATTTCCATCAATTTATTTCACCTAAGTTTAGCACTTCTGTGAACACTCCTTCTGAAAATAGGATAAGGATGAGACTCAAACCCTTAACAAACACTATTATTAAGGGATGGTGTACGATAACACTCCTCCTGAAAATAATATCACAATACAAGAAAAATTCTGAAAATACACTGATTTATACCATTCTTCAGCATTTTGTGGGAAGTACAAAAATTCAATTAGACAGAGGTCATGAGTGGCTTATTAATTTAAGACACCCCGCTGTGTCTACCCCATTTCAAATGATAAAGAGGTTTTATCATAACCCTGATAACAATATTGTAATGAAGATTGCTGGAAGGAGATATTCACACCTAGATTTCCTGAAGGTTAAGGACCAAGCATAATGACATACTTCAATATAATAAGTAAACTTATGGGAATTAGCTGCTGAAGTAGTAGCTGAAGAATTGTCCCATGAAATTATTTGGACGTTAAAAGGCAGCTTGAGAAAGAAAAGACAGGTATCAAGGCTCTATGAAAATTTTGTAAAAATAATTGGCTATAATATGATTATGTGAAAAACCTCCATGAGAAAGTAAAGTATATTAAACCTACTGATGGTAAGATGCAAAGGTGATATAATAACACCAAGACAAAGATAAACAGTCAGAAGGAATACCCACTAATGGGGACATATGGAAAGATTCCCACTTCATACAAGTGCGCTAAGAAACGGCATTTAGGTCCAAATTATGAAACCAGAGAAAAAATTAATGCCTTTGGTATAGATGAAAATGTCAAGAGACAACTAAAAAGCAGACTTCAGTGACATATTCAGAAACAGAGGATGACGAAGTTTGTAATAATAATTCATTTGCGCTTCCTACATCTACACAAGAGACCTCAAAGTAAGCAGACAAAGACAATCACAAGACACTTTGCAACTATTTTATGAACTCAAAAGATCACACTTGAGCAATTAACCTTAAAATTTATTCTGAAAGCCAAAGCTTTACAAGCTACCACAATTATGCAAAGAATTCCTTTGTTAAGAAAGTAAATAAAAATTATAACGACATCAATATCTCATGACTCATCTCACCATTCTCGTGCAATGTCCTTTAACCATCCATACAAATTTTTCATGGAGATTCTTCTTTTCCCCATTCACCTAAGAATCTATTTTCTTCTTTGTAGTTAATGCAATTAGTAGAGTCCATTCACGGAAAAATAAATCGATTATAAGAGCAGATCAACCATTTTTCAGTACAAAAACATCATAAAATTCACTCCACAAATTAACCATAATTGCTCAATTAATTCAATAGAAAAGCACAAAATAGCACTTACAGATTTCTCATATCGATCTCTCTCAGCAGCAGTGCAGATCTCAGAAGTACACACCAAGCGATGCTCGTTTTTCCAGTAGATATCTACACCCACACAAAAACCCCATCAGTTATATCGATTGTGAAATCCCACCAGAACACACACCATTTTCAAAAGTGAGAAAGAATACCCAGAAGCTGAAAACCCGAAAAGGGGACGACAAAGAGAGCCGGTTGGAGAACAAGAGAGATTAGAGACACCAAGCGGGTCTTCAAGGCCTTTGGGGAAGGAACGGTCAAGATTAAAGCTAAAGCGGCCTCTGCTGCCACCACGTACGTCAGTATCATCCACTGCAACGCCATTTCTTCCAATCCAGTTACTGCTGTTGCTCTGATTGATTTTATGGAGTTTGCTTCTGTTGATTGTTTTTCCTTGCTACTTCGCTTAATTGCGAAGGTACCTCCAACAAGAATCTGATAAATCTATTGGGGCAATGTCTAAACGCCCGCCCATAGTTTGGAAAAATCTCCTTTTTGCCACATTAGTTTTATTTTTATCTAAAATCTCTCCTTCTGTTATGTAAATATATAAAATACCCCTTACTGTTATATATTCCATTAAGTTGATATATTGACCATTAACCCTAAATATAAAAAAGGAATACATTACTCAATTGAAATAAAATTTGTTAAACAAATACTTATTTATATATAAATTAATAAAATAAATTAATAAATGAATTAAATAATGTTAACATTTATAAAAATATAAAATAATAATATTTAAAACCCAAAACTCATTGTTTATCTCCCTCGCACCAAAACCGTCAACTACTGGCCCCCCCTCCCTCCTTTCCACCATCATCTCCCTCTCTCTCTTCTCACCATTCTTCTCCCATGTCCCCTCATTTCCCTCTTTCATCTTCAATGATTAGAAATCTAGATTTCTAGATTTTTAGCCAACTAAAAATTATCTGGATTTTCAACAACTGAAAACTTAGAAGGGAAGAGAGAAGAGGGGGACAAAGAGAGATGAATGGAGATGGAAGAGTTTGAAAATCGACCATGGATGGAGTCCATAACTGGTGGAGATTCATATTGAATCTCTACCTTCTGTCTGCCTTTCCAAATTGAATAGACAATGAAGATTCAATCCGGATCTTCACCCTTGTTTAAACTTTTTATATTAATTTATAATTTTTCTTTTTATATATTGCTCTATAATTTTCTTTTATTTTTTTAGATTTCTAATCAATGGTAAAAACATCATTTTACAATCTGTACTGGTCAGATTTCACTTTTCTATTAATTTGTTAATATTATGAGATATTTTGAATAAAAATTAAAATAGTATAGGAAAAACAATTTTTTTTCAAAACGGGTAGGTTTCAGGGATTTTTCCAAACTATTAATTGTAGATATTTCTATTTCACCTCCTAACTAGTTTTTAGACCCGCACAACGTGTGGTGTTTATGAAACATATAATGTGAATACTTTTAAATTTTTTATTGTTTGCTAATTGTAAATAAAAATATGTAGTAGAGCTATGTTTATAGGTATTTCAATTTAGAGTGTAATATGAAATTATGAACGAAGTTGAAACTATGATTGAGTTTAAGTTATGTTAAAAAGAATACTTATAGAAATTCAAATATGAAACCTAAGATGTTTTAATAATATTATTTCAATTCAGAGTCGAAGTTTAAAATTAGATGTTGAATTCTGTATTTAACATTAGTATAACCCAACCAAAAGAAAAGAAAACAAAAAACATAATATGATTTTAGATTACCTGATTTATTCATATTATTAATACCAATTTAAAAATAAGACATGAAAGAAATAGGAAAAAAAAAAAGATTTTTTATATTTTAATATGTTATTAATAAAAAATGTAGAGAATAAGAATTTTCTCTCTTTTTATTATTACTATTTTTTTTTTTGGAGTAAACAATAGGTGAACATTTTGAAACAATTTGTGTCCACTTAGAGTTTTAAAGAAGTTTAACTTTTATGAAACAAAATCCTGTTTTTGATTACTGCTTTAGACAAGTATGAAAGATAGAAGAAGTCATATACCTTAGATTCAGAAGTTGAAATCATAAGAAGGATTTCTTGTATTGTTTTTGGGAAGATTGAAAAGTTGTCTTCATCCCTTTTATTTGAATCCTGTTTTGATAGTTGTTCCACGTATTTCTTGTTCTTTGGAACATTGTTGAATATAACAATTATTTTCATAAACTTTCATTTTCAGATAAAATAATTAGATTGAGTTCGTGTAAAATATTAATACCTTTGTATAAGGTTTGATACCTCTGGAATATCAAGATTAATACAAACCTTGTTTGCAGTTGTAGTAGATAGACATATGTCTCCTGTAAAGAACTTAGTTATTAATCTACAAAAACTATTTAGTATGTACTACTTTGTATATAAGTTATTATAAAGAGTTATATGATGGTTTGATTATCCTTGAATTTTTTCAGCAATGTTAATGTGACTACCACAATTAGTGGGTTCAAAATTTTGTCACACATGTTTTCATCTATGTGATGAGCTCGTTCTCCCCAAAGTGTTATTTCAAATTTATTTCCACTGCAAATCGATTTATATTACATTAAAACTATAAAACTATAATAACAAATAAAAGGTATTTGAATTGCATATTTGATATCCTGAATTTGAAGAACCCGTTTCTGACATATTGAAGACGATTCTTTAACTTTTTGATTCTCGATACTAGACATCGTTGTAAGGTGGCCTACAACATCTATGAGAAAAAAATATTAAATTTGTTGCAGAATATGTTTGCATGTATGTATGTAAGTGTGTGGACAAAATAGATAATAATATTATATTATCAGTGAGTTGTATGCATTTGTCTACTCTCTTTTCCAAATCTTCAAAGTTTTGAAATTCAAATTGATGAGTAGGAATTGAACTATAATCTCCCCTTAATTCGTTGATGATTGTTGTAAGCAAAATAAGTAACTTAAATTTATGTGAAACTGGTCTGTAATTACCGTTGTTATCAACAACTTTGAAGTTCTTCATAGAATAAACATTTTCTTTATCCAACAGTTTAGAAAATTTTGGTATTAAGAATTTTTGAATCGAAGCATGAATGTGGTGACCCTAGTAAAAAGTTTAATTAGATTAAAATAAATTAAAATAAAGTATGAAATGACAATTTATTAAGGAAAACGTACCAGTTCATTTAATAGTAACATGTCCAAAAAATACACATCATTTGAATAGAAGTTTTTTTATTTCCATTTTCTTGATACTTTTATCACGATTTTCCAATCATCTCTCTCTTTATTTATATGAGATAAACTATTATTTCAGTTATTCATTGTTCAATTTGTAATCTACTAAAAACTGACAACACATGAAAATGAAAATTTAGGAACAATTTAGATTTGACAAAGAAGAATTTTGAACATATTGTAGTATACCTATTTGTGAAGCCTAAAAACTTCATCATATATATACTTTATGAATTCATTAAATTCTATAAATTAATTCTAATAACATAATAATGAGTTCTAATGAAACGTGACATATAATATTAAATTTTTAACCAAAATACATTGCATTGTTTAATGTTTCATAAATAATAGAATTATTAGTTGAATATGGATTAAAAATATAATCAATATACATTTTGTTCAATTAAAAATTTAATCAATATACATTCTATTTGTACTTAATTAATATACATTTATCTAAATTAAACTTTATTAATTAATTCTAATCTATATAATCATAGTTTTTAGTTAAATGTAACATCATGAATATATTTTTTTTAATTAAAAGTTTAATCATTATACATTGTACTTATACTTAATCAATATACATTTGTTTAAATAAAATTTTATTAATTAATTCTAATTATATAAACAAAGGAATTATTTGTTAAATCATACTTTTAAATTAAATTTTATTAATTAATTCTAATTATATAAATAAAAGAATTATTCGTTAAATTATACTTTTAATTATTAATTAATTCAAAATATAAATATAACATGTACATTAATATTTTGTTGATCACTATATATTGTGATTAAAATTTTAATTAAATTATTAGTTGAATCAACAACTTAATTGGTAATATTAATTCTAAATTAAAATTTATTAATTTTCTAACGTCTAATAATTAATTCTAATTATTTAAATAAAAGAATTATTTGTTAAATTAAAATTTTAATTAGATTATTTATTGAATTAAAAAACTAATTATTAATAGATGATATTAAATAGGAGAGAGATTTCTCAATCCTCCATTTTGTTAAATTAGAATTAGAATTAAATTATTTATTCAATTAACAACTGATCAATTAATAATATATGGATTCATAAATAGGAGGAATTTTAATTTAATTATTATGAAATAATTATTTGTTAAATTAAATTTTATTAATTTTTTAATATCTAATAATTAATTCTAATTATATAAATCAAAGAATTTTTATTAATTTTTTAATATCTAATAATTAATTCTAAATATAAATAAAAGAATTATTTGTTAAATTAAAATTTTAATTAGATTATTTATTGAATTAAAAAACTAATTATTAATAGATGATATTAAAGAGGAGAGAGATTTCTCAATCCTCCATTTTACTATATTATATAGATTTCCGCCCTTCAAATTAATAACTTATATAATATTAGGTTTTTTTTTTTTTGTAATTGCTTTTTTGAATTGGTAAAAAAATCTAAAGGGATTTATGATAAAAGGGAATCGATTCTCGATAAGTCATAACTTTAGTGAAGTGGAAAAGCACACAAATAGATGGATAATTTTAATTTCATCACTAACTTTTCAACAAACTTCTATTTTTTAAATATAAATTATTTATGATTCCATCGTTAGATTATTAAGAAACTCATCACTTTAAACATTGACATTTATCAATGGTTGGTTAAACTTAACGGTGGTGAAGGTATTTTCATCTTTAGACAAATTTAGGTCATGTGTTAACACCAAAAATTTCAAATATTAAAATATAAATAATTAAATAACTAAAATTGATTAAAAATATTCAAACAAATTATATAAAATTTAAGAAACAAAAATGAATTAGTTCCTTTTTAAAAATATCATCCATCCATCATCCTAACCATTCAAAACCAATAACTAAACATATATAATTGAAAACATTTTTTATTAAAAGTATTTTAAAAAAATGATTTATTAAAATTCATATCCATCAGATGGAGATTCAGATTGTATCTTCACTGTTGATGTAGATCCATCAATGTTTGGTCCTCCACCTAATGGAGTCCATGAATTTTTATGACTGGCGACCTCCATTGTTGATCAAAGATTGTCACCACCACAAAGTATAACCGCCAGAAGCATCATAACCAAACATCCATGGCCAACAAAAATTGTCACCACCAAACATCCATAAGTTCTTTGTTTAACTTATTATTTTTTTTTAAAAGTATTTATAACTTATTTATTATTAATTTTTTAAACTAATATTTTGAAATTGAATGAAGAAATAAGATTTCAACTCCTAGCCTTATTAATGTGTGTGAGGTTTAATACTGAGCCACTTTCGTTTTATCACAATTACATTTGATCAATAATTTGTATCATCTATCAATTGAAAATGCATAGGAATTTAAGTATCAAAGTTCTTATCACCCATCAATTAACTGAATTAATTGTATGATACCTCTTCAAATAAATGAGTTGATATAGTTTTTGAATTAGCTCGTGTTACTACAAATTCTTATTAATTGTTGGCCAACATACACTCCAACTAACGGACCTAAGCAGCCAAGAGATTGTCACCACCACAACATCATCACCAAACATCCATAAGTTTTTCGTTTAACTAAATATTTCTTTTGAAGTATTTATAATTTATAATTTATTTATTATTAATTTTTAAACCAATATGTTGAAGTTAAAAGAAGAAATAAGATTGCAACTTACAGCCTTATTAATGCAAGTGAGGTTTAATGCCGAGCCACCTTAATTTTGTCACAATTACATTTAATTAATAATTTGTTCATCTATGGATCGAAAATGCATAGGAATTTGAGTATCAAAGTTCTTATCAATGCATCAATTATCTGTCTGATACCTCCTCAACTAAATGAGTTGATCTTTGAGTTTCTAAGATCTTAAATATCATTAATATGATACATAGTTTTTGAATTAGCTTGTATTGCTACGAATTCTTATTAACTATGCGCCCAGCATACACTCCAACTAGGGGACCCAAGCAGCTAAGAGATTGTCACCACCAAACATCCATCAATTCTTTGTTTAACTCATTATTTTTTTCAATAATAATTTATTATTAATTTTTTTTTATTAATTTTTTAAACTCATATTTTGAAGTTGAAAGAAGAAATAAAATTTCAACTTACAGTGTTATTAATGCGTGTGAGGTTTAATACCGAGGCTCCTTAATTTTATCACAATTACATTTAATCAATAAATTGTATCATCTATCAATTGAAAATGCATAGGAATTTAAGTATCAAAGTTCTTATCAACAGATCAAATATTTGCATGATACCTCCTCAGATAAATGAGTTGATCTTTGAGTTTGTAAGATCTTAAATATCACTAACATGATATACATAGATTTTGATTTAGCTTTTATTACCACAAATTCTTATTAACTGTGGGCCCAACATACATTCCAACTAGGGGACCCAAGCAGCAAAGATCAAAGTCTGTTTTCTTTATTTTTCGGGATAAAATTCATTTTTCACCAAAGATAAAATCATTTTTAGCCAAAAACAAGGTTAATCATTTTTAGTCCCAAATAAAATCTCAATGGTTTTAAATCCACCTTATTTCATACAACATTTAAGGTAGATAAAAAGTTGCAGATATAAATATTATTTGATCTTAAACAAGAAAAAATTATTGAAGTTTTGATTTAGCTATTATACTGATTGAGTAACTTTATTTAACAATTATGATCATTGAGTTAACCTTAATTATCACTTTTACAACTAATATAATAGATATAATTAATGGGTAAGTTTATCGAAACAGTAAGGTAGCTTGAGACTAAAAAGGATTTTATTTTTTAGGGGAGGGGGGTTGCTAAAAATGCATTTTCTAAATTTTTGAGATATTTGTAATAATGTCTAATTATTTTTAATATAAGGAAAAAAAAAAAGCTTTAAACTACTTATATGAATATTTTTTCAGTTGCAATCATTCTGTACATAAAAGCACTAATCATGAGTAAATTGTTTTCGTTTATTAGGAACAATCTAGTACAGAAAACAAAATGGTAAAAAAAAGTCGTGACTCGTAACTATCTCAACTCAAGCGGCGACAATAATTTTTGACACAACACAACCGGATCTAACTTTGCTTCAGCTTCGTTTCTTCTACGTACATTGAAAAGAAGAAAACTAAAGTAAAGTAGATTTAAATTCGAACACGTACATTTGATTGATTCTCTTTGTCACCACAAATCAACTGTTAACAATTCTTCAACCGCAATTTAGGAAAAAAAAAAAATGATGCGTCTCCTAATCTTCCCGTGTCAGTTATCCACTTGTCACAAACAAATAAATAGAAACTCATTGCCTTCTCGAAAACAAAATAAAAAATGGAAACTCATCATTGTCAGTCACTGTAGTGAACGATCGATCGAAGATGAACAGAGAGGAGAGAAGAGGAAGAGGTACCGGCGACGATGGTGACAGTGGCGATCGGTTGGAAGAGGAAGAGGAAGTAGAGGAGCTGAGAAGCAAAGACGGCGAGGAAGAATGGAGTAAAGCATGGAAATGGATAAAATGTTGTTTGGCGTTGCTTGGAAGCGATGAAGATGTCGATCGGTCGATTGTACGTGGACAAGGAAGAGACTTCGGTAGAGAGGGTGGCGCCAGATCCACACTCGCACTTTCTTCTTCCATTTTTCAACGCTACGTCATTCGTCCTGATAACAGGTAATTCAATTCGCCACTAACCGCCTTTTTTTTTCTTTTTTTCTTTTTTCGATTTACGACTTTGAATATGTGCTTGAATTAGATTCATTCACTTCAAATAAATAAATAAACATAATATATATATATATATATAATATTTGAGCGCCTTTTACACCCCTACAAAGAGTAATCCTAAGCTATCAAAATGTTTATCCAAATTACCCGGCACAAATCAATTTACCATGTTATTTGGTTAATTTTGTTGAGAGTGTAACATTATTTTCATACGAATTGATAAGCTCTAAGGCTACACGAGATTGAATTGGAATGAAATTGATTGAATTGGATTAGATTAGATTGAATTGAAATGAAAAATCATCATCTCATATTTAGTAGAATTTGGAATTGAATTAAAAATCATATCATATCATATTGGTATAGGTTAGGATTGGATTAGAATAAAATTAATTTAAATTTTTTATTATATAAAATTAATTTTATAAAAAATCTGAAAAAAATAACAAATATCATCTCCCAACTTTCTTCAATATCAAAATTCATAATCTCCCACAATTCAACATCATTAACCATAATTCATTAATGTCATCAATCAATTCATTAATATCTTCATCTCTCACAACAACAACATCATTAACATCATCAAACATCATAACATTAACAAAAAAAAAAAAAAAAAGAGAAGGGTTCTGTTTTGAGTTTACCGCCGAACCCAGAATCATTTGGTTTTGGGTTCGACGATGAATCTAGAACCCAGTTCTGGGCATTGAACCCATAACTGAGTTTTGGATTCATCGTAGAACTCGTGAAGAACCTAGAATTGTCCTAACTCAGAAGACAAAAAAAAAAAAAAAAGAAGGAAAGAGATGAGAGGTTTCATGGATGTGTGATGAGAGAAGAAATATGAGAGAAAGAGAGAGACAAAGAGAAGAAAAAGAAGCTATGAGCTAGAGATGGAGAGAGGAGAAAGAAATTGAGATGAAAAATTACAAATCTAGTCCCACCTACTGACATGGTTTTAGTTGGGATTGAGAAATACTAAAAGAATGAGAAATGAGAGGAGTTTGAGATTCTTGAATCTCAATTGTATTTCACTCCAATTGACCTTCAAACATAACATTCAAGTAGTTTGAGATTTTTAAATCTCAATCTCATCTTTAATCTCATGTGTTAAACATTACACAAAGCTTACCTACGGTTCAGGAGAGAAGAGATAACATATAATATAAACATATGTACATTCAGTGTAAAATGTCAAACATGGAACATTTATGCATCCCACGTGAAAATTATTGTTCTTGATATTATTTTATGATAACTAATTTCTAATTATGATTAAATAATTGAAAGAAGCCATAAATAATGTATTTAAATAGTATAGTAAAATACCTTTAATGGAACTAGAAACCTTATCTTTGAAGTGGATAAGATTGTGTAAATTTATGAAATGCTTTTGATAGGATTATAATCTTTTCTACTATGGTGGATGAGGAGATATACAATCATGTATTTTAAGATCTATCATACAACTTTTTTTTCTGTTGGAAAGAGATTTATTGTGCGTCTTGTTACCTAATACCAGCCACTTAAGTGTGATGGATTTTGTATGTAACAGGTATTATGTGACATCTTGCAATTGTTTATTTTCTTTTCCTTAAAAAATAGCATTGATTTGTGACCGCAACTCTCACAATATAAAGAAGAAATCTATCTGTCAATTTTATTTTATTTTTTTTAAATGTGAAAGTGATTTCATAGCCATCAAACAAAAAGTGGATCTAGATCTCCCAGCAATCTTAACAATTATGGATTTTGTGATAAGTATTTCGAAACTTTATAGTTAATCATAATAAGGGCAAAATTATTATATAAATTCATTGATTTATCTGAATCATTATAATAAAAGTTAATAATTATTGAACTATTAAGATAAAATTTGCTAACAGGTGCTTTGGCAGTAAAAAGCATTTCGTCTGATAATATTCAAACTTTGCGTAGCTCCCGAAAAGAAAAATATATAAACTGACAGGAAACACTGAATTAAGTCTAAAATTATGGTCGAGGAGATAGCTATTCCCACTTCCTGGATTTGCACTAACATTTTATATGCCAAATCAAATAAAAGTACAGTTGGCGCCATTTTAATGTGCCTGTATATAAATGGTGACACTGGTATTTTGATTCGAACTCAGGTGGTACGTGACATGGACACATTTCATGGTGATATGCGCAGTGTACTCCTCCTTTTTCACGCCTTTCGAGTTCGGATTCTTCAGAGGACTGCCGGAGAATCTCTTCCTACTCGACATCGCAAATCAGATTGTTTTCTTGGTTGACATTGTCGTCCGTTTCTTCGTGGCCTATCGCGACCCGTACTCTTACCGCTTGGTTTACAATCCCAACCTCATCGCCCTCAGGTTGCTTACTATATTTTATATATATATATATATATTATATATATATATTTGCATTCATTTGCTTCTTTGTTGTTTTTTTTTTTTTTTTTCATGTCAAATTTCGCTTATTTTGTTAAATTTTAATTTTAGGTACTTGAAATCACGATTTTTGGTTGATTTCTTTGGCTGTCTGCCTTGGGATGCTATTTACAAGGTGATATATCTGATTTTACTTTTGTTTATTTTTTATTTTTTGAATTATAGTAGGTACATTATAGTGGTATGTTTATAAATTTTGCGTTACTGGTTAATTATTAATTAAGTGTATTGATTGTAGTCATGTCATATTTGATTAGTGTCTCTTTTTGTGTACCTAAATGTATAATCTTGTTAACAAGGTTATAAGAGTTTGATGCAGGAGTTTAATAATTTTATTCATTCTAGTCTCCAATGCATTAAGATTCGAATGCGTTGACTATGTTTCACAGATTTTGCTTGCAATTAAGAATCTTTCCTATTGAGTAGACGATTTTAATTGCCCGTGGCATTACAATTTGATTCTAGAGAACATGATTTTTGTACAGGCATCTTAGTCTCTTATATGGCAATGTACATGTATGTAATTTGGTTTCTTGTAGTTTTGGACTTGAAAGCTTGGCATTTGAGTTGATTAGGCTTAGCTACTCTGCTTTGATCAGGCTTCAGGGAGGAAAGAGGCAGTCAGGTATCTATTGTGGATTCGACTTAGTCGGACATACAGAGTGACAGAATTTTTTGAGAAGCTGGAGAAGGATATCAGGATCAATTATCTTTTTATAAGAATTGTGAAACTTCTTGTTGTTGAAGTATACTGCACGCATACGGCTGCCTGCATATTTTACTATCTTGCTACAACTGTACCTCCTGCAAATGAAGGTTACACATGGATAGGAAGCTTAAAGATGGGTGACTACACCTATTCCAACTTCAGAGAGATTGATCTTTGGAAGCGTTATATGACGTCCCTATATTTTGCCATTGTTACCATGGCAACTCTTGGTCAGCTTCTTTTGTTCTTTGATTTCAAAATTCATCGCAAATATAGGAAGATTACTGACAATGTGGTTATTGTTGCAGGTTATGGAGACATACATGCCGTTAATGTCAGGGAAATGATCTTCGTCATGGTTTATATCTCATTCGACATGATTCTTGGTGCTTATCTACTTGGTAACATGACAGCTGTGATAGTAAAAGGATCAAAGACAGAGAAGTATAGGGACAGAATGACTGAACTTATTAAATACATGAACACTAACAAACTTGGGAAGCACATAAGTAATGAAGTTAAGAGTCATATGCGATTACTGTATGATAACGAGCATACTGAATCTGCAGTTCTTCGGGATATTCCAGCCTCAATTTGCATGAAGGTATTGATAACGCTTAGAATGAAAGAGAAGATTTTTTTTTTTTTAATTAGGTGATTGAATATGATATATGTCCATTTCCTTTTGTTTACAATTGTGGAAGTTATTAGTAGTTTCTTATTTGAACATACTCTTTCACAGATAATCTTTATATTTAGATTACTTTGGTTCCGTAATTATTTAGTCTAGAGTAAACTGGTTGCAAGTGTGGGTGTATTTGATGGTTTTGTTTAATTTGTTTACTGCATGAGTTGGTATATTTATGTTACAAACTACTGTTGCATCACTTGTTCACTGATAACTCCAGTTGTGACTTCTGGACTGCAAAACTTACTTTTACCTGTCAATAATCTGTAAGCCATAGTGATGTCTATTAAGCTTTTGATCTCAAAGTTTGTGTCATAATCAATTATTAATATTGTTTTTGTGCTTTTTGCAGATATCACGGAAGTTATACGAACCATACATTAGAGAAGTTCCTCTTTTCAAGGGATGCTCTTCCGGATTTATTAAGCAGATTGTAAGTTGATCTGTAGGATAGGAAATTAAAATTCTACATTTAGTTGGTTTAGCAATTATTTTTTTCATTTCACTACTTCTTTTGAAAGTTACCAAATTGCCTAACTTATAGATCATATCATCTATAAATTATGAGGATGAAATCTACAACTCTTATTTTAATTTGATCATAGCAAGGTGCTTAGGTGAGTCACTAGGAGATCAAATATTGAAAGAATGATCAGATTTAGAGCAATTGAACAACTGTAGTGTTTAGAGCTTATGTGAATATGATCATGCTTACTTGCAGCATTACAAACTAATAATATAATGGTTGATCATTGTCAACGTTATCATAATGTTTTTATCATTTATATATTGAATTACCAGCAATACTGTTTCATTTGTGACTTGTGGCTTATTAATTGTTCTGGTTTATCAGACAATCAGAGTTCATGAAGAAATTTTCCTCCCAGGGGAAGTGATTATAGAACAGGGAAAAGTGGCGGATCAACTTTATATTGTCTGTCATGGTGATTTGGTAATCTTTTATATAACTTCCTTACTGTATCTCAGAGCATAAATGACAAATATCAGAAGTAGATACGTCCATAAATTTGACAGTTTTATACTGTTTGAACTTTGCAGGAGGAAATAGGAAAAGGGGGAGATGATGATGAAAAGCTTCCTGCACATTTACATACTTACAGCTTATTTGGTGATGTTTCTTTTCTTTGCAACATTCCTCAGCCTTACACTGTTCGAGTTCGTGAACTATGCAAGGTACTGCGACTTGATAGACATTCTTTTCTGGAGATAATTGGAATATACTTCTCTGATGGTCAGATTATCTTGAACAACCTCCTTGAGGTAAAAAAATTGTCTGTTTGCTAATTTGTTTGCTGTTTGAAATTTAAAATTTAATGAATTAATATTAGATATAACTACCACAAGCTTCTTGTTGACAGGGAAAGGACCTTCATCTACAGAGCAAGATATTGGACTCAGATATCGTTCTCTATATTGAAAAACCAGAATCAGATCTAGCTACAAGGTTGAACTGTGCTGCAAATGATGGAGATTTTTATCGACTGAAACGCTTAATTGGAATGGGAGCTGATCCAAAAAAGACTGATTATGATGGTAGAACACCTTTGGTATGATGGCTATGCTACTCTTAATAGTCTATGATAACAATCTCTTGTTTTCTAAAAATGTTGAACTGCTACACACATTTGTCACGGAAGGTGGAATGACAATTAATTGTCAACTTAAAAGAAAAGCAAATATTCCTTGTGCTCACAATAAAATTAAAATTTTGTTTAAAACTGCTACGAATGTGCATATTATAATGGAATATCCATGAAAGTGAGCCACCATGTGGTTTTACTCCAATAAGCTTAATTTACACTGATGGGCAATAAGGGTGTCCATAAGAGTTTTTTTACTTGGACATAAAGGTCAATAAGTATGCACCAATTCAAGCAAAGCAGACTCAAATGTTCTTTGCTTTCTATACAGTATCATTGCTTCATAATTGATAGCTCAAGCACTGATTGCTGCCCAAAGATTTCAGTCATAGATGAATTTTATCAAGTAGTCGATATAAAGGTCTAAAAATTCAAGGCAGACTAACTTATTCTTTAATCATATCAATCTGCTTCTAATTGTATATCGGCATAATGAATCATACTAATGCAAGGCAGACTTGTATTTGGCTTTCAACAGCATATTGCTGCTTCCAAAGGTTATGAAAATATGACTCATTTCCTTATTGAAAAAGGTGTGCACGTCAACATTTCTGGTAAGCTGTACATACATTGTCTCTATATAGGTTTGAGTTGCGAAGAAATCTAGCAGACACATTTGGTTTAATTCATGTTGCTTCCAGATAAGTTGGGAAACACTCCCTTGCTTGAAGCCATTAAAAGTGGGCACGATCAAGTTGCTTCTGCACTTGTCAAAGCTGGCGCGTCACTGACAATTGATGATGCTGGTGGTTTTCTATGTACAACCGTTGCAAGGAGGGACTTTGATCTCTTGAAAAGGGCTCTGGCCAATGGCATCAATCCAAATTCCAAAAACTACGATCATCGAACACCACTTCATATAGCTGCCTCAGAAGGTCTGTATTCAATGGCAAAACAACTAATAGAAGCAGGAGCCAGTGTTTTCTCCAAAGACAGGTAGAATGTAGCTTGATCGTTTGAGTCCTCCGTCTCTTTTTTTCCTTATTCTTTATTTCTGAATTCAGTGTAGATAATACTTTAAGGCACTGGCTCTATGGTAAAAGAAAGAAGGTTAATTTTATAATAAATCTTTAGAAATAAAAAGTGATTTATGATTTGTACACCACTATGTATTATTCATGCAAGCACCTTTTTAGACAACAGAATTTTTCACTGCTGATATAACCTTTCTTGGGCTATTTTTCACTTGCAGATGGGGGAATACTCCACTTGATGATGTGTGTATAGGTGGAAACAAGAATCTGATCAAGCTGTTTGAAGTTGCAAGAGCTGCTCAGATGTCTGAGTTTCCTGGTTATCCTCAGGAAATTCGAGGTACTAACATTTTTATATATCTCATCGTGAAATATTCAGTCCAAATTTAGGCATGTTACGTCACACTTGCGAACCAGAAAAGGAAAAAAAAAAAATAGTTGCCAACTTATCTTTCATATTTTGTTGCCTTTTATTGATAAAAACAAACTCTACTGGTATGATAGCTAAGTAACATAAACAAAAATAAAAAAGAACTTAGTGAGTTAAAAATGTATTTTTGATCAGTAGATAAGTTGTATCAAACATATACTTATAAGCAAAATCTTAGGAGAATCTTATTAGTTGATTCCTTTGATGAGATGTTTTAGTTTGAACCATATATTTTGTTTTATAATATCCGGGGACTTTGATTACATGTTCATTGCCAATGACAGTCAAAATGCAACGAAGAAAATGCACAGTGTTCCCGTACCATCCATGGGATCCTGAGGAAGAGAGGAGGCAAGGAGTTGTCTTGTGGATTCCTGAAACCATGGAAGAGCTTATCAACGCGGCAAAGGAGCAGTTGGAAGGCCCGACAACGAGTTCGTGTTTATTGTTATCCGAAAATGGGGGTAAAATTCTTGATGTCAACATGATTAGTGATGACCAGAAGCTATTTTTGGTTACAGACGCATGGAAACATGCACATACACAAATATCCATTCAGTGAAAAGTCAGTGTCATAGTTGTATAATCAAAATTCAAATGCATGGAGTCGTTTTAATCCTTCGTGCATTTCGTAGCATAATGGTTGACAAAACATGGCTGTATTTTCGTAACCCTTCAAGAAAGTAAATATGGATAATACCCTCCAAGTTTTGGAAGGATTATTTATGGTATTAATAGAAGATATATAATCACAAAGTATTGAATTTTTTTTACAATATTTTGATATTTATTTAAAGTTGTTTAAGCAAGCTAATTTGTAAAAAATCACAGTATTCTATCATCAACATAGTTGTTAGAGATTAATTGATCACATTATTTTAAAAATATTGGATAAAAATTTAAAAATATAAGATCGGTGTTTCATAAATCTAATTCTACCATATATCTATCAAAATTGATATTTACTTGCAGCAGTTTGCTTTAAGGTTGAGTTCTCTAAATAATCATTTTTTCAGTCTAAAACTGAGTACATTTAAATTAGAATCATTTCGAATGTGGTATTTGAACCATCATTAGCATTTGAAATTAGCAAATGTTCTCAAGTTTCAACTCTCGTTCTTTCTCCAAAGTTCGAATAGATAGTTACATTAGATTTTTATTCTTTTTGAAGTACTGACATATATGCGGTATAAGAAAAATATGTGAAATTAGATCTAAAATTAACTATTAAAATGCGAATTATAATAAAATATTAATTTTAAATTTTAATATTTTATCTTTACTAACATAAGGTAGAATCTAAAAATTTATTCCTTCTTTCTCTAAGCTTCAAAAGATTTTTTTTTTTTTTTCAAAAGCATTTTTTTTTTTTTTTTTTTTTTTTTAATATGAAAAAAAAAAAAAAAAAAATTGAAGAAAAAAATGGGTCTTAATAAAAGGTAGACCTCATGCAATCCCTCACTTGCTAGCCAGCACCGGTTGCTAAATAATTTGTTGTCACAAGTACGTAAATTTGTTTCTGATTTCTTTTACATGAGATCTTTTCAAAAACAATTTTGTAACCAAGACAGGTTTCCATACATTCACAAGAATTTTACAAACAAAGATAAGAGCGATTAAGAACCAAAATATTGTAAATACAAGTAGTAGCAATTTAAGAATAAATGACGAGAATCTCATCTTGCTGAATTGTCAAATTGATAAGAATTAGCACTAGAATAATTATATGTATTTTTATATCTACCATATATAGTACAAATTAAATCATCACAAAGAGTTACAAATATCTACTGTTACAAATTAACTAGTCTTTAATAAAAAATTAAAAATAGAATGCACTTTTTGAAATTTTCAAGAAGATTATTGATATTTACAGACCTTTATAATTGTATATGCACCATTTTATTAAGTACATCTATCAAATATTTAAAAACACATTCTAATTACAAAAATAGAAACTAAATTTGACGATACTTAAATATAAATATATATAATATAAAAAAAATATATGCAAATGCAAAATCATACAAACACATGTTGAGAACCTCTCCTATTAAGTCTTTTAGTTTCTTATTTTAGAAAAAAATAAAAAGTCTTTAAGTTTCTACTCTTTCTTGCAACCAGAGTGAAGGACACGAAAATGAACGATTTAGAACAAGCTTCAATCATGTTTTATCTACCACTTTACTATATACAACATGCACGTGGTATGGTACTACCAAGATTGATAATATTTGTGTATGTACATGTTTCATGTTTCTCTAACCAAAAATAGATTCTGATCATCACTAATCATGTTTATATCAAGAATTTTACCACCATTTTCGGATAACAATGTACACAAACCAGTCGGACACTTCAATTGCTCCTTAGCCGCATTGATAAGCTCTTCGATGGTTTCAGGAACCCACATGACAACTCCTTGCCTCCTCTCTTCCTGTGGATCCCATGGGTGGCATGCAAACACCGTGCATTTTCTTTGTTGCATTTTGTCTGTCATTGGCAATGAAAATGTTATCATGAAGTCCCCGGATACCATAAAACAATATGCTTCAAGCCAAATGATCTCTTGTCTCAGTGATGAGATTAGCTAATGATTCTTTTGTGATTATTTTCAAGTTTCAGATAAGTGACATAACACATTTAAGTTTGGACAGAATACATATCATGTTAAGATATACAGATGTGCTAGTACCTCGAATTGCCTGTAGACGACCAGGAAAATTAGACATCTGAGAAGTTCTTGCAACTTCAAGCAGCGTGATCAGATTCTTGTTTCCCCCTATACAGGCATCATCAAGTGGAGTATTCCCCCATCTGCAAGTTAAAAATAGCCTAACAAAGGTTATACAACTAGTAAAAAAAAAAAATTCAGAATTATATATATGCTTCCAATAAATGGTACTTACTGGTGCATAAATCACTTCTCATTTTAAAAAGTTAAAAATAAAACTCTCTTTGTTTTACCATAAAACAACTGCATACATACCGATATTATTTACACTGAATTCAAAGATGTAGAGAAAAAAAAAAAAAAAAGGAATCAAACAGTAAAGCTCCATCATTGTTTAAAATACCATATAAGGATTCAAATTGTACCTGTCCTTGGCAAAAACACTAGCTCCTGTTTCTATTAGTAGTTTTGCCATTGAATACAAACCATCTGAGGCAGCTATATGAAGTGGTGTTCGATGATCGTAATTTTTGGAATTTGGATTAATGCCATTGGCCAGAACCCTTCTCAATAGGTCAAATTCCCTCCTTGCAACAGTCGTACATAGAAAACCACCAGCATCATCAATTGTCAGAGATGCACCTGCCTTGACAAGTGCAGAAGCTACTCGATCATGCCCATTTTTAATGGCTTCCAGCAGGGGAGTGTTTCCCCACTTATCTGGAAAAAAATGGATTAAATAAAACGTGTCTGCTAGATTTCTTTAGAACTCCAATAGCTAATTAGAAAATAGGTGCACAAGTAAGCTATACAAACACTATGTATATGAAGCTTACCTGAATTGTTGATGTCCACACCTTTTTCAATAAGGAAATGAGTCATATCTTCATAACCTTTGGAAGCTGCAATATGCTGTTGAAAGCAAGTGCAAGTCAGTCTGTTTTATTTCATGCCTATATCATTGGAAACAGATTCACGCTATTAAAGAATAAGTTAGTCTGCCTCGCATAAATCTTTAGGCAGCAATCTGTATATGAGCTATCAGCCCATGAAGCAATAATACTTTTTCTTTTTCTTTTTCTTTTTTTTTTGAAGTAATGAAGCAATAATACTTATTGGAAAACCAATATACATTTGAGTCTTCCTTGCCTGATTTGATGCATACATATTGACCTTTATGTTCAAGTAACAAACTCTTATGAACTCCCTTATCAGGGAGTTTATTGTAGTTAAAACACAGAGTTTCTCACTTTCATGGACAGTCCAAATATAATACACACATTCACAGGAGTTATATCAAAATGTGTGTAGCTGCTGAAGATTCTTTAAGAACTATACATTGTTATTATAAAATAATAAAAGAGTAGCTTAGCCAGCCAGAAGTCGTACCAAAGGTGATCTTCCATCATAATCAGTCTTTTTCGGATCAGCTCCCACTCCAATCAAGCATTTCAGCTGATAAAGATCTCCATCATTTGCCACACAGTTTAACTTTGTAGCCAGCTGTAATTCAGGCTTTTCAATATAAAGAATGATGTCCGACTCTATTATCTTGCTCTGTAGCTTGGAGTCCTTTCCCTGTCAACTAGAAATTTGTTACAATGATATCCATTAATTCGTTAGAAACAAAATTCCAACCACAAATTTGCTAAAGGACAAATGATTCTTTACCTCATGGAGGTTGTTCAAGATAATCCTACCATCAAAAAAGTATATTCCAATTATCTCCAGAAAAGATTGTCTATCAAGTCGCAGTACCTTGGATAGGTCACGAACTCGAATAGTATAAGACTGAGGAGTGTTGCAAAGAAAAGAAACTTCACCAAATGAGTTATAAGTATGCAAATGTGTAAGAAGCTTCTCTTCATCATCTCCATTGCCTACTTCATCCTACAAAATGCAAATAATGTAAACTTTAATCTATAGACACATCTACTTACGACACTTACAATTTATGCTCTAAAACACGCTAATGAAGGTATAGGAAGATTACCAAATCACCTTGACAGACAATATAAAGTTGATCTGCCACATTTCCCTGTTCTATAATCACTTCCCCTGGGAGGAAAATTTCTTCATGAACTCTGATTGCCTGATGAACCAGAACAAATAATAAGCCACTAGTCAAAAATGAAACGATATTGTTGGTTCATTAATATATAAACAAAATTATGACAACCTTGAGACTATAATCATTCAATTGCTCTATATCTGAATATTCTATATATACTAGATCTGCTTGTGACTCACCTAAGCACCTTATTAAGAACTTTGTTGATCAGGATAAAAAATCTATAACTTGAAAAGTAAATTTCAAGCAAAAATAATTGCTAAACCATCTTAATGTTAAGTCTACATTTTATGTTATTGATCAACTTACAATCTGCTTAATGAATCCCAAAGAGCATCCCTTGAAAAGAGGAACTTCTTTAATGTATGGCTCATATAACTTTTGTGATATCTGTAAAAGCACATAAAACACATTACTACATGGAAAATACAGGGTAAACATAAAAGAAAGAATCATGCTTGGTAGAGGTTTATTAGTTACTCTAACCATTTTAAGTTCCAAATGACAGTACAGCTGCTACAAACACAGAATAAAACTACCAAATTCAACTTATAAAATGAAACCAATATACTCAAGAATGCCAAAACCAAATTCATATAAGATTGTAAGCTCATAATAGGAAAGTATTAGTAACTCGCACATTTGCAAATAAGGAAACAAATATAACAGATTTAAGCACCTAATCACGCATATTCACTATTCTTATATTGCCTGCTAAACATTATCAATACCTTCATGCGAATTGACGCTGGAATATCCTGAAGAACTGCAGATTCAGTAATCCGGTTATCATACAATAAACGCATATGATCTTTTATCTCATCGCCTATATTCTTCCCAAGTTTGTTCCTGTTTATGTATTTGGTAAGTTCAGTCATTTTGTCCCTGAACTTCTCTGTCCTTGATCCTTTCACTATCAATGCTGTCATGTTACCAATTAAATAAGCACCAATAATCATGTCAAACGAGACATAAATCATGATGAATATCATTTCCCTGACATTAACGGCATGTATCTCTCCATAACCTGGAGGAATACAATGAGGCACATAATCAGTACACACTTTGTCGCCAATAAAAATGTTCCTATATTCATGATTATTAAACTTTGACACCAAGAGAAGAAAAGAAACATTATTACCTACAGTTGCCATGGTAACAATGGCGAAGTATAGGGACATTACATAACGCCTCCAAAGATCGATCTCTCTGAAATTTGAAAAACTGTAGTCACCCAATTTTAAGCTTCCTATCCAGGTGTAACCTTCCTTGGAAGCAGGTACAGTTGTAGCTAGATAATAAAATATGCAAGCAGCCGTATGCGTGCAGTACAATTCAACAAGAATAAGTTTCATAATTCTTATAAATAAGTAATTGATCCGAATGTCCTTCTCTAGCTTCTGAAAAAATTCTATCACTCTGCATGCTCTACTCAGTCTAATCCACAATAGATACCTGATTACCTCTTTTCTTCCGCAAGCCTGAGCAAAACAGGCAGAGCTTATAGGTTCATCAGATTATCAACTAAAATGCTATGATTTCAAGTTCAAAACAACAAGAAACAACTTTTTAAAGATGTATATTATCATCTAAAAGTTACAAAGGTGTCTTTACAAAAATCATATTCTCTAAATCAAATTAAGAAGCCATAAGGAACAAAAAAAAAAACGTGTGACTGATCTTGCCAATAAAAATTTTCAAACATACAGTACTTAATGTTATTTAAGTTGATTCTTACTAAAGTTTTAATATGTTTGATCTTTGAACGGTAGAAGCTAATATGTGTATATTTTTAATCAAATTCTTGCTAAATTCTTTCCAGGTGCACAAAAACAGAATTCAATCAAAATTAACTAAAACAAAACACGTAAAATAAACGTAAAAATATCAAAATATTACATTGTAAATAGCATCCCAAGGCAGACAGCCAAAGAAATCAACGAAAAATGTTGATTTCAAGTACCTATATATTTCAAAATTAACCAAAAAAAATTAGAATAAAAATACAACAATCAAATGCAAAGGCAATGAATGATCTCAAAAGAAAATGAGGTAGGAAAAGACCTGAGGGCGATCAGATTGGGATTAAAAACGAGGCGGTAGGAGTGATGATCACGATAGGCCACAAAGAATTGGACGATAATGTCGATCAAGAAAGCTACCTGATTAGCAATGTCGAGAAGGAAGAGATTCTCCGGCAGTCCTCTGAAGAATCCGAACTCGAAAGGCGTGAAAAAGGAGGAGTACACTGCGCATATCACCATGAAATGTGTCCATGTCACGTACCACCTCCATGCATGTCCCATCAAAATACTAGATACAATCACTATTTATATGCAAATAACGCCAAACACATATTTGGAATAAAATTGATATTTGCAAAACTATCGTATCATTATGTGATGTATGTCAACATGTACACTAATAATTCGGTGGTTCAGTTTTTTACCTGTTATCAGGACGAATAATGAAGCGTTGGAAAGTGGAAGAGGAAGATGAAGAAAGTCTGGATCTGGCAAAATGATCTCTTGCATGTCCACCATCAACATCATCGCTTCCAAGCAATGACAAAGAACGCCTTCTCGTCCTTCTCCATTTCGATTTAGTCGAATCGTGGTCGTCTCTGAACTGTTGTTCCTCGTCTTCTTCAAAGCGATCGTCGTGGTCGTCTGCGATACCACCTTCTCTTCTCCTCTCTTTGTTCATTTTTCACCAATCATTGATTGCTTGTTGATGGTCAATGTTCGATTATTGTTTTAAATAGAGGACGAAATGCTGTGTGTGTAATTATTGGTTTTTGATAACTGATACATTTATTTTTCATTTGGGGAGCCTGTAACTTCTGAGGGGTGACAAAGAGAATCGATCAACGTTACGTATTTAAATTGCAATTTGGTCAGATATATATTTTTTTCTTTATTCCTTTCTAAGTACATGTGTAAAAGGGTGGACAAAAATGAAGTCTGCAACACTTTTGTCATTTTTTTCTCATTTCTCAAATATTTGTCTTGGCACGGTCCATAACCTAAACTTCAAAAAAATTATAATTAGATCATTTCGTATCACTTTAAATTTTTGGATCTAAGGTAAGAGAAAATTACTTAAAAAAAAAAAAAGGAAAAACAAAACCTAAGAAACTAACTTCGTCTTTTCAATTGATTCCATTGTCAAAACCTCTCTATATTCCATCCGATTGATTGACTCTCTTCTCCATCCAACATCTCTCATCTCTCTTCTTCTTCTTCCATTTTATAATTGATTTTTCTTATTCCATCCTATGAATTGTAAATCTATCTTTCTCATATTATGGATTAACTTATAATTGCTTAATAATCCCAAAGAGCATCATCCTCTGAGAAGAGAGAATTATTAATGCCTGGCTCGTAAAAAAATATATGGACAGACTTAAAAGGAAGAGCTTAGTAGACATTACTTTTAATTATTTATATATATAAATAAAAAAAAAATTAGGGATTGAGAACATGGCTCAGATAACAAGTCCATCCATGTAAATGTAATAGATAAATCATTGAATCAATCTCGTCTGGTCAAAAACAAAAATATTTATATAAGGAAAAATCATGATTGGAAGAAGTTTTATATGGATGATAGAAAGCAGCCAAGCAGGAAAGCACCATACAAAGATTAGTAGATATTGTCTAGAGAGTTTCTAAGTTTTGATTCATTTAGGGATATGCAATGGAGTGAAGATATTTCCATCTCTTTAAATGTGCACCCCTTATTGATATATATTTTTAAAATTCTGATGTTACCCTTAAACTAAATTGTTACTAATTTTTCAAAAGATAATATTATTTTTTAATTTTTTAATTTTTTTTATAAATTAAAGTAAAATGAAAATAAAATAAACAAAAACCTAGATCTAATTGTTGGAGGAGGCCAGGAGGCTTCCAAGACAATAACCATTGCTGTTTTTTGGTAGCAATTATACTCTTGCCTTCTTTTTTGTCTTGAATTTTTATTCTTTCAAAGCTAGTTTTGGGGAACTGAAAGGTGGACCTTTTTATTTCATTAAGCTTTAGGATTTTTAGTTTGGATCTATGTGAACTTGAAAATTTTTCAAAAAACACAGACATAGCTAGGGTTTATCTCTTCTTTTTTATTGTCTAGATATTTGCTTAGTAATCCTAGGAAACCTATTTTCAAATGTTGCTATACGACTTTTGTTATTTTATTGGAGGAGCCATCTTGAATCAATATCAGCCTCCATAAAAGAAGAAAGGTGAAGGCTTTGCAGCTCTTCCCCTTCTTTTCTGATTTTTTTTTTTTTTCAATGTTTTATTATAATTATTTTATAATTTATTTAAGGGTAAAATTGACAATGTGTGAAGGCATATTTACAAGATATATTCTTTTTTTTTAAAAAAAAAAAACTATTTACAAGATATGATCTATTAAAACTTTGTAATTGGATGGACATATGAATAGGGATTTACATAATTTTGAAGGGGTGTAAATATCCACACTCTATGCAATGAGCCCATGACAGAAAGAAACCATTGGTTTGATTTGGGTCCACTTGACTCTTTATTCAAAGGCCCATCAAAAGCAGATCTATGCGTTCTGTTTTTCTTAGAGAGTGAAACACTGTACTTGCCAGAAAAATATCTCAAAATTTTGTTTTATATGTGCAACTCCATCTAATGATAGAGAATTAGAGATGGTGAAACCGGCGAAGAATTATGTTTTAACATGTCTATTATGTTATCAATTCTGAAAAGTGTTGGTTTCAAATTATGTCAAACGCAATCTAGCATTTTTATTTATTATACATATTATATAATAGATGTCTAATATATATTTAGCATTCATCATTTATCTTTACATTATAACTAGGGAGTATATTAACATATTATAAATCCTATCGATCTAATCTTAAATATTGTGATTGGGTCTTAATTATCATAGTAAATTTTTGAATCTAATTATTATTAATAGAAAATGTATTTATAATGTACTAAATAATATTAAAAAGGAAAGAAAATAAAGAGAGAGCTGAGTCAACTTGAACGAGATTTTTTGAATTCACTCATATAAAACTGAAACATTAAAACTGTAGTGACACTATAAATAGAATGGCCATGTTGATTTTCTAATTTTCTTTTGGCTATGTCACCATATTTCAGGACCAAACAGGTCACATTAATGAGTAGTCTATTCGTTGCGTTGGATGGAGTGTAATCAAATCCTGTCACACATTAATTATTTTATCAGTTGGACCGACTTGAACTGGCTCCATATAATTATAGAATTATCTCAATCCGCAGCCCAAGTAGGCCTTCCACATCTTCAACCTTTTAGTTTGTCTAATAAATGTTCTCATCGCAAATTCAATTCACTAGCAAGTATAGCGATATTTATTGTATAAAAATTTACTAGATTAAGCTATATATGCTCATATGATTTGCAATATAAGCATCGGTGACCTTTCCAATCACATAAACTAGTTGCATATTGGTTATCACTCTGTAAAAATGTTTTCCTTCCAAAACTACTATTCTTGTCAACTTAAAAACTTAACTAATGCCAGAGATTCTGACAACGACTACGAAAAACACTATAATACAATCACGGCTCCCTAATCCCTATTCGAAGTATATCCGTTTATTTATAAAATGTCACTCATTCGTATGTAACATACTAAAGGTAACCCATGCCGTGTGTTAACGTGGGTTCGACATCCAACCCGTCAAATAAAAAAATATACATATTAATAATAATATTCATTAATAATAGTAAAATAAATAAAATACTTTTATCTTCCATCATTCAGTGTGGATTGACATTTCACATTCGTGTGAGTTTCTCTCACACCCTCATGTGGGTCTTTCCCCCACCTCCGTGTGGGTAGATCCCTCCCAATTAAAAATAGTTCTTCGAACCGTGCCACTAGTATTCTATCTCGATTGGTCCCAATTATTTCCTGGATCAATCCCAAATATAATTTTTGTACTAAAACAAAAAAAAAAAAAAAAAAAAAAAAAAAAAAAAGGTAACCATCTTACCGTTGCCATTGCTTGCCTGTATATAGCATTGCTTTGGATAAAACACCAGGCAATATTAGTTTTCCAAAAAAAAAAAAAAGCACCACGTAGTATTGGGATGCGCATGTCAAGACATTGGTTATATGTATATGGGATGCACATGTCAAAACATTGGTTAACATATATCATATAGAGAGAGAGATACACACACACTTCTCTAATTAAGATTAGTCTATTGATGCAAATTTATTTGCAACTACAAATTATTATAGGTAATGTAAAATAGAGCTGTACTTGTAGCTGGAAAAATGAAGAGTTTATTTCTTCTTTGAATTTTTATTTTAATTAAAAAATAAAACGGTTTGGTTGAAATTAGGCTATAAAAGTCTGGTCAAGTCGATAAAGTAAGAGGTTTTAGACATTGATTTTTATTTCGTTGAGGATAAAAATTTACATTCCACAAAAGATCATGCAAGTTTTAGATTGATCAAGAAGAAGATGTATCAGTTATCACTAGGAAATTTTAATTAAATTGTGAATGAATATACATAAAAGTAAATTGTGCAAATAAAAGTAGATGGCTGTTGAAGTGTAGAGTACAGAAGCTATAACCAAACTGTGCATAAAATTGATTCAAGAAAAGTTAGATATGAAATTTTAGTTAAAATGATTTTTTTTTTTTTTGAACATTATAATTTAAAAAAAAAAATTTGTTATACTTTTTACATAATGAAACTGTCATAGTGTACTCCGAGTTGTTGTACCTAGGGTGCAACACATTTACACTCAAGAGTGGGTGCGTAGATTCGAATACCTCTACAAAAATATAGATAATTACCATTTGGATCTTTCTATGTGTGGAAAAATTATATTTAAGTCTCTTTAACGTGGTAAGGGTAGTTGTCCCTTTATAATAGGGGTCTTTGTTCTGAATCGTATCATAATGTTTACTATAATTTTTTCGATAATTATAATATGTTTAAAAAAATGAAAACAACGAGAATATGTTTAATTGTATTTTTTCTTATAAAAGATGGAGTGTATATGATTGTTTTGAGAAAAAATTAATTGTGTGCTTTTATATTAGTGAAAATAATAAATTGTCGTTAGAATTTTTTTGTTTATAATTTTTTTAATCTTAAAAAGCAGCCTAAGCATCTATCACCTTAATATATATATATATATATATATAATCATATCCAATTGGATTTCCACCTAATGGAGATCCATAAAACTTCCGTAGAGTTGTCAATGGGGCCCCACGTCCCATCCCCATTTAAGGAAGATTTGAAAATTTTTGCGGATTGGAGATGGGAATAAAGATGAAAATCTAAAAAGGGATTGGGATGGGAAGTCACAACATCTCAAATCCCTCTATTTATAATATAAATATATATAAAAAGTATATTTAAATCGAATAAGTAAATTTATTTTAATAGTTTTCCTATTTTATGTATTTATAGCTTTATTATATGTAGTGGTTTTATATTGTTTTAATTTTTATCATATATTATGATGTATGTAAAAGGATTTACAATGTTGTACATTTTATATATTAAAATATTGAATTTTTATAGAATTATTTTGTAGTTATTTGTTCTTTTACTTTTTCTCGTCTATTTTTTCCTCTCTCTCTCTCTCTCTTCTACTTGGTTTTTCTCAAGTATATTCTTTCTCACTTATCTTAGATCTTAGAGGGAGAAGACATTTATTGGCCAAACACAACTTTCGCAAAATAATTTTTGTTAAAAAACCTTGGCAGGTGCTATAAAAGTTAAATAAATTAAGTTAGTGTTGGTCCCATAAAATAAGAATGAAATAGTGCTAAAAGTTTTTTTTTTAACTTAAATAGTACTAAAAATTTTAAATTATCTACAAAATAAAAAGAACAATAAAAATTACTTAATTAATATTTCAATTGTCCATTCCAAACTATTGAATTTAAGGGGAAAAAAATTCAAAGTACTAAGGGGTCATTTGTTTTTTCCATTTAAGATTTCATAGTGTTGAATTGCATTTATTAAGTTATTATTTTTGTTTTTAAATTATCAAACCACTTAAAACTATAAAAAAAAAAAACAACTGAAAAAATCAAGTAAAAATTTTTAACTTTTCACTTAATTACAAATCACTTAATGACATTAAAAGTTTTTATTTCAATTTTATCCTCCGAAAATAATGTAATTTCAAATTCATCTTAATTTTATATTACTCAAATTTCCTTTTTCCTTGATACTTACAAAAAATATATTTGAAAAGTAAAATTTAAATACATTTTATCTCAAATTATCTTAGAATTAAACGAATATATTTTAATTTATAATTTAAATATTCATTTTTAATTGTTTCTTAAATATATTAATATATTTAAATATATGAATATGATTAATGCTATTATATTTTTAATTGTATTTTAATTATGAATAAAATATTATTAATATGTACATGAAAAATGTTTTAAAATTTATTAAATTATTTTTTCAATGTTTGTATTAAATTATTGAACTTGTGTTATATAAATAGTAAAAAATATATAAATGTCAACTTACTAGTTTTCAAATAATTTTAAATTTTAAAAAAAAAATTACAACATATTCAGAGATAAAAAAAAAAAAAACATATTATTCAGATTTTATGTTTCAGTCGCTATTCAGTCTTCAATATTCAACGATACTGTTAAATCTTCAGACAAAAAAACAAACGACCTATAAATTAAGAACTCTAAAATTTGATCAACCAAAGAGCTTATACATTTAATAGACAATCCTATCCACCATATTCATAAATCCTAGACGATTATGATTTTGTAAAAATACAATTAAAAAATCATATTCAGTTAAAATTATAAATTCAAATATATATTAATATTCATGTTTTATTTATTTAATAAGAAATTTAATTAAAATAATAATGATTATTATTCTTTGATTGTAATTATTTTGAAAACGTTGTAAATATCTTTATTTAAAATCATATTCAATCACAATTTTTCTGCAATAAAAAATCATATCCAAAATCCACAGCCATCATATCTTCAATCGCAGCCAAAACCTCGCCTTTCAACCACAACACATCCTTTTTAAACCTAACACAAAACTGGATGTTCTTCTCCTTCTCTTATCAACTCTTCTTTTTCAATCAAAAGTGAAAACACACTTCTTCATTATCAATCAATAGACTAATAAAAATAAATCCACAATAAATTAAATCAATTAAAAATTAAAAACTATCTAGATAAATAAGATGGAGCAATCTATCATATTGTATGAAGCAGTATCTCTATTTGCGCCATCATGTGGAGTCACTTTATCTCCATCGCTTCATGTTCCATCAGAGAAAAAGATCATCTATTTGATAGATGTCAGATGAAGGTGACCGTTCTCCAACATCTCACTTCTTTGATTTTTCTAGAGCTATAGCATCACTATTAATATTTTTAAGATATTATTTTTGTATGGAAGAAATTAGATCTTCGCTATTCATTATTTTTTAAATAATTAATTAAATAAGTAATTGATAATTATTTTCACTTATTAAAGTGTAAAAAGGTTGTTTTACTCTTCACTTGTTGAATGTTTGTGATAATTTACTAACGGTATGGGATATTCAAGTAATTAGGAGCAATAGTTGCATACATGTGCAATTAAGCCTAACACTGGGGATGCTTCTGTAATTCGCTTCAAAAGTTAAGATAGATGACTAAAGATGAAATGAACTTCGGAACAAAAACAATCCACTTGCTTGACTATTAACCACTATAATATATTTTTTTTTCTCTCGTTTTTATCCACCAATATTTGTATTTTATTTATATAAACTTTTGATTGTGTATCGATAATTTACTTCTATGTAGAAAATAAGATGTAGGTCTCATATCCCTGTTAAAAAATTAAAATGAATAATAGAGGTCCAGAATATCTCTTTTTTATTAAATTAAGAAAAAATTATCTGAATCAAAATATTGTTATTTGATCTCAATGTATTGTGTTCAATTAAATTATATATTTTATATATTTTATTAAATTTTATAATTAATTTGAAATTTAAGACAAGAATATGATTTAAATCATAATCTTAGGATGTAATTGTTATAAGGGATTAGATAAATTTCAATCTACTCTGTTGTTTTTTGTTGCATTTTTCTCCAATCTCATAGAACTAATTTATCTCACTTTGGTGAGATAAATTTAGCACATCAAATTTATCCCATTAGCATGGGATATATATATATATATATGTGTGTGTATATATATATTGTGTAACTTTTCTTATTTTTTTTTTTTTCTTTCTTTCTTTATATTATTAATATAAAACATTATATTTAATTTAAAATTATTTTTATATATTTTATTAAAATAATACAAATTATTTATTTTAATAATAGTTATAAATTAATATTATCTTGAAAATTAGTTTTAAATAGATTTATGTTTCAAAAAAACAATTCAAATATTTTATTTTAATTATATAACATAATTTTTTTTGTTTAATCTAATCCCATAATACTCCAAACAATAGAGAGTATTATTTTTAACCCAATGCCATATTGCACCAAAATGTCATATTAATTTATTAATCCAATATTATCATATCCAATCTTATCTTATAAAAAAAAATCTAATCCAATTTTATTTATTTTATCAAAATAATTCAATCCAATCCGGAGTGGTAAAAGAGGCCATAGACATACAATTTACCTGTATCATAAATTTTTTTCTTTTTTAAATGAAAAATTGTGTTTTTTTTTTTTTTAAAAAAAAACCATTGTAGTTTATGAGATTATATTTTTAAAGTTTTTTTAAAAATAATTTTTTTTATCTTTAATTTTTCAAAACTTTTAAAAAAATTCAAACAGCTAGTCAATGGTAGTCAATGGCCAATGATCACTTTTGGTAATTTAAATTGTAATATGATAATTTAAATTTAAAGATATTTTAAATAATTTAATTTATAAATTCATTATTTTATAAAGATAATTCGATAGTTTATATACCATTAACAACCATCAAGGGAAAAAATATTTTTTTTATGTATTTTGTTATTTTTTACCGTTAATTGACTAATGGTTTGAATTTTTTTAAAGAGTTTGAAAAAATTAGGGATAAAAGAGTTATTTTAAAAAATAAAATTTTTATATTTTTTAGATTTCAGGGATTAAAATAAAAGTTTCCCTTTTATTGAAATTTCATTTTCTTTTTTTAAAAAAAAAAAAAAAAAAAAAAGTCGCAGCCTAGTAAGTCACGTGCAAATCAATAATACACCAAAATAAGTATTTATAATTAAAAAAAAAAAAAACAGTCCCACACAACAAAAACACTTATTATATGAAAATGGACCCCACTTACCTTTCGTCCCACTTTCTTTCAACCCCAACTTCCCCTGTTTAGCCGTCTCTCTTCTCACCCACGTGCTTTTATTGTTCCACTTGGAAAATTTAAAAAATTGAACTCCTCTCCCGTTCGATCCTGCCACGTGTCCCAACAGTCCACATGGCAGAATCAAGCGAAAGATAGCACTGTGAAAGCTCTTCAGGTTCCACTCCTATATAAATCCTCCACATTCACTCAGGCATTGACGCTCTTTATTATCTGTCTTCTTCTCTCCAACAAAAGCCAACACCACCACCGCCGCAACATGGCCGTTGTAAGGCAGCGCCGCCAGCTCAATCTCCGCCTCCCTGTCCCTCCGGAGAATTCCGACCTCTGTCCACGTTTTCCCCTGCCTCTTCCTCCCTCCGCAACCGCCAGCGCCTCCACCGCTACCACCGCCGCCGGAATTTCCTACGCTGACCTCGAGAAGATTCAAGTTCTCGGCCACGGAAACGGCGGGACAGTCTACAAGGTCCGCCACAAGCGGACCGACAAGATTTACGCTCTCAAAGTCGTTCACGGCGACACCGACGCCACCGTCCGCCGGCAGGTCTTCCGGGAGATGGAGATCCTCCGCCGGACCGACTCTCCTCACATCGTGAAGTGCCACGGCATCTTCGAGAAGCCGTCCGGAGACATCGCGATCGTCATGGAGTACATGGACGCGGGAACCCTCGAAACGCTACTACGAAGAAACAGCACCTTTTCGGAGTCGAAACTCCGTGATGTGGCGTCGCAGATTTTGAAAGGCTTGACTTACTTGCACTCGGTCAAGATCATCCACCGAGACATCAAGCCCTCGAATCTCCTCGTCGACCGCAAGATGCGCGTCAAGATCTCCGACTTCGGCGTCAGCAAGATCATGTGCCGGACGCTCGACGCCTGCAACTCTTACGTCGGCACCTGCGCTTACATGAGTCCGGAGCGGTTCGACCCGGATGCCTATGGAGGCAACTACAACGGCTACGCTGGGGACATATGGAGCCTCGGGTTGACCCTGTTGGAGCTCTATTTGGGTCACTTCCCCTTCCTGCAGCCGGGTCAGAGACCCGACTGGGCCACCCTCATGTGCGCCATATGCTTCGGGGACCCACCGGCTCTGCCTGACGGGGCGTCCGAGGAGTTCCGAAGCTTCATCGAGTGTTGCTTGCAGAAGGAGTCGAGTAAGAGGTGGACGGCGTCTCAGCTTTTGAATCATCCGTTTTTGTGTAAAGTTCCGAGATCCGATCAATGAAACCGGAGTTTTCGACCCGGATGCCCGATGAGAATTTGTTAGCGGCAGCTGTGGATAGAGTAGATTAAATTAGTGGCGGATTCGGAATTTTAGTATCAGGATTTTTTCTTGAATTTGTACATTCTCAAACTGTATATTCTTCACTTTTCAAATGAGAAGGAAATGAAGGAACTCATATTTGCTCAATTTCCTATCTGATTTTTGCATAGATTGTCCAAATTTTAGGACAAGTGTGTAAATAGAATTTCTTGCTTCAAAATTTTCTCTTTCGAACTTTCTCGCCCAAATTTTTTATATAATTAAAATATAATAAAAAATTAATAATATTAAGAGGATCATCAGTGGTTAAAGGCATTCGAAATTTATGTATATTGAGCAGTAAATAACATTTGAAACATACCCACGATATAAGAGGAGGGTATCTTGTATATTGACATTTTGTTAAAATACTAAATAACATTTTAACATGATATAAGAGGAGAACATGCTATATTTTCTTCTGAAGTAGGAAAAATATGTTATATGTTATTATTAAGATGCATCTAGAGTCTACTAACTATTTTTTTTCCTCCTGTTTTGTGGCAATCAATTTTATTGCAGAGTTGGAAGAAATGGAGGATTTGAAGAAGAATTTGTAATAGCGATCTCAATGCTTAACCATCTAATCCAAGTATATTAACGCATTTTATTATAAGAAACAACATTTTTACTTGGGGTGAAGATCATAAATTAAAATTTTTAATTTGTCTGTAATTGTGATGGAAGGAGAATGTTTATTAGAGATTTGTTGGTGAAGCACGTTTAATGATGTACAACGTGCTCTAATTAAACAATTATCACGACGTCCAATTTGAAATTATTTTAGGTTATGTTTAAGTTTATCCGGTTGGTTCTTCGTAGATTCCCCTTTACAACTTGCACATATGGCATACTGCAACATATAACTACATGACAACGACGTGAACAATATTTTATTATAATATATATCTGATTATCTTCAATAATACTAAAGTGGATATTTCTTGAGAGCTTCGGATCCATAGAAGATAACAACACAGATTACATAAGATATGAGAGGATGAGTCAGCCAAAATCACTATCGAAGTGGCAAATGGCAAAACGAACATCACAATCGAAGTTCGTGAAATGCATGAACGTGAAAACCTCTCTCTTGCAAAGCCGTCACCGCACAAGTCATGAGTGATGTCATTTCTTCAATTATTTTTCTCTTTTACAAATCGTTCATGCCTGCTGCCACCAGTCCTTGTTACGTCACCCATATCCGTCATTGACATCCAAACCGAGATTTGCTGTAAATACATATAGCAAATTATTGGATTATACCGAATTACCGATAATTTAGGATTTAATTGCTTTATTAGTAATGTTACTAGAAGAACACAGTACTGTTACTGGAAGAATCAGTAATTACTAAATTTTATAAATACAATTAAGTTAAGGGTATTGATATTGCCACCCATTAAAGTGATTTACACACCCAATTTGATTAGTATACCCATAGTTGTATTTTTAAACTACTAAATTTACTGCAAGCACCCAATAAATACCAACACTGATCCTAGTAGAGTGTTATAAAAGAGTGAAAGATAGTTTTGGTGCGAGGCTAGTACTATGCATTATGAGACTTGTTTTAGATAACATGAAACAAGGGAAGTACGAATTTGATAATCTAATAGTAAGATGAATGTGAAGTTGGATAAAGCAAATAGAATAGTAAGATTGAAGATGTTCAACAGTGGGAATCATATGCAATGTCTCTCTAGATGAATTTTTTGAATTTTCACCTCCGTAAGTTATTTAGTTGTTTATTCGATACCATCTCTAGTGTTAAATGAGTTGTATATTTGTCAATGAATGGTTATATACAATGATTGAGTTATGAAAAATTTAAAATTTTATAGTCTTGAATTTGCTCACTAAGTGTTTGTAAAAATGTATGTTATATTTTTTCCTCAAATATACGATTTTTTTTTTAGTTTAAAATTGTTATTCAATATAAATGTTATTATTTGATTATTATTATTTTTTAAAAAACTATATGATATTTGAATAGTTTATTAGGTTGATCATAAAGATAAAAGAAGAACGGACCTAGGAAAAAGAAAATGAATACAATTACTGTTTAATATTTGTTTTGTCCATCTTAGTTAGTTTGTGTGATGATAGTTTTGTAATATAAGATTTCAATAAAAAAAAACGGATGTATAAATCACTTTATTGGGCGGTAATATCTACACCCTTAAATTTAGGGATGGTTGCGTATGGGTTTCAGACTGGTTTGCTTAAATCACACCCAAATCCATGAAATTATTTCACATCCACACCCCTAAAATTTCACATCGAGTGCGGGTGTGCACCCATGGAGTTCGGACAAGTTGTGCCCACCCACGAACCAGTAGAAAAATTCAATTTATAATCAAATAATATCCTATAGTGAAACCAAATGACCAGCGTTTAAATTGTATTCAAGATCTAAGGACAATAACAAAATAAAATACAATTAAACTTTATATTTCAACATATATGTTTCAATTTTCAAAATTATAATTTGATAAGTTTAAATTCTAACATCGTAATCTCAAAGCTCCACTATAAGCTTAATATCGAGCCTCTAAATCTAAGAGGTTGTTTATTTTATCATTTTTTATTTAATATGTTTGAATAACACGTATTAAGTAATTTTAATTTTTTTTTTAAGTAGGCAAACTATTTAAAACCATCCAAAAATTATTAAAAAAAAACTATAATTTTTTTACTTTTAACTGAACATCAAATCACTATATATATTTTTAAATATATTATTGCAAATTTATTATTCCCAAACTAATATATTTCTAAATTTGTCATAATTTTACATTATATAGATTCCTTTTAATGTTATTTTTATTTAAATGTAAAACGATAATAATTCAACTTCAGACTATTTTGTTTATTTTTATTTAAATATATAAATTTAAATTACTTTACTATAATAATTTATTTATGTATATATAACTTTCAAAAAAATATTTTATTATAATAATTAATCATATTTTAATTATGAATAAAAATATTATTAATTTATAATGTTTGTATCTATTAAATAATTTATTATAGTTATTTATATTATATTAAATGAAGTTACATAACAACTAATAGTAAATAATATAAACATCAAAATTACTAGTTTTTAGATAATTTCAATTTTAAAAAACAAACAAGATTATATACATTCAAAGGTAAGAGGGAAAAAAAAACATATCATTCAAATTTTATGTTTCAGTCACTATTCAGTCTTCAGTCTTTAATAGACTAATTCAATCTTAAGACAAAAAAAATAAACGAACCCTAATACAATGAATCTCCAACGAAATATATAAAGCATATAAAATCTCAAAGCAAATGTATAAAATAAAACACAAATGATTCAACATCTTCTCACAATTAAATAATCATTCTTAATTTCATAAGAACTTAAATAATTCATAAATTTTTCACAAATTAGATAAATCACAATTATATATATATATATATATATATATATCATGCAAGATTGCGGATTAGGGTGTAGGTGCAATTTTTGCACCCGCATCCGATATGAATCTACAGTGGGTTGGAAATCACCCGTTCACGAATCCATTAAATCAAATTCATATTTGTCCATCACATGTGAGTATTTGCAGGTTCATGGATGGGTATCCGCAGTTTCGTGGGAGAAATGACCATCCCTAATATATATAAAAATGGTGAAGATAATTTAGGAGGTAAAAAAACTTAAATTTAATTTGGTACTTTTTGATTAAATGAAAAATGAAAATTTCACATTTATAATTGCATGATTTTAAAACCTATTTAAGTGATCTTATCACTTAAAAAAATCAAACAATACAACTGAATGGAACACGACGATGTTTGATGCATGAGATTTGAGATGGGTTTTGAATTAAAAAATTTTCAAACTTTCAAATCCTATGTTTGGAGTGACCAATTTGATAATGTAATCTCAATCCCATCTTCACTTGAATCCTAATCTCATAAGATTGTTGAATCTCAAGTTTCTTTATGTCATTCAATGAGAATGGATTCCATGGTATGAAATTTTGTCTCTCTCTCTCTTCATTAATTATTTCCACCACTAACCCCATTTATTTCTCACATGTTTCTTCCACTAGCCCCGTTATTCTTCATCACCAGCCTATTGTTCTTCATCTACAACTCAACAGGTGTATTTTTTCATCTACACACCTACTGAACTGAGGAAAAAAAAAAACACTCTCTTCACTCTATTTCCATTCATCTTTATCATTTTCGAAAAATCAAAATACAGGTATATATCTACTGTTATATATTTAATTTGCTTTTCATAAACTTTATGAAATTAATTTTATTATATGCAAGCAAAAATTTAAAAATAATGTTATTATTTAAATAAGAGTTATTTCAAATTTAATATTTATTTACTTATACTTTAAAATAATATAATTCTAGAAAAATCAATATAACTTTTCAAAAAAATGATTTATAGGATTTATTTTATTTAAAACATTATTTAACTTTATGTATAATATAAACTAGGTTACATAATAATATATTTAAATTAATTTTATTCCAATCCAAACTCAATCTATATTTTACTAAATTTTATTATTTAAAATTAATCCTTGTATTTAAATTAATAAAATATTTTGTTATGCCCGTTTTCTTGACTTGGATAAATGGACTGGTAAAAGTCTAATAAAATGTGAACGGGAATGAAGGTTCGGAAGGCTCAACCATCAGATTGCTGCAGCGAGCTCGCGTAACACCAAGACAACCTAGACATACTTCTAGTCTACTTCATCATTTATTTAGCTCGCGTAATTGGACAGACCAAAGAACTCGCACCTGGTGATACCTTGTGCAGCAAGTCACCAGATCTACCTAATTTCCTGATTTTACGCCGGTGCCACTTACACAGTTACCAAGGAGCATTTAATGCGGCAGCATTTAATGAAGAGAAGACTTCTCCTGATGTATTTAATGCAGGCGTGTGCATGGAAGGAATAATCATTGTCTTTACAATAAATACAGTATGGTTCATGTCAGAATTAGTTGAAATAACCATGATTTGTAACGTGTGTAACACTCTTTGATATCTCTTCCTCTCTATAAATAGGGGAGATTTTTACTGTACCAACAAGCTTAACAACACTAGTATACCGTCACTCTGTCGGAATTAATTCAGAGTGACCCGTGGACGTAGGCGCAATCGTCGAACCACGTAAAAATCCTTGTGTTTGCATTCATTCTTCCCCCACATTTTTTTATTAATTATTCAATTACTGCTATTCGTCTACCATAACCAACATTCCTCTGTTTTTAATACAACATACCAACTTTAAACTTCATCTACTACACATTTATTACATTTATCACCATTTATTACCACGTTCACAGTCTGGGTCTTTGAATCTCTAGGTCGACTGTTTTCGGACGTCGACATCTTTTGGCGTTAGAAGAAGGGCCCAACAACGACTTTGTAACTTTTTCTTCAGTTGATTTCTCTTTAACCGCTTATATTTCACCAAACTGCAATGGCTAGAGCAAGAACGACAAGAAGTGTTGGTGTGGCGGATGAGCGACCTAAGGGCCAGGAAGACCAGCAAAGCACCTTACCCCCCAAGGAAGAGGTCGCTCAGGAGTGGCACAACGTCAGCAAGCTTTGGAGGATACAGTGAGACAGCTGACTGAGACAGTCAGGGCGCTGGCGGAAGTTCAAACCTGCGCTGTGCGAGGCAGGTGGAGGTCGCGCCTCCCAGAAGAACTCGCCAACAGTTTATCGAGAAAATCCCGACCCCGTAGGGAGTAGTTGGCAGAGATATGTCTCTATCCGAAGAGTTCGTCCGCTCATCGAACTTGAACCCTAAAGGGGACAGACGGCGGGCCCAAGAAAGGGAGACCTCACCTCGCCCAACTGACATAAGGGTGAGGGTGAGCCACGAAGGTGACAGATATGTTAAAGATAGTCGTGGGTACGAACGAGCTCGCGAACATCATAGTGGTCACGAACCCGAGCTGCGAAGAGGCTCTAGACAGGTAGAGAACTTTAATGAAATGCGCAGGTCGCGAGATCACCACCTAGGAGAGCAGGAGAGCACCAGCAGGCGAAGCTCCACTTGGCGATCTCAATCCCAGGATTCGATGGTGGAAGAACTACTGCAAAGGGTTTAGTAGCTGGAGGCTCGACCTGGACCTCAAAGTCAGGAAAAGCAGGATGATCACAGGGTCCCATTTGCTAGGGAGATCGAGATAGTACCTCTGCCACCCAAGTTCAAGCTTTCAAGTATTCCGCCCTGTAATGGTAGAAGTGACCCATATGACTATTTGGATGCCTTCAACGTACAAATGGATCTTCAGACGAATGACCCGCTGGTCAAGTGTCGAGTCTTCCCGGCCACCCTAGGGGATGCCCCGCGAGCCTAATTCAAGGGCCTCCTAGCTCGCAGTATAGGGAGTTGGAAAGAATGCCAACAAAAGTTCCTCAATCAATACAAGGCCCTGAGGCAGCAGCTCGCACCTCAATGTCATCTCGTTACAATTTTTCAGAGGCAGAATGAGTCGTTGAAGGATTACATTGTTCGATTCAGGGATCAGGTGAGCAATGTTGAAGCACCCTCAGATGAGAGCATCTTGATAGCAATTTCAGCGGGACTCAGAAAAGACAGAAAGCTATATGAAAGCATTTACAAGTTGCCGGTGAAGGACTTGGATGAGTTCTACGAGAGAGCCGCCAAAGAAATCAGATGGGAGAAGACTTTTGGGCCAAAGAAGCCCAATAACCAGCGGGGTGAAGCAAGCAGTTCCCACCAAGGGAAGAGAAAGGGTCAAGGTGGGGATAGGTAAAGCAAGTAGAGGCATTAGTCTGCTAATTTTGTGGCGAAGCGAGCTAGGCCTGAGCTGGGAAGGGAGTGACCTCGATGGCAAGGTCTGTGTGGGAGTTACAGTGTCCTGTTAAACACATAGGACCGCATCTTCGCCACAGAGAAAAATAGGGAGAACTTTGGGAAGCCACCCCCTACAGAGGTCCCGAACAGACACCGAGACCTGAGGAAGTTCTGTGCCTACCACAACGAAACTAGGCACAACACCTAAGATTGCTGGCAGCTGAAGGATGTCATAGAAGAGCTGATAAAGCAAGGTCGCTTGGGAGAATATGTAGTGCGACCTGCAAGTAGATGACTTTAACAGCAGCGTCCTCAAGCCCAAAATCAACAGCCAGAGCGGCTGCAGCCCCAGCAAGCTCCAGAGCCCGAGCACGAACTCCGTTGTAAGAACTATTTTTACTATTTATGGTGGTCCTCACATGACAGGTACTTCAAACAGATCACATTAGAGGTACGTGAGGGAAGCCAACCACACTTTGCTGGCAGATTATGGCGGAGCAGAGGGATTCCCTAAGAAGGCGAATGTGTCCTCGGATGACATCATATTCACTGAAGAAGATGCACGGGGTGTGCACTGGCCCCATAATGACGCTATAGTCATCCAAGCTAAAATCAGCAATGCCGAGGTACGACGGATTATGGTGGATACCAGCAGCTCGGTTAACGTGATGTACAAGGACCACTCGTGATGTACAAGGACCACTTCGATCATATGGGGCTGGGAACCTAACAGCTTATGCCTTCGCCAGAAACCTTATATGGCTTCACCGGAGACGCAGTAACACCGATAGGTCAGATTAGACTCCCACTCACTTTAAAGGAACCAGGTAGGCAAGCTACTATACTGGCAGACTTTTTAATTATCAACTGCCCATCAGCGTACAACGTTGTACTGGGATGGTCTTTCATGAACGACTTGGACATGGTGACAACCACTAGAACACTGATAGTTAAATTCCCAACCCCCAGCGGAATAAGATGTGTTCGAAGAGAACGACACCTAGCCAGATGTTGTTACGAGGATGCTGTGAAAATGGGAGTCAGGGATGAATCACGACCTCAACTCCTGCGAGGTAGATGCAGATCGGGCTACGAGACTCGTTGAAGAACTGGAAGACGTGCAAGTCAGCGAGCTAAACCCAGAAAGATGCTTAAAGGTGAAGCGAAACCTATCCCTAGAGGTCAAGACCCAGCTCGCTGACTTCCTGAAGGCGAATCTGGACGTTTTCGCATGGAACCACGAAGATATGGTAGGGATAGATCCTGAAGTCATGTGCCACAGGCTGAACATAGATCCTCAGCATAAACCCGTTCGTCAGAAAAGGAGACCAATGACGCCGGAACGATATGCTGCCTTGAAGGAAAAGGTCGAGAAGCTACTGACCAACAGATTCATTCGAGTAGCCCATTACCTCGTTTGGGTGGCGAACTTAGTCCTCGTCAAGAAAAAGAACGGAAAATGGAGGACGTGTATTGACTTCACCGACCTGAACAAAGTATGCCCGAAGAACAGTTTTCCATTACCCTGGATTGATCAGCTCGTGGACGCAATAGTTGGGCACCAGCTTTTAAGTTTTATGGATGCCTACTCGGGCTACAACCAGATTTCAATGAGCCCGGAGGACGAGGAGCACACCTCTTTTGTTACTGATCGAGGCTTGTACTGTTATAAGGTGATGCCTTTCGAATTGAAGAATGCTAAGGCGACTTACCAGTGTCTGGTCAATGCGATGTTCCAGGAGCAGATCGAGAAAACTATGGAGGTGTATGTAGATGATATGTTGGTAAAGTCTCAGCAAGTAACAAACCATATCTGCGACCTGGACGAGACCTTCAAGATCCTGAAGAGTTACCAGATGAAGTTGAACCTATTAAAGTGCGCCTTCGGAGTTATATCTAGTAAGTTCCTTGGCTTTATGGTGAACAGTAGGGGGATAGAGGCCAACCAAGAGAAGATTAGGGTGCTCGTAGAGATGAGATCTCCAGCTCGAATTAAAGATGTCCAAAGCCTCAATGGACAGGTCGCAGCCCTAAGCCGGTTCATCTCAAAAGCTACAGACAAATGCATGTCTTTCTTCGAAGCAATAAAGAAGGCGAAGAATTTCAAATGAACCGAGCAATGCGAAAAGGCATTTCAGCGGCTGAAGGAGTATATGGGCCGAGCTCTCTCTTGTCAAAGCCAAAGGAATGAGAGAAACTCTTTTATACTTGAGGGTATCTGAGCACGCATTGAGTGCTGCCTTGGTAAGGGAAGAAGAAAGGATGCAACTACCAGTGTATTACATTAGCAAGAGACTGGTCGACGCAGAAACCAGGTATTCATAGATGGAGAAGTTGGCATACTGCCTGATCATCACGTCAAGAAAGCTGCATCCTTACTTCCAGGCCCACCAGATCGAGGTCTTCACATAGTATCCCCTCAAGCAAGTCCTCCAAAAGGCAGACACTTCAGGCAGATTACTCAAATGGGTCATAAAACTCGCACAGTTCGATATAGAGTACAAGCCCAGAACAGCAGTCAAGGCCTAGGCCCTTGCAGACTTTATTGTTGAATTTATAGGACCTATAGAGGAGCAGGTTGAGACCACAGGTGGCCCGACGTGGGAGCTATACGTGGATGTGTCCTCCAATGAACGCAACGCAGGGGCTGGAGTGCTATTGATCAGTCCGGAAGGTCACAAGATCCTCAATGCCCTGAGATTCAGATTCCAGACAACCAACAACGAGGCCGAGTATGAGGCATTGCTCGTTAGACTCCACCTAGCAAAGGAGATGTGAGATTAGCAGTTAAAAGTATTCAGCGACTCTCAACTCGTTGTGTGCCATGTTCAAGGAGAGTACTAGATCAGATGGCGAAAGATGATAGAGTATCTCCAGAAAGCCAAAAAGTTGTTGGGAGCTTTCCAATGGGTTGAAGTGAATCAGATTCCCCGAGCTTAGAACTCTCATGCAGATGCTTTAGCACGCTTAGCGACCATCCAGGACACAGACCTCCTAGAATCCATACCAGTAGAGTTCTTTCCAACTCCAAGTATAGAAAGAAAGGATGAGTTGATGATCATAACTGTCTACCATGACTGCTGGATGAACCTATTACTGAACTACTTGCAGGAAGGAAAGCTCCCAAGCGACAAATTAGAGGCACGTTGCATACGAGCTAGAGCAGCTCGCTACTATATTTATGATGATATGCTGTACAAAAGAGGTTTCTCAGCCCCGTTTCTGTGATGTATTGACGGTCAAGATTGCGAGGCTGTGCTGAGGGACATACATGCTGGTCACTATGGAAACCATGCATATGGACTATCTTTAGCCCAGAAGACACTCAGACAGGGATTCTACTGGCCAACCATGAAGCAGGATGTCATTGATGTGGTCAAGAAGTGTGACAAGTGTCAGAGATTCGCCAAAGTCTCGTGAGCTCCATCAGCTTACCTTCAGCAGATGGTCAGCCCGTGGCCCTTCGCGATCTGGGGAATGGACTTGATAGGGCCCCTGCCAACAGCTTGGGGAAGGTGCAAACATGCAGTGGTGGTCGTGGACTACTTCACTAAATGAGCCGAAGCCAAAGAGCTCGCAGAAATCTCCACCTCAAAGAGAGAAATTTGTGTGGAGCAACGTCATATGCAAATTTGGAGTTCCTCAGCAGCTCATAACAGATAACAGGACACAATTCACCAGCGAGCAATTCATCAACTTCTGCAATGAGCTCGGGATAGTGAAGAGCTTTTCAACTATTGATCACCCTCAAGCCAATGGTCAGGTCGAAGCTGTGAACAAGATCATCAAGCAGACCTTGAAGACCAAGCTGGAAGCGAAGAAGGGGGCTTGGGTGAATGAATTACATAAGGTACTATGGGCCTACAGAACAACAACTCACAGCTCCACGGCGAAACCCCATTCTTCATGGTATATAGGTCTAAAGCTATGATCCCTACATAGTTCGAAGTCACCAGTCAACGAAGAGCATCATTTCGACCTGAGGACAATGATTAGCTGCTCGCTGCAAGTCTGGACTTGATTGAAGAGGCAAGGAAGACAGCTCGCATGAGGGTAGCAGTCTATCAGCAAAGGGTCGTTAGGTACTATAACAAGAAAGTTCGAGCTCGAAGCTACAAGACAGGCGACCTGGTCCTAAGGCTAATTCTCCCCGCAGCTCGCAAGTCAAGTGATGGAGCACTCGGACCAAATTGAGAAGGTCCCTACCTCATCAAGGAGAACCTGGAGAACGGCGCCTATCATTTGGCCAACATGGATGGATCAAAACTCCCACGGGCCTGAAATGCAGAACAAGTTCGTCCCTACTACACCTAAAACTGTCAGCTCGCTCTATAACTTTTGTACTTAATTCACTTTGATGATTATCAATAGAGTGATTTCACCTGTTTTGTTGTTGTATGTATAAATGTTCAATGCAGAAAGCAAACTAGTTGAACAAGCGGAGTGTAATTATTATAAAGAGCAACAGCTGCTGTAATTTATTTCTATAAAGCGAGCTGCCATTTATTATTCGTCATTTCTTGAAGGTATCTTTACAATTATCCAAGAAATCACTCGTGCCCAGAACGCGTGCATAGATGTCCACTGAAATTATAAATCATCTGGCAAACGCATCCACCGATCATATATGTTTATAAGGATGCTTCCACGATCAATTTCCCATTTTCTAAATGCTGATTGCTCCATGTGAACTCGCGAGCTAAAATTTTCTATACACTGCAATTATTTTCTGCTATCTGCGAGCTACATCTTGCTCTAATAAGCAAATGATTATTACCAACGCTTTTTATAGCGCCCTTGCGATCTGCGAGCCATCTTCTCTTATATTCTACAGAACTATTATCAACAACCTGCGATCTTCACACTTCGAAGGTACTGCCTAAGGAATTGCCTATTATAGGCTTTCCTGAAGGTGATCCTGTGGAGGGGAAGATTATCCAGATATAATCTGTGGAATGAGCTGCCGTCTGTGTGCTCTGGAAGGGATTATCTGGGAACTCTGATTACTGCGCTCTGGAAGGCGATTGCCTGCGGAAGAAGTTACAATGAGGGTCTCGCCTGTGGAAGGGGTCGCTGTTAGCACCCTAGAGGGCATTACTTGGGACTCGCCATCGGTGCAAACGGTCTCACTTGCGGAAAGGGTTGCGATTTTCGCGTCTTGGAGGGTTCAACTGGGGACCCCCAATCACTCAAAAACCTCGCAAATGATGTAGCCTGTTAGCTACTGTCAAAGAATTTGTCGAAGGCACGACCTATAAATTGTCTTGCGGCCCCGCGAGAGGGGCTGCTCGTGTTGGGGTCTGCTCTCAAATCATAAAAATTACCTCACGACCTCGCGAGAGGGGCTGCCCATGTTGGGGTCTGCTCTCAAATCATAAAAATTACCTCGCGAGCTCGCTAAAGGGGCTGCCCGTGTTAGGGTTTGCTCTTAAATCATAAAAATTGTTTCACGACCTCGCGAGAAGGGCTGCCCGTGCTGAGGGTTGCTCTCAAATCATATTGATATCTTAAAATGCCTCAACGGGCTGAAATCGTCCAAGTTCTAGAAAATGCTACCTTAAATTCACTGAACCTTAACGCAAGACACGCTAAGATAAATATGCCTAAAATGAGCACCACGTAAGCTGTAAGTACTTGGCTAGTTATTTGAAAATACTCAACTGAATTGCTTATAGGGTCAAAGGCTTATGAGCTAACATATTATTATTATAGTATGTTTGTTAGCAGATCTTAACAATAGCTCGTTATAGAAAGATAAGCATGGTTTATCCATGTTTGCTATATATATATATGCTACTCTTTGTCAAAAAATTTAAACTGCAGGGAAAAGTTTATATAGCAATCTCGAGCTGAAAGCTCATTGTCCAACACAGAAGTTAATAGAAAAATTAAAGTCCTCACAAAAGGAGGAAAAGTTCAATGGTTACAAACTGAATAAAAAAAAAAACTAAAAAATTATCTAAGTGTTGGCAGGTGCATCTGAGGGAGGCTGACCGATGAGGACTTTGCTAGAGTCTCTGTTACAGGAGGATCGCAAGAAGTTGAAGGTCCTTCGGGGACTTGAGCTGGGTCCGATGAAAGGTCAAGAGCTATTGACTGACTAGCTGGAGGACTGGAGATGTATCGCCCTGCTGCGTGCTCTGAATGCTGGTTGCATGCTCCATAAACCTCTGAATCGCTACGATCGCAGACGATCCAAAGAATGAGTAATCTATATCTAGATGGCGTCGCCAAATTGTGTACAGGAAAGCATTCTCGGTCGCAACGGCAACTTCATCTCGTGCTCGAGCAACTCGGGCTTCAACGCGCTCCTCTACTTGGGCGATCTCCTCTCGTGCCCTATCGAGTTCTTCCTTGATTGTGGCTAACTCCTGTTGCTGCTGGTCGACTTTGTTCTCAGCGACCTCAGCTCCATTCTCAGCGACCTTAGCTCGCTTCTTCGAGGTCTCGACCTTCTTCTCAGTAGCTCTGGCTCGCGCCTCAACAGCACTTAGCTCGCCCTTAACCTTCATCAACTCTCCATGAATCTTGCTGACTTTGGAAGTCGCTGCTTTCCTGCAAGCTATTTCCTGGGACAAGCCGCATCAGCATCCTTAAGCTTGCCCTCTAGCTTTCGATGCTCTTCCTGGAGGAGGTTCACTTCATCTTACAGCTTTTTCCTCTCATCTTCGAGCTGCTCCTCGACCACCCTGAAAGCTTCCTGTGCACCTAGCTGAACCTCGACCTCCCTTATCAGCTTCATCAAGGTCATACCAATCTGAAACATAAAGAATGTTAGAACTAAAATCGATGGAAACTAGTAAGAATGAAGGAACCTGAAGCTCACCAGTATCGCATGACGAATGCCATAACCGATCAATTTCTAACCTATGAGGTCCGACCTAGGAAGCTTGGGAGAACGATTCTTCAAGGCATCTGGACCACAGCTCAGAAAACTATTAAAGTACTCCATCTTCGCTACCATATCAGCTTGTAGCTCTAGATCCTCTGTTGGCTCCTCCTTTGGTCATTCAGATCGTTCCGAAGTCTGGGAGCTTATGCCTCTCCCAATAACAACGGCTCCGGGCCTCCTGACCTCAATGACTTTCTAGTGCTTGGGGGCTTAGCTATTCTTTTTCCCGTCTTTCTGATTAAGGGCTCGAGCTCTGGCAAAGCTGAACTCTCTTCAATAGAAGCCCTAACTCTTTTAGGTGCAAACGGACCAGCCTTTTTCTACCCCTTGGACTTGAGGGCTTGTGCTTCAGTTATTGCCGCTGTCTCGACCTGAGAAGCATCTGCATCAGTAGGATAGGAAGACACCTGATGAGAAGGATCTGGTGAAGTATCCTTCACCACCATGACCTCCGGCTCCCTGAGCCCTGTACTGCGTTGATGGAAGGAATATCTAGTGCAAACCTGTGTATGTCGTCCGAAGAAGTACTTGTAGATGAGCTTGAGAAGTCACCTGAAGAAGGCTCGAAGTCGGACTCAAGACCAGAAGGAACCACGAAGACTGAAGGGACCTCGCTCTTCTTTTCGCGAACTCCTAGATCGTGGTTTATGTTCAGATGAGGACCAGTAACTGGTGGAGAGAGACCTCAGGCTATCAAGTCGGAGCTTGAGAGAAATAGGTCGTCACTATCAACCTTAGCCGCTGCAAAGGCCTCCAGAGTCGCGATCTCCTCCCTAGTAAGGTCGATCCTTCTGGCAGAAACTTTTGCAAAACAAAAACAAACTCGTTAAAAAAAAAAAAAAAAAAAAATTGCAAGCTAAGATCTATGACTATCAAGAGACAAGACGAAAGAGGTATTCTGCAAGTCGTAAAGGGAAAGATAAGTAATGAGAAACCAGTGGGACTTATATTCATCCACATTGGATTTAATACAGTTTTTGGGCAGATATTGTTTATAGCGAAGGTTACGGGCTGAAATGTAATATAACCCGTCCCTCTGCTTGAGCTGGCGGCTATGGGTTCCCTTAAAGCTATAAAGGCTGCGGATGATGCGTGGAGTAAAGGGTCCGAGCCCATTCTTGATAAAAGCAGCAACCAAGGCAGTTAGCTGGGCATAAGAATTTGGAGTGAGTTGGAATGAAACAAACTTCAAATCGTTTAACAGGTCTTTAAGATAGTTGTGGATAAGGAACCTAAATTCGAGCTCTATGTGCTCACGGCTTATTGCAATAAAGCCTGGAGGTGAAAAAGCCGCATGGTCACGATCTCGTGGCACATTAGCTCGGCATCCTAAAAAGAAGTCAAACTCTCGGGCCAAAGCTTGTAAAGCCTGAAGATTCATGTCAGAAGCAGTGTGGTAGAAGGGAACTCGAGTTGCTCTCTCTTCAGCCTCAGCTCGAGAAGTCGAAGGCCCAGCTTGCCCCACGGGCTCCTCTGCGGCCTCACCACTTCTGGAGGTCGTGCCTTGTGTTACTCTAACCTGCTGCTCTACCTGCTCCTCAGAAGCAGAAGCCTCATCACCAACCTGACGACCACTGTATGAGCGACCTAACATCTACAGAACAAAAGGAATAACATCAGAACGCTGAAGGCATGCTGAACCTAGCGAGCTACAGTAAGGAATTCCTAAAGCTATAATCCTATGTGTCAGATCACACGCCGCACCATCAGAAGTGGTGGAGGCTCAGAATGTAGGCCGATCAGATAAAATTTCCTAATGCCTAAATTTCTAACCCTATGTCTACAGGAATTCTATCAAATGGTGCAGAAGCTAGTTATTCAAAATCCAATGTACCTAGACTACATCAGCAAATGACAAGGGGTTCAAACAATCAAAAATCACAGGCAACACACACAATATAGAACTTCAAATGTGAAAACTTCATAAGCAAGCATCACAGTTCACTAATGGCAAATCCATTCCAATAAACAACAAGGTTGTCCCAAGCAGCGTGCAAAACAAACTAAACGCTCGAATACAGTTCAAAACCAGAAAACAAGATACATGTTGAAAACCAGGAAGAACCAAGTAGATACGAAGAGCGAAGTCAGAAAACTCACTGTGTATGCTCGAGGTGAAATTTGGACTCTGAGATGATGATTTTAAAGAAAGCTGTCAAGGAAATGCAGAAGAAGCAGAGAAGAAAAGGTTGAAGAAGAAGTATGGATGTATTCCGTCTTGAGGAAGCAAAAAATGGAAGATGAAAGTGACATCTGACTTATATAGACTAAGGTACCTACCCCCTAATTGCTTGATCCAGCAAAGGGAGTAACTCCCACAGATTTGACGACTCAGCCTAGACTTCGATCCTTTGCCATCGTGCAGTGTCAGTTACAAGATATGCGCATTTAATGCGTACGCTCTCGAAACGTGTTTATGGTCCCGATGCCTGCACGATCGCCACATGTCAACGGTTACAGATTAGAAAACAAAACGACACTTTGAGAGCTCGCAAACGGGCGCTAGATGCATTTTTTAATCAGCTCTCAGTTCATAGGTCGCACTGAGAGCTGGAGGGCTTGTGTTATGCCCGTTTTTTCGACTTTGATAAATGGGCTTGTAAAAGCCCAATAAAATGTGAACAGGAATGAAGGTCCAGAAAGCCCAACCATCAGATCGCTGCAGTGAGCTCGTTGAGCTCGCAAGCTCGCGTAACGCCAAGATAGCCCAAGCATACTTCCAATCCACTTCAGCATTTATTCAGCTCGTGTAGTTTGACAGACCAGGGAACTCGCACCAGGTGATACCTTGTGCAGCAAGTCACCAGATCTACCTAATTCTCTGATTTTATGTCGGTGTCACTTACACAGTTACCAAGGAGCATTTAATGCGGTAGCTGTGCATTTAATGAAGAGAAGACTTCTCTTGATGCATTTAATGTAGGCGTGTGTATGGAAAAAATAATCATTGTCTTTACAATAAATGCAGTATGGTTTATGTCAGAATTAGTTAAAATAACCATGATTTGTAACGTGTGTAACACTCTTTGATATATCTATCTCTATAAATATGAGAGATTTTTACTGTACCAATAAGCTTAACAACACTACTGTACTGTCACTCTGTCAGAATTAATTCAGAGTGACCCGTGGACGTAGGTGCAGTCGTCGAACCACGTAAAAATTATTGTACTTGCATTCATTTTTCCCCCACCTTTCTTTATTAATTATTCCATTACTGCTATTAGTCTACCATAACCAACATTCCTATGTTTTTAATACAACATACCAACCTTAAACTTTATTTACTACACATTCATTACAGTTATCACCATTTATTACCACGTTCGCAGTCTGGGCCTTTAAATCTCTAAGTCGACCGTTTTCAAACGTCGACATATTTTTTTTTTCAAATTTTTCATAAAATTAATTTTAAGTTTATAATAAAGTATTTAAATCCAATCTTAACCTACACCAAACATAATTATGGAACATCTTTAATCCAATTATAAGTTCTACGAAATATGATACAGTGATTTTCCATTCTAATCCAATCCAATCTAATATATTTCATTATAATCCAATCCAACCCAATTTATTCCATTTTATTTAAATTCCGCGTGCTAAACGGAGCCTAAACCTTAAAATGGAAAATTAATCTTAAGGTCCGCCTAAAGCAATTATTAGACTATAAAAATCAGCAATAATTTTGTTTTTCTAAATTAAAAAAAAAAAAAGGTTTCGAATATTGGTTAAATGAATCTAGCCCATTTACTTGAATCCACGTCGGATACAGTATATAAATAAGAAACATACAAAACTTACGAAAAAGGCAGTTTGGTACACCGGCCTAGTGATGTGACCGTGTGTTTGGACGGATTTACCGAATATGAAATCCATGCGTCGCACGAGTTTAACTGGTTCTCATCAACCTTTTTCAATTATTAATAAGCTTTGTCATTTACAAAATTTTAATCTTTGTCATATATCATCATGATTTATATATAACTTAAATATAATAAAGTTATGATATAACATTTAAATAGACTTCTTTAACTTTTAAAAAAAGATACATTTTCATTAAAAAAATAATAATAAAAACAAACTATGTTTGGTACAACAGAAAATGAATGGGATGGGACTAAAACAATAATCCAAAGTCATGTTTAAATTTATCAGTTTTTGGATGGGTCCATCTGTCCAAGTTTTAATCCCAGATAAGCGACGTCCAACCCACGATTGTGATTTATAATTCAAGAATTAGTTCATCCAAAAAATAATTAAAATTAAGTTTACTTTATAAAAGAAGTTGATACAACAACCTTACTAGTACTTATAAAAGGAAATTGATGCAACAACCTTACTTGTACTTAAAAAATGATTTAATAAAATTATAATTTGATATAAGTGATCCAATGCAGATAAATACCTTAAAAAATAATATGATTTTTGTTAAAATTATAAAATTGACGGCATAAATTAATAAAAAAATTTATTTCAACTACACATAAGTTCGATTGTTAATAACCACATTGCAAAATTTTATTTCACTTCATGTGTTGGGTTGGGTTCCCTCGGATATAGAAAACAACTCATCAGAGTTGGTCCATTTTAGGGAAAATGGAAGAAAGGTCCTTTTGGTATTTTTGCATGATTGTTTAAATGCATTTATTCTCATTGTGGTTGCACTCTGTGGAAAAAGTTGAGATTGTCTCTCTGCTAGAGAGAGCTTTTGTAGTTGGGAACTAGGTGTGACTGGCTGAAAGAAAAAGACGAAAAAAAAGAGAGAGATTGAAAGAAGAAGAGAATTAAAACAAAAAAAAGCTGCATAGAAAACATCCTGTGCAATTTTCTTAAATTCGTCATATCTCCTTCATTTATCGTTAGATCAAGGTAAAATTTGGTCAGTATGTTGAGCACTTATATATGGAGATTGAACAGTCAGATTGTTGATTAGAACTCTTTGTATTGAGTTCGGCCTTTAAAATAGAGATAGCTAGAAAACATTATTTAAACTGTACAGTTTTTTTAAAGAGTTGTAACTTATTTGTTCACCGTTAGACAAAACTCAAATTTAGATAGAATGTTTATCAGATGTGACACTTTAATTTGGACAATTGGATCTCTGAAAAGATTATTTAAGAGTGAGATATTAACTTTGAATAGAGCCTCTGTGTTGGTGATATTTCTACTCTCTGTCTCATTTGAAATTAAATCATGTTTTTCTTGCCAATAATTTAATTTCTTGATGTTGCCATTGTGATTATCCCTAGTTGTAATTAGAGAGAGATTATGCATTCATAATTTGATTAATAGTGGAGATTTTTGGTGGACTATGAGTTCCATAATTTTTATTCTTCAAATTGAGAATGTTTTTTATGATAAAAAATTATTGGTGTTATTATACATATGTGTAGAATGCTTGGTTGATTAATTACTATATATAATTATCGTAAGATTATGTTTTACTTAGTTGGTTCCTATTGAATTCACAGTGGTCAGGAGAATATAGTCGGTGGGTTTTATTTGGCACTCACCCTTTCTTCTACAACCAACGAATTATTGAAATACACCATCCTCACAATTTGACGTCAGCGTCCTGCTTCATCCTTTTCATCCCCTCTTCTGTCCCTCTTTTCACATTTATTTCTCAGTCATCAAAGCCCATATTCCTTAAATTGAGTAAAAACGAATGGAAAAAAAAAAATTAAAATCAAAATTTTAAATTGATATAGCCTATATCTCAATTAAATTCTTATTTTTGTTTGGAAATTAAAAAATTAGTGTGAATTGATTGTATGATTAGTTTAATGTTGTTTGGTGAAAAAAAAAATATTTCATTAATTGTTATTTGTTTTCTTTTGTAATTTATTTGCTTGATAAAGAATATTTGATTTACTTAAAAAAAAAAAAAAATTAAATTGACAAAATTGATACCATCTGGATCTTTTAGTGATTCAAACGACGAGTTCTTCTTAAATTAAAACAACGTATTTTTATTTCATATCATCAAACTCTAGCCTTGAAGTTGGATGTTCTTAATGAAGACTTTTCTTGTAAGTAATTAAGTCTTTTGTAACTAGCATTATTAAAAAATTTGGGTTACCACTGATCTATTATATATAGTCGACTTGATTGTACTGATTTGTTAATCTTAACAAAAATTGTTTTAATCTTTTAAATTATGATTGACCAACTATACTTAGTTTTCTTTGATAAAAGGTCTATAAAGTAAAATAAGAACGTACATTATTTTTATGGGTGAGATTTAACTTAAAATCTCAACTTGAAAAGTTGACTTTAACATCCATCCATCCATTTTCAACTTATTCAAGAGTAAAAAATGAAAATGTCAAAATATATAACAATCCTTAAATTGAATAAAAATAGATAGATAGATATTGATGTCATTTTTTTAAGTCAAAATTTTAAATTAATATAGCCTAACCTTATATTATGTATAAAAAATATGTAAGAATCTTAAAAGAATAATTGTAATTTAATTAATAACTTGATAGGGAATTGAGAACTCGGTATTCTGTACTCCGTTAGACTGGACTCTAATCTATGTGTCCCGTGATAATGATAGAGCCGAGTACTATTTCGGAAGGGCCATGCTTTTTAACGTATCGGCAAGCATTTGGGGAGGGCCAGGTGCAGAGAATAATCAGATAATTAGATAGAAAATTATTTTGTTAGTTTATTTAAATTGTAGTGAACTTTAGCTACTTAATTTTTAGATTAACGATAAATAGTCCAAAAATTTATCAAAATTTATATCTAAATAATAAGATATATGAATTGTTAATATCGTATAAGTTAATTGATGTGTTAATGGCGACTTACATGCTATGTCATTTGTGCATAACTTGGGTAAATTTTTTGTGCTATCTAGCTCTAATTTATATAGAATTTTGGATAGGAATTTAATGATTGTTATAAATCGTATATCTATACTGAATTTGTATAGTAACATGACTCTGGTTTCAATACCTACGTGTGGCTCCATCTAGTGTATGGCTTTGTTATTACCAAAATACGTGTGGAGAATTCATGACATCGCTTAGCAATAAATTGCATCTATCGATACATCAAAAATTAATAAAATGATGATGTCTAGTGACAGTAACAGAAATATTATTGATTGTAGAGATGGATCTTAGGCATGTAATATCTTCTTTATGTCATCTTTAAAGATGAATTACTGTGTTATCTCCTTTAATTTTGTTCTGGAATCCTTTTTTGGTCATTTAGAAAAGTATGTTTTAATTACAATTGAAGATATCCATGTGCATGTTATTATTAATCTTTTGTCAGCAAAGAATTTGTTTTTCTTTTTTTTTTTCCGTTTGTCATTATAACTAATTATATACTGGTAATTAAGAAATCATCGATATTTTACCAAAATTTAGTACTCGTTTATTTATTTATTTTGTTTTAATGTAATTTTAGAGGATGTTTTTATTTAGAATGCTCTTAAAACGTATTTTACGTTTAATTATCAGTATTGATAGCCAAGGTACTTCCAAAAAAAAAAAAAAAAAGTATTGATAGCTAAGGTGAAAACAAAATTGCATGTATCCATGCGCAAATTATAAAATTACAACTCTATACCACCTTTTTATTAGGGGTGGCAATTCGGGTTGCCGTGTCGGGTTGGACACAACCCGAACCCGACCCGATAATTTTTAACACAACCCGAACACGACCCGATAAGGAAACGGGTTGAACTCTCTCAACCCAAACCCGACACGGTTATTAACGGGTCAACCCGTTAACGACCCGTTTAACCGATATGTTAATAATCTATTTAACCGACATAAATAATAACTCATTTAATCAACCCGTTTATGACTCATTTAATGATAGTTAATATATTTAAATTTTATTATATATATAATAAAAAACAAAATTAAAATAAAGATACATAACACGTAAAAAATACAATTATCCACAAATACAATCCAAACCATAAAAATACAAATGTTTACAAAAATGATTATAAAAATATCTTTACAAATATAATCCTTCATATTAAAAAAATAAAATAAAATAATTTTTTTTTTTTTTTTGTAGTCTTTTATAATAGAAAAACAATATCAAGCGTTGATTACATCCGCCAAACTAAACTTGTCAAAAAATAATAATTAAAAGTTAACTAATTAGGAAATTATACATTTATACATGAAAAAAATAGTTTAACAAATATTTTATCAAAACCAATAAAATTTTACTACTACATAACAATTTGTGATGGGATGAAGTGTTGAGATGAAGTTTGGAGACTTTTGTTTATATTAGGGTTTAAACTTTGAAGAATATATATATATCTACCACTAAAATTACATGACTACCCCTCCAAAATAAAATTATTTTTTTACCCTTATTTAACGGGTCAACCCGTTACCCGTTAGATAGAACCCGAACCCGACCCGATAATTAAACGGGTTAAACGGGTTGACCCGTTAATTTACCCAACCCGTTAATGCTCAACCCTAACCCGTAATAATCGTGTCGGTTTCGTGTCGACCCGTCGTGTCGGGTTCCAAATTGCCAGCCCTACTTTTTATCCCCAAAATTGACGTTAACATGTTACGGTAATCTAATTTTTAGTAAAGAATCTATTAATATGTAATTAATTTAATATATCTGGATTATATTTGGATCATATGTTACTCATGATTAATATATAATTTAATATATCTGGATTATATTTGGATCATATGTTGCTCATGATTTTAATATATAATTTAATATATCTGGATTATTTTTGGATCATATGTTACTCATGATTTTAACATATAATTTAATATATCTGGATTATATTTGGATCATATGTTACTCATGATTTTACTGCTAATTAGATTGAAAACATCTCAATGTCCGTGAAGAATAGGATTACATTTATTTTTTATTATTATTTGAACTTCAAGGGTCAAAAACTTAAAAAAAGACAAAAAAAAAAAAAAACTAGCTGCTGTTTTAACGTTGAAGTCTTTATTAAGATTTTTTATTTGTTTTTCTTTTTGAAAGATGTAGAAGTCTTAATTCTTGAAAATGAATAAAATTGTCAATGTCGGTCGTGTTACTCCGGTGGAGTTGTTGGACTAGTAATGTTTTCATGCGTCACGGAATCATCTAACTATGCTTATTTATATGGTTTTAGGGACGAGAGTTTTGTTCGGCATTGTCATCAATAAATCTTTTAGCAAATCAATGCGATTTGAGAGTATGACTTCATGAAAGAAAAAATCTTATTATTATTATTTTTTTTTCAAAAAGAATTGGGATGGATCCAAGAAAGAAGAAACTGTCGGGATCTATCGAAATTAAAGCATTAATGACAAAATCTAAGATACTATTTCCATATGGAAGAGATTCGTCCATACGAAGATGGAGGAGAGATCTATACAAAGATGAAGGAGCAACCCACACATAAGATAAAAGACATATTATTTATTTGCTATAACTGGTGTCATTCAAAGGCAAGGAATAGCTGGTGCAACAAGAAAAAAAATCATTTAGCCTACTATTGTGGTTAAAGTTTGGGCTACATAAAGGAGTTGGTAAAAACCCAATAAACTGACCCAAAAGGTTGATCCAATAGATAAAACCTAGGATCCAAGGAACGGACCCAGCTCTCAGCTCTCAACTTTTAGACCTCAGGTTGCAGGTCTTAGTTCTCAGATCTCAGGTCACAGGTCTCAGCTCTAAACTCTTAGACCTCAAGTCGCAGGTCTCAGCTCTTAACTCTCAGACCTTAAGACACAGCTCTCAATTCTCAGCTTGCAACTCGCTACATCCAGCTTGTAGAATGAAGATCTCAGCTCTCAGTTCTTAGTTCTCAGCTCTCAGTTCTTAGTTCTCAACTCTCAGAAGCTAGCAGCAATCAAATCCGAGATGAACTCGAGCTCCCTAGTTTTATGCCAAATTCGATCTCTCAAATTAAGGCTTCTCAATCTCGTGCCTGTGAGATCTGTGCAATCCCGAATCCCAATGAACAATTAATGCATGAATGATCATGTCAGAGTTGTTAATTAATGCAGTATGACTATGACAGAGTAGTTAATATAATTATTTCTTAACGTGTACTATACATAATTGTAAATCTCTCCTTATAAATAGAGGTGAAATTCTTTGTAAAGAGAGAGAAAGCTAATTTTTTAGTAATATGGTCACTCTACCAAAATATATTCAAAGTGACCCGTGGACATAAGCACCATTGTCGAACCACATAAAAACCTTTGTCTTTATCTTGTTCTTTCTGTCTTTTCACTTTGGTCTGCTTTGTTGCTTTCTGATTGCAGGTATTACGCATTGAATCTCTTAGTTGACCGGATCTCAACGTCAACACTTACATATAAGTTTGATTTGCACATTCTCTATCTAAATTATTATAGTATAAAATTATTTTACTTTTTAAGAAATGGAAATAGGTTTTGTTTTCATTAATTAAAAATATTATATATTGAACCTTACAAATCATTTCATGTCATAAAAATAAAGCCTAAAGACTACAAAATATAATTAAAAAAAACATACAGTATATAAAGAAAAGAGGGGGAAATCGATTCCCATTTATTTACTTGATGGTACAACTAAAGGTTTACAAAATAAACTTCTATATATATAGACAAAAAAAGGAAGAATTGTCTTTATTATAAAAATAATAGTTGAATAATTACCAAAATAATAACTTAATAATATATATGATAGTGGATAATCATCGAAGTGGTGATAAGTACATATTATCATTACAATTCCCATTGGCAATACACCATTGCTTTATAATACCTTTTTTGATTCTTGAAACAGATGGTGGACATACTTACGCAAGAGTAGGGTGGACTATACCATATTCGGATCGATTTTGACTGGATCCAATCCCAACACGGTAAATTTACGGATCGCTATTTTTGGATCTGAACATAATCCATCATGGGAAGGAACCGATCTGATCTGAACACCCAGCCTATAGATCGGATCGATTCCATGTTTAAACATCTGCTTTCAATTTCAATATATACACCAAGACTTTTTTCTATCATTCTTAGTTTCGAACAACTCAAAATGCTCCCAACAATCTGACTTAAACCTATGACGACTTTCATTTTTCATCTTCTTTTCTATTTTTTTTGTCATCCCGAGATTTTGACTTTTTCTAATCGAATTAACATCATCAGTATCAAATTCAAACTCCTCACCACTATTTATACTTTTCCGCATCTATTCATAACAATAATAACATATATATACATATAAAATCAGCAAGTGAAATATGTAACTCAACAACAGAATACAACAAACAAGCATAGAAATCATTAAAATACTAACACTCAATCATGTAAATATCAAGCTAAAACTGTAAATAGACTCACCAAGCTGCTGACATGAGAGTGAAAGAGAGTGAGAGATGAATGTTGGGGTTAGCTTAAGTGGACTTTATATTGAGACATATAAAATTATGTATGTACCACTGTTCACGGGTTTACGGATTGGATCGGTTTTGGATACCCCGATCCGATCCGATCCGTGAAACATGGTGTTTTCACAAGTGAGGATCCGAATACCTTACTTTTGAATATGTGATTCGATCCGAACACCCATGGATCGAACCGGATCAGGGTGTTCGAATCGGTTCCATGTTTTTGTACCCACCTCTACGCAAGAGTGTTTTTTGTATTCCTATTTCTCTTTGTCATGAGCTCCAATCTTTAGCGGCTAGGTTTTGATAAAAAGGGGATGAATCCACTAAAAAAATGAATTGGTAGAGCTGTGATAAATTATGTTGAAAGAAGAAGATTGGAGGGATGGTTTTTTGAGATTTTAGGACTTTCAATTAGCCATTAGTTGCTCGACAATCTTGGCGGCTTATCTTCTATCCTTCTTATTTGATGACGAGAGTTTTCCCAGACAAACATTATCCTAGAGTTGATTTTATGGGTGCTCAATGTAATAATGGGTCCTGTGCGATTTGGAAAATTACTATGTGTCATCTGTCCATCTGTCCATTCTAACTTAGGGCCATGTGGTTGATCTTAGTCCCTTTTTCCTTTGCAACCTGGTGCTTGACATCCCGCTCTCTAGTGCCTAACACTCTTAGGTGTTTGTCTTGTTCAAGTCTGCCATCAGATCTGAACTTTGTCATTTTCACCGTGTAAGGGGCCATTGGATGACATGAGGGCTTGTGTTTGAATTTTAAAGTGGAGTCTTCATGTAGTTCGTTTTCCCGCCAGTTGTCAATGATATATCAGACATTTCTTCCATCTTCACTCAAAGTGGTTGGACTGGTGATTGTGGCTCCTATCAAGCCTTTGACCTTGGGCTTATCCTTCCTTTTGGGTCTCTCCCCTGGGCTGAATTTGTAAAATGAACTTTATGATTTAGGTTTATTTTAATTTTGCGGAGCTACTTTCCTTCCCTAACAAAGTTCATGCTTTTTTATAATTATTGCAAGTCCATAATATTCCATTCATAATTGCAATTTTCGATTAGTTCAAAACGAAGTATAGAACTTCATGTTTTATTTGAACTTTAGATTCATTCTTTATCTATTTAAGACCTCATGTCACATATAACAAAATTCATCACTAGAATTTCAATCCATTAAACTTTAGGTTCATATATGAAAATCATTTTGTGTTAAATTTGAGGCTTTACTCACGTGTGAACTTTTTTTTTTTTTCTGAATTTCAAATCCTAATTAAGAAGCCATTATTTTCTTTGAGAAATTAGAACTTCAAATTATATTGTGATTGAATTTTAGCATTAATTACATAATCTGATTTGCCTGTAACTCAAAACTTCACGTTTTGATAAAAGTGAAACTGAATTTCTTCTTTTCAAGTAATATCATCACATTAATTAAATTTATAACTTCATTTTCTAATTGGATTGAAAGCTAATATTTAGATATGTTTGGGCTCATATTTAATTAATTGTAAAATGTTGGATTGATAAACATTCTTGATACATAACTTATAGATGAAATTAAATATGAATCAAGAAACGTAAATTCTGATTACATTGAAATTTTGAACTTTAGGTTCTACTTAAATTTAAACTTGAAAGTAAATTTAACAATTAAAATGGATTTCGAACTTAAAACATTCACCTATTTTGGGAGTCCCAATACCAATAACTCAAGCGGATCGAGTGAGGTTTGTGTCTCCAATAGATTGGAGAACAATCATCCCTAAATTGGTCTGATCACGATACAAAATCCACATCTATTGGTGTTCAATAGAGAGAGATTGAAATTTAAATTTCCACTCTATAGTCTCCCTTTTGAGTCTATTGTGCACGGACTGCGCACACAGAACCCTTGTTTTGTGTGTTTATCATGTTCAGAAATTGCATATCACATCACCAAACCCAACATTTGTACTCTTCTATTTTGGACACCTGGAGCATTCGATAGCTCTCTCTTTCTCTGGCATTTTCCTTTGCCATGCATGTTAACTTGCACGCAAAACGGAGTGCACCAACTTTTACACTCTCACGTCGGTGCTTTGCACAATTGTCAATTGTGCACAACACCGTGCATTTTGCACGGCTAAAGAGGAGCATCCTGCTCCCTGTCTTGTCTCAATTTCGGAGGTTCAATCATTTCTAGTGAATATTAACATTAATGTGGAGAGTCCTTGCTGTCAACTTTAAAGAAAAAGGAATAAAAAGACACCATTTTCCGAAAATGATTCAGTGCCTACTTAGTATTTATATTTGCCTAAAGCTTAGATAAACTAGTTTCAAGAACAAATTAAAACATTATTTATAATTATTAATTTTTTATATAAATACATTGCTGTGACAGAAATTATTAGATAGATACACCTATAATTAAGTTATTAAATTATAATTTAAATTATTTAAAGTTATAGTTGACTGACGGTTTAAATTTTTTTAAAGAGATTTAAAAATGTTATAGATGAAAAAAGCTGTTTCCAAAATAACTTTAAAAATGTAATATTTTTCAAAACTTCAAAAATTAAAATAAAGTTTTTCAAAAAAGTTACCAATCAATTGCTGGTAACTATTTTTTGGTTAGGGATGAGGATGACAATGAGGTGAGTATGGCTGGAAGTGGTTTTCCCCGCACTAGGATTAATGTTTTGAAATGTAATCCAAAACTTAACCCTTCTCTAATAGGATTCAAGCAAGGTAATACTTCCACTTTCTCTATCTGATACATCAATATATTTTAATTATTTATTAAAAACATATAAAAGGAACATTTCGATATCAGTATATTTGGCAAATCTACATTACACAAGTGTCGAAATCAGGACACGAAGAAGAAAACGAGCAAACATAACAAACACAAAATAATGTTGTAAATTTATAATATCGTGAAACAAATAATTAATAAAAATACAGTAACATGTGCAATGTGCATGGTGGTTGCGGGACAGGGAATGTGAAGCCCATTTGAAAGTTGAAACCCCATAAAAATTTGCTTTGAAGAGTATTAAATTAATTGTCATCGCTCGTCAATGTATGTGCGTTTGTATTGTTGCTCCAATCGGTTTGATTGAGTATGCTTCTTGCGTCACGGAACAGTCAAACTGTATTATTAATGACATTTTGCGACTATGATTTTTAGCAGGGAATCCTGTTATAAGGACAATAAAGTGAATATGTACTAACGGGTTTATTTTATTTTATTTTATTTTTTTATCTTTGTAAAATCATTGAAAATTTTTAGGACTCTTTCATATAAAATTTAAATAGTGATTTCATATTTGAAATTAAGAGATATGAAGAGTTTTTTTTAAAAAAATTTAGATGGGATCTCTAGAAAGTTTTGAAACGACACTTTAAAATGTCATTGAAATAATATTCAAATGGCACATGTGAAGTGAGACACATGTCCCACCACGATAATAGTTTTCACTAAAACTACCAGCTAAATGCCAATCTAAATCAAGCACGAAATTTCAATCTCTGACAATCACGACACATATATAAAAGGAGTACGTTAGGCTTTCGAAAAATTTTTATTTTAAATTCATGTTCAAATAAAATGATATATAAATTAAAAAAAATTTATTAATTATCATGTTATCTGATTTATAAAATTTTGATAACTCATATATCATATAATTTAAATATAAATTTTGATAAAATTTTTAAAAAATCTAATATTACTTATATAAAAAATTTGTTTAATGTGACTTCAACCTTTTTTAATTCTATAAGCCTTCTTAATATTTAAACCTCAAATTTTAAACTGTTTTCTTTTAAGATAATATAAATTACCTCAAACCTCAAATACTCCTATTACATATTATAAAATTTAAATACTACCTCACAATTCACAAACACAAAAGTCTTTTTAACTTTCTAAAAACCTTTTTAAAAATAAACATTAATTTACTCTATGATTACCAAGTCAACAATTGTATTGAGAAATAGTTTTTTAAAAAAATTATCTACTCAAAAAAGCTGCACGTGAATAAGAAACAATAATAATATTTTAAAAGATATATTTGTCTACTGGCTCAAATTTGCTATATATTCCGTCACTGAATCGATAATTTTCAAAATTAGCACCAAATCTGTTCCTTTATAATATAATTTAGTTGCCAGATTAGCAGATTCTCCTCCCTAACTTTTTTACCCATCCCAGAAGAATATTTTAAACTGAGATTCAACACCCTTCTTCTTCGTCATCCGGACAAACAAAACCTTGAACCAGACTCACCCATGGCGTCTCTGAGTTTTACCCAGATCAGGACTTGCTCCTTCCCGGGGTTCGGTCGAGTTCGGCAGCCCAGACGGGTTGGGCTGAGGGTGGTGGCCTCCGAGTCTGCTGCAGAGCCCGATTTGAGCGTGACTGTTAATGGGCTTCACATGCCCAACCCCTTCGTTATTGGGTCGGGTCCACCCGGCACCAACTATACTGTCATGAAGAAAGCCTTCGATGAAGGCTGGGGTGCTGTGATTGCCAAAACTGTGAGTTTTTTTTTTTTTTTTTCTTTTTTAATCAAAGATTTTGGTCGATTCAATTGAATCCTTCTGAGCTGAATAGCTATCTTGAACTTCAAAGTTTTCATTTTTAGCTTGATGTTTTTTGTTATTTCTGGGTTGGTTTGTAAAATGGACCTAAATTTGGAAATGGATATGTAAGTAGCTTTTTTGAGACACATGCAGAATGGTAAGGTCTAAGTAATATGAATTTATTTTAACAATATAGCTTGTAAAGGTACTTGTTTGTCTTCACTTTTTAATCAAATTGCAATGAATCTTGAAGTTTGATCTTTAATTATATCTGCTAGGTCTCACTGGATGCAGCAAAAGTTGTAAATGTAACTCCTCGATATGCCCGCCTTCGAGCAGGAGCAAATGGCTCAACCAGAGGACAAATTATTGGGTGGGAGAACATAGAACTCATAAGTGATCGGCCGCTTGAAACTATGTTGAAAGAATTTAAGCAGTTGAAAGAAGAGTATCCGGATAGGATTCTCATTGCTTCGATTATGGAGGAGTTTGACAAAGCTGCGTGGGAGGAACTTATTGATCGAGTTGAGCAAACAGGAATTGTAAGATTAGTCATTAACTACTACTGCTTTAGAATTACTGTAATACGTCTTCGTGTTAGAACTGTTAATTTCTAATGCATTCGTCTTTGGTTTTCTAGGATGCCATTGAAGTAAACTTTTCGTGCCCTCATGGTATGCCGGAACGTAGAATGGGTGCTGCTGTTGGCCAAGATTGTGCACTATTGGAAGAGGCCTGTGGATGGATAAATGCTAAAGCCACTGTTCCCGTGTGGGCAAAGATGACTCCTAACATCACTGACATTACGCAGGTCAGCTTGCTATATTGTATCTTCACAGCTCGGCATATTACATATTGTATTTGACTTTCTAATGTTTTATGGTGGATACGATAGCATATGTTTTATGTTATAAGAAGCTGGTTTGCAGAGCATGTCTCTTAGTTGACCTGTGCAATTTTGCTAGTATTTTTGGCTTAAGAAGTGAAGTCTCGTTACTTATTTCACTTCGTCATGTATTCTAATCCATGTGCTGTGGAAAAATGCAATGATGTAGCAATATGAATCACTATGGAACATAACATCGAGTCTCTGTATCAGCTTGTTTAATATTTTGCCCTCTTTATTGAATGTGTAGGATTGTAAGATGTTTAATAAATTTCCTTCATCACTCTCTTGTAACAGCTTGTTGCCAAAGAAAGAGGCAAAAAGTGATTGTCGTTTAACTTTGAACTTGAGGAACTAGGAACAATGACCTAATAATAATTTATTTATTAGGTTTTTTTTTAATCGTCTCAGTGGATGGATTCTCTGTATAAAACTCATCAAATATTGGGGCATTTTCTATTTGGTCATAACAAATGTTTTTGTATTAAATTAAGGACTGCTTGATCAATGATTATTTATGAGGCTAGAATCATCCATTCCTTTTGGAGTTGAAATGTCAATAGGTCAAACTTCTTTATAAGTTTGTGAAGCAATCATTGAATTGTGATTCACTAGTAAATGATAAATGCTACAAATGTTTGTAGTTCATGGGTTAAATAAACAATTATTGATTGTTTGTTAGCCATAGGTTCAATTATTGCATTTCTTCAGTTACTTGGAAATTGCATTTGATAATACCCTCCCACAAAGAGAACGTAAAGAATGTGTCATTTCCTTTTTCATGTTTTTATTTCTTTCTAGATGCATACTACAAAGTATATTGGTTCCTGATTTTATCCTTCATTTGTATATAGCCAGCTAGAGTGGCTCTGAGATCGGGATGTGAGGGAATATCTGCTATTAACACAATCATGAGTGTAATGGGAATCAATCTCAAGACTCTGCATCCTGAACCTTGTGTCGAGGGGTTAGCATTACCAAATTCAGCAATATGAGAGTTTTCCATTGACTTAGCATTCATCTGAGGAAATTTTATGCGTTCAAATTTTTTTCATCAGATACTCAACTCCTGGGGGCTACTCTGCTAAGGCAGTTCATCCTATTGCTCTGGCGAAAGTGATGAATATTGCAAAAATGATGAGGTCAGAATTCAATGGTAAGGCATACTCACTTTCTGGAATTGGAGGTGTTGAGACTGGCAGTGATGCTGCTGAATTTATTCTTCTTGGGGCAAATACTGTTCAGGTAGCAACAGAACTTAAATTTTTTTAACTGTTTCCTTTGATAACAACAATGGATGTGTCTTCATTCATGCTTACCATATAAATTTTAATTTTCAGATGATTATTATAGTATTAAGTTTCGGATTTCTTTGAATTTTGAGCATGCTGGTCTTTCTTTATGTAGAAGTTATTTTGTATTGTCCAATAACTATTTCTTGAAGGCATTACTGAACATGAATTTGAACAAAAAGTCGTTTTGTCAATACTTAACGCAAATGGCCTCATATTTTCTTCATTCCTTTCAGTAAACTGTTTATCTGCTTGTTCACATCTACTTCTTTGTATAATCTTTAGAATCTTTCAAAATTTGGTCTGGTGTATCTATAGTTAGGTCCTCAACAAAATACATGTCTTTATTTACTCTGTGATTTTGTATCATAAATCTATTTGTATGTCTTGTTTGCTCGTTTTCATGCCATTATTCTTGTTTGTAGATTTGCACTGGTGTTATGATGCATGGATATGGCCTTGTGAAGAAACTTTGTGATGAGCTTAAGGACTTCATGAAAATGCACAACTTCTCATCCATAGAAGATTTCAGAGGGTATGCAATTTTCACTTTATCTGACTATTAGTAATGTTTAAGAAGCATTAGGCTTAGCATTCCCTCCTTTTCAACATAAATTAAGATACAAGTTTTCAACCGTTAGATCAAGGCTATTTTAGCAATTGCATACATACATACATACATACATATATATATGTTGAATTCAATCTCAACCATTCAAAGTGCATTGATCTAATGGTCAAGAAATTTAGTAATCAACCACTGATCCTGCCTACCTTTGTTAAAAAGTTTAAGAAAATTGCTGGACACTAAATATATATATATGTGTATTGAATTCAATCTCAACCATTCAAAATGCATTGATCTAATTGTCAAGAAATCAATTAAAGTAATGATATACTGATCCTGCCTGCCCTTGTAAAAAAGTATCAGAGAATTGCTGGACACTGAAGGTAATTTTTCTTTCTTCTTCTGTGGTGTTTTTCAGGGCTTCTCTTGAATATTTCACAACTCACACAGACTTGGTAAGACGGCAGCAGGAAGCGATCAGGCAACGCAAGGCTGTGAAGAAAGGTTTACAGTCTGACAAAGACTGGACAGGGGATGGTTTTGTGAATGAGACTGAGAGCATGGTTTCTAATTGATCCTTGTATTCAACAATTGCAATAAACCTTTCTCACTTCTGTATCATAAAAATAAATGGGTCCTAAGTTTATATCTGGTTGTGACTTCAACTTTATTTCCTTGTAAATTGACTTTATAAACAATTGTCAATTATGTGGTTGATATAATAACTCTTCTTGAATTCTTCTAAGTTCTATAGCCATTCTATTAAAATGTGATTTTAGTAGAATTTTAAGGTTGAGGCGTGAAAATTTAAACTTCAATCATTTTCTGTCATTTTTTCGTTAGTGGTAGTAAAACGAAGGAAATCTCTCTCTCTCTCTCTCTCCCTCTCTCTCCCTCTCTCTCCTTTATAATGGTCAAGTAACTACAAGACTAGCTCTATGATCCTTTTGAGGACTAAAATTTACATGTATTTAAAAGTAATAGTAATTTGTCACTAGTTGTTACAAAGTTGAAAGAGGAGTTTACAACAACAGAAATTCTGATTTAAAGCAGAAACAGCAAAACAAAAACATGAAATGCACCCTGCATATTTTTGCTCGACGTCTGCACATCAGTAATTTTTTTCCCCTGCAAAACAAGGATCAGGTAAGAGAATCGGTTTCTTTCTTGCAGTTCTATTGATTTGATATCTGCATAGCCAAAAGGTTACCTTCTCTTCAAAAAACTAATAATTGGGCATATGATCATACATGGTTTATAGGGTAAGGATTTCCTATTAAATTTTATTTTTTGTAAACTTTTTATAAGAGAAGTGTAAATTTGAGTAATGCATGAGAGAGAAAAAAAAATGTAACAATATTGGTCATCTATTATTTCTTATACTAATATGTCACTAGATTATTTAAAGTTCAATAAAAAAAAGATAATAGAGAATTTTCCAGTAAAAGAAAATAACAAAGAATTCTTACTCTGATTTAGAATGTATAGTAGAATTGGAAGAACATTTTTATATCAAAAACTTTTTGAATTTCTTCTTTTTTTGAAATTGGTTGTCACTTTAGTAAAGTTTTCGGATGATTAACAAAGTTGTTTTATATCTATGGAAAGAAGCTCACATTTTGGTTGTCACTTTAGTCAAAACTTTCCTCATAATATTTTTACGAATTGGATTGTATTTTTTTCTAAATTGAAATCTTAATCAAACTATTCAACCCTACTTTTTACATGGCCTTATTGATAAATTAGTTATGTAAAAAGAAAAACTCTTTTAAAATTAAATAATCAAATAGTTGACATTTTCAAAGAATTTCTTTAATTGACAATTAACCTCCTTTTTATTTAAAAAAAAAAAAAAAATTGAAAGATACACTACTAAAAGCTTTGCGTAGAAAAGATGTACCGGACGTTCAAGCCTGGGAGTCATTTTGGGTTGATTATTTTCAAGTAAATGCACTTCTTGAAGAGGTACTTGACCTATTGGCAACAGATTTTGCTTGGCTTTGTCACTGTTTAGAAAGTGTATTATAAAAAAGTAAAAGTGATGTATTTTATTATTTATTATAAATGGATTAAATGTAAAACAAAAATTTCATGATAGGGGAAAATGATCCAAGATAAGTATCTAGGGCCTAACTTCTCTAAGAATTGTTTCCAAAAATTAAAAGTTCAAGCAAATATCTTCAAAATTAAGTCACCTTAATTAAAATCCCTACAATATAAAAGCACACAACACACACACTTTTGAAAGTCATTTGCCAAACAATCACCAAAATCATTCTGGGAAGAAGGATGGAGATTCGCTTACCAGACGGTGTTTTAGGAGGAGTATTGGACCTTGAGAGCTCTCTAAGTTGTGAATGCATCTCGTTGATAAATGCTGCGGTTTCCTGCTGAGGTTCTTCCATCGCTTCTTTTAACTTGCTTAGTGCCTTGCAATATGCTTCCTGTCAATATCTTCAACTCATGTAAGCAAATTATGACTTTGATCTGGTTTCACAATACTATTATTATTTAAGTTAAAACAATCTATTGTCTTCTAAGTTTAAGATTGGCAGAGATTACATTTGAAATATATATAAATATATGAAAATTTTCAATAAATAACAAAAACAAAATATGAGTTTTTAAACTTATAAAGAGAAAGAGTTGATTTTTTTTAACACCATTCCTTCGCGAATAAATTATTTTTTTCTTTATGAAGTAATTAACACTTAATATGCTTGCGAACTACTACTACTACTACTAATAAACTTATTATTACTATTATTACTTTTTAGTAGTTTCAAAACTCACATTCTTTTAGTATTCAAATCATATATACATATATATTTATGGTGGGGGAGGAGGATGAAATTGGTAGAAGATGAGTGTCAAACCCTGCCACTGAGATAGGAGGTAACTGACACTTTAACCAACGGCGTCAGCTGCCTGTTGACACACACACACACACACACATATATATATATATAAATATATAACTTTAGCATATATTCCAGTTAATTAAATCATGCATTATATATGAATCAAACACACACACACACACACACATATATATAACTTTAGCATATATTCAAGTTAATTAAATCATGCATTATATATGAATCATTGATCAATTATAAATGAATGTTGACTAAATCAAAACAAATGAAAGTGACTAAATCTAATTTAATGGTGATAACTAAGAAATTGAGTTTATTATATCAATGTGTACTATACACACACACACATAGACATACACAAAAATGGAGTGATTTGTACCTAAAATTTATGAGTAATGATAGATTTATCAAATTCTATATTTAAATTTATATCCAAATTATCAATATGATATATAAGTTATCAATATTATATTAATTATTATATCATCTAATAATTTATAAGATAATATATTACATCATTTGAATATGAATTTAAAAAAAAAAATTGAAAAACCTAACATTACTCAAAAACTTATGGTACATAATCAATGCAATCACATACATCAATTAATGTTTTTTGCTTTCCACTCTCTAATTTGTTTTACCGCACACTGCATCTCTCTTTTTGCATCATTCTCATGCATAACCACAAAGTGAACAATCAGCTTTTGTGACAACATGTGGTAGTAAGAAACAATAATAGAGAAACGAAAACGTAATCCTAGGATAACATTAAAAAAACAAAAAAAGTCACATCGGAGTTTAAATTACACAGGTTTTTAAACATCTTAAAAGCGGAACATGGTCTAATACCATTTACGATTTAAAGTGAAAGAATACAATGTTTATATAGAAAGTTGTTGCAGTGGTAGCTAGTAACCTAAACTAGATACAAACACAACATATAGATCTCTCTCTCTCTCTCTCTCCCTCCCCCCCTCCAGCGTGTTTAAAATTGAAATCCCATATATTGTTACCTTAATATAACGGTTGTCATATCACATGCATGCAGTGATAAGCCACAGTTACTATATATATATATATATATATATATATATATAACTCATTAATCTCCATAATTACTTCTGAATTTGAAAGGAGAAAAGTCTTGAAATCAAATGTGACTTTTAGCTAACTAACTTACCATGAAATGATCGAGCTCGGATGGAGTATCTACACTAGTACTAGGCATTGTCTGATGATCGTGTCGCCTACTAGCCATTCCTTGTTCTATTTCTGCTTTGACAATACTACTAACCTGAACATAACAGACAAATTGTAAATCAAATTACACATATTTCAAACAAAACAAGTTACTTATCTTCTCATTTTTGTAACATTTCCAAGCCAAATACTGAAAAAAAAAAAAAGTAGAAAAAGGAAAAGAAAAAACGTCGTTGCTAGCTAGCTAGGTATACAGTAAATTAAATGGAAAGATTTAGTAAGTAATTCATGGCTTTGGGACTCACATTGGTAAAAAATAATGGAAAAGAGAGAGAGATCAGAGAGAGAGAAGAAATTGTTGGTAGTGGATGTATGTTGAAATCCGAGAGGATTTTTATTTGTACTTCCCTAGCTAGGGTTACACTCAACTACAAAGAGAGATGATAATTCTCACTCTATAGATTTAGACTTCAACTGGACTTCGAAGCTAAACCATTTAATAATGAGTGCGGCTTTTCTTCAGAAATTTTGATGTTTCTCTGTATACTTGAATTTTTCAGATGACCTATTTCAGTAATTATGACCCCAAATATGGAGAGTTTGGACTGAAACCTTTGTTTGTGTAATTAATTGTTTTGCCAAGAGAGAATTGTTGACAAAATTTACTGATAATAAAAAAGAAATAAAGTTTTGCACACTGAATTTTGAGTTCAAATTCAGTTCACATTTCCTTAAAAAAAAAAGGAAAAGAAAAAGAAAAATCCGAGATTTTGATTGGGGGCTATGTAGTTGCAACACCAATTTCTTAAAAACATACACACAAAAGGAGAGAAAAATCAAGCAAAGATAGAGGGACTGAGAGAGACCTTTAAACAGTCCATGTGATTCTCAAGCAAGAGGCCGTACAATGGATGTGTAGAGATTCTGCTTTTAAGAGTCTCATTATTTTCTTCTTCTTCTTCTTCTACTACTTTTTTTCCCTTGCTTTTACTTCTCCTATCGTCCTCCATATTTTCCTCTACTATGACTCATCGGTTCTTATTTTTTTATTACTATATTTGCTTTGTGTACGACCAAAAAACTATTTCCCATAATAATACTGTCCTCGGCAACACAGCGTTCAGCACACTGAGGGACAATCAAAAACCCCATTTTTTTGACTTTCAAAAAAATATTAAAATGCTGAGTGATTGACCCATGCATGCAAAATATTGATTGGATTTCAGTGTTCACAGAATTGAAGAAGAAACAATACTCATTGAATAATTGACCCCTCTTTTTTCATCATCTCTGTCTTGTCTTTTTACACTAACGAAAGGTACATTTCATTGGTTTCTCGAATAATGGGAGAGCTTGCGCATCTTTGGTAGTACACTTCGTGCCATTATAATTTTTTCCCACTTTTTCACTGCTCATTCCTCCTACTTTTTTCTTGCACAACATTCCAACTTGGTTACTGTTTTCTAATCAGACAGCTTTTTGTAGTTTGGTTTCTGGTCACATGAGGAACTGACTTCAATTCCATTGGGGAATTATCATGTGTTGGCATGTCCTTGTCTAGTCCTGTAGAATCAGTTTCCCAACATAGACTCTGGTCAAGAAACTTTGATTACTTGGTCACATCTGAATAACTGGTTACATAAAATAGATACTTAAGAAAGCAATTTGAATGTTACGTGTATTACCAAATATGGATAGGTTTATAAGTATGTTTTTATATATCCAGCCATATAATCTGAATAATGAATTTTGCAATTTATAGACTACTTGTAATGTGACCTAGACGAACAACTACTTGAGTTGTAGAATAACTGGGTGAGTTGGACTAATTTGTCGGTGATCACATGACTTGAATGTTCTGCGAGACCCGCACTAGATCATTTGTAAATACAACTATACATTTTGGCCGATGACAGTTCAACAATTTGATGCTCTTTAGATGGACTGTACGGAGTAGATGATATTCCATTGAATTCTTTTGTACTGCGCGATATTTCACTGATTTTTAGTGAAGGGGCTTGAATGATTAAAGTCTGTCGCGACGTGTTGATGTATTAACCATTGGGCTTTTAAAGCGTGAGCCAAATGGCCTGTTTTAAACAAACATATCGAAGTGAAGACTGAAGACTACTTCAACGTGTACTTGTTACATGCAAGCGGCAAGAGCACGATAGAACGTTAATTTTAAAACCTACTACGGGTGCTAATTACGGGGGATGTTGAATTTATTGTATTTGTCGTGATTCTCTGGTTAGAAATCTTTTTGTGTTGAGATTTGCGAGGGTTTTGAATTTAATGAAATTAAAAAAATAATAATTAATGAATTTGGATGAAATTCTTTAATGATAAAAATGAAATAACATACTTTATTTGAAAACATTTTGGACCCTAGAACTACTTTTTAGTTTTTTTCCCTATTTTCCGGATATGAAGCATTCGAGAAAAGGTAAACTGTAGGAAAAGTGGACAAAACAAATTCTAAGGCTTGAGATATCTTAACAAAAAATAAAATAAAAACCCAAAAAAATAACCAAATGAAATTTTAATTGTTATTAAACTTTTCAACCCTTTAAAACATTTCTCATGCAACATTTCATGTGAAATGTTTTCTCCCACGTCAAATATAACATTTCACATACAGTATTTTAAAAAAACTAGAAATAATTACAAGTCAGTTTTGGAGTTAAGAATGAATAACTATTTTTTTTTTTTTTTTTTTTTTTTTTTTTTTTTTGAGATATGTCTAATAATTTCAAATTAAATCAATTGAAATATTTTTGAATTATATCGATGTCAAATTGTAATAATAGGGATTCCTTACTAGAGTAGGAATTAATATATTAGCTTAAGGTTTCAATAGTAAACTTTGATGATATCAAATAAATGATTTATAAGTGCTATTGTATTTCAATGTGAGAGAGAGAACAATTAAAGTTCATTTTAAAAGTTCACCATCCTCAGCGACATATTAAAGGATCAAGTGCTTTAAAATTTAGTTTATTATATTATGTTGTAAACGATGTAAGATCTACACGCCTAAGCTTGCTAATGAGAAAATCATTTTCCTAGGCGAAATTACTTTAAGTTAGAACTTTAAAGTTTAAACTAGGTTTACTTTGTCAGTAAATGTTCCAAGTTCACTGAGTATCACAAAACTTGTTGAAGCCGGGTTCTAAGGGCAAATTGCATTAACTTCCCTTGACTTTACCCATTTTCGCAACAAATCTTGAATTACTTCCTTAATTGTACTGACATTGATTTATTGACCAACCGCTGACTATGGTTAATCTACTAAGTTTAAGGGATACTTTGATCTTTTTATTTATTATCATCAATTAAATAATAAAAATAAAATTATGGTCCAATATTATTACGCCACATTAGCTCTAAAAACAATTTAAAAAACTTAAAATACTTTGTTGATTAAATATATACCAAAAAAAGAGAAAGAAAGAAAACCTTCTTTCTTCATCATCTCTATCTTCTTGTAACCCTGTCACATTCACCGCAGCCACTCTTCATCCACCATTGCCATCCGTCGCCGTTATACAACTTGTAAAAAATCTTGCTAGTGAAGAAATTCGAGCTTGTTGTAGTTGTAGCTTAATGAAGTAATTAAATACAGGCAAGCCTTGGTGAACCACAATAAATATAGTGTTCAATCTTCTACCCGTTACCCTTTAATTATTGTTTGATATTGGTTAAAGCAAAGAGCTTGCTTGATATAATTTGTATTCATATTAGAAATTTAAAATTATATTTTTGTGGTTAGGAATTTGCCAGAGATCACCACCTCTCGGTTGCCTTCTGGTTTAACAAATTCAGAAAATTCTTTATTGTGAATATTCACAAGTAAAAGTCTTTAACACTAACATTCAACTCATACCAGGAAAAATAGATGATAATATACGAAAATTATATATTTATAAGGCCTTTCTATTCTTCAAATAATCATATCCGACCTCTATTGTCTTTTTAATTTTACTTCTTTAAACTATAGATATAATATTATCAAACTATATATGTTATGGAATAATATGGATTTATACAATAACATGTCCCGCACAACCGTACATGCGAACCTTACCAGGTCTGTATTATTTGCTAGAAATATATGCAAATATTAAGTGTACGATATAATCTTATCTTGTCAAAGTAGGATGATCTTTCTCGGTATTATCTTTCGTATTATATATACAAACAGATTATACAGAGAGCAAAATTCAACATATTGCTTTGTAAGTCATATGGTGTAGACCATACCAACCTCAACAAGCGTTGCATGAGGAATGTTCAATGCCACGGGAGGCTCTCGGCTGTTTTTATCCAAGAAAACATAGGCCATGATCAGTAGCTTCTTCAGCAAGTTTGAGCCATCACGTGCAGCTAAATGGGGCTGCCCCAGAAAATATGCAGTCCCACTTTCTCTGGCATCAATCAGTTCTTGTAGCTCCTCCCTTACGGATGCCCGCATTTTTGGACTGCTTTCTGGCAATGTAAACCTTACCCTTTTCCTACAAACTGGAGCAGAACCTCTCTCGAACAAATCAGCAGATGTACTTGACGGAGATTCATTGTTTCCTGAGCTTGTGTGGTCACCACTGGAGTGGATAGGTATCAAAGCATTTCCATGATCCTGGGATGGTTTTCCAACCACAATCATTCTTCCTTCAGGAGAAGTTAAGGACTCGGAATCAATTTCTTCCAAGGAAATGAATTCTCCGATTAGTTGAATAATTTGCTGTTCAAAATCATCCAAGTCCCTAACGCGTTCACAATACCCAAATCTTGCAATGCAGCGGAAAATCTTATAGTCTTTGTGCCCCACTCTACCTATTAGATAGCGCCTGCTTGGGGGCAAATAAGGTACAGGTAGAGACTTGAAAGATACAAAGATCAGCACTTGATGAAATGCGGGAAGATTCGTGATAAAGTGGGAGAAGAAAGCTGGAATTCCTGTCACTATATCGGTGTATATAAAGCCAATGCCAGGTACCCTGGAAACTCCTAGGCTTGGACCAAGATCTGTGAGCCATTCTGTAGATACCTTGTTCTGTATATCAAACTCGTACTTTTTCATGGTTCCATAATGCCAGGCAAGCATGCTGGTCAGGAAAAGGACTAGAAGGACAACTAGATACCAAGCTCCCTTATGAAAATTCAGCATGAATGCCGATAGATACATGATCTCAATGAAGCCGAAGAAAATCAGAAAGCATGCAGATACTAATAAACTTCTCTCCCAGAACAGAGCAAATACAAGTGACATCAAGCATGTTGTGACTAACATTCCTAAAACTATAGCCAAACCTGTAGGGGATTCAACAAACAATTGTAATGTGATAAAAATTGAATGACAGACAATTCCATATCAACACCCCTGAATTATCTTACACAATTATTAACTATTTAATTTTTTCTCCAGTGTAATCTTCATGATTTTATTATCATTACTTGACATCACATGTTTTCCAAATTGTTTCATTCAAGTTTTGTCTTGTCTACAGTTTTTACGCCTCTGAGAATATTTGAAAAATATGGGAAGAGTTTTAGTCATCATAGCCTACCTGCCGCATTTGCTATCCGCAAAACGTTATGGAAACCAACTGTAATGACAAGGCTAAGGATCATCAGTAACCAGTTCACATCTGGAATGTAGACCTGTCCACGTTTCTTATCAGACGTATGTATGACTTTTACTCTAGGGAAACAACCAAGTGCCAGGCACTGGTTTATGATGGAGAAACTCGCTGTTATGGTTGCTTGGCTTCCTACAGCAGAAGCAAGTAGAGATAGACCTACAAAAATATGGGAAATAGGATCTGCATTTGCCATGCATTCAATGAGTTAGTAACATAAATTCCAAGCTGAAGCAGCCAAAGCAAAGAGAAAACAAGCAACTGACTTACCAGGCACAGAAGCAGTGAGATGATTAAAACCTTCGACCTTATACAAGTTTTTGGAGATAAATGCAGCTTGACCAGCATAGCATAAGAAAAGAATCGGATATATAAAGCAGATAAATGTAATCTGCAAGAGACATCAAAAACAAGTTCATAAACATTCTAAAGCACAACTTCTACTTGTCCAAGACAAAACAAACTATGTGTTTGTACCTTGATTGATCTCTTTGAGAAATGACCTAAATCTGCAAACATTGCCTCCGATCCTGCAAAGAGGAAACCATTTCACAAGTAAGTAGTCATGGTAAATTCGCAAATTCCAGAATGGCATGTCATTTTAATTTAAGTGTAAGAACATAAAATGTAACAAAAGTGGAAAACCAAAAACAAGCAAACACCAACTTACCAGCTACACAAAGCAGGATACTGCCCAACGAGCTCCAACTTTCTCTGTCAATATTTCTTACAAATCTATAAATGTATTCCGGGGAAATCGCATAGAAAATGCGGGGATCATAATGGAAAATATTATATAAGCCCACTCCACCAATAAATAAAAGCCACAATATGACAACTGGAGCAAAGATAAATCCGATTTTACGTGTCCCATAATGCTGCAGTGTGAAAAGGCAAACCAAGATAGCACACGCACAGGGAACTGGTATATCTGAAAAGAGTTGAATTATCAAGAAAATTAACAGATCAGTATACTAAATACAATTCCCATCACAAATCTTATAAAGCAAAATGTGTTATTATAACTTTCAGAAAAGCCTAACAACTCTTGTGAGGAATTTTATCTTAACATAACTATCCACCACCAAAAGACAAGAACCAAGGTTAATGTATTTTCTACTATTCATTTGTTTTATTACCTACTACATGACATACTTTCAGGAAAGCAAGTAGGAAAAGAGCAATTCAATTCTAGTAGTATAAACTAAAAAGGTCGATCAGCACTAGAGAAGTATATATATTTTGAACTTTATGTATGCATGTCAATTAAAAGCCTGTGAAATGTAATGCAACACCAAAAGTGAAACAGAACATACAAGTTTTAAGACTGCAAATGTGGAACAAAAGCCGTATTCAAGCTAGAAATACTTACATTTTTTAAAATCTTCTGATATCTTTTCCTGTCTTTCTGGCGAAGAAGAAACTGTAAAAACACAAGATAAAACCAAATTTTTAGTAATGAAATTTGATTTATGATATAACGATTCATAGCTTAATTAATTTAAGCTGAAGCAGAGTAATTTATCCTCCTTTTCATTATAAAACAATCTCACTGCTGGCTCTTACAATGATATGACATATGTGACAGTGATCGTTGAAGACCATATGAAGCTGATAACACTGATAATGGAAAACAAAAAGAAAAAAAATCACTGAAGCTGATTGCTATTATACTTTATACAGAAAGAATGAAAGTTGAAAAGAGCTATCAAGTTATTGATGCCAAACCAGAAACAGCTGGTGTAAGCACCCCATCACCAATCATCATGCAAGCACCAAACAATGCCAGAAACAACATCAGGTAGTGGCTACTCTTATGTTTCTGAATTGCCCGTCTAGCTCTTGATTCAAATTTCGTCCTAATCCCCTCATGGCACATAGCTTCATTATCGCTTGTTTCATTTGGCAATAAACCCACTTTTGCATGCCTGCACAATAATGAATACAACGCAAAAGTACCACCTGCAAGATTGGTTACGCAAATCACATTGACAATCTTATTACAAGGATCCTAAAAACTGAATGGTAACTTAAAGCCCTCACCCTCTCCTTCATCATCAGCTCGCAGTACAATGAGGACATACTTCAATAGAGAAACAATAGTCAGAGTCCAGAATATAAACGAGAAGAGTTCGTACACAGTCTCCTCTGATTGGAAATCCTTCGAACGAGGTGCCCCATGCTCACCTGAGGTAGGAATTGTCCCAAAGACATACAAGGGAGCAGTACTCAGACGACCATAAACAACTCCAATGCTTTGGAAGCCTAAAAGGAGGGTATTCCTCCATGTCTCCTTCTGCCAATTATCAAATTAGAAACACAAAATCAAATTGGTCAATATCACACTACTTCAGTTGCACTGCCCTCGTGGTCCATAACATAAATATGAGCAAAAACTAAAAGGTTGCTATGTATTGTAAACAAACCAGAAGGCCTAATGCCAGTAAACAAAAGAATTTAATACTGAAAGAGCCAGAAATTCCACGTGAACACAGAACCGAAACAAAATTGTATAATCAATCCATTTTATGAAGGATCATCTGCTGGTTTGATTAAAATAGTATCTAGCTTTCTAAAATAATACAATAAATTATAAGTGTTTACAAGCTATCAACCTCTCTCAATAGAGGAGGCTCAAGTATTGAAACTTGACAAAAGATTGGATGATGACTATCAGAAGCTTACAGTCAGGAAAAAGCATTTGGTCCCTGGTCCACAAATGAACAATCCAAAAAAGTGTACAAGTGAGCATCCGGATGGAGTTAATTTCAAATTTATACTCAAACCGTTACTAAAACCAGTCCAGATCCTTTACAAAAACCTATTACAAAGGGTGAAAAACTTATTAACAAGTCAACAATCTAACACATACATCTAAATAATGCAATAAAAGACTGAAATGACATTACATAAATATTCAATATTTACAAATTACTCCTACTGAAAAAATTTGTTTTTCATCACAAGAAATCGAAAGGGTCCATCACTACCATCAAAACAGAACATCAAAACAACACAATCGAGTCAAACATCGAACTAACTATAAAAACAACAGAATATATAAGAAACACATAAGAAATGAATCCAACCCACTTTAAAAAAACAAGTGAAAAAGAAAAAAAAAATGTACCTTGATGCCATTAGCGAATATATCAGGACTGAATGGAGGATCCATGAAAGGAAATGAATGTACAGGAACAGAGACAGTGTGTGTTGTTATTAACCAAGTTGAAAAAATACTGTGTTGTCTGAATTCTGATGCTTTTGTATTTCTAACTGTGACAGATTTTGTTGTCTGAAATCACAAGTTCACAGGACAGGAACGAGAGATGAGAGCTATGTTAAGATGCTTCACCTTGGTTTTTGTTTTGTCGTTTTTAATGACAAAGTGGAGAGGGAAAGCCGGACTGACAGTCTGATGTAATAATAATTAATTTTTAATGGAGGATAACATGAAATGTAACGATTGTGATCTTCAAGACACCAAATATTAAATGACATACAATGGATCACGTCCATGTGACTTGCCGTTTGGGGGTTGGCCAAGACCAAAAAGCAGTTGCACATGTTATATGGTTGGAATATGTCATGACACCACATGCACTTACTTGACTTCACTTTCAACTTTTTCTTATTTATATCAAACAAAATGTTTATTTTTCAATATATATATATATACATTTAAATTTGAAATGTTCTCAATTCTCTTTTAAGCTGTACCATGATTTGGCTTTACATTATATATATATTTGATTGATATTGGATTTCAATTTAAAATGCTTATTATTTAATTTTATTGTTTAAATATTAACACTCAAATTCATCAAAAATGACAAATGACTACTTGTGCAATCATTACCCATTCGTCAGACAAACCCTATTAATAATATTTTTAAGTTAATTATGTACTCAACTCCAATATGATACTACAAAAATATATCGGGTGCAACACGATGCACACCTTATATCCCCTGTTGCGATCCTACCAACGTGACAAATTCAATGGCAAATGTGATGCATCCAAGGATTCTCTCATACGAAAAGATATCCAAATATATCCAAACAACTCACTCCAGCCACTGGAGCAGAATTAACGTAGCAAAAAACTTCTATTGCTAGTAGCTACTTCATAACCAACTAAAACAGACTACCAGCTTTCTTACTATTTACTTGCCTTGTTCTCTTTTATAAAGCGTCTCTTCCCTCTCTACTTCTACACATCCCTCGCTCTCTCTCTCTCTCTCTCTCCTCGCAATCAAGAACGAAGGTTTTAATAATCATGGCCACCATGTTTTGGCATCTTGCTATGGTTCTTTCGATGGCGACTGTTTTGGGTTCAACAGCGCTGGCCATGAAAATGAATGCAATTGATCAATGCTGGCGACAGAACCCTAACTGGAGGAGGCACCGCCAGCAACTTGCTAAATGTTCTGTGGGTTTTGCCGGAAAGATGACAAATAACATTGGCAAAGACGTGATGCGTTACAAAGTTACAGATTCTAGTGATGACCCACTTAACCCTAAACCTGGAACTCTAAGGTATGGAACTACAATGATTTCTGGGAAGGTGTGGATCACCTTTCAAAGGGACATGAACATCACACTTCAAAAACCACTTCTGATCACCAGTTATACCACTATTGATGCTCGTGGTGTGATTGTTCACATTTCAGGCGCAGCATGCCTCTTGGTCTATAAGGTAATCAACCACACCACTGACTGCTATAATTTTCTAGATGAACTGCCATCAATATATAACTAAAAGTTCTGCTACATTACATTTGCTTCATCAGGCAAGCAATGTAATCATTCATGGCCTATACATCCACCATTGTCGAGCTGAAAAGCAAAGCTCGGTGATGGGTCCAGATAGAAAGATAATGCTACTAGGAAAGGCAGATGGGGATGCAATCAGATTGGTTTCAGCATCCAAGGTTTGGATAGACCACAACACACTATACAAATGCCAGGATGGCCTCATCGATGTCAGTCGAGGCTCTACGGATGTTACCATCTCCAACAACTGGTTTAGAAACCAAGACAAAGTCATGCTTCTAGGCCACGACGATGGCTACATCAGGGACAAGAACATGAAGGTGACAGTTGCCTTCAACCATTTTGGACCTAACTGCAACCAGAGAATGCCAAGGTGATTTGTTATTCCAATCTCTATACTCTATAAATATTGCGAAGGAAGTCATAAGATAAAAGTAGATAGGACACTGATGATATCGACCAATTTATATCAAAATAATGCAGGGTCCGTCATGGATTCGCACATGTAGTGAACAATCTCTACCAAGGATGGTCACAGTATGCCATTGGAGGAAGCATGAACCCTAGTATTAAGAGTCATGCGAACTTGTTTATAGCTCCAAAGTCAGGAAATAAGGAGGTACTTTGAACTCTTCCTACATCTGTTACCATACATATGCTGCCAAGTATAGTTAGCTGAAAAACATAGAATATGTCGAACATGGAGAACCGAACAGAAGAAAACTAGACTTGAACATTATAAATATAGAAAAAAATGTTTACTAATTGAGATGTATGAACTTAAACAGGTGACATGGAGATTGGGTAGCCAAGGAAGCCCATGGAAATTTTATTCTGTGGGGGACGTTTTTGAAAATGGAGCTTCTTTTATACAAACAGGTGTAGGAGGTGCAAAGCTGCCCTACAATAACCAACAAAGATTTCAAGTTGCAGACGCAAGATCTGTACGATCATTGACAAGTTCATCGGGTGTATTATGGTTCACCAAGACATCTAGAGGTTAAATCCACCCGGTGATTTAAAGAACAAACTAGAGGTCTGAAGAAATGGGAAGATATTAAGTTCTATTCTCACTTCTTCAAAAGAGTCTATTAGCAATCAGTCTTTATAGGAAATTCAAAGATATTGTACTAGAAAACATTACACATATATAAGCTATCTAATATAGAACAATGAATCAATGCAGCCTAAACAGCACATGTATAAGCATCTATTACAGATCAATGAATCAAAGTAATCTTGCTAATTGTTAATGTTCTTGACCACCATAATCAAACCTCAAGCTTCATATATTCACCATTGAAACATAAATTAGAAACTACACAGTAAGCTGATAAAATTAAATGTGTAACATATTAAACAAGTGCGAAAGAATAACAGATATTGAACTTCTGGTGCTTACTGCATTTAAGCTTGTACTAAAGAAACTTCTAACGCATAACAATAGATAAGCATGTTCCTACAACAGACGATCCCACAATCAACGATTCTAGTAATGGCTAATAAAGAATTACACAGATGTAATTACTATCTGCATCTTCATCATCTAATTAAGAATAACACAAATGCAATTACTATCAGCATCTTCGTCATAGTCACTTGATTTTCTTCGTAAACGTACAGGCTCTTCTAACAGATATAAATTCTCAATTAGAAAAATTATAAAACCCTAAAAAGACTCAAGGAACAGTACGAGTTCATTACATACTACACTTTCAGTGGTCATTTACAGTAACGATCGGCCTTCTTCTTGACGCGATCGTCGAGGGCCTCCTCGACAGATTTGGATTTGTTAGCGGCGGCGGCGGCGAGTTCGGGGTCGTAGCCGAACTTCTTGGCCTCGACGGGGAAAAGCTGGTCGTAGTTCATGTTCTTGGCGGCGTCGATGGTGTAGACCTGTCCAGCAGGTGCCTTGGCGGCGTCGTCGGCCGCAACGATGTTGGGATGGTCAGATTCGGTGTCGCCTTGGTTGATTTTGTGCTTATTCTTCTTCTTCTTATTCTTCTTGTCGATGGATTTGCGAGTGGCGAGACTTCCACCTTTGAAGGTGAGTCTCCCTCCCTTGGTTCTCTCATAGGGGTCCGACATCGTCTTCTTTGTCTTCGTCTGTGATTTTTGTTCGTGGGTTTCTCGATCCTTCACCAATTTATATTCGCTTTCCTCTTTCGTTTCTGCTTGTCTCCTCACACCTTGTTATTTCATCACGTAGCCGATTGGTATTTCCATCTTGTTTTTTATTTTTATTTTTAATTTGGAGAATTGACATTGACACCCAAAATATTTTGTGTAACACCCACTTACTTTCAATGCCCGTATTAAAAATTAAAATTAAAGTTTACTTCCAACACCCTTTAAAATATTAAAACCATCATTCAATATTAATGATAATTTTAATTACATATATATTTTATAACCTCCATTTATAACATAGTTCTAGTTCTTCTTAAATTGATTTAGATTTGAGTGTCTCTAATGTGATTCCATATGACTTTTATTTAGATTTTTATTCTTAATTTTTTTTATTGTGTTCTCTTTTCCGTCATCTCTTATTCGATTTTTTTTTTTTATGTGCGGATATATTATCTCTTAGATTTGTGTTCGATCAAAGAATATTATTAAATACTGTGGTGATTATTTTTTTGAAACAAAGGATTGTCTTTAAAAAAAAATAAAATTGAAAGAGTATTATTAAGATTTTTTTTTTCGAAATAAATACTACTAAGATTTTACTTGGGCAAAAATAAATTATAATTCATTAAAGTGACAAAACAATTTAAACTATTCATCCTTTATTGCATTTAGACACTTAGAACAAAAGTAATAATTTTGTGGTTCCAAGATTCAAATGATACTTGTATGAAAGGAAAAATAAAAAGGTAGAACTCTTATTTATCTTTTTAAACATTGATTTGTATAATTTTTTTCATGTATTAAATAATATAAATATTCAAAGATTGATTTAAAACATACCAAGCGAAACCTTTTTTTCATTTAAACAAAACTATTTCGCTATTTTTAATGATGCATATAAGTTATTTGATAAAAATTCTAAATAAAAGAATGCTTTATTATCTATTATGGATGATCGCGCTTTTTTTAAAAAAAAAAAAAAACTTATATTACCATGTCCTTAAAAATAATTTACTTACTAATATTTTGATAATAATAAATTTTATTTAAAAATTGTTGTGGAGTGAAATTTTTTTGAGTGGCTTTTTAAATCAAACTTTTTTATTTTTGAGTAGCTTTTTAAATCAAACTTTTGATTTGAAAAATCAGGAAAAAAAAAATACCAGTTACCTGTTGTTAGTCAATTGTTAATTGATTTTAGTTAAATTTAATGGTGTATAATTATTTGAGTAAATATATATGAAATTGAACCATAAACTAATACAATTTTTATTAAAAAATATATATAAATGTAGTATAATTAAATATTAAAATAAAAAAAAATAAATTGTTATAAATTATTAAAATATATATGTACATTAAAGCTCATGAAAACATAACCATCTATGTCTTCATTATAATTTTTGTTTCTATTGAATATTATTTTACTTTTATATTTATTAGTATTTTTTAAATTGTAAATATTTTATATAAGTAAACATTTCATTATAATATTGCATGTGAAATATTTTAAATGATGAAATAAAAATATTTCACTGCAATGAAAAGAATAGTATTCAGTATAATTATACTAAATGATTTAAAATATCAGTAAAAATATATATATTTAAAAAAGTTAGGATTGAATAATTACCACACCAGTACTTAGTGACTAACACAATAAAACAAAGATACACAAAAATAAATTTATTAGTGAAAGTACCCCTTTTACCCTTTCATAAAAGCTAATTATGTGTATACCTATGCTAGACAAATGTTACAAGATTACCCACATTTCCCTTTACCTTTCCTAAAATGCCTTTCTCATAAATTATCATCCATTGCCCTTTCACACCTAACAAACACTATCATCTTTCTCCAACTCAAAGAGCCATCGTGGTGACCCAATCTTGGTTTTAAGGTGTGCAAAATGTTAGTTTCCTTCTATTAGAAGTTGTTTTTTCTGTTTTTATTTTTTATTATGTTAGTTAGTTATTATTCCAAAATTAAATTTAATCCTAACCATGGATTTTAGGATTTTGAAAAGACAACACGGTGTATTACCATTTTAACAGCAAGGGTATTTACACATTCAGCTTCCATGAAGGGTGTTTACTAGCTTGTTTGTTTGTTTGTTTGTTTGTTCTTTCTTTTTTTTTTTAGACTTAAGTGTTTTGCTAGTTTTGCTAAAATCCTATAATTTATCTTCACTTTATTCCCTTATCGGAACCCTGTAGAAATTAATTTATTAAAAAAAAAAAAAAAAAACAAAAGGTTGGGAATTTGGAGTCAAGAACGAGTCAGCAGTCAGCATCATCCCCCAATATCTGGACTTGAAAAAACTCTCAGAGCTGAAAACAAGTTGCAATTTTTACCATGAAAATTTCAATTTCAACCCATATACAAGCAGCTATTATGTTTATTGTTATGATTGTGAGCTTCAAGTGAGACTAGACAACACATGGCAGCCTCCGCTTCCACCCCTCCCGCAGCTCTCGCTCTCCACCCCTCCTCCTTCTCTTCTCCCTTCACCGCCACCTCCAACCTCACTTTCCCAGTAAGCTCTCTCTCTCTCTCTGTCTCTCTCTCTTTGCTTCATGCTAATTCAAAAGAAAAAAAATGAAACGTTAAACCTGTGTAGTTTTTCATTGTTTTGGTCTTCTTTAATCGAATTGGAAAATACCCTGTTGTATATTGTTGAATTTGTGTGTAATTTAGTGAATAAAAAGTTAAAGATGCTTCATTTTTTGTTGTTTTGGTTCTGCAGATTTTTAACCGGTCTCGACTTAGACAGGGTTTTGGTGCAGTGGCTTGTGCTCATGCTGCTGCTATATCCAGCAGAGACCAAGGTGCACTTCTCATTTATCTCTATACACATATACAAATTCTTTGGTTTGGATAGAATTGAGGCTGGATAAATGTTTAAGTGTGAACATTCGCACTAGAGAATGACTTTACATGCACGCACACACACACAACACATCTTTAATATAAGTTTAATATGTTTTACATGTCGGAAATTTATATTGCTTAAGGTGCATTTGATCCTGAGCTTCGGACGGTGCTTGAACTTGCCACTGACTCTGAGTTGTATGAGCTTGAAAGAATCCTTTTTGGCCCCAGGTGATTACTTGTTCCCTAACGCCCAAAGTTGCGAGGGGAAGTGGTTTAATCTCATCCAATTTATTAATATATAGTTGTATCAAGGAAATTTGATTGCTGGCAATATTTTAAGTTTTTAACCAAACTTTCGGATGTTTATTGTTTTCAACAGTTAGATTATTTCTTTATGTTTAATCTTTGGTCGTTGGATTGTATCAATCTTCAGTTACTTCAGTCCTTTGCTAAAGTCAATCACAAATAGAGCTGATGTTGACTATGTCATGATCGAGGAAGACCTTGAAGAGCGAGAGGTTTTCATTGAGACTCTTGAGTCACGATTCTTATATCTTGCAGCAGATGCCCGATCTACATTAAGGTTGCTGAATTTACTTGGTTAATGATAGGCAGGATTTATGGTTTCTTTCATTGGTTGTATTACTTAGCAATGCTGATGTATAATTTCATTAAACTTTGAAATTGGAGAATGAAAATTTTGCATGAGTTTGAAATATTTGTTTCCTGCTTGATATTACGAGCTATGGTGCAAGCTGTATATTTTTTGTCTTTTCTGTTTAGGTTTTCAGAGAATACTGACTATATTAAGCTTCGGATTTTTATAATACCAGGGTAGTGTTGTTTTTGTGATTGATTTTTGGTTAATTACCATCGGCATTCGTTACAGGGGTTGGAGGCCTTCATATAGAAATGTCTTGCTTGCTGTGAGGAAAAAGTTAAACATTCCTTGCTCAAGCAAATTGTCAACTGAAGACCTGGAAGTCGAAATTTTTCTTCATCTTCTGCAAGATTATGCAAGGTACTCTACTAATTAATTCTTTAAACTAAAATAGAAAATGTAAAATTATAGTTCTAGGATACTTAATTAAGCATTCATAGGGAAACGTCTTGCTTGCTGTAAGAAACACTTAAAACAGTTCTTGCTCTAGCAAATTGTTAAAGAAGCCCTGAAAGCTGAAAATGTTCTTCATCTTTTGCAGGATTATGCAAGGTACTTTACTTATTAATCTTTAAACTAAAACAACCTTGTAAAATTATTGTTAAAGGATTTATGCTTTTACTTTCATTATTTTGGTTTGATAATGGAGGATAGATAAAAGGATTGGTAATTTCAAAAAAAAAAAAAAGAAAAAGAAACTTGATGCTGAGATGAGATTGATGGTTGGTATTTTTATGAATGGGTCTTGTTTGTAGGTATCCTTTCTAATTTTCCACATCAACCGAAAACAAAATTTTTATTATTTTTTTAAAAGACTTGGGAGTTTATGCAATTTTGTTTTGATTTGATTCAGAACCTAAATCCCTTTTATTGAGCATGTGTTAACGCAATCCTTTATGAAATAAGGTTTTACTGATAGCAGTTTGGTGAATCAAGGTTCAAGTTTTTGCTCAAATTTCTAATTATGTGATGCAAGGCTTTAGGGCATTAAGCTGTATCCATAATGTCAGAGAAAATTAATTGATTGATACTGCTTTGTAACCTAGACAGTGGTTAGTTTTGGAAGTAATATGGTTAAAAAAGGATCTATGGAACTGCCCTTTCTTGGAAGCATTTCTTTCATGTATTGTCTCCATAATTTATTAGTATGATGAGAAGATACACATTTATGGGTTATGCTGCTATGCAGGGCTATTAACTATACATAAGTGATTCATGTCCATTAGATTTCTATATAACGGTTCAAAAAAAAAAAAAAAAAAAAGAGAGAATTTTAAATGATAAAAACTAAAAGTATTAAAAATGGTTAATGTTTCTGTTGTAACTACCTTGTGTATTTACTGATTCTGGATGCTAGTCAAATCCACATTTTACATCCCAGAAAGGCTAAAGATTTTCATATCCAAGATTGTATTTTAATAATTCAATCCAATTATTAGTAGTCCTCTAAATTGATTGGAGGTTCAGAATCAAGATGATCCTGATTGGAGAAGTTTTATTTTTGTAAATTTTCATTTGGTTTATGTTTGATGTATTGAAGATTGTTACTTACTACAGAAAATAGACTACAGTTTTTATTGCCTTCATGACTAAACTGTAATGACTTAGAAACTTGTTATCTGTCTTCGTTTAGTGAAGAATCTGGAGTTTTTCCGGGCTTATGGGAATCTTCTAATGCTGCCGACATTGAAAATAGTCTTGAACTCGGACTCAGCCAGTGGAAGGTACAAGGTTTTGCTGCTTTGAAGGTCGGGGCAGAACAGGTCAAGTCAATGATGTTGAAGGTGCTTATACCCTATATTAGCTTAATTCAGATTTCTATTCTGATTTTCTCATTGTAAGCTATTGATATTATTCTGTCTTTTATTTCTTTGTCTAGGGTGGTGGTATTTATACATTGGCAAAAGTTTACCAATTGGTAGGCAATTCATTGTTGTTTGTTAAACCTTATATTCAATGATATTTTATTTGTTGGTATGTCGGTCTATTTTTGAAGCCATTCTGCTTCATGTGGTAGCTAGCGAGGAGATTATCTGGTAAGGTGTTCTTAGAGGCTGCTAACTATCAAATGAAGAAGGAAGTTCTCAATAAGGTGCTTATTTGGAACCACAAAGTCATCTGTATCTCACAACCTGCAGAAATTAAATTTTGTTCTGTTTGTGGGAACCCTTAAACATCTTAGCAATCCATCATCTGTGTCTGTTAAGTTTCTCATGCTGTGCAATGTTTCATTTGCTTTTATGATGCATCTATTTTATTTTCCTTAAAATAAATTGTGAGTACCTAGTTCTGCACTCATGGGGTGTCCTATGTAGTTATCCCTTTTATTCTATATAAATCACATTTTATTACTCTGATGTGTACGCTATCAAATGGGGCTGTAAGCCTTAGCCATTCCCTTCTCACTTTTCACTTACCTGAATGTCACAAAGCTGTATGGATATTATATTTCATTGAAATAGTTTCACAGGTAGGTATATCTACATGTTCATGGTCCCATGTAGGTACATATGTATGTATGTTTATGTTGCATACTGGAGTTATATCTCTGCTTTTACTATGTTTCAAACTGTTGCTGATAGAAACACGTGTCAATCACTTGTAGATTCATGTGACAATCAAACAACTTGAAATTAATGTGGAAGAAAACAAATAGAAACAAAACAAAATTTTTACCTTAACAATGTACCTTGCCAGAAAAGTTTAAGTTAGTCTCTGCCCGGACCCTCAGTCAGGACATCTTTTGATTGCAAATCCACTTGATGCACTGAGTTTCTGACAAAAAAACCTGCCCTCACAGGTTTAGGTTGGCATGGGTGATGGGTCACTAACAGGGCAGTTTAAAATTTTAATTCATAGTTCAAATGGTAAATATTTGTTCTGAGACTTGAAAGTCATGTAGTTGATCCTCAGATGATGGGATGAAAGCTGGATGGAGTTGAATATTATTGAAAATTTGATGATTGGTAGCTGAAGTGCATTTCTAGCTCATGCTCCTTGGTTTGATTATGTAGGAGATGATTTTCTTTATTTATTATGTGAATGTCTGGTGTGCTCTATAGTAGTTTGTCATCACTTGCTTGACTGAATTTGTTTGCTATCATCTGCTATCTAACTATGATTTTAGATATATTTTCTATCTTGCTTCTATACTTCATCTGAGCTTATGTGTTACAATAAGGAGCATGTCGACCTGGAAAAACCTGAAGCATGTCTTGTGCTTTCCTCATTTTCAGGGTGGACAATTAGCTGCTATCAATTTGGAGTCCAGGGCAGCCTTGCTTGCTGCAAAGCAGGTCATGATATCATCTTAAGTGTTTCTATCAGCTTTAATGTATATATTTTTTTCATGTTTAGGACATTGTCCTGAGGAGTTTTGTAACTGTTGTAAGGAATGTACTGAATGTTTATTTTTGGGGCATATGTTAAAGAGATCTTTCTTTCCGTCCTTCTCTTTCTGGGGATGTTGAAAAGCTTGTGAAATATGAATTGATTTGTATGTCAATGATAAAAGACAATAAATTTGCTTAGTATCCTATTCATAATAGTAATTTGACTTGCATTTTTTACTGTTTCAGGGGTTTGCTGGTGCTGCAACAAAATATCTGGGTCTTAGGAGTTTGGTTGGATTACTTGGTCCAATGTATGGACTCTTTCTGCAGTACAGGATAATATAATTTTTGTTACAAACCTTTATCTGTTGATGTACTTGCATCCCATTTTAAAATTTCACATAATCATGGGAGACAGGAATATTTGTTCAGGATGATAAGGAACCATATGGGTACTCTCCTAGAAACTAGCAGCAACAAGCGGCTAAAATAGCGCATTGTGGAAACATCCACTTCTGTCTGATCTTGTTGGCCTTCAAAGTGACATGAAAGCAACTAAGTAGCTGTTGTGGTTCTATCTTGCTGGGCCAAATGTTTTTGTTTTTCCAACATGCTCATGATTTTCTTTAAGAGATGTTTCTGTTTGTAGTACTGTCTAGGGATAGGTCCATTATGAGTGAATTAATGTCAGTGTACCTTGTCTGATTTAAAGAAGACAACGAATAAAGAGGCGTTGGAAGGATTAGATTTTATCTAATTGGGGATAATTTATGTTATGAAATAGATTATGTTTTATTTAATGCTAAAGTTTGTGATACTGTAGCAGTAATATTTACTGTTGGTATACCAACTTCTCGGTGAAGAGTTTTTCTGTCTCTGGGGATACCTATTCACATCTTATATTGGTTGCTTATGCAGGTTGTGGGGAACATTACTGGCCGATGTGGTTATTCAAATGCTTGGAACTGATTATGCTAGAATATTGCGAGCAATATATGCATTTGCACAGGTGAAATATTACAATGCATTTATGATATCCTGCATTAGGAGTTTGCACCATCCCAGATCCAGGTTCTTACTAGTAGGGCATTAGTACTTAGAAATTAAAGTTTAGTTGATCCATCAATTGAATTGATTAGATTACATCTGACATGCTCAGGAGTAGATTAAATAGATTTGATCTTGATACTGAGTTGGGTTGAAACAAGAAAAACCCTGTCCATATAACTAAATTAATTACTCTATTGGTTCTGTTTACTTTAGGTAATATAATAACATTAATTTCAATCAAGTTATCACTTGCTCAATCCACCTTATCGTAGATCATATGTAACGTATGGTGCTACATAGAGAAGTATTGAGATGAATTTTTGCTTTAGTTTATTGAAGGTAATTGAAGTATTTCAGTTTGAGGATCAGATGTCCTGTCCTCCCATTAGAACAAGGAAAATAATTAATAATACAGTTGATCGTAAAAAACTTTTGGATCTCTGAGGCATACTTTGAATCAACTATCTATTTTACCTTTTCCCTTTATTGTTTTACTCTCAGTGCTTCTCAATGTAATGAATTTAATTACTGATATGGATAAAGTTTTCTTCTTTGTTTGGTCAAATTAGCTTAGCATCAATTGAAGATCAAGTCTGTATATTCCTACTCATTAACTACTCAAATGGAACTTGACTATAAATCGTTTGATGGATTGGTTAACGTTAACAGGGTGGTCAACTAATATGCATTTTGAGTTTCAGTTTTATTTATATAAATGATAATATTGCGGATGGCAATGAAAGCTTTTCAGGAAAAATGAATCAGTTACATGCATATTGGTTTCCAGGGTTGTTACTAAATGGCTGTTTTTGCTTCAGATCCGTATTACTCGTACATATAGGTTGCCACCGGTCGATAAATGAAGACTCTAATCATCTGGAAGGTATCATTTTGAACTCGATCAAGCAGTAGATCCAGAGTTTAGTTGGCATGCAAGCAACGACAAGATTGAAGGTATATCTTATTTTGCCCTCATTTTTGGAGTGTGACAATGGTAGATGGTAGCTTCATGGATAAGTTGAGCTTGACTAAGAACTGACATCTAACGTCTGTCTGTAAATTAATTTTGAAATTGGAATTGCTATTGGAAAATGAAGTTCTTACTAATCTTCTGGTGCAAATGAGTTGCAAAATTTTGTTGTACAATTTTTGTATTCTTATTCATCCCTACGAACATCATAAGCAAACTTTTCTGTTCGTTAAACTTGTTTAATTACAATAAATAAATGCAAAACCAAACCCTGGCAAATGCTTGAATGAGTGGATTTCTATGTGAAGATCGTACTAGCCAAACTAGCTAGTATATGTTAGACGCTTACCTGGGAATGTAAACTTACTAATAACTTGAAATTTTAGAATAATTTTTTATTTTTATCATCGTATGAAAGCTTATCACGGTACATTATTAATCTTTAAGTAGGTTGTCATTAGCCATCCTTTCAGAGAAATATAGTAGACAATTAGATATGTTATGGTATTGCAAAAGTTTTCAAAATTAATCCGGTTGACACCAAATTTGAGGTGTGATATGAACACTTTAATTTACATTTTTGAGAGAAATCGGGTTTGATTGGGTGGTAAGTCAAATTCAGCTCTTCAACATTGATTGGTGTTTTGATTCTCAGGTGCCCCCTTGTGTGGGTGATTTACAGTTGCTCTTCCTCCCGTCCGAGAGCCGTTGTTCCTCTCCCTTTCTTAAAGGTTTCAGTTCCAAACTGCTTCCAAGTATTCCTATCAAAGAGAGTCTGGTCTGTGGTATTTGTACATGTATTATGTACTGTACTGCAATATGTCAAAATAATTTTACATTTCTGCCTACCATTCTTGGAAACAACAAAAACGTAAAATTTTTGAAGAAGTCATTCTCGTCGAATTAATGTGTCACCATGCAGCTAATACAAATACTAGAATGTCAAACTATGAATCTTTCAACCCGAACCCAAGACAACCTTCAAGGATGTTATTGCATATGGGCAATTCTTTGATTCTTTAAAATGAATTTTCATTTATATATGTATATAAAACTTTATTTAATTATAGTTTTCTTGAGAATGTTGTGGGGTTTGCTGTACAAGTTTCATAAATATTTTTATTTCTATTGTGTAATGTTTGATTGAAAATAATTTAATAATTAGGGCTTTTTTAGAGGAAATAATTTGTTTGAATTTTTGAAAATGTTTTTAAGTGCTTTTACTAAAATCGTTTTTGCTTCAAAATACTATAAAAGCGTTTCCGACTGCAATATTAGTTTGTTAAATGTAAAGCATATAGCAGTAAAGTAATTATAAAACGGCAATTAATTTTCTGGAAAATATTTGTTACCCTTTAAGGTTTGGCCAAATAGAAGACCAATGTCACTAATTTTGAAATTTATTGTAGCAAAATTACCTAAAATTTTAAAAATTGACATAGACCTCTCATAAAACATGTTAAGACATTTTTTAAACTTCTATAAATTTTTTATTGGAATATATAAGTGTACCCCTATAACGAAAGTTTTTGTTTATTTTCTCAATCGAGACACATTTACTTTTACGGTATAGATATTGTCATCCACAGATCTGGTTTTTACATCCAAATTATTAATGTATTCATTGATCAAATTTAAAAATCTACAAATTAGTATAAGCATTAAAACAAAAATGTCAATAATAATCCTATACAAACCAAATTAATTATATTTTTTTAAAATAAACTTTTTTTTTATAATATACAAAATTAATTATATTTCTTTAAAATAAATTTTCTATCTTTAGTTTTTGTTTTTATTTCTCTTAATATAAATTTTTAACCCTAATTTTAACTCTAAGTTTACACTTTATCAAGAAAAAAAAGAAGCAACCATAGCTGAAGGTTGAAGTCACTAGAATTGCTACGAAAAATGAAACTTTATTTTATCTTTTGGTCAGTCTTTACTTTTAAATGAATAAAAAACAAAAATTTAAAAGAAACAATATTTTACATTTTAAAAGATTTAGAGAGTAATTTGATATATGTAAAGATTTATAAACTTTTTTTTTTTATAGATTTTCTTTAGGAACATTTATGGAATTTTGTTTGTTTTATTTTTAACTAAGAAAGGAAAAAGAAAATTGTTTCAATTTGTAAAAGTAATAAAAAAAAAAATGAATACTTTACCAATTTATATTTGTCATTTTTCATAATGTTTTAGGAATAATTTTATCATATAAATATTTTTAGAAAAATGGTTGTTTTAATAATTTTTCATGGGTTGTAATAACCCCACCCTTACTTTTAAATGAGGCCGTTTGCAACTGATTTATCATCTCTTTATATTAAGACATATTCTATTTATATTATATAATTCTAAAACAAAAATGCAGATATGTTCTTGCTACTGCTGTTGTTGGGGCAACCTATTCCCTTGTGTACTGCTGTTGTTGGAGCAACCTATTCCCTTGTGCAGTTACCTTTTGCTATATACTATGCCTACAAACAAAAGAGGCTGATTCAAGGTGAATTGGTACCACTGATCAGAGTTCGACTTCTACGGAGACAAGGCAGTAATTGGAAGAAAATATTTTCGTTGAGACAAATAATTTACATTATCAGACTAGTTGAAGTATCTATCTAATAGAACTTTTAACTATACCTATCGATATTCTAAAGATCTAACATTTTTTCCTCAGAAATTAAGAAATACATGACGGATAGTTATTAAAAACAATAAAGATCTCGTTCACATGTTACAAAATTATATCTTCCAAACTTAAACGGTCTGCACATCTAAATTTTTATTTGACAAAAAAGAAAAATTGTGATTAAGATTATTGATATAAATATAATTTTTATACATTAAAAAATCTAATCATACATACATATAATATAGAAGAAACTGTGAAAATAATCCTCCACTATAATGTGAATTCGTTTTTAGCTACAAATAAAATTTCAATAAGTTTTAACCACTGTGAACAATTAATATTCGGTTCATAACCCAAAATTGCATAAGCACCTTAAGGATATGTTTGATACATAGGATTTAGAGTGGGATTGGAATTCATTTTTCCCATTCTTCCATATCTCAGGTTTGGAGCCATTGATGGGAATGGATTTTTCATTTCTAGACCCACCTCTATTCTCATTCAACTTGAGAAATGGAATCTCAAGTTGAATCATGACTTTTCAAAATCCTAAGTTTATGGGATTCTTTTTTTTATTATTATATATTTTTTTTTCATTTCATCTTTTCTCTCCACAAAGTCATAAACTCTGTCTCTCTCTCATCTTTACTACGTCGACCCACCACCACCACAAACCGCTTTTCATCCACAAAGTCACAAACTCTGTCTCTCTCATCTCCTCCTCTATCCAGACGAACTAGCAGCGATAAGAATCTCTCTACCCTCTCTTCTTCTTCTTCTTCTTTTTTTCTTTTTTTTCTTCTAAGTTAGGTGGTTCTGGGTTTGACGTCGAACCTAGATCCATCTGGTTTGGGTTATGGGCTCATTCTAGGTTCGTCGATGAACCCAAAACCAAATAGTCTGGGTTCAATTAGAACTCTGTTCCTTTTTTTTTTTTTTTTTTGAGTCATGTTTTGATGTTTTATTGTTATTGATGATGTTGTTGGTGCAAAAGATAATGATGTTAATAAATTAGATTGATAGTATTGATGAACTGTGCTTAATAATATTGAATTGTGGAAGATGTTATGAATTGGATTGATGATGAGATGAAGAATTGCAATTTTTTATTTTCTTCCAAATTTTTTATAAAATTAATTCTACATAATAAAAATTTTAAATTAATTTTATTTCAATCTATTCCTAACTTACACAAAACATAATATAATATAATTTTTAATCAAATCTCAAGTTCTATCAAACATGGGATAGTAATTTTTCAATCTAATTTATTCAATTTCATTTCAATTTATTCCATTTTATTTCAATCTCACATATCAATAAGAGCCTAACGTCTTTTTTCTCTCTCATTTTCCATCCCTCTTTTTCTCAACACCTTCGGATCTCTCTACTCTCTCAATTATCTATCCATGTTTTGCACTTGGTCTGTTGTGATAGAAATAATTACCTCAATAAAATAATCGGGTAGGTGAAAAGGCTGAAATTTTTTTGAACAATTTTGGGAAGAAAAAAAATAGATTTTGGAAGAAAATTGATCAAGATATACTATTCACTTAAATAAAATAATTTAGTTGTAAGTTGATAGAGTAATGCTACGTTGCCAATAAATTTATACAAATTTATTATCAAAATAGTATGAAAAATTTATTTGTAACTCCCACGTTATCAATATATCATCTCATAATTAATGTAATTATTATAAATTAATTTATGTCATCATTTCGATAATATATTTGAGTACATTTTGGATAATTTAGAATTATTCAAGTTGATAAATTTATGTATTTTATTAATTGTTAGCTCCATTTATGAAAGTTTTATGAGAAATTTAGATGGAAATTCATAAATTTTCTTTTTTAAATATTTCACGTATTATTAAATACATAAAATATATATATATATATATATTTTTATATATGCGCTTGTGAAACTGAGTCAAAGATTCTACATGAGTTGCTTATAGGGCGTAAATGTGTAAATGTACTACTAAGTGGCTGAAAATAATTTTCTATTTTTATCATTATAGGTGGTTAATTTTGAATAACCCCTATAATAGCATAAACTGTATAATGTCTTGTAAAAAATCTTTATGGAGTTTCGATGTAATTTGCTTTTTGAATTTTATCATTAGTTTTGGATAAAAGTTAAAAATCAAATCAATTTTGTTTTCATAAAGAAGACATTTTTTTTTTAGTTTAATTCCTCATCTAATTGCTTCAAGATTGAATATTTTTATTTTCTTAAAATCGCACTTTACTTCTTTTATATTTGAAGAAAAGTTTAAGAATACTAGTATATATTTTGTGACTACAAAGTTACAAAGAATACAACTCAAGTAATTTTTTTCAGTATCAATTGATCATGCTGAATATTTAGTCAATACATGCTATTAGATACACCAATTTTAAATTCAATGCTAACGTTTCAAACCCCATGAATTTGTTTTAAATATTATAATTAGATGCTTACCTATTAGGTAAATCTTCTGTATTAGTGATTACAAGCATATTATTATAATATAGTATAAGAGTTCTTCTCCTTATTTTGAATTTTTTGTTCACTATACACATTACATTGTAAGAGGTGTCTAATATACGTTCAATGTTTGTCATTTGTCTCTGAGTTGCACATAAAGAGACATTAGATATATTAATATATTAAATCGTATCAACCAATATTTTAAATATTATAATTCGATTTATCTATTTATTTAAACTTTTGAATTGAATAATTATTAACAATATAATCTTCTAGTAAAATTGTTAGCTTCTTCTTGGCAACAGGAGTTGGTGCCGATTTTGCAATAACCTTTGAATTCAAAAAATTCATTAAAGACATACTTAGAACCCTATGATGAGGAGCACTTGTCCACTAAGCATGTATTATTGGGATTGACAAGTGCATACTTATGTGTCGAGCACTTATCCACTAAGCATATATTATTAAGATTGATAAGTGGATGCTTATGTGTGGAGCACTTGTCCACTAAGCATGTCTTGCACGATTTAGGGAAAGATTGTGTGTGTATTCATTTGGCTTCTTTAAATAGCCTAGAAGATTTATGAATAAAGAGGAGAGACACTTACGCTTCCAAAACTTTTTCCCCACTTATTCCTCTCTAAAAACTTCTCCATTCTTGTTTAATCACACACCAACTCATCATTTGGTATCAAAGTCTCGTTCTGTTTTGGATACCCGAGGCAAATCTAATGTTGAATTTCGCAATGAAGTTAGCAAAATGCTAGCCCGCCATGAGTCGAGCTTTGATTTGCTTAACAGTGACTTCAACCAAGTCAACATAGCATTACAAACAACTATTACTGAACTTCAAGCACTGAGAACTCATTCTATTGCCCATGCTCCTGACATCAATCCTTTTGGCCATGTTGATGCCTCTACCTCCTATAATTCTGCACCAAGAAACACAACCCAGACTTTTATATCTAGAACTCCACTAGTGACCATGACCATACTCATTTGAAATTGTCCTTTCCAAAGTTCAATGGGGAGAATTCAACAGGATAAGTTTATAAGGCAGAGCAATACTTCAACTTCAAGAATGTCCCACCTGAACAATAAGTACAACTTATCTCTTTCCATCTAGAAGGCATCACATTACAATGACACCGTTGGTTTACCAAATTCAATGGGCCAATAATCTGGAATGAATTCACCAAAGTTGTGTTTATTCGCTTCAAGCCAATAGATTATGAAGATGCCTCTGAGGTTCTCACACAGCTCATACAAACCTCTTCCATGGTTGAATACCAGGAAGCTTTCAAAAAACTTTCGCATAAGGTGGATGGACTATTAGAAAATTTCCTCATTCGATGCTTCGTGGTAGGTCTACGGGATAACATGCAGTTAGATGTTAAGATAAAGCAACCACGTTCGTCAGTAGATATAATCAAAGTCATGTGGTTATTGGAGGAATGAAATCAACTACAAAAGAAATCAAGGGGCTCATTCCATAATAATCTATCACAAACATCAACTCTAAGGCTTGGAATGTAAAACATAACCGGAATACTTGGTTTTCCACCTATTCAAAAGGGAGGTCAACCTACTAAAAACTTTCCTATTCCATTTCAGCGTCTAACCAATCAAGAAGCTCACGAACATCGTGAAAAAGGGCTTTACTACCATTGTGACGAAAAGTATGTTCAACAGCACAGATGTCAAAAACCACAGTATTCGTGATTGAAGATCAAACTCCTACACTCACATCAGAAGCAAAATATTGGATGGATGGACCTACACTATATGATACTATTCCAAAAATTTCTCTTCACGCTATCTCTGGTACATGACATCCTCAAACAATTAAGGTTGGTGGCATCATACCAAACAGCCCTGTTACAGTTCTTACTGATGGTGGAAGCACCTATAACTTACTCAATCAATTCGTGATGACTGAATTGGGATAACGGTGGCTAGCGATAAAGTTTTCCAAGTCATTGTGGCAAACAGAGATAAGATAGAGTGTCCAGGGCAATGTTTATGTCTCTATTTGCTCATCCAAAATCATTAGATAATAACTAACTTTTATATTTTACCAATCACAGCTTGTCAAGTTGTTTTGGAAGTATAATGGTTAGAGAAGTTGAGGCCAGTAGAGACTGACTATTGCAACTTAATTATGACCTTCAAGTAAGATGGTCAGACTTGAATCCTTTAAAGGATGTGTCAGCCTTATTTCTTTGTAACGAATGACAAAGAGCTATAATATTTGGAAGACATTTGCTTGTTTTTGCATGTTAATTCCGATAATGAAGTCGATAACTCAAGTTGACAACCGACCGACATGACAAAACTCCTCATTGATTTCCACCATATTTTTGACCTTCCAACAAAATTACCACTTTCCAGAGTTCATAATCATTGAATAATTTTGTAACCAAACCAAGGACCAGTTAGTGTCAGATCCTCCAAATACCCATATTACTAAAAAAATGAGATAAAAAAAATGGTGAAGGTGTTATTTGAGATTGAGCTTATTCAACCTAGTAGAAATCCATTTTCTTCCTCTGTATTGCTTTTAAATAGTATCACCGTAAAAGATAAATATCTCATTCCATTAATTGATGAGCTTTTGGATGAGTTATATAGAGTTAAATATTTTTCCAAGCTAGACCTTCGTTCCGACTACCATCAGATAAGTGTCCATGAGGAAGACATAGCAAAGACAGTCTTTCGTACTCATAATGGGCACTATGAATTCAGTCATATCATTTGGGTTGACTAACGCTCGAGCTACATTCCAATATCTCATGAATGATTTATTACGGCCTCACCTGTGACAATTTGTGTTGGTATTTTTTGACGATATATTGGTGCTTAGCAGAACTTGGACTGATCATTTATTTTATCTTAAGATCGTTTTAACAAATTTTATCTAACAATTGCTTGTTTGAAATATAATCGAAGCGTCATTTTGAGGTGTTACAGGTTAAATATCTTGATTATATAATCTCTGCGAAGGGCATAGCAGTGGATCCAGCTAAAATCCAATGAGTTCTAGAATTGCCACAAGCAACTATTGTAAAAAAAGGTTCGAGAATCTTTGGGATTGGCTGGATATTATAGGAAGTTTATCAACGAGTTCGGAGGAATTACAGCCCCTCTAACATGCCTATTAACCAAAGATGATTTTCACTGGACTCAAGAAGCAGCCGAAGCCTTCAACCGATTAAAACAATCTCTCATGTCTCCATCTATCCTTTGTTTATCAGATTTTTCTCAGCAATTTATTATTGAATGTGACGAATGTAAAGTTGGCATCAGTGTTGTTTTATCATTGTAAGGACAACCAGTAGCATATTTTAGTGAAGCTCTTAATGGTACTACTCTTAACCTATCCACATATAAGAAAGAGATGTTAGCAATCATGAAGACAGTTCGTAAGTGGTGCCCACATTTATTAGACAAACCCTTTATCATCCGCACATACCAGAAGAGTTTGAGATTTTTATAAGAGCAACGAGTGACAACTCCAGTCCAAGCTCGTTGGCTTCCAAAATTGTTAAGGTTTAATTATACAATTTGTTAAAAAAAAAAGGAATGAGAATGTTGGTACGAATGCATTGTTGCGACAAGTAAAGTTTGAATTCCTAGTTGTTTCTCTACTTGTGACTACTTGGTTGGATGTACTGAAAAATGACGTTGTTGAAGACCTTTTTTACACAACTTTGTATAATTGGAACTTAAAACACCATTATTAGAAACCTGATGGAATTTGGTTTAAAGAGGGACGACTAATTTTGAGTCCAACCTCAACTCTACTACCTATGACTTATCAGAAAGTCACTCTTCACCAGTGAGAGGTCACTTCGGATTTTACAAAACTTTGAGCAAATTAAAAATAAGATTTTTCTGGCCTAGTATGCGCACTTATGTCAAAAAAAATTATTACAAAGTGTGATGTGTGTCAAAAGTGCAAAGCAGAATGTTTGAAACCAATAGGTCCTCTTTAATCTCTACTCATTTTATCAAAAATCAGGACTGATATATCCATTGACTTTGTCGAAGGTTTACCACTCTCCCAGAGACATTCAGTAATTATAGTGATTGTTGATTGCTTATCAAAGTATGTGCACTTGTGCCGTTGAAGCACCTATATATAGCGGCAATAGTGGCCAAGGCCTTTGTCACCTATATCGTCAAGTTTCATAGGATTCCAACTTTAATTGTAAGTGATCAAGATCAAATTTTTATTAGCTCATTCTAGAAAGATTTGTTTCAATTACAAGGTACTAAGCTTTCTATGAGCTCTAGCCACCATCCACAAACAGATGACCAAATTGAAGTGATTGATCGCATCTTAAAACAATACTTGAGATGTTTCACATGGGAGCAGCCTAAGAAATGGATGGAGTGGCTTCACTAGGTTGAGTATAGTTACAACACCTTTGTACATTCTGCCACCAAAATCTCACCTTTTAAAGTTGTTTATGACATTCCTCCCTCTACTCTTCTTCCTTATATGGGGGACACAACTAAGGTATAATTAGTTGATGAACTTTTATAAGAAAGGGAGGATATACTATGAGACTTGCACAATAATTTAAAAATTGTCTAGGATCGAATGAAGAGCCTTGCAGATCAGCATCAATAAGATGTGAGTTTTGATATTGAGGATTATGTGTACACAAAACTTTAGCCTTATCGTTAGAAATCTGTGGCATTTCAAAGTTCGTTGAAGTTGGCTCCATGATTTTTTGGACCTTTCAAAGTCTTGGCTAAAGTTGGGCCAGTTACATATAAGTCGGAATTGCCTCCAAAATCTCAAATTCATGAAAACCCATGTGTGTTCTAAAGAAAAAACTAAGAGCTTCAGTGTTGGCTTCTCCGATGTTACCCCTATGTCAGATACTTCTACTCTACTTCCTCAACCAGAATCTATCCTGGATCGTCGAATTATTAAAAAGGGATATTATCAGCCAAATACAAAAATTTTGGTTAAACGGACAGGAGCACCAGTAGAGAATGCAACATCAGAAAATCAATGACATTTCACCAAGACTTATCCAGATTTCATCCTTGCGGATAAGGACTCTACAAGGGGAGGGGAATGATGTGGAGCACTTGTCCACTAAGCATGTATTATTAGGATTGATAAGTGGATGCTTATGTGTGGAGCACTTGTCCACTAAGCATGTTTTGCATGATTTAGGGAAAGATTGTGTATTAGATTGGCTTCTTTAATGAATAAAGAGGACAGAGACTTGCACTTCTAAAACTTCTTTTCCTCTCTTATTCTTTTCTAAAACTTCTCCATTCTTGTTTAATCACAAACCAACTCATCACCTCACCCTAGCAGCTTTGGGTGTTCCAGGGCAGCAGAGTTCACGTCTAAATTTGACAAGTCCCTAGACAGAGGAAATATTGCTACCGGTCTTCTCTTTGTGGTTTTCATTTGCATAGTTTTTTCTTTCTGTTCTTTCCTTCGTTAAAAAAAGAGCAAGTACCAATCTCTTGGGCTGGGAGCTACCTCTAGTGTTCCAAAGTCACAATTTGTAGGTCTATAGACCATTCAAAATAAGAAAATTGTTGGGTTTTTTCCTTTCCTTTGTGGTGATCTGATCACAAGAAAGCAATATATACTATTGGGTGTTAAAATTTATATGTGAAAGACATATACTAATTCCATGATCATGTAGTATGTAACAGCCCGAACCAAAGGAATCATTTAGTACGTTATTATCAATTACATATATATACACACACACACACACACACACGCATAGTTCCAAAGAAAATTTTCAGGCCAACAATTAAGGATTTTGTTGTGATGGTGATCTGATTACAAGAAAACAATATGTACTTTATATGTGAGAGATATACTAATTTATGATGATATAATTGCACGAACAAAACAATCAAATAGTACGTTATTATTAATTTCTTTATATATATATGTATATATGTATAAAAGTAAATGATAGTAATGATCAAAATAATTAAGAAAAAGTATAGTCACCTCTAGTGGATGGTTTAGTTTTGACCTCCTTTGTAGAGAAGGTTTTTGATAAATGTAATCTTTAAGCTAGAGCTATCTAAAATTTAATTATCAGTTAAATTATCCACAAATTGTACTATATTTTTTATAAAATGGAAAAGAAAAAAAAAACTATATAGCTATTATGTATATAATAGTGATAGGATTCTAATTTAAGAGTTGAATTCAACGAATAAAATATTTTAAAATCAGAAAATAAAAGATTTAAAAAATATATAATTTTGTTAACCGGTCAGTATAAAAACTGTATAATATATAGAATAAAATTCATGCCAGTTGTGTCGATTTGGAGAATATACAACTAGTACAAATAGGTCAAACTACTGAATTAGGCTCAATTATGGTGATTTAAGATACAGACGAATGTACAATGGCATCTGCGTCAGGACGGCAGCAGCGTGCAGCATAATTGCACAACTCTGATGCACAATAAGGCCCATCATATTCTTACGATCGGGCCTGTGAAAACCCATTTGTACCTGACATTTTTTAATTACCATGTTCAGGTGGACCATTACGGTCCAAAGTGATCATGAAACTAAAAATAAAATCGGGAAGCAATAAATAATTGAAATAATACCTTTGTTTTTGGCTTCTCTTTCATATAATCAAATGATAACGTGGGATTTTACCTTCCTTGCATCTTTAAAAATCTAAAATATCTTCAGTATATTTTTTATATTTTAAAAATCTTGGATTACTTAATTAAAATATTATTGAAAAATCAAAATTCTAATGATCTTTTATAATTTGTATCATTATTTTTAGAAATTTTGATCCCGAAATATATATATAAATATGTATTGAAACTGGCATTTACTTAACTCTAGAATCTCTATCCTATTAGAATATGAGCTTAATTTATGTAATTTTATTACACATATGGTTTAGATCATCCATGGTCAACAATCAATAATTTTTTTTATAAGAAAAACTGAAGGCAGCTTAAAACCCTAAAGTAAGTGTGTTTTATTAATAAATAATGGAAATTTAAAGGCTATTCTTATGTATTTTCCCTAAAAATAATAATGACGCAAATATAATAAAATTATGTAATAAAATCCACCATTCAAAGACAAAGGTTTCTGAATTACTTGTAAGTAGGGAAATTCTTATAAATGAAGTGAAAGTGGTTTACAATGCTATTAGCTAGTTAGGTGCGGTGAGATTTTAAATAATCAAAAAAAAGATATTCGGTAAAATTCCATTGATATCAGGATTTACAAATGATAATTAGTTTGTATATAGTTCAATTATGATCTCAAGTAATAAAGAATAGGGCATTGGTCATACCAATTTTATATTTGTTCATATAAATAAAGTTAAACTAATAAAGAATCTTCATCGTGTCTTATACAAGTGTAATTTATTCAGATAAAATTTTAGATTTTGAATAAAACGCCAATCAATCGTTAAAATAATGATAGTAGGAGGACAACCAACCCAACAAAAAAATAATAATAATAAAAGGCCAAGTTAGGGTAATAATAATTGATGGATGAAGCAAATAAATAAAAAAGGGATTTGATATTTTCTCAAAGTAGGTTAATAATGATGGTAGCCATGCAGACCAATTAGTGGTTGTAATATAAGGGCTGTCATATCCGTATCATTAGTTATTATTTTCAATTGTTAGTGTTCTTGTCTCTTGTTTTTTGTTTTTGGTATTCTGGATTTTTGTTTTTCGTCCTATATAATCATCATATATGTAATGTAACAGGGTTCAATTCATTCAATGTGTTTTAATGATTCAAAGAAACTGTTCTATTTTATAAGATATTTAACCAGTGACATATATCTTTATTTGTATGTCCCACCGACCCCATTCTACAGTCTCCTCTCAAAGAGACACTTGATGAAGAGACTCACACACCAACCTTCTGTTCAGACAACATGGGAACTCAACAGTCCCTTCTAGGGGAACGGAGGCCCTTGCTAGAGAGCAAGACCGAACTCTGATCCAACTCTAATATCACTTTTTAGAATTCAAATTATATTCAACCCTGAAAATTAGTCTGTGGAACCGTGACACCCCCAGCTTATAAGTATAAGATTTTGATCCTTTTAACCAACTCATATCATATGAAACTTTGTAGGGAAAGCAACACCTCGGCTTATGTATTTAAATAAAATACCCCTTTGATTACTCATATGAGATTTTAAGACTCAGCATAAATTTAGTTAAACATTCTTGCAAGAGAAAAATATTATTTACTTTTCATGATGTTAATTTGCCAAAGATGAGGCAGACCTACCAATCTGAAATTTGTTTTTTACTCTTTTGGAAAAATAAATTAAATATTTTTATTAACTTGTCTGTTAAATAATAAAATTCTACCCATGTTTCATAAAACTTATAAAAATTTATCTTTTAAATATATATATTTTTTCTCGTAATTACATATTGAAATAATAAATTCAATTATCAACTATTAGATTTACATGCTTTCACTTTATTTGATTTAACTAACAATCATTTATATTTAATCAATGACAATATACTAAATTAATTTCAATGCACACTAAGGTAAAAATTATTATCTATATTCCCTCTCTTTCAAGTCTCAATTATATAATAATAATAATAATAATAATAATAATAATTTTACTGCAATAAATTTTATAAAGTGCATATATATTTTTTTTAAGAAAAAAGAGATTTGGAAAAGAGGGAATATATATTTCCTTTTTTTCAAATCTCTTTTTTTTTTTCTAAAAAAAAAAACATATTTATATTTTTTTTTTGTTTTAACTTTTTTTTTTTTGTTTTTCAGATATTGTGAATTTATTTACATATATATATATATGTGTGTGTGTGTGTGAGATTTATGTGAAATTTATCATTCAAACATCTCAAATTTTATTGATAAATACACATAATTAAAATAAATGAGTTTAACTACATTCCTAAAGAAAGTGAAAGTCTTGAGTTTAAAATCCAAATAAATCCAAAGTCTTGAGTTTGGATTGCAAACTCAAGACTTTCACTTTGTTTATGAATGTAGTTAACTCATTTATTTTAATTATGTGTATTTATCAATAAAAATTGAGGTGGTTGAATGATAAATCTCACATATTTAGATAACGTGATTATAACTTCTAAGTTTTATATATATAGGTTTGGGAGACATAAATTTCGACACAAATTTTGACATAATTTTTCAACAATTGGACTTAAAAACAATAAATGGTGTATATTGGTTGTTAATTTTGAATTTGTATACATAACTTTATTTTATCTCTACCTTTTATTCAAATAATGAAATTATCAATTCAATTTTTATTTAATTTTTTCTTTTCATTCAGTTAACCAAATTATGCTAACAATATATGAATTTGAAGTTTTTAACATAAACTTTCAATTAAAATCCATATTGCATATATTTAAATAAACATATTGATTAGAATTATCGAAAATAAAAAATCAATTAAAAAATAAATAAATAATAAAAATAGAGAATAGAAAAAAAAATTAAAAAATAATAATAATAAACAAGGAGAGAGAAAATAGTGCACATACCTAGTGTAACACAGTTCGCCAATAATTCTCCTCTTTTCAAGAAAAATTAGATCCGCATTATTCATTACTTTTTAAGTCCAATGATTTAATAATTGTATCAAAAATTATGTTAAAATTTATTTCCCTCGATCCCACGCTATACGTAGATATAATTAATTTTCATTCAAGATACTTTTCTTCAAATGAAGGTAGCTAAAAGCAGAAGTCAATGTTGAAATTAATTTGCAGAGAACTCTGATGCCATTTATTGGAGTACTTGGATAAAGCTTCACCAGAATTATCAAAATCCAACTCAATAATAACATCACCGCAGTTGCGTCAGACAAAAAAAGGAAGAGGCCCCTGGCAGAAATGCACATGCCCCGAGAAAAAGAAAAAGGCCAACTCAAATAAAACCCTTTCTAAAAGCTCTGACGTTGGCCTTTTATTTTTGGTTTTTCCTCATGAAATGTAGCAGCATGACCTCAACCTAGATAGTAGCATTTTTTTCAACACCAACTAATTCTCTCCCAACTGAATGAAAAAAATAAAATAAAATAAACAAACAATAGAGAGAGAAAAGGGTGTCCATATATGATCACATGTTTGTTATTTCATAAATTTATATTTTTAATCTAAAATATGTGACGTTCAACTTTGTAAGTTGCCATGAATATATTATAACTCCAGTATATATCCATAAACGATAACATAGTTTAATAGAGTGGTACCAGTCTTGTGACTAATAAAGTATCAAAACCCTAATAAAAAGCTATGAATGGTCTCTGCATAAGAGGAAAGATTCTGCGCTGCTTCTGCCATGCACCATCACTGCTCTATCTATGGCCCTGATTCTGATGAGAAAAAAAAGATGAGAGAGATGTATCAAATTCGCGTGCAGTGAATGAATGAATGGGAGTTTGTTTGTGTCTGTGTGTTTGTGCTTTGAAGGAGGTTGAGGAGGACCAGTGAGTCTGCCAATTACCATTACATCTGTGGCACTGAAAAACATGGCGTTTTTGCTTTTACATTTATGTGAGCAGACCAGAATTGCAGAGGGAAAAGGCGCTTCTGATTCCTCTCTTTCTCTCTCTCTCTCTCTCTCTCTCGCGCGGGCGCGCGCGCGCGCTCATACACACACACTCTCTCTCTCTCTCTTATCTTTGAATGAAAGTTTGAGTTATAAATAGAGGTCAGAACTGTTCTTTAATGCTTGAGAAGAGAAGGTGGTCACCTCCAATTTCTGACCTGCTCAGCCTACAAAGATCTTCAAATAGTCCAAATAGAAAATCCAACACTACCAAAACTTTCTTTTTTTTTTTTTTTTTTTTGACGGGAACACTACCAAAACTTTGAAGCAAGAGAAAGTGTGTGTTTCTCTCACATCATTCAATGAAATAGTTTCATATTTGGTGTAAAGCAAGAGTAGGGCTCAATACAGTGCCATTCCACTTAATAAAAGGAAACATCTTGACTATTTTTCAATTAAACATAAGTGATCATTTTGTTGTTAACTAATAGATAAGTATATCAACGGCTATAAAATGAATAGTGATAAAACAATTCATCATTTGCAACTGTATTGGCTTTTTTCCTCATAGTGTGAAACTTAGCAAACAAACAGTTGAATATGTAGACAATGAAAAACCACATCAATGATAGTTAATGATTCCCATTAATTATTGTAATGTAAATGACAAAGAATATCCCACATTTGTATCAAACAGTTTTTATTGATGCTAATTTATCATCAAAACTCATCTCCATACATTTTCCTTTAAAACGAATTAATCAATGAACAAATAACATCGATCACACGAGTAAATTGTAGGACTCATCAACCATTTCACTATTAATCAACCTTGAGATCATAACCATAATAATCACAACACCCCACTTGGTATATTAATATGTAGATATAACAAGGAAAAAGAAAAAAGAAAAAAGAAATTAAAAGAGATTAACATAAATTGACCTAAAAAAAGGATTTTTAACTTATAATGGAAGTCAAATATATATAAATAATTAACTAATTAACGGTTCTTGCAAGATGATGATCATGAAGAGTTCGATGATGATCGTTGTCTACTTCACCTTCTGTTATGGCAGATGACATATGACTCAAAACCAAAGAGTTCTCATGATGATTCTCAGTAGCCATATTTCTTGCCTGAAACTGCTGCTTACACGCGTGACAAGTGATTCGAAGAATGGTAGAGTTGATTTGCTTTATTGCATGCACTTTTAGAGCCTGAGCTCTGTCCAATTCAGCTTGCGCTTGCTGTCTGATCCTCTTTGCATTTGCAAACTCTTGCTCAGCCAATTCAATCTGCCTCTTGGCAGCCTGCCTGGCCTCTTCCGCATACACTTTCTCCGCCATGGCCAGCCTCAACTGCTCTCTCGCTTGCTCCTTAAGCCTGGAAGCAGCCATTGTTGGTTTCTCGATATAATTGTTCTTGCATATCTCCTTCTTCGAAGCTGTGTTATTCGATTCGTTGTTATTCTTTTCGCAACAAAAATCTGACGACGCAATTGAGAGCTGCAGCTGCGTAGAGTGGTTATCATCTACCTTAGGTGAAGCTGGATTCAATGTGCTCGAAAGCTGGAGCTCCAAATTGTGGTAGTTTGTTGTTGCATTTTTAGAGGACTTGTCTTGATCGGTTGTAGTACTAGTGGGGTTCAAGAAAATGGCATCGGTTATTGGTTTTGGTATGATCAAACTAGCAGGCCAAGGAGATGTGCTAAAATTGGTGTCACTGGAGGGGCTCGGGCTCGAGGCAGTTCGTGACAAACATGCCGGTGGTGGCTGCAGCCTTGGTGGTTCTTGGCGGAGCCGTCCCATGTTGCAAGCATCTTGATGTTCGATGAAACTCTCAACTCTATACACAGGAAGAAAAATTAAAACATAAAAAAGAAAAAAGGAAAAATGATGGATGGAACATTAATTTAATTAAAAATATAAAGATGTTATATGTTATGATTCCATGTAGCTTAAAAGTAGAACAAAGAAATATTCAAAAAAGGGCTTGATTGATCTCGGTGTCTTTATCGATGAAGATGAGCATGAGAAACAAGAGATAAGAGGAGATCAAGTCATTAACACAGTAAATTAAAGGAAAATAATAATAATTAATGTTGCTTGAAAAGTGATTGACTGGTGTTGAAATAGTAAATGAATTTGATTTCTTTTTTAAAAAAATAATAATAATGAACAAAAACATGATATTTGATCAACCGTTATCATCATCAATATTTTGTCCAAAACTTTCTTGAAGAATTCAAATCCAAATAAAACAAATTAGAATGAAGTAATAATTACCTTGAGAAAACACGACCACAATCACAAGAATGGCCTCGGGTGCCACAAGTTTTGAGATGTGCTTTGTAATCCGATTGAACTGCATAGCCTTTTGAGCACTTCTCGCAGACCCATTGTTTGTGGTTGCTGTGCTTTCTCCTGTAGTGCTTCTTGATCCCTACAAGGTCACCGAGGGCGTGGCAGGGATCATGGTGCAGGCAGCTGGGCTCCGGGCAGACAAACACCCGCTTCCGGACCACCGGAGTCTCCCTCTTGAGCAGCTTCCATGGCACCTTGTGCCTTCTCCTGTGCATCTGTAGGTTTTGGTCTCGCTGAAAACCCTGGTTGCAGATCTCGCACACGTAACGATCCGATTCGAGGAGGGTTTTTGGGGAGAGCGAAACCACTTCTGCATCTGGATCTGCATCGATATATACCAATACACGAATGAAATCACACATCCGTCAAATCAAAAATACTTTAAACACACCATATATCCGAATTTCCCAAATTAAAAAACATATGAAAACAAGAACAAAATAACTTTTTTTTAAAAAAAATTAACATACCTGGAGTACCTGCTGGTCTTCTCTTTCTCTTGTTATTATTTCCATTTTCCAAGCAAGAAAATGGCTCTGAAGAAGGGATTGTTGGAGACGGTGTGGTATTGGCTAACATGGGGTTTCACTGATTATTGCAATTCTAAGTTCCAAAAAAAATAAAAATAAAAGAAACAAAGAAATAAAGAAGGAAGGAAAAAAATTCTTGGTTGATTGATAAGTATCAAAAACACACTCTTCTCTTTCTTTTCACTTATAAAAAAGTTTATATAAAATATAAACTATAAGAGGGTATAGCTAACTAAAACATGAAGCTAAGCAAGGAAAGGGAAGGTGAAAAAGCACTTTCCTTTCTTTCGGTTGATTTCAGCTTTAAACTTTCAGCTTTTGCTTATGATGATCAGCTTTTTTTTTCTCTCTCTTTTCTTTCTTCCTTTCTTTCTTTGTTTCTTCCAACACTCATCTTCATCAGGTATTGTTTGAAGAGTGTCCTTAATAGACTTCTTCAAAAGGGTGTTAAGGAGAGAGAGAGAGAGAGAGGGCCAATCACAGTGCTCGAAACTTGATCCCACATGCAGAAGAAATGGGCCAGAAAATGAAAAACATCCCCACAAAGAAACAAAATCCTCATAATTCAGCACTCTCTCTCTCCATCTCTACACAGTAAAATTTTCCCATGCACAAATACACCCCCACTCCTCTCCCCATATATATATATACAAGTATATTCCATTTCTGTTGATATGAAAGAGTCTGCCTTACATTTTATATATCCGAACAAAATTATGTTATTAATATAGATTCTTTTAAATATTTAATATGATTTTATTTAATGAATAAATTCCCGAATATTTTACCAAAATTTTTCTCAATGTTGGACCAAGTTTTTTTAATTATTTTTTCAGGGTTAATTTTTAATTAAGTCTATAATGCATAAAAAATATTTTATTTTTCAAAAAAATGGAAAATAAAATTGAATTATAAAAAGCATGTATTTCTGTAAAGGACAGCAAGTTTAAATGTAAATTAACAGGTAAATGCCTTGATTTTGAAATTTTATTAGACAAATTAGCAATAACCAGATATATTGTCTCATTGAAATTTTTTCACTTTGAAGAGAAGATATCTGCTGAAATCAGTAATTAAGATGTTGAAATCCTATTACACATAATATTCAACATCCTCACGTGAGAATTTTTCATGTACCTACATGATTCATACACAAACACTATTTTATTATATGCGTATATCTATCTTCTATTAATATCTCTTACCCAAACACAATATTATATCCATATCTATCATCTTCCAAAATATTTAGTTACTAAAATACCCCTGGTTTCCAATTACTTGAAGCTGAAGCAGCTGCTTTAAAGAACATTAAAGATGTTAAGTCACCTTCAAGGGTATAACAGTCAATAGGGACTTCATTTTCTGTGCCCAATGTCCAATACTTGGTCGGCTTTTCGAAATAGACTGGCTTGTAATCAGATCATTAACAGTGAGTTTAAAGCTGCACGATTGGCTTCTATTCCTGAAGTTGCCAATGGTTCGGTTTTAATTATTTGGTCCGATTGCCAAAATATATCCCTGGATCAGATTAATCTAATCCCACGTAAATCATAGATTTCAGAGTCAGGATTGCCCTTTTGTTCGATTTCTCTAGAATAAAACTATTCCAAACTTAGTGTCTATATATATAAGCAGCCAATTTCTAATGTCGTTGTTCCGGGTCTTTTTTTTATTTGGTTCGGATTTCTTTCACACTTAATATATTTAATTTCAATTGTAAATATATTTAATACAGAAAACAACTGGTCACAATCTTAATAGGAACCTGACGCAACATTTATAGTGAATAATTAAGTGGATGAGTAAGTTAGATATCAACTATATATCTTTAATTACTAAAGTGGATATATGTATATATATATATATATATATATATTGTAATGTTAGACTTTCTAACTATTTTGCTTAAATGATGTGGTTTGTGAATTTTTAAGATTTATAAATTATAAGATGATGTGATGATTAATAAGATCTTGATAATGCATATGTTATATAATTTTGGTATGAATTTAAATAAAATATATGAAAAACCTAATATTACTTATATATATCAACGACCTTTAATTGGTAAATCTTTATAAATATTAAGGTTATGGATGAAAACTTGGTTAACAAAACAAAAAAAAAAAGAAACATATTTTATATTTATATACAAGAGTTATCTTTTTAGTGCAGTTGAATTGAAGAAGTTAGTGCAAACTATATGGGTAATTGATTAAATATAAGTGAGATTGGATAAAGTTAAAACAAGTGAATTTCTAATTATTAATAATTGTGAATATATATATAGTATACATGATTTTAAAAGGTAAGAACCAATCAATTAAATTTATCAATTGTATTCTTTCTTCTAAAATAAATTTTTGTTTCCATTTAATTCAAATATAATTGATGAATTGATTATTATTTTTTAAAATTAAGTATACTTAATTATAAAAATATTATATATACGTAGACCTTTTAATTTTCTTTATTAAGTTTATACATATATTTTTGTTTCTTCTCCTTACATATCTTTTATAAAATATTATTTTGAAGGCAGTACGGTTCTCAATAATTAACAACTTAGTCTATAATATTATGTGAAGCAGAAGGCTTATTAATTGTAGACCACTTTGTTTTTTTTGTTTTTACTCCCGTTTTGTGTGAACATGAAAGCCAAGTCATACGTAAGATATTTAATTAATGGAAGATCATGTTTAGTCTTTGTTTTAGTACGTGTACGCCATCATTGCATGACACGTTGCACTAAAAATAATACACAAGATCATATATCATTCATCAAAGCCAGGAAACAGTGCATAAATCCTACGGTGGGGATTAGAAAACCAGTGGTGGGGTGTAGGATTTTATGGTGCAAGCGTGCAACATGGAATCAATCTCTCTATGTCTCTCTCTCTCTCTCGCTCTCTCTCTTTCTTTTTAGTATTGAAAGAATCTAATGCAAAAGAAAGAGAGTAAAAACTCCGACACCAGAAATGTGGCCTCCTGTTTGGTGGCTGCCGGGTTCAAAAAGCGTGGGACCCACCCCCAAAGTGTCCCTTAAACCATAATTTCACCACCACGGCACCACCACATCGTTCCCTCCTTTATTTTTTCTTTTATCCATAAAGAGATTAATTATAATGACCGCTAACCGGTCACAAATATAGAAAAAGTAAAAGGAAACCCCTTGAATTGGAAATTAATACGGCTTCTCTGTTAAAAAGAGCTCGTGGAGAGCGGAGTCTAATGTCTACAAAAGTTAGTTTTATTTGTAACATCCGTTCATAAATAAAGTAATTAATACTGTCTCTTTTCATATTCATAAAAAATGAGTTCCACAATAAAATTTTATTAATATACATTGGTTTCGTAATATCTTTACTGTGTGACCCAGAAACTTCGTTAGGTTATTGTTATACGCAATATAGTTTTTGCAACTTTTTTTTTCCTTTAAAATTACCAATCACAGTTATGCATTTATTTAAATAGTTAGATAAAGAGAATATATTTGTCGGGGAATTGAATAGTCTTGTGAGAAGAGTAGAGATGGGGTTTGATGGTTATAATAATGTATATACATATAATAATAATAACATAAGTTAAGGAAGTATAGAAAAGTATGATTAGATTCGGGATCGACAACAATTGGGGAGGATGATTGCAAAGGACATTCACTTGTGATGTTTGCATGTGTTTAAGAATCAAACTCTCATCATCCCCCCATTGCTTCTACTCAATAAACAAAAACAAACCAACTTGAGCAGCAGCTTTGCTTTTTCAATATTGTCTTTATTCTATTCCCCATCATCAACAAATACCGCAGACCAGAAAACACAAACACACGTACTTTCGCTCTCTCTCTCTCTCTAGTCTCTTCCGACTTTATATTTTATACATCCAACCAAATGTCGAATATATACACACAAATTTTTCGGTATAAACATCTGCAATTTTTTTTTTTTTTTTTGAACTCTCAAATTATTCCTCTAGTGACTGATTTTTCACATTTAAATGAAATTAACAAAAAAGTAGACCTCACATATACATACACATGTGATGAATTTTAATGTTATGATGGTCAAATTAGTTTTGTTTGTCTCCTTTTACATGATGTTGATCACTGTTCCATTTCTGATAAGTTCAACTCTACATGTAATAATTTCTATGAAATAAATAATGATTCTAGTGTCACTTTGCTTTTGTTTGCATAATTAGTCATGAGAAGAACGGCTAGAAAGTAATTATAATTTTTTAGATTTATATAAAAACAAGAAAGTAATACAGAATTAATAGGGCCATTAGGCCCAGTTTATTGGACCTGGACTGATATCCCACTTTATTGAGCAAAACCTTGTTCATTTTGGTAAGATCATTGTGGACAAACGTACGCTTACCCCTCACATGCCAACAAAATTTACTTTAACCCTCTCAAATTCTGTGTAGCCACGCAAAAATGTACTTTTTGTATTTTCAAATATATCTTAGAGAATAAAAAAAAATTGATTAAATTATTTCAAATTCACTTACATATACTACATTCCATCTTAGCACCAGCCATTGTATCTCTCCCTCCCCTTTAATAATATAGGTTCAAGTTTCACTAAAAACATTTTATAAACATTGTGTGAGTAGTTTTTTTTCTAATTATTATATAAATATTTATCTTTTCCATTTAAGAGAGTACGTATATATATTATCTCCAATTCTTTAAATATGAACTTTAAAAAATAATTAAAAAAAATACCCCCATATATATAATTTTTAATGCTGTTGAAGCATTTTAATAAACCTAAGGTCCACGCTACTAAAATTTCATATTTGTTTTTTTCTTTTTTTGAAATAAAAATTTCATATTTGTTGATGTCCATAGATTTTAAAGAATTGGTTTATACATCATTGGATATTTTATAATTGGTTTGTGACGTTTGATGCTATATAACTCGTGTCTTATTATTTTTTCTTCTCAATTTGAGATTTATTTTCACCTTCACTAGATTAATACATGAGTTAATTCTCTCATATATTATTATAATTTTTTTTTTTCAAATTTTAAAAGGCAAGATAAACTTGAAACCTCGGTTTTTATCGAAATATATGATTATGAATTAATTTATGTTTACCACTATATTATTATAATATCTTTTAAATTCGGATTATTATGAATTTTAAAATCAACAGAACCAATTTGTACTTTAAACATAACGTAAGGTAAATTGCAGATCTCTGTCCTATTTAATTTTTTTTTTTTTCAAATTATTGAAATTAGTTTAAGAGACAATCGAGACTAAGTTGAAAGGATATTGGTGACACTATCTGTATAAATGGCTTTTATATGGTTGGAAACCATTTATACCATAATGGAGATAACTTATATAGATATATAGATAAAAATAAAATAAAAAATCACCTTTTTTATTAAGGGAGGTGGGTGCGCAATGTTAAAACCATGACAAAAGTCGTGGGCGGATGGGCGGGGGTGAAGTGTTGACCCCCGTTGTTATGTAGTGCAGATAACAGAAATGTTATAGGGGCAGAGCCGTGCAGAGGTCGGGGGATCTTGGCCCCACGATTTTTTTTTTTTTTTTAAAAAAGATACGTATAAAAAAATATATATGTATAAAATGTGTAAATAATAAAAATGTAAAAATATTTTATGATTTTTAGATTTAAAAAATTTAAATATAAATCTGTCTCCTATGAAAATTGTGTCACTCAATTAGTTGTTAATACATCACATGGTTCTCATGCAAAAAGGATCTATGATGAGATCAAGTTTCTCTAAATAATTGTCAATTTAACAACTACAAAAGATTTTTTTTTCAAAATTTTCCATTATCATGTATATGTATAGTATATAAAGTTTAGATGGCGGTTGTCAGGACTCAGGAGGGCTATGAAAACTGTCAGTCTTAGTTGCTACTTTTGTATTTTGTTTTGACGTGTATATATATTAATATTGTTATCTTGTACCTATTCATCTTTCATTTATAAACATACATAAAAGAATATATTTTATATTATTTTTGATGCAGTAAAATGTATTTTTTAGTAACACAGTTGTATTTACTACAGACAAAGACTATCTTCTCATCTAAACTTTACATATAACAAAATAATAAATAAAAAGAAAATTTTGAATAATAATATTGATACATCACAAAAGTCTTAAAAAACCAAATATTAATTGGAACTATGGGGAGCATTTTTTTTTAATATAAGAAAGCCATAGGAAACATTTGCAGCAAAGCTTCTAGAATTATTTTTAAAAAAAAGGAAAAAAAAAGGCATACACATTTGATGGATTCTACGTTTTATACAGATAATATACGAGATATATAGCAATATACGGGATGACATGATAGTAAAGATGAGGACGAATGCTGAGATGCAGAGGGGGTATGAATGTTGGGTGCATAGTGGTATCTGTGTCGGCCTCTACTGTCTAATAATTTCAAAATTCGGCCTCCAGTCTGGCCTGCCTTTGGGCCCTTCATTTTCACACTATTTTCTGATGCCATTTGTTCGTATTTACAGGGTCTCTCAGCAGTACAATGATGGGCGATACCCAGAATTTAGTTTCTCTCGAGAGACAGAACTCGGGTGGGGCGTGCGCACTACATCACTTGCATATCTTTTTTTTTTTTTTTTTTTGAAACAACGTCATTTGCATATCTGTCCACTCACAATACACTGTCTGAAAATTGTATACGAATTGATAAGTTGAAAATAAAATTCGTGAATTTGTAAAGTTACATATTGTAAATTAAAAAATACACACACTAAAATTTGGTTTGTCACCAGAAAAAAATTAGATGAGGACACATTACATCACTCATAGATTTGTCTACTTACATACAAAATGATCTTCCATGTGTGATTGAATAAGAAAATATGACATTTAATCATTTATCTCTCTCTCTCTCTTAACACACACACATACACGTATATACATACATATATATATAGAGATAGAATGGATACACCATTGCCACACCCAATATAATATGTTAATTGAAAAATTAGGAGTGGGTGTTCGCATCATGTACACTTAATTATATATTTTTCTATTCATAATATGTTATTTTGGAAGTAGTTTTTAATGTGATTCGATTAAAAAAAAAGGTATAAATTTTAAATAATTTGTCATATAACATATTATGAATGGATAAATATAGTATGCCGCCATACCTAAGATTTTTTCCTCACTCCCAACTGGAAAACTCAACTAAATCCCTTGGAAATTTGTAGATTTTGGAGCCGAGGAGCCCCCACAAAGATCTTAGATTGGCTTTTCTGTAAAGAAATTAGAGAGAGAGAGCATTAATTCTCTAAGTTATCAAATACTGGTTGAAAATTGTACACATAGGTACCGTGTCACTATCAATAAGGGCCTTGTGTTTATTATGATTGATATGACATGAACCCTTGTTATAATTGGATTTGATGATACCAACATTTGACCATAAAATTATTTTTAGATTAATTTTAATTTTGTCTCCCTTTATCTTGCTTCAACTACAAACATAAAGGAATTATAATTTCTTGAATGTTTGATGGAGGGCTATTGATTCATAATTTTAAAATATTTTTTTATTCATATAAAACTTGTAAAATACAGTTAATGAAACTTAAATTTTCCCTATTAAAATTGATGAGAGGATGCACAACCATCTATACTATAAGGAGATGTGCCATAATCATATCTAATTAATTTACTACAAACTTTTTCAAAATTAAAACCCAACAAAAATAACTTTTGTTGCTTAAATTATTTTGACTCGAATATTTTTGATACAATATAAATACTCGAATCAATTGCTTTTATTTTTTTTTAAGAAATTAGAATCAATTGTTTCCAAAAACTGATAATTTTACTTGAATTCTATGGTAGTTTCTTACTTATTTTAAGCTGACCTATTTATATTTAAAAGATGAAAGATGTTATGAGAATTTACTTCCAAAGTCAATCATCCACATAAAACTTGCAAAATATATTAATAGGATTCAAACTCTAACCATTAAAGTAAATAAAATGCAAAATCAGCTCTATTAGAAGATGGTAGGTAGAAACTTTCATTATTTTATTCTTTTTGTTGAAATAAATAAAGTTATTATATTAGAACTTTGTGTAATGAAGTTTTTTTTTTAAAAAAAAAATAAAATAAATAATTGAATTGATGTAATAACTTTTCTTAATAAATTTTTTATTTACGTAATGAGTGCTAAAATTATGGATGATTAACGGCGTTATCCTTATATTTAAGACGGCCTCATCTATTAAAATTAAATGATATTCTATAAATTCTTCTATCAATGACAAATTAAGAAATTTTAATTCAAAATTCTCTAAAATTAATAAAAGTTGAACAAACTAATTAGCACAAAAATCCTATCGTAACAGGAAACGGATAACCACATAACAGCGCTTAACTATCAACCGCATAACATTATTGAAGTAGGACTTTAATCAATTATAATTAATGAAAATATTCAAAATAACTCATTCTTAAATTTTAATAATACTGACTGTGCTGGATTCAAAGCTCAAATCGAATTAAGATCCAATTTAAAACTGTGTCACCACAAACAGTAAAATTGATGGAAAGCTCACTAATTAAAAGTTCAGATCAAGTAAAAATTTTGGCTTTGTAAAAGACAGAAATGATATAAAGCTCAAAAGAAAAGGGAAAAAAAAAAAAAACTGAGAAGATTCTCAAACAGTGAAGACCGGGATTGAGGGGTTTGGAGATGGTCGGGTGAAAATCAAACAAAGAGGGGCAAGAAGAGTCCCCACCAGAAATTCCTCAACCATTTTCTAAGTAGTAAGCAACTTAGGAAGCCTACGTCCTTGGCTTCTTTTTATTTCAGAACTTTCCCTTGTCATTTTCGTACTCAACAATCAACCAAAACAATCTATATCAAACCATTATTTCTTATTTGTTCATGTATCTTTGAGTATACAATTTCTTTTAATTAATTTTGACTCTAGTTAGAGTCTAGTTTATAATAATGTAAGTGTAGGAAGACCTTTCCTTATGTTATGGGAATAACATCTTAATCACGTTGATGGTATTCGATCTTAACAAATCTTCATAATCTAACAGAATTATTATTCTATTTTAATACGAGCTTTAGAACAAAGAAAATATTAGGATTCAATTAGAGATGTATTCATCTCGGTTAAAAAATCAATGAAAGTAATTTTTTAAAAGGTGGTTTCAAATAAATTGTGTGATTGTTTGAATGTCAAATTGTGAATCACAAGCTGTCATCGAATTCAACTAAAAATGAAACTTTGGTGATAAACAATGAAATTTGTTTTATTTAGTTTCGAATTTTTTAAGAATTAGAAATTCATTAAGAATATATTTTGTTTCAGTAATTAATTTTAAGAATTTTCTTTTAGAAATTATATTTGAATACTTTTTGTTTATTCCTTTCAAACTTTGGAATAAATTTTTATATGGAGTTTTTTTTTTTTTTTTTTTCATTAGGGACATATCTTACTTTAGTAATTAATTTTATGAATTTTCTTTTAAAGATTATGTTTGGATACTTTTTATTGATTACTTTCAAACTTTGGAATAAATTTTTATACAGATTTTTTTTTTTTAAAATGTAATTTGACAGTGAAATCCTGTTTTCTATTACTGGATTTGGGGTGTTACATTTTAATCCTAGTTAAACTTCTCTTTCTTCTTTGTTATTATACAAACGATAATTTTAGAGAAAAATGTAAGCAAACTATTGAGATTAAACTCCTTGAGTGTTTAGCTAACAGAAACCCACATGTTTTGCATGGGAAATGATTGCCTAAAATTTAATCATTTAATTGTTCTTAAGTAAACAATATATTAAATACATGAGATAATATTTTATATGATTAGCCAAGTTTACTTGGTTTCTGAAATCAAATATTCGTGTATATATTTTTTAGGAAAATATTGGTCCATCGCCTAGATCTCTTTCACCGAATAATTAATCTCTGCTTACACATTAACATGGAAAATGATTTAATTTAATTTATATTCATAAAATGGGCGAAATGGCAAGACAGCATAAGATAAGGGAGAAGAGAAAAAGGCGTTTTCATGTTTATCCTCTGATCTATTTTGAAACACCAAAAAGCATTTTCATATTTATCTTCTGATCTATTTTGAAACACCAAATAAAAAGAAAAATAAAACAAGTTTTCTTACAAAATACATATATAATTGCATATTATTGGGAGTTAGAGAACTCAGTTGTTAAAATATATAAATAATACACACAAGGTAGAAATGATTGGATACCTTCCTTGATCTCAAGAGATCAAATGTTAAAATCTTATCTTTATCAAAAGTATGGGTAATTTTTTTATAAATTTAATCAATCCACCACTATCATATTAAAAAAAAAAAAAACTACAAATTAACTACCATTAAGAAAACATAACTCAATATGATTATTATTTATCATGAAAAAATAATACGCTAATCAGACTGTTTTTTTTTTTTTCTTATAAAGAGGAAAAAAAAATGACGTTATATCAATCATACCCACGTGTTCTGATATATATATATATATATATATATATTACTTTTGGGTACTCAATATGGTCATCACTTAATTGTGGAAGATAAACGAGACAAATTAAAGGAAGATGGGTTCAAATATAATTTTGATTTTTTTTGGTATATTAATGAAATCTTTGCAAAACATAAATATTTCTAAATTGTCTTGTCTCAAGGGACCCTCTCAAGTCTTTTGATTAATAATGGAGAGGTCTGTTACTGTGTGTATATGATATCATTATTTTTATATTGTTTTTCTCTTGGAATTATATGTGATTGAAGCCATATATGTAGGTCTTTTCTTGCCTCCTCTCATTTAATTTCCTTCTTTAATTTGTTCTGTGTACAAGTTGCATTAATTCATCGACAATAATTAAAGAATATTTGATCATTCCAATAATAATATATCTATCTTCTAACAGGCTTTTACACAAGACAAACATATATTGTTCATCATTGTATATTAGTATATATCAAGCAACTCATGACAGATAATTGCGAGCAGGGCAGGTGTGGGCTGTTGGGTATGCCCATCATCTTCTTCTTCCTCTTCTTTTACTATTTCTGTAATTCAGTTTTTTAACTATAAGTCTATAAGATATATACAATTATTCTTTTGAAAAAATTACGTATCTCAATTGATTCACTAATATGACAAATAATTCACATGTAAGCGAAGAAAAAAAGATTGAGAATTTTAATATATTTATTTAGATTTATTTGATGATTACCATAATTATTAGTTCTTTGATTACTTGTTTGAAAATTTTAATTCAAACTAAAATAAGGCACCTAAAAGAATGGCATCTGTGCTATCAGTTTGTCAATGAAAATTTTATAATTAGAAGGATAAAACACATAAAATTTTCTTTTCCCCCTTTTTCAATATCAAATGATTTCTCATTTCAAGTACAATATGTTTGCTGCCACATTGTTAATTATACATATAGAACTATTTGATATCAGTTTGTCAATGAAAATTTTATAATTAGTAGGATAAAATGCATCAAATTTTCTTTTTCCCATGCAAATGATCTCTTATTACAAGTACAAATTATGTCGTGAAAATCATATAAAATAGCACCTAAATACTCAACACTTGTATAATTAGCACCAAAGAACTGAGTTGAGTTTTATTATCATTTTTTTGGATGAAAGGTCAATTATACCCTTCCTTTAAAAAATAACAATAACAATCTTTCCATCAACTTTCAGCAACCTTCATGACTTTCGTCGACCAAACTGGCAACCTCCATTTCATCAATCTTTAGAAACCTCCATGGTTGCCACCGCGCTAACCCGACTAGACCACACCAGCCATTGGAGTCAATCTCTGAAATCAACCATCTCTGTTGCTAATCCGCTCTAAATCATTTGAGTCAATCATCGGAGGCCGTCATCATCAGAGTCAACCACCTATATTGTCAAGCCTGCTCATATTTCTATTTCATCAACATAGGCTTGTTGAAGATTAATTCACAAACACAGGCTCTATTCGTGAACATAGGAACAGAGCCTGTGTTTGCGAACTAATTTAGTTCATGAACACAACAAAAGTTTGTGTTCTGTTATGCTCTATTTCATTAACACATGTTCCTCTATTATTTTTTTGGGCTTAAGCTATTCTATTGTTCTGCAATAGAGAATTCGATGACAGTCCAACGTTGCTATTCATTTTTGTTTCGTGAACAGTCCGAAGAACAATTTAAACTGGTTTGTCTACATCTCCAATTTTTCTCCTCCAAAGTCGGCTTTAAAACAATGATATTTTTGTCATTAAAATTTGTGGACAGTGAAATGATACTATTAAAACTCACTTCGATTTTTTAGTGTTAGTAAAACATATGTCCAGTTCTTTAGTGCTATATAAAAAAATTGCTACCATTTTGTTAATCATAGATATTGAGTTATTTGAGAATTGAAATCAACTACTCTCCAAAAGTTGGATATGATATCAAATTCAATCTCAAAATCTGTTATATAATAACAAGAGCTTTCACCAATCAAATTAGACATCTTTTTTATAATAATACAAACCAGAACATGGTTGGCCATAAAAGTTATTAAGAGGCTTGTAAAGGAGCTTCACAGAAGAGAAATTTCTTTGAAATTTCATGATCATCGTCCGACCTCCAATTTCATCAATACCTAAGAAGATTACATAACCCTACTAATGGAGATAAGCCAAGCAAGAAAGAGACAGACATAAAATTCCAGTCAGTTCTTTGCAAAAAGTTTTGTCCCTTCCCTAACAAAAGGATGTTCTTTTATGCACAAGAAGTTGGTCTAATTGGACTGCTTGTGTTTGTGCTAGCTTCTGCTTGAATTTGTTCTTTTTCTGAATAACTTACATATTACACAACATAAAATTTTTCTCTCTCTCTTTCATGATTCCTTATTCTTCTCCAAATGAGAAAAATAAAGATAAAAATAAAAATAAATGGGGCTTTAAAGTACAACTATCTACTCAGACAAGGAGCGTGGGTTGTTATCTCCTTTTCTTCTTTCCCTCTTTCTTTTAATCTCTTTCCTCTTTATCTTTTTGGCTGTGATATATACCTTTTATGGAAGATGACCCCCTTTTTGGTCTCCATGTGCCTCGATCACCTTCAAAACATGGTAGTGGATCGATCATCAATCTCACACCAAAGACAAACACCTAAAAAGTATAACATATGTTCATCAACTAGTGCACTAAGGTTTCTTACAATCCAGGTTATACGGGTGAAGCTGTCATTCACATATTTAGTTTCTAGATAATGATCCTTTTTTTATTAGAACACTTATTAGACAAATACAAATATATTGATCATAAATTAATGATAACGGTTAAATATGATCACAATATCTTCATGACAATATTTTTCAAAATTTGAAAGAGCTCAAAGGTAGTTCTCTTACAGTATAGGGCATGTGGGTAATATGTCATTCATGGATTTGCTTTTTGGACAAAAGTTCTCTCTTGATCAAAACTTTTTCCTTTGTACATACAAATGTTTCATCAATCACAATATTTATCAAATTAATTAGGAGAACTCAGTTAAGACTTAAGAGAGCATTTCAAATACGGTTCGGTATCTACACTCTGTGGCAAGATGTGAGTGCAAAAACACAGATTCTTCGTGCTATCTTGGTTGAACAAGCATTATAGAAAAGAGAAACAAACAGAAAGTGACCAAAAAGAAGTTATAATTGGTAACATGTCACACACTAGAAAGAATAAAGATAACAATGGTGTCATTCATTACAACACACAAAAAGCTTTCCATGCATGAATTGACAATAGGAAGGATCTATAAAGAACTTGTTTCTGATAATATATTTCTTTATGTTGTGAACTTGGAAAAATTTATAATTAATAAGAAAAAAGTTAGTCCCAACAAACCCTAATCATGAATAGAGATGTACTTGAGGGTCCCCCCTTTAATTTGGGTATCTTTTGATCCAAAACCCACATCAGAAATTTCTTCTATAAAGTTGAGTGAGTTAGTGATGGCACCAGAAACAAACCATGTGAGTGGGGAAAACTTATCTTCAAATCCAAAAAGAGCAGTTTGCCTGTGCAAGTCCAAAAGTCAAAGCATCAAATCCGAAAGATCAAAAGTCCCAGCCTTTATAAAAGAACCAACGTGCAATCATAACATTTTTGGCCATTCCTTTTACGTACGCAGTAAATAAAGTTTTTTCCTTTTCTCATTTTTTACGTTTAAACAGTGAATTTTCGGTTTAAGTACATAATTCTGTACTAATTTTATAGCTATGTACAAATTTTTACCATTAAATAAATTATAATGTTAATTTTTTTTCCCTTTTTTGAAACATAATTTCTTTTTTCAATACATATATTAATGAGTTAGGTTAGAATAACTTAAATTTTCTAATTTAAAAAGTGATTTTAAAATCCATTCTTCTATTTTAAACACTTGATAATTAGTGTAACCTACGTATTTTAATTCGATAATTGAGTTTAAATCTTATAAGAAAATTTGTTTCGCTGAGCCACTAACCTAAATGCTCATTCATGCATATTTTGTCATGCAAAATTGAGTAAAATTTAACATTTGTAATATTGTGATATTTGTCAATGTCTCTTTTCTACAATTTTTCACTTACAGCCTTCGAGTTAATTAAACATACATGATGGTTTTTGGAAATGAAATCTACATGATAGACTAACATTTAAAGTAATTAACTTCTAAAGTTTGCTAATGTACACATGCCTCCTGAATGCCCAAAGAATGCGATATTGGAGATGACCAAAAAACCGGCCATCCCTAGGATCCTCTTAATCAAAAATATGTTCGCAAGATTTTTTTTTTTTTTTTATTGATGATCACATAAGACCCTTGCTCCTAGTGTAAAATAAACACCATGATTTGGTCTTCGAATTTAGTAAGGCCTATTGGGCCCACTTCTCTCAACTTTGAGGTCGCTCGGTGAGCCTAAGTACACATAGAGTACTCTGTTTTCAACACAGCTTTAAAAGGGTCCATCAAAGGCCCATTTTTAAATGGAGAATCTCTTTTCGTGACTTTGTAACAGTGGCCCAATGTACAGTCCTATTGCAATAACTAATTTATTTGGAACCTATTTGAATATTTCATCAATTGATAGAGCTCTACCAATCTGGGTGTATGTTACCTCAACAATTTGTTGGATTAGTTGATTTCTGTTCGAGTATCTTTGAGATTATTTACATTGGCGCCAATTATGATTCAGGTGACAGGTGGAAAGGTCACTTATTGTTTGTGCAGAAAGTCGTGAGATTGGATTGAAGTTAATTCGGGTAAATTAGCAAAAAGTAATTTTGGTATGGTTGGTTGTGGAGCTCTTTTCAGGAATTTTAAGGGTGAGATACTGCGATTTGTGGTGCTTTTGCCAAGAATTTGGGCTTTTTAACTGCTTTTTATGCGGCAATAATGGTTGTTATTATTGCTTTAAATGTTGCTCATGATAAGGGATGGCATTGCCTAGAGTTAGAGAATGATTCTTTGGCTGTTGTTTATTGTGTCATCAATGACGTTACAATCCTTATAGGATATATAACTAGCAAACTTTGGTTCAATTGCCTTGCCATGATCTCAAATGTATGGTGCCATGTTTTTCTTATTATTATGAGGATAATTTTATGATGGCTAAATTTGTAAACTTAAATTTTTCATGCATAAAGTTATGTTGGCAGGGAGAGCTTCCGAAATCAGAAGTTTTTTACTTATAGATGGTTGGAATATGCTTAACTAAGACTTTTTTGGTCTAAGTTTTTTTTGCCCTAATTTTACAGCCCATTTGGTGTTGAGAAGTGAAAATCTAATTACTTAATAATTTTGATATAAAAAATTATTTATCAAAAAATTTAAAAGTGATTGGTTAATTATTTGATTGGATTTGACAATATTTTTGAGAAAAAGTGTGAAAGATTACTTTTATAAATCTGCTATGTATTTCATTAATCTTTTAAATGACCAAATCATCTTTATCAATAATCCAATCTTAATTATATATAAATATATTTATACCAAATAAAATTTAAAATATTGTATTTTTATGTTTGTTTAGACCTTTTATAAATTTACGGCAATTAACATAAAATTTTTCCACTATTGACTAGCAAAACTTCTAAAAATGATTATTTAATAACAGTTTTTACAGCAAAATTAATCAAATTGTAACCCAATTATATTCACAACAAATTATTTTTCAGCACAGCTAACAATGAGTATTTTAAAAGCTACGATATCAAACTAACACTTAATTAATAGGAAAACTCCATTTTAATCCTTGTGCTTTCAGCAACTATCAATTTATTATTATTATTTACTATGGATTAAAAAATGATCCACTCTTTCCTAAAGTTTCAAAAATACATCAATTTTGTCCCTAATATCTGTCAAATGTTAGTCAAATCTAACGGAGGTAGGGGTAATTTTGTCATTTAGATAATATTATATTAAATGCAATTAAAATAAAATTAAAAAGTTGGATAAAAATGGACGATGGATATTAAGGATAATTAAATAAATAATAAATTAAAATAAAAATATATGGATCTCCACCATCAATCTCAACGATAAATGATAAGGATCAAAAATAATTATTTAAAATTTAAAAATAATTAAATAAATATGGAATAATAAAATTAAATTAAATTTAAATTTTATATGTATATATATTCTCCCTAGATTTTACACCAAATTTGGGTTTGCATTGTTTTATTATGGTGGTTTATGATCATGTGTTTAGATCTAATGAACACTGAGTGTTGTTTTATGTGGTGAATTATGGTTATGGAGAGCAGGTTTTATAGCAACAAAGACGGAGTTGTGGTGGTTATGGAGGCTATATAGTTGATGGAGTCTAGGTTATATTAATCGTGATCTGGTTCAAAATAAGATTGTTGTTGATATAAGTTTATTAGAGCATCATGATCCAGTTGAAACCATATTTTTAATGAGTTGGGTTCTCTACATTGTCACGATTTAATTGAAACTAGATTATTAACGATCTGGGTTCTCCATATCATTGCAATCTAATTGAAACCAAATCATGAGGTTTAGATTTACTAGATTATGATCACAATCTTGGTTCATTAGGTTAAAATCATATTGTTAATGATTTTTATTCGCTAAATCATCATGATTTGTCGTCCAACCAAATCATTGTGATTTGGTTTCAAGCCAGATTGCCAGTGATTTGGTTTAAATTTGGTATTCAACTAGATCGGCAACTATCTAGTTGGATCTCCATCTAGCAAGGATCTACATTGGATTTCTAATATTGATAGATCTGAATCTCCATTAGATGGAAGAGTTTTTAATATTTTAATTTTTGTTTAATAAGTTTTATTTTTCGGTGTTTATTTTTGAAATGAATGGTGAAAATCCATTTTTTTTTTCAATTGTTGTTTATTTCTTAACTTATTTTAATAACAAGAGTAAAGTGGACTTTCTATATTTTTGTCAAATTTGACTATGAAATTATTGGTTAGAGGGACTTAATTGATATATTTATGAAACTGAGGGAAGATTGGATCATTTTTTAATTCATAATTAAAAGATTAATACTTTTTGAAAATGTAAGCACTATAATAAATTTTTTTTCTAATTAATATATAATTCACTAAACAATTAATATATAACGCATTTAAAGTTTATAATAATTTCAACAACAAAATTAACCAAACAGGAGCCTAAGTTAGAACAGTGCCAAATTCATTAGACTTGCTTCTTCTTCTTCTTTTATTTGTTTATTTATTTTTTACTCTCACTCCCATAAATTCTGAATAAAATCAAAATTTAAAAGAAGCTCATTCTCTCTGTCTCTCTCCCCTTCAAGTCTCACTCTCACTATCATAGATTACGAAGAAAATTGAAGAAAACTCAATCACTCAATCTTTTCTTCATAACTTGAAGAAGTTCATTCTTGAAGACACTCAGTCTCTTCTTCATTGACTTTAAGATATTAATTGTCGAACCCACCCAAGATTTAAGAGATTTAGAGGTAACTATGTCACGATCAAATGATTAAATCTTGATGAAATGCATGAACAAAGTCAAATGCATAAATAAGTCGCTAGTAAATGTAAGTCTCAATCAAATGAAACTAAGTCTTGATCGTATAATATTAATTATGTCATAATGCCTACCTAATCATCAATTGAATTCAGACAAACACTCGGTTGGGCATTTCACACACAAACACTGCTCAAATTTTTTCTCAAAACAAAAGTGCACAAAAACTAGAAAACCTAACACAAGCGGCATAAATATCGGCACCTTCAGTGGAGTTGTTTCTATCAACAAAAAGGGTTATCTCATGGTTGAAGCACCAGTAGTGTGAAGGTTTGACTTTTCGGGGGTATCGGGATTACTGTTAACAAAATATCTCGCTGTTGAAGCCATCATGTTCATGTGTCCCTTTCATCTCAATTAATAATAAATATAAAATAATAGGCTAATTTTTGTCCCAAACTCATTTTAGATGATAAAAAATTCTACACTTGATAACTTGGTATTGCTTCCACAAACAAATGGTGAAATAGTGCTATAAAATTAAGAACCCTATAAAGAACAAACATTTGAACGAAATGTGCATAATATTCCATAGGCCATCCCATTAAAAATTTAAAAATATTTGACATATGAATATACCTCTTTTATTTTTTTTAAACATCGATCTTTTTTCTTTTTGTTTCCCATCTATATTTTCTCTAGAACCATAACAGTTAGTCTTTTTTTCTCCTAATAACTGTGGATTACATAGATATATACTGATGATGATATAATTAGTAGAGGAGTTTTAGCAATACCCAATGCCACCTCTCTCAGATTCTTTGTTATAACATCATAGAGAGTCCATGTTACATATGATAGAGGGCCATTCTTCTATTGACACTGTACACAGCTATTCAGGTTGTCTACTGTAGCATAATCCAATATCAGAAGAGCCAGAAAGAGTTCAAATAACTACATATAGACACACCCATGCACATGCACAATTACTTTTTTCATTTTTATACAATTGATTTAATTAGCACAACACAAGGGCCCAATGCACACTAGCTAGCTCGTGTAGTTGTGTTGTCCATGTCTTCTTTGCAGTTTGCACTGTACATATAACAATGACAGGACACTGAGGGATCAGAGAAGGAAACAAAATAATGCTCTCAAAAGCCAAAAGGACCTTTCCCCGACACACCAAGTGAACCCCCCAGCAGGAAACCTATGTGCCATGCCACCCCCCCCCCCCCCCCTCCCTACCAAACCTTATAGTCTACATCATACTCACACCATTAGTACCTTGATCTCCAACCATCCATTAAATTGTCCTAAGATTGATTATCCTGATCTGATATATGATGTCAATAGTGCTACTTATCTCAACTCATATTTCATTTATATCACAATTTCTAATGTGACAATATTATTTATACAGCATGTGGTAAATGTAATAAAGCATTATTAACATGGTTCTTTTTTTAAAAAAAAAAACTGACGTATTTGAAGTAAGAGTTGAACACCTAACATTATAGTTATGATATACTTATCATAATGATTTTGTTTGTACACAGTTAAATCACATTTAGAATAACGGAATGACTAAATTATTATTTTGAATTGAGTTGGATATATAGGGAAAAAAAATCACAGTATTTATTATTCAATTATATTAATTGCACCATAATGATTGCAAATTTATTAAAATCAAATATATATGAGACGTGCAAATTATAAATTCGAGTTCCACTTTTGTTGGCAACATTTTACCGGTTTGGGATACAAAAATATCTGAGTTTTTTTCTTTCATTAAAAAAAAAAATGACTTGATCTTCTTACTTCATGATCACAAATATTAATATTAATTCAAACATCTGAAATAATATTTGAATTTTAAATTTTACAATTAATGATATGGAGAATGCAAACCAAAACATCCCCTTGGAACTTTGATTGATAGCTATGGAGATCAAGTTTTTAATTTTGTTGTTTTCCCATAATTTGTCAAATTGATTGTACTATAAAATTTTATTATCAATATTTTGTGATGTTTATATATGTAATGTTGTGTTGGTCTAAATGAGACATACCATAGATTTTCTTAATGGAATCAGGGTGTTACAGAACATATACCTGGCAATCTAATATTTTCCATTATGAAATTCCCGAAGATTTTTCTCTATTCCCAATGTCAATTATTGGATAAAACCCCATACCCTTCACGGGCCCTGTAAACCTTTATTTGTCTACGATATATATTTAAGAAAAACTCTTTAGTATAAAATTTTCTTAAGAAATGGAAAAAGAATTTTAAAAAAAGGGAAAAAAAAAATTTCCTAGATACAAGTTAAGATAATAGTTTGTAATAGTTTGTGTTTTAAACAAATTTATAATGATACAAACTAACTATTCTAAAATTTCTATATGGACATAGGTATAAGAAAAACTCCAGATAGAATATTGAAACTTTTTTTGTATGTTTATTTTACAACTCATGGAAATCCCACATTAGAATATTTGACAGTAAGATTGTCTGCACATTTTCTTTTTTGTTTAAATGTCAAAATTCTTTTGTTGTTTTGTAACCGACACAATCAAGATTCTTATGGCTTGAGTTAACTCTCACGCATGTAGTTATGTTTCAAACGTCTAATCTCAATAATTGATATAGATTATTTTATTTAAAGTTTTATTAAAATTATAATAAAAATAAATATTTTGAGAACTTTTTTATACAAAAAAAATCAAGTAGCAATTTGTTAAAAAAAATATGCAACATTTTTCATCCCAAACCAACTATGTTTCTATTTTTTAAAAATGTATATATATTTTAGTCCCTGACTTTTTTTTGAAAAATATCACTTTTCATAAAGTTATCATCATTTACTCATTGGATCCATATATAATTAAAAAAAGACTAAATTATATCGTTTTTATCAAATTTTCAACTGTCATATATTATGGAAGCTACCAAAGGAAAATAATAATAATAAAAAAGTTGCCCTTGAACTTAAATTATACCTATAAAATTATGATTTTACCCTCACATATAGAAAAAATATATAGATTTAAATAAATCAAACAATAAAAACTTCTAAATATATAAAATAATAAAAAAATCACAGCTATTTTTTAATTTATAAAAATCAAAATTTGATAAAGGATAAAAAAATGAAAAATGAAAAATAATATTACAAAATTGAAAAAAAAAAAATAATAAAGTAGAGATTTAAGGTGTCATCGTAGCTACTTTTCATTTGTTGTTTTTGAAAATGAAAACGAAAATAACAATAATGTTTTTATTTTGTTTTCAAATTCTAAAAAGACGTCTAGTAACATGGATCTAGATTCTCTGCCTATCTCATTTTTACTAATCTTTTAATCAAATCGTGACACGTGGTTAGAGCAAAAATGAGTGGCATAGATCTCCTCTTTTTTTTTTTTTTTTCTTTTAAAAAAACGATAATATAGAGTCATTTTTTTTCATCTCTGTCAACAATATGGAGGTCAAGTTTTTTTATTTGTAACATTTTCCCAAACCTCAATCATTGACAGCACATTAACAGCACACACACAAACACAGCAGTAAATCAAAACATACCCATAATAAACACAAATACAACAACAATAATTAAAACAAGGAATTTAAATAATTAGTGTTCATGAAAACGGATAAAGAGATTGACTTGTGAGACGATGACAAAGGTTTCTAAAAGCCTCAACCAAAAACACAAAAACGGATAAGTTCTGGTGATGGAGAAAGAGAGACAGAGAAGTCCTAGCAATCGTCAAAGATGAAGCGATCAATCGATGAAGCAATGGCTATGGGGAGAAAATGAGAGAGTGGCGTTGTCGATGCTGATTGTTTGGCTTGAAGCAGCGACTATAGGGAGAGAATGACAGAGTGGTACCATCGATGATGATGGTATGAGAAAATGATGCCAAGAAAAACACTTGGCCACTATATTGTTAACAGGGATGAAGATAAAGACTCCACATTGTTGTTTTTGGTAAAAGAAAAAAAAAAAAAGATCTGCACCATTCATTTTTGTACATACCACGTGTCACGATCTGATTAAAAGATTAGTAAAAATGAGATAGACAGATAATCCAAATCCCTAGTAACATATGCTGAAAATAATATTCTAAAAATAGAATAAAAAAATGCGTCCGGTAACATGTAGTAAAAGCAGTATTCTAAAAATAAAAACTAAAAAGTTAGGTAGACATAATTGAAATATTTAAAACAAAAAACCTATGGTAAATTTATATTATTATATTAAATATATATAATATTTAGGATATAAAATATGAAATTAAATGAAGATTGAAAATAAAATTTGAATATTGACGTAGTCGAGCATGTAAGCCCAATTTTATAAATCAATGTTTATATGGCACAATTACTCATGTGGGTATTTTTTTTCTTTTTTTTCAATACATCCAGGTGAGTAGTTAATACATTAATTGAGAGTAATTTCTTAAATTGACCTTATTATATTTTATTAGTATTTTATTATTATCATTAATGAAGATTAATTTCTTAAATTATCATTATTAGTATTTTATTATTATAATAAACAACTGAAACAAAAAACCACTATCTAGATTCTAGATCTTTCATCAGCCATTAAACTTCACTTCACCCACGCTGCATGCATTTCCAAATCTTTCCAATTTGGCTAAGTATTCATCACACTTTACTTCACACATGCTAGAAGCTTGCTCTCATAGCTCTGTTTCGTAATCAAAATGATATCTTGGAGAAGTGTGCTCCATTTATTGGAGTCGTAAAGGTGCAGATCAGGAAAAACGAACAAAAGAAGAAACCCAAGATCAAAAGAAGAACAAGTTCAAAAAAAGAAGATGAAGATAGGAAGAAGAAGAAATCAGAATAAGAAAAAAAAAATCATAATATTTTGTAAGCAAAAAAAAAAAAAAAAAAAATTTGATTTTTTTTTTTTTTAAATAAAATTTGATGTTTTAAAACAGTTGAAACTTGAAAGTGTTATATAGATATATATATATTTTAAAAAAAATGTATTTTGTAGGTTTTTGTGCCTATATTTCACTTTATTATTTTTAAATGTGGATATTAATATTGTACATGATACAACAAAAAAATATTGAAAATCAATTAAATTTTATACTTTGGGAACCCAATGAGTAAGAATGATAAATTTAATAGAACGGTAATGCTTCTACAAAAAAATAGGGACTAACATAAAATTCCCCTTCTATTTCAATCTTTTATGTAATATTTTCTTGACTTTGCATGACCTTGAAAATTGAATAATAGATCCAATAACGACAAAATTAATTGCAATTGTATAATTCAGTGGCACTGCTCGCGCAGTGTATTGCAGTCATCAATCGGGACAATCTTTATTACATGGCCTTTGTACCATCCCCTATTGTTCCAAACATTTACAGAATATGCCATTATATGTCTTATCTTCATTCGAGTCTATATTTTCATGATGATTTTTGGAAGAACTCAATTTGATTGAATAGTAGTGGTTCGACTTTTTAGCTTCTTGTTTATAGTTAATGATTAAAAGTTTCTATATGTTATTACTCTATTGGCGTTGTAATAGCTATCTATATATTATGTCCGATAATATTATTATTATTATTATTATTATAAGTTTGCAGTAGTGCTAGTTTGATCAATTTCCTAGACATGTATATGGTTCTTGGGATAAAGAGAAAACTTGGCAAGTTTGAAATCTAAACGTGCGCATCAACCATATATTTTGATTTATATCTATTTTGCGGGAATGGTATGGAGAGTTGTAAGACCTTTTTGTCTTAAAAAAAGAAAAAAGGAAAAAAAAAACATTAATAAGACCTTAATTATGATAAACAAAAGTTGAATTTCTAATTCCATCAGATAACGTTAATGGGTTATGGACTTTCAATATATATTATAATTCTTTGTCCTATAACAAATGGGTAATAACTTGCCATATTATATACATATTCCCACTTTGCTTCTGGGATTGATCCACTGTTAGATCTAAAATTTTATAAGATAATCTTTATATGTTCTTTAGAATTCATAAATTAAAAAATATATATAATGAATGAGGTAATTTATTATTCTTTCTTAAATTCACTCATTGATTATTTATTTATGGGCTTTTCCTTTCTAATTTTTGAAGAATTAATATGTGTGCACACATATTAAAATTTTCTATTTTTACATTAATTTATCTTGTCATATATAAAATATTATAAAATTTATTGCACTAGAGAAAGGAAGAGAATGTGACATTTTCTTCCAAAACGAAGCGCCTGCATATAAACCAGTGACACAGTAACAGCCTAGACATACATGCCAAAACAAAACATATGGAGGCAGAGCACAAATACAGAGAGTGTTTAAGAAACCATGCAGCCAGTCTAGGCAGCTACGCCACCGACGGCTGCGGCGAGTTCACCCAAGACGACTCCTCCTCTCCAAACTCCCTACAGTGCGCCGCATGCGGCTGCCACCGCAATTTCCACCGCAAGATCACCTACAGCAGCAGCGGCCGTGGGACCGCAAAGGACCTGGTGGACTATGGCGGCCTGCGGGAGCAGGAGGCGGAGGAGCCACCGGAGGTGGAAAACAGGAGCGGAAAGAAGCGGATCCGGACCAAATTTACGGCGGAGCAGAAGGAGAAAATGCTGGAGTTTGCAGAGAAGCTGGAGTGGAAACTACAAAGGAAAGACGAGGAAAATGAAGTGGAGAGGTTTTGCAGAGGAGTTGGAGTGAGTAGGCAAGTGTTCAAAGTGTGGATGCATAATCATAAGAACTCTTCCTCTTCCTCTGCATCTACTGGAAATGCATCTTCACTAACTTCTGATCAGTAGACAGAAGAAGAAATTAAATATATTTATTTTTACCTTTTTTTTTGTGCAATTTAATCATCATCTTAGTAAGTTGTTCCTTTTCGTTTCTGTAATATATATATATTTATGAGACAAAACAAAATTGTTTACACAATTTCTATAGTTTAAATTCGGGTATAGAGTATATGCAGCATTAATTATGTCTTAAGGACCATCTGGATTTTTTAAAATAGGGGTGGAATGGAACTTTTTTTTTTTTTTTTTTTTTTTCCTTTTTTTTAAAAGAAAGGGATGGAAATGAAATGGAATCTGTGAGCCACTAATTAAGTATTCTGACTTCTAACTGCGTGTATCTATGTAATATATTCGTCTATGAGAACGTTATTGTTTTGAAAAAGTTTACCTTGAATTCTCAACCATGCTGGGAATGCAGGAATTGATAAGAAATCAAACAGATCACATCTGTTAAATGTATTTACCGAGCTGAGGTTTGTTGGTTTTGAGAAGAAAGGAACCCGAGAAATAATGAAGTTAGGATTTTCAAAAAAATAAAATAAAATAAAATAAAATGTAGGATGTCAGGGAACTTAAGGCTAATTGTATGGGCTTCTTTTGACGGATTTGGGCCTACAAACAATTGTTATGGGCTTTTCAAGCAATTTAGGCCCATAAAGCCTGTACATTTGGGAAAAGCAATAATATACATATTTTATGTTCCTCCAAAAAAAAAAATTAAATAAAATAAAATTCATATTTTGCTTTCAAAAAAATATATATATTCATATTTTATGATATTATTTATTCTGAATATTTATCATGCGAAAATTTTCATTTTCATTCATATGTTCTAGTGAATTATTATTTTTATCCCTAAAGTTTAGAAATTTTATTAAATTAGGCTTTCAATCAATTGACTATTAGTCAAAGTTAACAATTTTAAGGATAATTTGGTCATAACAAGTTGGAAATAAAATGAATGTTAACTTGTATAAAAGATTTTTAAATAAAAATATAAATTGAAGTGGGATCTAAATTGGATCTCCATTGTCTATTCATATGAATGGACAGTGGACATCCAATCCGGATTTCTACCTCCATCTTAGATCTCTATCTTGCTAGTGGAGATTCAAACCATTTGAACCACCATATGTTTTTGGCAAAAATGAAAATTCGAAAAGAACCTCCATCTTTAAAGGTTCAAACTAATCTTTATCTCTAACAAAGATGGAGGCTAGTTTGACCTCCATTGAACATAGAGAGAATTTGAACCAAAGACGGAGGTTCCAACTCCATCTTTGCCAAAGATGGAGATCGAACCATTATTTCTGTGCAGAGATGATGGTTCAATTTAAGAGAATCCGCAAAAAGATGATGGTTTGATCTAGGCAAGGATGGAGCTCTATCTTCACTTAAAAATGGAGGTCAAACCTCCATCTCTGCAAAAGAGATGGAGGTTCAATGTGAGTAGAGATGGAATTCCAACCTTGCCTAAAATGAAGGTGGAAACCTCCATCTATGTGGAAAGAGGTTTGAACTATAAAGATGAGTTTGCACATTAAACTAGGTTTGTTTAATGATGAATTTCATTGATTTGAAGATGATATTGTTAATAGTGGATCTAGGTTTTATTTAGCAGCCATTGCTGAGGGAATGTCCTTCACTCCCTGCCTACGAAGTTCTGCTTGTGCCCACGATTGCAAGCCTGACATAAAGTTGAACAGCTTGTCTTCCTCGGACATATTCCTAATGTCCAACATAAGCGAACTAAATGCTTTCACATATTCTCGAATCGAACCAGTCTGCTTCAATTTCTTGAGAGAGTCTCTGGCCATCCAGGAGGTGTTGCAAGGCAAGAACTGATTATGATGACTGTATTGATTTAATTATGAATTAGGACTAGACTGAATGAACGCTTTTTATTACCAAGTTATATTAGGTGGGGGTCTAAAAATATATTCATAATTAAAATTAAATTGAATTTAATTTTAATTTTTTAAATTCGATAAGCATTCCAAGAGTTTTTCGAGTCAATAAACTATCAATGTATAGGTGCCGATGTTGCCACCCGTTAAATTGATTTCTACATCCATTTTTAACTAAGTTTTTACTTTACAAAAATGACATTAAGTGAAATTATCTATTAGCACTTGTAAATTCACTTATTTGTTCATAAAACCTAATTTTTGCTTTTAAACTTACAACTCTAATATTTGTATTTTTTCTGTAAACTAAAAGAAATGAAGTTGCTCTTTTTTGATAAGACAAAAAAATCTAAGGTTGGAAGTGTTCTTTTTCTTCTCACTAATTTCACATTATTTTTTTCTGGTAATCAAACGGGCCATTACTAGTTTTGGATTTTTTAATCAGCTGCCTTGAAAAATTATATACATGTCTTCAAGACCTTCATGGAGAAAAGAAGTGTAAAGCTAAAATTGATGAATAGGTTGAAAATTTCTCTCAGAACAGTTCATATGTAATGGCAGAGACATGGTGATAAGACTTTGATGTAAAAATCAAAGTGATTATGTTATATAGACAAACATGGCATCGATCTGTCTTAATTCTTCAACCGTTAAAATGGAACAATAACAACAAACAATCCTTGAACCTTTAAGTTGGAGCAATAACATTAAAATTATCTTTCAGCAACAAAAATTATACACTGTTGTTTTGGTTTTCTTGATCAAGAAGATAATTTAACAAACATTTGATAACTAATATTTAAGTAAATAACAAAAAGGTTATTATTGATATTTAATGGGTGCTTATAGTAAAGTTTTAGAAGTAAATACAGGACACCTTCCTTGAGACTTTCTATAAGTGAAAACATTTTTTTTTATTTTTATAACATAGAAGTAGTTAACAATCAAACTCGATTAACTTGAATGTTTGACTTAGAAATATTATTTAATAACGAAAATACCCTCACATTTTGAAATTGAATAAAATTGGTCATGAATACAGACAAGAAGTTACTAATCTCAATTTTTGTTTTTGAAAATAAATTGTTTTTTCATTTAATTATTTCAAAAACTCGGCAAATTATGAAAAAATTAGCATAGAATAAAAATACAATTTTTTGTAAAGACACAAAAAAATTTTAAGAAACGATTAGTTTGAATCTTTCATTCTATCTTAAAAAATTGTTTTTTTTTTTTAAAGATATACAAAAAAAAAAAAAAAAATTACCTCTAGTTTGAATTTATGTATTAAACATATTTCTTAAAAAATATTTAAAACATCTCATCGTGCATTTAAGATTTTAAGTTTTGGGAGAATGCTTTAATCTTGACATTTAATTTTTAAAAGAAAGGTAATTTTCTAAATTGACAATTACCTTCTTAATAACATTCTTATACAAAATCAGATGGGTTCATTAAAATTATGCTTGATTTGTATCCTACGACAAATGAGACTTAAAGGCCCATAACAAAGACAGCCCAGAAGCTTCTAGCAAGCCCAAATCATTTCGAGAATTTACAAGAGAGTTCCAGAACAACCAATTACCAGTCACTATAACGAATAGAAGCGAAAATACCAGAATTCTCCGACGCTCCCTATAAATACCCAACACTTCTTCCGATCAAAACCATCCAGTGAAAGTACACAAATTACGCAGCAACCAATTCAACCATAAGCTCTTCTATTAAAGATTAAACTTCAGCATTTACAGGTTCAGAGAAACAATCATGGCCATGATTCCAAGCTTCTTCGGAAACCGACGGAACAACAACCTCTTCGATCTCTTCTCTTTCGACGTCTGGGATCCGTTCAAGGACTTCGGTTTTCCTCAAGAAACATCTGCTCTCGTCAACACTCGCGTGGACTGGAAGGAGACTCCGGAAGCCCACGTGTTCAAGGCTGATCTTCCTGGGCTGAAGAAAGAGGAAGTGAAAGTGGAGATTGAAGACGACAGGATGCTTCAGATTGGCGGAGAGAGGAATGTGGAGAAGGAAGACAAGAATGATACGTGGCACCGCGTGGAGCGTAGCAGCGGAAAGTTCTCGAGGAGGTTTAGGTTGCCAGATAATGTGAAAATGGATCAGATCAAGGCTTCTATGGAAAACGGAGTTCTCACTGTCACTGTTCCGAAAGTGGAGATGAAGAAAACTGATGTCAAGTCCATTGAAATTTCTGGTTGAGATTGTCTTTGTTTGTATTTTAATATTTTGTGTGAGGGTAGTGGATTGATAATGATGAGTCGTAATTTTAAAAATGTAATATATATGTCAGTGTGCTATAATGTCTTCAATAATATGAGTGAGAAAGGAAAGTGAAAACTGTATAAGGCTATGTAACATACAAGTATCTGTTGTTCTCTTTTGATATCAGAACTTGGTATATTGTTTAATTGTACTTTCTTTTCATTAGAAAATTTGTCGATTAATTTTCTTAAGGCCAAATTAATGGGAATTGGTCTGTTTTTTTTATGCTACGAATTAATTACCTTGGCAAGTTGTTTGCATGTTTAGTTTTTAATGTTAATTTTGTGATTGGTTAATAACTAAATTGGGATGGGGGTAAGGTAGGGCGGAAAGTTGTGGTTGTTTTAGAGCACCGGTTGGGCTTATAGTTGGTTATCAAAATGTCCAAAGGGGATTTGAATTAGGGGTGATAACATGAGTTATGACCTAACGGGTTAATTTGAATTCATAAAAAATAAATAGGTATAGATTAGAGTTAAAAGAATTAATATAGTAATTGTGACAATTTATTTAACTTGTTTATTAAAACGAATCAAAGAGGGTTTTGTTTAGACAAATCGCAGGTTAACATAATTAAATTAGGGATAAAATTATAAGCTAGCATATTATAGAAGTTAGTATGTAATTATGCATTTATATATGCACATGCATTTTGACTAAACCTACATTTAACCCATTTCAAACTCTTCTGTAGGGCAGCCACATTCACACCACACTATTTATTTCACTCCATTGATTCACCCCTATCTTTTTCACGATTACCATCTTCTTCTCACAGCCATTGGCATCCAATCACCACCTTCTTCCTCATGATTGTCGTCTGGTTACCATTTTCTCTCTCATGTTTGCCACCCGTTCTCCTTTTTCTCTCACGATCGTCGCCTGTTCTCGCCTTCTTCCTCACAATGGTCGTCTGTTCTCCTATCTTCCTTCACAGTCGTCGCTCATTCTCCACTTCTCCTTTAAGGTTGTAGACCCTTTTCCACGGTTCAACCACTAGATCTACCATCTCTATCATCAAATCGGATCGCATTGGTAGTTGATGTCGTTGGAAAACGCTCTCTGTCTCCTAAAACGGTCTTGAGACTCTTAAGTAGTTTCAAGTGTCATTCTCTTTTATTTTTCTTTTGTGTATTTTGTATTTCCATTATAGTTTTCATTGTTTTTTGTTAGTTTTATTTGGTTTTTTATGTGGTATAATTGTTGAAAGAGATAATATATTACTGATATGAATTCGTTTTTCACTACCTTGGGTAGATGTTTAAGAGTATTATTTGGTTTTGTGTGTTTTTCATTATTTACTTTGTATTTGCTTGAGCAAAAGGTGATGTTGCAATTTATTGCTTAAGATTTTAGCTTTGGTACGTCACTGTGTTGGTCTTTCCAAGGTGGTGGTTTAATGTGTATTTTTATGTTAGCACCTAATGTGCATTTTTATGTTTGTAGATTCTTTAAAGTTCACCTTTGCCTCATCAGTTGAATTGACAATTATGTTCTTGATGGGATTTCAATTGTAAAGTTGGTAAGGGTGGTATACAAATGTCGAGATTACTACCTGAGGTAACTGGTTTGACATATGTTTTTAATGTCTTCACAATAGTCCCTGTTCTGGTCATTGCATACATCTGTCACTACAGTGTTAAGCAAACTGATCACTAATTTAAATGGGTGATCTAACCTAATCCCATTCTTTTTGTCAAAATTGAGTAATATTGTGATGATGCTCTGCAATAGATTTAATATTATCTATGAAGTTCTATTCTTGGGTCCAACTTGATTAATTTTCAAAAATCTATTCTTTTACAAATTTAATATTGGTAACATTTCACCAACATGTTATCGAGATTGGATAATTGATAGAGGTAACACATTAATTTTGTTAAGCTATTTAATAGTGTGATTGTGACTTCTTATAATTATCTTTCATTATCTTCCAATTACTTTTATCATTAATTATTATATATATATATATAGAGAGAGAGAGAGAGAGAGAGAGAGATTGCTTCACTAAAAGACATGATATATTGAATTTAAGTATTAATGATGCTCCCCCTAATGCTAGTAATCCAAGTGAATTAGTGAAAGGCTTAACTCCAAATTCTTGCACTTAAGGGTAAATTCTCTTATTTATATTTCTTAATTTCAAATTGTAAATGTAGATGTCTAATTGTGTTTATGTAATTTTTGTGTAACTTGGAGGTCCCTATCTTTGGAATCAAAGAGGAAAGAATTTAAATTACAAAGTGAATCAGTGAAAGGCTTAACTCCAAATTCTTGCACTTAAGGGTAAATTCTTTTATTTATATTTCTTAATTTTAAATTGTAAATGTAGATGTCTAATTGTGTTTATGTAATTTTTGTGTAACTTGGAGGTCCCTATCTTTGGAATCAAAGAGGAAAGAATTTAAATTACAAAGTTTTATGTTGGAAAATGATAATATTATATAATTTTAATTTCTATGGATTTGCAATGAGTTTGAACATAATTTTATTTTGTTGTGGTTTTTATGTGTGGATGATATGAGATTTTATGTAGTTGATTTAATGTGTTGGTTTTTATATGTTGATTTAGGTGTTTAAATGTGAATTATTTATTATATTTATATTTAAAACACTATTTAGGTTAAACAAGTTAAACTAATTGAACGAATTAAACAGATTAAATTAATTAAAACGAATTAATGGGTTAACGGATTAATGAATTTGAATTCTTTATGATCTAAATAGTAAACGAATTAATTGTGTCATGTCATGTTATTCGTTTATAAATAAATTCGCATTGAATCCAAGAATGTCAATCCACTTCTTAAACGAATTCATGTCGAATTGATCGAATTCATAAACGAATCAAATCGAATTTAGTTGGATCTGACATGTCAACCCATTTTGCGACCCCTAGTTTGGATGGGTGGGAACACATTGCCATCTCTATTTACAATAAAGTGAATTTTCATTCAAGTTTTAATAAGTTCCTAATAAAGATGAAAAAAAAAAAAGATATATACATTCATGCCAAAATGCTAATAAGACTAAAATTACTAATAAGGCGATAGGACCGTAAGAAACAAGTCATATGGTGCTATTTTTAGTTTTTATTAATTTTCACTAATTTAAATTTAATTAAAGTAGTTACTCATTTTATTGTTGAAGTAGATATCTTTTGATTATATAAGTATTGCAATTATTGACTACATTTAATTCATTCAATGTCAACTTAAAAATAACAAAAATATATTCACTTGAAGTGAGTGCCTAGTAAATAAGTGCATATTTATGTTTCATTTCACTCCACCGTGCAAGTCCAGTGGCATGATCAGAAATTAATATCTATTGGCTTTAAGTTCAAGGTCATGTTATTGGGTCACTGCAATAATACAAGATTTTGACAATAAATAATGCCCTGTATACTACCTTTACATGTCTTGCACCCAGACATTAATTAAATCCTGTAAGTATCCAAGATCAAGAAGCAAGGTTTTTTTTTTTTTTTTTTGAAATAAGAAGCAAGGATTTTAGTTTCAAACAAATAAAGTAAAATAATAAGGTTTTTAATGCGTGTTTTATTATTCTATTCAAATTACAGCTCTAGATCGGACTGATCCGGTAATAAATGAATATGGACCCATTTACACTTGGGCGTGGGCCATATTTTATGAGAGACGGATGGGCTTCAAAGCCCATAACAAAGCAAGTCCAGAACCTTCTAACTAGCCTACTGCTGACCATTTTTTCCCGAATCTACTAGAGACTTCAACAACAACCAAACCGAGACGAATGCGTGCGAAAGTACCAGAGATCTCCAATGCTTCTTATAAATGCCGAACCCTTTTCTCGTTCAATCAAATCGAGCCACTGAAAAGCATCAATTCTTCAGCAACTAATTCTACCGAAAAAAGCATCCATTAAACCTCAGCATTCTCACTTTCAGCGAAACAAACATGGCTATGATTCCAAGCTTCTTCGGAAACCGACGCAACAACAGCCTCTTCGATCCTTTCTCTTTCGACGTTTGGGATCCATTCAAGGACTTCCGTTTCCCTCAAGAAACCTCTGCTCTCTTCAACACCCATGTGGACTGGAAGGAGACCCCCGAAGCCCACGTGTTCAGAGCTGATCTACCTGGGCTGAAGAAAGAGGAAGTGAAGGTGGAAATTGAAGACGACAAGGTGCTTCAGATTAGCGGGGAGAAGAATGTGGAGAAGGAAGACAAGAATGATACGTGGCACCGCGTGGAGCGGAGCAGCGGCAAGTTCTCGAGGAGGTTCAGGTTGCCAGAAAGTGTGAAAATGGATCAGATCAAGGCTTCTATGGAAAACGGAGTTCTCACTGTCACTATTCCTAAAGTGCAGATTAAGAAACCCGACGTCAAGTCTATTGAAATCTCTGGTTGAGACTTTCTTTGTTTGTATTAAATATTTTGTTCGATGCTGGTGAGTTTTCTATCTAATGAGTTTTAAAAATGTAATATATGTGTCAGTGTAATGTCGTGAATAAAAATTTCACATTAATTCGTGCACAAATTTGATTCACTTATATGAATTTGGTATGCTTATGTTCCTAAAGCGAAAAACAGAATAGTATATCTGCAGTAAAGACTAAAAAGCACAGAAATCCTATTGGCATAAATAACAAATAAACAATCCATTTTATTTAATTAAAATGATGTCTTTTTGTGTTTGATCCACTCGATGAGCCTTGTAATTTTATTCTGTCCTTGTTACGTTTATTTCTCACCTTATGGTAAAAGCGCTTTAAGCCTTGAAAGCATTTCACGAGCCCACTTCAACGGTCTAGAAAGAGAGCCAGGCAAAGAAAGAGAGATTAATTAGATATCAATAGTAGATGGAGAAATCATTTCCAGTATATGGAACAGATATTTAGTATAAATGAAGAAATCATTCGATATAATATTTGCATCTAATATTTTATATCATATGATATAAATAATTAATCTAACATATCCTATTATGTGATATAAATAATCAATCATAAGGAAGATATAAATTATGTGGTATAAATAATTATTATAAAAAAGACACAAATCATATGATATAACAGATATTAATTTGAATGAAGCAATTATTGAAAAAATATATAATATATTATATTAGGTGACATAACTAATCAATCACAACAAAGAAAAAAGATATAAATCAGGTGATATAATATAAGGTGATTTATTTGATATTATTTTGTTACATGAATAATTAATTTCATAAATGATATATTAAAAATAAGTAAATTAATTTGGCATGATACACTATCAGTTGATTTCACATTTAGGGTCAAACTTAAAAAGTACTACACAACAAGAGAAACTAGAGTTAAGAGTTCTCAGCGGTCGAAGGGGAAGGAGAAGTGGGTGGCAAGGTGTTAAAACTCACATATTTGGTGCCTCTCTCTGAGGCAACGACTGATTTAATTTGATATATATACTTGGATTGAATGTATGACTGTCTAGATTTATGGCCTTCTCTGAACAAATCAGTTTGACCTAACGTTAATATAATTAAATAAAGACTTTATTGTAAAATCCATTGTCTGGAGCATCCGACCAGGAGCAACAAACTGATCGATGTCATATCCACAAGAACCAAGCTTTAGGAAACTACTTTAAAAATGCGGATTTCACATACAAAATTAAAAATTAGAGAAAGCGTTTGTTATGTCTTATATGTGGAATTAACACACAATCAACACTAACAATTTACTCTATAATTTGTAATGTTTGATTAACGTACTTTTAAATTTAGAATTTTATGTTCTTTAATTTTGTTTTTTTCTAAGATTCTTTAATTTTATTATATCGTATTATGTTTATATAATGTAATAACAACTCACTACACTAAAGGCAATAATTACAAATCAAAGAATGCCACTTAATTTGCTTTAAAGAATAATACAAAATAGATTCAGTATACTTCAATATAATAACATAAAAAAGTTTCAAAAAATATAACCACTTAAACAAATAAAGAAACTTACAAATCAAATTTAAAAGGAGTTGTAAAATAAACTATATATGTTTCTATACACCGAAAACATCTTAAAAATTTACTTTATCCAACAAAATTATAATAAGTAAATTTATAAAACACTTAAACGTCACTTTTAGACATCATAATAATTATAAAACCAAATTTTCTAAATAATCATCTATTATTTCATAAAATTACTTATTCCTCCAATTCTGCTCTTTCATTATGTTAAAATATCATGTGATGTCAAATTAGCTAAATTTCAGATTAATTAACTTATTTAATTGTATGTAATTATATTGTGTTGAATCTAATATAACATTATTTCCAATTAAATTCAATTTGAATTTGATGATCAATTTTTGTTTTTAATAAATTGTTATTTTATTTCAAAGAAAGCAGTCCTCCATCAATTCGGACATGACAATAATCCAATTTGTATCGAACATAGGCAAGTACAGAAGAATCAATGTCACCAACATCAACTTGATGAAGTCGACCATGACAACGAAGAAGAAACCCGCCGTACTCTACCACTATCCTTGCCCAGACGGCGCGTTCGCTGCACTTGCCGCCCACCTCTACTTCTCCGCCTCTTCTCTTCCCGCCCTCTTCTTCCCCAACACCGTTTACAGCCCCATCACCCCAGAAAAGCTTCCTCTTCATGAAATCGACGACCTTTATCTTCTTGACTATGTGGGTCCCCCAGGTTTTGTTAAAAAAATATCTTCCAAAGTCTCCAGGTCACTTTAAACATTTTTTCCTTTATTATTATTATTATTTTTTTAAATTTAATATGATGTTATTTGTGTAGCTTTAATGAATTTCTCTGGGTGTGGTTCTTTTGCAGGGTTATAGTACTGGACCACCATAAAACTGCACTGGAGGCTTCAATGGAGGGATTGATGGAGGAGGAGAATGTGAGCAAAGTGATAGATATGGAGAGGAGTGGGGCCACCATTGCTTTTGATTATTTCAAGGAGAGAATTAAAGATGAGCTTTTGATTAGTAAAATGGAGGCTGTGAGGGTGCTTTTTGATTACATTGAAGATGGAGATTTGTGGAGATGGAGACTTGAGGATAGCAAAGCTTTTAGTAGTGGGTTGAAGGACTTGAACCTTGAGTACAGTCTTCAGTTGAACCCCTCCTTGTTTGATCAGGTGATATTTTTTTAAGATGCTTTTTAGTGTTTGTTTGAAGTTTGAGTAATTAGCAGTTTGTGTGTGATGAAAGAATCTTGTATTATGATCAAGTTATGTTTTCTGTTATTAGGATTGGCAGGATTTGAAACTGTTTTGTAGTCATTATAATTGTTGGCTGATCAAACTGACCTGTAAATTGAACTTCAAATTGAGCATTAATCACATTGGTGTTTAGGATTTTTTTATTTCTCCGTTTTTAACAATGTACGCCATTATTTTTTTTTAATATATGGTTCTTGGTTGTGGTAAATGATCATAAATATGACAATTTGCACAGTTACTTTCTTTGAATCCGGAATCTGTTATCAGGCAGGGCATGGCAAGCCTGTCACACAAGCAGAAGTTGATTGAAGGAATTCTCAATCAATCATATGAGATCGCACTTGGAGGTGGAGCTTTTGGACGGTGCTTGGTAATGTGTCTGCAATATTTTTCATTTGTCTCTCTTTATTTTCAATCTGCCTTGCGATAACCAAATGACATAATGTGGCTTAGAGTTTTTATTTGGCAGTTTACTGGTTTTAAAATTTCACAATTCAGGGCTTTCCTTTCTAAGAAAAGATGGGGCTACGGTGATTAGCAAAATCATAATGCATGAAGTTCAACCTGGTTAAGTCATTGGAAATTGATGAAGTAGATGCAAAATCTTCTTCCTTATATCTGTTGTTTAATATTTGTTATTATCTCACATTTTGTTATAAATCAGGCCGATAAGAATAACGATGTTTTTTATTTAAATCTCATGTAAATATAGGTTTATTCAATTTGCTGATAAGAAAAGTATATTCAACCTTGGTCATCTTTCTAATTTTGCTTTCTCATGGCAGTGTTAGGAATTTAGGATAATGAAAAGCTCTTTTTTACTTCTTATTATTTTGGGTTAGTCTACACTAACAGAGATTTCATTTAACTTTATGACTTCAATATCTACCTATTCATTTCATCGTCTCCATCCAAGGATGGAAAAAATTAAAGTAATGGTAGATGACAACCCTTGGATTGAGAGAAAACGAATAAATGGATGTTTAAGTCATAATTTTAAGTTACAATTATTAGTTTATATAGTCTAACCCTATTATTTTTATTGATATTTTGAGAGCTTTTACAAGGGGAAGCTTTTGGTGCTTCATTTATTTGGCATGGCCATAGGTTTCAAATTATCTGTTTCACGTGCGTATCATACATTATGACAGCTCTCCCTCAAATCGTAGACAAGAACAGATTTCTAATTTTATCTGTCTACTTTTAGGCTGTTGATGCAGATTCTGTTGCAGAGTTAAGGAGTGAACTGGGACACCAGTTGGCTACTAAAAGCCGTAATTTGAAGTTGAGGTTTGTGACAGTTTGTTATATGATATGTGTGCTGCATGCTCATTTTGCCCTTTAGGTTGCATACATTCAAAAAATGCTTCTTTCTTTCCCTGTTCTATGTAATGCAAATATGTTATAGATGATTTGAAGTTGAAATTAATGTTGCATTTGATGAAAACTTACCACTGTCATTTAAAAATTTGAACATTGGTTGAATATTTTGTTTGTCGCATGAATAATTTAGAAGTATGGAAGAGTTATAGCTTGTAACAACTGTATGTGAACATTTATGTTTTTGCCAATTTAGGAACTCACATGGTTATTGATATGTACGCACTTGTAATGCTGTCTAAGATTTTCGGTTTTGATTTTAGTAATAAGTATAAGAGTTGCAGATAATTATTCAATGTATCAAATCCTGCTTGATTTTTCAAATATATTTCGTCATTGAGGTTCCTATTTTCTCATAATTCCCTTTCAGATGTTTTACTGTTTTCTGTGTAATAAAAATTATATTATTATTCTCTTAGGGGAATTGGAGCTGTTGTTTATAGAGTCCCAGAGCTTGAAAATGATCATTTGCTGAAAATTAGCCTTAGGAGTATAAAGAGCGAAGACACAACTCCTATTTCACAGGTTTTTTCTCTTAACCTTTTTGCTCACAGCATGTATTTTGCTGCCCATTAATGAGGCAATATGATGAGAATTGCTAAAACGAGTCATACGATTCCACATTTAGGAATTTGGCGGTGGCGGACATAGAAATGCTAGCTCCTTCATGCTAAGTGCTGCGGAATTCGAGCAGTGGAAGGTTGCTCAAATGCTTTAGCATAACTTCCTGTACTTTCCATGCATGGTCATGGCAGGCAATGGGGTGTCTATTCCTATTGAAGAGAGAAAGAAGAATAAGGAAAGAGGTTGTCGTCCAGATTGTACGAGTATTTTTTTTTTTTTCTCTTTCGGGTTTTTGACTGTATGAGCTAAGTTATTTATTAGTTTCTGGGGCTCATAAATGTTCAATTTAGGTAGAATAGCAGGTGAGAAAAATTGGGGAAAATTTTTTGTGGTGCATTTTTGCGAGTTTAAAAACAAGACTTGTATATACTATATGCTTGGCTTCCCTTGTAAAACAAGAATAAGATTTTTCACTTCAAATTCCCATTCATTTGATGATTGATAAGTTATATATTGTGATGGATATTAGCCGGGAAGGATGACAGAAAATGCTAAATTAATTCATCGTCAAATCTTTGGTGTTGTGTCACTTTATTTACTTTTGAAGTAAGTCATACTAAGCTGTAAAGTTTCTCATAGAATATCAGTATCTTGTGACATGAGTATTATTGACATGATATGTTTCAAATCAGTTTTTTTATCTATATTATTTTATGAACTACGAGCACATAATTTTATCTGCATTTGGGTAGAAGCTTGTATTAACATGAAACTAAATCCGTAAAATCTGAATGTGGTCGGTTGTTTTTTTTTAAAAAAAATAGTAGAATCCATCCTCTAGCTATCAGCATAGCAAGGTACCAACCATATAAACTCTCAGATTCAAATTAATGTTGTGATTCTTTATTATCATGATGAATTACATACAAGTTGAGGAATTTATGCGATCATTATCACTTCTTTTAACGTTTCCTTGACATTCACATAAACATTTCATACAATTTCTTCAGAAGGTAATAAACAATGAAGACAGCAGCCAACGTGTAGCCCCATCGAGTCCAAGCACAACCTTCTTGCTCAGAGCTGCTCGGCTTCCCCTCTGAACCTTCTTCCCTGTGGATCAAATCCGCTTGTGAGTTAAATTGGTAACAGTGGTCGGAAATACAACACCCTGATCAATGGTTAGGAATTTGATTCTATAAAGAACAAAACCATGTATCAGCACATACCTTGTTGTCTCCGGAATTCTTGGATCTTTCAGTGACGGATGGTGGGGCTTATCAATCCCCATTTTCGGAGGTTGATGGGGTTTAACCACAGCAGTTGGTGCTGGTAGTCGTGGCAGGGCTGCTGGTTGTAGGAATCCATCATTTGGGACTGGCACATTCTTTGCCTGTGTAATTAACATTGTGACATTATAATCATCGACTATCTATATATGATTTGGATAATTCTCTAGTTAGTAACTGACCAGGCCAACTCACCAATTTTCTGAACTGGAGATTGTAGAACATTTCAATGTATCTTTGCTTGGCTAGCTTCTGTTCCTTGTTCATTTGCCTCCAAAATCCATAAACGGATCCCATGTTTAGCAGTTTGTTTGCATAAATCTTCCATGTGTAGCTGCAAGGCAACACAATAGTACATCAAATCATGAATCTGCAGAACATATGCAGATAATGATACCATGTTAAGTGATTATATTATTACCATTCATATATACGCTGGAGACCAGCTGCAGATACTTTGTTCCAATATCCCGGATCTGTCTTGCACTTTTCGAAGAAATCTGCAATCTTGTTACTTGATTCATCGCCATTGGTTGGATCAATATGGAAGCCTGAGACCCCATCGACGATGATCTCTGCTGGGCCTCCTTTATTTGTTGCAAAATTGGGCAATCCACAGTTCATTGCCTCTATGACAGTCAAACCAAAAGCCTCATACAATGCAGGCTGCACAAAAGCTCCCTTTGTGTCTGCAATGCAGCGGTAGAGCTCTCCATTGCGGTATCTATCAGATTGAGCTGCTATCCATCTAAACTGCCCCTTTAGGTTGTACTTATCTATCAAGGAATGCATCTTTTTGATCTCTGCTATCTCCTCCCTGTCAGTTGACTTTGACGGATCAAAGAATCCAGCCACCACCACAAGGTTCACCAGATTTCTCAGCCTTTTGTTCTGACCGTACCACTCTGTCAGTCCTGTGATGTTTTTCACTGTATCAAGTCTTGCCATGGAGAAGATTATTGGTTTCTTCCTGTCTGCCAGATGCCCACTGTTTCAAGCAAAGAGTCAGCCTCTACAGTTTCAAAAGCAAAATAATGTTGGTCCGCTTAACTTGTAGATCATTATTCTTTTAACACAGTGATTGGCGATTATTTTAGAAGTTAAAACAATATAAACTAGCCAAGTCTGACTTGTTTTCCTTTATACAATGTTTTAGTAGAAACTAATAGACTCACATGTGCTCACTGTTATCATCCTTGCTGTAGAGTAGTTCTTCAATCTCAGGATGAAACTTGATCAGCCTTCTTTGTTTCTCAGTGTAGGGAAAGTAAACAGTTTGATCAGCACCAGGGGAAGCTATGTTGAACTTTGGATCAAAAACATTGATGCCTGAGACTACCCGACAAAGCCCCGGCATCGTAAAAGCCACATGGCTTTCATACTGTCCAGGCTTCTCCTTGCTGAGAAAGAAAATACAAGTAGTCAACATCACAGACAATATTCATCTTTCTACAGTCTAATATTGAGCTCTTGAATCAATTCAACAAAACTAGTCATACTAGGCAGCCCAAATTTTTATCATGAGATCTGTCTGACAATTACAAATCGTCATGTGATTTTAGGACAAAAATTTGGACCAGGTAGTATAACTCCAATAAAGAAGAAAGTAAATTTTGTCTAGGGGTAAGGTCTTGTAACATACTGACCTCCCAGCAATTTCTTGGTATGTGCTGGTTATGATAAAATCAGCTGCATTCATTGCAACTAGATCAGCTGTGAATTGACATGAAAAGTGGTACTTCGAATCAAATTCCTTCCATTTGGCATCTGAATCTTCGTATTTGGTTTTCTCTAGAGCATGAGCAATAGTTCCCTGAAAAAAAGAGTAGGCAAAAGCTCAGAATTAATGTTATCAAGAGATTGATTCCATAGTACGAAGATTTAGTTGAGTGATAAGACTTAGACCAGAGTTACTCCAAGCTTGGCAGCCAATAAAGATGCCACCAAGTTTCCATCACTGTAGTTCCCAATTATTAGATCTGGTTTACATTCCATGACTTCCAGTACCTTAGCAGCTGCATCCTGAGGTTGTGAAAGAGAATTACAAGTCACCTAGATGTTGATATTAAAAACCCTCCACTTACTCTAATCAAAAGATTGTACAATGCATGTTATCGTCAAAACTCAATGTTAGGGAGAACGGAGACACATGCCTGGGCAAATCTTTCGAGGTAAGGGTAGACTTCAAAACGAGAAATCCATTTGGGGAGAATTCCTTTCTCGGTTCTGAATGGAATTCTCAGAATGTAGGAATGCTTAGTATCAATGATGGGTTCCACCTCCTGGTTGCATTTGGTCCCCTGAGCTTCTGGTATTAGCCTTGTTATCTGAAAATTTTAACAATTTGAAGCCACGGAAATTAGTTCTGAAGCTTAGTTTAGATCATCCTTTGATTGAATAATGTTCAGGATTTTGGATTTGTAGCTCACCACAACAATCTGAGGCTTCACACCAAGGCCTTGCTGCTTAATCCTGAGCAGCAGTTCTTCCTCTAAAGCTCTCACTTGATCAAGAATGTAAACTACCTGTTTCAATTTTATTGAATAAGACAACTCTTAGTCTAAAGATATTCATGGAGGAGAGTAGGATGAGTGTACCACATACATCTATATTATAACATCAAGTCATACTTGCTTTGTTACAGGATTTTATTGGACAGACGTATAGATGATATGATATATCTTGATTAAAACAAAGTAATTTGCTTGCATTATATACCTGGCCTCCAGTATCCGGCAATCCAAGAACATCTGCCTGGCCAAAATAGCCGTGAGGAGAGAAGATTACAATGTTGAACATGTTGGGAAGCCTGCTAAAAAGTGACTCTAATTTGACAGGATCTGGTGCTTGGAGAACCTCAGAAAATGCCCTCATTGTTTCTCGAACTGTCTCTGCTGTATTGCCCCATCCTCTCTCAAATCCCCATTCTTTGAACCTGAAAGTTATTTGAGAATTTCAGTAAATTTTTTTTGACAAAAATTGGTTTTTCACTATTGAAGAAAGCTTCAGGATTCTCCAATGATATGAGGTTCTTATATTTTAATAAATAGTAGACTAATTGAAATTAAAGTAAGACTAACAGAGAATCCAAATTTAATTATGAACTATGATAACGAAAATATATACAACCTCTGCTCAAAGTCCTGATAAGGAGTGTCTTTTGGTTTTTCAGAAATGGAAGCTTCAGCTACAATAAGTGCTGCCTGTAGCTTCTCAACTGTATTAAGCGATTCGTTGATCATAAGATTCTGCCAGCAAGCCAATACATAATCTCCATTAGAGACATTTTTCATCGATCATATTACACACCCTAAAGAATTTTATATATATAAAAATTCAAATTAAGATAAAATTTTCATTTGTGCTTGTAGCTTAACATATGGAGGCACACGCTATCTATAACTGTCCTAAAAACTTTGTCATTCTCATTTGAAATGCATTACCTCTCCTCTGTGATTAAGGTCCACTAGGTAATCCACCAGAGGCTTTGCTTTGTCAGTGTCGCTTATAAGCCTTGTAGACATGAACTTGGAGATGTAATTCAGCCCATTTCCAATAGACGAAGAAAGAGTCAAATGAGGTGTAGTGAAATCTACCGCCCCAAAGTCTACCTCCAAAGAGTTTTCGTCCCTGGCCCTGCAAATTTATACATCAGCAAATCATGTTTCAGAATTTATTAGGTTATTTTGTGAAGAGGCTTCATATAGTATACACAAATTTTTAATGAAAAACTACTCATTTGAAATGGAAAACAGCATGGCCAAGGAATATAATTATAAAACAGAACTTGACCATGAAAATTAAAAAGATAATCAGAATGATAGAGTTTATGTTGTTATAATTTATCGAATTTGTTGATTCTGATTATATCTTATGTCTTGTAAGAACACCAAGCTACATTTTTTTTTTTTTAATTCTTATTTTTAAAAATTACTGTATATTTGTATGTACACATTTGTATATAACTATTAAATATATATATTAAGTTAATATTCAACGGATAAAAAGTCTATCAAACTTTATTTATTAAAATTAATCACTACTTATATCATTCGAATATTTATTTTATAAATAGGAGAACTATCTGAGTTAAGCAGCCGGTGTGTGCAATTTTTCTACTATATCTAATATTTCATATAAAAGTTATTTTTCTTAAAAAATTATTACCAATAAACTCTTAATAACAATTTAATTATTCGAAAAGGACCAAAACTAGTAGTAATTTGAGCGGAAATTCAGAGGAGGATTGGTTATATGTTTAATACTTACCAGTTCTCATCAAAAATCATTTCTTTGAACCTCAAGTAATCAGTAACAGTAATTTCATCTACTGATAGATCTTCAGCATGCACCTTGACAAATTCCCAGAAACCTGGATTTGGTCGCACAGCTAAGGCCACATATGGTGCAACAACAGCTGCTTCCTGCAAATTTTTTACAAAAGGTTGAAGTGCTTGTTTTTTGTATTATTAAAAGAGTTTTGCTATACTGGAAAGTTTCTTGCATGTGTTTAAAAGTTATGTTGAATACAAGAATATAAAGTATACTATGCTGTTCGATAGCCGTTAAATTAAATTAGAAATAAGGACTCAGATGATAGTATTTAAACACATTAAAAGTAGTTTTTGACAGGATGATTTTACTAAAGTACGGTTTTAAACTATATAAGAAATATACATGCATTCATGGAGAAGATTAATAAGTACCTGAGTGCAGCTGAGGATGTAACCAAGTAATCCCTCTAAGACTTTGCTTCTTTCATTATTGTCTTCAATTGATTTCTCCAACTCCCCCATCAAATGCTGGCGTTTCATCAACCTTTTTCCTGGTGCAACAAATCTTTTTGCAGGAAAATGGATCACAAAATATATCCGAAAACTCTTTTGGTGATATCAAAACCACTGTCAAACTATGATATAAACTAAGGGGAAACTTCAGATCAGTCCCTGAGGTTTCAGAAAATATAAGATTTTTAAAGCTCTTTTGAAAATAGTTTTTTCATTCTTAACTTTTTCAAAACTCTTCAAAAAAATTCAAATCGGTAATCAACTAATGATCAACGATGACTTTAAATAATTTAAATTATAACTTAATAATTTAAATTCATGAATATTTTAAATAATTTAATTTATAAATTCATTATTTTATTAAAGTAATCAGATAATTTACATACCATAACGGGCAAAAATATATTTTTTTAAAGTATTATGTTAGTTTTGACCATCAATTGACTGATAGTTTGAATTTTTTTGAAGAGTTTTGGAGAAGTCAAGGATAAAAAGTACTGTTTTAAAAAAAGCTTTAAAAATCTTATATTTTCAAAAACTTCAAAGACTAAAATAAAGTTTTTCCAAACTAACAAGCAAGAGGAAGTCATATAAATGAAAATTAAGTATACCTAGCAAAGCATTTCTTCGTATAATACCGGCTTTGCTTCAAAGCTTCAGGCATGGTGCCTGAGATTGTATCCGATCTTTTGAGAGATGGAGAAGAATTCATTTTCAACGACAAAACTTAGAAACACACAAACAAAAATACAGTTGAGAGTAGAATGAAAATGTTATTGTGTTGTGGTGTTTCTATTTTTGGAAATATATGTATATATAGGGAAATTGGTTGAGAAAAGGTAAGGGGGTACCATGGCTTAAAAATGAGGGTAGAGAAGAAGGATCATTCTTTGGTGCTAAGTATTAAAGCAAGAAAGGAATGTTTTATCATGGGTTAGATTAACTTTTTCACTAAATCTTTCAAAAAGGGAGGAAAAGAATTTTTTTTTTTAATTTTTTTTTAAATGTTTTTCATGTTTTCTTTTTTAGTTTCTCTTGTTGAGATGGACTATTCGTGATTACTTTATGCTTTTTCTTTTTTAATTAATATATCAAAAGACATCAGATATATATATATATATATATATATCCCTTTTGGCTATTTTATGAGGAGTACTCAAGATGCTTGTGCACATTGTCATAAGTTATAAATTTCACATATGATATTATTTATTTGAGTTTAACTATCTTACCCAATCAGTAATATTACCTATAAATTGTAACTTATGGGTTATAAGGATAATTATTACAACTAATTCAAAGGTCATAATTTAAGGGTAATATTAGTGGTTGGATAAGGTAGCAAAACCCTATTTATTATATCATAAATTTGTATCCAAATTTTGATAACCTTGTAAAATACAAAGCTCATATAATAAATTAAGATGTGATTAATCAACTTAAATTTAATAAAATTATTAAGTGTGAATATATCAACTTAAATTTAATATTAATATTTAATTATTTGTGTACCCCAATTCGAAAGTCGAAATAACACCCAATTGAAACTTTTAATTAAATTTTGAAAGATGATACGAGATTATCTTAGCATTTGGATTTAAATAAGCACGGTTGAGACTTGAGATATCCAAAAATAATCATCATTAACATGGTTGAAATGTTTGAATATTTAAGTGGAAAAGTGATCATGTACTCAAAGTGAAGACAAACTTTATTCTCTTTATGAGGCAATAAAACCAATTTTTATTTTTTTACATGTGGTTTCTTTCTAGTCGAATGATTCCAAACCCACCAACAACCAATCTTCTATTTGCAAACGCTCTAGCGCATCGCTTTGCCTACTCTACTTCCATTTTATAAAGCAACAGCAATTATTAAATAAATTCCTAATGTTTGGTTTAATTCCAATTGATATGCAGTTTTTATAAAATTACCAGACCAGCGGCTTACTTTCAAAAAGAGTTAAATATTGTCAGCCCCTTTAAACTTTATGTTTGTACAACCAGAATCAACTTTTCAAAGGCTAGAAAATGACCTCCCCTCCTCCTAGTCAGTCAAAGCAATGATTCTGTGTTAATCTTTTATTAGTGCTAAGTTTTTTATGTGATATATTTAAGTTTGAATAATATATGAAAGAGAAAAAATCTAACACTCTTAATCATCCACTTTTTTTAATATTAATGTGTCATTTGATTATTAAAAGATTAGTAAAAAAAAAATAATGATAGAGAATTCTTACTTAATCAACTAACCTTCAAACTTAATGATTAAATGTGGTCAATACTAGTCCAGAGGTAAGTTGATCATGATGATTATAATTAAACAAAATATTTACAAAATTAAATAAAAATACTAAAATCAAATTAAATTCAACTAATTTACAATAAAATTTATTAAAAAAAAAAAGGAAATGAAGAACCTTTGCCAGCTATTTGATGATGTGGAAAAAAATATTTACAAAAAAAAAAAAAAAAAAAAGATATTGGAACTTCAATATGTATCCGCACTATCCAGGTCCGTGGATGGAGAATCATTCTCCTGCGATGGCCACTAAAGCAGCAGAGGCATTCACAATGAGGAGTATTGGCAGCGAAGGCAGCAAGAAGGCAAAGGTGGGTTTACTCATAGGCTTAGTGGAAGAAATTTTTACGGCATTACGTAAATGTCCTCACTTTTCTAGTTAATTACAAAACTATCATATTATATATATATATATATATATATATATATTTATGATTTGGGTGTGTTTGTTTTTGTGGTTGTGTCTGTTTTGATCGATGACTACTTACTACACAGGAAAGGCATTTTCGTTTGGAAGAGCAGCGTTTCTTCTATGAACTTCAAACATAATTTATTGATTATTAAGGTCCTGGTAAAATACTGTCCTGTTTTTTAATAAAAACCAGGATTACATAATAAAAACCAACCTAAAAACAGAGGCACGAGAAAAAGCTAGAGAGTAGAAATATACTTAATATGATTTTCAGATTGAGGCGTCAATTTATAATCTCTTTCTTTTTCTTCGAAGTTTTTGCAAGCATCTCTTGATTGTTGTTTTATACATTGCTGTTTACAGTTGGAAAACAGAGGAACTGCCCAACGCGTATAAAGGTTTGAACGTGCTCTCAAACATAATTATGGTCAATAGGTTCTTCTTTCTCTCTCTCTCTCTCTCTGTGTTTCACAATGATTTGTTTTGCGGGCATTTTTTTGCGGTTTTAAGTTGAAAATTTACACTGGAAATCTAGAATGACTACCTCTTGAAAATTTACTCTGGAAATCTAGAATGACTACCTCTCCGATGGCATGTCTGACGGACGGATGGTGGATTTTCTTAAGCTTCTCCGATAAACCATACCCATTTTGAAATTTTTTTAAAGAAAATAAACGGGCTCAAATGCCTTTATTACATTTTAATATAAGACTACCTCTTCATTTCTTCAATAAACTAACTTTTTTTACTCTTTTTTTTTTTTTTTTTTTTTTTTGAGAAGAAATACAACTCTTTCATTTCTTAAACATCTACTTGTAATATTCTCATATTATGTGTAACTTCATAAATATACAACCAAACAACAGTCTAGTAACTCCATTTGCTGGTATCTCTACTTTGTAAGAGCTCTCCTCCAAAAAATCTATTCCTAGAAATTCTACTAAAAGAACCATACTAAACCCTTCATCTAGTCTCGGTAGCATTTAAAGTTCTATCGGAAAACTTGATTACAACACAAAGTAGATTACTTACTAAAATAGGAATCCACATCATTGGCCATATAAACCCTAATAAATCGCATCTAGTTCTACCAATAAACATTCTACTTCTCCAACTAAATCACATGATTCATTTCAAACTGCCACACTGACCACACAAATACCCAACAAAACAAAAGAACGTTTTTCTCAAGTACAGTCACATGGAATAATGAACTAAAGATCAATAGAACATGATTATACTAACCAAGCATCAAAGAAGCATCCATGTTGATGTGCTAAGACGACCAAATTATCTAATAATCAAAATAATTAAAGATAATTCATTGAAGACTCGTATCAAAACCTCCTACCCCAAAACCTCAAGGCATCAGCACCTATACTCGGGGCAAGCTCTCCTTAAGCTACACCCTATCCCATTTCCAAATAACTTTTATAGCAGACTACTCAGAGTGGCCTAAAGATCACCAAAAGCAATAATAAAAAAGGATATTCATGGAACATCAAACAACAGCAAGCAAACAAACTTAAGCATGCCAGTCGTCACCAGTACATATGAGGTTTTAAATCTTGAGTAACAAACCAAACCACAATTTGTTTCATTAGTCAGATGAAAACTTAACAGTAAAACATAACCCTCTTCACATTTTCCTTCAGAGCAGGTAAGGGTCTAACAGTAGGTGCACCAGGTCCTCGTGTGCTCCTTGGAGCAGCTCCACCCATGCCTCCACGTCCCGAAATAGTTTCACTAGTCAATGAACCACTGTCTGATGTCTCCGGCTCCATGTAGAAACGAGCACGAAATGCAGCAAGATGGGCATAGTATGCAGGAGGAACTGTCAAAGAATAAAATAAATGAACATCACAGTGTAAACTAAAATTGTGAGCACACATATGCGCACATATGTTTGTGCTTAAATGTGTGTGCATTCCCACTTTAGATGTGAAAGAGAGAGAGAGAGAGAGAGAGCTAACCAATTGAAACAGAACGCGTGCACCTTGCATATCTGCAAAATTTAAAATCACATCACTTAACAGTTCCGCCATAATCATAAGCTAATAATGATATGGTATGTCAAATCTTTCACCACTTAAGCCTCAAAATTCAACACAACATAACACCAATTGTTAATATTGATAAATTGGCTGTCCCTCGATTGGAGAAAGAGAATGTACTTACAATAAATTCACAAGGAAAAAAAAAAAAGTGCTCCATCAACTTACGTGTAACACAAGTTGTTAGTCAGGGACTGCAGTCCATCAGCTGTAAATTTGTTCTCATCCCATAGCACATGGTAGTGAGCAGGGCGACTTGTACCCTGTTTGTCATGTTGGGAATGATATTAGAAATGCAATTGTGCATCAAATCATAAACAAGCAGCATGATAGTGTCTAACCTGAATGCCAGCATGACTACACAGATAAAAATCAAACTCAGTCGGATGACAAATTTTGGAGTCCACAACTGTACCTGAAAAGCAAATTAGCAGAATGGATTTATGTTACATTCATGAAATCTCAGCAAAATAATGTAAAGGTCAATTCAAAAAACATTCAACTACCAAACTATTTACCAGGCAATATATTTCCACTCCTGTCAACTGTATTACGGTCATGATGGTTGTTTGCAAACAACCTTGTGTGGTGACGCTTCTGAACCACTACAAAAGTCACAGGAGGCTGATAGTTCGGTTCTAATGAAGCACAAGCCTGAAATTAAGTAAAACAAAAAAAGGATTCAACATGTCATAATTCGGATGTTCACAAAATTCTAACGTGGAGATAGGTAAAGCATTGATGAAACCAAGAAAGGAAATCATCCAGAAAACAGATTTTACCTTCCGAATAGCATCTAGTTCATACAGCAACACTTGATAGAATTGCCCTTCACTAACACCGTCCCTGCAGGAGATGATATTACTCTTAGAAATCATAACAGGAATAGGTATGAACAACAAAGCATGTGGTGGCAGCAGAACGTGACAATGCCTGTAAAAGATAATGCGTTGTGGCTTCTGGCCAGTTGCTCTACGGAAAGATATAAGAAGTTCCCTGCGCCAACCAAAAAGAAAATCATATTATGCTACAAGCCATAGCGGGTTCCATTTTGAGAGTGAAAACAATATTCAACAAAGCCAACTAGCAATCAAGTCTTCAGTTTGTTGCAACACAAACAATGAACACATTGGTACCACTATCAAATTGATTTGAAACAAAATCACACACCCATTACAGAGTGAGTGAGAGAGAGAAGAGGAGGGAGGAAATGTAGACAAAAAGAGGTCAATCATACTTGATCATGCCACCAGTCACTTGCCCTCTAACCGGATCCTGCCATGTCTTATACAAATCTTGAATGAGCTCTTGTCGATGAGCTTGGGCACAAACCAAACCTGCATACTTAGTAACCTCTGGCCAATCTTGAGAGGCCACAACCTGTATTTTGAACCAACAATAATTCAATTAAAATATAATTCAAGCAAAGGCATTCTTAAATTGATGAAAAGAGATTTCAAATAAAATACAGCTGCAATAGATGGGCTTGAATCCTCTCCAGGGTGAGGATGGGTGACATCAGCACCAAAGATGATAGTAGGCCGGTCACTGACTAAAGGTATACGCCTCGATATTGCATCAACAAGTACAGTATTCCGCCCTCCAACCTTAACATTTATCTTCAAAGCCACATTAGCAAGATACTGCTTGCTCATCCTAAAGACATGCTTAGTCAAACAACACTGGGACACAAGGCCAAGATCTGTCTCACAAATCCGCTTCAAATCACCTGAAAGGAAAGTAAACCTTTATTCACATGGAAGAAAATGGGGCAGCAATCAGCAGAAACCAATACAAAGGAGAAAAAATATAATTCCAGAGTAATAAAATGGGTTAACGATGGAAGGTTGCTTACCATAAAGAGAGCCATTATTATCTGGCAGAATCACAATCAGAAGGTCAAGCTCCCTTCCTGAACCAAGTTTAGTCATGGCATCTTGGTACCGTGCTTTCAAGACCCTCTCCACCTGTTCAGGACGAGAACTGATTGGTGGAAGTACTGGTTCAGGATTAAAAGCCTGCAGACACCATCAATAATCCCTTGTTCAAACAGTAGTTCCATCCAGTAACAATATCCCACAATAAAGACATTGGAAGTTAAAGAGAGGAAAAAAAAAAAAGCCCTCAGGCAATTCCCATACCATGCCAGAAACGTAACACATTTGGGCAAGCTCATAACAAAACCCTCGGGCAACACTATCTTGGACGTTCCGAGAGAAATTAATGCAAATCCAATGGTTCACTGTCCCCCCATTAACCATTTTCTGCAATAAAATAGCATAAATAATCACAAAAACAATATTTCACCCGACTTCTAATAGAAAATGGTAACACTAATCATGCTTTTGACCTCTCATAAACATATTTTTCTTATTAACACTAAAGTATAAATGTAGAAAGGCCATGATGGCGTATCTTTCTAATTGGAGTTCAAACATAAACATGCTTTCTACTTCTAAGCAAACAATTTAGCTCTTGGGAGGAGTATAAATTTAGCTTTATTCCAGCAAAATAATCTGTGTCCTTTTAGACACACAGATAGGCACACCTCATAATTCTTTTCCAATTTGAAAGTAAGTTTCCACCTGACTCGCATCAACTCCCCAAGACCTCTAACAGGAAACTCTTTAATATCCAATGGTTGCACAACAGAAGTATAATGAACTACTTATTAAAACTAGTAGGATAGTAGCAAAAGAAGTTAGATGTATGGATTGACAAATACAATAAACAGAATATCTTCTATTAAGCAAACAGAGGAAATCTAGAGTTACCTTGTTCATCATGTTCCACTGACCCACTTGTGGCAAGCAATCCTTCTCTTTGCCAGTATCATGATATTTAAGCTACAAAACAAAACAATCGATAATCATCAAACAACCAGTTGCAGCCACAATGTAAGAGAAAGTTCCAAAAGAAAAGCCACAAAAAATACATGGACAAAAAAAAAAAAAATTACCCATGGTGCAGGGAGGATGCGAGCTTCAACAGAAGCAAGCCTCTCACTTATTTTAATTCCAAATTCCTTTGCATACGGATCATTGTGGTACGCATTGTGATGCACCGTCTGCAAAGGCAATTAAAAGAAGCTCCATTAAACTAAAAATGTAGATAAAACAATCATAAGACAAGACTGGAGTCCAGGACAAACCTGCATGATATCAAGCTCCCTTTCATGAGGACGCTGACAGGTCACCTTCAATAAAGCAGTGATTTGCCTCTCATTCAACCTCTTTGAATACCTTTGACCCTCGACGATTTTGCAAACCTATATTGATAAAAAGCATTTGGTTAGCATACACATTGTACAAACCAAACAACTAATTAAAGACAATTACCACTTTACCTCCATAGGCAGGTAATTTGGTCTCTGTTGATTTCCCACTTGAAGGCAGGGCCACTGACTATGTTGAATAACAAAACCATATGTTTCATAGAAGTATTCAACAACAGATTTCAAAGTGCCACTTTCATCAACAGGAAAGCTAGGACAAAGAATTGTCAGAGAAACAACTTTAGTAAAGCAAGTCAGACCATTAAAAATACTATACAACTTGACATACAGTTATATACAGGATTTAGATACTACACAAGATCTGTATAGTTACAAGGGTAGTTATGAGAGAAAATTAGGGGGCGATAGGTTTTGTTTTTAAAATGGTGTTTTTTGAAAATTATTTTTAAGAATGAAAAACATATTTTTAAAATAACATTTTTAAAAACGCAATATGTTTGGTTGAATTTCTCAGAAGTAACTTTCGAAAACTTAAAAAAATGTAAAAGTGTTTGGCATTGTTTTGAAAATGATTACAATAGTTGTTTAGAGGGAAAAATAGTAATTTGTTTTAAAAATCAGTTTTGAAAATGATGAAAAGCATAAAAAGTTGTTTTCTACTTTTTAGTTATAATTGAGAAGAAGTTGTTTTTTATTTTCGCGAACATATTTTACAAAACATGTATCTAAACACATTTCTCCCACCTTTTGTCTTTGAGAATGAAAAACCATTTTTAAAAATAGTTCCAAACACCACCATAGTTTCTTCTTGTTTTTCAATTTTCAAACCATTGATTTCTGTAGAGATTTAAATTAAAGATCCGATGACTTATAACATTTACCATCATACAAATATTGTATAGCAGCATGACCCTTAATGTATAGATACGATAAAGATAGATTATAGCATTACTCACGTCAGCTCGCCTGTTGTCTGTGATGTCAATCCAGATATGCGATACTTTCTACGCATATTTCCACGATGGGTAACTTCAACTTTAACTCCTCTAAGAGCCTTTTTAATCTGTGGAGATATACGTAAAGCTATAGTATTCATATCACAGAACATACTAATTACTAATAGGAATTTCCACTTAACATAAAGAAATCACATAACAATCTGATACTGCATCAATGCTATGCAAACAAACTTCCACAAGAAACAACTAGTGCAAACAATAAATTAAACAATTTTGATATGTTATAAACAGAATGTTCTTACTGCTCAGAAACAATCACCATTCACCAGAACAAAAAGAAGGAACAAAGTCAAACCTTCACACGATCAGCATCAGACAGTGGCCTTGCAGAAACATCTCGATTCAGTAGCTGAGCCACAAACTCAATTACTGGCAGTGGCTCAATGAAAGCAGTAGAGGACATATCTGCATAATAGATTCTTTCATAATGACAAGACATTACATGAAAACAGATTTATATATATATATATATATATAAGCAGATGTGAATAGCCATTGTGGGAAAGAGACATATAAACTGTTTGATGGTATAAGAACAAAATGAAGATTATAATTGGACAATAGCAGCTTGTGCTATGGAGCTAGAATTGGGTCACCATAACCGAGAAATACATACTTGAATCACATAAAAGCACCAAATAACAATACATATACTTGAACCATAGAAGGGCACCAATGAATACCTATATTCAGTGACAGTCCCATTTGAGTGGGACGAATACTTTGATAGAAACCCCTCCAGCTCTCCAGTCCCTCCCCCAATGGTTGCCTTCTCCCTAGATCAGGTGAGTAAAATGATCGACCCACAGGACAGTACCTACAATGATTGAATCCTCTTGTTATTGTACAAACCAAAAAAAAAGTACAGTATGAGCCATACACTAAATGCAAAAGATAGAAACATAATAGGTACCGAGTAGTGGGCAGTTCACGCAGAACAATGTCAAGAACCTGCAGGGCTTCCTGAGGTGCATCTGCTTGCCTCCCCTGCAAGAAAAGTCCTAAATGATGTAGATCAGCACGAGCAGCCAACTTTATCACAACTCTGAACTCCCTCTCTCTTCTGCATCAAGAACAAAATATTAGCAACTATACAAATAAGACAAAGCATCAGATCTATGAAATTAGGTAGCAAAACCAAAAGTCATTAAGACCTTTGCCCGCCTTGTCCATCATCTTCGTCAAGAAGAGTAATTCTAAACTCTTTTGATATAAATGGAAGCGGTCCAGCAGTATACAGACTCTTGCGTCCATCATATGCAGGAAGACGCTTTCCAAGAAGAGATTCTCTGTGCTGTTTCACCAGCTGCTCCATCACAGCACGGTTGACTCCCCTAGAGGTAACCTCTGGTGTAATAGTAACCTAACAACCATTAAAACCCTCAATTATCAACTTGAAATAATATTTAAAAATAGACAAATACAAAACATTAATAAAACTCACATCATACTGATGTAAATCTTTGTCCGGAAGTTCAGCGAAGAAGTGGTTTGCCTTCACAATACACCTTTGGCCAGTACTGCCCTTGCCAGGTCTAAGAGGGAACCTCATAGATTTACTTGACTGTGCCGCAGATTGAGAAGTTCCACGTATGTTAAGGTCTTCCAGTTGCTCAACTATCTGGGAGGAAGAACCAGCCTCAGAGGAACTGGCCTGAGGGGTCACCCCAGACGGATATGAAACCGGTTGTGCTTGGTACAGCTCGGGAATTGGAGATGATCTTGGTTGGCCACCAAAAGATGGTCCTCCAAGGCCAGCACGTGTGCTACCACCACCCATGCCAGCACTACCACGACCAGGGGCATATCCACCACGACCTCCTTGCTGGGGCGACGCTCCGCGCCCCCTGCCTTGATATTCAGAGGGTCCACCATAGTATTGCTGCTGTGGTTGTGGCCCACGATCTCGGACCCCATCATAACCTCCACGGCCTCCTTGCTGAGACTGAGGACCCCAAGCTCTTCCAGCACCAGCATGGTGTCCTCCACTTCCTCCCTGCTGTGGTGAAGCACTAGGGCGCTGGGGTCCGCGACCACCACCCCCACCACTTTCCTGCGACTCAGAGCTCTCAGCTCCACTCGAATGATGTTCAGTTTTCTTCTTCCTCACCATGATGATAACTGCACACAAAGGATAAACACACTCAACAACTACACAGTGCCAAGACCAAAATACAAGACCCACCACATAAAAATACCACAAGCAAAAGTTTATCAGGCACACATAAAGTAACCAAATATCACCAATGAACAAGTCCACCACTAAATCATTCTAAGAAGTAAAAGAATGAATTTTCTTCAAGCACAAAACACCTGATATTCATCAATAAAAACCTGCCTCAAATAGGCATTCAATCTGTCAGTGTATACCATAGATAAACTTGCAAGTCATTTAATGAAAAAGCTATACACAAAATGAAAATCAACCAACTTGCTTCGGCCATCATCTACAAAGTACACAGCCAAAAGCAACATCCAAAACTTCTATTCCTTTCATCTACTAACACAATAAAAATCAACCGCGAGCGCACAAGATAAGAAGCCCTAACTAAACAGCAAATCTGCAAAGCTACAAGACTCCAAATCATATTAACAACAAAAAAAAACTATATACATACACAAACATCACAAAAGAGAAACGCAAAACCAAAATCGTACAACTGTGACAAAAAAAAAAAAAAGTAAAGCAAAAGCACAAACCCTAAATCGAAATCGCAGTAAAAAATCAAGCGATTGACAAACAAAAATGACCAAACCCTAGAAATGAGATTCAGTACAAACACAAATACAGAAGATCTAGCGATTCCAGCCCACAGAAAAATCCACAAAAAAAGTAGTCACAATACGCGAAAAACAACGCTAAAATGCGGCTAAAATCGCTCACTTTAACAGATAATCACCGGTGCAGACCTAGATCCGGCCAAAACAGTCCACAATCATTGATAAGATCACGAAACACGCCCTCAAAGACTAGATCCGCAGACATAGGAACAAAAAAGTTCTCGAAGAACAGTGTCGCATTCACAGTAGAGAAAAAAAAGGGCGCAAAAGCAGTAAAAAAATGAACCACCGAGAAAAACCACCATTTATACCTCAAAAACCGCCGCCGGAAAACGCCTGCGCTGCCACTCGAAGCGATTTGAAAATTAAAAATTTTAAATAATATATAGATAATTTAACACTTCAAAAAAATCTCACAAACCCAACACCAACCCTTGGCCTAGTGTTTGCAGAGAATGATATTAAAGGGGGCCTCTGACAGACTCAGTCTCTCTGTGGGTTAAAAAAACCAGATATGCCATCCACACCCTACTTATAAAGAAGTTGTTAGGTGCTTAAAAATGACCGTTCTGTCCTCACTCCAACCCTCTTCTCACTCACTCTGACCAAAATCCAAGCTGTAAGATGACGTGGCGGTATTGGAGATTTTCAGTGGTGTCCCTATGATGACGTGGAATTGGCTGAGCTGGCATTACCAAAACTTAGTGGGTTCACATGATTGGCCACACGAGTCCACAACCAAGCTCCGTCTCGATAATGCCCACAAACGGCTAAACGTTTCTCCAAGACGCGCGTGGTGATAGAAGATTCCCAACGTGCCCTATTTCTCCGCCACGTGGCTGCGAATTTGGCGGAAATTGCCTTGTGTTGTGTGGGGTGTTGTGGAGTGAAGAAAAGCGCGTGGTGTGTGACCCACGAGCCACGAAGTGGCAGACACGGGGTGCTTTAGATACCCCTTTCATTTTTGTTAAACAATGTAATCGGAGGAACAGAGTCAATTGGTGATTATTGCCAACCAGTGTCCAATCAAAGTACTTATCGAAATAATCACTTTTTAAAGGGGTTCAAAATAATCTTATCAAAAAAAGGAGGTTTAAAATAATAATAACTAAAATCGCGGGTTTCTGGAAGTTTCTTTCCTTAGTCTGATTTCTGCTTCCTTCGCAAGTTGATTCAGATAAAGAGAGGGCGTTAGTGGGAGACCACTCTCGTGGTGACCTAATCTGACCATTAGTGTAGTTAGTAGCTGTCTTGCGCTTTCGCCACAGCCGTTAGATTACAACACCTTCTACGTTAAGGGGCCGACTCTGAACATTTTTCAGTGAAGAAAAGAAAATCACGTCTCAAACTTTTGTTCATTCCACGTGTATGTACATTCATCAATTTTTCTGATGCCATATTTTAATCATTAAATAAATCTAATCATTGAAATCATTTATTTTTTTCAGACTGATGACAAAAAAGTCTCATGTTTGAATTTTTTTATTAACAACTATTTTATAGATACATCAATTTTTTAATCGATTTTTTTTTCATTTTTTATGATAAATTAAATTTAATTAAAAATTACAACAACAAAATCTCAAATATTTTATTTTAAATATTTACATTATGGATTTAGTTACCTTACTTAATGATTAATATTACTCATAAATTATAGTTTTTTAATTATCTTCAATAATACATTTACAACCAATTAAAAGTTTATAATTTATGAGTAATGTAGGTTGGGGAATATAACTAAACCCTTAGATTATAGTTTACTTTGTCTATTTATAAATGACTCTTGCAATATTATTATATAATATTGTAATCTTAAACTGTCTTGTTGTAGGTACTAGATACTAATAAACTTCCTCTTTTAAGTGTTTGGATGTTGTACGGCCATTGTGTAAACCAATACTAAAAGCACACGTCAAAACAGTAGAACGGTGGCACGTGTCAATTAGTTTATGACCTCCAATCGAAGGAAATGTTTAAGAAACCGTCAAAGATTCATTAGTGTGATGAAAGTGGAGAGAAGTAAAACAAATAATCATCGATGAGCAACTTGACTACCTATGAAGCATTATTACCCGCCGACATGAAAACATGTGTCCAATAAGCAGCCTAACGGGTATCATCGAAGAACAATGAATTTGACAAATATTAGGCATGTTTGCATGCACATGTATAGCTGAAAAATTAAGTTTATCTTCGTATAAAACGTGAATTAGTAACTCATTGAAAATGTTAAAATAAAATCAGCTACTTTTAGTGAGATAAATAAATTTATGAGAGATAAATACTGATTTAAGTATTGGAAAATGTCTTTGAAAATAAATTCCAAATCACCTTGACGAATATGTTATTTGTATAATAGGTTTGATCGAAGATATAAGTCAAGTGAATGAAATAAGTTTCTTGAGTCGAGATTCTTATCCAAACAGATATAATTTTCTCTAACTATCATGTCACAATCTTCTTTAAAAAAAAAAAAAAAAAAACAACACTACCTCATAACAAAATCATATAAATGAGTTACATAAACCACTGAGGGCATGTTTGTTTGTTTGTGTTGGAGAGTTAAAAATACATTATATTATACATTACATGTGTTTGTGTTTAGAACCTCCATCGAAAGGCGCAATCAAAGAGAAGTCAAAGATGGGTTACTTTAAGTAATTGTCTAATTTAGGAATTAGTTTAATTAGGATTTGTTTTTTATTATTTTCTATTTTATTTTTTTTAAGCATCTTCAATGTTCTTATGAGTGTGAAAAAATTACTTATCATATAAGATAAATAGATACTGAATTAAAAAAATACAATTATCATTTATCAATATCAAGCAAAGATAGCCAAAAAAAAAATTAACATTATGAACATGATTATCTATTTTCAAATGATTTATTAGACAGTCATCTCAGTAAGTTAATAACTATTAAAGCAAGTCACGAACTATTTAATTATAATCTTCAAATATGATTAAAAATTTAAAAAAAAAATCTTGGAGGCATTAAATGAAAATACATAGAAACATTGGAGTACAATTTGTAAATTGATTGCCCATCAGATAATATTTATGAATAAGAAACAAATCTCTTAACATTAATAACATGACACTTTTATTTAAAAACACAATCTATGAAAATATCGGAAATACTCTCATTAAATTATAATTATTTTCATTTAGGATTATATATTATTTCCTTTTTGGATTTAATAGTATTTCCTTTTAGATTTAGATATATATATATATTAAGATTTGATTTCTTTTAGGAATTGATATTATTTTCTTTAAAATTTAAATTTTATTCATTTTTAGGTTTTCTTTAAATTAATTGATACTATTTTCTTAATTGATTAATACTGTTTATTTTTTAGTTATTTTTTCATTTTAAGAAATTTTGTTTATCAAAAAATTGTAAAGCTATAACTAGTCATGAGACTTTAGGGTCAAAAGGAAATTAACAGTAGGTTAATTTAGGAAATTGTTAAATTTAGGTTATAGTTTAATTAGGATTTATGTTTTATTGTTTCCTATTTTGTTTTATTATTAAATTATAATTGTTTCCATTTAGGATTTGATATTCTTTTATTTTTGGATGTTATATTATTTCCTTTTTTTAATATTATTATTTTTTTTTAGGTTTAGATATTATTTTCTTTTAAATATTTGATATCATTTCCTTTTCATAATTGATATTATTTCCATTTACACTTAGATTTTATTCCCTTTCAGTTTTTTTTTTTTTTTAAAAAAAAATTAACTAACACTGTTTCCTTATTTGATTGATACTATTTATATTTTAGTTATTTTTTCTTTTTAGAAAATAGTGTTTATCAAGAAATTGTAAGACTATAAATAGTTGACGTCCGGAAACGGTCAACCAGAGATTTTGGAGCTCAGACGACGAGTTTGGTAATTAAAGGTATTGATCATTCTGATGGAAGGATAGTAAATGGGCAATTAATGAAGTTCAAGATTGGTGGTGATTAATTCAGGTGAAGGAATGTCGGTCCTGGAGGTTGGTCGGATTTAATGAGGTGATCAATAAGGAATTAAAGAGAGAGAGAGAGGAAAGAGAAGAAACATAAGGATTTTTACATGGTTCGGTGACTGCACCTACATCTACGCCCACTCTGGAGTAATTCTGGCAGAGTGACAATTCTCTAGTATGTTCAACTTATCTGTACAGTAAAAATGTCTCCCATCTTTATAGAGGAGGGGAGATGACAATAAAAAATACAAAAAAAAGTTCTACACGTCACTGGTAACGGTTAGTCTCAGCTAATCCTGACATTGCCATGCTGCATTAATTGTAAAGGTAATGATGATTCTCTTTCTGCACAAGTCTGCATTTAATATACCTGAAGAGGTCTTCACTTCATTAAATGCTTCTGGGTAATTGTGTAGGCAATTTCCCGCGAAAAATTATGAGAGTTGGTAATTCTGACAGCTTGTTATACACAATATCTCCTGAGTAAGTCCTTCAGTCAGCTAAGTGAAGCATACTGGAGGAGAGCCGATGTGACCAGGAGGAGAGGTAAGACGGCCTGGAGGTCTACGCGAGCTCGCGACCTGTGCGACCTCGCGAGCTCCACGAGCTGAAGGTACGGACAGAAGGTATTCTGGGAACTGTTGCTGGCTTGCGACCTGGACGGCCTCACGAGCTGGGCTTGCAGTCGCTGGTTCCATCCTTGGGCCTCCTGGGCCCTTGCTTCTGTTCAAGTTAATAAGGCCTGTACTGGCCCATTTAGGCTGAACGAGAAAATGGGTATAACAATAGTCATAAGATTTTAGAGTTTATATATGTTGTTGGCTCCGAGGAATGAATAAAATTATCATTTTTTTTATGAGACAAACATCTTGTGTTTTTTAGTTTTTTTAAGTAGCAATACTATAATCGCTTAATTCAAGTCAATTTAGTAATTTGATTTTAGATTATTTCGGTTTTTTTTAGAATTTGCTTTAGAACTTATTTGGTCTAGGGTTAGATAAATTCTGTTCTCTTATTTTAAGATCAATTTATTCAATTTTCTAGGTCAAACGATTCAAAATTCATCCTATTTGTGATATATTATTGGATGAAAATAGACTTCTTGTTAGATGTAAATTTCTCAGCATTGCTGAACCAATGTGTGTTGTACTAAATAATGCCAATAATGACTGTAGTATCAATTGTTGTACTTTAAATACGCATTGAAAATTGGGGGGGTGGTGGGGGGGTTTGTCCACGATGTGTTGGGTGTAACTTGTGAGTGAGGTTTTCTTTTTCCTTTTTCTATTGTTCTTTCAAGGAAGCCATATAAGCTACACAAATAATTGTATAAAATATTAATTAATAACATATTAAAATTTAATTAAATAATATAATAATAAATAATTAAATAACATGAAATAGTAAAAATTCAAAATTAATTATATAATGATATCAAAAATAGTTTACATAATTATAAATTATAAAATAAAAATAAAGTTGTACACCAATTATTGTATTAATTAAATACAGTTTAATACGATACCTCACACATGAGGGTACAAAGATAGTACAATCTAATATATTTCAATATAATTTAGTTCAATTTAATGATGCAGTATATAACATAATACGCCCGACATAACCTTAATTCACTTCTTGGATGCTGGAAACAACAGTGGGTTGTCAACGTAATTGCACTATTGCAGCCACCAAGTTGCTTGAAGCACGCTGAAATTTTTATTTCATGTGTATATAAAAATAATTATAATTTTTAATAAAAATTATTAAAATTCTCCCAAAAAAGAATTAAACTTCACTTTTGATCTTAAAACGATTAATCATTTGGCCAAGATAAAACTTTATTCATTTTTAATCCGTTTTCATCCCACAAAATTTTTCATATACATGAAATAAAATATTGACTTGTTTTGAAGTGTTTCACAGGATGAAAATAAACTGAAAATGATCGAAATTTCATTTGAGACTAAAATTAGATAATCTTTTATTTTGGGTCATTTCTTTTTGTATTTTGATAGAAAATGAATTTATTCTTAATTTTTATAAGAGTTAAAAAAATTCATATGTAATGGTTAAAAAAGAATATATAGTAATATTAGACTTCTCAAAATTTTTGATTGAATAACATAACATATAATTATCAACATCATATTAATTACACATTATTTTAACATAAATTTTGATTATAAAAAAAAAAAAAGAAAATCTAACATTACTTAAAAATATAAATCTCTTAATCATCTAACTTTTTTTTTTAATGACACGTAATGGAGTTGTAAATTTGTGTACTTTTGGAAAGTGACTTGGTGATGGTGATGTACTTGGAAAGTCTTGGAAATTTCAGTCTTGGACTCTCGGTATCTTATGCTATACCTAGGATTGAGGATTCTGCTTTTCCTATTGTCATTGTCCTTTTGTAGGTTGGAATTTTGAATTCAAACTTCCTTAAAAAAATAAACTCTCACCATTCAAAGTATAAATTCGATTATGTTATATTAGTCGTTCCACTGTCTTCTTCGCTTTTATTATTATTATTATTATTATTTTTTAAGAAACTGATTTTATCATTAATAGTTGTCTATTGCAATGATTTCAACTTGAACACTGTCATTTTTCTTTTACAAATGTTAATGTATTTACATCACTACATTACTAAATTGCCCTCAAGATGTACACCATTAAAAGGTGGAAAGTGAGAATTAATCGCATATATCTATCATCACTTGATATAGACAATCTACCATTAGTCCATATAGACAACAGGATGGTGACAAGGTTTTATTATAATGCCTTATTAGGATAATGACAATAATATTGGGTTAAAAAGTAAATATAAATTTGGATAAAAGTACAAAAAATATCATCAATATTTTTAAAATATCAAGAATATTAAGAGATATTTTCCCATAGTAATTATTTCAAATGAGTAATGCTAGACATTTCAATTCATATACTATGATGTGTCAATCAAGAATTTGATACATATTAATTCTCATCCATGAAAAATATTTGAGATATATTGGAATTAAAACACATTAAAAGTTTCAATGCAATGTCCAGTTGCAAATAATCTGTGAGGTTGATGTCACAATGTTTGTGTATTTTTACACAATTTTTTATATAACTTATAAGTAAATAAATGTTATTTATTATCAAATTATATTGGACAATGATATTTTAACAATAATTATGTAAAAAATTATAAAAATTCTTATTCGGTCACAAAATGTGTAGAAATCGTATAGTAATGAGTTTAGTAAAATGGAATCTAATCTAGGTAACAACCAAATTGCCAATAATATAACCTCTTGAAATGGTCAATATTATCTTTAAAAAAAAAAGAAATAAATAAATGGTCAAATTTAAATCTGCACTGCATCATAAGATCCTTAGAAATACGACAAGACTTAGTTGAGGCGGTAGCCCACGGAATTCCTTGAGACGTGCCTCAAAATGACTTCAGCCACCATGTATCTGTTACAACGTAAAAGTTAAAGGAACCAAAGAGAACAAGACATGTAATCCCAATTTCTAAAATGGTATTGCATTTGTCATGACCCATATTGGATATCACCAAACTAAGCGCACCGATTCCATTAAGCTTCAAATTATGTGATTATTTAAGGGAAAATGTCAATTTAATCCTTGAGGTTTCCAAAAATATCAATTTTTTCAAAATTCTTCAAAAAAATTTAAACCGTCAGTCAACTGATCATTAATGGTAATAGATGGTATAGGTGGGAATGGTAAAATGGTCTTTTTGTGTGAGAGGCTAAAATTAACTGTTGACGAACTATTTTAATTAAAATTATCAAAATGCCCTTCATAAAGAAAATTTTTTAAAAAAGGGGAAAAATTGAAGATATGGGTTTCAAAACCCAAATCTTTAAAACCTTCAAATCATCAAGAACTAGATCTTTAACACGTCATCAAAAACCAAAAAATCAACATAGTTTCATCAATACATCTGAATTAATCCCATCAAGTATATCAACACATCTTTATCAACATCATCAAAATCAACAAATCAACATAACCTAGACTCAAAAGAAAAAGTAAAAACCAAAATATTTCAAAAAAAAATTTTTTAAAAAAAGAAAAAAGAAAATGGACCTTTATCACTAGTTCAACCTTTCTGGAGTCAAGCTTCATTATCAACTTAACTTATATCACTTATTCAACCTCTCTAGACTCAATCTCCATCACCAATTCAGCCTCTATGGATCTGAACCTCGAATCATCATCTTATTTATCATGAACCTGTCATCTTCTTCTATCAATGATATCAACAATCAAAGGTTCATCTCCACCATTTCTCCGCCTCTCATTCGCTTCCACCACCCTCTTCAGTTCCACCTTCTGAGCCATATTTAGATCCATACCTACTACCGGGCCTATACCTACTCCTTAAAATACCTTTACCACCATTGTCTCTGTTTCTATAACACTTTCTGTCAGTAAATCAAAATCACTTAATCACAAAAAAACAAAAAACAAAAAAACAAAAAACAAAACAAAACAAAACAAACGAGGCTTTATCTAAGTTGGAAATGGAGTAGATTGCTCCATCTCTAACAGCAGTGCAGGCAAGGGATATGATGACAAGCGATGACAACGATGACCACAGGTTTTTGAGTGTGATATCTCTTTCCGAATCTAGTACTGTAAATAAGTTATATAAGCATTGTAAATTTATTGTACTAAAATGCCCTTATTTATAGAATAATAAAATCACTTAAAATTTTTAGATGTATAATCGAATTTTAGTAGAATTTTTCGAAAAGATTGGAAACAAATACGAATCCAAAAATTAATATGATGATTTATTAAAATATGTGATATAATTAGTGTTAAATAAATCTCCAAGAACTAGCATGAGTAACTAAGTTAGTTAGAAATACATGCAAAGGTAAATTTTGAAAAAATAAAGTGTGGAAGAATGTAAAGAAAATGGTGGCAAAATTGTCAATTGAACTAATAGCAAGTTTGTAATTAAATGTCAAACTTGAGGGGCAATTTGTTAAAACAATTAAAGTCTATATAAAGTGGAGAAATAACTAGAGGAATGGAGAGAAAAGGGGTGAAGTCGGTAGAGTGTAGAAACTGCATAACTGGTTCGGCCACGCAGAGGAAGCCCAAAATAGCAGTTGTGTTTTTATGGTTTTCACACCATTTTTTAGTGGATTTCAAGCCCTCAAAAGATTGTAAACAAGCTTAGGAGTGATATTCAACAAGAGTAAGTGATTTTCAAGTGATAAATTTCAAGTTTCAAGACTTTTATGTGTAAAAATCTGGATAAATGTTGTCTAGTGTGTTGTATGCACTTCTAATGAAATTTTTATGCATGGATTTAAAGTTTTGAAACTTCAATCTTGAAGGAAAGCAAGTCAAGTGATCCAAAACAGTTTGGTAAGCATACTAAGTTAATCTTGTGATTTAAAGTGAGATTGGCGTTGGTTAAGATATTAGTTTACTGCCGTGATGATTAGTGTTATTTTAATTGAAGTTCAAGTGAGAAACTTGGAGAAGTTTTAATGTTATATTGAGCATGGTACACGACCAAGGATGAATATGTGTGATTCAAGTGTTTTTGATTAGTTTGAATGGAATTTATGCATGAAAATGAGTTAGAATGTCAAGTTAAATTGTTGAAATGAAAGTCAAAAACATAGTAGCTTATATCACCATGTATTTGGCCATAAGGAGTATAATGTTGTTATGCCTGTTTTTAGGACTGCGAAAATGGGCTGGTAAAAGCCCAATAAACTAACCCAGATGGTTGATCCAATAGAAAGCCCAGCTCTCAGGATTGAGCTCTTAACCTAGCTCTCAGCTCTCCAAGTCGCAGGATTGAGCTCTCAGCTCCAGCTCTCAGGATTGAGCTCTTAGCCTAGGTCTCAGGATTGAGTTCTCAGCTCTCCAGGTCGCAGGATTGAGCACTCAGCTCTCTAGGTCGTAGGATTGAGCTCTCAGCTCTAGCTCTCAGGATTGAGCTCTCAGCTCTCCAGCTCGCAGGATTGAGCTATCAGCTCTCCAGGTCACAGGTCACGAACTCGTGAGCTCACAGCTCCAGATCTCCAGCTCCTCAGCATCCAACTCTTCAGCATCTCAGCTCCTCAGCATCCAGCTCCTCAGCTCTCAGTTAGCTCAACCTCCAGCTCTCAGCTCTCTGGTCTCATACCAGCGAACTCCATGCTATTCCAAATCCCGAGGGGCAATTAATGCAGTATGACAATATGACAGAGTTGTTAGTCAATGCAATAAATGTTATGTCAGAGTAGTTGATTTCTTTACGTATACATCACTCAATTGTAACCCTCTTTCCTTTATAAATAGGGGGGAAATTCATTGTAAAAAGGGATCCAGATTCTAGTATGACAGTCACTCTGCTAAAGTATATTGAGAGTGACCCGTGGATGTAGGCACCATTGCCGAACCACGTAAAAATCTCTGTGTCACCATATTCTTCTCTGCTCTTGCTCTTTTAATTGCTTTTATCTGCTGTTATTTGCTTTGACTGCATTTATCTATTTTTTATTGTTATCTACGCCAATCTCTGTTATTCTTCTTGCGCTCCTATTTGTTTTCTTCTTTGTTTCTCGTTAATTGCAGGTATTGGGTCTAGAATCTCCAGTCGACCATTTTCACGCGTCGACATTTTGGCGCTAGAGGAAGGGCCCAGACTGTAATTTTCTGAGTTCTCAACCACCATGGCAAGAGGAAGAACTATCAAGGACCTCCAATTCACAAAAGGTGCAATCTATGAGCTGCAAAACATGCCCTCACAAAAGGTGCAACCTGTGAGCTGCGAAATATGCCCTCACAAAAGGTGCAACTTGTGAGCTGCAAAACATGCCCTCACAAAAGGTGCAACCTATGAGTTGCAAAGCATGCCCTCACAAAAGGTGCAACCTGTGAGCTGCGAAATATGCCCTCATAAAAGGTGCAACCTGTGAGCTGCTAGCTTTCACGCTCTGGAAGGTGCTACCTGTGAGCTGTTAGCTCTTGCGTTATGAAAGATGCTACTTATGAGCTGCTACCTTGCGTTTTGAAAGGCGCTACCTACGAGCTGCTACCTCTTGAAGCTCTAGAAGGTACATTCACTACTTATGAACTATTATTATTATTGAGTTCGCATGTATTACTTGAGTTATTATATTAAGCTCACATCTGTTGCTTCTAAGTTATTATATTGAGCTCTCATCTGCTGCTTCTGAGTTATTATATTAAGCTCTTATCTGCTGCTTCGGAGTTATTATATCGAGCTCACATCTGTTGCTTCTGAGTTATTATATCAAACTCTCATCTGCTGAACAATTATTATTATCGAGCTATGGAAAGCATATTTGCTGAGGCTATTATTATTATTGAATTCTGGAAGATCTATGTGCCTCTTGTGAGCTGTTATTCTTATTATTGAGCTCTAGAAAGGTAGCTCGCTATTCAGCTGCTTCAGCTCTTCAGCGGCTTCAAGTCACTATTAAGCTGCTTCAGCTCACTTCTCAGTAGCTCCAGCTCGTTATTCAGCAGCTCCAGCTCGTTACTCAGCAGCTCCAGCTCTTCAGTAACTCTAGCTCGCTACTCAGCAGCTCCAGCTCGTTATTGAGCAGCTTCAGCTCTATTCAACAGCTCCAACTCGCTTCTCAGCAGCTCCAGCTCGTTATTGAGCAGCTTCAGCTCGCTATTCAGTAGCTCTCGCTACTCAGCAGCTCGCTATTCAGCAGCTTCAGCTATTCAGCAGCTCCTCTACTCAGCAGCTCTCTCTACTCAGCAGCTCTAGCTCTAGCAGCAGCTCTCAGCAGCTCGCTACTCAGCAGCTCCAGCTCTCTACTCAGCAGCTCTAGCTCTATTCAGCAGCTCCAGCTCGCTACTCAGCAGCTCCAGCTCTCTACTCAACAGCTCCAGCTCTCTACTCAGCAGCTCTAGCTCTATTCAGCAGCTCCAGCTCGTTACTCAGCAGCTCCAGCTCTACTCAGCAGCTCTAGCTCTATTCAGCAGCTTCAGCTCTTTATTCAGCAACTTCAGCTCTCTATTCAGCAGCTTCTGCTCGAAGGACTTGCTCTGTTCTTTATTATCTCTCAGCTTCTACCATAATGAACGGGAGCTCGCCAGATAACTTTCTCAAGCTCTTTCTTTTTCCTGAACTTGAACCCTTAACTACTTCATCGCTCCCATAACAGTTTGAAATAAAGCAAATAAACACTTAACCCAGATAGTCGTCACAAGTCAAGTGATAGGAGATAATGTGAAAAAGGGCAGCACAACAAATATTAACACATTGGCTTTTACCAACAGGTTTTAGCTCCCAGTCTGAAGATCGCACTGAGAGCTGGGGGGTTTATGTTATGCCTGTTTTTAGGACTGCAAAAATGGGTTAGTAAAAGCCCAATAAACTAACCCAGATGGTTGATCCAATAGAAAGCCAAGCTCTTAGGATTGAGCTCTCAGCTCTTCAGGTCGCAGGATTGAGCTCTCAGGATTGAGCTCTTAGCCTAGCTCTTAGGATTGAGCTCTCAGCTCTCCAGGTCGCAGGATTGAGCTCTCAGCTCCAACTCTCAGGATTGAGCTCTCAGCTCTCCAGCTCGCAGGATTGAGCTCTCAGCTCTCCAGGTCACAGGTCGCGAGCTCGCAAGCTCGCAACTCCAGATCTCCAGCTCCTCAGCATCCAACTCCTCAACATTCCAGCTCCTCAGCATCCAGCTCCTCAGCATCTCGGCTCCTCAGCATCCAGCTCCTCAGCTCTCAGTTAGCTCAACCTCCAGCTCTCAGCTCTCTGGTCTCATACCAGCGAACTTCATGCTATTCCAAATCCCGAGGGGCAATTAATACAGTATGACAATATGACAAAGTTGTTAGTCAATGCAATAAATGTTATGTCATAGTAGTTGATTTCTTTACGTATACATCACTCAATTGTAACCCCTTTTCCTCTATAAATAGGGGAGAAAATTCATTGTAAAAAATGGTCCATATTCTAGTATGACAGTCGCTCTGCTAAAGTATATTGAGAGTGACCCGTGGATGTAGGCACCATTGTCGAACCACGTAAAAATCTCTGTGTCACCATATTCTTCTCTGCTCTTGCTCTTTTAATTGCTTTTATCTGCTGTTATTTGCTTTGACTGCATCTATCTATTTTTTATTGTTATCTACGCCAATCTCTGTTCTTCTTCTTGCGCTCCTATTTGTTTTCTTCTTTGTTTCTCGTTAATTACAGGTATTGGGTCTAGAATCTCCGGTCGACCATTTTCACGCATCGATAAATGTGATAGATGATTGTTTTGACATGATTTGTAGGTTGTTTTGATGATGGTTATGACATGAAATTGAAAAGAAATTGATTAGATGAAAAATGGTGTAGTCCACGACCTAGGTTAGCATTGATATTCAAGTGTATTGTTTCATAAGTTTAACTTGAATTTACATCATAATACATGTATTTGAATGTGATTATGATGAAAAAAATTGAGTTAGATTGATGGTGTGAAAAATTGTATACATTTGGCCAAAAAGGCTAATATGGCTCAAAAAATTTGTTTGATACATAGATGAGAAAATTGAGTTACAATTGGGATGTTTTGCATGCTTGAAAGTTATGAAATTCAAATGAAAAATATACGCGAATAATTGGAATTGTTATGATGTAAAAAAATAGGTGTCTGAAATCATTGTAAAGCTAAATGTTTGTTTGTGTGTTATTGCATAAATGGAAGTGAATGTATATGTTGAAATTAGTGTGACGTCGTCTAAACATAGAATGTGAAATTATGTAGGTGACGGGAAACAAGAGAAATTCTAAATTGCGCACTTTAGTGATGCGAATTAAAGAAATAGATGAATATCTCTTCCAAAATATTTTCGAATAATTATATTTTTATTTATGTAATTTTATGATTTATGTTTAAAGATTTTACGTTGAAATATTTAGAAAATAATTTTAAAGTAAAAAAATGATTGAAACCTCCTAAATGATTTATTAAAGTTTTGAGAAATATGAAATGCAATATAATGGGAAACAATTGAAATAGAAATGTTTTATAAACTTATGGTACATCTTAAAGGTATTCCAAAACATAAATATAAAGTTAAAGATAAAGCATAGATATGAGGATGGTGGTATCATCCCGTCTAGATACTCTAGGGATGGTGATTTCGTCCCGTCCGGAGATTCACAGATATTTCCGGTCAAAGTACCTAAATCCGTATATGACAATGTCAGGAGTGTCTATCACTAACAACGGGAGGGACTGAGTCAATTAGTCCAGTTACTATATCGTCTATACACGTATTAGGGTATATTATAGATAGCGTCTTACTGGACAGGAGGTCAAAATGAAGGTAATTTTCATGGAGGTCTTAGCGATGGTACATTTCGCTTGTACCCAGGATACCATGTGGTACGAACAAACAATAATTGACCTATTTTCATATAGATACTTTTCGAAAGATTTATTGACGCCACTATTTATGTTTTACAGCGGAAAGTTTAAAAGCATTTTAAAATGATTTTCTGAAATCAAATTTATAAATAATGAATTATATTTATAATGAAAGTTTATTAAAACATTTAAACTCAAAGATTGATTTTCAGGAAAACCGATTTTAATTCCATAGTGTTGAAAGGTTTATAAACACGTTTTAAGATTTTAGGGAGGTTCATTTTTAGAAAGCTAAAACAGAATAAAGATTTATGATACTCATTAAACTCGTTTAGCTCACCCATATTTGTTGTTTTTATAAATAAAACCTTCCCAGGGACAGGTATAGGTACTAGTACATCTGTAGCTAAGACTCCGACATAAGATTAGAATGGGTTAAGTTGTACGGGCTGTTATATTTATGTATAATCATTATAAATGTTTTTAAAATAATTGAATGCTTGTAAATTATATATATTGATTTGTATATATTTTTGAAAATGTATAAATGTATATATATGCATGACATGTGAATGGTTTTCAAATTGTCTTTGAATCTGAATGTATGTTTGTGATTGCTTATGAATTTTGAAATGAGAAGGGTTTCACCAGAAGTTGAGAAATTGCTTGATTTTAGAAGTATTTAAATTTTTGTAAATGTTAAAGGGTGATATTTTTAGAAAAACAGTCGTTATATTATCCAAATTTTTAATAAATCTATTTTGTAAAGGTATGATAAAAAGAAAAAATTTCCTACTCATTTCCGTTTCTAAAAGAGATTTCTAAAAAGATTTGCAATAAAGTAAAACGGCTTAACTTCATAGAAACCTTCTACTCGGATCAAATATCCACTGGAGGGTCACTGTGAGGTTGTTGGCGGGCCGCCGACCGTACAAAAATAAAGGTATAGGGACGGAGCCCACCATTGAGAGACGAGGAGAGTAGAATTGATGGCAATAGCAGTGAAGGAACCGATGGCCTAAGTCTTTATGTTCTTCATTTTTTTTCCTCTTTTTTTATTTATATACATTTTTTATTCCTAATTTAGTTTTAATTTAATTTAATTTAATTAATTTTTAATTTTTATTTTCTATTTAATAATTTAATTTTTTTAAAAAAGAAAAAATCTTCATTGTCCATCTATTTGTTTTATGAGAGGTAATTTAGTAATTTAAGTGTCACTAACAACAATCAAGAGAAAAATTATCTTTTTTCGTATTCTATCCATGTTAACCATCAGTTAACCGATGATTTAGACTTTTTGAAAAGTTTTGGAAGGGATTAAAAAACTATTTCTAAAAGAGTTTTAAAAATTTGATATTTTTCAAAATTTTAGGGACGATATCAAATCAAATAAATTCATGGAAGATATAACACTAAAGAATAAGATAAGACCTCACTACCCTTTAAAAAATGAAAGGAAGCTTGTTTCCTTATCGTTTTATCCTTTTTTAGCAAATTTCTTGCTAGTATCTTATTTTATTAGATAAATATTGTTAGAATTTTTGAATTGAAAAAGTTATAATGTTTATAAAATTTGAAGTTGAAAATATACTACTTTGAAGAGTTGCACCTCTTCAATTAAGAGTTGTACATTTTCACTTGATTTCAACTTTTACAAATACCACTTCAATAAGACACGAAATTGATTCAAAAGACTCTAATTTATATATGAGTAAAAGTAGTTATATACCATGAGAACAACCTTTGAAACATCAAATTCTTCTCATTCTTTGCATTCAAACAAACTTTTTGGTTCAAAGTTGAGAATTGGTTCAAGTGCAAAAATTAATACGTTAGATTGTTGAATTTTGAGAGACAACCACAAAGAGTCTTCGAGCACAAGAGAAATATAGAAATTTGTTTTTAGGATATTGCAAACAGCTGCAAGCCTCAATCTTCTTAATCTCCACTGAAGTCAGTATTCTATATTGTTCTTATTTTGCATTGTTTATACTATTATTCTTTATTAGTTTGTGGTGTATCATGTTACTATATTTTTTGTTTATAAATATATTCATTGTATTGTTACTTGTTTGTACGCCACCTCTTAACAGGAATGATTGAATACTTCTTTTGGTCATAAGAGATCAAATGGTCAAATCTCATAATTGTCGAAAGTGTGAGTAATTTTTTATGAATTTAATTCCCTTTTTCCCACCGTTAAAAAAAAAAAAAATTGTATTGTTACTAGTTTGTGTATAAGTCTCTTGTATTACTCCAACAAATATAACATGTATGTATTTTAAAATTAGAGAAATTTCACAAATTTTAGGTATTTCAGTGAGTTGACATTTTGAAGTTTGGGTACCTGTGACTTTATTTACTTTGACGGCAATACCAAGTAAAAAATTTTGCAAAAAGATAACAATTTTTGTTTTTTTGTTTTTGTTTTTTTCCTCTAATTTTCATGAACATGGAATAGTTTTGGACTTTTAGTTAATAAACACTGAACATCATTACACTTTTTACTACGAGTTATACCAAACCTATCTTCTTTACATTTCAACTTAAATCTTAATCTATGATGCAGTAAATTTATTCACATACTATTGAAAAACTTTCCACTAATACTGGTAAATACACATAGTGCTTTCTACATATATATATTGCTAGATATATCTGGCGAGATTCAAGCTCCTATTACGAATATGAGAAATTTTAAGTGAATGTGTATGAGAGTTTTCTTCTCGAGTTAGAGCATTCTACTTCATATTTATGTTAAAGATTTAAGGATATGTTTACTTAATGGATTGAGAAACGATAATAGTGAATGAAAATGATTGATGATGTTTATTTACTCTAAAATCATTTAATAATGGGAACGAAATTGTAAATCCTACATGACTTTGAGATTGTAGAAGAGGAATCTCATTCCTTCCACCTTACTTAAAAGTCCCATTCTCATTTAATTTTTCAAATTAAAATACTTTTATACCCCTTATTAAAAAGAATTTTTGAAGAAATTAGTAGCAATTTATTAATCTAAAGTTAACACATAATTTGAAATCATATTATAATTTATTTTTCATTGTTCTTGAACAAAAATTTCATAATATTCTATTCTTTCTCAAATAAGAATATACATGAAAAACAAAATGAGAGCAATATTCTTATTTGAGAAAAAAATATAATATTATGAAGTTTTTGTTTAAGAACAATGAAAAAATAAATTATAATATGATTTCATATGTTATGGATAGTTTGGATTTCATTAACATCAACAAAAAAAAAAGATAAAATATAGATACACATTATGTTTATAATAATATTGTTAAAAAGTTTATTTTTTTCGTGAAGTATAAAATATTGTTAATCAAATATTTTTGTAACTTATAATTAATCCATTCCGATTCTAAAATAAAGTAAATAACTCAATGAGAATATTACTGATTCCGATTTTGATTTCTATAATTGAAATTTTTATAATTGAAGTAAGCTACTTATTTTGATTTTGATATATTATTTTAATTTTAAAATATTTTAAATTTAAATTATTTCAATTTCTGTAATTAACGTAAACGAACCATAAATCTCACCATACTTATTTAATAGCATGGGTAGAGTGTTTGTATAATAGGCTCACAGTGAATAATTCTAAAATCAACGTTTCAGTTTGACTTCCTCCAATGCAGTCAATTTTTTTATTATTATTTTTTAAGTTAAATACAATTTGTGACCTCAGCTCCGGTGTGTCTACTTTTCACACAACGTTCGGGAAAGTGAAATCATTACAATAGTCGTCGGTGTTCAATGCACTGTCTTTCGTCAACGTATTTTTTAAATGATGAATATTCCTTAGAAATTTTAAATAAAAATCCACAACAAAGACAGTGCAGTAGTTTCATTGAACACGGTCATATTGTGTCCAAACTGGCCTGATTCGCGAACTCTTTATCTCCTCTCCAGTTTGGACACGCATTTTTTAGTTTCATTTAAATTAGTAATAATAAGTCTTATAAATTTGCATTTCATCAAAATTATTTTTAATATAAATATATTTCAAAATATGATACTGTTGAATTAATAATTTATTAAAAATTATCAGAATCAAATCATCTATACATATATATTTTTGATTTTTTTTACATATTTTAAACCTATTCATATAATATATATTATTAAAAGGGAAAGATCATTTTAGTTCCTAATTTTTGAGAAATGATCAAATTTTTAACTATATTTAAAAAAAGGACAAAATGGATCCTAACTTTTCGAAAAAGTGTCAAATTAGTCATTCTCGTTAGTCAATTAACGGTCAAACTTAACTGATGATATAATGTATAAGAGTAATTTTGTCATTTTAGGGATTAAAATGATCTGAAAAAAAATTAAGAAAAAAGTTTAAGGGATCAGATCATTTTAATCCATAAAATGACAAAATTACCCTTGTATATTATGTCATCCGTTAAGTTTGACCGTTAGTTGACTAATAAGAATGACTAATTTGACATTTTTTTGAAAAGTTACGGTTCATTTTGTCATTTTTTGAAACATAGTTAAAATTTTTATCCTTTCTCAAAAGTTAGAGATTAAAATGATTTTTTTCCCATTATTAAATGTATATAGTAAAAAAGTTAAAAGTGTTAAATGTAACATGAATAATATTACAATTTTTAAAAACTTTGTTTAAAAATTTTACACAAATAATATGACATACTGATTTTTAGTTACCACATTAATTTTAAGATAATGTATTGATGATATGATAATTACATATAAATTTATTACATCATTTAAATAATTTTTGAAAAGTATAGCATTACTCATATAATATATATCTATAAAATTTCATCCCCTTTTCTCTTATTAGGAAAGCAATAACAAATATAAAAATTTGAATTATAATATGTTACATAAAATTACTTTATAATTATATATATAAATTCAAGTCCACGATAACATTGAAGGGAAAGTGAACTCTGTTTAAAAAAAAAAAAAAAAAGTATTTCGCTCCATTACACTGGAAAGTGGAAAGGGAAAGTGTATACACTGCTTAAACAAGGGTTGTAGTTACATTTTTTTTCTTTTTTATTTATTTATTTATTTTTGGTTTTTTTAACAAATCCATTTTAAAACCCTAGCCTCAAAAAAAAAAAAAAAAAGCCTTTTTAAAACCATGACATATACAAAAAAGAAATTTGGAAGAAGACAGCAGCCTTAAAACTCCGAAATTGAGGTTGTCCGAAAAGCGACGTCGTTTAGGTCACAGCGGTCACCATGCGCACTTTTATCACCTCTTGGTCCTCCTCCTACTCCTCCAGTCCTCCTTCACTTTACAGTGCCTCATCTCAGCCGCTGGATCTGTTGCTCCCCTTCATGCCCCGATAAGCAAAAACCCTTAGATCTCCTTCTCTCGCCGAGCATCATCTCACACCAATCTAGTACGTCTTCTTCCCTCCACTTGTTTCTGATTCTCACTACGGTTATGTGTTTTGTTTTTGATGATCTGATTTTCCTTTTATGTTTTTTTTTTTTTTTTTTGTTTATATCAACGGTGGTCGGTGAGCTGTGACGAAACAAAAGTCACAGCTGTTGTATTTTGCCTAGCCGCCTCGCTTTTTTTAGTTTTTGTTTAATTAATTAATTTTAATCAAGTGTGTAGTAAAGTCAAATTTTAAAAAAAGGAGTACCCCAAAATCTAGAGCAGATCGTCAAAGTGGGTCTCATGAAACATTCACGGGCCTGAACAATTTTTATCTCACTAATCTTGTTTTTTTTTTCTTGAAAAACAAATAATAAAGACCCCAAGATAGGGAAAAAAACAATAACAAAACAAAAACTCATCAGAGAAGGGTTTCATTTTCATTTGATTCTCCTGTGATTCCATTTTGGTAAGGGTTTCAAAGGTTTCGTCGTTTTGTTTGGTGTCTTGATCTGTACTTTCTATTTCACTTTTATATTTTACTCACAAATTACTAATTTTGATCGTATGTTAATTATTGTTATTATTGTTTTTGTTTTCCAGCTGAAAATCTAGTTGCCTTATGTAGAAGTTGATGAGTCTGGTTTCCAATTTGTTTGTTTTTGACCCTTTTAGATGGTGTGTAAGTAAAAATAAGTTTATTTTAGTTCTTGATAGGGTTTGATTAATAGTTATCTGCCAAGGTTTTATTTTATTTTTAAATTTAATTTGCAGTTAGTAAATGTTAGTGTTAGAATTGCAGTGAGGGTTCTTATTGTGATTGTTCGATCTTCTTTCGAAAAGATATCTGAGTTCAGTTGAGGAGATGGTGTTTGAGGTGGCTTTGAAATTGAGCTTATATTTTGTTCTTTGGTTTCTTGTGGGGTTTGGTTGTTTTAGTTTTAGATTCTAAATTTTGTGTAGTTTAAGCATTTTATAAGTGGGAATCAGGGCCAATGGCATTTTGTTGGTTTGATCTTTACTTTCTTGTAATTTTTGTTTAGTAATGTTGAGCTGGTTATATTGTATTACTAGCTTTTGTTGTCTCCTTCTGGTTTTCATGCTAAGTAGTAAGGACTTTTGGTTTCAGTTTATGTTGAACCAACTAGTTTCAATTTGTATGTTTGAGGTGTTTGTATGGTTACTGAATGGGTTTGGTTGATTGTTCATTGTTGTATCATTTGTTGCAGGTGTGTAAAGGAGGGGGTATTGACTACGTTGGTCCAATTGAAATGGAGTCTTGCAATTGCATTGAATCACAATGGCCAGCTGATGAATTGTTGATGAAGTATCAATATATTTCTGATTTCTTCATTGCACTTGCTTATTTTTCCATTCCTCTGGAGCTGATCTACTTTGTTAAGAAATCTGCGGTGTTTCCGTATAGATGGGTCCTTGTCCAGTTCGGTGCTTTTATAGTTCTTTGTGGGGCAACACATCTTATTAATCTATGGACTTTTAGCATGCATTCAAGAACTGTAGCAGTAGTAATGACCACTGCAAAGGTTTTGACTGCTGTGGTGTCGTGTGCGACTGCCCTGATGCTTGTACATATTATCCCTGATCTATTGAGTGTTAAAACAAGAGAGCTATTTTTGAAAAACAAGGCTGCAGAGCTTGATAGAGAAATGGGCCTGATTCGTACACAGGAAGAAACGGGTCGACATGTTAGGATGTTGACCCATGAGATCAGAAGCACTCTTGATAGACATACTATACTAAAGACCACGCTGATTGAATTGGGCAGAACATTGGCACTGGAAGAGTGTGCCTTGTGGATGCCAACACGTACTGGTTTAGAGCTTCAACTTTCATACACACTTCGTCAGCAGAATCCTGTTGGATATACCGTGCCCATCCAACTTCCTGTGATCAATCAAGTTTTTAGTAGCAACCGTGCCATGAAAATATCACCAAATTGTCCAGTCGCAAGGCTAAGACCCCTTGCAGGAAAATACATGCCTGGGGAGGTGGTTGCTGTTCGTGTCCCACTTCTGCATCTCTCAAATTTTCAAATCAATGACTGGCCAGAGCTTTCAACAAAACGCTATGCTTTGATGGTTTTGATGCTTCCCTCAGATAGTGCAAGGCAGTGGCATGTCCATGAGCTGGAGCTTGTTGAAGTCGTAGCTGATCAGGTTTGACACATCATCTTATTATATGGTCTGTCTATTGATTTTATTTTAATTTTAGTTCACATTACGCTGACTTGTCTCACTTTCATTTCGATTGTATCAGCTTTTACATACATATTTATTAACTTGTAAATTTGACAAAAGGATTTTGTTGAGATTCCAATGTTATAAAGCAAACTCTGTTGCACAAAATTGCACAAGATCTGCATCATCTCTGCTGTGAACTTTAAAAGATCTGCATCTTCTCTGGAGTGCACTTCAAAAGATCTGCATGAATCATTTCCACATTTTATATAAGTTGTGGATTAAAGCATGCATTAAAATTCGAGCCCCTGAAAGTGCTAAATTTTACCAATTGAGTCCATCCCTCTAAAGACAAAGTATAAAAGGAAAATGGATTAAAATGGAAAATAACATATAACTTAACATGCCTGGGTCTGGACATGGTCTGGGGCCCAGATCAGGCCCCCTACATCTGGATTTAGATCCAGATTTCAAACTGGGCAGGTTTGGATCCTGCAAGACCAAATTATTCTTTTCATCCATAGATTACTGGAGAAAAGATAAACCCTATGTAACTACGGATGACAGAATGATCTTGCAGCTTAAATCTGGCGAGGCCACTAAGCACATAATGTTGAAAGTTAAAACTGTATCTACACCTTTGCTCTTTGGAGCTGCTTGGTAGTTCATAGTTGTGCTTGGTAATGGGTGCCTGATACTGGAAGTAAAAATTTCCTTTTTCTGGCATGCTATCTGTTTGTGTGAATAAATTGTGTGTTTTGAGTCAGTTCTCATTTTGCGATAAGAAGGAGTTCCGTCTGTAGTAAATGATTCTATTTGAAAGAAACTAACCTGTAGAGCTTCATGATTGATCAGGTGGCAGTTGCTCTCTCACACGCTGCGATCCTGGAGGAGTCAATGAGGGCAAGGGATCTTCTTATAGACCAGAATGTTGCACTTGACCAGGCAAGGAGAGAAGCAGAAACAGCCATTCGTGCTCGCAATGATTTCTTGGCTGTTATGAACCATGAGATGAGAACTCCGATGCATGCAATTATTGCACTCTCTTCTTTACTTCAGGAAACTGAGTTGACACCTGAGCAGCGACTTATGGTTGAGACTATTTTGAAGAGCAGCAATCTTTTAGCTACACTAATAAATGATGTATTAGATCTGTCAAGACTCGAAGATGGTAGCCTTCAACTTGAACTTGTAACTTTTAATCTTCATGCAGTATTTAGGGAGGTAGGTTGATACATGCCTGCAACCTATGAATCTTTTAGTTTGCCTTGTGGACTGGAGGAAGTATTTAATACTTTTACATAGTGATGAATGTTCATTCCTGTAATAATATGCCTTTCTTATTGCAGGTCCTTAACCTGATCAAGCCTATTGCATCTGTCAAGAAGTTAATGATCACATTGAATTTGGCTCCTGATCTTCCTGAGTATGCAGTTGGTGATGAAAAACGCCTAATGCAAACTCTCTTAAATGTTGTTGGTAATGCTGTGAAGTTCTCGAAAGAGGGCTGTGTCTCAATCACTGCCTTTGTTGCCAAATCAGAATCTTTACGAGATTCTAGAGCTCCTGACTTTTGTGCAGTCCCAAGCGAAAATCATTTTTATTTGCGTGTACAGGTTGGTTCTGTTGTTTCTCAGTTGTCATTCTTCTGTATTAAGATGCTAAATCTCTTGGAAGTTTGTAATGTGAATAAATTTCTCTGGGTGTAGGTCAAAGATTCAGGAACAGGCATTAACCCTCAAGATATACCTAAGTTATTTACAAAATTTGCACAAAATCAAACATTAGCTACCAGAAACTCTGGTGGCAGTGGACTTGGCCTTGCAATTTGTAAGAGGTATTATATAGTTGGTGTTCTTACCCAGTTAAGCTTTCTGCTAATTGTTTAGCTTAAGAGTTTGTACAGATTTGGATTTGGTGATTTTTTGAAGATTTTTGATTGTATCATTGGTTAACAAATATGTGTCTGCAATCTTTTCACCTACAATTTTGTGAATAGGTTTGTGAATCTTATGGAGGGACATATTTGGATTGAAAGTGAAGGTCTTGGCAAGGGTTGTACTGCAATTTTCATGGTAAAACTTGGGATCCCAGAACACTCCAATGAATCGAAGCTTGCATTTGGTCCAAAGATATCAGGACATGGGCAGACCAATTTTCCAGGGCTCAAAGTACTTGTCATGGATGATAACACGTCAGTAACAATATTCTGTTCTTTCTTGTTCTGATTTATTTAGTTTCAGTTCTCTGCTAGTTGTACTTTTAATGGAACATGCAGACTATTGTTATCCTAGCTTCTCTGATTGAGTATGGTAAAAAACCTGATAAATTCTTGATGTGAGCCGAGTTAATAACTTAAAATTGTAAAGTGTGTTACTGAGAGATGTTTGAGGATGAGTATCTAATATGAGCTGCAGGGAATAGTTAACTTAGAAACAACACCTAAAATGCTGAAGAGGACAGTTAGATTGCTGAAACATAGAATTACATTAGTTGGAACCTCTTGATCAGGATTCGGGATGTTAAAACTTAAAAACCATATGTGAATTGTTTAACCTTGACAGTAATCAAGTACTTCTAAATAAAAATTGCATTCATGAATTTTCTTGTTTTCCTTGAAATTGTTGTAGTTGGATTAGAATTTTGCTCTTTCTCTAAGGTGCATGGGCTCTGGATTTTCTCCACTGCAGAAGTTGTTTTAATCTCCTGTATGCATCTTTGTTGCATAACTTTAGAACTTCAAAATCAATATATAAGTTCCCTGCCAAAAATTTTTATCAATATAGGTCCCCCAAACCTCATTTGGTCTTCCAGGATTTGGCATTGACTAATGTTGAGAATTTTTCAAATGATAATCTCATACTTTGATGGATCAACCATGATATAGCATTTAACTTTGACCATTGGATCTAGATGGAGATTGTGTGTAATATTATCTTTTTATATTCGTTATACATTTATGTCCACTGATTGATATAATATATTTAGACGACTACTGAAGTTGCATAAAACGTAGTTTTATTCACGTGTGTTCTGTGTTTTGTTACTCGATACTGAATCTGCTTTTTCTTTCTTTTTTTTTTTTTTTTTTTGGGGGGGGGGGGGTTGTTGGGTGTACAGTGTTAGCAGGTCAGTAACAAAAGGGCTTCTGGTGCATTTGGGTTGTGATGTGATGACAGTGAGCTCAAGCGAAGAGTGCTTACGAGTTGTTTCGCAAGAACACAAGGTGGTCTTTATGGATTTCTGCATGCCTGGTATAGATGGCTATGATGTTGCTGTTCATATACACAAAAAGTTTACAAGGCGTCATGAAAGACCATTAATAGTAGCTCTAACAGGAAATACTGACAAAGTGACCAAGGAGAATTGCATGAGGGTTGGGATGGATGGTGTTATACTGAAACCTGTTTCTCTGGAGAAAATGAGAAGTGTCTTATCGGATCTTTTGGAACACCGGGTTCTCTTTGAGGCTATGTAGGATAGAAAAGGTATCCAAAGGTATTCTCTAGAGGTCGTGTAGTTGTATGTAAATACACAATATTGAGGTGTTACACTGATAATGAAGGTACGCCGCCCAACGCCTTATTGCGGAAACCCTGGTAGAAAAACAGTTCCAGATTTGTAAGGGTTCTGTCTATCGTTTTGTTTCTTATTTTCTATATAAATGATTGAATTATTCGCTGGAATTTGCAAGGACCCAACCCACGGAAGGTTGTGGGAGAAAGATTCTGATTTAATGTGATTGTAAGCTTCCACCATAGGAAGAAAGTTAGTGATTTGGTAACAATTTAATAGGTGAGATGCTATTTCACCCATATTTATAGAGTGCTGCTTATTTAATGTGGTGAATTAATCTTTTCGTCCTTTTAATGAGAGGTTTAATGTTGTATACGATATGGTGGTATTAAAAGCATTAATTTTTTAATTTAATTTAATTTTATGAAAATCTTTTATCATCATGCCTTCAATGGAAATTACCTATTTGTATAGCATAAACTTGTGCTGTGTGGTTTCACTTAATTTTTTTCTTTCAGCAACACATGTTAACTAATGTGACAAGTGATCAAGAACTATAATATTATTCTTCGCATGATTTCATTCTTCGTATAATTTCATGATTTTCGTAGTAGTCAAAGATTACTTATTACATTATCTAAGATGAGTTCTGAACGAATTATTTGTAACATTAGCGTTTCTCTACCCGTACTCTTAAGTTATTTATTAAAAGCAAAAAATACTCTAAATTTGTGTATCTTCTCCATTTTGGAGTTCAAGCTTCTCCAACCGAACTTTCCCTTTATTTTTATTTTTATTTTTTAAATAGAGATTTGTATTTGGTTCTCCAAATCTGGAGAGCCAAAATCAATTCTCAAAATCCACATTTTGATATTTGAAATTTTCATTTTTGCCTTCCTCCATTTGTTATGAAACAATTTTTTTTTTTTTCATTCATGTCCTGTTTACCTTTAATTAAGTCAAAGCTAATTTAATTTATTCTTATTATGTATTATATATAAGTTATATGCAGAAAAATTTTAATTAACACTAAAATAAAAATAAAAACAAACATACTAATAAAAAAACTTGTAAATGAAAATTACAAATAAAAAACACATAATTTTTTGAAAAAGAAAACCTAATTAAATCAAAGCCAAATTGTTTAAAAAATTATTTATCCTCTATCTTCTTCCAAAGTAACACGAATTTAAATAATCAATTTCAACTAAGATGATACATAAATTAAAAATCATTCCATCAAAAAGTTACAAGTACTGACAGACCTCCTCTATTTATAATCATAATGGAGATTTAAATATAAATATCTGAACCGTGCACATTAATAATATCTAATTTATATTTACAGAAGTCAAATTTTAAGAAAGGTTTTTATTATTATTTTTTTATTTTTTAATTATTTTACTTCCACTTATTAGAAAGAAAAGACTAGAACACAAGTGATAATGTTTAAACCAATCTAAACTATGCACTTAAAAGTACGTTAACATGTAATGTCCACATGTAATGCAAAACGTATAGAAATAAGAAACGTAACATATAATCAACCCAATTAACAAATAATAATTAAAAAATTATTTAGGTTTAATTTAATTAAATAATAATAATAATACTGAAAAAGAAACAAGTAATCAGGTCAGTAGAGTGGAGAGAGTTTTTGGCACCTCAGTAATAATACTATAAAACATGTGTGAAAATTTGAGGAAGATTATGTGAAAAAATTAATCTTAAATTTAATTGAAAAAAGAATTATATGTGTGTGTGTGTGTGTGAGTGAGAGAGAGAGAGAGAGAGAGAGATTCATGAAAGATGATAATTTATATATATTTTAAAAATTAAAATAATATTTGAAAGGACTGGACACAAGTTCTCTTTTAAGTCCGAGAGGATTCCGTAAAAATTGAGATATTTCTTATTAAAATTCAAAACTTAATGAAAATCGCTTAGAAAAATATCATTTTAAATTTCATAATTTTTTGATAAATAAAAATTGAATAAATTTTAAAAAATATTTACATTTCTCGTTTTGGACTCATGTACTAGACATATAAAATATATTCATAAAATATATAAAAAAATATTTTATTTCCAAAACTATTCTTAAAATGTATTTACAAAATTTGATTAATTAAAATTAATATAGACTTATGTAAAATATTTCTATTTAAAAATAATATGAATGCATTTGGTCATCACCATGTGATTTTTCTCATGATATACACTAATCTACATGAACCTGCAATAGATACTTGAAAAAAATTGATTTTATAAAAGAGTGAGCACAAACGCTCGATGAGTGGATATAATTTTTAAAAAATATTTATATATAAAACTAAATATATTGTTGGTAATAATAAATAATTATTAAATCATAATAAAAATGTAACTTCTATATAAATTATTTCTATAATAATAATATAATCTATAAAAATTTTCTGAAATCTCTTTATATAAATAAGATTTTTTGTAAATCTCTATCTGTACTAATCTAATTCAGTATATAATATCTGTAATATAAAAATCTATACCAACTAGTACCCAAAAAAATATGTCATATGTGGTGGAGATACTTAACATAAACACATAGCGAGAGACAACATTTACTATACACGTACTAGGCAACTCAATGACTTTTCAGATATCTATCATACATACGTTAAGCGACTCTCTTGGACTTATACATGTGAAGCCTGCTCGACTTGTACCCTCCACCTAACTCCCATTAGAATGAAAGTCGAGTTGAAGGATGCAACCTCACTTAACTTGCTTATTATTAAACATATATGTACTATAATTTATTTTTTTTAATTCAAAAATATGGTAAAATTTCCTCTGTTTTTTGAAAAACCCAAAATTTTAAAACCTGCAAATTTTCAAAAGAAATACTTCTAAAATATATTCTTTTTTTCTCAACTACCGTTCGGACCTACCATCCGACTCAAGACCACTTCATCACACAAACATTCACAAATATCATGTCTTTTCAAAAATCATATCAAATGAAATTGAACACAATTTTTTTTAAAAAAGTAATAATTATTTTACAAAACCATTATACAATACCAAATCTTTCCATAATTTACATCAGCTATCATTTTCAAGATTTCATATGTACACACACACACACACACACACACACATATATATATATATGCTTGCATGTCTATGCATTTTAATATAAATATCTACAATATCAAAAGAATAATTATAAAAATATGAATGAATGTGACTCACTAGAAGTGCTGCTGATATCTCCTTCAGTTTTTATCTACAATGCCCATTTCAACTATCTGCGCGTTGTAAATCTAACGCGTTAAGTATTTCTACTTAGTAAGTGTACACTAAATTTAAATTTCATCATTTCATAAAAATACAAAATTGTAAAGTAAGATTTCACGATTCTCAAATTTTTATAATAAATCATAAAGAAATCGATTTACTAGTAAACACATACCTATAAAATGCATAAAAATCATTTTTTAAGTATGCCTTTATAAAACCATTTTTTTTTTTTTCATTTTCAAATATTTGTAATAAAACACAATAAAATTTAATAACTAACAAATACATACAAGCATTTGTACCAAGCCACTTTTTCTTACACAAATACATAATTTTCCCATAACATTTTCTCAAAATACAAGTTATAAATCATTATTTCACAATTTTCAAATTTTTACAGATAAATTTACAAAGAAATCAAATTATTATTTAATGCACACATAAAACACAAATATTTTCGTTTTTAAGCATATAAATACGATTTTCTTTAATAATGTTCAGCGCACTTCGTAAATACTGACACGATACCATAGACTGGAAAATAGATTTCTTTGGCATCGAACACTCGGTAACTACCCGCCGGATCGTATTCTCATATAATACATAAATTCGGGGACCGGACACTTAGTGTCTCTCAAGGTCTATGAATCCAGTATCAATGTCTATAGGCAAATCGGTGCAGTATTGCTATAATTACCCTATTGGCATGCCAAGTTCTTCGGTATCGGACACTCGGTGATTACTCGCTAGATCATGTTTCACATAACACATGAATTTTAGAACTGGACACTCAACGTCTCTCAAGGTCCAAAATTCACAACTTTGTATCAATAACGTGGCGCAGTACTGCTAATATTTCTCTGTTAACATATCAAACTCCAATCTCCACCTACCAATATTCAGGTTTACTAGAGCCCTTATAACTTTTATTTATTACCAATAATTTAACAATCTATCGCTTTCCGTTTCCAAATAAAAATTTCGTTAGGAAAACAACAAAATAAATTTCAATCACATTTTTTCTCATCTAGAAAAAGCATCAAACGTAACATCATAAAACATCATTTTACACTCAAATATTCATTAAAATTAGTCACAATCCACATTGCCCTTTACCTTACTAGTACATGATTAAGGCACTAACATGGTCATATTTTTTCCCAATTTTTTCCATTTCAAATCAAAATCATAAAATCACAATCAATTGACATTTTATAACAATTCAACAAAATAAATTCATAAACTCTTTTCTAACATTTTCGGTCAACATTTATTTTTTCATAAACTTTTCAAATTTCTGATTATCAAATACCACAAAATCATCCACAACATAATTCACATATACTCATGAAATTTATTTAATTAAAATTAAACAAAATCATATACTAAAATAAGCATATCACAAAACACCATTTTTCACTCATTTAACTTATCAAATTTTATCAAAACTTTCGTGTATTTCTCCCCGATATACATTCGGTTAAGGCACTAAACTCGTTAATTTCTTTCTGATTCCTTTTCGTTTCAATTTGAAATTCATGAAAATCACATGCAAACAACATTAAATCACAAATTATCAAAATAATTTCACAAAACCCCTTATTTACATATCCGACCACATTTACAAGTGGTTCAAAATTTATTAAACTTTCACCATTTCATATATCAAAATAATTCACAAATCATTCCAAAATAGAAATTAAACTCATTCAACCAAAAACATAAATAATCAAAATTTCAAACATTCTAAAATCCTTCTAATAATAATTCAAACAGAAAACATAAAATTCTTCCTAGAATTTCTTATACAACTTCGTAATAAATTTTTATTTCAATCGTCAAACATAATTGATAATTTATAAAATCAACTAATTCAACAAATATATTTATTTGAAATAAATAATAAAATAAAAAATATAAATAACTATAACTTAATCAATTTAATTAAAAATAAAACTATCAACCCACCTAATTTATTTGCTTATTGCTGGATATAAAACGAGTTCTCCTTTAATTTTCTTATCATCCAAAATCCACTCTAAAACCACATAAAACTTAATTTATAATTCATAAAAAAATAAATTAATTTTCTTGAATCCAAATCCTATTAAAATAAACTAACTTATCTGAATAATAAGATACTTAAAATATTTTTGTTTTCTTTTCTTCTTCACTTCCTCCTTCTCAGCTTCTTCTTTTTCCTTTTTTTTTTTTTTTTCCCTTTCCTTTCCTTCTGCTAGTCGAATGGCGTCTGTGTTTTTTTTTAGCTTCTAAGAAACTATATATATATATGCACACCACGACCTAATCTTTTCTCCGCTGCCTCATGTCACATTCACTTCTTTTTATTTTATTTTATTATTTTTCTTTTCTTTCTCAACACCGTCCACTAACATATATATATATATTTAAATGGTTATGGCCCACCACCAATAACTAATATATTATTTTATTTCAATGGGTCTCACAACCTAATAATAATATTATTATTTTATTTTAAAAAAAATTAACCAACTGGTTGATTTTTTTTTTTTCTTTTCCAACACATATAAATTTTCATTTTAACCGTTATGACATTTTTCCTTTTAATCCAACTTTTTAAATTTCTTTTAAAAATATCCTCCAATAGAATATTTATCCATAAACTTCTGTACTTTCAAAACTTGAATTGGATCAGATTAATAATATTAAATTAGATTTTAATTAATCTCTTGGGTCCAGTTAGATTGGGGTATTACAAAAATATCATTGTACATGCCATTTACAATTAAATATAATCATATCATTTTTAATTTTCCCTTCTTGATTTTTTTTTCTTCCAATTCAATCACCTACAAGTCACAATTTAAACCCCAAAATCTACCATACAAAATTTTAAATTCATACTCAATTTACAATTCTCTTATGCCACATGTCACATTTCCATGGTTGCTTGCCCCACATGTTTATCCTTTCTTGTTTCTTTTGATTTGACTTTTTCGAAACGTCCGAATTAAGCTATCCCGGGATTTTTTTGAAATTCTTTCAAAATTTACCGAGACCTATATTCGGACTTCCTATATACTTCTAATAACCTTGGTGACTCTTAAAAGTCATTTCATACCCCTTTTTGGCTCTCTGTAAATTCACTAAATCGTCTTTGACGATTTCTGGATTTGTTCCATTTCAATCTAAATCTTCTTCGGAAGTGTCATTTGAGTTTCTAAAATACTTCTTGAACATTTTAATACTCATTTTAACACTTATCTAAATTTTCAAAATTTTTCGAAAATCTTTTCGAATTTCCGGTCGAATCCGAAAACAGTTCCATTTTACTTCAAACGAACTCATTTTTTATCCATTTCAGTTTTCGTTAATTCTAATATAATTTTCAAAACTTTTAATATACGAGATCCGTTTTCTAAAAATTATTATTCATACGAACACTTTTCATCCGAAAATACTATTCACCAAAAAGATTTTATCTTATGAAACTTGAGAAAATGTTCGTTTTTTCAAAAATCACCACTTAATCGAAAATACTATTCATTTCGACAATACTATTCATCCGGATATATTTTTGTTTCTCTTAAATAGAGAAAATTCGGGGCGTTACACGACTATTAGAGAGGAGGGTACAACCTTAGTGTTATGAAAATCTCATTTTATTCGTTTCCAAATCTTAAATTATTTTCATATACAAATTGTATAACTCGATTTTTTAATATAAATATAATTATGAAAAATAAATATTCTATAATCAAATCATAAATCATAATACATAATCAATAAATCAATAAATTAATTAAATAATTTTCTTCTAATAACAATTAAATAAATAAAATTTGAAATATATAACAGTAAATAATTAATTCGATTTAAATAAATAATCCACTCACATAACCCTCTTTCTCAGATTTGGATCTAAAATGGATTTCTATTAGATTTCTGATAATCCTGAATCCACCCTAAAATCACATAAGCTCAATATAGAATTTATTGTAAAATTTACTAATTTTCTAGATTTCAACTAATCTCTTGGTCCACTTGGATTGGACCCTTACAATATTTGTAAAAACATAATTAAAAAATAAAAGTATAATGAATAATTGATTGGATGAAAGTAAAAAAACAATAATGAAAGTAAAAAATATTTGAAGATAGATATAGAGTTAGAGATAGAGAGTGTGGTTAGAGTGATAAAATTTTAGAGATGGAATATTTGAAGAATATTCTTTTTGAAACTCTAAATGGAGATAGAGAATGAGATTGGAGTCGCTCTTAAGACCCTATTTGTTGTGTGGGATAGAATTAGATTATTTATATAAGATTGAGTTAGATTAGATTGAATGGGATTGTATTAGATTAACTTAACTGTTAACCCATGTCTGACTAAAGTAGAATAGAATAGGATTTAATGAAAATTTTCAAAATACTTGTTATACTTCTTCCATTTCCTCCACTGTTTCTAGTGTTACCTCACTTACAATCACCACCTTCCTGCCTCTCTCATCACCTCTTAAGCCCATCTAATGCCCTCACCCCAAAACTTGTTGGTGCTAGTTTGGCTATTGGCTTGATTGTCCAAATCGACAATGTTGGCTTTAAAGGTTGAATCGTCCATGGTAGCTCTGATAGCGGCGATGCTCAACCTTCTCCAAAGGGAGAAATAAAATATCATCTAAATCCACCTTTTAGATTCAATTCAAGTAACAAATTCTACAAGTTCCAAATCCTACAAGCTTTGGTAGATTTTGTTTAAAGGAAAAAAAAAACAAAATTTAATTAGAAAATAACCCATCCTGGCTAGGAAAATGATTATGTACCCATGAGAAGCATAGCAATATCCTCTTACTCCTATCTCCGAGGACCAGTACGCAACGACTATTCCCTAAAATTAATTAATTAATTAAAAAAACTAACATTGCTTCCAAACTATGATGGAGACGAAGTGAAAGGAGAGAGAGACGAAAGGACAATCAATACTGGCGCAAAAAGGAGGGAGATAAGTCACATCGCTAGAAAGTGTGAGGAGGAGGCGGAGAAGCAAGTGGAGGTGGTAGCGAGGAAGGCAGAGGCAAGGCATTGATGGAGTTGGAGGAGAAGAAGCTAGAAACGAAAGAAGTGGACCAAGGGAAGATGAGAACCTTTAATCCACTAGCTCGATAAGTTTTAGTTAATCCATTCTAATGGGATAAAATGAGAGATGGGATAAATTAGTAAAAGCTGCTTGTTTGGACCATATGGAGTTTGGATAAAAAAAAATAGTCTAAACCCAATCCTAACCTAACAAAATGAACAAAGCCTTACGGTATTGTTTGGTCCAGTCCTATCACTCTTTTAATCTCATAACTATGGGGAGTGTGGGACTATTTAGTCCATTTTTTAATTTTATTTTTCTGTTTTTCATTTAATTTATTTTTTGTTTTAATTATTAAATTATAGGATATATATTAAATATATTTAAGGTTCTGTCAAGAAGTGTTGAGTTCAAACATTATGTATAGCTTGTTTCATATTAGGAGATACTTTCTTTCACAATAAGGAGAATATTTTCACACATGTGAGTGAATATGTATGGTGGAAGTAGAATGCCCTTGCATGTATGTAAAAGAGAATAGGCACAATAATCACTTAGGTTATAACATATCTGTTAAATACTTACATTGTCATGTTATCTTATTCTTAAACTTGTCTTTGTTTTTCCTTAACTTAAACCTAACTCTTGAAAGCACTGGAGATTTATTAATCTCATAATACTTTATAGAAATTGTTAACTTAGCGAGTCTTGTTTTCCTTTTTTAAAGTTGGTAATAGATGTGTTAGAAATTTATAGAGATTAATTACTATTTGTACAGTTCATATATTTACTTTTATATTATATATTCTTATGCTAAGAAAAAAAAGTATTCATATAAAACTTGTAAAATGTATCGAAGTAAAGTGGATGAGGAAGTAAACAAATTAATCTCCGGTAAGAGGTGATTTGCTTTTACCTAAAGACTCAATGCCCATATTTGTGCTTAATTGAAGTGTTACGTAAGAAAGGCCGCAGTTAACAAAAGATATGTAAAAAAAGTTTAATATTGTAAAAAGGACCCAGAATCTTATCATGAGTATAATTCGAAAAAACACAAAATTCATTTTGTAAACAAAATTTCTCTGAAATAATTACTTTTAATCCAATTACTGGGAAATAATAACTTTTACTTTAGCCAAAAAAGGAAAAAGTAAAAAAGCAATAGAAGAACTACTACACACACATGAATTTACAATAATTTTCTGTAATTAATAACCCTATAAATTACAGTTGATAAGTTTTATAAGGATTATGTTAAAATCCTCGTACTTATGTGGACACAGCAAAAGTTGGTATTAGAGATAATGCAAGATTTAAAATCTGATTTTTTTTTTTAAATTAATAAAACAAATTTAAATATATATTTTTTGTTCCTTAAGCAAACTTTTTTAATTAGATTCATACACTGTAAATTTGTAATTATCAGACACACAAACAAATGAATATGATATGCTGGTCTTAGTAAACAGCAAACAAGATGATGTGGTAGTGGACCTAGTGGTACCTATATTGGTCCGATTAGAGACATTTTTAGTGTTTTAGATGTACAAATAATGCAGTAATGTAGATCTTAATAAAAACTTGCTCATAATAGCACAGGAAATTAAACTATCCACTTTACAAATCTAACTATCCATTTTTAAAGCTGCCCGAGTGTAGGGACGCTCACCGAAGTCCACAAGTATGTTGCTCTGCTGCACAGATTTAACAATCACCTTCATATAGCTTGCTATTAGGATGTGGAGATAAAAGTATGTATTTAAAGAGAGATCTGATTATAATTAAGTGTTTTCTTTTACTACAGAATTACAACAAAAGTTGCCAAGAGAGATTGTTTGTCAAATGAGAACCTTCTCTTTTCTTGTTTCCACTTGAATGAGAGACAAAAATCTTGAAAGGCTGTAAAATGAAGTGGAAAGATAGAAAAGTAATCAGATAGACGATTGTTTTGCTGAGTAATTATCACGTAAAAAGTAGGGATTTAAAGTAAAAGAAAGTACAAAAAAAAGAACTGGACCCATGTCCTTTGTTAATCACTCAACTTCTTTATCACATTTGGCCTTTAATTGCCATCAGCTCTACTACAAATTCATGATCTACTTTTGAGATTACTCGTTCTTTTGGATGTCGCAACACCATTTCTATTTGTTATTAATTCTTTCACTTTAAAACTTGACTAATTTTTGTCACTTACTGCACATCAATTATTGGTTGAGTTGAGTTATATATATAGGTATATAATATTAGTTCTAAGATTGTGGACAATTGATAATACATAAAATAAATAATAGTAAATATCAATTATTAAAGTATCGTTCCATCCAATGTCTTATAAGTTTGGGATTGATATTATTAAAATCAATTGGTTTATAAAAGTTAGGATGAAAATTCTAAACCATTGATTATAAAGTGACAACTAATGATTTTGAAAAGGTAAACCTATTTAAAAGTTCATCAGTAAGGAACTTATATATATATAGGGGCAGGATCGAGGGACACAAGTTTTGACACAATTTATTGACCATTAGATTATGAAGATTTCAATGGTTTAGATCTACTCACATATTTATACACAACTTAAATTTACACTCTACATAAATGTGTTTTCTCATTTTTCTCATCACCATTAATTATATCATGTCTCCTCTGTCTTCTCTCTTATTAATTACGACTTAATTTTACAACTCTATATTAATATAGTTCTCTCCCCTCTCTTCATTATTATATTATCTTTATCATTTCTCTAATTAATATTATTATATATATTTATAATTTTTCCAACTAATATTAAAAATCAATCAATTAATATTATTTTCACTCATTGCAATTCTTTGCATCTTTATTTTTTTATTTATTTTTAAATTATGTTATTTTCAAACATATATACATTTAATAGTATCTCAAAAAAGACTCACATATATATATAATTTCTTTTCCACATAGTCCATAAAGTGCCAAAAAAAAAATATTATTTTTTCTCCTCTCATTGTTCATAAACGCATAAAAAAAGAAAAACAATTTTTTTTTAAATATATCTATTTTCTATCCTTATCATCTATCACACAAAATAAAAAAGTTATAAATCAAATTTTCATTTAATTTTTTCTCTCCATTTAATTAATCAAATTATACAAATAATATATGGATTTCAAACTCTTAATATAAACTTTCAAACAAGATCCATATTACATATATTTAAATAAATATACTGATTACAATAGTTCAAAATAAAAAATCAATTAAAAAAAATATTTTTGGTACAAGCATGATGTCTAAAAAAAAAATAAAAATAATATAATTTAAAAATATACTTCAAAAATATATATATTTTAAAAATCAATAAAAGAAAAGATGCAAAATCATTGATTGCGTGAGAAGAATATTAATTGATAATTTATTAATTTAATATTATATAGAAGAGAGGAAACATGATGTAATTAATGATGAAAAGAGATATGAGAAAATAAATAAAGTGTGAAATTAAGTTGTATATAAATGTGTGAATAGATCTAAATCATTAGTTGTGTCAAAACTTGTGTCCCTCGATCCTGTCCCATATATATATAACCGAATTGATTTTGATAATTAATATTTACTATTATTTATTTGTGTATCATCAATCGTCCACAATCTTAAAACTAATATTGCACACACACACATATATGTGTGAATCTAAATAAAAATAATTATATGAATTTGCAGATTTTGGAAAAGAAAATGTATATGGAGACACACAATAGATGCATTAAATCAATACTTAATTAAGATGATGCATATCACTATTCAATGTGGTTTGGTGACAAAGTGTAAGTTTGGCAAATGCTCCATGTTCAAGTTTCCCTACCACATGTTATTTCCAAAAAAAAAAAAAAAATTGATGCGGTGCATTTAGTTTAATTAGATTTCAATGCATGATGTCAACTTATAAATTAGAATAGATTTATAAATTTAGAATAGACTTATTTCGTAATATAAGCGCGTATACACCAGCTTAAAAACTAGAATATATTTATTTCATAACACAGATATACACACACAAATTTAGAAGATGTATTTTATAGTACACACGTACACACAAAAATTTAGAATAGACTAATTTCATAATACTCACATATATTTAGAACAAACTTATTTCACACGTGTGCATGTACACAAAAATTTAGAATAAAATTATTTCATAAAACACACACACAAAAAATTTAGAATAGACTTATTAATACCTACACAAAATAAATAATAATAATTAAAAAAATAGAATAGACTTATTTCACACACACAAATGAAATTTAAAACAGATTTATTTCACACACTAAAAACATTTAGAATAGACTTATTTCACACAACACACGAACACGCCACAAATTTAAAATTATTTCATGATACACCCCCCCACACACAAAAATTTAGAAGCACATAAGTTTAGAATGGATTTACTTCACACACAAATTTGGAATAGGCTTTCTTTTCTTTCCCTTTTTTTTTTTTTTTTTTTTTAAGAAAAAAAAAATTTAGAGTAGACTTATTTCACACATACACACAAATTTCGAATAGGTATTATACATAAATATAGAACACACTTATTTCATACTATACACATATAAACTGATTTTGAGCTAAAAATATAATAAATAGAGAAATGCATCGGATGTGCTAAATCAAATCCAATTATTACGATGCATTTAATTTAATTAGATTTTAATAAGCAGCGTAAATTGACAATCGACTTAAAATATAAATAAATTTAAAATTTCAAGTAAATTGGAGACATAATCTACTCTATATATCTCTCGAGTCTTTAAGTTGTTTGACGTCAAAATCTGATTAGATTAGATACATCTCATCGATTTCATCTTAGAGACTAAATTTAATTAGAATCGATACATCGTATCAGAGGCCGAGATTATTTAGTGTGTATATAGGGTATTATGGGCAAAGAATTAATTGGAATGTGTCTAGTGAAGTAAATGTTTACTAGAAAGAGGAAAGAAAGGGCTTGCAAGAAACGTTTGTCTAAGAATCTTGAAAAGAGAAAGTGAAAAATGAACCAAAGAGAAGGGGCTTTGAATCCCTTTTATATAAACCATCCATCATCATAGTTGTAGTGATGATCACAAGAAGATCGAAAGGCCAGTAGCACTACAGCTATAGCTAGCTAGCTAGCTTTGCAAAGAGAGATCGATCGAGCAAGGCAGCCCCCAAACCAGCCGGAAGATTTGTAGTAATATGGCTCCGGTTGGATTGCCTCCCGGTTTCAGGTTCCATCCAACAGATGAAGAGCTTGTGAATTACTATCTCAAGAGAAAAATAAATGGCCAAGAAATCGAACTTGACATTATTCCTGAAGTTGATCTCTACAAATGTGAGCCTTGGGAGTTGGCAGGTTCTTCTTCTTCTTCTTTTTCTCACATTCATGAATTTCAAAACGTTCTAATTTCTGTATGCTTGCATGATCATTGATCACACACAACATATATATAAACGAGTATGTAGATTACATTCCATTATTATTAATTTTAAATATTTGTAATGTAAAGTCTGGTCAGAAATTTAGGTGGGGGGTGGGGGTTTTGATTCGTAATATGAAATAATTTTCTAAAACTAAATTACGATTTAAGTTACTGCATTATTGAACTCATTTCTAAATCCTATTTAAAAACAATTCAAACACTCTAACCAAACATACATTTAAAATCAAAAGGATTGTATTTGATTTTCATATCAAAGCATATTCAACCATTACGGCTCATTTTTTTTTTTACGAAGTCCCGGTATTTGGAGGTGTAATCTACATATTTTAATTCAAAGTGTGATTATAATTGAAAATGTGTAATCTTTTTGGTCTACTAGAGAAGTCATTTTTGCCGAGTAGAGACCCTGAGTGGTATTTTTTTGGGCCTCGTGATCGGAAGTACCCAAACGGATTCAGAACGAACCGAGCAACCCGAGCTGGATACTGGAAGTCTACAGGAAAAGACCGGAGGGTTTCGTACCAAAACCGCGCAATTGGCATGAAGAAAACATTGGTTTATTACCGAGGCCGCGCTCCTCAAGGAATAAGAACCGATTGGGTCATGCATGAATATCGCCTGGATGACAAAGAATGTGAAGATACCACCGGAATTCAGGTAGTTCGTATATTATTAAGTTTTAACAACCCATTTTTGCTTGCTTGATTAATTAGCTAGATATCGAAAATAATAATTAATTGTTGTCATTGTGTGATTGTCTTAATTATTTTAGGCTAATACCAAAGGTCTCTCTTTTTTTATTTTTTATTTTTTTAATGGTTAATTAGATGTCTCAACTTATTTTTTAAACACATATCATTCTGAATAAACAGTTTCTGTGGACAATATTTTGATGAGAAGGTTGTATGGGACACGTGATACATAAGTTCTTCGGATCAAACAATGCCTTGTTTCTGTTTGTTTTTTTTTCCTCATTTTTTTTCTTTGTCAAAAACATGAATCGTGTTGTTAATTGAGAGAAGTGATATGAAGTATAAGCTTATATTATTGGATGGATTCAAGAATGACATGATTTTTCTGTTTAACTAAAGACTTTCTTGTGATGGACCAAGTGAGTTATCACATCATTTAGATTATTATTATTTTTTTTAGATAACAAAATCGGGGCAAAAACCCATCATTTAGATGATTTTAATTATTACTTTTATTTTATCGTTTAGCAATTAATTTTTTTTTTTCTCTAATGCATTGAAGGCAAGAGAGTAAATGGCTTAACCATGTAGAACGACATTTGCTGTTATCAATTTTCTCTTTTCTTTTTCAGCATTTCTTTTACAGAAGTAGAGTCCCAGAAAATAGGGTAAAGCTTCATATATTGAGAACTTTGAAATAGACATGAAGATTATAATATCAGAACGTGAAAAAGTGCATGACGTGCATGCAAAGTAATGACATTATTATTGGAATTCTTCATTCTATTTTATTAATGTATTTTTGTTATTTTTATTATGCTATGTTTAATATTATTTTATTATATAAATAATAAAATAATAAGAGAGAATAAGGCGCAAATGGCTGACAAAATATTCGTTGCTTGCACACAAGTCTTGTTTGGTTTTCTTCTCTTTGTTTTGATTTTATATTTCTCTCTAATGAGACAAAAGTAATATCCTTCACCGTACGTATGACTCTAGCCCAAATTTATTATTTGCCTATTTGTTTTTTTCCTCGTACTTTATCTTTTCCACATTCTCTTATCTATATATAAATATATATATTTTGTTGGATTCTATCAATCAAGACTAAGCCTAATCAAATAATTTTTTATTATATATTCTATAATATGCTTAACCCAAAAGCACTTCTCTCTCTCCATCACTTTCTTGTTGTAGGAAGCTGTCGGCTACTTTTTACTTTATTCCACAACATCCAAATAACCCAATCGCTATGCACCCTTCTGCCAAGCCTAGGATATGTATGCTCCCAGTCTAAAATCTTCTCTACTCTAGCCATTTTTTTTTTCAATAGCTTATATTATTATGTTTCTTAAGAAGATCATTGATAAAACTTTGATGAAATATCTTCATCAAAGTCTACTTAGAATCGATTAGATTCTTATTCTTCTTACGACTCTTATTAATTATACCTAACAATATATTTGTTGTTTATTTATTTCAAATATATATATGTATTTGTTGTTTATTAGTACTCGTCAAAGTTTAAAATAAGTCATTAGCAAGCCCTATATTTTTTCCCCTTTTTTAGAGCCCTTCACATTAGAAATGATGTTTGTAATTGGAAGAGTCCTACATAGTCTAGAATGTCAAATGAGATTCAATTTCAATGTCTCTAATTAAGGCAACTAGTAGATTCTCTTTCATTTCTCAGCAAATGATTTCAAATCTTTTGTTGTTCGACCATGAAAGCTGGCAAAGTGTATTATTGATGCTTTTATGGTGTATATACGGATTTACACACCAAAGTCAGCCCCAATTTTTGACTGAATTCCTTCTCTTGAGCTTAGCTTTCTCATTCCTTAACACAAATAATCCCTCTTTTTTGAAAAACTGAAAAATCGTCAAAAAGTTTGTTTTGTTATTTAACTCTTATAGCAAATTTAAATTTTTGGTTAAAAATAGTTAACTAACATAGTATCAAAATCAACTTAAAATTTTTTAAGGATTTTTGCTCTAAAAAACTGAAGTCTGTCTCCCTTACTTTATTTGTAGTGAAGATGATCATAGTTATATTGAACTGATATTATATAGATGTTTACAGGATTCTTATGCATTGTGTCGAGTGTTCAAGAAAAATGGGATATGCTCAGAAATAGATCAAGATCAACAAGCAGGAGGGAGTAATTTGTCACTAATGGAAAGCTCGCAAGGTGTAATTAGTGGTATCAATAGTGACTATGATCAAGCCATGTCCATGTCCCCTGATGTTCCTATCCCGTCATCATCATCTTGTTGCATGGTGGATCAAGATCATAATCATCAAGATCAAGATCAAGACAAGGATGATTCATGGATGCAATTCATCACTGACCATGATCCATGGTGCTCCTCCAACACAGAAGATCATCAAGTTTCTCACCATAATTCTCACCATGTCACTTTTACAAGCTGAAGATGAGAAGGCACTAAAAATTAAAAAAAAATAAAAATAAAAAATAAAAATGGTGCTGGTTGGTTGCCAATCAATAACATAATTTTATAAATATAAATATAATTAATTCTTAAAATAAGAAGATCAAGTTGGTTGTAAAATTTGTTGATTAATTCTTGTTATTGTCATTAGATTCTTATTATCATTTTGTCTAATTGGTTGGATGGGTGGATTACTTATTTTTGTGATGTAGGGTTTGGTTGGGCCAATTTATGAAAATGGTTGGCTTGTGGATTATTTTCGTTGTTGTTTTTATTTTACATCTTTTGGGTGGTGGTGATTAGAGTTTTCCTTTTAATTACTTTGTGGAAATAATAAAAGACAATGGTGTTATTATTGCTGTCTTTTGCTAATTAATTTTTTGTGTTTGTTTTTGAATTGTGAATACTGAATTTTGTTTAATGCATATAATTATATAAGAGAAAAATTAACGATTACTAAAAACGAAGATATAATTCTGAGGTTTTAGACTGACTAATTTAAATGCAATCACTTAGAATTTAAAAAAAAAAATAATAATAATTAAATTTCAAAATTGAATTGACCAAATTCAATTAGACATTCTTCATAAGAAAGCAGAAACCTTTATTCTCATAACCAAGTATACTTAAAATTTACTTCTTGGCCATTGCATATAAAAAAAAAAAACAACGCATTAGTGGAAAAGAATTTTTTTTTTTTTTTGAAAGAAAGTGGAAAAGAATTAAGGATGAAGTTTTGCATGATTATAAGTATATAAGAACGTTATAGCAGTGGTTATAAGAAGGATTTATTTTCTTTTAATTTTTATTTACTTTTAAATTTTTAAACCGTAAATTTTTGTGTACCATTGTATTTAAATCACATGATCACTTACAAAAAAAAAAAAAAAAAACAAAAACTTTACAAAATCATTCGGGTGGCACTATTCCTGGTTGATTTTAAGACTCTTGTAAAATAAAACCTTACGCGGGTGTTCAGTTTTGTTTTGTTGGGCCTTCTGTCCCGGAAGAAACAACGGCCCAAATAGTTGGTCAAATAGCAAGGTAATATAGAGGAAACGACAAGGTCATTTTAGTAAAATCAAATAGAGAATATTTCTTGTTCGGACAAGCCATCGATTTCTACAAATTACAAGTCACCACCGAAGCCAACCGCTTCTCTCTCTCTCTCTCTTTCCCTCTGTGCGTATTGAATTGATGCAAAACCACAGCTAATCCTAATAGGGTTTTAACACTGTACCGTTTTATCCTTCTTCACTTTGTTCTTCGATTATGGCCTTTCAAGGGAAGAAACTCATCAACAACCCCAATGGTTCGCATTTCTTCTCTCTATTTCTATAGTATTCTATTATCTGTCCTTTTAAAAAATTTTATAATTTATTTTAATTTTAACTTTCTCTTTTATTTTCTGTTTGGTCGCCACGAGAAACGGAAAAAATAGCAAAAAAATTGTGACGATTGTTATTTCGATTTTGACAATTACTTGCTTGCTCTCTCGAATTCTAATTAATCGAAATGTTGATTTTTTTGACCTAGAAATTTTTACTGACTGTATCTGGATATGCACGCAATTGACTGTGGATGTGGAAAAAAGCTGTATAAGAGTGATACGACTACTCGGTTTCTTCACATTGTCATACTTTATTGTCATTTTCGTTTTTGAAAATGAACTTTTAGTTCTAAGTTTGAATAGATTTTGACTCATTTTTATTGAAACTGAAGATTGTGTGAATCCATGTCCTATGTGACTTTAATTTTCGCTTATAGGCTAGCATATGTGCATGTATATGTGTAAATTGTTCATATATATGTGTAAATTGTAACATTGTTTAAAAAGTACATGCATGTGGACATCGTGTTTAAAATGTATGGTTTTTTTTTTTAGAATTGCTTTGATCTATTGCTAGTGCTGAATGTTATATCTTGAAGTGGTGGATTTTTTTAGATTGATTATGAATTAGGTTGCATTGCAATGATTGGTGAAGTATGTAATATAGATGAATGTCAATCAAAACAAAAAAGAAAATGAAAATGTGTAACTTATATTTTTGCTTGGTCAAAATTTTGGAATCAAAATTTAGTGTTGGCTATTTTGAGGAAATTATTGACGTTCTGTCTTTTCATGCTATCTATCGTGGTTGTTTCTTCCTTTATTTTGTTCTCTGGAAGAATAAAGGAGAGATTTATGTTATCTTGTGAGTGCATGTTACTATACTGTTTGGCAAAGTTAGAGTGATACCTTATAGTGCAAATTGCTAATAGAAATCAGTGGAAGTGGGAGTATGGTTTGTTATTTGCTGTTAAAAAAAAACAAAAGAGAAGTTGAGGTATTTTTTGTTTGATGGATGCAGATGTGGTGACTGAGTTCATTGAGGGTCTTGTGGAAACTTATCCTGGTTTTCAGTATTTAGATGGTTTTCCTGAGGTAAAGAAACTTCGTTTTTTTTTTTTGGTTGTACACCAATGAATGTAGCCCATCTATAGCGCAGCCAAAAAGAATGGTAGAGGTTTGGTGGTGGGGTTGGTTTATGTTTATGGAATGTCTGATTGCGTGATATTTTGCTTTTCGTGGTAAATACAGGTGAAGGTAGTATTACGTGCCGATGTTTCAAGTGCAACATATGACAAGGTTGCCATTATATCAGGTCTGAGAACTGTGTAATTTAAACTGCTTGTTTTAGCATTCTTGATGTGTTCTCTTTCTATGCATGGTTCAGTAAGCCTAAAAAAAACTTTTAGATATGTGTATATCAATTATTATTTTTGTTATACTTTCATGATTTTAATCATTAATGATAAGCAGTATCGAGTTCTATTCTTATTGGGATGATGCTCTTGCTCTTTGTGAGGGGGTTATGTGGGTTCACACTAAGTTGGGCGTTGTGGAAACCTTTTGTTTTTGTTTTATTGATATTATGTCTTTGATGCAGGAGGTGGAAGTGGGCATGAGCCTGCTCATGCTGGATTTGTGGGAGAAGGGATGCTAACAGCTGCCATTTGTGGAGATGTTTTTGCCTCTCCACCAGTTGATTCAATTTTAGCTGTATGTTTTATTGCTCTCTGTACTTTTTTTGTACTTGGCCACTATTCTTCTAAATCCATTTCTCTATTGGCTGTCTGATGCAATTCAACTTTAGGGTATCCGAGCTGTAACTGGTTCTATGGGATGTCTTCTTATTGTCAAGGTACTGTTATTTGAAAATAAATCAGGTGACAACTCAGCAACTAAGTAATCATTCTGTTGAATTCCATAATATATATATATATTTTAAATTTTTAATTTTTTTTATTGTTTAGTTGTGGAATAGATGTTAACTGTAAAATTATGGTCAGGATGAGAATTTGTTTTGCTTTTGTTTTTCAGCTTATAATGTCTCTTTTTTTTTTTTCCCCTGGATGTGGGCAGAACTATACTGGTGATCGACTGAATTTTGGTTTGGCAGCTGAGCAAGCAAAATCTGAAGGTTATAAAGTAGAGGTATTTCCTTTAACTCAAAATCTATAGCTAGTCTTAATGATGAACTAAATTAATGAATAATATTCTTCTCGTTTGCAGATTGTGATTGTTGGAGATGATTGTGCATTACCTCCACCTCGTGGCATACCTGGACGTAGAGGTTTGGCGGGGACTATTCTTGTTCACAAGGTTCTCTCTCTCTCATACTCGTTTGTTTATTCACAGGCACACTCTAGGCATTTTCTCCTTATCAGTCACCTTCCCAGTTTCATTTTCCCTTCCTTTTTTTGGAAATTTATCTTCGCTGCTTCCTTTGTTGCTGAATATCTGAGTTGTTTTTATTGTCATCTACTCTTTCCTTTTCATGCATGTATAAAGTGCTTAGTTAAAAATATGATGATTCTTCGGCTGGTTTATGCATGCAGAATGGAAGTTTTTTGTACAAAGCTGCCAGATCCTGGTTAGAAAATAATAGTTATTAGCCTCAAGTAGAAATGAAGAAGAAGAGGCTGAATTGTATTAGAATGTAGTTGTTGGCTAGATGTGTATCTAATTTATTTTACTTTGATGTATTCTTTTTAACTTTTAGTTCATGGCTAGGTCTATAACATCCAATGACTTGGTGAATCTGATGAGAAATTTGACTAATCGATAGTTGCATATTATTTTTACTCTGTAAAATAATCTTCAACCTTTGCAAAAGACAGGTTGCTGGAGCTGCAGCTGCTGCTGGTCTTTCTCTTGCTGATGTTGCAGCAGAAGCAAAACGTGCATCTGAATTGGTTGGAACAATGGGTGTTGCATTATCAGTCTGCACACTGCCTGGGCAGGTAACATCAGATCGTTTGGGCCCAGGCAAGATGGAACTTGGTCTTGGAATTGTGAGTTGCGTTGTCCTTATGAAATTTATTTAAAATATTTTAGTATCTTCAATTCATTTGGAATCATATGAAGTTCTATATTTCTTCAGTATGATGAGTTATATTTCCAAGTTGATTATGATGATATCCACATTTACATTGGTTTAAAAGATACATTTCTTTTCAGCATGGGGAACCTGGTGTGGCTGTGGTGGACCTCCAGAGTGTAGATGTGGTTGTTTCTCATGTTCTTAACCAGATATTGTCGCCGGTATGCCCATTACCTAAGGAGATACTATTTTTTTCTTGATAACTTTACTTTGTTGATGGAAAAGGATAATAAAAAAGATTTATTTAGGCTTGGGAAAATTTGATGTCTGCAACCTTTATGTGTCTACTTTTGCAAATTTTGACTCCATGGATATGGTGTAGCTTGACATCACTGTTTCTATGGAATGTCTTTTCTCATGACTAAATTTAGTGTTCCATTATTCTTATTCGTTAATCTTTGCAGGAAACTAATTATGTTCCAATTACACGAGGTAGTAGAGTGGTGCTCATGATCAATGGGTAAGTAAATGAATTTTTTTTTAGTGTGTGTATGTGTGTTTTGATCTTCCAGTATGGATGCATTCTGATGCGTAGATGAGGAAGTTTGAATTTTACATCCTAGCAAAGATGGTCAGCTGATGTCTCCAATGAGTCAAAAACCATGTTCATTAATAATAAACTTCTTTCATTTTTTGATGACAATTAGTGATATGAAGTTATGAACCATATAGTTGCCATTGAGACATGTATAAAAATCTTCTAAGTTATCCTTTCAAAATGTGTTTCTTACCCATCTTTCCACTGGTTGTAGTATCTTGGAATAGCCAAAACCAACTTAAGCGAGAAGAGAATATGAAACTGTTAAGGTAGTTCTTTGTTAAATAAGCAGTATGTAGGGGATGCATGGTTAAACATGCAACCAGAGGTGGAGAGATTTTACAGTAAACAACCTGCTCTTTCCTAGTTTGATGCCAGAAGTTTGCAAAGGATCAATAAAATCAATTCAATTAACTCGGGGTAAAGGAATTGATGTATATCGCTAATTCCAGATTTAATAACTCAGCCAGGCCTTAAGCTTGATGTACAAGGGGAATAACTCGCCCAAAACACAAAGGGTGCATTTGGAGGGCCGCACTTATTGCTGTATTGGATTGAACATGGATTTGTTCTCAAATCCAGTATTTGTGCAACCAAGGACTGGTGTGCAGTTGTTTTGTAACCCACTGTGGTGGCTTAAACATGAAGCCCATCTTGATGGTGAGTTTCAACGTAGTTCACCTTTGTGGGTTGGTTTTTTTTTTTTGTTAATTATATAATTATTGTAATTTTTACTTTTTAACAATTTAATAATATGGAAAATATATTAATTCATGAAACTTGATTTAAAAAATACTAATAATTTCATTTTGTTAAAAAATATTATTATCTTTTAAAAAATTATAATTATTTTTTAAAATATGGTTTGATAATTTTATTTTATAATAAATAATTTTAAATTATTGTTTTCTACTATAAGATCATTTAATTCAATTCTGTCAAATTTATTTCCTGTTCTATTCTATGGTGCATCAAACACAAGAATATGTTATATTCAATCCAATCTAATCCAATTAATTAAATGCGATCCAATACAACACAAAAAACGCAGCCAAACTGTTAAAAATACTCAAAAATCTCGTTTATGACTTGTTAATTGATATGTAGATGTATATAGCACATACATTTAAAGGAATACATTGTAAATAGACAGACATGACGTGCTTACTCCCGATAAATAAAATATTGTTCATCAATGAGAAAGTTTCCTTGAGTTAAAGGAATTAATTTTTGATTTTAAAATAATATTGGAAAATCTGTACCTGTTGAAGTCTTTGGAGGGTCTTAACATTGACTTGGACTTTGATTGCCTGCATCAGTCTGGTTTCAAGCACTTGAAACGGCCGCACCAAATGGTTCCTGCCATTTTGCTTTATCAAGGGAAAACTCTGGCGTTTTAGTAGTGCACATTGTTTGTTAAAGGCAATACAATCTAAGTTTATTAATGTTACATGATGAACCAAGCAACATTACTTGTTGCAGCAAATAGTTTGTGTCAGCAATCAGTTTTATACTGTGAATGCTAAGAAAAAGAACTTGAAATTCCAATTAGAATCAACTCTATGTTTTGGAAATTTCTATGTGCTGGTTAAACACCTAAAGACCATGGTTGACTGATGTCTGAAAAGCAACAGCTTTCTGATTGTTTATTGACTTACCATTTTAGTCAGGACAAGTGATATAGGAGCATTTATGTATTTGGATTACTGTGTTGATTCATTATATATGAGGTCTAGTATGCTAGTAACATATCTAATCATGGTTTTTCATGGTGCTGTGTCTTTCTTCTGAGGATGATTCTAAATCTACTTTGTCACAGTTTTAGATAATTGATGGACTTTCTTCCTTATGTCTCTTACTCATCAAGGCAAACTCTTGTTTGTGAGTAACATTTTGTTATTGTTTTATTTTTCAAATTTGCAGACTGGGTGCCACCCCTGCAATGGAACTGATGATTGCAGCAGGAAAGGCAGTCCCAAAATTGCAGTTGGAACATGGACTAGCTGTTGATAGAGTGTATACAGGGTCTTTTATGACTTCACTTGACATGGCAGGTTTGTTTTTGCTGCCTACCCTGTTGTGCTTAGTCAATAACATAATGAATTTCAATCTCTTTTCTTTCCAGGATTTTCAATCTCCATCATGAATGCAGATCAAGCAATTTTGCAACGTCTTGATGCTGCAACTAAGGCCCCTTATTGGCCTGTCGGTGTTGATGGTCTGTCATGTTTTAGAATTTTCATTTTTTTCCCCTTTTGTCCTGTAATTCACTTTTGTTACAAAGGTTGTCATTTATGATTATACAAAGCTTCCACACCTCACCAACCCCCACTGCCTACAAAGCTTCCACACTTCACCAATCACAACACACCCCCACCCCCCCCCCCCCCCCCCCCCCCCCCCCCCCACCCCACCCAAAAAAAAAAAAAAAAAAAATTCCAGTATAATTCCTATGAAGTAGTAAAATATAAAGTTCTATAGTGATTCGTGATTCTGTTTTCATTGGGCTAAGGAGTGTCTTTACTTGCAGGTAACCGACCACCTGCCAAGATTCCTGTTCTATTACCACCATCTCGTTCAACAAAGAGTGAAGAGGTGAGTTCTGCTACCAAATGGTTCATCAGGAAATGTGACATTTAATTTTGAGTAAAATGGCCCTACAATGAGCGGAGGACCAATATTGTCAGGAAATCACTGTTTGTTTCTGTGATGTCTCAGTTGCCCCTTATGAAGGGAGAACGTTACTTTTGTTTCTATATATTATCACAACAGAGCTAACAGCCTATGTTTGATTTTGATTAGCCATGGAGTCGGCCACTACAGCTAAATCAACAAGGCCGTATCCTTGAGGTGGCTATTGAAGCAGCTGCAAATGCAATTATGGATTTAACGGAAAGTTTAAATGAATGGGATAGCAAAGTAGGTGATGGTGATTGTGGATCAACGGTCAGTCCAATTCTGTAGCTCTGTTCACTTTGATTTTCAGCCCGGTTCATATGATCATACATCCTTTTCTAATACATTTCTATTTTGCAGATGTATAGAGGTGCAGTAGCAGTTCTGGAGGACATGAAAAAGTAGTAAGCTTTGATTCCATCTGTCCTAGATTCTTTCATCACTTTACATGGGGAAGGGGAAATCATTTTTTTCTGGGGCTGATGTTTTACAATTCTTTGACAAAATGCCAAAAGGAAATAATATCAAATCTCATAAGGATATAATATCAAATCCTAAAAGGAAATAATATCTAAACCTAAAAGAAAATAATATCAAATCCTGAAAGGAAATAATGTCAAATCCTAAGAAGAATTAATATCAAATTTTAAAAGGAAATAATATGAAATCTTAAAAGGAAATCTAAAAGGAAATAATATCAAATCCTAGAAGGAAATAATGTCAAATCCTAAGAAGAATTAATATCGAATATTAAAAGGAAATAATATGAAATCTTAAAAGGAAATCTCGCCGATCTTACAATCAGTGCGCCACCAGCTGCACAACCCTGGCTTGCACCTGCAGCTATCGGCCGTGCCTTGCTCAAGTGACCTCAAATCGCACCTAGATTCCATTCTTCTCTTCACCCTCTCAGACCTTCTCTTAGCGCACTCATCACAATACCTGACATTTTCTTGATAGAGGTAGAAAATTTGGTGGGGGAAATAATAATAAAATTAAAAACTTTAACAAAAATGAGGAATATAAAAACTTAGTTTAGTATGTTTATAGCATTTCATTTGATACATATACAATTGCTTTTTTCTATGAAAAAGAATGTTATATATTATTAACGTAATTTCGCATGTCTTCCACTGTACATACAATCAAATGCATTATGTGCTATTTAACTTTGCAATCAATTCTTCAAAATTCCAATTCTTAAAAATTGTCTCAGTTTTTAGTGATAGTGACAGTACAAGCCATCAGATATGCTTTCTTTTTGGAGTTTTGTTTAATTTTCTGTATTGCCAGTTCTTTTTAGTTCTGGAACTTAATAATATAATAAGCTGAAATTAACAAATACAAAGAATAAATCTTAAAAATCAAAATATACAAGAAAAATAATTTCAAGTCTCCAAAAGAAAATTTTATTTAAGGTTTCTGTTTTTGATTTCACAATATTTCTTAAAGAATTGATGGCTGTAGTTATTATTTGTCCAGAATTTTGGCTATTGCTCTTGGCAAGTTAGTGATATAGTGATATAGTTATGTTATTGTAAATAGGTTACTGTTTTCCCTTTCTAAGAGTTAGCTAAGTTCAACATCTCATTTAAGGTATAAAGATTTGAACGTTAATTACTGTCAAAGCAAGTTAAAATTAATGCTGTTTTTTCAAATTTAATGCTTTGTTTGATGGATGGGATTGGGGTAGGTGTCCAATATGACCATGGAAATAGTGGCATTCATTTGGAAATTTCCAAAAATGTTTAAACAGGATGGGTTTTCACATTTGAAAATCAGAGATTAGCTTATTCAATGTTTTCGGCTAAACTTGTAGCATTCTACCTCATTTATATGTGTATGAACTGCTATTGCTGCCCAATTAATATGGATTCAGTAAGTGCCAAAATGCATATTTGATACTATTCCTGAGGTTATCATGATTTATGTGGATAATTGAAGTACTGGGTCTGTAAGTTGAATGTGAGCAGTGGTTTCTTTTAGTGTTCCTATCAGGCAAAACATAGATCTATGAAGTTTGCCCTGTGTCCTGGCAGGAAAATGGCTTGGAAGAATGGGTTTTCCTTTATGTACTAGGTAGATACTGGCATGGAAAACGAGCGACAAAACTATTTCTTCTCTTTCTTGTATAATATTATAATGCGAATTCTTTGGTGAAATTTAGATGAAACAGATATAAGATAAATTGGGTTCGAACTGTACAACAATGGCTAATTCCTGCATCAGTTAGGAAGTGCGTTTTAGATATGATATTTATAATAAAACGAAAAGATGAAGACCCAGTAGAATGTAGGTCGAGATGGTGGGTAAATGTCAGTTGTTGCTTGTAACTTGTTATAGACGTTGCCCTCTATTGAGAGGGTAGTGAAGATGGATTTCTGTAGTTAAATCTGACTAGTTGGTGTTTGAGGCTTCATTCAGATGTTGTGTTTTGGCTTGTAAGATGTTTTCAGTTGTCGTCCTATCACTGTTGTAGATTTGCAATGTGTGTTCAGAACTTCGGGCATAGCACAATGTTTGCTTATGGCACTTGGACATTTATTTTATTCTATTTGGTGATGCAATAGACAGTGCTTGGTTTAAATAATGCTTGTCCTCTTTTTTTTTTTTTTTTTTCCAGTTATCCTCTGAATGATGCAGCAGAAACATTAAATGAAATTGGAGCATCTGTTAGAAGAATTATGGGTGGAACAAGTGGAATCCTGTACTTATCTATTTTTCTCTACTGAATACAGTTTGTACATTCATTTGATTATCGTTGGTTCCATTCATGTATACCCTACATTCATGTACCTCTGTGTTTTCCTTTTTGAAACAGGTACAATATATTTTTTAAGGCAGCATATGCGCAGCTGAAAGCAAACGGCCAATCAGTTGTCACAGCAAAACAATGTGAGATGATTTTTTCTTGTGAAATAAATTGTCAGATTATCTTTCATGACTTGATAAGTCTTTTGATTCAGGGGCCGAAGCACTTGAAGCTTCCATTGCTGCAGTTAGTAAATATGGGGGGGCCAGTGCTGGTTATCGCACAATGTTAGATGCACTTATTCCGGCATCAGCAGCTCTTCAGGAGGTCATAAACTATGATACTAAATTTTTATTTTTTATTTTTATTTTTATTTTTTTGTTTTTTGTTTTCTTGGTTATTTGATAGTAGTTGATGTAGTTATGGTGTCCTGATATAATTATTTTACAAGCAGAGGTTAAATGCTGGAGATGATCCATCCACTGCCTTTGTTCTATCATCTGAAGCAGCAATGGCTGGAGCTGAATCAACCAAACACATGCAAGCACAGGTATATTATTATTTATCCTTTAGCCTTTTTAGAATTTTGGTTACATCAATTGAAGCAAATGCATGTTGCGAATGTGCATTAAGAGCTGTGGTGATCGTGATGCAAGTGCTTATTTGTATACTCAGTGAAGTTGGAATACATTTTTACCAATTCCATAATCCTCAGTTTGAATCTCAAAATTGCTGGTTAAAGCTATTTGAAGATATCTTTGATAAAATTCATAAATTGATGGGGAAATGGGTTAATTTTTTAAAATGAGAATCATGCATTTAAGGTATTAAACATAATTGTCACATGCACTTACCCGAGTTTGGGAGGTGACCTTATGAATTGTTTGTCAATACATATAAATGAAAACTGCTGAAGTTTTCTGTTATCAGGTGAGGCATTGGCGCCTAGGCATGAGGTTAAGTTGAATAGAAGTGCTGTGAGAGATTTAAGTTTCAGAGATGCGCCATAAAATTTTGTTGTAGAAAAATAGTATTGAAAACTAAAAAATAGTTCACGGGGTAGTTCTATTTCCTTCAAAGCTATATCATGGGACCAAGCACATGGGTTAATTTGATGCTTAGGGTCATGGTACAAGTTCCTTCTGCGAAATCTCTTCTGCATTTTTATGTAATTATAAATCTGATTAATACCTGGTGCAGGCTGGTCGTTCCACCTATGTCTCTGTGGATATCCTTGCATCGGTTCCAGACCCAGGTGCCATGGCTGCAGCTTCATGGTACAGAGCTGCAGCCCTAGCTGTCAAGGACAAATGCCAGGCTTTATAACTGGAATGTGTGTGCTCCTCCCTGCAATTTCTACCTTCTTTTTTCTTCGGCCTCTGATTTAACACCGTAAATTTTGTTCATGTTACTACACAACTGTCTTAACTGATTAGGCTATCCGCTTATGCATTTTTTGTGCGTAAAGCTGAGAGAGCGATTTTTTTTCTTTATTTTTTGGCCTATACATGTTTTTTTAAGAGAAATGTAACATTTTAAGATTAATGAATCTTGTTTAGATTTTATATACATCAAAAGCACATGATTGTAACTTCAAATCATTCAAAATATCAACTTTTGGAGTACCTGTGCACCAAGCATTTAATGTTTGTTTCTCATATGCAAAACTTTACTTGATATATTTTGGTTTATGTTACATGAATATTTGATATAGATAGCTCTGGAGTTTGCTTATACGCCATTGTGTAGATATAATTGTATCACTTGATGTTACTTATGAGAAAAGGGATGGGAATTTCAATGGTTTGCTTGTACACCATAGTGAAAATATAGTTGGATTGTTTGATGCTATTTTCCTAGGAGAAAAGGAGAACGGAATTTGAAAGCAAAAAGGTATTTATTTCTGTGTATTCAAAAGAAAAAGTATTTATTTCAATGGCAATTTATTTGTTCGAATATCTTTTCTTTACAGAAGGTCCAATATCATGTTGAAACTCTTATTATTATTATTATTATTATTATTTTTAAGAATGGACTGCGAGAGTTATCTCTAATTCATTATTCATCTGCACTTCCATGGTTTGAATGGAAGGGCTTGATCTATTTAACAACTGGAGTGGGACAGACAAAGTTAATTATGATCATTTTTTTTTTTTTTTTAAAAGCTGGCTGTGAATGGTTTATAAGTTGAATAATGGTAAGCATCCAATATTTCTGTCAAACTTTATGATAGTGGATATGTCTAAAAGTTAAAAGTCTACGACTTTTAATCTCAAAATCTAGTAGTTTGATATAAGATAAGTTGATGAAGAGTCTACAAGTTCTAATCTCAAATTCTAATATTTTGATATAAGATAAGTTGGTCAAGAGTTTGGATATCTGTCATTATCCCTGTAAGTTTGTAGGATCTGTTAAAATTAATTATTATTTATTAATGTTAATAATGGGAAATAATTATTACCACAATTAGAGTTTATCTCCATAAGACTTGTAAATGCAATTCTTGGAATTATAACTGCAACCATTAAGACAATCATTAGCGCTAAGGGGGATGTGAAAAAAGTAAATATAGATTGGAATGTGATGCAATGGCACGTTTGATTCTATTGATATTAATTGTTCTTGAACTGTATTGCGTGCTCCCTAGTAATGTTATTAAACATATGTTGTTGCCTCTCGAAGAAACTTTTGATTTCATTCTAATGTTAAATGTAGCATTTCACCGTTGAAATAGTTGAATGCGTGCAGAACACAGTTTTAAGGGCAACTCCAACGTGCATCAAATTGGTGTAAAAACATCAATTTGATGCATTCTTGTTCTTCAACGTAAACATCAAACTGCAATCCTAAGATAAAAATTTTGGTGTCAATGAACAGTACAACACCAAATTTGGTGTTGTACTGTTCATTGACACCAAAAATAAAGTTTACCAATAAATTAATTTAATTAAAAATATATATTAAATTATTATGAAAAAAATTTACCATCTGAAATATTTTATTGAGATATTTAAAATGAGTATATTATTAAATATATTTTAATATATTTTTAAATTTTTAATATATATTGGTTAAAGAATTATGTATAAAATATTTTTTTTAAGATGTTATCTATACCAATTTGATGTAAAATATAATGGAACGTAAAAAAATTTGATATAAAAAAATATAATGTTAATATCAAAATAGTATAAAATTTGATATTATACGTTCGAAATGACCTAATTACTGTTTAGTTTTTGAAAAGGTATTTGGATGAGGATACACCAGCACTGTATGCATACCATCTCGAAGTTTTACAAGCAATGCTTGTAAACTCAGATGTTGCCATGTGGGGTTCATTTATCCTGTGCCTTAAAATTAACAAGAAATCTTAAAACCACGACGCGGTTGTTTAGTAAATGACTTGAAATTTGAAAGCATGCAAGCGCCACTCTTCCATCACCCAAAACTCCACTCTCCAACTCCGATATTTTGCAGAGCTCTCACACTCTTCCCTACTCTCCTCCACCAATCACCACTACCCAACTCCTTCCAATCAGAACACGGCGTGACCAAAACCATCCACAGACTCTGCACACAAGACCGCAATGTCGATGAAGCCCTTCGTCTCCTCGACCACCTTCACCTCTTCGGTTACAAACCCAATTCTCTCAACGTCAGCAGCATCATCCATGCTCTCTGCGACGCCAATCGCTTCGCCGAAGCCCACCACCGCTTCCTCCTCTTCGTGTCCTCCGCCTGTGTCCCCGACGAGCGCACCTGCAATGTACTTATCGCTCGCCTGCTCTGTTCTAAGGACCCAGATAGCACATGGCGTGCTATATGTAGATTATATGATTTTAAGCCTGATTTTGTACCTTCATTGGTTAATTACAACTGTTTGATGGATCAGTTTTGTGGGTTGTCTCGTGTTAGTGAAGCTCATAGGTTGTTTTTCCATTTCATGAGTAGAGGGCACGCTCCTAGTGTTGTTTCTTATACGACTTTGATTCATGGGTACTGTCAAATTGGCGAAATAGGTCTTGCGTTCAAGATGTTTGATGAAATGCGCGTGTCGCCAAATCCGCTCACATATAGTGTCTTGATTCGCGGTGTTCTTAGAATGCGTGATGTGGGGCGCGCTAGGGAGCTGATGGGAAATCTGTGGGAGAGGTTGAGAGAGGAGGAGGAGGAGGAATCCTTGAGCAGTGCGGCCTTTTCTAATCTTCTTGATTCGTTGTGTAGAGAAGGGCTTTTCAATGAAGTTTTTAGGATTGCGGAGGATATGCCTCAAGGAAAGAGTGTGAACGAGGAGTTTGCTTATGGGCATATGATTTATTCGCTTTGTACAGCAGGAAGGAACCATGGGGCTGCTAGGGTAGTTTATATAATGAGGAAAAGAGGGTTTACGCCCAGCATGGTCTCTTATAATTCTATTGTACATGGTCTTTGTAAAGAAGGCAGTTGTATGAGAGCTTATCAGCTGCTTGAGGAAGGTATTCAATTTGGTTACTTGCCTTCTGAGTATACTTACAAAGTCCTAGTAGAGGGTCTTTGTCGTGAATCTGACCTCCACAAGGCAAGGGAGGTTCTCCGATTCATGTTGAATAAGAAAGATGCTGATAGGACTAGAATTTACAATATATATTTAAGAGCTCTTTGTCTTATGAATAACCTGACTGAGCTGTTAAATGTACTTGTATTTATGCTTCAAACAGAGTGTCAGCCGGATGTGATAACACTCAATACGGTTATCAATGGGTTTTGCAAGATGGGGAGAATTGAAGAAGCTCTGAAAGTGTTAGATGATATGATGATGGGGAAATTTTGTAGTCCAGATGCTGTGACCTTCACTTCTATTATTTTTGGTTTACTGAATGTTGGAAGAGTTCAAGAAGCTCTCAGTCTATTGTATCAAGTAATAACTGAAAGAGGATTTAATCCTGGTGTTGTGACATATAATGCAGTTCTTCGTGGTTTGTTTAGACTCCATCGAGCAAATGAAGCAATGGGGGTGTTCAATAGCATGATAAGCAATGCTGTTGTGGCTGACAATAAAACTTATGCTATAGTACTCAGCGGATTATGCGAATCGAACCTCATAGATGAAGCTAAGAGGTTCTGGGATGATGTTATTTGGCCCTCAAATATTCATGATGATTATGTTTATGCTGCGATGGTCAAAGGGCTTTGTCGCTCGGGGAAAATAAATGAGGCTTGTCATTTTTTATATGAACTGGTAGATTCTGGGGTCACTCCAAATATCGTGAGCTATAATATTGTGATTGACAGTGCTTGCAAGTCAGGCATGACGAAAGAGGCTTATCGAATTCTGGGAGAACTTAGAAAGAATGGATTAAACCCAGATGCTGTAACTTGGAGGATTCTTGACAAGTTGCATGCCAATGTGAGGAAATGACTCTGTTCGAACATTCCAGCATGGCAATTTGAAAAACATTAGGTTCCATTGAATCTGCCTAGCTTCACGAATTTTTTCCGCAACATTTGGCTGTATCCGGAGCACTTTACTACAGATAAACCTGGGAGGCAAAATGCAACTTCTGTTGCAAATCTGAACCAGACCATCATAGGAAAAAAAATAGACTGCACTATGTAAGAAGATACAAGTCTCGCTAAAGATTGATCTCACCATTTGTCATGAGTAGTTTTCATGTTGCATAAAATAGCTGATGGCTTCACATGGATGGCTCATGAAATTGATTGTAAAACAAAGTTGATTGGAAATTACAGCCGGGTACGATTCTTCTGAGGCACAAAGCCCCTTGGTGCAGGTAAAGGTAATCATACTTGTTTCACTTTAGTTTTATCCTGACAGAGGCTTGCAACACATCAACAACGCCCATAAAGAATGCAAATTTCCTCTTTTTCCTATAGAAAAAATATAAAAAATCTACATAGTTTTGAGATAGAGTTGATCAATGGAATATAAATTTAATCCCAAGTAAGCTATTTATCTGATTCATTTCTGCTCTGTACACTACTGTATAATAAACATGTTTCTTTACTCATTTCTTTCTTCTTTTTGGCAAAATTCATCTCTCCAAATTTTATTTGGGTTGCAGGCTTTAGATTATCTTTTCTTCTATATTTCCTTAGCAATCCTGGTCTCCAGAACTTGCCTGGTTGAAGATGATCAGGTGCACATTACTTCCCATGCAATTAGGCAATGTTACTAGCCTTGAAAAAACAGTTGAAAATTAAAAATATAAAAACTCATTACAGTATTGAGGTAGTTTGAAAACCTATATTACATTATTCAAACTCATCACATAGGGAAATCCATTTACATCAAATTATTATTATTATTATTATTATTAAAAGGCTGCAGAAAAAGTTTCAACTGGAATTTTCAATAGACTTGACATAAGGTTTCTTCATCTAAGCTTTAGGTATGGTGACAGTGAGAACTCCATTCTCCATAGAAGCCTTGATCTGATCCATTTTCACATTCTCTAGCAACTTGAACCGCCTCAAGAACTTGCTGTTGCTACGCTCCATGCAGTGCCACGTATGATTCTTGTCTTCCTTCTCTACATTCCTCTCTCCACTAATCTGAAGCAGCCTGTCATCTTCAATCTCCACCTTCACTTCCTCTTTCTTCGGCTCAGGTAGATCAGCTATGAACACGTGGGCTTCGGGGGTCTCCTTCCAGTCCACACGGTTGTTGACAAGAGCATATGTTTCTCGAGGGAAATGCAAGTGCTTGAATGCATCCCAAAAGTCCTAAGAGAAAGGATCGAAGAGGCTGTTGTTGCGTCAGTTTCCGAAGAAGCTTGGAATCATAGCCATGTTTGTTTCTGTGAAACTGAGAATGCTGAGGTTTAGTGGAAGCTTTTTTGGTAGAATTAGTTGCTGAGAATTTGATGCTTTTCAGTGGGTGGGTTTGATCGAATGGGAGAAAGGTTGGGTATTTATAAGAACCATTGGAGATTTCCGGTATTGTCACGTATATTCGTCTTGGTTTGGTGGTGATTGGAGTCTCTAGTAGATTCTGGAAACTTCCACACTTTCGAAACCAACCTTGCAATCCTATCTTTCAGGCCAAGCCAGATTCCGCTGGCCAGTGCTGCCTCTGAAACCAATGTCTGTAGAGAGCCATCTCTCACCTTTATTCTCCACTCCACTCCACTGGACAATTCCTTCAGATGAGCCATCACATACAATGACAATGTACGACTTGCAATCTAGGTGGAAATGATATAGGTGTGTGTGTGACTTGACAAAAAGTAGACAGGAATATAAAGGAACAATCTGACATGTCATGGGATCATGGAGGACAATTTTTATTTGATTTTGGTAGGTATAGTAGACACTTGAAACCGGGACACATAATGGTCACAATCAATATCTTCATGACTCATGCACGCATAGAAAAATGTTATTATTTAATGATTACAGAAGCAGCCTTAAAAAAGAAGCCTTCAAAGAACAGTCACAGAAAAATATTATCTATGCATGCATATCCTGCAATCTTCACGATTAAAATGAATTACGGAAGCAGCCATCAAAGAACATTCGCAGAAAATATTATTTAAGGAATACAAGAAACATACAAATGTATGCATATTAGGCCATGTCACCCTGTCTATTCATCTCATGGAGAATTATAAACACAAAATTCAGACATGCAATTTAAAAACAGTTCCAATGAAACATAAAGAAAATAATAAAACATAAAGAGAACCTCTCGTTCAAGCTTTTTAACTTTATCGATGAGAGCTTGGCGGTCTCTCTGCTCGAAGGTGGCCTTCTCCAACAATCCAGCCTCTCTCCAATCTGAGTGGTCAAGGATTTTGGTCTTTTAGAAAACTGGTATGAAGGTTTTAAACAGTGGTAAAAAGCAGCGTGGAGGAGATCGGAGATGAAGAGAAAAGTGGAGATGAAGAGAGGCGTCAGAAACAGAGATGGAGTGGAGGACGGGCGTCAAGTGGTGGAGAAGAGGGTCAACGCCGATGAGAAAAGTAGCAAGGGTTTCATTTTTCCTTCTTTTTTGGTTTATATAGTGATGGTTTACCCGACAGAAGTGACCCAATCCCACGATGGATCGGGCTGTACTATATCATATATATTATCAACTCGATCCTAGCTTTTTAAGAGTTGACCCGATCCGGTATGGTCAAAATGGTCAGGCGGGTCGGACATCGAGTTGGGTTCAAGATATCATTAGTTTTATAAATTAAGTATTTTTTTTCTTAATTATTAACGGCACTTATAATGAGCATGATTAGTTTTATAAATTAAATGTTTTTTCCTAATTAGTAGTCATACTTGTAATAGGAAACAGATGGTTATAAAATATATATATATTTTTTACAATTTCCACATATATATATATATATATATATAAAATAGGAAACGGAATACTTACAAACATAATAGGAAACATACTTAGTGTAGAAAACAGAATCCTAACAAATTCAAGCTTTCTCAATCCTCCTTCAACATGACAATATATTCACAATCCTTTTCCAATTAGTAAATAATTTAGCTATAAATAGTAGGGGTGGGCAACACCATGTTCGGATCGCTTCTGACCGGATCCGATCCGAACATGGTAACTTCGCGGATCGCTATTTTTGGATCCGAACATGATCCATCAAGAAGAAGGAACCGATCCGATCCGAACACCTAATTCGCGGATCGGACCGGATCAGAACACCTACTTTCAATTTCAACTTATGATAAGAAGATAAATAGAGATATCTTATTGGTGTACCTTCGTGAATTGTAATACATATCTCTCAAATTTTGTAAACATTCATACTAATTACTCAACATCAAACACGTGTAACATCTCCTTTGCCGGCTACCAACATCAAACACCACCGACAACTACCCACCCAGAATAATAATAAAAATAAATAAGAGAATTGGGCACTCAGTTTTCAAGATTATTTTCAACAACAAGTCTTCTGAATTTCAATACGCCCATCTTTATATTAATGGAAATCATAGTTCAAATCCCACTAGCACCACTCTTTATACTTTTTCCTATCTTTTCACAGCAATAATAACATATATATATATATATATATATATAATCAGCAAATGAAATATGTAACTCAACAACAGAACATAACAAATAAGCATATAAATCACTAAAACACTAACACTCAATCATATAAATATCAAGTTAAAGCTGCAAATAGACTCACCAAGCTACTTAGATGAGAGTGAGAGGGAGTGAGAGATGGATGTTAGGGTTAGCTTAAGTGGACTTTATATAGAGACATATGAAATTACGTATGTATCATTATTCACGGGTTCACGGATCGGATCGGTTTTGAAAACCCCGATTCGATCCGATCCGTGAAACATGGTGTTTTCACAAGTGAGGATCCGAACACCTTACTTTTGAACATGTGATCCGATCCGAACACCCACGGATCGGATCGGATTTTCGGATCGGTTCCATGTTTTTGTGACCACCCCTAATAAATAGTAGAGATAATTTTTTTTTTTTAGGCAAAATCGTACAGATATTTAAAAAGGTTCTTTCTAGATTTCACTAGCAATGGCTTACTGGAAGGAACTTGATCACAATCTCTTGGAGGAAATTGTGGGGCGAATAAGGTGCTTCAAAGACTATACCGCTTTTCGTGGAGTATGTAGTACTTGGCGATTTGCTGCTACAAAGGAGAACTTCTTGTTTTTCGGTGATCCACTGCTTATGCTGGCGCCTAGAGACGACAGCGATGTACGTGATTTTTTCCATCTTTCAACAGGAATGGTTCATCAAGTTAGTTTGGCTGAAGTCAATGGTAAAAGGTACTTTTCTTCTCAGGGATGTTTAGTAACAATTGGACAAACTTTGGATGTGAAAATTGTGCATCCATTTTCAAATCTACAAGTTAAACTTCCGAATATTAAGACTATCGAATATTGGAATGAGTTTTTTGATAGTTCAATGTATGAGAGATTTATAAGAAAATGTGCTTTATCATCAAATCCTCTACTGGAATCCGATTATGTAGTGGTGATCATCTTTGGAGGTAGAGACGACCTGTTTTATGCTAAACCATGTGACGAAAGATGGACCTTTTTATGCCCCGGTATTTGTTGTGACATAACCTCATATAAAGGACGACTTTATGCAGCAAGGTTTGGTGGTTCAGTAATAGCTTGTAATATTGGTGGTGATAATCCTAACGAGCTTGAAAAAGTGGCGCAATTGCCTTCTACACTTATTCGACCAACTGCAACCCCACCCAAATATTATATAGTAGAATGTGCAGAACAATTGTTGTTAATTTCACGTTATGTCGAGAAAGATGCAGCTAAATCCTTGGAAGAATATGAGAAGGCTGATTATAGAACTATCGGATTTCAGGTGTTTAAGATCGATTTAACTACTAAAATATTTACAGAGATAAAGAAATTGGGCAACAATATAATCTTTTTGGGTTACAATTCTACTTTCTCATTAGAAGCTCATTTTACTACTTGCAAACCTAATTCTATATATTTTACTGATGATTTTATGGAAGGTTATTTCTTTAACGATGAAGGAGGGGGTAAAGATATGGGAGTTTACAATTTACAAGATGAAAGTATTACTCCTCACTATAGTGATAAATCATTGACCATATTACTCCACCAATGTGGGTGCAGAAAAAATATACTTAGAATATTGTCTTGTTATTGTCTTTTTTTTTTTCTTATATTTTTAGTGGGCTTTCCCGATTGAATGTAATATAGGCATTTTATTAGTGGAAAATAAGTAAATTTCCTTCTCTTTTTTAATTCTTCATATTTTCAAGAATTATGAGTTATTTTTTTAATTGTAAACTCTAGTAATCATGCATGTCTATAAAACTATAAAATTAACAATAAAATAACTTTATAAATCATACAATAAATTGCTTATAATTTACAAGGGTGAACAGGTAATTAAGAAAATAATTAATGACTAATAATCAGTTGGGGTCCCACTTTGATCAACCAATCATGTCTCTCTAATCATCCAACAGATTGAATTTTGAAATATTAAAAAGCAATAGAAAATTAAAAGTTTAAATTGAAGTTGAATTAACTATATATATAATTTTTAAATTCAAAATAAATGTAAAAATGTGCTAAGGGGTTTTCTTTTTCCTCTCTCTCTCTCTCTCTCTCTTTTTTTTTTTTTTTTAAACTGTGCTAAAAAGTTTTAAAAACCCCATAAAACTAATTAGGAACATTTAGTTTTAGCCACATATAATACTTCCTATACTTTTCACCAAATTTTATTATTTTATTCCAATCCCATAACCTTTCACTAACAAAATATCATTATATCTATTTCAAATACATATATATATATATCTATATATAATTATTTCTTTAACGGAGAGGGTAAGGATATAGGAGTTTACAATTCACAAGATGAAAGTATTACTCCTTACTATAGTGATAAATCATTAGACCACATTACTCCACCAATGTGGGTGGAAAAAAAATATATTTAGATTATTGTCTTGCTATTGTTTGTTGTTTTCCTGGTATCTTTAGTAGGCATTAATGATTGAATGTAATACAGACATTTTATTAGTGAAGTATAAGTAAATTTCCTTCTCTTTTTTAATTCTTCATATTTTCTATAATCATGAGTTATTTTTTTACTTATTGTAAACTCTAGTAATCATATCTATAAAACTGTAAAATTAACAATAAAATAACTTTATAAATCATACAATAAATTGCTTATAATTTACAAGGGTAACAGGTAATTAAGAAAATAATTAACGACTAATAATCAGTTGGGGTCCCACTTTAATCAACCAATCATGTCTTTCTAATCATCCAACAAATTGAATTAACTATTTGACCCTTTGACATATTAAAAAGTAATAGAAAATTAAAAGTTTACATTGAAGTTAAATTAAATATATATAATTTTTAAATTCAAAATAAATGTAAAAATGAGCTAAAGAGTTTTCTTTTTCCTTTCCTTTTTTTTTTTTTTTTTTTTAAAAAAAAAAAAACTGTGCAACAAAATTTTAAAAACCCCATAAATTAATTAGGGACATTTAGTTTTAGCTACAAATAATACTTTCTAAACTTTTGACCAAACTTTACTATTTCATTCTAGTCCCATAACCTTTCACTAATAAAATATCATTATATCTATTTCAAATATATATATATATATATATATATATATACATATATCATTATTTCTTTAACGACGAAGGAGAGGTAAGGATATAGGAGTTTACAATTTACAAGATGCAAATATTACTCCTTGCTATAGTGATAAATCATTAGACCATATTACTCTACCACTATAGGTGGAAAAAATATATATGTTTAGATTATTGCCTTACTATTGATTTTTGTTTTCCTTATATCTTTAGTGGGCTTTCATAATTGAATGTAGTACAGACATTTTATCAGTGGAGTATAAGTAAATTTCCTTCTTTTCTAAATTCTTCATATTTTCTAGACTAATGAGTTATTTTTTTACTTGTTGTAAACTCTAGTGATCATGTCTATAAAACTGTAAAATCAACAATAAAATATTTCAAAGGGTGCTTTGAAATACTAAAATGTGAAGGAGGATAGACGACTGCATTTTCAGACCAACAACACCATTGACATGACTATTGTCACACATAAATATTCTATCTAGAAATTTTCTTCTTCTGTTGTTTTCTTTTCTTTTGCAATTGTTTTCAAGATTTACTATATTTTGTTGGCACTAGTTCTTTTATTCTTTTATTTTTTATTTTTGGATTGCTTTTTCTGTCTGTTTTTCATCTTGCTAATTTTTTTTTTTTCAATCATGACTTATATCTATTTGACATGTAAGTATAGAAATAATAAAGTGAAGGAGAATGAATGACTTCATTTTTAGACTGACAGCACCATTGACATGGCCGTTGTCACACGTAAATATTCTATCTAGAATTTTTTTGCATATTAGAGTTAGGAACGTCTTGCCTAACTAGCCAATCTCGTCCCACACACACTGCCAACAATGTGTGTAGCACACTATTGCTACAATTCCTATACTGCTAGGTACCCATATAGCACGCTATGCACCAACACAGTTTGTCATGTACCAACACAGCCTGCTAAAATATTACTTATTGCTATAGTGACAAATCATTAGACCATATCACTCTACCACTATGGGTGGAAAAAGTACATATGTTTAGATTATTGCCTTGCTATTGATTTTTGTTTTCCTTATATCTTTAGTGGGCTTTCCTAATTGAATATAGTACAGACATTTTATCAGTGGAGTATAAGTAAATTTCCTTCTTTTCCAAATTCTTCATATTTTATAGAATAATGAGTTATTTTTTTACTTATTATAAACTCTAGTAATCATGTCTATAAAACTGTAAAATCAATAATAAAATATTTCAAATGGTGCTTTGAAATACTAAAAAGTGAAAGAGGATGAACGACTGTATTTTCAGACCAACAACACCATTGACATGACTATTGTCACACGTAAATATTCTATCTATAAATTTTCTTCTTCTGTTGTTTTCTTTTATTTTGCCATTGTTTTCAAGATTTACTATATTTTGTTGGCACTGATTCTTTTATTCTTTTATTTTTTATTTTTGGATTGTTTTTTCTGTCTGTTTTTCATCTTGCTAATTGTTTTTTTTTCAATCATGACTTATATCTATTTGACATGTAAGTATAGAAATAATAAAGTGAAGGAGAATGAATAACTGCATTTTTAGACTGACAGTACCATTGACATGGCCATTGTCACACGTAAATATTCTATCTAGAAATTTTTTGCATACTAGCGTTAGGAACGTCTTGCCTAACTAGCCAATCTCGTCCCACACACACTGCCAACAATATGTGTAGCACACTATTGCTACAATTCCTATACTGCTAGGTACTCACATAGCACGTTATGCACCAACACAGGTTGCCATGTACCAACACAGCCTGCTAAAATATTACTCATTGCTATAGTAATAAATCATTAGACCATATTACTCTACGACTATGGGTGGAAAAAATATATATGTTTAGATTATTGTCTTGCTATTGATTTTTGTTTTCCTTATATCTTTAGTGGGCTTTCCTAATTGAATGTAGTACAGACATTTTATCAGTGGAGTATAAGTAAATTTCATTCTTTTCTAAATTCTTCATATTTTCTAGAATAATGAGTTATTTTTTTACTTGTTGTAAACTCTAGTAATCATGTCTATAAAACTGTAAAATCAACAATAAAATATTTCAATACTAAAAAGTGATAGAGGATGAACGATTGTATTTTCAGACAAACAACACCATTAACATGACTATTGTCACACGTAAATATTCTATCTAGAAATTTTCTTCTTCTGTTATTTTCTTTTCTTTTGCCATTGTTTTCAAGATTTACTATATTTTGTTGGCACTAGTTCTTTTATCCTTTTATTTTTTATTTTTGGATTGCTTTTTCTGTCTGTTTTTCATCTTGCTAATTGTTTTTTTTTTTTTTTCAATCATGACTTATATCTATTTGACATGTAAGTATAGAAATAATAAAGTGAAGGAGAATGAATGACTGCATTTTTAGACTGACAACACCATTGACATGACCGTTGTCACACATAAATATTTTATCTAGAAATTTTTTGTATACTAGCGTTAGGAACATCTTGCCTAACTAGCAAATCTAGTCCCACACACACTGCCAACAATGTGTGTAACACACTATTGCTACAATTCCTATACTGCTAGGTACCCACATAGCACGCTATGCACCAACACAGTTTTCCATGTACCAACACAGTCTGCTAAAATATTACTCCTTACTATAGTGATAAATCATTAGACCATATCACTCTACCACTATGAGTGGAAAAAGTATATATGTTTAGATTATTGCCTTGCTATTGATTTTTGTTTTCCTTATATCTTTAGTGGGCTTTCCTAATTGAATGTAGTACATACATTTTATCAGTGGAGTATAAGTAAATTTTCTTCTTTCTAAATTCTTCATATTTTCTAGAATAATGAGTTATTTTTTTACTTGTTGTAAACTCTAGAAATCATGTCTATAAAACTGTAAAATCAATAATAAAATATTTCAAATGGTGCTTTGAAATATTAAAAAGTGAAAGAGGATGAACGACTGCATTTTCAGACAAACAGCACCGTTAACATGACTATTGTCACACGTAAATATTCTATCCAGAAATTTTCTTCTTCAGTTGTTTCCTTTTCTTTTGCAATTGTTTTCAAGATTTACTATATTTTGTTGGCACTGGCTCTTTTATTCTTTTATTCTTTTATTTTTGGATTGCTTTTTCTGTCTGTTCTTCATCTTACTAATTGTTTTTTTTCAATCATGACTTATATCTATTTGACATGTAAGTATAGAAATAATAAAGTGAAGAAGAATGAATGACTGCATTTTTAGACTGACAGCACCATTGACATGACCGTTGTAACACGTAAATATTCTATCTAGAAATTTTTTGCATACTAGCACTAGGAACGTCTTGCCTAACTAGCCAATCTCGTCCCACACACACTGCAACCAATGTGTGTAGCACACTATTGCTACAATTCCTATACTGCTAGGTACCCACATAGCACGCTATGCACCAACACAGTTTGCCATGTACCAACACAGCCTTCTAAAATATTACTCCTTGCTATAGTGATAAATCATTAGACCATACTACTCTACGACTATGGGTGGAAAAAATATATATGTTTAGATTATTGCCTTGCTATTGATTTTTGTTTTCCTTATATCTTTAGTGGGCTTTCCTAATTGAATGTAGTACAGACATTTTATCATTGGAGTATAAGTAAATTTCCTTCTTTTCTAAATTCTTCATATTTTCTAGAATAATGAGTTATTTTTTTACTTGTTGTAAACTCTAGTAATCATGTCTATAAAACTGTAAAATCAACAATAAAATATTTCAAATGGTGCTTTGAAATACTAAAAAGTGATAGAGGATGAACGATTGCATTTTCAGACGAACAACACCATTGACATGACTATTATCACACGTAAATATTCTATCTAGACATTTAATTCTTCTGTTGTTTTCTTTTCTTTTGCTATTGTTTTCAAAATTTACTATATTTTGTTGGCACTAGTTCTTTCATTTTTGGATTGTTTTTTCTGTCTGTTTTTCATCTTGCTAATTGTTTTTTTTCAATTATGACTTATATCTATTTGACATATAAGTATAGAAATAATAAAGTGAATGTGAATGAATGACTGCATTTTTAGACTGACAACATCATTGACATGACCGTTGTCACACGTAAATATTCTATCTAGAAATTTTTTGCATACTAGCGTCAGGAACGTCTTGCCTAACTATCCAATCTCGTCCCACACACATTGCCAACAATGTGTGTAGCACACTATTGCTACAATTCCTATACTGCTAGGTACCCACATAGCACGTTATGCACCAACACAGTTTGCCATGTACCAACACAGCCTGCTAAAATATTACTCCTTGCTATAGTGATAAATCATTAGACCATATTACTTTACCACTATGGGTGGAAAAAATATATATGTTTAGATTATTGCCTTGCTATTGATTTTTGTTTTCCTTATATCTTTAGCGGGCTTTCCTAATTGAATGTAGTACAGACATTTTATTAGTGGAGTATAAGTAAATTTCCTTCTTTTCTAAATTCTTCATATTTTCTAGAATAATGAGTTATTTTTTAACTTGTTGTAAACTCAAGTAATCATGTCTATAAAATTGTAAAATCAACAATAAAATATTTCAAATGGTGCTTTGAAATACTAAAAAGTGAAAACGGATGAACAACTGCATTTTCAGACAAACAGCACCGTTAACATGACTATTGTCACACGTAAATATTCTATCAAGATATTTTCTTCTTCTGTTGTTTTCTTTTCTTTTGCAATTGTTTTCAAGATTTACTATATTTTGTTGGCACAGGCTCTTTTATTTTTTATTTTTGGATTGCTTTTTCTGTCTGTTTTTCATCTTGCTAATTGTTTTTTTTCAATCATGACTTATATCTATTTAACATATAAGTATAGAAATAATAAAGTGAAGGAGAATGAATGACTGTATTTTTAGACTGACAGCACCATTGACATGGCCGTTGTCACACATAAATATTCTATCTAGAAATTTTTTGCATACTAATGCTAGGAACGTCTTGCCTAACTAGCCAATCTCGTCCCACACACATTGCAACCAATGTGTGTAGCACACTATTGCTACAATTCCTATACTGCTAGGTACCCACATAGCACGCTATGCACCAACACAGTTTGCCATTTACCAACACAGCCTGCTAAAATATTACTCCTTGCTATAGTGATAAATCATTAGACCATATTACTCTACGACTATGAGTGGAAAAAGTATATATGTTTAGATTATTGTCTTGCTATTGATTTTTGTTTTCCTTATATCTTTAGTGGGCTTTCCTAATTGAATATAGTACAGACATTTTATCAGTGGAGTATAAGTAAACTTCCTTCTTTTCCAAATTCTTCATATTTTATAGAATAATGAGTTATTTTTTTACTTATTATAAACTCTAGTAATCATGTCTATAAAACTGTAAAATCAATAATAAAATATTTCAAATGGTGCTTTGAAATACTAAAAAGTGAAAGAGGATGAACGACTGCATTTTCAGACCAACAACAACATTGACATGACTATTGTCACACGTAAATAGTCTATCTAGAAATTTTCTTCTTCTGTTGTTTTCTTTTATTTTGCCATTGTTTTCAAGATTTACTATATTTTGTTGGCACTGGTTCTTTTATTCTTTTATTTTTTATTTTTGGATTGCTTTTTCTGTCTGTTTTTCATCTTGCTAATTGTTTTTTTTTTCAATCATGACTTATATCTATTTGACATGTAAGTATAGAAATAATAAAGTGAAGGAGAATGAAGGACTGCAATTTTAGACTGACAATATCGTTGACATGGCCGTTGTCACACGTAAATATTCTATCTAGAAATTTTTTGCAAACTAGCGTTAGGAACGTCTTGCCTAACTAGCCAATGTCGTCTCACACACACTGTGTGTAGCACACTATTGCTATAATTCCTATACTGCTAGGTATCCACATAGCACGCTATGCACCAACACAGTTTGCCATGTACCAACACAGCCTGCTAAAATATTACTCCTTATTATAGTGATGAATCATTAGACCATATTACTCTACCACTATGGGTGGAGAAAGTATATATGCTTAGATTATTGCCTTGCTATTGATTTTTGTTTTCCTTATATTTTTAGTGGGTTTTCCTAATTGAATGTAGTACAGACATTTTATCAGTGGAGTATAAGTAAATTTCCTTCTTTTCTAAATTCTTCATATTTTCTAGAATAATGAGTTATTTTTTTACTTGTTGTAAACTCTAGTGATCATGTCTATAAAACTGTAAAATCAACAATAAAATATTTCAAAGGGTGCTTTGAAATACTAAAATGTGAAGGAGGATAGACGACTGCATTTTCAGACCAACAGCACCATTGACATGACTATTGTCACACGTAAATATTTTATCTAGAAATTTTCTTCTTTTGTTGTTTTCTTTTCTTTTGCCATTGTTTTCAAGATTTACTATATTTTGTTGGCAATGGTTCTTTTATTCTTTTACTTTTTTTATTTTTGGGCTGTTTTTTCTGTCTGTTTTTCATCTTGCTAATTGTTTTTTCTCAATCATGACTTATATCTATTTGACATGTAAGTATAGAAATAATAAAGTGAAGGAGAATGAATGACTATATTTTTAGACTGACAGCACCATTGACATGGCCGTTGTCACACGTAAATATTCTATCTAGAAATTTTTTGCATACTAGCGTTAGGAAAGTCTTGCCTAACTAGTAAATCTCGTACCACACACAATGCCAACAATGTGTGTAGCACACTATTGCTACAATTCCTATACTGTTAGGTACCCACATAGCACGCTATGCACCAACACAGTTTACCATGTACCAACACAGCCTGCTAAAATATTACTCCGTGCTGTAGTGATAAATCATTAGACCATATTACTCTACGACTATGGGTGGAAAAAATATATATGTTTAGATTATTGCCTTGCTATTGATTTTTGTTTTCTTTATATCTTTAGTGAGCTTTCCTAATTGAATGTAGTACAGACATTCTATCAGTGGAGTATAAGTAAATTTCCTTCTTTTCTAAATTCTTCATATTTTCTAGAATAATGAGTTATTTTTTTACTTGTTGTAAACTCTAGTAATCGTGTCTATAAAACTGTAAAATCAACAATAAAATAGTTCAAATGGTGCTTTGAAATACTAAAAAGTGATAGAGGATGAACGACTGCATTTTCAGACAAACAACACCATTAACATGACTATTGTCACACGTAAATATTCTATCTAGAAATTTTCTTCTTCTGTTATTTTCTTTTCTTTTTCCATTGTTTTCAAGATTTACTATATTTTGTTGGCACTAGTTCTTTTATTTTTTTATTTTTTATTTTTGGATTTCTCTTTATGTATGTTTTTCATCTTGCTAATTGTTTTTTTTTTCAATCATGACTTATATCTATTTGACATGTAAGTGTAGAAATAATAAAGTGAAAGAGAATGAAGGACTCCAATTTTAGACTGACAACACTATTGACATGGCAGTTGTCACATGTAAATATTCTATCTAGAAATTTTTTGCAAACTAGCGTTAGGAACGTCTTGCCTAACTAGCCAATGTCGTCTCACACACACTGTGTGTAGCACACTATTGCTATAATTCCTATACTGCTAGGTATCCACATAGCACGTTATGCACCAACACAGTTTGCCATGTACCAACACAGCCTGCTAAAATATTACTCCTTATTATAGTGATGAATCATTAGACCATATTACTCTACAACTATGGGTGGAGAAAGTATATATGTTTAGATTATTGCCTTGCTATTGATTTTTGTTTTCCTTATATTTTTAGTGGGTTTTCCTAATTGAATGTAGTACAGACATTTTATCAGTGGAGTATAAGTAAATTTCCTTCTTTTCTAAATTCTTTATATTTTCTAGAATAATGAGTTATTTTTTTACTTGTTGTAAACTCTAGTGATCATGTCTATAAAACTATAAAATCAACAATAAAATATTTCAAAGGGTGCTTTGAAATACTAAAATGTGAAGGAGGATAGACGACTGCATTTTCAGACCAACAGCACCATTGACATGACTATTGTCACACGTAAATATTTTATCTAGAAATTTTCTTCTTTTGTTGTTTTCTTTTCTTTTGCCATTGTTTTCAAGATTTACTATATTTTGTTGGCACTGATTCTTTTATTCTTTTATTTTTTTATTTTTGGGTTGTTTTTTCTGTCTGTTTTTCATCTTGCTAATTGTTTTTTCTCAATCATGACTTATATCTATTTGACATGTAAGTATAGAAATAATAAAGTGAAGGAGAATAAATAACTGCATTTTTAGACTGACAGTACCATTAACATGGCCATTGTCACACGTAAATATTCTATCTAGAAATTTTTTGCATACTAGCGTTAGGAACGTTTTGCCTAACTAGCCAATCTCGTCCCACACACACTGCCAACAATATGTGTAGCACACTATTGCTACAATTCCTATACTGCTAGGTACCCACATAGCACGCTATGCACCAACACAGTTTACCATGTACCAACACAGCCTGCTAAAATATTACTCCGTGCTGTAGTGATAAATCATTAGACCATATTACTCTACGACTATGGGTGGAAAAAATATATATGTTTAGATTATTGCCTTGCTATTGATTTTTGTTTTCTTTATATCTTTAGTGGGCTTTCCTAATTGAATGTAGTACAGACATTATATCAGTGGAGTATAAGTAAGTTTCATTTTTTTCTAATTCTTCATATTTTCTAGAATAATGAGTTATTTTTTTACTTGTTGTAAACTCTAGTAATCGTGTCTATAAAACTGTAAAATCAACAATAAAATAGTTCAAATGGTGCTTTGAAATCCTAAAAAGTGATAGAGTATGAACGACTGCATTTTCAGACAAACAACACCATTAACATGACTATTGTCACACGTAAATATTCTATCTAGAAATTTTCTTCTTCTGTTATTTTCTTTTCTTTTTCTATTGTTTTCAAGATTTACTATATTTTGTTGGCACTAGTTCTTTTATTTTTTTATTTTTTATTTTTGGATTGCTTTTTCTGTCTGTTTTTCATCTTGCTAATTGTTTTTTTTTCAATCATGACTTATATCTATTTGACATGTAAGTATAGAAATAATAAAGTGAAGGAGAATAAATGACTGCATTTTTAGACTGACAACACCATTGATATGACCGTTGTCACACGTAAATATTCTATCTAGAAATTTTTTGCATACTAGCGTTAGGAACGTCTTGCCTAACTAGCAAATCTCCTCCCACACACACTGGCAACAATGTGTGTAACACACTATTGCTACAATTCCTATACTGCTAGGTACCCACATAGCACGCTATGCACCAACACAGTTTGCCATGTACCAACACATCCTGCTAAAATATTACTCCTTGCTATAGTGATAAATCATTACACCATATTACTCTACCACTGTGGGTGGAAAAAACATATATGTTTAGATTATTACCTTGCTATTGATTTTTGTTTTCCTTATATCTTTAGTGGGCTTTCCTAATTGAATGTAGTACAGACATTTTATCAGTGGAGTATAAGTAAATTTCCTTCTTTTCTAAATTCTTCATATTTTCTAGAATAATGAGTTATTTTTTTACTTATTGTAAACTCTAGTGATCATGTCTATAAAACTATAAAATCAACAATAAAATATTTCAAAGGGTGCTTTGAAATACTAAAATGTGAAGGAGGATAAACGACTGCATTTTCAGACCAATAACACCATTGATATGATTATTGTCACACGTAAATATTTTATCTAGAAATTTTCTTCTTTTGTTGTTTTCTTTTCTTTTGTCATTGTTTTCAAGATTTACTATATTTTGTTGGCATTGGTTCTTTTATTCTTTTATTTTATTTTATTTTTTTTTGGGTTGCTTTTTCTGTCTATTTTTCATCTTGCTAATTGTTTTTTCTCAATCATGACTTATATCTATTTGACATGTAAGTTTAGAAATAATAAAGTGAAGGAGAATGAATGACTACATTTTTAGACTGACAGCACCATTGACATGGCCGTTGTCACACTTAAATATTCTATCTAGAAATTTTTTGCATACTAGCGTTAGGAATGTCTTGCCTAACTAGTCAATCTCGTCCCACACACAATGCCAACAATGTGTGTGGCAAACTATTGCTAAATTTCCTATACTACTAGGTACCCACATAGCACGCTATGCACCAACACAGTTTGCCACGTACCAACACAGCCTGCTAAAATATTACTCCTTGCTATAGTGATAAATCATTAGACCATATTACTCTACCACTGTGGGTGGAAAAAATATATATGTTTAGATTATTGCCTTACTATTGATTTTTGTTTTCCTTATATCTTTAGTGGGCTTTCCTAATTGAATGTAGTACAGACATTTTATCAGATGAGTATAAGTAAATTTTCTTCTTTTCTAAATTCTTCATATTTTCTGGAATAATGAGTTATTTTTTTATTTGTTGTAAACTCTAGTAATCATGTCTATAAAATTATAAAATCAACAATAAAATATTTCAAATGGTGCTTTGAAATACTAAAAAGTGAAAGACGATAAACGACTGCATTTTCAAACCAATAACACAATTGACATGAGTATTGTCATACTTAAATATTCTATCTAGAAATTTTCTTCTTCTATTATTTTATTTTCTTTTGCCATTGTTTTCAAGATTTACTATATTTTGTTGGTACTGGTTCTTTTATTCCCTTTTTTTTTTTTTTTGGGATTGTTTTTTCTGTCTGTTTTTCATCTTGCTAATTGTTTTTTCTCAATCATGACTTATATCTATTTGACATGTAAGTATGGAAATAATAAAGTGAAGGAGAATGAATGACTGGATTTTTAGACTGACAACACCATTGACATTGTTGTTGTCACACGTAAATATTCTATCTAAAATGTTTTGCATACTAACGTTAGGAACGTCTTGCCTAACTAGCCAATCTCGTCCCACACACACTGCTAACTAAGTGTGTAGCACCCTATTACTACAATTCGTATACTGCTAGGTACCCACATAGCACGCTATGCACCAACACAGTTTGCCATGTATCAACACAGCCTGCTAAAATATTACTCCTTTCTATAGTGATAAATCATTAGACCATATTACTCTACGACTATGGGTGGAAAAAATATATATGTTTAGATTATTGCCTTGCTATTGATTTTTGTTTTCTTTATATCTTTAGTGGGCTTTCCTAATTGAATGTAGTACAGACATTATATCAGTGGAGTATAAGTAAATTTCCTTCTTTTCTAAATTCTTCATATTTTCTAGAATAATGAGTTATTTTTTTACTTGTTGTAAACTCTAGTAATCGTGTCTATAAAACTGTAAAATCAACAATAAAATATTTGAAAGGGTGCTTTGAAATACTAAAAAGTGAAGGAGGATGAACGACTGCATTTTCAGACAAACAGCACCATTGACATGACTATTGTCACACGTAAATATTCTATCTAGAAATTTTCTTCTTCTGTTGTTTTATTTTCTTTTGCCATTGTTTTCAAGATTTACTATATTTTGTTGGTACTGGTTCTTTTATTCTTTTTTTTGTTGGGATTGCTTTTTCTATCTGTTTTTCATCTTGCTAATTTTTTTTTTCAATCATAACTTATATTTATTTGACATGTAAGTATAGAAATAATAAAGTGAAGGAGAATGAATGACTTCATTTTTAGACTGACAGCACCATTGACATGGCCGTTGTCATACGTAAATATTTTATCTAGAAATTTTTTACATACTAACATTAGGAACGTCTTGCCTAACTAGCTAATCTCGTTCGACATACAGTGCCAACAAAGTGTGTAGCACAGTATTACTACAATTCCTATATTGTTAAGTACCCACATAGCACGCTATGCGCCAACACAGTTTGCCATGTACTAACGCAGCCTGCCGTCCCTATCTTCTTACACATTGTTTGATGTTTGCCAAACAACTCATGTGCACAATGCACAATCTAGGTTATACATGATTAGCATAACATAAATAAACGAGGACAGTCATTATCACGTGAGTCCTTCTCCAAGCCAATTCAGTTTTATTACTCAAATTAGGATTCAATACAAAATTTTCTCATAGATTTACAATAACAGCCTTTGTCCTCTCTTCCATAGGCATAATACAACTAGCTTTTATACAATAGTAGCTGACAACCCAAACCATATAGCTTTGTTGACACTAGCCAGCTTTAAACACCTCAGCAAAAGCAATTATCTAAGAAAAACTATCCCACAAGTTTCTGTTAACTTCCCAACTCATGTGGAAATCTACTATAATTGCTTGGTAACTACCTCATATATGTGAAAGTGTGTTTGTCCCATCTGCCACATGTGTCAGCCACATATACCCTTTGCTGCCATCAGTCCAGCCCACTTGCAACACCCCTAGCATAACTCCCAGCTAGCATTTGCTATGCTTGGTCTAGCCCTATACTTGATGAATGCACTGTCTTGCTTGGCTATATTGCAATTTGCTTTGCATTACTTTGCCTTGATACTGCTTGCGTGGCCTTGGCTTAGCTTTCTGACTTGGCGTGCTACCTATACTACCACGTACAGGCCCTTGTGAGCGCATATGCTGCTTTACTGCTTGTGCTATTTGCCCACTGCCTTGCACGCCCCTGTCTTGATAGTCCATTGCCTATGCTGCGTGCTAATGCTTATGTGCACTACCTTGACTTGGCAAACCATTGTTTGTGTTGTGTGCTGACACCCATGCACACTGCTAGTACTGCTTGCTTGTTACTCACCATCTTACTAGTCCTCTAGCATCACAGGCATGCACCAACATGTCTTCCTTTACCTTAGCACCATCTTACCAAGTTATGTTTAATAATCTGCCTATACCAAGTTTTAAGGATCTAACAAACCCCCTACACTTAAGATAGACGACGTCCTCATCATGTCACCTGCCAAATACTGCTGAATCTAATCCTTAAACTGCCACAAAATAGCTCTACGTTCTCATGTAGCATCTGCTTCAGTTTCCCCTTCCCATTGTACAAGAAAATCTGTCTTTCGATTTAGTTTACTCGTTCCTACACTATGATAAGCCAAAATCGTCTTAATTTCCTTGTCAAACTCATTTCTAATAACAAGAGGTGCTCTCCTGTGTTGTGCCTTATTTGATTCTGCTTTTTCATGGTAAGGCTTTAGGAAGCTTACATGAAAGTTGGGATGGATCTTTATTCTGTCAGGTAAGACCAACTTACAAGCCACACTTCCCACAAGTTTTATCATCACAAACGGACCATCATAACGTTGTATAAGCCCTCGATATTATCTACAATCTGTAACCTTCTTCCAGATCTATGGAGTCAACTTCAACAAAACTTTATCCCCTACATTGAACTCTAACTTTATCCCCTACATTGAACTCTAAGGAACGTTGACCTTTGTCTGCATACTTTTTCATTTGTCTTGCTGCCTTTGACAGGTTGTCAATTGCTCCTTCAATTAATTTAGTTTTATCCCTAACAAAGCGGTATGCAGCAGGACATAGCCCTTGATCCTTCTGTTATGCTACCTCCAATGGCGTGGGAAGTTGAAATCCTATACACAGTTTAGTCGGACTCAAACCAGTAGTCGAAGACCTATGTAAATTGTAGCAAAACTGTGCAACATCCAGTAACTCTAGTCAATTTCTCTGGCTTGCTGTAATATAATGTCCCAAGTACTTCTCCAAGAGTGCATTAATTCTATTCGTCTGCCCATCCGTTTGAGGATGATTTGTTGTTGAAAACTTTAATTTAGAACCCATTAATTTGCACAAATAAGTTCAAAATTTACCTATGAACCGAGTATCCCTATTGCTCATAATGTCACTTAGAACTCCAATGAAATTTACCATGTTCTTAAAGAAAAGCTCAGTTACCTTCTTTGCTAGACAAGCATGAGGTGCAGCAACAAACACAACATATTTTAAAAACCTATTCATAACAACCAACACCGATTTTATCTCATTAACTTCAAGAAATCCACCAATAAAATCCATGAAAATTGACACGCATGACTTCTCTTGAATTGGCAATGGTTGTAACAGCCTAGCTTGTTTCATCTTTTTTGTTGTCCAATTGACATATGACACAAGTTTTGACGTAGGCATCTACGTCATTTTCTATCTTTGGCCAGTAATAGCTTCTACCCAACAAAGCTAACATCCTCTTAACCCTAAGATGTCCAGCTCATTATGGATCATGGGTCTCTTTCAATAGCTTACTTTTAAGTCCCCCTCCACTAGGGACATACAACCTATCTCCTTTTGCATAAAATAGATTGTCTTTAATCTAGTAGCGTTGAACCTATCCACAATGTTCCAAAACTCGCTACTCGTTACTCGACCAGCAAGGTAGCAAGCAGCGAGTACTCGGCAACTCGAAGAGTGCTCGGTTTGACCGTCGGTCAACGGTCAATCCGTTGACCCACGGTCAAACATGTAAAAAATAAAATTTAAAAATTTAACAAATATTTGTATAATCTCATGTTCCTATCAATTTAACAAATGTTTAAAATCTTAAACAAATCTAATTTGTATAATCATTATTCATCAATCATCAATTCATCATCCACCACATCACATGCATTTTGTCCTTTGGTCGGAAACCTGGAAATTTCTAATAATATTTACCGTTCCAATCAAAATCTAGGCAGATCATGACTAGACACCAGACATAATTCCAACAAAATACCAACACAAGAAAATTGAAAAAGAGGGGAAAAAAAATCATCCTCGAATACATCGAAACAAAGTAGTACTGCACTTCAATTTTTCACTTTCTTGGTTACAACGAATAATCAATACTAAAATCAACAATGTAACAAACATGTTAGTTGATCTATTAATGTAAATGGAAATATAATAAGTACATCAAATTCTATAGATATAAATATATAATCATATATCTCTGATTGTATTTTCATGTATAATGTTCAAGAAGAAATTAAATGTGTTAGTGCTAAACAAATTTATGTGAAAAACCAAAAAGTGGTGAAAGTGAAAGCAAAAAGAAAAAACAAAAAACAAAAACAAAATAAAAAAACTCACGAAGGAGGGACGATCACGGACGGAGATGCGAGACGGCAACGAAAATGGAGACTGCGACTGATGAGGAGTGACGGACGACAGCGAGAAGACGACGGCAGTAGCTATCACCCACGTACCAGCAACAGAAGTGCAGAAAGCTATACAGATCGGGTTGGGAGAGGTGGAGAGTAGAGAGAAACCAGAGGATTCTGCAGAAGAAAACCCCCCGATCTGTGTTATATCAGATGCCAAAACGGCGTTGTTTTGGCTTGACAAAAACGACACCATTTTGACTGAATTTTTTTTTTTAAAAAATGGTCGACTCAGTCGAGCCAAATCGGCCCGAGTTGGGCCCAGTCGGTTCGAGTTGAGCTCGAGTTGGGTCGATTTTATACAGGATCCGAGTTGAACCCCCCGATCTAGGGGTTATCGGATGGAAAACCGACCAAGCGGGGAGAACTCAGCCAACTCGATCGAGTTTTGAAACCATGTCTATCCAACCCACACTTGCTGTCTCAGTTTAGTGTAAACTACATCAAAATTTGCATGTTACTTTACCCGTTCCAGAAAAATTGTATGTATAGCTGTCAATGAAGTTATATATCTTTCCACTTTCTTTCTGCTTAAAATATCTGCAACCTAATTTTGCCTCCCAGGTCTGTGCACCCACACAAAGTCAAATTCTGCCAAGAACTCTTGCCAACGGGCCTACTTAGGAGTCAACTTCTTCTGTGTTTTGAAATAAGTATTTGTCACATTATCCGTCACCACTGTAAACTTTGTACCCAACAAATAATGTCTCTATGTATCTAGACAATGCACTACAGCTGCCATCTTCTTTTCATGAGCAAAATATCGTTACTCATCATCTTTTAACTTTCTACTCTCATAAGCGATTAGATGCCTAAGCTATATAAGAACTCAACCAAGAGCCCTATCGGATGCATCCGTATGCACCTTAAATGATTCATTAAAATTAACCAATTTCAACATTGGTTCAGACGAAACAACCAACTTAAGTTTATTGAAGGCTCTATCACATGCCTCAGACCAATCTCATTTCTAATCATTTTTCAACAAGTCACTCAACACAATAACTTTCTTAAAGTATCATTCAATGAAACGTCTATAATAGTTAGCTACACCCAGAAAAGACCACAATTTTAAGACCCTAAAAGGAATAGGCCAGTTTAGAATGACTTGAAGTTTCCTTTCATCCATTCTAATTTCCTTTTTTTCTGACCCAATACCCTAAGAATATCACCTTGGTGACAAAATTCACATTTTTCCTTCTTAACATATAGCTTATACTTAAGCTTTGCAAACACTTGCCTTAAGTGAGTTACATGATCATGCAATGTCTCACTATAAACAACAATATCATCAAGATAAACCACCATAAACTTATTAAGGAACTCATATAGCACATCATTCATAAGATTGCAAAATGTAGCAGAGGCATTTGTGAGTCCAAATGATATAAGCAAGAACTCAAATGAATCATACCTTGTCACATAAGTAGTGTAAACTCTTAGTCTCGATTTTTAACTTCCTAGTGTTAGAAACTAGATTATTCCTAGTGTTAGAAACTAAATTATAAAGTTAAAATAATAAATCTAGTCAACAATAATCTAAATCGGAATATTAATGAGTTAATGATCGTGTAGGATTATACGATAACTGTATTGAAAAGAAAAAGTTAAGGAAGGGTAAATTAGTCCTCCTGCAAATGATAGTTAAATTATAAGTAGTAATATAGTTAAGTTTAAAAAATAAGAACCATAGGATTTAGGAATTTGAAATTTAGTAGTTAATAACTAATTGAATTAAAATTTAACTAAAAGTGAGAGTCAAAGTGGTCAAGGAACAAGCTTGGCATTCTATGAAATGTTAATGAGATATATAAACAAAACATAGAGCAAAAATTGAGAAAAGAATGCAAGCTATCGTATGAAGTAAAGAATGAGAGAGAATGATAGTCAAACAAGTCAAAAAGAGGACATGAGAGTCATTTTTGAAGATGTTATTTATATATCTAACACTTAGAGCAAAAATTAAAAGAAACAAGAGAGTAGCGTGAGAATTAGAGAGTGAAAGAGAGCTTTCGTGAGATAAGAAGAGCAAACAAGGGGCTGCCGTGAAGGAGCAGAATAGAAATGTTATAGACCAAGAGAAGGAGGACGACAAGAAAAAGAAAGGGTGAAGAAGATATCATCCAAACCATCTTCCAAGCTTCAAACCACAACCTTAGGGTGTCCCCAAGCCAAACTAACTCCTCTAAACAAGAGTCCAAGTTAGATATTATCTCCCCTATCTTTTTACTTGATGAAATTGGAAGTAGAATGGGTATGTGAGAGTAATCTTGTTGTAATGAGTTGTGTGGGATATTTTACCCCTAAACCTAGTGTAGAATCTAAAATAAATGATGTGAAGGATTAAATAACATGTTATTGAGTGTGAATGATAGGTTAGGGTATTTGGATAACAAACTTTAAAGTGAAACTTAAAGTCCTAAAGTGTTACACAAAGTGTAGACTAAATGTTTGACGAAAAGCTTGTGAGGAATAGTTTTGTAAAAACTTGAAAGTTCTACTCTAGAATGAGTGTGTGTGTGTGTGTGTGTTAAAGACATGAAGAACAATAGATAATCTCTGAGTTTTGACGAGGTTGAACTCAAATTTAAGCATAAACAAGGTTAGGAAAGCATAAAGAAGTTATAGGATTGTCAAATACATAGTTTTGAGCAATTTGGGAATCCCGAACTCAAACAATAGGATAGAAACAACCTGTGCAAGTCTGACTTATTTGGGGTTGTTTTAGACCTCAAATCATGCCTAGGAGTCATAGAAAATCATAGGTTTTGAAACGGAATGATTCTGATAAAAATTACATAAGTTATGCCCAAAATAATGCTGTTAGAGAGACGTTAAGTGAAATAACTATGTAAATATAATTTTTATTGCATGGAATAAATTTAGTTGATCATAATTAGGTAAAAGAACTTTAGATACGAAAGAAAAACCATCGTCGCTCGTCCGATGTGAAAAAACGCATCAAAAAGTGCCCGAAACAGGGTGTTTTTCTTAGATTTGCATAACAAAATATAGAATTTTTTGATGAAATTTTACGTGTGACCAGAATGTGAGATAAGAGAACCGTAGGAAAAAGAACGAAAGAAAACGAAGCCCTAAGCAGACCTATGTGTTACATTCTGTTATAGGGTGTCAAAAGAGGCTTAAAATCTCGATTTTTTGTTTCGGACCTCTAAAAATTATACGGACTGCGTGAGGGTGTCCTTAGGAGTGTATAACTGAAAATTTTGTAAAGAAATCGAAATTAGAGAGTCTCGATTGAGTTAAAATCGAGTTGGAAAAGTTATAGCGTATAGAGTTGTGAAAAAAATTAAAAGAGTAAAAGTAATGTGACTAAGTGAATTGCCAACTAATCAAGTGCTGAAATTTCTTCTTATGAATATGAATGTTATGTAGGTGACGAGCAGGCGAACGAGGTATGAGGAGCTCGTTGAGATACTAACGCATATTTGAGATCGAAGTAAATGTATTCCACTTACGCTATTTCAATATCAATCTACTTCGTAACTTATTAATGTTTAACAAATTCTTAAAATAGTTTTCCAAATATCAATTATATTTCAAGTAAAAGTCATTGCCTTGAATCAAGACATGAGATTAGAAAGCAAAAGTTGTTTTCAAAAGTTTGATGCAAAGCTTGAGTTAAGAATCATGTGTATACTGTAGTATTGGAGTAATTGGCATTACATTGCAACGTAGAAAATCCCGCTCGTAGTTGTCTAGAGTTATAATCGCTTGCGATAGGCTACAATGTAGAAAAATTTCGAACCTAGTTGCAAGTGATAGAGAGTAGTTGCACCACAATGTGCGATGTAGAAAATTCCGCATATGATCGCACGGAGTATAATTCATTAGCGCTACAATTGCGATGTAGAGAATTTCGCTTTGTAGTTGCTCAGAGTTGAGATTATTCCACCCTACGTTGCGATGTAGTAAATTCCGGACGTAGTGGTCGAGATACGATAGTAGCATCATGTTGGCGTTAGTAGAAAAATCATCACGTGATGACTAGAGTACGTTAGGGTATACACATGGTATTTTTATGAGAAATGTTTTAAAACTTGAAAAACTTTAACATCCATATACGTAAAGTATCAAAGTAGAATATTATTATGTGTTTTTATTATTATGTGACGAATTAACCTTCCACTTCTATTGTGTAGCTTGCTTATCCCGTCAGGTGCCATTATAGGTGATTCCGTTGCTGAGAGACTGACATTTTGCGTTTAGGTGGACGATTCATAAAATGTGTTGATGTAAATCATGTTTATGGATTGAATATATAAATTGTGGGAAGATAATTGTATTTTGAATTGTATGATTGTAAATACTATTATAAATATTTATGTATTTTCATATATGATCTATATATGCATATTTTAGCATGAATTCATACTCATTATTGTGGAAAAAGTGATTATAATGTATTATTTGTGGATAAAATAGTTGAGAGGAAATGAAATTATAGTCAAAGTGTAATTTCTTTGCAGGTAAAATTTTGAGTTTGTTAAAAATGTAGTCATCATGCTACCGAAATTTTTCTAAAATTGTTTTAAACGGAATTACGAAAAATTTTATTACTGCCAACTGTTTTAAAGAAAATCAAATTCATAAGTTAAACGAGTAAACCGGCTAAGAAAGTATAAGAGTTCGCTTCTCGGGTTTCTTAAATCTGACAAATCGGGTTCAGGAAGTCTATTGAAGTGCCCGACGGGATCTTCCAGACAAAAGCCTAGATAAGGTATGGTTAGGGTCCTGTCAAGTAGTCTTGGGTTCATCACCTTCTATCATTCGAATCTACTGATAACCAAACCTCAAGTCTAACTTGGTGAAGTAAGATGCCTTTGACAACTTATCGAATAAGTTAGCAGCATTAAGAATGGGATATTTGTTTTCACTGTCACTTTGTTAAATTCCCTGTAATCTATACACATCCATAAGGATCCATTTTGCTTCTTTTGAAATAAGGTAGGAGCACCATAAGGGGCTTTCGATGGCTGCATCAACCTTACATTCAACAATTCATCAAGTTGTTTTCTCAATTCTGCCAGTTCACATAGCACTATTCAATAAGGTATTTAGAAAGGAGGTTTTGTACCAAGTTCTAATTCAATCTTATGATCAATGGCCCTTCTAAGAGGAAGCTCATTTGGTAGTTCTGCAGGCATAACGTTCACAAATTCATTCAACATTGCAGCCACCTCATTCGACACATTAACCACCATATCTGATTTGATTTGCACCATCGTTGCCAAGTAAGTTGTCTCCCATTTCTTCAAGCTTTTATCAAGTTGTTTTGCTGAGATAATAGCCTTTTTGCCTCTATCATTCTTGTGAGTTCTACAATCTACCTTTATAAAACAAGGGTTCTCCTTAACTCTAATCATAATGCCTTTCCTGTGTGGCATCACCATCATCTTGGCCTTAAAAAAGAAATCCATACCAAGAATGAGATCAAAGTCATCAAGAGAAACCATCATCATTCGACATTTTCCTTACCAATTACCGACCTTTAATATTGTCTCAACTGCCCTACAAACTAGCATAACACCTGAGTTTACTGACTTGATTATGCTAATACTGTTCAATAAGTTTAATCCCAACCTGTTTGCCTCCTTTTTAGCAACAAAATTGTTAGTCGCTCTTGTGTCTATCATGGCTTTCACATCCTTCCTATTAACCTACACAGTAACATATATTAGGTTCTTAAAATTAGTCTGTTTTTCACTTGAAATTACATTGAGTAGTTACAATGGATCAACTCGAGAGGGACGGACATCAACATTCTCAGCATCCTCACTGATAATAGCAGTAATCTTCTCTTTCTTAAGGCAATCTCTTGCATGATGAGAACCACTACAAATGAAACAACTCTATTGTGACTTTGATTTGCTTTGATTTTGATCATTCCCATGGTCCTTTTTCTTCTTCTTTTCCTCATTCTTTTTTTTTTTTTTTCTTTTTGTTGTTCACTTTTTTCCCATTAACAGACTTCTTATTGTCCATAGTAGAGGTAGAACCAGTCATATGGTAATCAACAAGGCCTTTAGCAGCAATCATGGTAGTAGATATGTCCTTCACACCTTGCCTTCTCAATTTAGCTTGTGCCCAAGCTTGCAAACCTGACATGAAGTTAAATAATTTGTCTTTCTCAGACATGTTCTTGATATCCAGCATCAAAGAACTAAATTCCTTCACATACTTCGTAATTAAACCAGTTTGCTTTAACTTTTTAAGAAAATCTCGTCATCCAAGATGTATTGCAAGGTAGAAACTGATCTTTCAGTTCCTTTTTCAAGGACTTTTGTGTTGCAATAACTGGTCTGCCAGCACTAAGATCATCTATCATTCTAGTACACCTCCATAATTTGGCATCACCACTCAAGTACATGCTGGTGATAGGCACATGTTCTGCCTCAGGCATCCTTACAGCTTGAAAATACTGCTCCATGTCCCATAAAATTTTTTTCAATTCCTTGACATTTTGACTACCATTAAATCGCTTAGGTTTCAGCACCTTTATCTTCGAAACAGTCCCTTCCTCATGAGGATGAACTATTGCTCTTTTCAGCAACACAATTTCACCCTTTATGACATTAAGTCTCTCTCTTTGGTCATCAATTACCTCATAATTTTTCATCCTCACATTTCCAAACTTGGTCTCTATGTCTTTGAACAAATCTAAAAGTGTGGTCTGAATGTTCATGATCTTTTCTGCATTATCGATAGCCAAAGTAGCAAGGTTCATATACCCCTCTGGCGGATCACCAATGAGTTGTTCAAACCTACTAATTCTTTCCTTAGCATTTGCAAGAGTCATCTTTGGCACAAATTATGTAACCATGCCTTAAAACCGTGCTCTGATACCACTATCACACGTAAATATTCTGTCTAGAAATTTTTCGCGTGCTAACGCTAGGAATGCCCTACCTAGCCAGCCAATCTCGTCCCACACAAACTATCAACAAAGTGTGTAGATCACTGTTACTACAAATCCCACACTACTATACACTCACACAGCCCGCTATGCACTAACATAGTCTACCATACACCAATATAGCCTGCTGTCCCTTTCTTCTTGCACACCGTTTGCTGTTTGCTAAGCAACTCACACACACAATGCACAATTTAGGCCATACATGATTAGCATAACATAAATAAACAATGATAATCACAATTACAGAGGCCATTCCTCAATCCAATTCAGTTTTATTATTCAAATCAGGATTTAATACAAAATTTTCTCACATATTTACAGTAAAGCCTATGTCCTCTTTACCATAAGTACAATACAACCAGCTTTTATACAATAGTAGTTGATAAGTCCAACTACATAGCTTTGCTAACACCAGCTAGCTCTAAACACCTTAGTAAAGACAGTTATCTAGGAAAAATTACCCCACAAACTTTTGCCAACTTCCAAACTTATGTGGAAATCTGTCATAACTGCTTGACAACTGTCTCATATGTATCAGGGTGTGTCTGTCCCATGAGCCACATATGCTAGCCACATATGCCCTTTGCTGCCATAAGCCCAGCCCACTTGCAACACCCTTAGCATAACTCTCAGCTAGCATTTGCTATACTTGCTCTTGCCCCACACTTGATGAATGCACTGTCTTGCTTAGCTTTGCTAATGATTGCTTTGCCTTGGCACTGCCTGCCTTGCCTTGCCTGGCCTTAGCTTGGCTTTTCTGCATGGCCTGTTGCTCATGCTGCCACGCACAAGCCCTTGTGGTGTGCATGCTACTTGTACTGTGCACCTACTGCCTTACATGCCCCTGCCTTGACAATCCATTGTCTATGATGCGTGCTAATGTTCATGCACACTGCCTTACCTTAACAAACCATTGCTTGTGTTGCGTCCTGACACCCACGCATGCTGCTAGTGTTGCTTGCTTGTGTTGCGTCTTGCTAGTCCTCGAGCATCATAGACATGCACCGATGTGCCTTCCCTTGGCTTGACACCATCTCACTAAACCATGCTTAACAATCTGCCTATACCAAGCTTTGAGGGTCTAATAGTTGTTCACTTCAAGTTTGTCCATCTAAAGCACACGTATCCATGTCTGATCTGTCGGAACAATTTTTCGTCTCGTCATCTTCTTGATGGCCACCACGAGTAGGTGTTAATATTTGCGTGTATATATTTATTAATCTTTCTTTATTAATCTTTTGTATATCTTTGTATAATCTTTCTATATATATTTGTTAATCTTATATACATATATATACTTGTCAATCTTTGGATCTTGTTTTTCATTAAATATACTTGTTAATCTTTGATTCTTGTTTTCCTTTACAGTTTTGGTCATGCTACAGTTGGAGCTGCCTGCGGCAATGCTCATGAAGGTGGAAATGATTGAGGCAGTAATATTGGTATGAACAACATAAATTTCTATAGTCTTTATTTTTTTCGCCCGTACATGTCTTGATGTTTTTTAAGAGAGATGTAACATTTTAAGATCATTGAACCTTATTTAGATTTTATGTACATCAAAAGCAAATGATTGTAACTTCAAATCATTCAAAATATCAACCTTTGGACTATTCGTGCACCTAACATATAATGTTTGTTTCTCATATGCAAACTTTACTTTGATATATTTTCGTTAATGTTACCATGAATATTTGATATAGATAGCTCTGGAGTTTGCTTATATGTCATTGTGTAGATATAATTGTATTACTTGATGTTACTTCTTATGAGAAAAGGATGAGGATTTCAAAGGGCTTATGCACCATTGTGAAAATAAAGTTGGATTATTTGATGTTGTTTTCTTAAGAGAAAAAAATAAGGGAATTTTAAAGCGAAAAATATTTATTTTGATGGCAATTTTATTTGTTCATGTTTAAACATTAATATGTTGAATTTTATTTTAAGAATTGACTATAAGAGTTGTCTCTAATTCATTTTTGAGGGCAAAATTGGATTCATTTGCATTTCCATGGTTTGAAAGGAAGGGATTAATTTTTTTTAACAAGTAAACTAGAGGGGGACAGAAAAGTAAATTATGATTTTATTTTTTTTAAGAAAAAAAAGCTGGCAGGGAATGAATTACAAGTTGAATAATAGTAAACCTTCAACATTTTTATTCAACTTTTCTATCCAATTTTTATATGACAATCAATATGTCAAAAAACTAAAGTCTATAATTTTTTAATCTCAAACTCTACACCAAATACCTCTAACATGAACTGAAAAGATGAGCAGAAATATTTAATTATATATATATATTTAATTTTTAATCTCAAACTCCTTAGCACGTTTTTACATTTATTTTGAATTTAAAAATTATATATATTTAATTTAACTTTAATTTAAACTTTTGATTTTTTTCATACTTACATGTCATATAGACGTAAGTCATGATCTGAGAAAAAACAATTAGCAAAATAAAAAACATACAGAAAAAGCAATCCAAAAAAAAACAAAAAAACAAAAACAAAAGAATCAGTACCAACGAAATGCAGTAAATCTTAAAAACAGTGACAAAAGAAAATAAAACAACAGAAGAAGAAAGTTTTTAGGTAGAATATTTACGTGTGACAACGGTCATGTCAATGGTGCTGTCAGTTTGAAAATGCAGTCCTTCAGCCTCCTTCACTTTATTATTTTCATACTTACAGGTCAAATAGATGTAAGTCATGATCTGAGAAAAAACAATTAGCAAGATGAAAAACATACAAAAAAGCAATCCCAAAAAAAAAAAAAAAGAACAAAAGAACAAAAGAATCAGTATCAACAAAATGCAGCAAATCTTAAAAACAATGGCAAAAGAAAAGAAAACAACATAAGAAAGTTTTTAGGTAGAATATTTGTGTGTGACAACGATCATGTCCATGGTGCTATCAATTTGAAAATATAGTCGTTCATCTTCCTTCACTTTATTATTTTCATACTTACAGGTCAAATAGATGTAAGCCATGATCTGAGAAAAAATAATTAACAAGATGAAAAACATACAGAAAAAGCAATCCCAAAAAAAAAAAAAAAAAAAAAAAGAACAAAAGAATAAGTATTAACAAAATACAGCAAATCTTAAAAACAATGGCAAAAGAAAAGAAAACAACATAAGAAAGTTTTTAGGTAGAATATTTGTGTGTGACAACGGTCATGTCCATGGTGCTATCAATTTGAAAATATAGTCGTTCATCTTCCTTCACTTTATTATTTTCATACTTACAAGTCAAATAGATGTAAACCATGATCTGAAAAAAAACAATTAGCAAGATGAAAAACATACAGAAAAAGCAATCCAAAAAAAAGAACAAAAGAACAAAAGAATCAGTATCAACAAAATGCAGCAAATCTTAAAAACAATGGCAAAAGAAAAGAAAATAACATAAGAAAGTTTTTAGGTAGAATATTTGTGTGTGACAACGGTCATGTCCATGTTGCTATCAGTTTGAAAATATAGTCGTTCATCTTCCTTTACTTTATTATTTTCATACTTACAAGTCAAATAGATGTAAACCATGATCTGAGAAAAAACAATTAGCAAGATGAAAAATATACAGAAAAAGCAATCCAAAAAAAGAACAAAAGAACAAAAGAATCAGTATCAACAAAATGCAGCAAATCTTAAAAACAATGACAAAAGAAAAGAAAACAACATAAGAAAGTTTTTAGGTAGAATATTTGTGTGTGACAACAGTCATGTCCATGGTGCTATCAATTTGAAAATATAGTCGTTCATCTTCCTTCACTTTATTATTTTTATACTTACAAGTCAAATAGATGTAAACCATGATATGAGAAAAAACAATTAACAAAATGAAAAACATACAGAAAAAGCAATCCAAAAAAAAAAAAAAAGAACAAAAGAATCAGTATCAACAAAATGTAGCAAATCTTAAAAACAATGGCAAAAGAAAAGAAAACAACATAAGAAAGTTTTTAGGTAGAATATTTGTGTGTGACAACAGTCATGTCCATGGTGCTATCAGTTTGAAAATATAGTCGTTCATTTTTCTTCACTTTATTATTTTCATACTTACATGTCAAATAGATGTAAGTCATGATCCGAAAAAAAAAACAATTAGCAAGATGAAAAACAGACAAAAAAAAAAAAACAATTCCCCCCCTCCCCCCAAGAAAAAAAAAGAGAAAAGAATAAAAGAATTAATACCAACAAAATGCAGCAAATCTTGAAAACAATAGCAAAAGAAAAGAAAAGAAAAAAACAGAAGAAGAAAGTTTTTAAGTAGAATATTTACGTGTGACAATGGCCATGTCAATGGTGCTATTAGTCTGAAAATGCAATCGTTCATCCTCCTTCACTTTATTATTTTCATACTTACGTGTCAAATAGACGTAAGTCATAATCTAAGAAAAAACAATTAGCAAGATGAAAAACAGACAGAAAAAGCAATTCCAAAAAAAAAAAAAAAAGAGTAAAAGAATCAATACCAACAAAATGTAGCAAATCTTGAAAACAATAACAAAACAACAGAGTAAGAAAATTTCTAGATAGAATATTTGCGTGTGACAACAGCCCTACCAATGGTACTATCAATCTGAAAATGCAGTCGTCCATTCTCCTTTATTATTTTTATACTTACATGTCAAATAGATATAAGTCATGATTGAGAAAAAAATAATTAGCAAGATGAAAAACAAAAAAAAAAAAAAAAAGAATAAAAGAATCAGTACCAACAAAATGCAACAAAATGCAACAAATCTTAAAAACAATGGTAAAAGAAAAGAAAATAACAGAAGAAGAAAGTTTTTAGGTAGAATATTTGCGTGTGACAACGCCCATGTCAATGGCGTTGTCAGTCTAAAAATGCAGTCGTTCATCCTCCTTCACTTTATTATTTTCATACTTACATGTCAAATAGACGTAAGTCATGATTTGAGAAAAAACAATTAGCATGATGAAAGACAGACAAAAAAAGTAATCCCCTCCCAAAAAATAAAAGAAAAGAACAAAATAACTAGTACCAACAAAATGCAGCAAATCTTAAAAATAATGGCAAAAGAAAAGAAAACAACAGAAAAAAAAAAAAATTCTAGGTAGAATATTTCTGTGTGACAACGGTCATGTCAATGGTACTGTCGGTCTGAAAATGTTTTCATATATCCTCCTTCACTTTATTATTTCTATATTTATTTGTCAAATAGACGTAAGTCATGATCTAAGAGAAAACAATTAGCAAGTTGAAAAACAGACAGAAAAAACAATTACAAAAAAAAAAAAAAAAAAGAATAAAAGTATCAATACCAACAAAATGTAGCAAATCTTGAAAATAATGGCAAAAAAAAAAAAACAACAGAATAAGAAAATTTTTAAGTAGAATATTTGCGTGTGACAATAGTCGTGTTAATTGTGCTGTCAGTCTGAAAATACAGTCATTCATCCTCCTTCACTTTATTATTTCCATACTTATATGTCAAATAGACGTAAGTCATGATCTTAAAAACAAAAACAATTAGCAAGATGAAAAACATACAGAAAAAGAAATCACAACAAAAAAGAAGAACAAAAGAACCAGTACTAACAAAATGCAGCAAATCTTAAAAATAATGGCAAAAGAAAATAAAACAATAGAAGAATAAAATTTCTAGGTAGAATATTTGCATATGACAACGATCATATCAATAGTGCTGTCAATCTGAAAATGAAATTGTTCATCCTCCTTCACTTTATTATTTCTATACTTACATGTCAAATAGACGTAAGTTATGATCTAAGAAAAAACAATTAGCAAGATGAAAAACAGACAGAAAAAACAATACAAAAAAAAAACAAAAAAACAAAAGAATCATTACCAATAAAATGTAACAAATCTTGAAAACAATAACAAAAGAAAAAAAAAAACAACATAAGAAGAAAGTTTCTAGGTAGAATATATGAGTGTGACAACGATCATGTCAATGGTACTGTCAATCTAAAAATGTTGTCGTTCATCCTCCTTCACTTTATTATTTCTATATTTATATGTCAAATAGACGTAAGCTATGATATAAAAAAAAAAAAAAAAAAACAATTAGCAAGATAAAAAATAGACAGAAAAAGCAATTCCAACAAAAAATAAAAACAAAAGAACCAGTACCAACAAAATGCAGTAAATCTTGAAAGCAATGATAAAAGAAAATAAAACAACGGAATAAAAAAATTTGTAGGTAGAATATTTGTGTGTGACAACAGTCATGTTAATGGTGCTGTCAATCTGAAAATACAATTATTCATCCTCCTTCACTTTATTATTTTCATACTTACATGTCAAATAGACGTAAGCCATGATCTGAAAAAAGACAATTAGCAAGGTGAAAAAATAGATAGAAAAAGCAATCCCAAAAATAAAAAAGGAACAAAAGAACCAGTACCAATAAAATGCAGCAAATCTTAAAAATAATAACAAAAGAAAAAAAAAACAACAGAAGGAGAAAATATCTAGGTAGAGTATTTGCGTGTGACAACAGTCATGTCAATGGTGCTGTCAGTCTAAAAATGCAGTTGTTCATCCTCCTTCACTTTATTATTTCCATACTTATATGTCAAATAGGCGTAAATCATGATTTGAGAAAAAAACAATTAGCAAGATAAAATATAGACAAAAAAAACAATCCAAAAAAAAAAAAAGAGCAGAAGAATCAATACCAACAAAATACAGTAAATCTTAAAAATAATGGCAAAAAAAAAAAAAAAAACAACAGAAGAAAAACATGCAGAGAACAAAAGAACCAGTACTAGCAAAACGCAACAAATCTTGGAAACAATGAGAAAAGAAAAGAAAATAACAGAAGAAAAAAATGCAGAGACAAAGAAAAAAAAAGTGGAAAAATTTAAGAGTTTATAAGTCGTACACTAAATTACTTATAATTTACAAGGGTAACAAGTAATTAAGAAAATAATTAACAACTAATAATCACTTGAGATCCCACTTTGATAAGTCAATCATGTCTCTTTGATCATCCACCTCACTGCTCTCCCATTTTCCCCTGCAATTTTTTTTTTTTTTGGGAAATTGTTAATCTTACCTTGTTATTTGCATTTTTTTTGCCAAATTTGCCTCTTTAGTTTAAAGTAGTCTCTACTTACCCCCTCTTATTAATTCTGTTACCATTATTAAGTCAAAAGTCTAATTTACCTTTTCAGAAAATTTATTCTTCGAAATATCAGAATGTAATACCTCGAACCCAAACCGATCTAATAAACTATATATATATATATATATATATATATATATATGCATGTAGCTCGTAAGAAAGCTTAGGTGGGGTTTAAATAAAATTATGGGGGATTTAATTAGAAATTTAAATTAAAAAGACTAAAGAGAAAACAACTTAAGTGAGCCTAATTAGAAACTATACTAGTATGACTCAATTATTTTTTAAACACATACAATTATTTTTCTAAATACACTCATCTAAGGACAAACATATAAAAAAGAGGATGTGAGAGAGGTGTTTGTAAAACGGGTAGAATTGTCCACCACAAAAGAGAATAAATTATGAAACTTTGAAAGACAATCGATGGAAAAGAAAGAATTCTTTAAAAAAGACAAGGATAGAAATGAAATGTTATGGAAAGGGTGAGGTTGAAATTTCAAAAGGACATTTGGTTAGATTTTTATGGAAAAGTGAGTGATGGAAAAGGTGGCTAAGTGCATCAAATTGTAGCCATGCATGAGAATATATAAATATGTGATTTTATGTGAAATTAAAAGTCAACCCACTCATTTCTTTGCTTGGCTAAATGCCCGCTCCAAAAAGAGAAAGAAAAAAATTAAGGCAAAGGTGAGAAGGAAAAAGGAAGGAGAAACAAGAAGATGAGAAGAAAATCAAAGGAGTTTGGAGAATAATTTGTGGTGAGAAATTAGTTTCAAGTTAGAATCAATTTTTTTTAGTTTAGTTATTGTAAGATCCTAAATAAGTTTTGATGTTGTTTTAGGTGAAAAGGGTTCCAAGGAGAAGATAAGTGCAAGAGGATTTTCATATGGCTTGGAAATAACCTAGTAAGTGGATATTTTCACTTAACTTGATCTTTGAAAGTGTTTTTGTTATATTTCAATTTTTATTAGTTTTGATATTTAAATATGTTGCATAATTTATGAATTTTAATGTATGTTCTAAGGTTTTAAAATATGTTTTAAGATTTTGAATTATGTTTCATGATTTGAGAAAAGTGGATTATGTTTAGTATGCATATTTTCTTAGTTTCAAGTTAGAATCAATTTTCTTAGTTTAGTTATTATAAGATCCTAAATAAGTTTTTATGTTGTTTTAGGTGAAAAGGGTTCCAAGAAGAAGACAAGTGCAAGAGGATTTTCATAAGGCTTGGAAGTAACCTAATGAGTGGATATTTTCGCTTAACTTGATCTTTGAAAGTGTTTTTATTATGTTTCAATTTTTATTAGTTTTGAGATTTAAATATGTTATGTGATTTATGAATTTTAATGTATGTTCTAAAGTTTTGAAATATGTTTTAATATTTTGAATTATGTTTCATGATTTGAGAAAAGTGAATTATGTTTAGTATGCATATTTTCTTAGTTTTAAGTTAGAATCAATTTTCTTATTTTAGTTATTGTAAGATCCTAAATAAGTTTTGATGTTATTTTAGGTGAAAATGGTTCCCAAGAGAAGACAAGTGCAAGGGGATTTTCATAGGGCTTGGAAGTAACCTAGTGAGTGGATATTTTCGCTTAACTTGATCTTTGAAAATGTTTTTGTTATGTTTCAATTTTTATTAGTTTTGAGATTTAAATATATTGTGTGATTTATGAATTTTAATGTATGTTATGAAGTTTTGAAATATGTTTTAAGATTTTGAATTATGTTTCATGATTTAAGAAAAATGGATTATGTTTAGTATGTATATTTTATGAGATATGAATTTTAAAATATGTTTTGAGATTTTAAAATATACTTAGAATCCATAAGCTTTAGAGTATGCTTATAAACTTTAAATTATGTTTTTTTAATTTTAAGATATGAATTATGATTTATGAAGCATGGATTTTATCTTGGAATCTTGAATTATACTTTATAATTTAAGGATTTAAGATTATGTTTTAGGACAATTAAAGTATACATTATATTAGAAACTATGCCTTTTTAGTAAATTTAAAGTATGTTTGATGATTTATGAACCTCATAAATTGTATTGAGTTTTCAAAGTGTGCTTTACAAACTAAATAAATAAATGATGTTATATGGTTTATGATTTAAGTATTTGATTTTTGGAAATCCTTGTGATTTTAAAGTATACTTATTGGTTTATGAAATTAGAAACTATGCTTTTAGTGATTCTAAAATATGTTTGGTGATTTGAGAACTTTATTTTATGTAATTGAACTTCCAAAATACATTTTACTACTTAACAAAGTAAGCTTTGATTTTATAGTTTTCAAAGTATATTTTACAAATTAGCAAAATGAGTTATGTTATATGGTTTTCAAGTATTTTTACAATTTAATAAAGTAAACTATATTATATGGTTTATGAATTAATTAACTGATTTATGAAAGTTATAGCTTATTTTATAAATTTGCATGAAAAACTATGAAATTGATAAGTATATGCATTGATGAGATTTTGTTGGAAACCAAATTTAGTATGAAAAGTTTTATAAAAAGTATTTGGAACTATATTTGCAAGAATGCTTTTAGAAAAGTTTTGAGAAAGGAAAGAGAAATAAAAAAGTTTTTTTGAACATCAAAGTATACCCTCCCCTTTAACAATCATTGGCATCACATGAGTAAGGTTGAGAAGTCACCTACCACATACTAGTACAGAAGTCAGAAAGATGAGTCATTGGGGGCTTGACAAAGAGTCATTGAGTCGGCTAGTATGTGGATGACAAAGATTATCCCCACCTTTGTGTGCGTGTTGAGTATCTTCACCACGTATGAAAAAATTTTCGGGTACTAATTTGGTGTAGATTTCAAATCTAAAATCATATTAAAAGAAAAGTTTACAGATTATGGATCCTTATATGTTATATATACAGAACGAGAAATTATAAAACACCAGATTTACAGAAAGAGATTTTAAGAAAGGTTTTACAAATTATAGATCTTCATATTTATATTATTACAGTTATAAAGATTATTTATATAGAAGTTACAACTTTTACAATGATATGAAATTTATATTCAGTTTTATTCTCAAATATAATTATTGAAAATTGTTTCTTTTTATCAATAAGATCATATTTAAGTTTAATTTTACTATTTTGGACACGAAATTTTATAAATCACTAAGAAGTATTTATGGCTAAGAAAAATATGTTATGTTTATTGAGAAATGTTTTTGAAAATTTATATCTATTCACTAGGTATTAGACTCACTCTTTTATAAAACCATTTTTCAGGTATCTGTCGCAGGTTCGTGCAAATTTTTACACATCATGAGAAGGGGCACATGATGACAAACCATTGAAATTGTGTTTATTATTTCTTTACTTACCAAATTTCGTAAGTGTATTTCAAAAAAAATAAAAAAGTACAGTTTCACAAATTAATAATCATTTCACAGAGATTTTGAAATATATTTTATATGTTTAGTTTATGAGTTCAACACGAAAAAATTTTAAAGATTTTAGATTTGTTTAATTTACATTTCGATCAAAGTGATTATTAGAATTTTGAAGATTATTTCAAAAGAATTTCAGTAAATCCAGATTTTATTCAGAAAACTTCAATTTCCACAGGATCCTTTTGGACTCGGGATAAGAGTCGAGACGGGTCCTGTCACAGAAAGTAATTGAAATTAAAAGTTTATATTGAATAGTTAAATTAAAATAATATAAAATATAAACTTTTTAAATGTAAAACTAATAATAGAAAATTATCTTGTTTGGATTCAATCTTTTTATCTGTAAATGTTAGAACAAAATTGTCATGTTTGGATTCAATACTCACACATTAATCACACCACCCAAATCACACATAAACCCCACCTTATTACCACCGCCCGTTTCATCTTTTCATAAAAAAAACACATATTCATTACCATTTCCCATCACCACCAATATTCAACAACTCTTTCAAAGCATCAATGTCTCCGGTAACCCTCCCTTCTACCAACACCACCCAAATGCCCAAATTCAAACCCCAGACAAAACCACTCAAACAACAATCAAACCAAACTCTCAAATGGCCTTGAAGAAAACGTAAAAGAGATAATGACCGGAGTGAGAAATAGTGAAGATCGGCCACCAAAGAGGGAAGATCAATGGTTGTGATAAAAAGAGCGAGGAAGATGAGGAAGAGCAATGAAGCAAAAGGATAGAAAAGAGAGGGAGAAGATAAATATAGGATTTTATTATTTTTAAATAGATAATTATAAGATCTTATTTTTTAGTATAGAAAAATATAAGATTTTAGTTAAGAAAAAAAAGATAACTATAAAATTTTATTTTATTTCTAAGTGGATAATAATGAGTTTTTTATTTTTAATTGAGAGAACTTCATTTTGATCTCTACATTTTTGAAAAACTTCTCATTTTTAAACATAAATATGTTTATAGTGTTCATGATCCCTTACGTTTCAAAAACTCATCAAATTAGTCTATCTAACATGATCTTTAATAGTTAACGTTAGCAGAAAAGTGGTAAAATATTGTTTTGCCCTTAACATCATATACACTTTTAACTAGTGTTTTTATTTTTATTTTTTATTATTATTTTTTTCATTAGACACATGTCCTTGTGTCACCAATTAGTATTAAAAGACGAAACTACCTCTATATGTGTAATATTTGACAGCTTGTTGACATTAGGGGTGGGCACAAAAACATGGAACTGATCCGAACACCCTGATCCGGTCTGATCCGTAGGTATTCGAATTGGATCACATGTTCAAAAGTAGGGTGTTCGGATCCTCACTTGTGAAAACACCATGTTTCACGGATTGGATCGGATCGGGGTATCCAAAACCGATCCGATCTGTGAACCCGTGAGCAATAATACATACGTAATTTCATATGCCTCTATATAAAGTCCACGTAATTTGATGTTGGTAGCCGGCAAAGGAGATGTTGCACATGTTTGATGTTGAGTAATTTGTATGAATGTTTACAAATTTTGGGAGATATGTATTACAATTCACGAAGGTACACCAATAAGATATCTCTATTTATCTTCTTATCATAAGTTGAAATTGAAAGTAGGTGTTCTGATCCGGTCCGATCCGATCTGCAAACTAAGTGTTCGGATCGGATTAGTTCCTTCTCCTTAATGGATCATGTTCGGATCCAAAAATGGCGATCCGTGAAGTTACCATGTTCGGATCGGATCTGGTCGGAAGCGATCCGAACATGGTGTTGCCCACCCCTAGTTGACATGGTAAAGACTAATTTGATAAGTTTGTGAAACGTGAAAGACCATGAATATTATAAATGTATTCACATTTAAAAACGACAAGTTTGCCAAAAACATAGAAACCAAAATGAAAGTTCTCTCTTTTTAATTTAAACATATTTTTTTAATATCAATTTAATAAATATTTTTAATAGGTTTAAATTAATTTTTAGTAATTTATGTATTTACGCTTGTATATTTAATGGTTTCTAATGGAATGTTAGGTGGTGTTTGGATGCATTTTTAAAATGGTTTTCCATTTTCAAAAACAAAAAGTAAGAGAAAGATGGTTGGTGATATGTTTTTAAAAATGTGTTTTTGAAAATGGATAATAACTTTTTTGAAAATTATAACTAAAAAATGCGAAAACAAACAACTTCTTTTATGTTTTTTACCATTTCCAAAAGTTGTTTTCGAAACAAGTTATTACATTTTCATCCAAACAACTATTTTCTTATCTTCAAATTAATATCAAATACCTTTATATTATTTTCTATTTTTGAAAATAACTTTTAAGAAATACTACCAAACACATTACATTTTCAAAAACATAATTTTTTAAAGGGATAATCCCAATTTCTCCCCTGTAGTTTGAATAAATAGTCAAAATCCCCCCCTCACAGTTAAAAAATTTTTCAAAGTTAGGGAGGATTTTGGCTATTTGTTCAAACTACAGGGGGGAAATTAGGATTATCCCTTTTTTAAAGCATGTTTTCATTTTTACAATTAGTTTTCAAAAACACTATTTGAAAAACAATTCCAAATGACAAGAGGGATTTTGGAAAATTCATTAAACTATAGGAGGATTTGAAATATTTTTTATATGAAAACTGAAAATTTAAGAGTTTTTGTCCATCGTTAATATAAAGTCTTAATTCGAAGCATAAGAATTTACTTTGTTTATAAAATTAAGAGATGAATAAAAGATGTAATTATAACAACCATTGATTTCATTTTTGTTGGAATATACATTAAATTAAGTGTACGTATTATGACACAACAATATTTATCTAATGACAATTTCAAACTCTGGGTTTGTAAATTGTAATCACCCATATATTTTATGTTAACTAATTTCATTTACTCTACTCTAAAATAGAGCTGATTTACTAGTTCAATGGGTCTAAACGAGTTAAAAAGCCTATGCCATTTGCTTAATGAGTCTAAGCCCATAAAACAGTCCATACTATTTATTTGTTGTTCTTACGTATCTCGAATATACCTGTAAGTTCCATTACTAATCTTATTTTATTTTTCCTTTTATTGTTATATCCATAAGTGATTCTATATTTTGATTATAATAAATTTTAATTTATTTCAAATATTTCAGAAATTGACCTTTGGATTTCTAAATATTACCTTAATCAAACTCATTAACGGGCAAAATGAAATTGTACAACAACACAAGTATTTTATTTCAAATTTAAGAATTAGATAAAACATTACAGCATTCAAAGTAAAATGAAAAAAGTAATAGAAAGTCTCAACCAGAGATTTGAATGGATTTGACATTAGCTTTCTTCATCTCCAGTTTCGGTACAGTAACAGTAAGAACTCCATTCTCCATAGAAACATTGATCCAATCCATCTTCACATTCTTTGGACACCTAAGCCTCCTCAAGAACTTGCCGTTGCTACGCTCCACGCGGTGCCGTGTAGATAAATTTACTGTAGTTATTTCAAACTGACTGATATAATATATATATATACATATAGTCTTTGAAATATATGTACATAGTCATGTTACATTTAATGATTTTGTAATTAATTAAATGGTACTAACTCCAAATTTGTCTAAGTAGCAGTGATTGAAGTGAACATTGAGGATGGCCATGCTTGTTCTTCCCCGTTATAGCCAACAAAATATTTCTCAATTAAGAATGTAGATACTCTCTATAAAGTCAGAACCAGTTGGTGGCTGTATGAGCAGTGAATCACTTGTTCAAAATCTTAAAAAGTTGTTCAAAAGTTTGGTGTTCCAATAGCAGTTTGATTAATGCAGATTGTTTACTGGGCTCAGACAAGCCCATCCAAGTCAGGCCTTGCTTTCTTGATAATCATGATAGATAACGTAAAGAGCGAATGTGGGGCGTTAACTTTTGATGACCATCAACTGCTGCAGACAAGGGTATTTTTGTCAGGATGACCAAAAGTTTGGACAATCTTCGAGAACCAAGTCTAAAGCGTCATGTTCTTTCTTGGTTTAAGTAAAATCAAAAATGGCAGCAGCCTCCGTTTTCGCGACGGTTCCGGCCACGATTTCTCACAATAATATTACCAAAATGCCACTGCTTCAGCATCTGAGCAGCTCTTCTGTTTCTACCCTCACAATTACATGGCGCTCCCCTTGTTCATTTCCTCTCAGACGCGGCGGTCGCTTAGTCGCGGCGTGTCTTCCGCCGCCTCCTTCTACTTCTCGGCCAAAAACCAGGCTTTACGTGAGCGGTTAGTTCTCTTTATGCTGCTTCATAAACAAAGTTCAATGATTTTTGGTTCTGTTTGTAGAATTTGATCAATTACTACAAATTGCTTTACATGAATGTACTTGTTGCAGGGATCTCTTTCCGAACCACTGAAGAAGGCTTGCGAAATGCTTTTCAAGACTTCGGGCAACTTGTAGAGGGTGAGAAACGTGAATGTTCACCTTGCAGCTTGTTTTTGTTGTTTGTTTAGAATCTAAAAGATGAAATCTCTTTCTCACAGTTAATCTGGTGATGGATAGAATTGCTAATAGACCCAGAGGCTTTGCTTTTCTCCGTTATGCAACGGAGGAAGAATCTCGAAAGGCTATTGAAGGAATGCATGGGAAGGTATGTACTGGACTGGATGATATTCATGCTGTGAAAGGTGTTTGCTAAGCGATTCGATTGGCCTGTTAATAGATAGCTTTTTCTTGTTATGTTTGTTCTCCCTTTCAGGAGTGTTATGTTCTGTTGGTATACTTCCTGTATACATTAAATAATGGTAGAATTACAGGGAAAATAAAAAGCGTTTTATGAAGTTATTTCAATTTTGTGTGGTACTGTAAACTTGTCGAAGCTGTTTGACGTGAAGGATTTGCTTGAAAAATAATTACAATTACGACATCTCATCCTAACTGTAAACTGTTCTCTACGTCTTGGTTGAATTTTCTAGAACTGAAGAACTAATAATTGAAATCTGGTGATATATAGTTTTCAGGTCATCCTTTCTTTTCTACAACCTGAAGTCTACTTAGGTCGAACACATAAATGGTCTACCGGGTGGTAGTGTGTAAATTTATGAATCCAGTATCCTTTCAAACTATTGAATTATTTATGAGTATAATGCTTTCTCATCATTAACGCTTTCTCAGTATATTTAACAATTCAACAAATGTTAGATTGTTCACAGTATCAACTGTTTCCTTTCAGTTCTTGGATGGCAGGGTAATATTCGTGGAATTTGCAAAACCTAGAGCAGAACTTCGTCAACGCCTTCAACAGAATACAAGACCAATTTGAGGAGCAAGAGATGACAACATTGTTTCAAAAAATACAGGGAAAACAGAGCTAATCTTGCTAGGACTAGGTCAGTGCTCAATTGTCTGCTTGCAAAAGCGGGTGAGTCTTGTTAATCCAATATTAACATCATGCAGTCAGGAAGTTTTTTGTATGTTATTTACAAAAGCTCTCGTTTGACCCTGTGGTGTGGATGCTTATGCTATTCAGTTGATGGCTAACGCCTGCTAGCAATGCTTTTATTCTATTTTGTCTGTTGACCAAATGAATGTGGATGATTTTTCCAACAGTAATACTATAGTTTTTATTATTCCAACATTTCCATCTCAACTGATAGAGTGGCTGAATGGCTTGAACTGATATCGCCATATCATTTGTCAAATTTTCATTTGCCAAATCACCCTTACAAATAATCATCGATTTAATTATTATTCTACATGTTTTCTTAGTTTAAATTGAAAAGAACAATGGCCTGACAATTGATTGAGGATTAGCAATTCAACTGCCATCTTGATTGTTAAGATAATAATTGGAAAATATAATATTATTGCTGTTCGAAACAATTTACCCTGTCTGTGGTGCTCCAAGTTAATTCATGTTGTCAAATGTGGACATGGTCAGACTTTACTGCCTCTGTGGCTGTCCCTTTATTTATATTTTTATTTTTTATCAAAAGGATCTTGCCGCTCTGGAGCAGTTCTTCGTAGGTCGATAAGATTAGAAGATCAAATGAACAGCCATTCTCGAACTTTAATGAAGATACATTTCTAGTTAGTTTATGAACAACAATCAGGTGACACATAAACTTGAGGACACTGCAATACAATTTTCCCTTTTAACTACTATAAATTTTGCAATTAATTTGGGATTTGGAGGGACAAGACTAAAAGTCATAACCTTGGAGATGTAAATGTGGGGTATATCACTGACCAACCTTATTTTGTGTTGGTGGGGAATCGAACGCGGTCACGGAGGAGAAATGAAGACTCACTCGGCGCCAACAGCGCCGCTTGAAGACATTCACTGATCAACCTTATTTTGTCTCACAATGTAGGGTTTTTTTATTCAAAATTGTTGACCCTCTCCCTTTTAGGAAGGTTAAGGAGGACCTTGTGCTTCTTCAATGAGAGCTAAGGTTTAAAGGCTGGCAAAAGCAGCAACGTCTAGAAAATCTAATTCGTGAAATTTATTGCATGGAAACTATAGTTACTAAATGATAATAGAAAAAATAAATAAATTAATGCTAAGCATTCCATTATTATATTTTGCCTTGACCCTAAGTTATGATGTAGTTGTCGATTCGTATAAAACGTGACAAAAAAATTAAATCATTACTAGTGTGTATTCATACATGAATTATCACAAATTTAAAAAAATAAATATAAGTACATCATCTAATAATATAGCTGAATATGCGCCTTCCTATTTACCTTGGTATTGGAGGTTGAAGTCTCTTCAAACATAGTTTACAAAATTTGTATAGAAATTTCTTTTTTTATTGTGGGAGTAAATATCAAGGTTATAAAAATAGTAATTAACTTTAATAGGTTTTAGTAAATCTCTGCCCTCGTATTATAGAACTATATATTTGTGTAGGTAAATAGTGATCGATTTCAATATATTGTAGCAAGGTTATATAAATAATGATTGATCTTAATAAATTTTAGTAGACCTTCAACCTCTTATTGTAGAACTAGATATTGGTGTAATTGATTTCAGTAGATTTCAATAAACCTTTTATCTCTTATTATGGAAGTAAATATCTAAGTCAAGTCAGTAATGATACAAACCTTTGCTCCATTAAGTATTAGCTTTCAAATTACAAAAACAAATATACACTTCTTTTCAAATATATATTCGATAATTTTCTAGTAAGGACTAGTTTTTAACCATTTTTTTATTTTTAATCAACTATTCTGAACAAAAAGTTTATATATATATAATATATATAATGTGTCCGTTGAAAAAATAGATATATACAAATTAGAAAGCCTCGTTCAATGTCAAAGCATTAGATTAGGTAGAGTATTTCAGCCATATTTCCTAAATTTTAGATAAAATAACCACAAAAAAGAAAAAGAAAAAAAAAAAAACCTATTTTACCTAACAACTTTTGATCAAGTTACTTCAACCATTTTTATTTTAGCTAAACATTAATATTAAAATAAGGGGAGTTATCTCTATTTTAATTAAATATTAATATTAAAATAATAAGAAAGAGAACTTAATTAAAACTCTTTTCCTTTCTACATTTACTTAGGGTGATTTAAATTTTATAAAATAGTTAATTATATAGGAAGTGATCGGAATGCATAAAAATGATATCACTTACTATTTTAGCTATAGAAAATGAATAATTAGTATGGTAGGAGATGGTTTTACATTAAGGAGCATATAAGAAGACAAAAAGAACATGTAGTGCTTCTAATTTTAACATATGTTTTCTTCTTAATAACCGTTTTACTTTTGTTTTTTCAATTTTTTGTATGTTTTAACGTTAACAATGTTTTCCTCGTTTTATTTAAAAAAAAAAAAAAAAAATGAAAAGGAAAATGGTTACCAGCTGTATTTTCATAAAATTAAAATAAATATGGACAGTAGTTCCTCATGCTTTAGAGCATCTCCAATGCAAAAATAGATTGTGATAAAAAAAAAATTGTCATGTCATCAATATCAAGAGAATGTGTTTCCTACATGGCATAAATATGACTTGATAGACAATCAAGTTAAAAAATGTTCTCCAATGCATCAACTTAAAATGTACACTTTAATGAGGTGTTGAATTTTTTTTAACCACACTTTAATGAGACAATGAAGATGGAGGGTGGTGATTTGCTGAAACTGTAGAGGAGGGGTTGGAGAGAAAAAATGCAGGAGGTGGTGGGGTGATATAGAAAATTAATTTGATTAGTCAGCAATAAATGACTGTCTAATAGACCCTCTGAAAGTAGACGGTCATGTTGACATTGTCTTTTTTTTTTTTTGCCACATCAACTTGACAATGGAGAGTGATAGTTGCATTGGAGAAATCCACTTTAACACAATGTCCATTTGTCCTATGTGTCATTCCATTTTTTCACAATCCATTTCTACATTGGAGATGCTCTTAGACCAACTCCAATGTGCACCAAATTGGTGTAAAAACACCAATTTGGTGCAGGTTCGGTCTCCAACGTAGGCACCAAACATCAAATTTCGAGGCAAACTTTTGGTGTTGATGAACAGTGCAGTACCAAATTTGGTGCTGCACTGTTCATCAACACCAAATTTTTTTTCCACAATAAATTACTTTATTTAAAAATTTATAATAAATTATTATAAAAAAAATATATCATTTGAAATATTTTATTGAGATCTTTAAAATGAGTATAATATTGAATATGTTTTAATGTATTTTTAAATTTTTAATAATATTAAGTAAAAGATTATATATAGAATATTATTTGAAGATACCATTTACATCAATTTGGTGTCAAATACATTGGAGTGTAAAAGAATTTGGTGTAAAAAAATTTGGTGTTAATACCAAAATGGTGTAAAATTTGGTGTTATACATTGGAGATGGCCTTACAAGCCCTTAAAATTTAAAAACACTAAAAAGAGAAATGTTAAAATACTATTATAACTTGACACTTGTCCTTCCCTCACATCATAATTTCAGATGGAAATGTCAAAATTATGAAACGTTGTGGTCCAGTGGCGCGGTATTCGCAAAATATTATTTGAACAAATATTTTAGGCAACCTTTTAAAATTGTTATTTAAAAATGTACACTCTATAATAAGCTGGATTGAATTGACAGGTTTGAATAGTATATGTTATAATTTATATTTGACATATGATAAAATAACATGGAATTGAATTAAATAAAATAGAATAATTAGCATATAATAAATTATTTTATTATTAAATGAATATATATACTGCTTCAATAAAGTGAAATTATATACAAATTTAACAAATTTTCTGATATAATCTTTTGAAGTATCTAATTGTATTTTAAATTATTATTAAATAAATAATATTATTAACTAGAGAGAAAAATCAATTTAAATATAATATGTATTGAAAACAGTAACTTAATTTTTTAACAATATTTTTCAGTCCCCTAATGACGGTCACTATAAACGGCAATAACAACACATTTGCAACCTGGCCCCAAAAAAGGACTCATAACGAAAAGAGGGTCATAATTCATGAAGCAATATAATGATACAGAGGACACTACCAGAGAGCTATCACGTTGAAGCTGTAATTGCCTGTGTTTCTTCCTTACAGGATTGCTAATTTTATTTGCTAGGCTCAGCTTAAATAATCTCCTTAAGTGTTATTTTTTGCCATCAATTATGCTATATAAATCAGTTGAATCGTGATGGCGGAAAGGATATGCTATGAGCATACCCGTGCTCGTTGACTCTCACGTTCTTCGGATGCAACCATAGACGATTTTACCTCTCCCTCAGCTAAACATCTTTTGTATGGCACAAACCCTTTTGTGCACTCGCTGGAGTTTCTTCTTGCTGGAGTGGCTTGTAGCCATTGAGAATCAGCGGCAGTGTCAGAACTTCTCTCCCCAGTTTCCAGCTCACTAACAGACCCGCTACTTGAACCAGTGGAAGATCTTTCTTTCAGAACATCCTTCTCTTTCAGTGTTTCGTTCACACTACATTCCATTAGGGTTCCAGCTGACGTGATAAAGACCAAGGGTAGGCCTTGATGCAAAGCCAACAATGGCAGGGAAGCACTAGAACAAGCTTCTGCTGCAATGTTGGTGTGCTCTTTCAGGAGCTCCATATTAGTGTAATCAGGGGCCTCCCCTCCAGATGAGGAGGCATTCCGATTACAAGACACCATGCCAAGTGACAAATGTGCGTCTAATTGTTTTAATGGTAATTCCTGAACAAAATTTTCATTGTCAGTGTCACAATCTACTAGATTGTTCTTGGGTATTGGTGACTTATAACTCTCAACACCTGATGAATATGATTTCTGAGAATCTGCTACTAAGACTGTCCTTCCAAAAAGCTTGATACTCGAGCAAGGTTGTGCTGTGGTTGCATCTCCTTTAACACACACACAGTCGTCCGATTGTGATTCGATTTTCTGATTAATCAGTTAAGAATGGCACACCAGAGTCAGAATTCCACATAAAATAAAAATTTAAAAAAATAAAATAAGCTAAAAAGTCCTACGGAGTGTTACCACGGACAGAAAGTCTTCCATGGTTGAACTGGCTGATAGTTGGACAGGTAACATGGAAGCGTTATCTTCTTCTGGGTTTGAGTTGGATGTCACATATTCATTTTCAGTTGTACAAGAAGCTGGAGAAGAACATCCATTTTGTTGATCTGAGACCCCATATCCCAAAGCATCAGAAGCAAACGCAGACAACACCGAGGTGGGAGATTGGTTGTCCAAAACCAACCCATTTGGGGATGGCGTCCTTTCTGGCTGATTCGAAAAGGATGTCCCTTTGAGTGAATCAATCGATTTACGTGGGTAAGGATGCATTGGTTTTCTTTTAGGTCGAGGAGGAGGTATCTCAATTGGTTTAATAGAGCTCTCAGTGCTACCATTTGACTCCCGGACCACCTGAAACCAATAAGAGAAAATCCATAAACGCAAGCGAATAATCGCTGGATAAACCTTACTAAGCAGGACAAACAGGATTGTCAATTCATCAAAATTCATAATAAGCACAAAAATTCAACCTTAGAGAAAAACTTTTGAGCATGGCTTCGGATTTGGACAGCAGTTTTCGTGCCTACATGTTCTGCAAGAAAATAAGAGTAACTTCATATATTCGGAGCCACCACAAGCTCCAAAGAGTTTCAATAATCGCTTAATTTAGTACCACCTTACCTTCTATCTGACGCCAACCACGGCCATACAGTTTCAAGGCTTCAAGGAACTTTTGATGCTCTTCTTCAGTCCATTTTTCTCTTTGTTTGGTGATAGTGTACGGTTTCCTGACCTATTAAAACAGAGAACAACCACTCAGACCATACACACAAACGAAACATGACACTTCCCTAGAAATCCCTAACATCAAATCCAAATCGACAAACTATAGAAAAAAATGATACCCTGGGCATATGGTCATTCTCAAACGAATACAACTCCTTAAGACGGAGCGAACTTTCAGATTTCGGTACACAAGTGCTTGACATTCTTTTTTCTTTTTTTTTTTTTTCCACTCCCAAAATTGGATCCTGTACCCAAAAAAAAAAATTGAACAATTTAGCTAACAATTTTGCTCTCAAAACCCAAATCAAATCAACCATAATAGTCCCATTTAGAGACACACACAAGGATCAACAAAAACATATAAAAACAAGCCTCAAACACTAAAAACAATATTGATAAAACATACCATAATTAGCACAAAATACAGTGATTAGTCTTAATCATTAACTCTTCAAAGTAAATACTTGAACCAAGCCACAATCTATAACTTAGATGGAAGAACAATCAATGAAGTCATTTCTTCTTTTTCATCCAACAAACGTCTATTAACATCACAAATTACAATAACATAAATTACACTTTTTTCCCCTTAAAAACAGTAAATTTCACAGTTCCTCTGTTTCTCCTATAATAGCAATAAAAAATATATATAAATAAAAAAAAATAAAAAAGGAAAAATAAAAGTAAATGAAGATATTTGTAGTTGATATATAATAAGCAGATCAGCAACTCACCAGCCAAAAACAAATCTTTGTCTTTTGTGCAGTATCGACTCTTACGAAGAAGAAGCGTAAAACAGTGACAGAAACCCAGAGCAGATTCTTCTCTTTTCTGCTTTTTTAAGTGAGCGCGAAATCGGAGGCTTTTTTTCCGGATTCGAATCGGTTCTGTCTGGAAGAAAAGAAGATGCTAGAATCAAGAATCGAGACCAAAGAAGAGACGAGAGAGTTTTAATAGATAGATGAATAGACAGATAGATATTTCATAGAAGGGAAATGGAATCTAAAACGTAAAAACCAGAGAGGTTAAAAGCAGCGTGGGAGGTGACACGTCAGACTGGTTTTTTTTTTTTTCAAATTTATCATGGAAAATTCGAGAACGAGCCGTGGAATCTTGTGGCTGAGAATGGACGGGACTCGTGACACGCGGCATTTTTTGGTAAAGTCAGTCTCTCTCACTCTCTCGTCTTGTTTTTAATTTGGCTGTAAGATAAGATATAATGGAAAGTAACTGGGTCACGGGTGGATAAATGCTAGTCATTTGTGTCCTTTTTTCTTAAATAATTGTGTCCCATTTTTTTTTTTTGTGAACTAAAATTAGATATTTTTCTTACATGTTTCTCTCACTTGCGCGAGTGTCAAATTTCAGTGTACTTGAACATTGTGTGGTTGTAAAGAAAACATTATATAAAAACATTATATTGTTTATATTTACTTCAATGCTGAGATTGATGTACCTGTATAGTTTCCCTTAAAAGATAAAAAGACGTCTCTATCTAATTATAAAATAATATAACATAAATGGTTATGGGTAAGGAATTAAATATTAAAACCATATCACTAATAACTTGTTATTTTGACGCAATCAATATAAAAAATATTTTGAATACCTTGATATTTTAAAAATATTTTCTTTTTAATACTTATATAAATTTAAACGCCCTATATTTTCACAATTATCAATATTTAAAACCTTGGATATGGGTTTGTCATATTTATTGAAATTAGAGAGGTATTGTGGTTGCTGATCTCTACCCCTTGTGCTCTATAGGGAGAGAAACAATGAATCACGTTATTGTGAAGTGTCGATATCCGAATTTGATTTATCCAAGTTCTTGATTCAATATTTGCAATTAAAACAAAATAAAAGCAAACAACAAATAAGAGAAGGGGAAAAACAGTATTTGCACGATAGTTTTTATGTGATTCGATCAGAACAATGTCTACGTTCACGATTATGTTCTCTGGTTATTTTGGTAAAATCACGGTATATAACTAAGTATTGTGTGTACAATGAAATTTTAGTCCCTATTTATAGTGTGAGACGTTACAATTTGAATACAATTAAAATAGGAAAGAATTTCATATTAATTACAATTTCAAAATTGATTTTCATCATATGAGGAATAGATGCCGTTATATCAGGGATTGACTCTACAGACATAAGAATTTAAATTTATTTCCAATTCTGGTAGTTGACTCTTTCTCAATTGGATTGTTGTCATTCTAGAAAATTTCTTTAACGTGTACTTTAAACTGCAAGCTGGAGCTTGCCTTGAACGACCTCGAGCTGAGCATAAGGTGAATTGAACCATGGCTGACCTGCGATCTGAGAACTGCATCAGCAAACTGTGAGCTCGTTTGTGAGAACTGGGTGTTGACAAACTGGGCTTTCGTCTGCTGGGTCAATCCATTAGATCAATTCCTTGGGCTTTTATCAGTCCATCTGGTCCCAAATATACCCACAACATGAATTATAAAGAAACTAAAAAGGTCTAGTCATTTAGCCCATTTTTGGGGTTCTTAGAACCATTCAACCATTTTGAGTTTGTTGACAGGGTAAGCTTACCGTTCGAGAAAAGAAATAAGAAGGAGGTTAGATTTTTCTTGGTTGCTGCCTGGTTTGTCTGGTGGAGGAGGAATTGCTTGGTTCGAGGTTTAGATGGAGATTCTGCTCAAGGAATTTGGGAGAAATCTGGTGATCTTATCAGAAGAATGGAGGAACTTGCTGAAGTTTCTATTCCTTCTATCTCTCTATCTTTCGGACCATTGAATGTGAAAGGTTGGATACCGCCAGCTTCTTCTTTTTTAAAGTGCAGCGTAAATGCTGCGGTAGACTCGGGAAGAAAAAGGATTGGTCCAGGTGTTATAATTAGGAATGCAGAAGGTGTTTGCTTGGCTGCAGCAATGTTCAGCAGAGTTTCTAGACCAGATGTTGAGTTAGTAGAAGCAAAAGCTATCCTTGAAGGAATCCAGTAATTAAGAGGAATGGTTTTGCAAATGTCCTAATAGAATCAGATGCGTTGAATGTAGTTAATACGTGTAATGGTTTTTTGGTTGCGAGAGGAGATATTAATAATGTAATTCATGACATTAGGACCTCTCTCCATCATTCTGGTATTCATTGTGTGCAGTTTGTACCTAGAGTTACAAAGTCTGCAGCTCATGAGATTGCTAAATGTGTAGTTTGTCGTTGCTCTTCTACTGTCTGGTCTTGTCAGTTTCCTGCTTGGTTGATGTATTGCTGTGAAGCTGATTTTCTTTGTAATGTTTCTGATTTTGTTTAATAAAATCACAGTTTTTATCCCAAAAAAAAAAACATTTTATATACAATTCAAAAACTTATTGCTGTGTGTTTACTCTAAACTAAAATGAGATACATCTCACAAATTTCAAGTTGGTGGGATTCAAATCTCTATTTTGATTGTAAAGGAAAAATATGCTAATCATTTGATATATCGATATATGTATTATAGCTAATATATTTTTTATATCTACATGTAATTGGTGAATAATTGCATGAGTTGGTATTAATTTATAAATGTAAGTTGAAGCGATTAGAACAGTTTTAAGACTGTACTAAATTTCAAGTATAGTATAATATATGGGCTACTTGCTTAATTGGCAGTGACCTTTGGTAGCAATATTTGTCAATTCCCCAAGTAATGATTCACATGGTCAATATATCTTTAGATAAGTAAAGTGAAGTCTTCATAACCAACAATAATCATTTATAAATCTAAACTTTAATCCAATCAAATCAAGATTATTATGTGATAATTAAAATAAAAGATTAGTAAAATAATAAAATTTTTACTGTAAATCAGTAAGAATAACAATCACATGCTATAAGATTTTTCAAAACCACTCAAATTTACCCATATTTATCCTAAAAAAGAGGGGGGGAAAAGTATGTACTCCCCATTTTATTGGCACGTATGTTTTTTTTGATCATTTCAAGGAGAGTGGATTGTTTTGCGTAGAAAAGGTGCTAGTGGATGGAAACCAATTATAGATATCAAATCAAGTGAGGCGAACCAAAAGAAAATTCGAGAAAATATCCATGGCCGCAAAATTTTCATATCAATTGACAAAAAAAAAAAGAATGAAGAAAACAAGGTAGAGACAAAGGCGGGTGGCCAAGTGGAAGAAGTGGTGGTGGTGGTGGGCTGGTCTCAACCAGCGCGGAGGAGTGCTGAGGTGAGCTGGTCCCCACGGGATTTCAACTGCGCTTTTTGCCACCTCAGCGCCTTTTCTTTACCGTAAAAGTCACGCCTACCATTTCACGCATCGGCATTTTTTAATATATAGTTTTTGTATTACCTACCAACAATACTATTAAATTTTTGTGTGACTTGTGTCCTTTTTTTTTAATACTTCCAAGTTACGATCCCCAACACTTGATTCTACACTAAATTGAATATGGTCATGGATGGATCAGCTTTCAATTTATTGTTCAGTTGTGTTGAATATATTATAAAGAGATTAAAAAATATAAAAAGTATAGTTTTATTTTTGCAATGGAAATTTAAATATCCAATTTTCAACATTATCTTTAAATTTTGTTTAAGATTAAAATTAATACGGACTCTATTTTCTTCTCTTTCAATTTTTTTCGACATGTTTAACACAACTTGGATAATAAATCAAAATATAATGTTGAAATCTTAACATATAAATGTGTTAAACAACTATAGTTACTATACTATGTTTTGCCAACTAAAATAGTTCTACCTACTATTTTCATCAAATTATAGCTAAATCATTATTACAATCTTAAAATTGTCTTCTTCGTTCTTCCATAATTTATTAGTGAAATTAATAACAATTATGGTACATGTCTTGTAATTATATATGTTCTTTATTATTTTTAAGATCCAGTTATTAGACTGGCAATGAATGATGAGAATTTCTATATTTGGACTTTTATATTATTCTACATATAGAAATATTTGTGCTTCTCCTTAAATGCGTATGTATTTATTTTTTAGTACTTTTTTTTATTTCACATCGTGTTCAATCACACGTTTTAATCCTGAACGACGTTGAGTAGAACGGCCGAGATGAAATCACGCATTTCTAGTGTCCATAGAGGATCCATCCAGAACATAATGAGGTGGTAACATGTGGACCCCCCTAGTAAATGCTCACGAAGAAAAAAAAGACATAGTTTTTAGGGCCAAGAAGATATTTAAAATCAAGAAAAAATAGGAGCCACAATTTTCTACGGCTTTTCGGACTGAGACTTGAGAGTTGGGAGGCTGCTGGTTGAAGTGAACTTAACTCATAGGGTTTCTGCCACATGTCCGTGTTTGTGGAACTTTCAAGTCGAAAGATCTGCCCAAAAATGAAACGAGAGGTGGATCTTTTTCTAAGATATTCCTTTCCAAGATCATGTACCATTATCTTCTACCCTGTTCCTTTATTGGTATTTTATTATTTATTAATAGATGTAATCATGTGAGGATGTTTGGTTGATAAAATCACTAATCACACGTTTGTACAGATTTTCGGATTCGCACCCCCGTCGGATGCTTCTGATAGACGAAATGATACTCCTTAGATGCATTCAACCATTTAGATTATTCTAACATAAGAAGGTGAAATTTGACTATTTGATTTTGATCCATCAATTTTGACATCAATAAAAATAATACACCAAATATTTAAAATTAGAGTGTAAAATTCATATAATTTGATTCATAATAGGTTTAATAAATACTAAAATCATAATCAAAATTTAAATTCTATTTTCTTTTAAGAATTTTCAGTTAGCTTCTATGTCATAAAAGTAATTTATCTATTTATATATATATATTTATAGAAGAAATCTGATATTAATAATAAGTATATATCCAAATATTTCAAAAATATAAAATTCGAAAATCTAATTTCAGAAAACTTACATATTTCATAATAAGGAAAGTAAAAATTCCTCATATAGGAATTTAAAAAAAAATGTACCGAACATTTTTATGTACGACATGCATCCAAACGACATAAAATTGATTGATAAATGGAGAAGAAATATTTGAACGTTGGCTATAGATAATGGCTGACTTGTTTAATCATCAACATCTTTTGCTAGTCGCAATTCGCAACGACAGATCGGCCACAAGAAGCCAAAGCCCGCCCGCACCAGAACACATGTGATTCTGCAAAAGCGCTTACATGGCAGCGATTTACCTGCAAGTTTTGAGAGCCATGAATTTGATTCGTCCAGATCAGGATTGATTCCGGCAAAGTGATTTTTGGCCTCCATTTTGGTCTGCTTTGGAACCAGTAAAATATACCTTAAATATTGGGTATGTGAACCAAACTTCACATGCTATGTTACTGCTTAACTTATGCACCTGATCTCTTTCCCTTTTCTTTCTTCCTTTTTGTTTAAAAAATTGCAATTTGATTTCAGCAATTTCGAATATGTGAGCATTAACTGGATAGACCTTTCTAGAACTCTGCTTGCCCATGAAATTGCTCTTTTTTGAGAACCAAGTTGGGCCTTTGAAATAAGATGTCGAATTTGTGACGATGATTCAAAGATTTTCATAGATGCGTTGCACATAATCAATGTTATCAACACTACTTTTTGATGATAAAGCTAATTCCGTCTAATCTAAAAAGGGTAGTCTAATGAGAATTTCACGAATTATAAAATCGTTACACTTTTTTTTTTTAATCACAAATTATAGCAAGACTCATAATAAATCCAATTAAATAAATAAAGCAAAATGTAATGACAAGTAATACAATGGTGCCTATGACTGTAACACTATCTATTTAGTTATAAAATTGACACTCACAATTAATGCCATTGAAAAGTATTTGTCATATCTCTTAAATCAAGTTATATTACCTTGCTAGTCATCAAAGCTGTTCGACGGAAGTGCCACTGTTGATTTACAATCCAACGGATAGCTGTAAAAAGAAGAATATGTATTTTCAAAAAAAAAAAAAAGGAAAAGAGAAGAAGAATATGTATCAGATTTTTTTAGTAGTGTCTTGCGATAGCCAAAACACAAAATACTCTTACCATTTTAGGGGCCTACGTATTTTACTTTGATGGGAATTTTATCTCTATGTTTCCAATGCTGGAGCCTGGACGGACACCGGCTTTAAGCTCCTGTCCAGAGCCAAAAAACATATGCTCCTGTCCAGAGACTTGTTTTTGGTGTCTTTATTTGATGGGCTCTTGATTGTAATGACTCTAATTGGGCTTCTTACTGGCCCTTGTTTGGATTAATTTTCGGCTTGTGTTTTATTAATTGAATTTGGGCTGATGAGAACTTCCTCATGGTCCTTCCATTAAGATTTAAGAGTAGCGGCATTGCGCCTCTTACAAACCATATATGCCCCCTTTAATCTGGTTACTCCATTAAAATTTTTTCAAAATTATAATTTACATATAAACCCCACTTAGTACCAAAAATAGGCATTGTGGTTTCTGCTCGTTTACAAATGAAACCCATTTAATGATTTCAATGTCGATGAGAGTTAATAAATTTTGGTGTGCGGGTAATGGGGCAGTAAAGTGGTTCAAATCCATTGATTAGCCAAACTTTCATTTATGGAAATATTGTTGTTTATTTCATTTGCAACCATAATTGATACTGGATTTTCGTATTTCTTTGGATTTGTGAATTACGGACTGACATTAAGATTTAGATGTGTTGCATTCTAAGATTTGTTGAGTTTCATAGATTATGATAGAGATGATCATAGCATTTGTTTTAGAGAAATACTGAAAACGAGCATAAACCATATGACTAATGTTCAAATTTTGAAAGCCCATAAACAAACCAAAAAATAAAAAATAAAATCTTCTGACTTCTCTATCGGCGTTTCTTAAGATTTAAGCTTTGTTTTAAACTTCTAATGGTTCTGGAAGTACAAAGTATTGCACTTTGGGAGGAAAGTTTTTTAACTGGCCAATTGAAACCCGCCATCACGATCACTAATAACATCCTTAACAAATACATACAAGGCCTCAAAACATGCTGGAAATGAATTAATGAAAATGAAGATGCAATAATTAGTTCATTTTTATATTTTTCAGAGTATTTTGTGAGTTATAAATTAGTACTTAATATTGGTTGTCCATACAATTTTTGAAAGTGCAAATATCGCCCCACTTCCATTAAATTGTTAATTGGACTCTGTAAATTATCTGCTGACCATAGCAAATCTGGGTGCAACTCTTCTAAGTTCAATGGAAATTTACCTGAAATCAATAGCTACTCCTATAATATGAGAGATTTTTCTACACAAACTTACTTTTGGGTAGAGTGGGACCTAAATCTCTCGTATTTATGGAGTGTGCGATACATATTGCTATTAATAATCCACTAATTATCGTTTTACACTTCAACTTTTTTAATATTCTTATTAAAATTATTAAGAGGAATAAAATGACTTTTAAAGATACTACAAGCTAATTTTTTAAGAATCCAATATTCTTCTCCTTCTTATTTCAAAAGAAAAAAACATGGTTCTATATATATATATATATATATATATATATATATTTTTAATGTTCACAAATCCTAAAAATCTGTTTCTTCTTTTGTTATTTTTTAGTTCTTTAATTCTTTTATTACAAATGACATAGAATGATATACAATCAAATAGATTTTGAAGTCTGTTTAAGGATGATTCTATTGTCACTCAAAAAAATTCTACTTACACCTAATTATTCCTTTACTCTGGTTAAAATTTTACAAATTGATCATTGACTCATAACACCTTATAAAATATTAAAACTGACCTTAAGTAATATTAAACACTTTAATATTGAAACAAGGTGGAAATCTTGTGAGATTGAATTTGTGGTTTCCTTATAATGACAAATGATTAAACACAAAATATTGAAAATTAAGTTATGGTTCAATAATTATAATCTAGTTTTGAGACATGAGAAATTATTTAAATGTATTTTATTAAAAAAATATTTGAATAATTTTGATGAGATTTTTTATATGCACAATAAAAAAGATAAATGATACAACCACAAAAATTTTGAAAAATGCTTAGATTCATGAACTATTTTTTGAATATTTTCTTTGTTTTTAATATTTTATTAAAAAAAAATCACCTTAAAAGTTTTTTTACAGGTCTATTTAATTTCTTTGATCATTTATACAAACAATCACATTAAAATTCAATAAATTCCATTAAATTTCACAAAAGTACTCTAAGTGTATATTATAAAAGGTTCTCATGAAAAATTTTGTTATATAAAAAATCTCACCAAAATTATTCAAATAATTTTTAATGAAATTATATTTAAATATTTTCTCATAACTCAAAGTTATATTACAATCATTGGAAATTATTACTTAACCATAAATTAATTTTTAATTTGTCATATAAGAAAACTATGAATTGAATCTAGAAAGAGTTGCGCTTGTATCTATTAACCGGTGATTAATATTACTTAAGGTAAATTTTGATATTTTATAAGGTGTAGTGAGTAAATGATTGATTTGTAAAATTTTAAAATGGATGTAAGGAATTATTGGGTACGAGGAGAACTTTTTTGTGGCAATATAGCCACATCTTTTTTTAATGGTGAAAAAATTGTTGAAACAAATTAATTTGTTATTTTAAAATAAATCCATGTCAAGCTCACGGAAGGATTTGGATGAGTATACGTTATTGCAAAAGGTCAACAAGACCAAGGAACTAAATATTAAAATGATATATCCTAAATATTTTTCTTCTTCTGAGTGACCGATATTAAAAATACTCTTATTATTTCTTATATTAAAAAATATTTTTGATATTTTTACAGATATTTTCATAAATTTTAAACCCCAATATCTAACTCCTTGGTCAAAACCATTAAAAGTCTAATAATATATATATATATATTTTAAATGGAGGCAAACCAAGGTTTGAACCCCAATTTAACGACAAACTCAAAATTTCATTGGAATGTTCACGTCTTTCATTCAAGCTTTTCCTCATCAACTATGTTCTTTTTCATGGCCTTGTCCTTTCTTGGCTCGACTGTCATTTTAATGGTGTTAATGTTCTCTTTATTGTTTCAAGTGAACCGACAGAGAAGTATTTAAGAAGAAAAAAATATATGAAGACAAAATTTTTTTAATTAGTGTTAAACTTACAACTATTAGTTTAAGTGTTGAATCTTAAAATTTTAAAATATATGTTAGACGTGGTTTAGTATCTAGCTGAATTAAATTAGTTGATTTATATGCATATTTGCATTGGGAGTTATTAAGAATTTCATTAAAATCAATGATGGGCCAAATTAAACTGAATTGGAGTGCTTTTGTACTGTTTAATTAAATGTAATTTTTTAAAATTAAAAGTTTTCATAATAGGAGTGCCAAAAGATAAAAACAATAATTTAGAATTAAAATGGAGCGTTCTTAATTTGTTCATAATCTTAAGTTTTTCAAATGGAGTATTTCCAGAAAAGAAGTGCCAAGAGAAAAAGGTGAATTATAAGGGGAAAAAAAAACTCTAAAAACAAACTATAAAACTAAAAGCTTACTTATATAGTTTTTTTTTTTGAAATTGCTTACTTGTTTATAGTTAAAGAAACTTTAAAAATAAAAAGGAAGAATAAGTACTCCAACTCCCAAGGGTAGGGATTTCTTTATCTTACATAATTGATCAATAAGAAAGATAAAATTTGCAATTAATAGTTAACAAAATAATTTATATAATAAAAAATGTAAATGACCATTTCTTTCTTTCGTTGTTTTACTCTAGATCTAATTTGCTATTTATCCTAGTATAAGTATTGTTCAATAAGGGACGTAGACAGGAATTAACAATAGGGTGGCTAAAATTTTTGTAAATTTCAGCAAGTTTCTTTTGTTTTTATAGCTTCTCTAATATTTAATACATGTGCATTAATAACTTTTAAATTCACAAATAATATACATTACAAATGGAGATTCTATCTCCACAAAATGATTACATAACATTTCAAATGAAAAAATATATATATATATAACACAAAGTGTATTAGAGATTGTAGTTATTGTAAAAGAAACATGGAATGTAAATATAATAAGTCAGTAACTAAGATGCATTCTACTTTTTTTTTTTTAATATCAAACTTATCAATTATGACTTTTGGATCAATAAATTTTTTGTTGTTAAAATAATGGAATATGTTTTTTATTTGTATTATGACATATAAAAGTTATCATTTTTACAATAAGTCATATAATACACAAAAATAAGTTAAAATCAAGATAATAACAAAAATAATGTATTTTTTTATTTAATATTTGAGCACTTTTCAAGCATATAACACAATTCATTCTAATTAAACAATTGCAGGACTCACTATATATTGGATAATTTAATCAATTGTCTATAAAATAATAAGATGAATAGAATTAAATTAATTAGTTTATTCCTAAATTTTTTATAACTAAAAATTACATCTAGCTAAAATTTTAAACCAATATAAACTACTCAATTTATAGATTATTCAAATTCATAACAAGATAAACTAATAATTATAATATTTCTAAGTTTTTCTTAGTTAAAAATTATAATAACCTTAAATTTTTAAACAAGATAACCATTTAAATTCATAAATTTCACAATAACATAGGTGAGATCAACTGTTGTTAGTGACAAAAAATGAGATCAATCATTGATATTGATAAAAAGATACAAATTAAAAAATGTAAGTTAATAAATCAAAATTAGATTTACAAATTTTCAAATTAAATAAAATAATCAAATTTGTGAAACTCTTAGAATACATACATCATAATGAGTCAGCAAAAGCTGTCTTTTGTTTGTTTCCACTTTAACCTGCTCAAGTGAAAAATTGAAAGTGGTAGCGAGAACAACAAAGAGAAGTCAGGTGTTGCGCAAAAGCAAAAGCGAAGGGAAGTGAAGTGTCGCTGCCAAAGCAGCAGAGCTGGGTTAGTAATTTGACATAATAACAAGGTTATTATAGTAATTATACTAAAAGGCTAAATTAGTAATAATATAAACTTATTTTAAGATTCCGTCCTTGTGATCAATATAATTTGATTATAGAGAATGCCAATTCGTTGTTATAATGTTTCAAATTTGAATTAGTGTTCAAAATTTTGAAAAAAGAATACATCAAACAATTCTAGCCTACAGAGAGCTCAATCCTTGCGTTCAATATAATTTAATTATAGAGAATGCTAATTCGATGTTATAATGTTTCAAATTTGAATTGTTGTTCAAAATTTTGAAAAAGAATGCATCAAACAAACTACTACGTATTCTTGATATAAACGGTATACTGTTTTCATTTAAAACTATATAGTAGCATTTTAATACAACCATGCCCGTAACTCAAAAGTCAACTCTTGACAAGCTCAATTTGGCAGAGGTTGTACTAGGCACATGCACATGTCACATGCTTCCCCATGCCAGCGATGGAAACCAGAAACAAACAAGACATATTAATGTCAAGCCCGACCATTTCTTTACTATGTGATTAAGATTTATTTATTTTTTTTTTATGACAAAAGATTAAATTTAAAAAAAATTAGCATAACCTTCTATTTTAGAATAATAATGAAATTTAAATTTTTAACCTTTTAGAATTAAAGAAAGTGTTAAAGATTCCTATTAAAGGGTGGTTTGTACTTTGTTTGAGAATATATTATCCAAATCTTTTGGATAGAGCACTTGTTTTCTGCTTTTCAATACATGTTATTATTAAACTTTTAGAATTAAAAAGCACCTAAAGTAGAGTTTGCATTTCATACGTAATTTTAGTTTAGAATAAACTTTTTCTCATTACTTTTTATGTTGTCAACATCTGAATAAAAGGCCAGGATCTTTAGTTTGTTTTGTTTTCAAAATCAGAAAAACGATCGACAATTTCTTTTTTCAAAAAAAAAAAAAAAAACACAGAGTGTAGTTTTAGAATTTTATTACAATTTTTGTTTCTACGAAAGCAATATTAAACCACGTCTTTATTATAAGCAAGAACAAGTAACACGTTTTACGTAAAAGAGCACAAGAAACGGTACATCATACATGAAGATTTCAGAAAAGAAAAGGTACATGAATAAGAACAAACTCAAATGAAATTTAATTCAGAATTTCATTTTCTCATTCAATAGTTATTCGTAAAAATCATCCCAAAATTTAAGCTTATGTTTATGATGATGAGTCATCGAGGAAGCCACCTAAATTCGAAGACCCAAAACCCATACCATTACCTCCATCAGGATCACTACGTACCACCACCGCCACTGCCATCATCCATCAAACTATGCATAAAATACTGACCCACTTGTTGCGCTGCTCCTAACACAAACCCTTGAACTGCCGCGCCCACAAAAAAGATCCCACTTGCCACTCCATGCTTCCCAACCTGAGAATTTTGATACATTCCCATACTTTGACCATGCACAAAATTATGCACCCCACTAGGCCTAAAATTTCCATTTTGAATCTGATGATATCCTCCTGGAAATGAATTATAATGCTGCACATGAATCTGTGTTTGTGTTTGAGCCTGTGGCACGTTTGTAGCATTTGATGCGCAACGGATGTGAACATCAAAGTTACAGTGAGTGCAGGCTGAAGCAGAAGCCTCTGCCGGGTAGGCGGCAGCCATTGCAGGTAAACATGCCGTTGGGGTAGGGCGGCGTTAGGAGGAGGGTGAGAGGATGGGAAGGGTGGGATGGGTGGGATGGGTGGTTGATGAGCTGGGGCATCTTGGCGCACGACAAGTGAAGGGTGAATTTGCAGTCCGTCATCGTGCAAGCGTACATCCACCCAGAGGGCTGCAGCTCGCAGCCTGCACATTGAGTGGTTAGGATTTGTGGGTCGATCAATTGCAGAGGATGAGGGTGACTGAAGTGTTGGATGGAAGACGGTTCCTGTTCTGGCCTCAGCATATTCTTTTCTCTCAGTTGCTTACACTTTCTCACACTTTGTATGGAAAACCTAGAAAAGAAATTTATAAGAATGATTTAATTATTTGAGAGTGATGAGGAGGAGAAGACTAGGGGAGGAACAAGAAGTCAACCATGCAGTGACGTGCACGTATATCTTCATGTCGTGATCTATCAGACGTAGCAAAATTTATCATATATATATAGCATCCATCACAACGATGATGGATTTACTTAAGAATTTTTCGACATATGGAAGACCTTGACTTTGAGAAGAAGCTGATCGAGTCAACTTGAACGCGGATCGGATATTTCTCGTCACATTGGTAAGCCACGCTTTTTACCATTCAAGCTCATTTAATGCGCCTAAAACGCTTTTTACTTTTCGAGCCCATTTCATACGCCTAAATTATGAAGTTCCTCGACTTCATAGTTGCTTCTTATTTAGTGACGCTCTTTCCTGGGTGACTTAGGTGACCTTTGTATTGTCACTATATTCAATAGTTTTAGTTTGTAGCAAATTATAAACTAACTATCTAATTAAAATTTATTCTCAAGCGAGATAAACTTTATTGATTTATTACAATTTGATTATTCGCTGTTAATAATAAACTGTTAAAATTAACAGTAAACAAGGTGATGTAATGACTATAATACCCCTAAATTAAAGAGTAACCAAAATTAAAAACTTTAAAAAAAAAAAAAATTAAAAAGCAATTGATAATTAATATGTGTAATTTAGTTTTGATTTCAGTAAAGTTTCAAGTTTATAGAAATAATGAAGGCAAATGCACCATGCAATTACCTTACACAGTTACACCTCAAAGATATCAATTCTACATGCATAGAGGTGCAAACAACAAGCTTTTGGACAATAAACGATGCACTTGAATCTTGAAGAAAACATGACTAGTTCTATGCATACATTTTTAATGTATTGTAAACTAGTTTATGTGTAGAAATGACATAAGTGATTTGGATCAAATACCTTAATTGCACCTTTAGGATTGTTATGACTAATTTATTATCCCAAGTATTTTTGGATTCCATCTAGATTGGTCAAAACTTAAAAATTTCATTTTGAACATGAAAACCAACCCAAAGTATATAATTATCAATCCGGGCTATAGTTGAAAACTTATGGACTTAGAGAGCTATATTGTAACTTTATAAGGGTTTACATGAACTATTTTTAAAGTAGAGTAGAAAAATGTAATTTCATCAAACAAACGTGGTTGTCTTGTTGGTTGTTTGATAGATAGCTAAACTAGGGGGTTTCGGTTGGACAAGCACAGTTGCCTGATCACCCATCCTACAGGATTATGGAGAGATATTTACATTTATGTCATCTTCGACTATTTTTGTTACATAGGTTTGGATTGGATTTGAATAAAATCTAGTTCAAACCCATGTTTAGAAACAACATGGGATTGAAAAACGAATCTCATCTCAACTTTTTATCCCACTGTGGTGAGTTAAATTAGACCCACCAAATAAATGGAATAATTTATGCTATGCCCAATTCGATTTTTTTTTCTTTTTTATTGATCTTTTCAGAATCAGAAAAAGAAGAATAAGAATTGAAGGAGCATAAAGAGAAGGAGAGAGAATGAAGGTATTAACAACGAGTAGTGGTGAAGATAGAAGTTTGGAGATGGTGTTGTGTACGTGCACAGAAGCGTGGTGGTGGCGTTGTGTGTGCAGTCAATTGACGGTGCAGTCAAGTTCAAGCAGATGCAGGCGGCAATGATGTTGGTGAGTAATGTGGAGGAGGACCACATAATGTAAGCCCCTTTTTCCATAATTCCGTAATTCTTAGTAGCATTAATTAACTTATAGGGTGAGAATATTAAATTTTACAAATATTACTCTTATAAGTGATGTTAAAATATTAGTAGAGATTTTAGGAATTAGTTAAATCAAATAAAGTTAAACACTAATAAAGTGCAAAATAGTCATTTATACATATAAGAGTTCTATATTAAGAAGTGTTAGCTTTCAACAGTTAGTGAAAATGAGAAGCCAAAAATAGAGAGAAAGGGAGAGTGAAATTCGTCCACCAAGAGAGGAAGAAGAACCAAGAGTTTCAAACCCAATTGAAGATCTAAACAAGAAATCAACCTCATTCAAGCTAGAAAACCCAAGTTTGAGTAAGATCAAAGTAAGTTATATTCACTTTTACTAAGTTTATGTTAGTTAAATTCATGTGTTGAATTGATGATTGGATTATTGTTGGTTGTGAAATTAATGAGGTTTTTTATAGGAATCAAATGTAAAACCCTAATAAATGAAAAGGGAGACTTGATATAGTAAAACCCATGCAAGAAATGGAAGTTAGGGTTTGTGTAGAAGAAACCCTAGAAATTGATCTAAGCATTGGTTAATTGAACTAAGTTGTAGATAAAATGTTTGATGAAATGCCTAAGAGAATGACAATATAAAAATCTTGAAACTTGAAAAAAGCAATGGGTTGTGTGTGAATATGTAGTTCACGGACACTAAGAGAAATATGTGATTCCATTGAGTTTTGATGAAATTAAGCTTGAATTCATGCATGTGAGAAACTAGAGTATCACATGAAAATGTTAGAATTGAAAAAGGAAATAAAATGAGACAATGTGTAGTTTTAGCTAGATGAAGGGCATTGATGGTTACCATGTAATGCCACTTCCTCTTTGTAATTTTATGTCATGTATAATTGATCGAGCTAAAATTATGCACGATTTTATATCCTTAGTCTATGCTTTTGTGATGAAAACTCGAGTAATTAGGGGTGTACTAATGTTTTCTGAGTGTTTTGTGCAGAATTTAAATGAAGGGTCTTAAGTGTAATTTTTGGGGTAAAAGTGTAATTTATAAAAGCTGAGGACCTGTTTGCAAATTGTTATGAGCCAATTTTGGAAGCCCAATGGGAGAGATTCTTGCACCAAAATTAATGGGAGCATATCCAGTAATTTGGGCAGTAATTAATACATGCTTTAAAAACTCTTAATCCCATTTTGGAAGGAATTTAATTGCATGGAAGAAGATATTTTATTTAAGGAAATTGAAGTCAAAGCTTTAATGATTATTTAAAGGAAAATCATGGCATTTAATGCAGAAGATTCAAGAGAATTATTTATGGTACTTTAGAGAGAGTATCATGGAATTGAATTGGGAAGTATCATGGAATTAAATGAGGAGAAAATCAAGGAAATAAATGTGATGCTAGAAAAAATCTCTCTCCCTCCTCCTATAAATTCATTCTTTTCATGCTCAGAAGGCGGTTCGACTTATCTTGGTTTTTAGGGTTTTCTATTTTCTTTTTGGACGACATCAGAAGAGTTTGAGAGAAGTGGAGTTGCAAACACTCTCAACGTTGCTAGAATTCAACCTACTCCAATTATTCAAGTTCAAGAAACATCTCCAAGAACAACACGGTGACTATTTCATCTTTTTGTTTGATTATTTCAATGTCGAATATTTTTATTTTAATTTTGTGCACTGTGTTATTCTACATTATGTTGAACTAATTTTAATTTCTAAGGCTACAATGTAGCCAATTTATTTCATCGCCTATTCAATGATTTTTTATGTTAATTAATTATTGGTTCTTTTATATTTGTATTCTATTCTATTGGAATTTAATGTTATCCATTAATTAAAGCCTGTTAATTGATAGATCTTATGACTATGATGCGCTTGACAAAGGTATCATGTGTTAGACATCAATAGAATGACATAATCCATATAAGATAGACATATACCTGTAGGGATTGTGTAATCATATGTGGGTAATTAAAGCTTAACGAATTCAAGATTATTTAATTTACATAGACATATAGTAGATTAATTATCCTGGATATTATTACTTGACCGTTCGAAAGAGACTGGTAATTAATCTAGAGTTATCCGATTAAATACAATATAAAAGTGATTATTTTTGTAAATAAAATGAGAATAGGTTGATGAAATAAAAAGGTGAAATTGTGCCTTAGATCTATTCATTTAATTCCATCAATTAATTTGTTTATTTGATTTTCTTTCTTTACTTTTATTAATTATTTTATTTTTATTGAATTCAATTCTCTTTTAGTTTTGATCGTTTGGATAAAATTGTTATCGATCAATTTTGGTAATTGGTACGTAAAATTAGCAATTGTCCCTGTGGGAACGACCTTGATTTGCCACTATATTATATTGTGACCGTGTATACTTGCACGCGACCTATTGTAATTAGTGCATTAGGAATTTACCCATCAATAATCCTAATTGAGTGCATGGGAGTCTAAGAACTCTAAATGAAAGAAAATTGAATGAAGAATGTAAAAAGTGTAGATTTTGACATGAAAAAGTAGTGAAAAATAGGGGTTTTTGGCTAGGCACGTTCACCCGGTGACCATTTTTTTTCGAATTCACTTCAAGGCTGACTTAAATGAGAGATAGAGAGATAATTGAAGTGAAAACAGAAGAAAGAAAAGCTAGGGATTGCTCCCTAACATGCATTCGGCCAAAGGTGGTCTAAAACTGTGACTTTTCGTTTCGAGCTTCAGAAAATTATTCCGAGTGTGTGGGGGTGTTCCTAGGTGATAATAAATGAATTCATGGAAAGAAATTGGACTTCTAAAGTTTTGATTAAGTTAGAACTTAGATGAAAAAGTTGTAGTCTAAAGGGCTTTCAATAGAGTTAGTTATGTTGAAAGTTTTAATTGTAGCTTTGAGTAGTTATTTTAGTGGAAATTGAATGAGAAAATGATGTGTAGGTGAAGCGCAAGTGGAGCGAGGGAGAGCCATTAGAGCTCCTTAACAAGCTTGGATTCGAGGTGAGTATCACTAACTCACACTAGGAATGTTGTGTTATAATTATAATTTTATTGCTTATTAATATGTTTATGAAGGATTTTAATGTGTTTAAAGTGATTTTGAAAGTAAAGTAATTTTTATAAGAATTGAGTTTAAAAGCTCTAGCCAAAAGTTTTCACAAGTAAAGCTATTTTGTGCTTATAGCACTGAATAGAAAAGAGTTTTCAAATGCCATGTATAAACCCTCAGAATCAGAGATTTTTTTGGGCTACGGTTTGCGATGCAGAAAATTCTGCAATGTAGTTGTCAAGATTAAATATAGTATCTTGTACTACGGTTTGCGATGCAGAGAATTCCACACGTGATCGCTAAGACTTATAGACAACCTCGCACTACGATTTGCGATGCAGAAGATTCAGCACGTAGTTGTCGAGGAATCTCAATAGCGTCACGATTGGTGTCAGTTGAAAATCGCCACGTGACATAGTAGTCAGGGGAACGCATGGTGCTTTTAGAAAAAAAACGAGTTTTGTGACATTTTATGTAATAACTAAATGAGTTCATAATTATTTAATTAACAATCGTTAAATTTCATTAATTGCTTTGAAATTTCATTTGTTCATATTGTATTGTATAAACCAATTTCAGGTACTCGCACGAGCGATTGAAGCCAACAAACTTCTTTGTAAACTTAGGTGGGCATAGACTTGAAAGATGCATAACGTTGACTGCATTGTATTTTTGTTCAACTGAAACAAAATTAAGTACTTACAACATTTTGCATCTTAAAATAACCATGTGACAACTTGTATTAACATATTTTGTAAAGTAAATGGCTTGTATATATTTTATGAGATGAAAGTTTTAGTTAACATTTATAGTTTTGTGAAAATGATGGTATGATGATTGAGATGCATGTTTGTGGAAGAAGTTGGGTTATGACTGAAAAATTTTGGGAGTGTAATTTATTTGCAGAAAAATTTTGGTAACCTTGTGTTTACAGTCGTTATGCTGCCGAATTTTCATTAAAATGTTTTTAGATTTCGAAAACAAAAATGGTTACTTTTGTGGTTTTAGTTCAATTTTCAAATCAACCAATTGAATATAAATTGTAATCAACCCAACCAGTTTTCAAACAATGAGATTCAAAGCAAAGTTTAAACGGGCAAGTTTAGGATTCACTCCGTGGATTTCTTTTAGTAGCTTAAGAGGGTTTAAAATGAGTCCGTTGGAGTGCCAAGTGAGGCATACTACATACTAGCTTAGAGGAAATCTGGTTTAGGTCGCATCACATAAGGTGTCAGAGGTGCTTAAGGATAGGGAGAGAGACGATTCAGTTTGGGTTAGTGTCGACGTTGGATTTTGGTCGACAAGTAATCAATGTCCAATACCTACAATCAATGCGAGAAAGCACAAATATCAAGAAAGAACACAGACAAATACCAGGAATCAAACAAGGAACACCAAACTTTTACGTGGTTCAGCAATAATGAGTCTACGTCCACGACTGTCTGTCTCTTAAATTCTGCAGAGTGACAGTGTATTATTGATTATTTTCTCATCCTATTACAATGATTTTAGCCTCCTATTTATAGGAAAAGAGGCGTTACAGTTCTGGTAGCAATAAATCAGGAAAAGAATTCCAAGTTAATTACATTCCCTAAATAATCGAGAAAAATAAGGAAAAGATTTGTGAATTAATTACACTTCCTAATATGTTTGGATAATATCAGGAAATTACCATAATTATCTCGGGATAAGGTTGATTTGAATTTGAATTTGAATAGACCTTCATATCTGATGAGGAAATCACGGTTTGACTGGGTAACTGCCTGTTTCTGGAAGATACTGCATTTATTACGTTCTTGGATGAGCTGCTTACTATGGCGGTCTCGAGCTCGAGCTCGCTAAGAGACGAGCTGTGCATGAGGCGAGCTGCGGCCTAACTGTGCTTATGGGTCTGTTGATGCCAGCTGGAGAATTTCTTTGAGCGAGCTGAAGAGCTTGCTGGGCTTAGAATCAATATTGGGCCTCATCTGATGGGCTTTTGACTAAGTTGACCTTATCGGGTCTTAAATTGGCGAAAATTGGGCTTCTACCAGTCTATTTATTGAGTCCGAAAAATATATATAATAGTTAGGTGTGTAACTCACTTAATGGTTAGGCAAAAGAGACGGCAACGATGCGACAGCGACGTTGGTTTGGCAGAAAGGAAGAGAGTGAGATAATCGAGGCATCATGAGGGAGAGAGGATCAAAGCTGGTGAGTTAAAAAATGTTATTTTTAAAAATAATTTAATTATTTAAAATTAATTTTATTCAATCTCATATTTCACCAAACATATTATAATACTAATTTATTTAATTTCATACTACACCAAACATATTAAAACACTAATTTATTCAATATGATCTTATCCTATCTAATCAAATTCAATTTCATGAAGATAATCTAATTCAATCCCTTGTGTCAAACAGAACCTTAGTGTATAATTAAAAATAGTGAAACTGACAGTTTAAGCTTGGAAGATGCTTGGGGAGTTGATGTATACACGGACTGCGACCAACTTGCTATAAATTCTTGAGTTTGATTTTCGCTTTACATTATCATTTTGATTTTGTGTAGCTATAATATATAATATGTACATTTATACTTCCGCATTTTCATATAATTTCGAAAAATGTATAATTTTGGTTAGAAAAAATAAATTCCTTTTAATTATTTCCAATCAAGTGTTTAAAGTTATTCTATTGTAAAATAAAATTGTAAAAGCTTAATTTTAAGGAAAAAAAAATGTTTCATTTTTATGCTAAAATAAAATAATTTGAATTTATTTCAAATAAAACCATAAAAATTATATATATTGGTACCGAGTCCGAAACAATTATCTTTTCTTTAAACTAACACCGGCCAAAATTTTATCTACCAAAAGCTCGTTAATACATGCACTGCAAGTCCAATTAACATCACTCATTAATATCAAATTAAGTTAAGCTTAAATTTGCTTAGCGAAATTAACAAAATTAAGAATTATCGTAAAAAATAAATGTTATGTGGCTCATCCATTTATAGTGTACTTTTCTTTAACATTTATAATTAGAATTCAAATTTCATCAAATATATTTACACAATTGAAGTCAAACGTCCCTTTTCGCATGATAGCTACAAAAAACAAAATGTACCGAACAAATTTATCTATGACATGCATCTAAACGGCATAAATTTGATTTATAAATGGAGAAGAAATATCTGAACGTTGGCTTTAGATAATGGCTTATTTGTTTAATCATCAATATCTTTTGCTAGGGGCAACGACAGATTGGCCACAACAAGCCAAAGCCCGTGCGCACCAGGGCAAATGTGATTCTGCAAAAGCGCTTTCATGGCAGCGATTTACCTACAAGTTTTGAGAGCCATGAATTTGATTCGTCCAGATCAGGATTAATTCCACCAAGTGATTTTTGGCCTCCATTTTGGTATGCTTTTGAACTAGTAATATATACCTAAAATATTGGGTATGTGAACCAAACTTCACCTGCTGTGTCACTGCTTCACTCTTCTTCTTTTTTATTTTTTGTAATTTGATTGGAGCAATTTCAAACATGTGAGCATTAACAGGATAGCCCTTTCTAGAACTCTGCTTGCCCATGAAATTGCCCTTTTTTGACAACCCAAGTCGGGTCTCTGAAATTAGATGTCGAATTTGCGATGATGATTCAAAAATTTGCATAGCTAACTTACTCACTAATCAATGTTACCAACACTACTTTTTGATGATAATAGCTATCTCCGTTTAGTCTAATAAGGGTAGTCTGATGAGAATTTCACCAATTATAAAATCGTTACACTTTTTTTTTCTTATTATTTTTTTAAAATAACAAATTACAGCAAGACTCAAAATAAATCCAATTAAATAAAGTAAAATGTCATGACAAGCAACGCAATGTGTTGCCTATGAGTGTAACACTATCTGTTTAGTTATAAAATTGAAACTCACAACTAATGCCATTGAAAAGTATGTGTCATCTCCCTTAAAACAAATTGTATTACCTTGCTAGTCATCAAAGTTGTTGGATGGAAGTGCCACTGTTGATTTACAATCCAACGGATAGTTGTAAAAAGAAGAATATCTATCAGATTTTATTAGTAGTGTCTTGTGATAGCCATATACAGAATTCTCCTACCATTATAGGGGCCTACCCATTTTACTTTGTTGGGAATTTTATTTATCCTAACCAAGAGAGCCAAACCCTATGTTGCCAGTACTAGAGGGACACTGGCTTTAAGCTCTTGTCCAGAGACATGTTTTAGGTGTCTGTAGTTGGTGGGCTCTTGATTGTAATGACTTTAATTGGGCTTCTTACTGGACCTTGTTTGGATTAATTTCGGTCACTTGTGTGTTAAACTGGCTTTTTATCAATTGAATTTGTGCCCCCTTTAATTTGGTTACCCCATTAATATTTTTTTAAAACATATAATTTGTATATACACCCCACTTAGCACCAAAATAAGCCAATATGTTTTTGTTTTATGAAGAAAGTCATTGTGGCTTTTGCTCGTGTGCAAACGAAGCCCATTTAATGATTTCATTGTCATGAGAGTTGATAAATTTTGGTGCGCAGGTAATGGGGCAGTCCATTGCTTCAAATCCATTGATCAGCCGAACTGTCATTTATGGAAATGTTGTTGATTATTTCATTCGTAACCATGACTGATACCTGGATTTTCGTATTTTTATGGATTTATGAATTATGGATTGACTTGCATTCTAAAATTTGATGAGTTTCATAGATTATGATAGAGATGATCATAGCATTTGATTTAGAGAACAACGGAAAACGATCATAAACCAGATGACTAATGTTCAAATTTTGAAAGCATATAAACAAACCCAAATAAATAAATAAATCTTCTCTATTGGCGTTTCTTAAGAGTTAAGCTTTGTTTTAAACTTATAATGGTTCTGCAAGTACAAAGCATCGGACTTCAGGAAGAAAGTTTTTTGACCGGCCAATTGAAATCCACAATCGCGATCACCAACATTCTTAACAAATAAATACAAGGCCTCAAAACATTCTGGAAATGGATCTCAACAAAAAAAAAAAAAAAAAACATTCTGGAAATGAATTAATAAAAATGAAGATGCAACAATTAGTTCATGTTTCTATAATTTTATTTTAGAGTATTTTGTGAATTATAAATTATAAATTAAAATTTGTTGTCCATACAATTTTTAAAAGAGCAACCATCGCCCCACTTCCATTAAATTGTTAATTGGACTCCATCAATTATCTGTTGCCCATAGTGAATCTAAGCGCAAGGTGTTCAAGTTCAATTGAAATTTATCTAAAACCAATAGCTATTCCTACAATAGAAGAGATTTATCTACGCAAATTTGCTTTTGGGTATAGTGGAATCTAAATCTCCCATACTTATGAAGTGCGAGGTACATATTGCTATTCATAATCCACTAAATCTCTTTTTACATTTCAATTATTGTAAATAGTTTTATTAAAATTATTAAGAGGGATAAAATAACTTTTAATTGTACTACAAGCTAATTTTTTAAGAATCCAACATTCTTCTCTTTATTTGAAAAGACAAAAACATGGTTCTCTCTCTCTTTTTATGTTCACAAATCCTAAACATCTATTTGTATTTCTTCTTTTGTTATTTTTCAGTTTATTAATTCTTTTTTTTTTAAATTACAAAGTAATACAGAATTACATGCAATCAAATAAATTTTGAATTTTGTTTAAGGATGATTTTATTGCTGTCCAAAAAAGTTCTACTCACACCTAATTACTCCTTATACCCTTTTTAAGATTTTACAGATTGATTATTGACTCGCGACATCTTATAAAATACTAAAACTTATCTTAAGTAATATTAAACACTTTAACATAGAAACAAAGAGCAAATCTTGTTAGATTTTAATTCGTAGTTTCCTTATAATGACAAATAATTAAACATAAAATATTGAAAATTAATTTATGATTCAATAATTATAATATAATTTTGAATTGTGAGAAATTATTTAAATATATTTTATTCAAACATTGCTAAAACCATATGAGAAATAATGTTCACTCATCCAAATAATGTTCACCCATCCAAAAATTGCAAGGATTTGCAATAATACATCCAAATAATGTGAACATTATTGCAAAAGAACTATTGAACATTGACAAGAACTCACATTTATAATAGAGATTTATCCTTGATATTTTTCTTTATTTTGAGTGACCGATATTAAAAATACTCAAAATATTTCTGATATCTAACAAATATTTTCTATATTTCTGCAGATATTTTCATAAATTTAAAACCTTAACGTTTAATTCCTTGGTCAAGACCATAAAAAGTCAGAAAAATAGAAGAAGAAAGAAGAAGAAGGGGCAACCAAGGTTTGAACCCCGATTCAAAGGCAAAAACTCAAAAATTCATTAGAATGTTCAGGTGTTTCATTCGAGCTTTTCCTCATCAACTATGTTCTTTTTCATGGCCTTTCCTTTCTCGGCTCGACTTTCATTTTAATGGTATTAGTGTTCTCTTTATTGTTTCAAGTGAATTAACAGAGAACTATTTGAGGAAAAAACAAGAAAGTTATAAAGACAAAAATGTTTAATTAGCTTTAAACTTACAAGTTACAACTATTATTTGAAGTGTTGAATCTTAAAATCTTAAAATATATGTTGTGCTGTTCAATATATATATATGTTGTGTTGAAATTATACAAGAAGTGGTTTAATATTAAATTTCTAGCTGAATTGAATCACTTGATTCTTATGTATATCTGCATTGGGAGTTATTAAGAATTTCATTAAAATTAATAATGGGCCAAATTAAACTAAAGTGGAGCGTTTTTGTACTGTTAATTAGATTTAATTTTTTAAAATAAACAGTTTTCATAATAGAAGTGTCAAAAGATGGAAAAAAATATTTTAGAATCAAAATGAAGTGCTTTTAAATTTTTTATAATATTAAGTTTTTCAAATGGACCATTTTCAGAAAAGAAGTGCCAAGAGAAAAAGGTGAATTATTAAGGAGGGAAAAAAACACTCCAAAACCAAAAGCTTACTTATAGTTTTTTTTTTTTTTGTTTTTTGAAATTGCTTACTTATTTATAGTTAAAGAAGCTTTAAAAATAAATAGGAAGAATAAGTCCAATTCGCAAGGGTAGGGATTTTCTTATCTTACATGATTGATCTATAAGAAAAATAAATTTTGCAATTAATAGTTAACAAAAAAATTTATATAATAAGAAACATATATGACAATCCATTTCTTTTTCCTTTTTTATTGTTTTACTATGGATCTAATTTGCTATTTATCCTACCATAAGTATTGTTCAATAAGGGACGTAGTCAGAAATTAACATTAGAGTGGGTTAAAATTTTTGTAAAAATTTCAGCAGAGTTTTATCTGTTTTTATAGCTTTTCAAATATTCAATACACACTTACATTAATAATATTTAAATTCACAAATAATATCCATTATAAATAAAGATTCTGTTTCTCCATTAAATGATTATATAACATTTCAAATATTATAAATATAACAAAAAGTGCATTAAAGATTGTATTTAATGTAAAAAAATATGGAATACATAATAAACCACTAACTAAGATGCATCATATGGTTTTTTTTTTTTTTTTATATCAAACTTATAAATTATGTTTTCTGAAAATAAATTAAAATCAAGATAATAACAAAAATAATGCACTTATTTTATTTAATATTTGAGCACTTTTCAAGCACAGTAACATCATCTTTTCCATTCTAATTAAATAATTACAGGATGCACACATATTGGATAATTTAATCAATTATCTATAAACTAATTAAAGCAACAAGATTAAATTAATTACTTTATCTCTAAATTTTACATAACTAAAAATTACATTTACGCTAAAATTTTAAATCAATATATATAAACTACTCAATTTATAAATTATTCAAATTAATAACTAGATAAACTAATAATTACAATATCTTTAAATTTTTCTTAATTAAAAATTAACCCTAAATTTTTAAACAAGATAACCATTTAAAAATATTATTTTCATAGTAACATACATGAGATCCATTGTTGATACTGACAAAAAGATGAGATCAATTAATGATATTGACAAAAAGATTGAGCCAAATCTAATAATGTAAGTTAACAAATTAAATTTATAAATTTTAAAATTAAATAAAATAATCAAATATGTAAAATACATATATAATAAGGAGTCAACAATTGTTTGTTTCTATTTTAACCTGAAGTAAAAAATCGAAAGCGGAAGTGAGAATAGCAAAGAGAGGTCAGGTGTTGCGCAAAAGTAAAAAGCAAAGAGAAGCGAGGTGTGGCAGCCAAAGCAACAAAGAAGGGCTAGTAATTTAACAGACAATAACAGGTTGTTATAGTAATTATATTAAAAGGATAAATTAGTAATATTATAAAGGAAAAAATCTAAAATAGCTCCGAAAATGGAAAGTACTGTCCCTTTATCCTAACTTTTAAAAATATTAATCAAAAAATCTTTTGCCGTTAACCAAAAGCGATTTCCACTCAAATTTAGACTGGTTTTATGATGAAAACACCAAAGGATCAAAATGATAAAAATATTCTCATTAACTGTTTTTATGGAGAAATGAAAAGTATTTTCTAATTTTTAAAATTATATGAAAGGACAGATATGCCCCTACATAAGCCACTAAAACACAAAAATAAACTTTAATAAAAATATATGTTTGTCCCCTTGCAAATTAAAATTAAATAGTTGATTAAAAATTAATTATTTTATCTAAAAAATTGAGTAAAAACTGATTTTTTTATGTTTTTTAAAAACATAAAAATTGCAAACTGAAAAAAAAAAAAATTATTTAAAAAAAAGATAAGTTTTTTTTAAAAAAAAAAAAAAATTGAAGATCTACAGTTCACCAGATTTTCAACATCCGTTGAAGATCTTTTCTTTAAATCAAAGAAAAAAAGTTAAATATAAAAAAAAAACACACACACACACACAGACACAAGCACGTCCAACCAACCAAATCATGGGTTCGTTGCCACATCCAACCAACCATAAATAATAATATTGTATAAATTCTCAAAAAAAAAAAAAATTGTATTAATTGATTGATTGCAGAGTTTGTAGACCGAGAAAGCACTTTCAAAGACTCATTTCTCTCTCTCTTATCTCTCGCAGCCCACTACTGGTTTCAACTTTTCGTAGAAAACAAAGAAAAAAAATCCAAGGAAAGGTCATTTTCTGGTCAGTAAGCTTCACTTGGATTCTCACCTCTGTCGCTGTTTATGTTTATAAACTTGGAGTTAAGCAAGAGTCCAATTAAGATCTGGTCACCAGCTAGGGTTTCGCTTCATAAAACATTGAGGGTTTTGTTGTGGATTCTGGAAACTGGGATTTGTTGTGTGAAACGTGGTCGTTTTGTGAAGAGGACGAGGGGCGGTTTGAGAAGATCTGAAGGTTGTCAGGCAAATCAAGGTGGTGGCTAGTAGTGGTACTGGTACTGATTGCAGATAATATTTATTTGTTTGAAAAGGTTTTTGCTTTTTTTTTTTTTGGAATGAACGTGAACAGGTGGACAAGTGGTTTGGTTTTTGCAAGGTTGCTCTTTTTCTGGTGGGGTTGATGATCGGGGTGATTTGAGTTGCACCGGGTGAGTGAGAGAGGAAAACGGTAACGGTGAGACGAGTGACAAAGGTGAGAGAGAAATTGAACGGTAGAGATGAGTGACAACTGTCCCACATGAGTGACTGATGAGAGAGTTGTACGATGGAGATGAGTGATAGCTAGTTGTTCCAAAATGAACTTATGAGACAGATTGGCGTTTTTACTCTCAAAATTAAGTTAATTTATTAACGAAATTACTATATCATGTCACGAGAGGGCCATTTTAATTATTATTTTCAATATTAGAAATAATTTGATATTATTTTCAGATCCAGGATAAAGTAATAATAATCCTCCTATAAAAGAAAAATGAAAATTGAGATGGATTAGGTTAGACAGCCTACTCTAATCTACAAAAAGCTCCATCCCTATGTTCAATATAATTTGATAACAGAGAATGCTAATTTAAGGTTATAATGTTTCAAATTTGAATTATTATATTCAGAATTTCGAAAAAGAATCCATCAAACAAACTACTACATATTCTTGATATATAACGGTATACTATTTTCATTTTAAACTTTATAGTAGCGTTTTGATACAACCACGTCAGTGTGTTAAAAGTCAACTTTTGACAAGTTCAATTTGGCAGAGGTTGTACTAGGCACATGCACATGTCACATATGCTTCCCCATGACAACGATGGAAACCAGAAATAAACAAGATATATTAATATCCAGCTCGACCATTTCTTTACTTCGTGATTGAGAATATATTTGGATCGAGCGCTTTCTTCTTGCTTTTAAATATATAATAGTAAATTTTAAAATTAAAAAAGCACCTGAAGTAGAGTTTGCATGCAAAAGACATTTTTCATAGGGAATTTTAGTTTAGAGTAAGGGTTCTCTTTTTAACTTTTTCTCATTACTTTTATATTGTCAACATCTGAATAAAAGGCTAGGATCTTTAGTTTGATTTGTTTTCAAAATCGGAAAAACAATTGACCTTTTTTTAAAAAAAAAAAAAAAAGCAAAGTATTTTTTTAGAATTTTATTAAAATTTTTGTTTCTACCAGAGCAATATTCAACCACAACCACACTTTTATTATAAGCAAGAACAGTTAACAAGTTTACGTGATAGAGCACAAGAAAGGGTACATCATACATGAAGATGTCATAAAAGAAAAGGTTTATGAATAAGAACAAACTTGAATAATGAAATCTAATTCAGAATTCCATTTTCTTCCTCAATTTATTGTGCGTGAACATCATCGCAAATTTTAAGTTTATGTTTATGAGTCACCGAAGAAGCCGCCTAAAGTCGAAGACCCAAAATCCATACCATTATCTTCACCAGGATCACCACCACCACCACCACCACCACCACCACCACTGCCATCATCCATCAAACTATGCACAACATACTGACCTACTTGTTGCGCTGCTCCTTGCTCGAACCCTAGAAGCGCCGCGCTCACAAAAACGTTCCCATTTGCCACTCCAGGAGTCCCAACCAGAGAATTTGCTTGACTGTACGCAAAATTATTCACCCCACCAGGCCTTCCATTTTGAATCTGAAGATATCCTCCTGGATTTGAATTATACTGCTGCATTTGAATCTGAGTTTGAGCCTGTGGCACGTTTGCAGCATTTGATGCACAATCCAAATGTGCATCAAACCCACATAAGCTACAATGATAAAGCCAATGATTAATAGACCCAAGTCGGTGACAAATATTACAAGAAAAAGCCCTAGGTTTATAAGGACATTCAAACATGAGTTCCAGCTTATGAGCATGCATATGGTTCATTAAAGAGAGCGGTTTCGTGGCGCAACGGATGTGAACATCAAAGTTACAGTGAGTGCAGGCTGTGCAGCTGAAGCAGAAGCCGCCGCCGGGTAGGTGGCAGCCATTGCAGGTAAACATGCCGTTTGGATAGGGCGGCGTTCGGAGGTGGGTGAGAGGATGGGAAGGGGTGGGATGGGTGGTTGATGAGCAGGGGCATCTTGGTGCACGACAAGTGCAGGGTGAAGTTGCAGTCCGTGCAAGCGTACATCCACCCAGAGGACTGCGGCTCGCAGCCTGAGCATTGAGTGGTTAGGTTTTGTGGGTTGATCAATTGCAGACGATGAGGGTGACTGAAGTGATGGATGATCGACGGTTCGTCGTCTGGCCTCCTCATATTCTTTTCTCTCAGTTTCTTTCACTTTCTCACACTTTCTAGAGAAAAGCTAGAAAACAAATTTATAAGAATGATTTAATTATTAGAAAGTGATGAGGAGGAGAAGACTAAGGGAGGAACAAGAAGTCCAACATGCAGTGATGTGCAAGTGTATCTTTTGTTGTGATCTATCACGCGTAGCAAAATTTGCCGTATATATAGTATCGTCACGACTGGATTTACGCAAGAATTTTTCGACAGGGAAGACCTTGACTTTGAGAAGAAGCTGATCGAGTCAACTTGAACGCGGATTGGATTTTTCTCATCACATTGGTAAGCCACAGTCTTTTACTTTTCAAGCCCATTTCATACGCCAAAATTAGAAAGTTCGTGGACTGCATAGAGTTCTTATTTAGAGAAATATTTTTTAGTGATACCCTTTATAAGGTGACTTCTGGTATTATCTCTATATCAATAGTTTTAGTTTATATGATAGCTATTTTGGTTTTAACACAAAATTGCCCTTGCATATAAAGAAAAAAAAAAAAAACATTTTCTGCTTTTTCAACAGCAAAGACACTTGAAAAGGAGAGAGAAAGAGACATGACGAAAAAAGAGAAAAAACAAAAAGCAAAACATAAGATTTTAGATCATTCTTCAATCCATGAGATAATGTTCAACAACTGACCCGAATCTAGTCAAAAATTGATCCGAAGTTAAATTTGCAATTCGGGTCGACAGCTAGCCCAGTTCAGATCAAAATCTGACTTAAAATTATTATTTCACTTTGGGTCATTAGCTAACCCAAATGACCAGAAAGTTATATTTTTATTTCGAGTTAACAATTGACGTGAAGTTAAATTTGTATTTTTGGTCAACAATTTACTCGAATCAGTTTAATGACTTACCCAAGGATAAAATTTCCTTCAAGTTTTGGTTCAATAATTAAAGTTTCGGGTTAACATATGACCTAACATTGGGTCAACCCGATGTAGGGTCATGTGTTAACCCGGAGTTTAATTTTTTTCCCCTTTTTTTACTTATTTTTTAATAACTTAATGGTAAGTTTTCAAATTAAATTATAATTTTCACTGAAACACTAACATTTTTCAACACTCAAATTTCTTCAACTTTTTTTTTTCAACTCTTCTTCCACTCGAAAATAAAAATGATAGGAAACTTTTATTTTGTTTGAGTAAAATTGTGATAGAAGATGGATTAATGTGAGTTGATGATATTATTTGCTGATGTGTGTTATTCATTTTATTATATTTTAATTTTTTGTTGGTAAATAATTGATGAACTGTATTAATGAGATGGCTTGAATTTTGTTAGGATATTTTGGGTAATTTAGGGTAGTTTTACAACTTTTTTGAGTGAGAGGGTAATTATGTAAATAAAGTTCTTAAAAAAGGGTATTTTACTAAATTCCCTTATTTTTATTATTGTTGCTGCTCTTGTTGGCGATGAGTGCAAATTAATACAATGAGGGAATTGCACAAGACCCCCCTAAGGTTTGCCAAAAAATAGATGAAAACATAGTTATCCTTTTATTACATAAAACCCCCACACTTAACGTTTGACTTTGGTCAACTTAACTGAGTGAAGGGTATTTTGATCATTTCCCTCTGGATTCATCAGATCACATCTCTCTCATCTCACCCACTCACCATCACCATCACCGGTCAACTTCATCACCTCCCACCCATGATCAAAACTCTTCAAACATGTTCAACAAATTCAACACATTTCAGAATCATCAATAACAAATCAAACTCAAACAAAAGAATCATCAACAAACCTATTCACGAATCCAAACATCTCTGGATTCGAATTGAATCCAGATTTCATAAATCTGGATTCGATTCGAACCCAGAGATGTCTGGGTTCGGTTTGACGAACCCGGATGCCTCTGGGTTCGAAACGAACCCAGCATCTGGGTTCTTAAGAACCCACATCTGGGTTCGAAAGAACCCAGATGCTGGGTTCGAAAGAACCCAGATGCGAACCCAGATCTGGGTTCGAAATGAACCCAGCATCTGGGTTCTTTCGAACCCAGCATCTGGGTTCGAAACGAACCCAGATGCTGGGTTCGTCGAACCCAGCATCTTGGTTCGTGGAACCCAGATGAACTTTGGGTTCCACGAACCCAAATGAACGAGAAAAGAAGAAGAAGAAGAAGAAGAAAACAAGAAGAAGAAGGGCGTGCGAAGGGGCGGTGGTGTCTGGTGGAGAGAGAGAGAGAAAGTGGAGATGGCAGCCTGATGGTGAGTGGGTGAGATGAGAGAGACGTTATCTGATGAATCCGAGGGAAATGACCAAAATACCCTTCACCCAGTTAAGTTGACCAAAGTCAAACGTTAAGTATGGGGGTTTTATGCAATAAGAGGATAAGTATGTTTTCATCTGTTTTTGGGTAAACCTTAGGGGGGTCTTGTACAATTCCCTCTTAATACAATATAACATAAACTCACCTCTCCTCTCGCCTTTGCAGTGGTGGATTTTAGAAGGGAACACTCCCTAAGTTTTTGAAATGTTAGATAGTTACAATTTATTTTTGTAAAATTGTTGCTTTGGCCTCCATTGAATATTATATTACTATTTACTGACTTCCCAATATAAACTTTTTTAAGCTATGTCTCTTCTCCTTTATATTAACTAACACCGAATCTACAAAAATTGCCTGATTATACAAAGCCATTTGCAAAACAGTGATGCTATTAACTATCCATTAAATATCTTTCTACACTCCATTTTAAATTTTTTTTAGTTAATGGTAACTGTAACCTTAACTAAAATTATTACCAAAGAGGAAAAAAATTCAAAATCACTACATTATATATATATATATATATATATATATATATATACACCCATATATTAATTTTTTTTATTTCAATTTTATATCTTTTTTTTCGCATTCATAACACCTAAAATATCTCCCTCTTTTTTCTCACTATTTATAAGTTTGCTTGATTTATGGATAATAGATGCAATCGAAAGCAAATTTTGAAATAATAGAGAATTATTTGTAAATAATAATAATAATAATAAAGAAGTAATGTTTTTAATAAACTTTTAAACCTACATTACGTTGTAAGTATGTGAAGTAAAATATTAAGAATTTTAAACTACTTGCTGTATTGAAATTTTACAAAATACGGTTTGATATTAATTTTATTTGTTGAATTAGATTCATTGATTTATATGTAGTTGCTATGAAATTATCTATCAAAAGCTTTTTCAAATAAAAAATAAAAATTAAAGAAGAATTTCACCAAAATTAATATAGAGAATATTAAAATAAAATGGAATGTCTTTGAAAGTTTTATTAAATGAATTTTTTCTTAAAATGATATGTATTTATAATTGAAGTGCCAAAAGATTGGAAAAAAAAAGGATAATATTGAAACAAAAGAAAGTGTCTTTATAATTTTTTTGAAATTCAAATTTTTAGATGGTAGTGACTTTGAAAAAAAAAAAAGATTGTAAGAAGAAAATCTTTTTACGAAGTTATCCTCTTATTGAAAGAACTAACAAAACTACCCAAACTTTTCAAAATACACCTAATGTTGGAGAAATACAGATGAAGCTGTGAAGAAAGTTAAAGTTCACACAAAAGGAGCTCAATACATTAGGATTTGTTGCATTGTTTGACACATATTGTGGGAAAACTAAAATCAATTTTTAGATGGAAAAAAATAGTTAGCTTTGTGTTGAACAAGATTCCAAAACTTGCTACCCACTAGTTAACTAGCAACCTAGCGAGTAACGAGTAATCGGTAACTTGATGAGTAATTGACGAGTACTTGAGAAATACTGTTTAGCGGGTAAATTATAATTGTTGAAGTTTGAAAATGTAAACTGATATTTTTATAAACATCAGGGGTCATGATAAAATTATCATCACCATATTTAAGTACGATTACACAATAAACAATTCAACTTCTTTCAAACCCTCATTTTCTCTCTCTATCTCTACCCCCCCCCCCCCCCCCCTCCCCTTTCTGCTTCGGTTCTCCCTCTTCCTTCTCTTCTCGCATCCTTTTTCTCTCTGTAGCACGCCATCGCCGTCACCATCACCGTTCAAGTGCGCCATTGCCCTTTTCCATTCAAATGTGCCATCGTCATCGCCATTTTGAGATCAAGAACAATCGCTGTCACTAAAGCCAAATAGTCCTTCACTCTCTCTTCATGGTTGTCAGCCATTTAAAATCTTTTTCTCTCTCTTTTGCGACGACCGTTCAAGTCTCATTCTCTCTTCCTTCGTGTTATCGACGACCGTTGTGTTCTTCCCTTTAAATCGTCGCTGATGGTGATCTGTGAATAGTTGATTCTCTTGTACATAATTTTATGTGTGTTGCTTGTTTTACTGGGAATGATTTTAAGTTTTCATTATTTTTGAGTGATATTTGGGATGATTTCCAGTCGATTTTGTGATGAGTGAACTAGCCAAGTCAACCGAGTTGGGCCAAGTGTCCACCTCCAGTGAGCAAAACCTCCAATTTGGGGGTTCTCGAATCAATGAAGTGCTGATCTGCGATAACCTGATAAGAACTTAGTGAAACTCGCCAAGTTTTTAAACAATGATTTTGAATGATAGATTTTTTTTTTTCTAGTTAAAATTTTTGGTTATTAGGTCAGCCCTCCTGATATTGAGTCAGTTTGACTCTATGCACACGATTTAGTTTGGTTTGACATGATATCAAGTTAAGCCATCCCAATGGAAATTTTAGCATCAAGTTGGCCTGACTTGATGTAAAAAAAAAAAAAAAAACATTTCAATTATATTTTGGTCATATATCAAATATACTTATCGGAATGACATGATTTTTTATATCTTGGAAAAAGAATTTATAGGTCTACAATATAAAAATTGTTTAATTCCAATGTTTTCATGATCAAATTTAGAAATCCACACAAACTCTCACGTTTTGATTCCAACATTTTTACTTTCATCCCCGTTCTCCAAATTTGAGCATGACTATGTTGGATATAGATAATGGTTGTGAGACATGACATTATAAATCTATGAATTTTTTTTTTCAACAAATTAAGAATTGTATCTATCTCAAAATATGACCAAAATATGATTATTGTGCATATTGCTTTGGGTCAGGTCAATATCAAGTTGACCCAATATCAAGTAAGCCTAACTTGATGAAAATTTTAGCAGTGAATCGCCCTGACGGCCTGACCCAATATCATGTTTAGTCTGGCCCGACACCCACACACACGCAAAAGAACAATTATATTTTGGTCATATTTTAAGATTTACTTATCGACTTGATACAATTATTGATTCGGTTGAAAGAATATTTATAGATATATAGTTTAATATTCACAATTATTGTCCGTAGTTAATGTATTCATGGTCAAATTTAGAGATAAGAATAATAATATCATAATCAGAAAGTAAGAGATTACGTAAATTCCTAAATTTAAACATGAAAACATAGAATCACAAAATTAAATTAAATTGTAAATATATGAATTCAAGGGTTAGGCTTGCAAGGTTTTTCAAGAAAAGAGTAATTTTACAAATGGCTTTATATAATAGGATAATTTTACTAAATTTCCTTTTTTTTTTAATAATATTCACTACTTAAACTAATTAAAATGTATTAACTAATACAATACAATCGAACTGCCAATCTATATATTTTATTATTTTAATACATTTTAAACTCATAATACAATGCAACACAAGCCTCGGTTTTTAGGCTTCGGTATGCATATAAAATATTATCAAAGCATTCAGTGGTAACTAATGAAGACCAATACATTGTATTTGATTTCATTTATGCAATTCAGTGGTTACCAAATATCTTGTAAATATTGTGGTACAGCACCCTTAGGCTTACTTATTTTGACTGTTAAACTCACACAAGAAAAGAAAAATGTTGGATTAATTTGAGGAAATCCAAGCCTCCGGTTGACTCTTATTTGAAAAGTGTTTGATTAATGTTATTTCTCTACTTTTATTAATCAGCATCTCCTCCTTAAATAAGAAGGTTATAACGCACTTTGCCATGAAGATAGGTAAATATTAAGCAAGTAGATAAGTTGCAATTCAAAAGAAAGTACAAGAAATAACTTGGATCCATTCAACTTTAGACTTGACAAATTATTTAGACTTATTGAAAGTAGTAAATAACTATGTAACTTTAATCTTTACATATTGTTTGAAAAGATAAATAGAAAATTACGTATTATATCTTTAAGATATTAAAATAATGCATAAGTATCTTCAAATAAAAATGAGTATTTTATTTAATTTTTGTGTCTTTAATGCGCTCTTCAAGAAGACCTTTATTAAATTTATTTTCACTTTTCATTTATTTTCTCCATTTTCTATTCCTCACCGTATCCTATTCACTGGTTCCACTCAATTTTTGAACATTTTTATATTGCTTTTGCGAAATTTATGAACAGAAAGTGGACATGGTGAAAAGTCCAACCCAACTCAAAGTTATGTGCATTCTATTTGAACTTTAAAGTGGTTGACAGTTAGACTACATTATATTATGTGTCGAAATTTGATTAAATGATACCCACTATATTAGATATTGTGTCCTATGCATTTGATCCATCCTAAACTCTTTTTTTAGATTTGATAATATAGTGCCACTCAATCCACAATGATCAAGATTAATTTAAAAAATACACTTAATCAAGATTTGATAATGACTTATTAAATTTCTACGGTTTTATGCTTCAAAATAAAGAAATCTAGGGTTTTGGTTTATCTACAGGACCAAGGCCCATATTCTCTTTCCCTCCATTTTTGAATGAAAATGATAGAAATTTTTTTAGGATTCCCCACAACAACTCTCTGAGTACCATAATATTATTTGTTCGACAGTAATACTAATAATGTTTTTCTGTCCCCCCACGGAGGGAAAAATTAAATATTTCGAAAAAAGGGATGAAGAAAAGTTTTGCCATTTTTTCCATTTTATACGAAGCAACTTCTTTGGAGTCAAAAGAATTATACGAACGTGATCCACCAAATTGGGACTGAATTTCCAATGTTGCTACAAGTTCACCACGTGAGCATCATTAATTGGGCAATGGCAACCATAATGTTCATAATATCCTCCATTTTAATGAAACCCCAACTTGGAAGCCATACAACGGAGAGTATGATTATGGACACCATAGCTGTACTGTACCTTCTTAGAAGCTTTTATGCTCTTCCATTTATTGTGCTCCAAACAATTTAATTGAAGCCTTGTATAGAAAAAATTATTCTCATATATTTTTTTGACCCTAATTTTGTTCTTCTATAATGATCAAGGTAAAAAAATTAAAAAAAAAATTCCATTGAACTGATAAAATTATCTCATATGTTACAAATACAGTAACGTCGGTTAGATAATTAAGAAAGAAGATACGGCAAGCCAATTTTCCTTGATGATTTCTTACTAGGAAAAAGCCAATGATATTGATTATCATGAGAATTTATTTTCCTTAAATATTAATATACATTTGGATATAGGTGAATTGATTTATAATTAATTAATTAATACAATTTACGTTAACCTCTTTTAAGCCTTCATTAGAATATAAACCGATCCTATTCCTATTGCATTGATTTTGGAACGTATCATTAGCCCCTTTTTAACATTTGAAAATTAAGAAATGTGTCCAAAAAAGATTCAAAAGCATTTCGGTAAATCAAAATTTTGTCTAGATTACAGACTAACAGATTTTGTATTTAATTAAACCACTTGAAGGAGGGTGAATGAATTTACCAATAGAAAGTCACCAAAGTCTTAAAACTTAAGAGAACTAATAAGACCACTAAAAGATAATTTTTTTTTTTTTTTAAAGCTGACACCAAATTAGTCAAAGATTTGTTGAAATTTGCCGATATCAAACACAATGTTAGAGGTCTATTAGAACATGTCGATATCAAACACTACTTGCACGGCTCCATTATCTACCCCTATAAACACTATTTACATATATCAAACATTACTTGCACAACTTTGATATCGATCAGAGATCTACTCGAGACCTGTCATTGTTTGCATGGCTTCGTTATCTACTCCTACAAATATTGCTTTCATATATCAAGCAAACAACTCCGTTATCTACTCCCATAAACAGTACTTTCGTATATTAAACATTACTTGCACGGAGTTGTCGGCACAATCCTATAAATACTACTTTTATATATCAAACATTACTTGTACAGTCACGACTTTGTTATCTACTTCTATAAATCCTACTTGCATATATCAAACATTACCATTCACTCAATAAGGGGATAATATTGTATGTAATATCAAACCTCTAATTTGATGAGAATTGAATCTTCCAATATTTATCCGTAGGTACAAAACCAGTAAACCACCTGCTAGGAGGTGTGTGAAAATATTCATGTCAAGAGTTCATTAACTATACCTTTTAAGAAGTTCTAAATTACCTTGCATTTATATGGTCGAGTTAAAGACAAGTTACCATCTCTGTTTTAAGTTCAAGTTGCTTCAAAAAAGTGCAAATCCTGATAATAAGTTGCATAGTCATTATTAAGGCTGACACAGATTATGCTAAGTCGTCCAAGTTTCAAAAGTTGAGTTATAATAATGCAGACAAATTGATAAATATTTCTAGGAAAAGTCTATTATCCCCCCTGTAGTTTAATTAAATATCCAAAATCTTCCTTTTCTTTGAAAATTTTTTTACCTGTTAGTGGGGATTTTGAACATTTAATCAAACTATAAGGGTGATAATAGACTTTTCCCATATTTCTAAGGTCATCCCTAGTGTTTGAACACCAAATTTCATATTATTTTAGTGTTTACATCAAATTTTCTTACACTCCAATGTGTGTTACATCAAATTGATGTAAATTACATATTTAAAGAATATTCTATATATAATTCTTTAATCAATATATATTACAAATTTAAAAATATATTAAAATATATTTAATATTATACTCATTTTAAAAATCTCAACAAAATATTTTCAATGATATTTTTTTATAATAATTTAATATGTATTTTTAATTAAATTAATTTATAAATTAATACCAAATTTAGTGTTATGAACAGTGTAACATCAAATTTTGTGTTGTAATGTTCATTAACACTAAAAATTATCTTGGAATACTCAAATTGATGTGTATGGCGGAGCTTGGGAATGCACTAAATGGTGTTTCGTTGGAGAGGGTCTAATATTAGTCATGGAAAGAAAAAAAAAATTAAAAATTAAATAAGACACGACTGATAAAATCACACTATATTTCAATTTGGGATAGAACTAGAAAGTTATGTTCGAAGAAACCATTGCACTAAAATAAATTATTGAGAGAAATTTTATATATTTTAAAAACAAATTTTTAATTTTTTTTCGAGGGAAGAGGATCCATGGAACCATGGGTCTCCCCCACTTTGACACGGATTTCAATGAACTAAAATCTAAAATCATCAATGATGAATCGTGAATATATGATATGATTACATGACATTCGTAGACATTTTTTTTTGTCTTATTATGTGAAAACAGGCTAATGAAAAAGATGAATAATACAATTTTGCAACTTTATTTAACAATTATTCCATGAGAGTCAACTAATCTGATCTTTTGTTGAACTTCGAAAAGATTTGATAATATGGTAACCGTTATTAACAGTATAAGATAATTGGACAAAAAATTATATCAACATTGAACCTACGCCTAGGTAGGAAATCAGATAAGTGGTTTACAAATGGTGATCGTGTAGTGTGGATGACCATTAAAATCTAACATAATATATCTTCTTCTTCCAGGAAATATTCCCTTAAAAAAGGAAAGGTTGAAGTCATGTCAGTCAAATGAAAAGATTTTCCCCCAGAAAATGTAAAGGGCAAATGAAGCTAAATTTAAAATTTCAAGTTCAATCACTTATAGATTATAGTATGTGCAGAAGGTGGTGGAGCCCACATTGACATGAAACCCCCACAACTGTCCAAATTAAACTGTCAATTTCTGGCCCCTACCTTTCCCCTCCTGACTTTCAAAAGTCATGGTCCTCTTCAGTATGACACATGCACCCATCGTAAAGAGCCTAAAAGTGGTACCAATTACTTTAGTTGATAAGATATTTTGTAATAACGTAAGTTACCGTAAGATTGAATCACTGAGTATCAGGACTCCTTGTTTAATTATGAAGCTAGCTAAAGAGATAAGATTGATTACAACAAATAGTAAATATAATTTCATAAATTCATAAATAAATAAACTCAAAAAGTTCATGAACAGAAGTCAATGCCCGAACCATACAATTTTTTTTTTTTTTCTAGCTGTGTTTGTGAGTTGTGCAACGATGGTTGAATAGGGAAGAAAAAACGGCTGAAAATGGCAAAAAAATAAAAAAACACTCAGCAAGAAAAGACACGTATGGTGCGTTCTTGACTCCTTTTAAGGCTCTACTACTCTTCCAAAGTAAAATTGCAAGAAACTAAAAGGGAGTTTTGTAGGGGAGAAAAAAAAAAGAAAAAGAAAAAAGAATTCAATAAGTTGGTGTGGATTGTAATGAAGTTTGGCAGCTAAAAACAGGAAGCAGTAAATAAGCAGCTTCAGGGGCCTTGATGGAATGGCATTCAACGCACCCCAACTAACCACAAATACTTGTTCTTCCAACATTGAATACCACCAGCAGCACACAAGAGAGACTCTGAACTTTCTCTGATGGATGCTATTTAAGGATGGCAGAGAGAGAGAGAGAGAGAGAGAGAGCAAAAACAGTTGTGTAGCAGTATTGGCAATAACAGAAGCTGATAGATCATCAGGAACTAGGACAATTCAAAGCAGCCTTAATTTGCTGGACAGTGGTGCCGATAAGGTTATTAACAGTCGTCACCGACTCCAAATTTAGCTTTGCAGCTGGCAAGCTACTCACCAGTATCTGAAATGCTACTGTAATCAGCGAACCACTAGACCTAGTGCCCACATTCCCATGTGTGTTCGAACTGGTCGATGCCCCGTCTCCTCCTCCTTGGTCAGGACGTCCATCAGGAGAGATGGTGAAACCTGATGGCAGCAGTGGAATGTAGGAGGGATCCTCACCGCTCATTGCTATGTTTATGGCAGGTAAGTCAACCGGACAGTATACCACGAGTGACCCTGAATTGTCTACGCAACTCTCCTGGAGTATTAACATGTTGTTTTGACTTGTGTTGAAGGCCTATTTCATGAGAACGAAAAGCTTAGCTATAAGTACTAGTCAGATGATCACAACAAATTCAGGATATGAACGAAAATGAGTACAATAATATCTTACTCGAAGAACTGAGATGCAGTTCCCAGGATGCGACCCATTCGCGATATGGGCAACTTCTTGGACTGCATTGCCATTGGAGAGTACATCCCACTAAAAGTAAGCAAAGAGGAAAAAAATAACAGTAAGAAAAGTTAGAAACGATGGATCGATCACACCATAACATAGATTATTATTCAAATTGAGATACATCAACATATACCTGAGATCGAGTTCTTTCATCCTTGAAGAAATTGAAGACATTTTGGGGTGAGACAGGGAGCCAAAATGTTGTTGCTGCATTAAGAACCACACCGTTAGGTTGTCCAGGATCCGTGCTCTTGTGAAGCGTGACACGGACACCTACTTCATTCAAACCCGAGAGAGAGGTCCATCGGTGGCTGTTTGATGTGCTAATGCTTGTACAGAAACTACTAACCATCCTTTGAGCAAGTTTCATCATGCTCCGTTTGCCATCAGGCGATGGAATTACTGAAAAAAGTATGAACATGAACATTTTTAGGCACTTAATTAGAAAACTGACATCCAACTAGAAATATCGAAAAGATTTACCTCCTCCAAGATCCCGAGTTGAACTCCCTGACACCATTAGACAAGCAATCCTCTCGCACATTCTTTGAAGAGTGGCAAGCCAGCGATCAGCTCCAAATGCCATACCACTGTGAATAAGATCTTGATAAAGCCGATGAATGGGAGAGCTGTCTTCAATCTCCACATGTTCCATCCAAGTAACCTATATTGGAATATGATCACATGAAAGTCAAAGACGATAATCTTACTTTCTTTGGGTGCATAAAACCATATAACAAACGGACATATAACAAAGAATGCAAATGATTCGATTCAACTGACAACCTTAGAGTACCCATTAGGCATGTCCTGAATCAAGCATCCAGAAGGAAACCTATGACACCGACATTGAGAAGCAAACTGGGGAAAATCATAAGAAACATTGACTATTGCCCACAAGCCTTGCTCAATCTGCTGACAATAACGGAGAACGTAAAATTCCCGAGTTGGTACCAACGGCGAAAGCACCTGCAACTCCTCATACATCTGCGAAGACAGACCATTCATGTAAGACATCACTCATGCTAACAGAACATTTAAATTAACGAAAGTGACCAAGTGCTTGGGCTAGTGAGTTAGGGAAGGTACCAATTGCAGAGAACCACTATGACTACCCAACATGCCAGTTGATATCACTTCAATTGTTTTTGCCATTGAAACTACAGTGGGAAATAGCTCCACGCATTTGTTCTATAAACAAATTCAAAATCAACTTATCAGTCAACACAATCAGAGCCCTTCAACTATAAGCAGTCGAAGCATGAGTAAGAAGAAAACTCACTGAGTCCATAAACATGTCAACCAAAGCCAAGCCATTCATGATCACAACCCCAGATTCTCTGGATGACTCTATTCTGATATTGGGATTTTTCAAGTGACTGCTACCCCTAGGAAACATCCTCTCATAGCTATCCAGATTAAGGACATCTCTACCGTCTGTTGATGACTTCAACCACAAGGGCTCATTGGTCTGCAAAAGCCTAAGCAATTCCTCCATTGCATTTGCTGCTATATCTGTCATCAAAGACTTGTCCATATCTGATAAAACTATATGTTGATATGGCAAATTTGGCATAGTTGAGGAACTTCCAGGAAGAAGATCAAGATCAAGCGAAGGACCACCGCTCAACCCAGATGGGCCCCCAAAGCTCCCCATAGTTAAATCCAATGAAGAAACATGAATAGGTTGCACTGGTGGGAGCTGTGAAATTGGCCTCCCTATGTACTTAGCAGCGATACTTGAAACTCTATCAAGCTGAAAAACAAACCAACAATCAAACAAAACACAAAGAAAGACATGACATAGGTGCAAACACAGCAACTACTAGTCCAAAAAACCCAATAAACAACCTCCTCTTTCAACTGGGCATTTTCCATTCTCAACTTCTGTTCATCGAAATAAGAATCTTCAGTGACAGGAGGACCACCACAAGAAGGGCAAATGACATTCTTGAGTGCTTCTCTAATTGCTATGTTTTCACATCGGATCTTGTCGTTCTCCGCTCGAAGAGCACTGTTATCTGCCCTCTCATGTTGTGCCTATATAAAGTGAACATTTTTTTCCTTCAAAAAAAGTCTCCATGAAGTGACCAACAACAAAACATATATAGTTAACATATACCTTCATTTGGGTCCTCCTGTTTTGGAACCAAAACTTGATCTGACGAGGAGCCAACCCCAATTCTCTACTCAGCTGCAACCTCTGCTTCTCATCTGGGTGTGGACACTCCTTGAACATTCTTCGTTGTATCAACCAAAAACCCAAAAAAGAAAAACGTCAAAATTCAGTCTTTTGAATCAAAAGAAAAGCACCCAATACAAAAAAAAAGGACAAGAAAACACCAAAAAAAAAACACAAGAAACAAACTTGTTGGTGTAATGCAAATGGCCTTACGATTCAAGCCTCTGAATCTGGTGGGCAGTGTGGCGATGGTAACGCTTCTTTCTTCCCTGAGAATCGGAACCATCATGGTCCCCACCAGACCCACTTCCTCCTCCACTTCCAAACTCCATATACATAAATATATATAATAAGTATCTGCGTGTGTATGTATATATAAAATATATCGCCTTCTTCCTGCTCTCGGTACCCAGTATATTCAAAGTGTCTGTGATTGAACAAGGACTATTCCCATTACTAGTGCAAAAGAAACGAGAAAAGGAGAGGCTTTTTAAGACAAAAACATTCGGTTTGAGTTCTCTCTAGTGAAAGGAATAGGTACAGAAGATTATATTAGCAGCATTTGAGAAAGAGAGAGACGGGTTGGAGAATATATGAGAAAAATGAAAGCAAGAAGTAGCATGATTTGAGACTTGAGAGAAAGAAAGTTATGGCCTAAAATGAGAGAAATTCAGAAAAATTTAGGCTGTAATTAAGATACAGAAAGAGAGAATGAGGACCAGCCCACAAACACCTCTCTCTCTCTCTATATATATATATATATATTTATTTATTTATATATAACTTCGCTACAACACTGACTAGTGACTATAGCTAATAAGCCACTACCAAAATACTAGAACAAAACACCAACTCTCTCTCTCTCTCTGGCTCCGAAGAAGTGCGTAACTGAAGAAGGCTTTAAAGCAGAGAGAGAAAGAATAGTGAAGGCTTTAAAATCTTCATTCACCAAATTCGAGAGAGATAGAGAGAGATGCTTTTGGGTTCTCTCTCTGGAATTTAATGTTGTTTCTTTTTTTCTCCCTTGCTTGGGCTAGAGTCGAGAGTGGTACACTACACACGCTCACACACACACATCCAGGTGTGTACACAACTCAAACTTAAGCAAGAGAAAATCGAACGTGCCTTTATTAGGACCGGCTTATCGCCGGGGATTTTGTATTCTTTCGCTTAATTTCACTTGCCTCCCCCGCGCCATTTAGTCTTTACCTTAAATACACTAATGCCCCATTGATTTTTCCATCCATCTTCACATTTCTTCTCAAATTTTGAAAACCATATTGCTAGAAATGTCAACTTTTATATTCATATATATATTAACTATTATACCTAACCAAAGTTAAAAAATAATTATATATTAATAATAACTTAATCACAATAATTATATTTTATATTAAAAAATATGATATCTTGTATTCTATTTTATAAATTATTATCATACAATATTAGAAAGCTTTCTTAAAGTTTTAACAAAAGCTTTATCATAATTGTTTGTGATAAATTTTACTAAATTTGTTTGAAAACAAATTTTATTTGAACGTCCAACAAATTCTCATATTCATTTCTTTATTGAAAATATAAAAGATTTTCATTTCTTTTGTGATGAATTTTAAATACTAAATAGACATATCAAAATTATAATATAATATTTATGAAATTTTAAGAAAATCGTTCGAAACTTTTCTTGAAATAGATGTCAATTTGTAAAAATTAAGTGTATTCGGAGAGAACATGAACATTTTTTAAAGATATCTATATTTATCTTATTTTATGAAATTATAAAAATTATGATCAAATTCCAGCATGAAAATATTCGAAACTTGTCCTAAAGTTCTATAGTAAAAATAAAAGCTCTTAGTGTATTTAAGATAAACTATAGGGGCACAACTGATAAATAAAATAATATATTGTATTCGCGCCGGGTCCGGCGTGTTATTTCCCGATTGAGGACAACGTGTAATGACAAAACTAACCTTTTTGCTATGTTTGGGGTTTTGTGTACAAAAGTCAATGCTGATACCTTTTTGGATACCGCACTTCTCTCCGGTTACCTCTCCTCCGTTTCGTCCTTTTATTTTCTAATGTCAACCTTCACACCTCTCATTTTCAATTTGGTCAAAACATGTTATTTATATATATATATATATATCTTTTTTTTTTTTGTCCAAAATTTTCTTTTAGCGGTGCTTCTATTTTATTTTACAAGCAAAGAAATTGTGAAATTTAACAATTTAATTTATAGGAGAGCAGAAACTTTTTACATTTAACATCAGCAATTTTACATATCCCAAAAAGTTTATTCAAAATTTAACGAAGTGTTTTTTTTTTATTATTATTATAATTTAAACATACAGGCCAAACTAACAAGCCAACAGAAACAAGCCAGCCGACCTAACAAACCAACAGAAATAAGCAAACAACAGGGCAGTAACCATGCCACAACTAAGTGCTTGTTTGTTTTTTTTTTTTTTTTGTATTTTTTTGAGATATAACTAAGTGCTTTTTTAATCATATATTTTTCACCACATGTATTTGCTCTTGAGAGGACCACCTAATTGTAAATTATGAATTGTGATATTATAACCTTTTAAAATTCATCCCTTTTTCATCAAATTATATCCAATATTTTTATCATATGATATGTTTAATTGGACGAATACAATAAAATATAATAAAATGTTTCATCTAGTTATCTAATAATGATAAATTGATTGTTCTCTTAAAAAAATGATAAATTGATTATCATATGGTCAATTTTGTGATAAATTTTTTAGGTTATCTACATATTTTTCGTTTAAAAATTATTACAAAATTATAGATGTATTTTTTTTATAAAAAAAGAAGTTAAATATTTTGATAGTTAGATTAAATATATTATTTACCCACTATTTGTATATATCTATATATATGTATGTATATTATCTTTATTAATCATTTTTGAAACGCACGTGTCATGACATGTATATATTTTGAAAAGTATGGCATATATATTTTTAATGTTAATGGTTAATGTAAAAAGGGCAGAGGGCAATAGTATAATGGAAGGTCATAGTTAGGAATTAGGAGCTACCTCTACAAAGTGCTGATGTGGCACTTCCATTTACTCATTTTTAAGTACACGTCATCATGAAAATTTACAATGGTGGACCCCTACTCTTAAACTCTACTCTCAAAATCCAACCAACTCTCTTTCTCTCTCACAGCCCCTGTCTATCTATGTCCTAGTGAAATGGATTGTGCACCATTATTACTATTATTATTATTTTGAAGAGAAAAAAAAAAAAAAACCAAAAGCGATATTTGTGTTAGTTGAATGCAACGCTGCATGAACAGGTGGGGGATTCATTTGTGGTGGTTGCATGGCGGAGCTACTCCCCCTATTATACCCGCATGCCCTTAGTTAAAAGGGACTCATTTTAACGCGTCATTTTATGAACCGGATCTTTAAGGATAAACTTTTGTTTTGAAATATTAAATATTTTTTGACGTGCTAATGAATCTTAAAATTGGGGGGTAAAGGATACTTGATGAAAAAATGTTTGCCATATGTATTACAAGCTAATAAACAGATAAATTTTCATAGGAGATGAAATTACATTTAAAAGTTTTAATTTTACGAAGTATAAACTATTTTCACATGTTTTAATTAATTAATAATATACAACTATAGTTTTTTTTTTTTTTCAACAAATTTCTGGGGTGCCAAGGTTCGCGACCTCCACATTGTTTCATCCCATATAATATTCTTAAAATAATATCAGATTATTCAAATATTTTATCTAATTAATTTAATTAAATTTATAATGTACACATTATTTATCGCATCATGCTCAGTATTATAATTATAATTTATTGATCATATCATTTGAATAAAATATTTAAATAATTTAATATTATTCATATGATTTTAATTTATTTTTTTGTGAATGTATTTTTATTGGTAAATAATAATTAATTTACTGGTACAAAAGCTATTATTAATATAAGATTGACTCGTACTTTCTGGGTATACATTATTAAAGCGATAATAAAGAAAATTTCTTTCTTTTATCTTAATTCTCAGAAGTTTTCAAAATTAGTAATGCTAATTATTTCACCTTTTTTTCCCATTTTAGATAAAAAAAAAATCATATTTTATATCACTGGTCGCTATCTGACTAGTAAATCCTGCACTTGAACAAGTCCCAAAAACATAAAATTAATGAGTTTTACTGCCAATAATCAAATAATTATATAAGTTTCAAAAGCATACAGGATTTCTTGATGATACAAAATAAGTCTTGAAAACACAAATAAACCACTCTCGACCATGGTAATAAATTTTAAATCACAAAATAAATCTCGAATATATAAAAAAAAAATCTTATTGTAAACTATATTTATTCAGAATGTTTGTTACCAAAACATCAAATTATATAATTTTCAGTTCTAACATTCATGAATATAAGATTGAAAAAAGCTAGGTACATCATTTAAACTATAAAAAACCAATCTTGCAAAAATGTGAGACATGATTAATTTTCTAACGTTAGACCTTGCTAGGTCCGTCTATATAATAGTAAATTTGTTTAGATCTTTGTTATACCTAGTTAAATATGGTGTTGGAAACATGGAAATCATGATTTTAATAGAAGAACTGAAATTTTTATAGCTATATATATCCATGTATTCGAAGGCAATAAAATGGAATAAAGAGTAAGATGGAATGAGAAAAGCAGGAGAGAAGTTTTGTAATGGAATGGATTTTTTGCCATCAAACCTCACTTAAATGACACGATACAAAATAATTTTGGATGCCAATAGAGAGTTTTTATGAGGGAAATAAAATTTAATTCCGAATTTATGGCTACAAGCTTTAGTAAAAACTTTATGATGTGCAAATTATATAGACCTCATATACAACTTAATAATTAAGTTCCCATTAGAAAGGAAACCTGATTTCCCTTTCCCATCTATAAGAAATTGAGTTTTCTTTTCTTATTCTCTTTGCTTATTCTTTCTTTGATTATAATTTGATTCATTTTTATTTTTATTGTCGGATAATAAAGATACCCTCAAATTATTGTGTCGGTGATATTCCTTGAATAAAAGGATAGGGTAATATTTTCCCAATCTACTCATTAAAAAAGAAAAAAAAAATTTCTTTGCATTTTAAGAGTTGCAAACCATTCCAAATCTAAGAATTTAGATTAATTATGTGCTCATCTAAGCTCAAATGGAACTTGTGTTTAATAATTAATACAAAAGTTGAAAATGAAAAAGAAAAGAAAAGAAAAGAAAAATCTTAACTACATACTATGATAGTATAATTGTGCTATAGGATCTTTTAAATGACAATCGAGTTGAAGACAGCAAAAATCCAAGTCTTGTCCGATTACATTTGGAGCTTTAAAATAATAAACGTTAATTTTTTGTCAAACTCTTATGTGGTGTCCTTTAGGAAAAAAAAAATTAATTATCAATAAAATATTAACATTTAAGTCACCTAAATGGTTTAGAAAGCACTGATCAATTAATAACGAGTACAGTCTAGCATATGGACAAATATGAAAGACAATGTATTATTTAATTTGATTTCAGATAGAGCTCCTGGGTTTGGCATTATTGACAGCTGAAACTAATGAGGCTGAAATTGCTACTTGGGACTTGTCTATGGCATTCAATACTATTAAATATAATATAAGAGGGATAAAATTGATATTAATTTGATTCATGTGACAAGAGAAATTATTATTTAACATCCTTTGGCATTTTATACTTCATAAACATTGATTTATACTGGAATAAAATGAAAGACATATGATAACAACCCTTAAATGTTAATAAGTGTGTTTATATACATGGATAAGGAACTCTCTTGATCCAATATCATTGATGAGCTTTGAGAACTCTAGCTAGTGAGATGTGATAATTACTATTAATACATGGTTGAAGTTTATTTATTTCTTAAATGCAAATTAAAAGTCTATATTTGATAAAAACAACTCTCAACTTAGAATATATATATATATATATATATATATATTGTAATAGGGTTACCTGATTAAAAAAAAAAAAGGAAGAGGAAGAGATATAGATATATTAATTTAGTACGAGAAATTAAAATTTTTTGTGTTATTTGTTTTTTAACATGAACAATGCATTTGATTTTTTTTTTTTTCATCTAAAATGAATTTTTTAGTTTTATTTCGATGCAATGAATATCAGTGAATGTTTTCTCATAGATTTTAAAATTTACCAATCATTACCAGTCTGATGCATTTATATTTCTTTATTGGCTAAATGCATATCATGTAATTGAACAGTTTTATTAATTTTTGAAATCTAAAGCGAATTTAAGCAAGACAAAAGTTCACCAAACCATATGAATAGATTGATTCACCTAGAGTGATTTTGTATATCTCATGATGAATCAATATCGATATACTTGATCACTTGATACCATTCAATATCATTTATATGCATTATTAAACCATGAAGGGTGATTGATTACAAATGTTTACAACTAAATTTGTTATCCATAAATATGACTTTTTAGTTTGACCAACTTGTCAAAATAACAATATAAAAACTTTGATAAGATGACTTCGAATTAAATGATAACAAATAGGGATGTTAGTAACTATTAAATCTAAATTAATGATATAGAAGATAAAAATTTTAACAATAAAAAGTAAAAATTAGATTACATTCAATTTATCTATTCATAGTTTGTGAGTAGCTTGTTTTCTTCTTCTTCTCCATTTTTTTTTTTTTTTTTTTGCATTAATTTGTTTTCTTTTTTTTTTTTTTTTTTTTTGAAAGTAAGCAAATTTGATTTATTGATCTTAGTAAAACCTCCATATTTCCATAAATATAGATTTCATTCTGACATTTCTCTTTTAAAAATCAACTTCATTGTTGATCAATCAGCTGGATAATTCTTAAAATTTAAATCTAAATAGTTGTAATATTAGCTTTTAACTATTTACTTTTTCCATTGATTTCCAGCTTACATTATTTGTGTAGTTTATATATGTAGTCTGTGTTTTTTTTTTTACTGAGATCAACCCAGGATGCAATCGGGATCAATAACAAAGGCGTTGTAGCACGATCCAAGAATCAACTCACAAAAACTAGAGAGACTAGTCCGTAAAGAGTGGCGGAGAATTATTCATAATAATGTGAAAATTTTGGATGTAGAAGCTTCCACTCCACTTTAGAAAAGGGTGGTTAATGATCTAACCATCAGACTATAACTCAAACGATATATAATCTATTTATTATTATTTTTTTAAGGTTAGTACAAGTTTAATTAACAATCGGGATCACATAAGATTTGATTTTAGGGCATGATTTGGGAAATAATTTTCATACGGAATGAATAATCTCATACATAGGTGAAAAGAAAGATCCATATAAAGTTGAGGGCGAGAAATCCATATAATTTATCGGGGTGGTGGGGTGGATGGATTGCACAGTATAGAACCCGCGATCCCTGATGCCGGGCCCAATGCTTTAAGCCATCATGGCATCTGCCCAGCTACAAGTGATCTGTCTATTACTGAAGATAATTATATTTCATATATATATACATAAAATAAAAGTAATTCTAGTAAAAGAAAATTTATGTGTCCAAAAAGAGTATGAGAAATTCAGAAAATAAATTATATTTTACATGTATCGGGTCTAAAAGAGAAAAAAAAAAAAAGAGAGAGAGAGAGAGAGAGATCGTATCTAGTGGAGGAGCATACATGTCTTGTCGATGGTACATATCGTGATGGTGAGAGTGATGGAAAGAGAAGGATGTATGATATTATATTATATGATATGATGATCATCGGTGATGATGAATGATGTGGGTAATATTACGTCAGTGAAACGACTGGGCCCGCGCTTTCGCTTGACATGTTTCACTGAACTGTTGGGCAAGTGGGATACCATTATTTATTCGAGTTAGGCATCAATCCTAAAGAGTTGACGAGCAAGTCTACCGGTTAAATAACAGTTTTTTTTTTTTTTCTTTTCATGAATGTTTTTTTTTATCCAAATTAAACACTAATCTACTTTTTCAAATCTGAGAAGAATAACTATTTTTAAATAAAAACACACTTGATGAAAATAAAAAAATTCAAGAAATATTTACTTTTTAACTTCGGTCCCAAAAACAGATTATTCCTTTTATTTTTTTTAAATAATATTTATTTTCATCTAAATGAGATACAGAAGACACCATTGTCTAGAATTAGATTTGATTATTTTAATAAAATTAAATTAGATTAGAGCAATTAATATAATGATATATTGGTGTAATATGGAATAGGATAAAAATAATATAGAGATTGGGATTAAACTACAAAATTATGAATAAAATAAATATATTTTATACTTAAATAAATTAAATTAATTTTAAAATAACGTATTAAATTATTTTCTAAAAAAAAAATTATAAATTATAAATGACAATATTTATTTTATAATTAATAAAAAATATTATTTTTTAAATGATTAATAAATATATTACTTTAATTTTATAAATATTTCAAAATATTTAATATATGAATAATGTTATATTACTAAAAAAATATTTGTTTAAATTTATTGTTTAAATAATATAATAAATTTATATGTAATTATCACATCATTAATATACTATCTCAAAAATTAATGCGGTAACTATAAATTAGCTAGCAATATTATTTTGACAAAAAATTTTTGATAAACTTTTTGAAATTGTAACATTATTTAAATATATATCTAAAAGAAAATAAATAAAAAAAAATATTAAAAAAAGGATATGTCTCTTGCTTTTTATAGGTGTTGTGGCGGGTTTGTTTTAACCTACCACATCACGTTAAATTAATGAGAATGTGACTGACTTTTTAATCTCATAACTCGTGTTAAAAATGGAATTGAATTGAAAATTGTCCGAACTTAGTCCAATTCCATATTCCAAATGTAGCCTAAGGTGGCAGTTCAAATCCTTTGATTCTATTTTAATTTAAATTAATTATAATAATTTATTTAAAACAATCTTAGAGAAATTTGCGAATGAAATACTAACACGAGATTTTTTTATAACATCAAATTTGTATTGGTATAAATTTTCTGAAGACCAATGAAGTATAAGTGATTTAACGAGAAGCTTCTTTGATATATATATATATATATATATATATATATATATGATCATTTTAATAAAGTTGTGAGTTTAAACTATCCTTTATTCACTAAACTCATAAACTTGTATTTTTTTATAACCAACAAAAAAAAAACTAGAAGATGAAAGATAGACAAAACTTGATCCAACTTCCTATTAATTTATACGATCATTCACTATGTTAGGGGTTGTTTATTTTTCCACTTATAATTTAATGGTATTGAATTATGCCCAAGGATGGAGTGAGGATTTAGAGGGGCCAAAACAAAAATAAATATTTTAATTGATGGATGTTAAAAAATAAAATTTAAAAAAATAATTATAATATTGTTTAGTTTTATTACAAAAAAAAAAAAAAATGGAACTCATCACTCTCTTGAATCTTGACAAATCATTTATAAAATTGGAAATTATACTAAAGTTTTCTACAATTTCCCTTTCAAATGATCAAAAGTTCATGGAAAATAATACTACACATAGCAACAGACCTAGAAAATTTATAAAGGAAGGCATATGAATAAAAAAAAATAAGAACATCTAAAATTAAGATCATAATAATATATGATGTTTTTATGAAAAATAAAGTTTCATAACATAATATATTTTAAATAAAATGAAATATACATTATACTTAAATAAAGCAAGTAGTCTTAGGGGTTGTTTGTTTTTTTATCTGAAGACTAAACAGTGCTGCTGAAGACTGAAGACTGAATAGTTACTGAAATCTGATAAACATGTTTGTTTTTTTTTTTCCTTACCTCTGAATGTATAATAATCTTGTTTGTTTTTTAAAGTTCAAATTGTCTGCATACTAACAATTTGACATTTATATCCTTTTATTATTAGTTGTTAAATAACTTTATTTAATATGATACAAATAATTATAATAAATTATTTAGCAAATATAAAAACATTTATATATATATAATATTTTGATTCATTATTAAAATAAGATGAATTATTATAGTAGAGTCAATTAAATTTATATATTCAAATAAAAATAAACAAAATTGTCTTAAATTGAATTAACCAAAAACACTAATAACATAGTGAAGCTTTAATAAATAAATACAATATAAGTTACTCCACAAGTAGATTATTAAAGAAAATCAATAAAGATTCTTACTGAAATTTGATTGGAGAAATATAGTAATCTAGCTATAGAAAAATTTGATGTTGAGATGTTTAGGGTTTTTATTTTTCAACATTTTTTGTTAAAACGTTAAAAGAAATTTGTATAATGTAAAACTATGATAAATTTGGAAATATGTTATTTTAGGAAGGATAAATTTGGAATGATATATTTATAAAATCATTAAGTGATTTTGTATTTAGTGAAAAGTCAAAAAATGTAACTTTTTTTTTTAAGTGGTTTTTGGGTTGTTTTAAGTGGTTTGACCACTTAAAAAAACAAACAAAAATCTCTTAATTGGTCTAATTAAGCACTATTAAGTGTTAAGTGTAAAAAACAAACAACCCCTTACACTTAAAAATCCAAACGTATTACTAAAATAAATAAAAATGAAAAAAAAGAAGTAACATAAACCATTTAAAGTTATAATTTTCCTCAATAAGTTTTGTACCTTGAAATCGTTTCATGATAAATTCTCTACCAATTTTGTCGAAAATATTATTCTCCACATACGCAAGTTATAATTATCATTTAAACATTAATCTTCTATTCGATTATATAATTCAGTCTTTACAATATAAATACTCTATCAATGGTAATAATTGTAATATGTAGTAATAATACCAATATCAAGAGTAAGTAAACTAATGAAAAAACTTCTTTTTTTTTTCTCAACCAATTTTTTTTTTTTTTTTGGCCAGATCTATAAGGTTATTTAATTTTGAAAATTCAATGTTAGAGCACACAACTGTAATATAATTCTCAAGTTGATTTTCTAAGTGTTAAAGATTTTAATAGAAGAAAACTCTTGCATAAAACTAAGCAAATTGAAATACATGAAATTGATTTTTTGGATAAAAATGAATAAGTTGAATTAGTTTTTGTTTGTCAATGGAGTTTGCGTGGCCAGTAAAAGCAAATAGTATTTATATATGAGAGAATATGTACTTAAATAAAAGGAAATATTGTAAAAAGGAAAATATTAATTAATTAGGGGTAGGACAAATACTAAGGGTAGAAAAAATAGGCATAAGAAAAGTAATAAATAAAAAGTTGATTATATCGAAAATGGAAGTAATAAACAATAGTATTTAAAAAAAAAGGGTAACCATAAAGAGTAAAGAAAAAGAAAAAAAAATAAAAAGAGCAACGTAACAGATATACAATAAAAAAAAAAAAAAAAAAGGAAAGAAAAATACATCTGTTACAAAAACCAAAACAAAGTCAAAGTCAAACCACAACATTTTATGTAATTGTGAGACAGTGAAACCAATACAAAGAAAACTTGATTTTATTTTTTTTTAATAAATTTTGGAGGGCATGTGACCCATCTAATCTGCAAATGGATTCGTATCTAATTTCATATTATTGCGATGTTAGTCTTTAATAAATTAACAAAATAATAAGTATAAATAAGACAATTTTTCAAAAAATTTATTAATTTACAATCTCAAACTTAACAAGTTTGATTGTAATAACCAAGATGAATATAAAAAATGTAGAGTAAAAATTAGGAAAAAATTCATTTTGGTTCTTAATTTTTTAGAAATTGATAATTTTTTAAATATCTTTAAGATAATATACCAAACATCCCTAAATTTATAAAAAAACTCATCATTTTAGTCTCTACCATTAGTCAACCGTTGGTCAAATTGACAGTAAAAAGGTTGAAATGGTAATCTTACATTAAAATTTCGAAAAAATTTCATTTTGGTTTCTAATTTTTTAGAAATTGATAATGTTTTAAATATCTTTATGATAATATACCAAATATCTCTAAATTTATAAAAAACTCATCATTTTAGTCCAATTGTTAGTTAACCGTTGGTCAAATTGACAGTGAAAAAGTTAAAATGGTAATCTTGTATTAAAATTTCTCAAGGTAACACGTGTGTGATATAGAAAAATTGAGATATTTGAGAAGAATATTAAAGGTAAAAAATTGGAGTCATATTTGAATTTTTTGTACCACTATGAGTTAATGATATTTGAGAAGAATATTGGAGGTAAAAAATTGGAGCACAAAAATTGGAAGATCAAAAAATGGACAAACAAATTAAAGAAGAAAATTGGAATATTTAGGCAACAAAATTGCAACCACCAACAAGTAACAACACTCCCTTTTAAACTCATTTTCTTGTTACTGTTGTTACCATAAAATATATATATATATATTAAATTGTTATTATTTTAGTTTTATGTGTTAAGGGCAAAAATGTATTTTCCTTACCCATCAAAACCTATCAAATCTGATGCAATAAGTAATTCATTCACTCAACATGCAACATAAAATAATAATAATAATAATAAATTATAAGAGTATTTTAGTCTTTTCAATTCTGATTTGTTTTTATATGGAATGGTATAATGGTCTTTCCAAATATCTTACATTTTAATGCATTAGGGGTAAAAAAGTACTTCCAACAAAGTAGGGGTAGTTTGATTTTTTTATTTTCTGTTAATATTAACTGTTAAAAAACTGGTCAGTAGGATTAAAATGATGAATTTTTAATAAATTTAGGGATGTTTGATATATTACATTAAAGATATTTAAAAAAAAATCAATTTCTAAAAAATTAGGAACCAAAATGAAATTTTTCTGAAATTTTAATGCAAGATTACCATTTTAACATTTTTACCGTCAATTTGACCAACGGTTGACTAACGGTAGGGACTAAAATAATGAATTTTTTATAAATTTGGGAATGTTTGGTATATTATCTTAAAGATATTTAAAAAATTATTAATTTCTAACAAATTAAGGACTAAAATGAAATTTTTCCTAAAAATTATTGCAACCATATAAAGAATATTGTATAATATATTAATAATAGGAAACTAAATCTTTATATTTAAGATAAGAATGATGAATTTTTTTTTTTCCTTTAAGGTGAGGAGATGAGATTAAATTTTAAAAAAAAAACTACCCATTTTTTGTGTTTTATAATTAAGTAAGTGTCTAACCATTTCTATCAAATGATAATGTATAAGAATGATGAAATAATTAAAATATCATCAAATAATAAAACAGAAGCATTTTATGTTTTTACGTAAAATCTAATTTGATATATGTGTTTTTAATTATAATCATAATAATTAATTGAAATTTAATCTTATATATTTTACATTAATAAGGAAAAACACAAATTAAATTAATAATAATTATAATAATAATAATTGGCTAGGGCTTGGGGTGCCATGGCGTCTGTGGGCACCCCACAGGCCCGCCACTGATTACACTCATCATCATCATTATTATTATTTTCTTTTTCGGTGGTCAAACCTAAATGACAGGGATCGACATTCATAAGTTACATTTAATTAAGCAAAGTGACAAAATCAATATCGATCAAGTATTAACTCTTATCTTATGTAAGAGTTGTTTTTGCTATTTTTAGAAGAAAACTAATCACTTTTATTTTAAAAAATAATTTCTTTATTACTCACGCAAAATTTTATCTGTTTTAAAAATAATTACAACAATTTAATTTATTGAAGCAAAATAGTAGGAATAATTTAATTTAATGAATGTAGAAAAAAAAAAAAAAACTTAGAATATTGTGTTGGTTTTTCCCGTTTAAAATCTCAGTATGCTTACAGTCATTGATTTTGCCTTCCTTTTATTATTATTATTATTATTATTTTCTTTTGAAAAACCATGAGTTAAATCTCATAAAACAATGACAAACTAACTAAATATTGATGTTACCGGCTACTCTTTACAAAAATAATTCCAAACTTCCAAAAAAATTTGAAACGAAAAATCTTCCCCTATTAATAAAATTCAAAAACCACTATCCAATATATAGTTTGATGGTATAGAACTTTCATTCAATTTAACAATGAGTCGAGTTTGAGTAATTATGCCATAATTGACATTCTAAAAATAAAATTTAAGAAAACAACTGAATTAAAATTTTGACAAGTATACACTATTTTAAAACAACAACAATTTGATATTGTATATTTTGACTCTCAACTTATACATATGCATAAACCGTAAAGGACTGAAGGGTTTAACCGAACAAATGCACAAATAATATGAAACACTTGTCTTATCAAATCTATTCTCCAAATGTTGGATTTCTTCCCCTCATTTGTTGTCATTGCTTACGTTTAAAGAAGGTTGAACGTTGTGGTGCACAAACCTACAATAGTAAATGAGCTAGTTAAAGCATATGTTTCAGCATTAAATATAATTAGGTTTGATGATTTAATGATTCAAAATATTTATGGTTACATAAAAAAATTGAATAATGAGGAAACTTCTACATGAAAGATCTATTTATTTATTTATTACGATGATAATTTATCCACATACTCTTATTACAAAATATGATAAAGTTTAATTTAATATATTGGTATTATATTGAAAGATACATATATCGGTGCTTAAGTTAATAAACAGTCGCTCACCTTGCTCTCCGCCTAAATTTGACTACACATTGAATTTTTATTGGACTTCATGATTTAATTATTCAAATGATTTTCACAAGAACCCTTCTACATTATTAATCTTCCAGTGATAATTTATCCATATCTATTCTCAATATTTGATTTACACCTTCAAACATGTAACTTGTATATATATATATATGTATGTATAGCATAAAGATATTTAAGGTAAAGTTACATGTTTTCCCACGCACACTTCTTGACCTCAAGAGGAGTTGCAATAATCGATTATTTATTTATAGCCTATAACTAATATAACTGTTAAAAAAATCAAATAAGCATTTTAATTCTCTTTTATCTATTTTCATAACGAATATAGATGTTAATATACATATTTCTTTTTTAGAGATATAACAAATTTCTTATTTGAAGTTTACTAATTCATGTCAATCAATTAAACTCGACTCATTTAAATCTTACATACATGAAGGTTTGTTTTTTATTCTTTATTTTGTTTTTTAATTTTTATCTATTTGGTATCATGTTTCAATGGCATAAACAAAATTTAAGGTATAATTAAAGATTGCAAGTCTTCTTTACTTCTTTCAAATTTGGGTGTTGTGTTGCCTGATCAACCCAAGATTCGAAGGCTCCCGTTCTGCTTTGTTGGCGCACACCTAAACTCATCAAAATGTTTTAAGCTAGCAAAACAGGCAAAATAAAGAAGGTTGTCGACACTCGAGATTTGGCGTCTGTACGTACGTATATATCCGGCCGATTTCAATTTTAAAAGTAACGTATATTTTATAGTAAACATGTATAATTTTTAATATTGTTTTTCTCTATATTTATTAGAAATTAATGAGTTTGCTTATAAGTCATAGATAATAAATAAAAAAAAGGGGTTGTTGGCATCTTTGTATGGCAATTTCAACAGTCATTTAAAGATCTTAATAACTTGAATGCTACTCAAACCACCGAAGACATATATATATATATATATATATATATATAAAACAGAGAGAGAGACTTTTTATAGTAATAAGTCATAACTTTTAAATTGTTAGGATCATCAATTAAAATAATTCATTACATTTTTTCTCCTCAAAAATTTTTTCTTTTCCATTTAGTTTAGTTGTGATGCATATTTTTTTATTGATAGTCATAAAAATTTAATAAAATTAGGACGCACTGATCATGAAATTATTATTATTATTATTTTATATATATGCCTGTTTCAAAGTTTATTAACTAGTTAAAATATCTTTTTCGGAACTAAATATAGCTATACTTTATGATTAATTAATTCAATGATGAAAATTAGTTTTCATATTTATTAATACAGTTTTAATGTGTGATTTGAAGATAGTTTTAAAAAAGTATAATGTGATTTATACTTGAAGTTTAGAAAGTAAAAATTACTAACATTAAAGTAGATAAAATTGCGAGAAGTCTTAGAATCGAATATACCAGAGCTTGAATGGTCTTTTTTTGGAAAAAGAGCTTAAATGATTTTGGTTTATATATTTTCTGTGTTCATATTTAAACCAAATTTTGAGATTTAAAATGGTTTTTTAATAGAATTGATGAAATCAAACATTTTCCTTTTTTTTTTTTCCTTAAAGAAAATAATAGCATTTGTAATCGTGAATTAATTAATCTCCTCTACAAGTGTGTTAGTTTATAGCATTAGTTCATCAAAATAATCTTATTACTGCTCCAATTTAAATAGCTTGTCATGGCTGAAGAAGTTGAAGTTGTTTGCCAAGTAATCCGTTACTTTGTACTGTACATAATTCAATCATTTTACTTCAAAAAATGATATAATAAATTAAATTAAACATAAACTTTATCTATATATACATACATATATATAACGATAAAAACCTAGCCAACTGAATTATGATATCTATGGATTAATATTACCATTAATTCTATTGCTTTTTATGTAATCTATATATGTACAATTTATTTCTACCTTTCTTAACTTTTTATATGGATTCTCTAACTTCATATAAGAGATCCAAGTCTGAACCTTGCTCGTCCGAAAAAAGCTACTTCATGGTATATTTAATTTATGTAAATTACATTTATAATAAAATCCAAATTGGTTGGATATAATATATATCAATACTAGTACTGCAGTGACAGCATTGCAAATCATTACAGCCTAACGAATATTAATTAAAGGCAGGTCGATATCACCGTGTGCCTTAATATTAGATCAAATAAATACCAGTAACAAATCATATATATGGTTCAACCATATTGGATTTTAATTAATTCACATATTAATTTGTCACCATCTTTCAACTATACATTGAGTTATTCATGACTTCGATAGTATAGCTATATATGCGCTGCTTTAATTAATTATCATACAATTTTTTTAATAAAATTTATTTCTATTCCATGCATGTGTCATGAATATTCTATCAACTTTATAATATATATATATCTTGTCATCCACAGTGAGAAAATAATTAATAATTAACAATGTGAATGCATGGCTTATAACGTAGTATAGCCATGGCATTTATATACACGAGCTAACAAATTTCAGAATCCATTATTTGTTTGGTATTCTCCAATTTAATTTCCCAGCAGCTAGCTTCCATTATTGTTTTTAGCTGAATTACATGGTGTGATATAACAGAATTAATTCACACTAGCTCACCTGGAAGTTTGGTCGGTTTTTGTTTGGAGAGAAAATGCGAGAGAACAACCCTTCTAGAAACTTTTATAACAGTTATGTAAGAATAAAAGGCAAAAAGTAGTGTGAAAATTACAAGAGAATTCCTTTTGAGTTTCAAATAAAAAATTTAATTTATCAAATCTCTATCATCCATTTTGGAGATTAATTTGAAAAATAATTAAAAATATAAATAAAAATTAAAAATTAATCTTCATCCCTAAGCTAAAATCAAATTCATCAAATCTTCTCAATCTCTCCTCCTTACCGCCACTCTCCTTTCTCTATTGAGATCGATGAGAGACTAGTGAAAAGAAAATGGAGACCAAGAGACCGAGATACTAACGAGAAGAAAATGAAGCACTAATGAGAACTGAGAGACCAATGAGAAGTGTTTAGGGGGACTGAGAGATCACAACATCCACTTCTAATTGCCGTCGTCCTTCTTTTCCTTCTATCTCACTTTAACATCCAGTTGTCGTCCTTTTCATCATCTAGGTTTGTCAAATCCAAATGAACACTTCATCTTCATCGAGGTTCAACAAAGCCAGATAAAAGTTTATCTGGGTTTCAGATGAAAATGTTGATTTTTTTTTTCAATTTTTGTTTTTGATTTTTTTTTTTTTTCAATTTATGTTGTTGAAGATGATTGATAACTTTGAGATTGAAGATGATTTTTTTTCTCAATTCTTGAAGATGATTGAGTTGATGACTGATGATTTAGAGGTTGAAGATGGGTGGACGATGATTTTTTTTTGGGTCAGATGGGATGATTTTTTTAATATATTTTTTTAACGTTATGGAGATCCAAATGTTTTTTTCCCTATTTTTTAAAATTCCATTTTTGTTTAAACATTTAATTTCTACCGTCCATCACTCTTGAATCGTGAAGATCCATCAATTATTGTTTTTGAAAATTTTCTATTATTTTTATTTTTCATTTTAAATAAATTTATTTTTAACTCTATTTTTCCTTAATTCAAGAATATTATATATATTTTTTAATTTTTACTCGGTCAAAATGGTCAACTGGCTCAAAACAATTTCCATTTCAACCATCAAAAGCAAATACGGTCTTTTACTTAGATTTATACTGTTATCTATAAAAATTAACGGACCTGAGCTAACGACAAGTGGGAAACTTGTAATAAAACTAAGATGTTTGCTCTGCCTACACATATTTTGAAATTAAGTAACTAAATTATAATTTACTCTTTTTTTTTTGACATAAAAAATCTAAAGTTTTTGTTTAGGGCTAAAATAAATTTTTCATCAAGCATGTGGTTAGTTTTACAGTTTTCCCAAAATTATCAAAATAGTCTTTTAATTGTTGCACTTATTAAATTTACTTAGGTATGACTTTTTCGTTTTTACCCACTCTAAGGCAAAAATACCCCTCAACCTTTTGGTTGACATAAAATAAGGAGAGAATAAGAAGAAACAGAAAGAGAGAGAACATAAGAAAAAGAAAATAGACAGAGAAAAATAAAATGTAAAATAAATCACGTTAACGAAAAAAGAAATCCGAGAGAGAACTACAATGGACCTTAAGAAACTATAAAGAAAGAAATCCATTTTTTAGTATGTTATGGCATGGAACTCTAAAATTAAAATTTATGATTAAAAATAATAAATTCAAAAACAAAAAAAAATCGATCATCATCAATGATTAGATGGAGGAGATCATCATCTCCTCTGTTTAATCATAGAGGACATGATCTCCGACAACCTCCTTCCATGGAGGAGATTGCAATCTGCTCAGACAATGGAGTGAATCTGATCCATCACCAATGAATTTGTTCTCTTTAATTTTATTAATTTTTAGAAAAAAATGTTCTCATTGTTAATTGAAAATGTAAGCAAAAAAGTAGAGAAGAGAGATGTATTTTGAGAACATAAACATCAGGGAGAGTAGGTAAAAATAGAAAGTTCCATAGTCAAAACGTGCTCCTCAACAATTTCCTCAAAATACTAAAACGTATATTCTCACAAATCACAATCAAATACGACGACGTTTGTATAGAGATCATAAATTCTTATTACTACCTTCCTGAAATCTTGCGTGGTAATTCCGTCGATTGTAATTAGTGTGGCTCTATCCTTTCAACAATTTACGTTTAATTTGAGTATTTGACAACTGCTAATAAATGGATGTAGACGTTATACTTTGTTGAGCTATATCACATATTTCTTGACTTGGCAAATGTTGATGAACACTAAAGAATGTCTTCCAGCACATGAATATTTATTGTATATGCCAGAACATTTAATATAAAGAAAATAAAAACTTAGTTATTAATTTTAACTTCAAATCATGACTACTATAATAGCTAAAATCAGTAAGTACGGCCAATACATGGGTTGTAAATAGAGTCCAAAATAGCGTCTTACATGTTAGGCCTATACTTAGTCCAACCCAATTGAAACCCAAAAAAATTTTATTACCTGGTCCATTTAAAAAAAAAAAAGAAATTTTAATACCCGGTTAAATCTAATCAAGTTAATGTGAAAGTTGACCAATTAAATATGGGGTTGACTAATTAATTATAGAGATGAGGATCAAGGCAACCGATCATTTGATCTCAGGTGATATTACAGCTTGATAACGGTCACTTTCCTTTTATAAAGCAGAAACAACCATTGAGAAAAAGGGACATCTTGCTACTTTACCGTCACTTTACCAAATTCTCCACTGATGCTCAGTAAACATCTCTATCGTCATTATTACACGACATCATCTTGTATTGGCAATCAAATCACCATCACTCATCGTATGCCCTACTCTTAGTCATTTGTTGTGTGCTTTCTCTTAGTATTTTTTATCTATCTTCGATCATAATTCTAACTTAAATGTCAGAGTGCTTTTGATCGATACCAACCCGATGTCAACGTAACCGAGTGCACCAAGGTCATCCCTTTTAGTTTATATGGTGCTTGCACCTCCCTTTTTGGCTCATCTTTCTCCTCTCTAGAACTAGAAGCACCTGAAAACTTCAATAAGTTCATTTCATGCATAGTAGTTCTCTATCTTGTTTTATCATGACCTCATTTTAACTTTAACTAACTCTTGGTTTCTCAAATTTCATTCCGTTTGACTTTCAGAACCCATATTTTGCAAAATATGTGTTTACTTTAATTGGAATAATCGAAATGAGAATCAAAATTATCTAAAATCAGAATGACTTGAAATTGGAATTATTCGAATAAAAATAATTTATTTATTTCAACTGCAGGAATCAGAATAAAAATCAGCAGTATTTTCATTAAACTGTTTACTTTACTTTGAAATTGAAATGGATTAATTATAAGTTACAAAAATGCTCTTGATTAAAATTATGGATTAATTACAATATGCAAAATAGTATTTATAGTTTTTTTTTTTTTTTTTAAGAAGAGTATAAAAGACTTTTTACATTAAATTTAAGAATGAGAATGAGATTCTCAAATGGGGTGAGAAAATGAGATTCTTATTCTATAATCTCAGATTAATCTGGGACCCACACTTGTATTCCTATTTCGGAATGAATTTTAAACAAGTAAATATTATTAATAAATCTTATTTCTCATTTTTATTTCCTAATTTATGAAATAAACACACCATTAGTAAAAATAAAGGATGTGAGAAGGTGAAGAAGAAAAGGTTGAGAGAAATAAATGTTAAAAAAATATTAAATTAAAATGGAAAGAAAATATTGAAAATCTAAAAATTAAAATTGAGACATATTGGTAGATTTAAACCATTAGGCCATAAAATTATGTCAAAATTTATGTCTCCCGATCTTTCACATATATATACGTATATATATAATGCTTTTATAATTAGGTACACTTGATTTAAAGAGTGGGGACTAACAAATCAAATTTATCTATTGCATTTGAATTAAATAGGAGAGAGAATGTAATTGATAAATTTGATTTGTTGATCCTTACTTTTTAAAATCAAATATGTTTGATTATAAAACCTTATATATATATATAATAATTTTACCATCCTAAAAAGTTATGATGAACTAATCAAATTCATTCATTAAATTTGAATTAAATAGAAGAAATGATTTTTTTAAGAGAGAGAATACAATAGATAAATTTGATTGATTCATCTTAACTTTTTAAAATTATGAGACACTGATGATAAAATTATTATATATATATATATATATAATTGTGAAGTAATTTAACATTAATATATGATATCTTTGGGAACCAAGCAATATACATAAATATTACTCTAATGTTAAAATAGTTAATTACTTAAATTAATTCGTAGTTTCTTGTTATAAACAAACTTGAATTTTGAATAAAATTTGAATGACTTAGTTTCATTTCTCGATTCAACAAAAAAATTTACAAGGTAAAGAGGACATATAAGTTATTAATCCAAATTCAACTGTAAAATTTTCAAACCGATCATCATATAAGAAAGAAGGAATTATTGAAGAATAAAATCCGCAGTAACATCTTACACTAATTTGTGGAAGTCAAGCATGACTGCATGAGGCTCCACATTTTAAGTTATCAGTTAACAGACTTTCACATGAAACAAGATATACGTTACACAAAGAATTCAATAATGTGGAAGAAATGCAGCTTGAATGCAAAATACGTCCATGTAAGATGATTTAAATCCAAAATTTGATCATAAAATTAGCTATAATAATATATCAAATTGCAATTTGATCTAAACGTTTAATCCAAAAACAAGAAAAAATTAATAGCACTAATTTCCAATATAAATAATACCGAAAATTACATTACTGGTACATACATGATACATTGAATACAGGATGATTTTTTTTTTTTTTGTGTGTGTTGCAATCCAGATATGAAAATGAACTTTTCTCTGAGTTCATTTGCGGTAATACATTACATGAAGTTTGCAATGAAGGCGATCATATCATTTGAGAGTGATCTGTACTGCATATATACTGGCATACAAGATATTTATCAAACAATACTAGCATACTATCGGGAAAAAGGATTTGATCTCGGTTGAGAGGCAGCTGCATGACTGGAAGAATGATTCGAATCCGATTGAGACGTATCTGAACGATTTAGACGTTTCTTTCTGTACCTCCATGCTACCTGGATCCGGGCAGCAGCAAGGCCTCGCCAGTAGGGTGACTCATACCTATCACGAAACCAATATGACATAATTATGTTATGCATGACCAAAAAAAAAAAAAAACAAAAAACCAAAAAACAAAAATTACATTTATCGATAAAAACATCCCAGGAAAGCCCCCTTGCTTCCACATTTTTACTTGTGAATGAGATTAGAGGCTTTGCCGAGTAATGGAGTTTACTTGGAATATCATTGCTTTTAGATGCATAATGATGATGCAAACATAAAACTACCAAGCTGTTGTGCACATGGAAAATCTTTGTTTTTGATGAATCTGGATATGAGTTGACATAGATAAAAACCTTATGGCTCCTTGAACCCGAGGGTTCCGCAAGAATCTTGCAAAAAGACTGGTAACTTCTTCAATATCTGCTGCTCGGAGTGAAAAAGCTTCCACGTTTGTTAAGCATCTCACCATCCTGTTGCTGAGCAACCGCTGCCCAGGGATCCTAATTTTCTTCACATCTGCAGCAAAGACTACACGAAATTATGCTTTCAAATTTTTATGCCAAGACATTCTAGTGTTAGAAAAAATTGGTTGACTAGCCAACATTTTGAGATGCCTGTGACTCTAGAGGAGAAATTAATTAAAGGGGGTCATAATCATAATTATACCTCTGTTTACTGAAGAATGTTCGAGACACCATGTAAGAAGTTCCTCGCCAGAAACATCTCCCTCAGATAAGGGAAATGGAATCCCATCATCTCCAATGCTCTCCATTTTCCCACGCACGATAAACACCATCTTCTCTATCAGACCACCAGGATACAAGACGTTGCTTCCTTTAATGTATGTCTTCTGTCTCAATCTCTCACAAATAGCATCTAATATAGGCTCATCCATAAGCGCAAAAATCCGTACCTGCAAATAACACATTTTCAGACTCTTGGAGGATGCATGAAAGGCTTATCCAATATCTTGCATGAAAGGCTTATCTCTTTCATTTCCTAAAAAGAGAATGTCATATTGCTTTAATGGTCTACTGTCATGGCTGATGAAGTTGGAACTCATCAGTTCCACTAGAGAGCTGAAATAATTGATATGTTTTGATGGTGACCAGTGAACATGAAAACAAAGAAACTCAGTACACTTGGACATTCTCATACTCACTTTCTTAACAAATTTGAAAAGATGGCGTCTTATATTTCTCTGAAGGTCTTCAGGCAAATTCTCAAAGAGCGTTTCTTCATTCACCCCTCTGGTGGCAGCCCAGCTGTATCTTTCAGCTTCTCGTACTTGCCTACTCAGTAGAACAATTTTATGGGTCATTAATTAAAAATGCTGCATATGATGAGATTATTTGGTTTTGATGAATATAAATATAACATGGACTCTATTTTAGAATATAAAATTCTTCATCAAATATGTTACATATTTGCTCAGATTCAATTCATAACAAGCCTTGTAAGAGCAAAAGATTGTATGAAAGAAATGTAAGTACAGTATCTTACAAATCTCACACAGGCTTTGCATTTGGCAGACATTCGAGTACTGTCTTTTTTTCGGATTCAGTCGAACTAACATATTATGTTCTCCTAAACATAGCAGGATAAATGCAAAAAAAATATTCTTCTTCTTCTTCTCATTCATATTAATGTTTCATGTTCTACTAAACATGGCAGAATATATGCACAAAACCGTTTAGGTGATTCACAATAAGACTATCAGATTTGCAGTTATTATTTGGGGACAAGTAACAATGTATATAGGAACAAAGAAACATAATACCTTCTAAGTTCTTCAGGCAAGCGCCGATGGCTCATCCATTGCTCCACATCACGACGTCTCAGTGACATTTCTAACCTCCTGCCAAAAGAAGGATTAATTATTAAGCAGCGAATTTTTTCAAAATATTACAGATCAATTAAACAAGAAAAAAATTAGCAAAACATTTTAGTTCCACAAAACATCATAAACATCCAAAATTACTACCCTTCAAATCATTGAACAAAATTTTATGAAGATATAAACCTCACCTATACTATATTTTCTTTGTCATACAAAATTAGAAAATCATGTCCCTTAAAGCCATCCATTATAGGAACAATTTCTTTCTTAAAGAGTATCAGAGATTTTTTTTTTTTGGTCAATCAATCAAACATGCCAACATTCAACTGTCATGCAATATACCTTGTCTCGAATTGAATTTTGTACGACAATTTTAAGAAAATAGGATTTAGTAGAAATTTCACCTCTTTACAAGAGCCTGGAGGAAATTCTGCATATTTCCAATGAGAAAAGCGAAGAGCAAGAGCCCCAGTCCTATGATGCCCATAGTAAAAACGACTTCCCAAACAAAATAGCTGGGTACTTGATTTCCCGCAAGAGTACTGATTTGCTTTAATAATTAAAACAGAAAACAAACTGTCAATGTCAACAAGAAGTATTCAAGTTCATATTTTTTGCAATCATATATAGTAAATCAAGATAAGTTTTCCTGTAGTAACAACAAATGGGTTTTGCACTCCAGAAAAATGCTTAATGTAAAATGGAAGTAGAAATGAATCAGTAACAAGAAATGAATTTAACTGGAAATTAAAATGATGTAATCTGAGCTTAAATCTCAGCCTTACATAGGCAAATTAGACGCCATTTTGATGTGAGTTGGTTATCAAAATGTTTTCTCGAGGCAATTTTCTTTAACAAGATCATTCTTTTCTTTCTTCTATCTCATATAGGAAAGAGTCTTTCAACTTCATGTGATAACAGAAAAATCACAATGGTTGCTACTGACACTCTGATACACATTAAAGTATAAAACGTGGGACAAAGTTGCTAGGCCTGCTCAACTTCTGTTCACGCCTTGAGGCAAGACAGCAATACTAAGCCTCTAAAAAGGCAGTTCTGCATGTTTTAATCATAGCTAGAAGACAACTTTTAAATAAAGGCAGATCACCTATTTCTGACTGGTGTATAACCAAGTGCTCAACCTGTAGGTCAATTTAGTTGACACAAAACAATAGCCAAAATGTAGAGGTGATAAGAGAGTACCTGGAATCCCCAAAACAATGAATATATGTATTTGGTGACGACACTTTTGATTGTGGTAAGGTTGACGGCTTTAGCGTAAATTCCATAAGGAAAACCATTGTCTGTATTTTCAAAACAAGAGGTGGCATTCTCATTGTTTATCCAGCTGTTCCAATCTGAACTGTTCTGAAACTTTTCAATAGCATTCCCATGGCCACAATCTATAAATCTCATGCATTTGGGAGGACTGTCCGTGTAACGGCAGGCATCTCGAAGACATTGATTAACCCTCTGGTATGAGAAAGAGAAGGGAAAAAGAAGAGTAAATAAACAACTTTTTTCTTACCCATATTTGCATGCATTTATAATTGCATATACATTCACATCATGTTGAAGTATCTGAAATCTGTACAAAGAAAACAAGTACACCAGCATATAATCATTTAAGGTTAAAATATAAAGCAATTTAATTATATAAAAGAAGATTCAATTTTCTTGCTTAAAGTAATAAAACATATTACATTAGCCTTTTTTTTTCTTTTTTTTTATGCATATTACATTAGCATTTTGATTTCATACGAAACAAAAATTTCATTTAAAATACTGGAGAAATACCAAGTGACTAAAAGAAAATTCGTACTTCGTCCCATGCAAACAACACTAACTACTTGCAAAACTCAAAAGCTTAAGTATGCAATTAATAACATAAACAACAGCATTAATCTTTAAGACACCCTTTAGGTGCGCAACGAGCTTGTAACACAGACCGAGTCCATTATACATAAATTTAAATGCATGATAAATTTAGATAAAATAAGATAAATTTATATAAACAAAAGATCGTCAGAATTAATGACAAAATGCCTGCACTTCTTAAGTTACTGATGGCCGAAACAAAATCATAGGTGTCCTGTGAACAGTTCAGCAACTGAAGTGCATGCAAAAGTAGAGCATATCAGAATCTTACAAATACAATAAGTACAGAAAAAAAATTGTTTATAAGAAATGCATTTGTTGATGTTATGACCACCTTTATGTACCTGTAACCCTAAGAGGTACCAGCAAGATCCAACAACATGACTGGCCAACACGAAAGTGAGAAGATTTATAAAAAAATTCGCCCATGCCGACTCAAATATGAAGCTATTTGGTGACTGACCAGCAAGCAGAGGTAGAAACCTATATAACCTGGGAACATACTGAACAAGTACTGCGACGCGTAAAAGATTCTTGGCATCATTTGCTGCGGACTTAAACAGTGGTAAGACCAACAGTATCATGATCTGCAAACAAGTGAAGGAAACAACATATAACAAGATGGGAATAGTTGATATAACAACGTCAAAATGAAGCATATACTGTAATTTGTGGACGCCAATCAATAAATGGACACAGTTAACTGTTTGTAATCTCACATGTATATTCTTTTTAGATATTTATTATCATTCATATGTTAATAAATCCATCCTTATTTGTTGATTTATGCAATTTAATACGGCTATCACATGTATTTATCAACTGTTAGCATGCCAATAAATCTCTATTTCTTCATAGTGATTCAGTAGTTGGTCCTTGAATCTAGTGCAAAAGAATCTAGAGATAGAGAATCAGCTTTGAACTATACAATGAATCACCCATCTCAACTTATTAGCCTATTGGTCTAATTGATGGTTCCATATTCAATGCCATGCAAGGTTCCGTGGTAATCTCATGCTTAATCAGGAAAACCACACAAAAACAATCAGCTAAAGAAGGTTACACGTAAAATTCAATATCATAGCTGCCCGTGGTTATCGTATCCAATTGATTTTTTTTTTTTCAAATGTTAGCTTCAAAATTCTCATTCCTCATTTTTTTTTCTAGATACTTGGCTAAAGTACATATCTGCAAAAAAAAATCTCTCTCTGCGCATAACTGAATACGATGAAAAGGTTACCTTTTAACCGGCCCACCGAACACACACTCATAGGTGTGCACATGTGCACACACATACACACATTTTATTAAACAGTTGGTTTTATAATACTCGGCCTTCACCACACTTCTATTTACCAACATCTTTACATGGTAGTGAGTTGTTGGCCAGTGATTAAGGGCCTTATGCATGTAGATTCTTCTATACTATGCATGCGGATGTAATGTATTAATTATAAGTAAAGCACGAAAATAAGAAATCACTACAGAGAGGTGGGATAATATAAACTCACTTGAGGAAGTGGTAATACAACAAACAAATCGAGACAAAAGTATCTATGTATGTAATTGAGAGCGATTTTCTTTGGATGGTCAACTAACTCCCCAGCACCAACCACCATAGACTCAGGAGCCACATATGCCAGCCTAAACTGCATAAAACATAAAATCACTCAAATAAGCACAAACACAAATGAAGATCAGATATATTGGTCATTAATCAAAGCTGGACTACAGAAGAGCCCAGCCAAACCTACTTGATAATAATTAAAGAACCATACCATAGAAAACATTTGGTAACAACTAACAAATACAATAGCAATGGATAACTAAAATGAAATCTTTCAATAACAATAGTGCGTGGATTTCCAAATCCGATCACAAATCAAAGCATTTTTATTCTTCCATTGGTGTTGCGTTTTTAATGACTGGCACTGTTTTACATATGTATATGCATGCGTGCATGCGTGCGTGTGTGTGTGTGTGTGTGTGTGTAAGTATGTGTGTGTGTGCGTGTGTGTGTGGGGGTGGGTGGTGTGTGTGTGGGGGTGTGTGTACATATATAAGAAATCATAAAACAAAACAGCTTGCTCAGCACCCAAGGATAACGCCAAGCTTTATGTTTCTGGAACTAAATAGTCTAGAAAGACAATAATAAAAGACAATATGAAGCCTTTGCATGTACATATATAAAATAGTAAATATCTGCAAACTTGACTTTGGATTATATTAGGTCAAGAAATAAGAAAACTAGTTTCATTGCATTTTTCTGCCAGTGAAAAAATCATAAATTAGTAAATTGTTTGTGTTTATCAAATTATAAAAGAAATGTCTTCTTCACATGGAACAATATTGTTGGTGCTGTAGCCATACCCTCAGTTAAACCAAAAAATCTGTTTAAAGCTCACCCAGTTTAAATCAGCCTTAGCTCAATCCTAGAAAACTTGAGCTCAATCCAATCTATTCCAAGGAGCCAAGAAAACAAACATAAGTTGGCAACTCAGGTCACTCTGTTTCTAATCGTTTCCGTTACATTCTGAGCCCACAGATATAACTAAATATCCGAAGCAACATCAGCCTAACTGCCTGAGCCCTACTATAGTACTTGGCAAAATTGTTAGAGAGAGAACGTACAACTCATCAATAATGTCTAAGCAATACTAAAGGAAATCTACTGGTGCTGCTGATGACCAGACAATTCATTAGCAGTAAGAAGACTGCAGAACTAACAAAGCTGATGATAAACTAACCCAAAAAAAAAAAAAGAGCTTCTAAAGGAGGTGAATAATCACCTGAAGAAGCATGTTCAGAAGGTATATGAAATCGAGCATGCTTCTAAAAGCCACAATTGTCATTGTCATTGGAAAGTTAAGGACTATGCACTTATTATCCTGCACAAAAAGGTGTTATGTAAGAATAATGTACAAGAAATAAAATAAGAGAAATACCGCATACCAAAAAACAAGAAAATCAAGATTTGTACATGAAAGTTGGGGCACTCAAAGCTTAACAAGCACAAAAAATAGCACACAAGTCAACAACAACGCTCAATCAGTCTGCCAGATAAAGTGGGAATACTATCAAAGTTGATCAACTAGCTATTCTTCAATGTTCATAGAAGACCAGAAATAAAGGACTCCATAAATTTGTTGGGGAATGTGCTTTCAAAATCACAGGAGATACTGAAATAATCGTAGAGAAAAATGCTAATCAGTTTGATGAATATCAATCTTGCTAGAATTGTTTCCATGCGTTTCCAGTTATCGTAGGCAAATCGAAGGGAAAAACATGTCTAGCAAATGGGTACCATGATGCATAATTCTCTGCAGCTTTTATTCTACAACTATATTTACTTCCTGTTTTACTTTTTGAGGTCATACACCAAACCAGGTCACGTAGGCAGTAATTAGACACAGAATTGATGTTTGACGCATTTGACTTAAGCTCTGGACCCCAAATATGTACATTTGTGCATCACAGAATAAGACTTTTGTTGCTTGACTAAATTTCCGATGTCATATGGCATGCACATGCAGAACAAGTTAGGGACAGGTCTAAATGACTGTGGAAGATGTCTTGACTTTGAAATCTTATGACCTTTTCATGGAAACACTCAAAGACATAAACTGAATAAAAACAAATTAACTTGACACTTTGTTAGCCAAAAATAGATACAACTATACCTCTTGCGTAGACAACAAGAAGAAAAACAAAGGGTCTACAAAAATTGCCACCAAGCAAGAGATGGCAAAAAATTTGTTCCACCGCTGAACAACTCTAGCATGGGGATTCATGATTCCAGGCACATACGAACTCAGAAAAGAAATAAATCTCCTAGCCCAACCTTTGGCGTCTCCGTAGAGAGCATTGTGAAACTGCAAACAAGCACAAATAAGGAAAATAGCATGAATAAATTATAAGTTTTGGCATAAGATCATTCTGGATAACAAAACAAACAGACAATTAAACTTGAAAAAATTGTTGAATGAAGAAAATAAACTAGAGACCATATAGTTATAGGGCATAACGAAAACCATTTTAGTAATTGATAACTATCTACTGCAAATACTGCCAGTAATTGCTAAAGCTGTTTAACAGAGGTACGTTATTTACAGGCTGCTTGCTGCCCATTCAAAAGAGTTACAGTGGGAAATTCTAATTCCAATACAGCACCATAGGCCTTCAACATTTCAGTAATTTGCTAAAAGACTCTCAAGTTTTTAATCTTCTATAAAATACATTCATTCAGCAAAACATAATGCATGCATAATTGCTTTTTCTTTTTAGTGAAAGTACATGAGTATAGATGTATGTTTTTGTGCCTGTATATGCATAAGTACTGATGTAATTCTGAAAGATTGCCACCATTAACACCCTTGCCTATGACAGTTAACAGCATCAACTAACATGACTGGAACTTATATCAAAACATTTATCAGACCAAAAGCTTTTCACCTTGATGATGCATTCAAGAAATTGACTTGGAAGTGCATCATAGAAGATGACACGAAAAAAGCATTAGAGAGAATCTTCTGCTATCCTGAAAAAAAAGTACCTTAGGATCAAATAAACCGGAACCTTTTGAGATCTTTGGTTGTGTTCCTTTGAAATTGTAATATGTCGGGCAGGTTGTGCAGTAAGGATCATTGCACATTCCCAGTTGTCCAGATCTCAATAAATGTTCATTTTTTCTGGCATAGTTGTCATCACGCCAATCATTCTGGTCCCTTCCATTCATGGAAGGAAACCTCTCTACCTTAGATTCTGTTGTCGGAAGACCTAGAACTCCTTGAGTTGGGCGGAAAAAGTTGTCAGTTCTACGGTTAACATATAAAGGACCACTCATCTGTATAAATGGTGTTCTTCTTTCAGTCCGTAGTGGACCAGTATGGCCAACAAGGTTAGCCTCAGTTCCATAGTATTCTGTGGAGTTCGCAGGAATGGACATTGATGCACTCCTAGCCCTGGAAGCAAACATCTGCAATTGAGAATCCACATGTTCATCTGACGATTGCGGATGGGAATCTGATAGCATTGGTACCTCATCTTTCTCATAACCAGCCATTATACAAATAATGGACCTGCAATAAAATATAAAATAGACTAAGCATTCAAGGTTCATAAACAATGATCAACAGAGAGAAATAAACATAATTTTACTATAGATTAAATGAAGAAACACATAACAATGCATGAAAATAACGCAAAGTTCCAGTTTCAGTAACCAATATAGAAAACTTGACTTCTATATGTCATGATGCCAAGAAGAGCAAGTATAACATAAAACATATTTCATCTAGTCGGAATTTATATATATAAGCGAGAATTTTAGTTTCGACCCCAACCTAAAGCTCAATTTTACACTACAGGGAGCAGAAAGATGGATAATTTAGATTCCATCTACGTGACAACTAGTTTGTCTTGCACGTGAGAAAGTGTTTTGGAGTGCAGAGTGCTTACATATGTTATTGTTTGAGCTGTTACCTATAAGCTTCTGGTCTAGCAGTTATCTAGCACATATCAATAAGTAGTTCAGACAAATGTGATAGAATCTGCATTATCGGAGACACTGATTGGTTTGTTTTTCCTTGTCAAGCTACCATTGATTACCCAAATTCTAACACAACCCATATCATCTCTTCAACTACTGATTTTATAACACTATGAAACTTTATTCATGTATCTAAAGTAACTGCATTTTGAAAAAAAAAAAACCAAACATAGTTCACACACAATCACAAACACAAGTAAAAGAAGAATCATCAAAATAAACTTTATTAAGTAGAAACAAAACAAGACAAACCTGGGTGAAACTGAAACCAAGTGTCAGATGCCAAATGTGCAACCAAAATAGCAACTACCCAGAATTCCAAAACGTGTCAGCTTTTTGAGGAACTAAGAAGTGGATTGCATAAAAAGAGAGAGAGGAAGAAGAAGACGAGGTAAACGTAATGAAAAATGAAGGGAAACCGATGAGATTGAAGCGAGAGAGGAAGAGATGGGGAGAGAGAGGTGGGAGGAAGAGTAAATTTTGAGTACAGCTGACTTTAGCAAGTCTTTGAAAAGTCAGTCGTGGAACAGAGAGATTGGTCGACACGCCTTCTTTGTGTCTCGTGAATTGTGATTGGCTAAGCACGGACAGTCGGACACTACAAAAAATAATTAAAAAAAAAAAAAAAAAACTACACATATACTTAAGAGTTTGTCTTTAGGGATTTTCATGGACACCCCAAGATTTTCACTAATTACACATTTAGGAAACTTTTCTTCATGATTACACATATATCACCTGTCATCAGCGAGTGGCCTTCATAAATTTTGGAATAACGGTAAAAATCTATTTGCCTTTTAATGTGAGAAAATTATTTGATGTCAACCATTTCTCACCATTCATAAATCATATTTTAAAAAATAAAATATTTTTAAAGAAATTAAAAAACTATACTTTGAATTAAAAATCTAAGTCAAAGAGGTTTAAACTATCTTTTCATCTCCCTCACAAATAAAGATATGCTCCACCAAAGTTGAGCATCTCCATATCTAATAGAGTGTCTTCACATCTAATGGGTAAACTGTATTGAAATGGAGCAAGTTGCTCCATGTCTAATGGAGACATGGAGTGATATTTTATTCTCTAATGGATCATCTCTATTGGAGATGGAACAAGACCTTGATAGAGTAGGTCTCCAGCAATGATGAAGTATCTTTCTTTGTTTTTTCCTTGTTTGGAATTGATTTAGTTTTTGGTTTCTTTCTTTCTTTTTTTTCTTTTTAAGTTAATTGATTAAGTGATTGTTACTTTAAATTTAGAATTGATTGAAGTTGAGCAAGTTTGTATTTCGATTTTGAGTGAAGAAGAGGAAGTTGAGGTTTTGATTTTGATTAGAGAAGAGAAGTTTTATATTATATTTCTATATTAATATTGATTGATAAATGATTTTTCTTCTTTTTCAGTTGAATTTTTATCAAATAAATAAAATGCTTAAAAATGACATAATTAATAATGAAATAAATGCCTAGGGGAAAATTAGTCATTTTATGCAGATAACATAGTCAATGATTAGATTTAATAGTTAACCCACTAAAGGTAGATATATTAGTATAATTATGAGTAAATATTTTCTCTTCATGCAATTAGGACAAATATTAGGGTAGTTATGCAATTCATCATTTAAATTATTATTTGATTGTATTAATTAACCTCATATTTATTGAAAAATATGTTTTCATTTCATAACATTAATTTAATCGTATATTTATATCTTGAAATAATTAAAATGAGTTTTTGTAATTCTTTTTTTAAGATTATAACTAATATAAAAGATTATCGAAACCAATCGAGATAAGAATACAGTTAACGCGATTTGGAAAGTAGCTTTCATATGAAAAAGATTTATCCATATAAAGATAGAGGAATGACCTATATGAAGATAGAGGATAATCCACGTATAAGATAGAAAAATATGTTATTTATTTATTTATTTATTTTTGGCTCTTCCTGATGTAGATCGTAGATCCATGCCAAAGATTGAGGTGAGGCGGTTGGTGACCGGTCAACGGTGTCAATTGCCAACTTATTTATTATTTTTTTTCGATAAACACACACACACACATAACACAACACTACACGCCATCTAAACAAAACCAACTTATTTATTTTTTAAGATATGAAAGAACATGCTTTTATATATTCAAAGAAAAAAAAAATTGCTTTATTTTTTAATTATTATCCGACACTTTGTATCAAAAATTGTTGGGACTTTTATTACCTGACGTTGGCTTCTTCGGCTGCTAGTGCTAATTTGTATTTTCATGACACGTTATCATAATGTGAAATATAAAAATAACACTTTTTTTTCTTTGAAATAACACTTTTTTTTGGAAGAAGAAGACGAGAGATAACACTTGTTGCTTCCAAAAGGGCACGGAGGTGTTTTAGTTTTTCTTCTTTCTTTTTTAAATTTTGTTAATGAATTGATATAGATATAGAACCTAAGGGTGCACAGAGCCTACCTATGTATTGTTATTATTATTATTATTTCTTTTTTGGAGGACTGCCTACCAATGTATCAAGTTGTATTGTATTATATTTTATAGATCAAATTACCACTTAACCTACCCATTTAAAAATAATTATAAACAGTCATATTTTATTGCTAATTACAATTTAATCTATTACCGTTAGAAATTCAGTTAAAGTTAACTAGAGACTGATAAAAAGACTAAAATATCCTCATATTTTTAATTATTTTTCAAAAAAAATTAAATGAAAATCAAATAATTTTTTTTCATCGAATCTTCACAAGATGGACAATGAAGATCAAATTAAAAACCCTAAAAATGAACCCAAATCCCTTTCTCCTAAAATCATTGTCATCTTGCTACCACTCATCCTTCTCCCATTCTCTCTCACCACCACTCTTACTCACTTTTCTCTCTCCTCAGAGAGCAACCTTCTCACTCTCCTCGCTCATTTTCTCTATTTATCATTTGAGTTAAAGCTTTATCTAGGTTCTATGAACCCAAATAAAGTTTCATCTAGGTTCAACGAACCCATAAGATAGTTCATCTAGGTTTGACTTCATCTGAGTTCGAACAACCTAGATGATTTTAGGATTTGATAAATTTGGGGGTTTGATGATTTTAAGGGTTTTGGATTGATTTTGGAGCTTTCGAGTTTGATGATTTTGGGGGGGTTTTGGATTAATTTTGGGGGTTTGATCCATTTTATTTATTGATTTTTTTTTTCAATTTATGTTCTTAAAGATTATTGATTTTTTTGTTGATTTTTTTTTTTTTTTTTAAATTTGTTGTTGTAGATGATTGATTTTTTGTTCATTTTTTGTTTGAAGTTATTTTTTGGGTTGTTTTCTAGGTTTCTAGTCGAGATGCCTTAAAACCCAGAATTCTGGATTTTCAGCCATTGGAAACCCATAATTCTAGATTTTTAGGCACTAAAAACCCATAAGTGAGATTAAATGAGGGAAAGAGAGAAGGAGGGGAGAAGAGAAATAAAGATGGAGAGAGGAGGATGTGGAAGATGATTGATGATTCTAAATTGGAAGATGTTGCAGATGATTGAGGATGGAGATGGATGATGATTGAAGGTGATTAATCTTTGAAGACTAATATTTTAATTTCAATTTATTTTTTTAAAACTTTTTATCAATTTAATCTCCACAAATCAAATAGAAATTTTTAAAAATTTAAAATAAGATCAAAAGACAATTTTGTCTCTGTCTCAATTAATTTTAACAGAGATTATCTAATGACAATAGATTAAACTATAATTAATAGCAAAATGTGACTCCATCTATAATTATTTTCCAACTAATAGACTAAATCATAATTTGGTCTATTTTATATTAGTACAAATTCTTATCATATTTTATTGCATGTGCTTGCATATTATAATATCATATTGCCCAGTCAATCTACGAAACAATGTTTCGGATCCAATTAACGACTACCCCAGTTTTTTTTTAATGTATTCTATATGACTTATTCATATAGACTAAAATAATTCAATGTTGAAAATTGCTTTAGCTTTTTTTTATTAATATCTTATTTAAAAGAAAAAAAATTAAAATTATTTAATTATTGATAGATCACGTATATGTATGAATATGATTCGAATCTACTAACAATTGATTCCTTTATTATTACTTAGATTTCAAATAATATACAATCATAGGTTCACATTAATAAATTTTATACCTACTATATATTCACTCATAATTTAAACCATTGATATAATCCTCTTTTATATTAATAATATATGGTCATCACGTAGGATGATGACAAATAATACACTTGAAGGAAGGAAAAAGAATCGAAGTAATGGCCACGAGAAGTGCGATTAGGGATGTCCAATGTATCGCCGGCAGTGAGAGAAATTATCCCTAAAAAAAAAAAACAAACAGAGAACGTAGATGATAACTTGTAAAAGAGGTGATGACATCGATCTCAAAAAAAAAAAAAAAAAGAGGTGATGACATCGTTAGCACTAGAAGTCTATAAATAGGAGGTACCCTGTACCAATCATGGAGGAAAAAAGGTTTTTTTTTTTTTTTTACAATTTTCTTAGCTAATTTTCTCTGTAACCCTTTTATTTATAATAATTTCGCTAACTTTATAATTTTAATTCTCTTATAAATAGTTGGTTCGGACAGTTTGTAAAAGAGTAAAATGCGATTACTTGCGGGAAACGAAAACCGACTTTATTCTCAAATACTTGCCGGGTTTTATTCTCGAATCTTCCTCAGATAGAGTCGGTTTGTAGAGTTGGTTTGTCGGGTTTTTCTTGAAGCCCAAGCCAAACTTGGAGCTCAAAACCCACCTAAAGCTTGTATTCATATTATTCACACCAAATCTACTTTACGAACCACAGGGACAGAAAGAAAAGCGAAAAAGAACACGATCAATAAAGCTCTCTAAATCATTTAAATGGTAAGTTTACGATCAATAAAGCTCTCTAAATCATTTAAATGGTAAGTTTTTCTTCTCTCTCTCTTTTTTTTTTCTTTTTAAATGTCTTTATGACTTAATTATTATTCTATTACTACAAATTTAAAAATATTTGAAAAATTGAAAGAGAAGATACAATTCACAATCTCACGTATACAATTCCGTAAGGATTTAGTTACTATTGACTTACACAGACAGTTAAAATAAAAATAATTTGTTTATTGATTCCCATTTTTTATTATTTGCTTTGTTTTTTGTTTTTAATGAAATTTTGTGTTTCGTATTTAACCATTAAATCCCTTAGCGTACAACAAATTTAATGGATAAGTTTTTTTTTTTTTTTAATGATGATTCGATCATGTTATTCACGTCTCTTGGATTGCATGAAAGATGGAGCCTTTATGTTTGTGCGTATCTTGTTGAGATTTAATGTGTCTTGCCTACCAAAATCTGAATCTCCATGGATTGATGGTTGCTTTCTGTTTCGGATATTAAATGCCAATCAATATATAGTAGACTGTGAAGGTCTTTTGTACAGTATATTGATGAATTCGCATGCTTAAATGATTGACCTCTAGCTGGTACATTTTGCTTCTCAGGAGTCTCCGCTTGTGGTAGGGACTGCAGTGGCGGCTGCTGCAATGGGTGGAAGATTTTTAATCACCGCATGGCAAGCATTCAAAGCTCGTCCGCTGATTCCCCGTGCACGGAGATTTTATTACGGTGGCTTTGAACAGGTCATGTCAAAGCGGGAAGCAGCTTTAATTCTTGGAGTAAGGTAATTTCTCAATCTTGGATATCGATTTTTGGTGGGCTGTATAATAGTGTACATTTTCGGGTTGGAAGAAGATTTCTTCCAACTGTATTGTTTTCCTTCTCACAGTTTAAAGGACCACGTAATTGTGAGTCAGCTTCAAGTTTCATTTCCGGCTTATGTGTGGGTCAAGTTTCGTTTTTCATTTATGTGTGAGTCAGTATTTGTGTCAATTTTCCATTTGTGTGTGAGCCTTTCTTTCCTTTTTTTAGAGCTTTGTTCTGGATCGTGTCTTAAAATTTATATCAGAGACTCTGGTGTAGTACACCAAGGTACTTTGTGCTTAAATTAGAAATTGACCTAACAAGTGGCTTGCTATATAGTTGGTTTATCTTCCTATGGTTAAGTTAATGTGGAATATAGTTTGCGATTCATATTGATTTGATATATTCCAATTTTTTTTTGGGGTTATATTTTACAGGGAACGGGATGTGACGAAGAAGATTCATGAAGCCTATCTAAGAGTGATGAAGGCAAATCACCCCGATGCAGGTGGTAGCCATTACTTGGCGCAAAAGATCACCGAAGCCAAAAATGTTTTGACTGGGAAACAGAGGGGTAACTCTGCCTTTTAAGTGACACAAACAAAAATAAAATAGGAGGTGTCTAAGTCTTTGTATCTATTATGACATATATAGATAAAAATATCCATGTATAATTTTTTTCATGTCTCGGATTTGGGATCATGAACAAATAGGATTGTGAAGCATTTATGAGGAATTTATATGTACTTCGGGAACAAAAATGTTTAATTTTAAATGCAAGTGAATATAATTTGTTTGTAACATGTAATGACTTAAAATCATCGTTTCTTTTTCTAAATGCAATTAGGTCAGACTGTAACGGTCAAATGTAATTTCCCCCAATCCCCTTCTAAATGATAATAATAATAATAATAATAATAATAACAACAATTTCCTCAGTAGGATACTCAATTTTGTTTTCAACCGTAACGTAAGACTCAATTTTTTTTTTTTTTTTTTTATTGAATAATATGAGATTCAAAAGCATATTATAAATACAAAAAAGAAAGCGTGCACTTATTCTTTAAGGAACAATATGGAATTTAAGTTCATATCACAAATATAAAATAAAAACTATGCAATTACTCCTTGATATACATTTTTCTTTCTCATCATTTAAACTTTTTATTATTCTTTCATTTTTGTAAAACAAAATTTCACATTAATAAATTTCCATAACAATAGAATATCCAATGTATAAGTTTGAGATTGGTGCACTGACATATCTCTCACATTTATGTCATCACTTCTTATATGCATTTATTAATAGAGTAATGCTAAACTTTCTAAATAATTTGTTTAAATCTATACTCAAATAATGTGATATGTGAGTTGTTAAGATTTTATAAATCATAAGATAATGTGATAATTAATTGGATTTTAACAACTCACATATCATATCATTTTGGCATGAATTTAGATAAAACATTTGAAAAACCTAACATTAATCTTATTAATATATTTAGTGTATAAAAACTTAGTAAGTTTCATTGGGTTCTCACTGATCGGCACTCCGCCGATTTGAGAACCTTTAGATCGAAGGTTCTACTCGCCTGAGGTGACAACTCAGCTCAACTCGACCAACTTGGTGAATTCAATCATCATATAACTGGCTAGAAATCATTTCAAACATCACCAAAAAATCGATCAAAATTTGATACTCCCAACAAATATTCAATAACTATAAAGAAACAAATCACAAACACAAAAGAAAGATTAGAGAAACAAGGAGTGAAACCTTACTCTCACACATAGTTTGGCGATGACTTGAAGAAAAGAGATAATATCGACAACATCGATGACATGGAAGGAGAGAATGAGATTTGAACCGGCAGAGAAGGAGGCTTGAATGGCCGACTACGAGAGAAGAGAGAAGGAGACTTGAAATGGGGTGGTGATAATAATGAAAGGGATTGCTTTGGCAATGGCGGAAGTTCATGATCTTAAAACGACAATGATGATAGTGATACTAGAGAGAGAAGAGGAATGTGAGACGAAAAGGGAGAGAGAGATAAGATGAGAGGTTTGAGAGACTTGTTGACCATGTGGTGAGTTTTAAATATGGTGGGGATAATTTGACCATGACCTCTAACGTTTAAAGAAATGTCGGTTTATGTTTTCAAATTTCAAAAATTATAATTTTCCTTCCTAAATAGTGCTCTCAAAGTACTCGCTGAGTAACTAATTATTGCTACTCTTTAGGTTGCCGATGGAATAACGAGTGGTGAGTTTTAGAACCATGAATATATTATGAATTATTAACATATATTATACAAAATATAAAATAACATGATAATTAATATATTAATTATAATTTGGATGCAAATATTGCACAACACATGATGATTAATATATCAATTATAATTAGGATGCAGATATTGTTACCCAAAAATATGATTTATACATCTAAATTATAAGTATACCCATTATAAGAAATTTTAAAATCAACTTTACTATAAGCATCCAATCTAATACCAAAACTAACTTTATGAAAGTAAACTTATTCATTCACCAAAAACACTCAATTAAAAACCCTTCTCATTTTTTTTTTTTTTTTAATTATTTATGGAAAACCTTAATCACAACCAAGCATGTTTCTCCAAACCAACTGGTAAATTTTGAATCACAAATTTTACAATTATTTTACTTCACATGATTTGTATATAATATACTCATTAGTAAAATTGATTAGTCAATGCAAATATAAGTGTAATAATAGTTCTATAATATTATTGAAGATATTAATCCTAAATTAAACAACAAAAGAAAAATTAAATATTTTTTAAATCTAGAATATTTAACAATTTATTATTTTTTTCCACTATAATTATTAATGTTTTTGGAACCACTTGAACATCAAGAAAACAAGTTCTTAAATTTTAGTCTCTAAACTATTTTTGTTGTTTAACTTTGTTTAGGAAAAATGTGATAATCATGGGCATTTACTATAGCAAGATTTCAAATTAGGTTTATATTAGGTTAAATTGATGTCAACACCTGTAGTGGTCAAAAATTTCTAAGCCCAAAATGAAAGCTCAAAACTTGTTATGATATATTAGTCTAGCATATTAATTGACCTAAGCTAATGACCCATGTGGATAACTTAGAAACCTGGTTGATTTATTTAAAATAAGGTCTAATTTTAAGTGATGATTGATTGTTCTTAATGCATGAAGTTAAATAAATTGTAATGGAAAAGATATTAAACGTTATAATTGACATGTCATAAACCGTGATATTAAACTCTGAAACCGACATATCATAAACCATATCATTAAACCCTCAACATATTATAAACCATACAATTAAACTCTGTAATCGACATGTTATAAACCATATCATTAAACTCTATAACCGACATGTCATAAATCATGTCATTAAATTCTATAACCGACATGTTATTAACCATACCATTAAAATTTGTAACTGACAAGTCATTAACCATGACATTTACTGTACAATAAATTCCTATGATACTTCCTCCATTTATAAATAGAAGCTTGATAAATAGGAAGATGCATCCTCACCTCTCTTGCTCATCTCTTGCAAGCTACTTGAGGTTTCTTTATCTTCTTTCTTGTATTCTCATTTTTCTACTCCAGATTTAGTATTATTTTGTGATAGATTCAGTATAGTGGTGTGAAAGTGCATGTCTAAGAAATGTTTGGCTAAAGAAAGACTTGCTACTTAACAGGTTTGTTATGTTCGATCTTTCTTTCTGGGAACTTGCTTGGTGTACTATTTATAATCCACTTGCACTGTTCTATTATATGAGGTTTTGCCCACTGACATTCAATATTTCTGTGCTCTTATTTTGTCCAATCTTCAAATCAAGGCAATCAAGACTTCGATAGTCTTCCGTCTTTCTTTTTTTATGACACACTCCCTCTAATTTGACGACACTTTACTTTTATTGCACTCTTGTACTTTACAATCAGTTTACTGACTTGAGCATCGGAGTGTCTTCAGTCGGTACCTCACCGATGTTAAGATCATCCACATTCTCTTTATTTGATTTGTACAGAACATAGGTTGCTAGGTTCCAAGAAAGTCGACCGACGAAACTCGCTTAAAATCAACATACCGTAGAATTTACCCACTACAATACTGTTGATGAAGAATGAAAAATGAAGAAGTTTTTATTTTCCATTTTTTTTAAAATATATTTTTTTAATTTTTATATTAGAATTAATCCACACCGTCCAATTAGAATTTGACTGACGGAGTAGACATAAGTAATGGAGATTTCGTGCAATTGTTCTAATTATAATTAGTAGTCACCATTGAGCATGAATTTGTGGTAGCATAAAACATTGCAATCTTAAAATATACCATATTTTGTTTTCTCCTTGACGAAAGGAAACAGAAGCGAAGTTGAGTGGGCGGCGGAGTGTTCAAACACAAGAAAATGATGAGCTGATATGTTGTGGTCGTGCAGCATCAGTAGCTTCTACAGTCTGAATCCGATCGTATCTTCCTCAATCAACAAAAGCTTAATTTTACGGTCTCAGAGAATAATCAAGCTGACAGCCTCAGCCAAAATGGACCAAAACGACGCCGCATCACCACCCTTCACGTTCCTCACCAGAAAACCTTACTCTCCTCCTTCCTGGGCTTCGCATCTCAACCCACTCCCCTCTCACGTTTTCTCTCTCGGCCACGTGACCATCTATCAATCTCATCACTTTTTATGTTGATTTGAAGTCTAGATTAAAATAAAATAATAATTATTTCTTTTAATGACATTGAAATTTTAAATTTGTCTCTCTCAGCTTCCTACTCCAATCCACAAATGGAACCTCCCGAATTTGCCCAATAACACAGAGGTCTGGTTAAAGGTATACTGTTTTCTTTTAATTTATTTTTATTCGATTTATTTACCACTACTAGTATTATTGTTAATTAATGCACGTGCTTATATCATTTTAGGTACTGATAATTGGCATAATGATTAAAGTTTATAGCTTGTGTTAGTTAGAGAGTGATTTTATTTTTTCAAATGAGCACTGCTATTGTTGTGCTACATAACCAACTTTGTGTTGTTGCAAAATTCTTTGGTTCTGCATTTGCAGAGCTACAAATTTCATTTGTACCTTTATAAAACCACTTAAACTCGAAAACCATAATTTTGTCGGAAACAGCTGTCCGTATTGTATAATTATTGAGTTTGTGTTTGGGCAGTCGTTATCTTTGTATCAATTATTAGTACTTGACTGTATTATTATTATTATTATTATTTGAATTTGTATTTGAAGTTTTTTTTTTCTTTTTCTCTTCTTGAAAATTTTTTGTTGTTTTACAGAGAGATGATCTTTCTGGTATGCAAATGAGTGGTAACAAGGTAAGGAAATTGGAGTTTTTGATGGCGGATGCTGTGGCTCAAGGTGCGGATTGTATAATCACCATTGGAGGCATTCAAAGCAATCATTGTCGTGCTACTGCTGTCGCGGCTAAGTATCTCAATCTTGAATGTTATTGTATACTTAGAACATCAAAGGTTATCTCTAAGAATACTTTTGCTTTTTTTTTTCCAAGAAAAAAAAAAAAGAAAGAAAGAAAGAAAGAAGAAAAAGAATTGCTATTAGGCAGCTACAATGTGTTTGAAAATGAATGCTGCAGGTTCTTGTGGACGAAGATCCTGGATTGACTGGGAATTTACTTGTTGAGCGTTTGGTTGGAGCTCATATTGAGCTCATTTCGAAAGAAGAATATGAAAAAATTGGGAGTGTGGTCTGTTGTATTGCTCTTTCTTTGGCAATGTTATACTCTTTAGTGCATTTGTAATTATGTATGTCTCTGGGCAATTTATGATTTATTTGCTAATTTATCTCTGCCAAGTTCAGTTTTTGGGAGCATTATAACTTGAAATTGGAGGTTCAATTATAATACAAAAGGAAGTTTTGGCTAATAGTGAACAAATCTATGTGTTAAGGAGGTAATGATAGCAGATTGCGGGAAGTTTGTTTTTCTATTCTAAAGAATGACATTGATAAGCACCGGGGGTGTTCCAAACTCTTAAATGTTTACTCTTATCCTAATAGAGATTCCTCCTATTCAAGTATGCAAATGAAAGATAGGTGATGAATGAAATCATCTCTTGCTGTCTTTCTAAAATTGTTTGGAGAAGGGACTATTGATTGATTGAACAGAGATGTATCCAAACTGTATGTTGCTAACTATGCTCCTTTTATGATCCAGGAACCTTTTTCCAATATTTCTGTACGACAAAATTTTCATTTCAAAGTATAATTATATAATATTGATTATTATTATTATTTTAAAAAAAAACTAGACTCTCACCAATATATTAAAAGAAAAGTTGCTAAAGGAAGGGAGAAAGCCGTATGTCATTCCTGTTGGTGGATCAAATTCCCTAGGCACCTGGTAATATGGGTCATTATCATTCTATCTTTTCTTTTGCCAGCCATTTTTTCTTGTAAGTTACTTCATGCCTCAAGTTAAGGCTATTCTACACCTTTTAAGATATTGTGATTGGCATTTTATTCTTTTATTATTATTATTATTATTTTTTATTTTTATATCTCGTTTATTTTAATGTTCAAGTTGTCCCACTTGTCCCTTCAAGCGGTTGCTTCTATATAGATTGTTTTCTCCTATCTATGACATGACACTTTTAGTTCTGCTCAGGGGCTATATTGAAGCAATCAGGGAGATTGAGCAGCGGCTTTAGACTGGGGAAAACAAAGTAAAATTTGATGACATTGTTGTAGCATGTGGCAGGTACTTTTTTCCTCATCTGTTAATTACCTTGCTAAAAGGTTTTTCTTCCTCTCCTCTTTGAATTGATCTTACTATGATTACCCATTGCTTCTAACTTAAATATCGTGTGAAAGGAGCATATGTTGTGATTATTGTCATCCTCTCATCTAGTGGACTTCTGTTATATCTGATAAAATATATAAATAAGACTATGTAAAGCCTTTAAATTTGTTGAACAATGCGAGAATAACATGAGTTTTTAAAAGAAAGCCTCTAGAGCCCCTCAGAAATTATTAGTTTTTAAAGGCCTGGCATGTGGAGTTGACTAGTTAAGGCTTGGAACTTGGCTATCCTCTAAAAAGGAAAATTGATTTTGGGCTTTGCATGTATGTTTTACATTTACAACTTAGATGTTTAAACTCTGTGATGGCTGTACTGCCATTTTAATTGATTTTTTTTTTTAAAATATATTTTTATTTTTGATAAGCAGTGGAGGAACAATTGCTGGTTTGTCGTTGGGATCGTGGCTGGGCACATTAAAGGCAAAAGTATGTTTTCATATCAACATATTTATTGATCAAATACATTGTCCTACTTTGGTTTGGCTTTTTTCAATCTCTACCATGTGGTTTTGTTTGTGACAATTGCAAAAACAAAATTACAAATAATTAAGTCAAAACAGACCAAAACTCTACGTTTGTATTTGCCGCTGTTGATATGTTAATTTGTTTATATGTTCCATCTTTTCTGTAGGTTCATGCATTCTCTGTTTGTGATGACCCTGATTACTTCTATAATTTTACCCAAGGTCTACTTGATGGGCTTAATGTAGGCGTGAACTCGTGTGATATTGTTGACGTTCAAAATGTGAGTGTTAGAGTTGGATTAGCCAAAATCGTAGGCATATATATGATGAAGTGAAAAATACTAACATTAAAGTAGATAAAATTGCAAGAAGTCTTAGAATTGAATATACCAGAGCTTAAAACGCTTTTTTTTTTTTGGAAAAAGAGCTTAAATGATTTTGGTTTATATATTTTCTGTGTTCATATTTTAAACCAAAATTTGAGATTTAAAATGGTTTTTTAATAGAATTGATGAAATCAAACATTTTCCCATTTTTTTTTTCCTTAAAGAAAATAATAGCATTTGTAATCGTGAATTAATTAATCTCCTCTATATTTTTTTCTACAAGTGTGTTACTTTATAACATTAGTTCATCAAAATAATCTTAATTAGTGCTCCAATTTAAATAGCTTGTCACGGCTGAAGAAGTTGAAGTTATTTGCCATGTAATCCGTTACTTTGTGCTGTACATAATTCAATCATTTTGCTTCAAAAAATGATATAATAAATTAAATTAAACATAAACTTTATCTCTCTCTATATATATAGATACATACATATATATATATATAACGATAAAAAACCTAGCCTACTGAATTATGATATCTATGGATTAATATTACCATTAATTCTATTGCTTTTCATGCAATCTATATGTCGACGTTGGAATTCAGTCGACGAGTAATCAATGCCCAATACCTGCAATCAATGTGAGAAAGCACAAATACCGAGGAAAGACAAAGACAGAAATAGAAGATCAAACGAGGAACACTAAGCTTTTTACGTGGTTCGGCAATAAATAGGCCTACGTCCACGACTGTCCAACTCTTAATCTCTGCAGAGTGACAGTATATTATTGAATAATGTCTGATGGTGTTACAATGATTTCAATCCCTATTTATAGGAAAAGAAGAGTTACAATTCTGGTTGTAGCAAATCAGGAAGAGAATCCTGAATTAATTACATTCCCTAAATAATTGGGAAAAATAAGGAAAAGAATTATAAATTAATTATACTTCCTAATATATTCAGATAATATCAGGAAATTACTATATTTATCTCAAGATAATGATGACTTGAATTTGACTTCGAATTGATCTCCATATCTGACGAGGAAATCATGGTTTGATTGGGCAATTGCCATATTTGGAGAGAGAATCACGGTTGAACTTGGTATATGCCTTTTCTAGAAGATACTGTGCTTATCACGTGTCTGAGCGAGCTGACGTGTCATAGTGGTTTCGAACTCGAGCTCGCTGAAAGACGAGCTGCGCAGGCGGCGAGCTGCGACCTGACTGCGTTTATAAATCTGTTGATGCCAGCTGGAAGTCTTGATGATCTTTGAGTCAACACTGGGCCTCGTCTGATGGGCTTTGACTACGTTGACCTCATTGGGCCTTCTTATCGGGTCTTAAATGAGCCTAATTTGGACTTTTACCAGCCCAATTACTGAATCTGAAAAATACACACAACATTAGCCCCCCAGCTCTCAGTTCGCTTCAACGAGCTGGGAGCTTGAATTTGCTGGTAAAAGTTGGCTTCCTTGGCACGCTTACTTTCTATAACCGCCTCTGTGCACTTTCAAATTCCACCTTTTCAGCTGCGACACGTGGCGGTCATGCAGGTGGTAACTGAAGCGACGTCTGCACGTCTTTTACTCGCACATTTAATGCGCACGTCCTTCAACTGACGGCTGCATGATTTCCAAAGCCTCGTTTTACGCTGCACCGTCAGATTTATGACGGTTACGCTTTCCAAAGATCTGACAGTTGGGACTCACGCTTACTTGTCTATATAAACCATTGGTCCATTTTCATTTTCTTCTTTCATCTGTCACTTTCTTCCAAAGCAAACAAGTGTATCAAGTTCTCAAGCAACCAGGATCCACTACCTTTTACGAAATCTTCAGCCTTTCTCGTCATTCTTCTATTCATCAGCGATTCAAGGTGAGACTTCTTTTTCTTCAAACTTTCTATTTTATGTTTACTTTACTCCATCACCATTGTTGTTCCTGCAATGACATATATGTACTTGTTTTTTATTTATTTTCTTTATTTTTAGATGTCTTCAAGTGGAACTCGCAAGGGAATGATTCCAAGCAACGAAGCTCGTGAGCATGACAAAGCCCGAGCTCATGCTATTCAGGGAAGAGAGGCCCGTGCAGCACTCGCTCGTCATCCCACATCGTTGAAGCGTCCTGAGGTGGAAGGACTTGTCAAGCAATTCTACATTCCTTTTGGTTACCGCATACTGCTGCCTGATTCAAACAATCATGCATGTTATCCACCCAGGGGATTCATTGCCGTCAGCACTCAGCATCTCGAGCAGGGGTTGCGGTTCCCCGTTCCACCGTTCTTGATCGAATTTCTCAACAAAGTCAAGCTCGCACCGTTCCAACTGACTCCCAACTCTTATACGCAGTTGATCTCGCTGGCCATAGCCTTCTACAGGAACGGCCTTCATGCCCCTACACCGAGGATCATCCAAGAGTTCTACTCTTTCAAGGCCTTGGCTGCGGGAGATGGAGAGAAACCAGATGGTATTTACTATCTCACAGCCCGTCAGTCACAATACAAAGACCTTTTGCCCAAGGGAGAAGCGAAAGGCAAATCCAACGTCGGGCCATACAAGACGAGCTGGTTTTATATCTCGTGCCCGTCTCTTGCAGATCTCCGAAACTTCAGCTTCGTCCTGAAACCAGGTATTCATAAGAAGATTTAAGCGAGCTGACTTTGTTTTGCATCTCCATTACTTATCATTTTTCTTTGATCATTTGCTGTGCAGTGCTGAAGATGGACGAATCTCCTCTCAGCAGCGGGGAGGAACGAGCTCTTGGCAAGCTCGCCAAATCGGGCGATGCAGGCATCAGCAGCAGATTCGACGATGCTATTCTTAGAGCTTACAAGCTTGCCCCTTCTAAGGAATCTCTTCTTCTGCGAGCTGGGGAAGATATGGGCAAGATGAGTGACAAGCCTAGACTTCCTTCTGTTTTTGAGGTTTCAGTTCAGGATGCGTCTACTTCCCGACCTCCGCCAGCAATCTCTTCATCATCAGAGGATGACGTTCGCTCGGATAACATTCGCTCGCTTTCTCCACCTCGGAAGACTTCATCTCGAGGTGCTCCTGCTCGCACCTCGTCTAAAGCAAGATCATCTTCAGCTCGCACACCAACGAAGGCGAAATCGTCTTCAACTCGCACCCCTTCAAAGGGTGCGTCTAGAAAAAGTTCTTCTTCTGCTCCTGCTTCAGCTCGGACAGGATCAGACCCAGTCCCTGCAGCTCATACTGCACAGGCTGATCCATCCTCTTCTCCACATCGCACGTCTACTCCAGGGGCTTCACTGCCTTCCCCAGCTCGTGCTCCAGCCCCTGTTCCTTCTTCTACTAAGCTCCCAGCCAACAGGAGGAAACTTGTTCTCATGAAATCTCCTCCTGCACGTCCCACTGAATTTCAAGCTTCCTCGGCTCCTTCAGCAAAACGACCTGCCGAAGACTTGGCCACTTTAGCAGTACCCTCCAAACGCTCCAAACCATCTGGCCAGGACCAGGCTCCTGCAGTTGCTGTATCCACCAAAGTGCCTGCAGTCACTGAAGCCACTGTCCCTTCAACCGCTGCTCCCAGCGAAGTGCGTGCTGCTGCTGGAGCCACTACTCCCTCGACTGCTGCTCCTAGCGAGGTGCCCATCTCCAATGTTTTTACAAGTCTTCAGTCACCTCCAACTTCCAGCTCGCAGCCTGGAAAAGGTGATGCTCCTTCAAATGTTGCTCCCGAGGCAACCCGGGTTGGCCCCAGCACATATGCGACTAGGCGTACTGTTGTGTTGCGGCGTGGTGGTACTTTCAATGATGCATGCGATATCCCGGAGCGCGAGAGAACTCCTTCACCCACCCAATCAGACATCGAGCTGGGTCCCGGAGGGAGATTCTTAAATTCTTTCCTTGACAACTGGGCAACAATTATGCTCAATCACGCGAATGTCTTGGAAAATAGGAGCCTTAGGGGCGAGGATTTGGATGAGTTCGCGGCTCGTCACTGCATGCTGGTAAGTTACTTTTCCTCATCTGTTGATTTTCTTCCTTGACTATATTTTAATCTGTTCATACTTTCCAGGGTGCCCTTGCTGCGATGAAGCGAAGAAGGGAGACAAGGGCTGCCAAGGATGAGATGAGGAAGCTGGAATACGACCTGGAGGCGGCCAATGATGATCTAGCTCGCTTAGCCTCAGGCAGAATAGAAGGTCAGGAGACTCAGATTGCTGAGGCAAACGCTGCAAGGCAAGCAGCTGAGGAAGCCTTGAAGAAAATGGAAAATGAGCATGCCATGCTAAAGGATGAGTTGCTCAAGGTGAAAGAGGATCTGAGGCAATCTGAGCAACAGGCGGCACTGGACGAGCAGCGAGCTTCAGCTGCAGAAGAGAAGACTGAAGTACTTCATCGCCAGGTCGATGATGCTCTGGCCCGGGCTGAAACTGCCGAGAAACAGGTCGAGGAGGCGAAGAAGCGAGCTGATGAGATGGAAGTTGCAGCTAAAGGCGCCGAGGAGGTCGCAACCAAACGGGTTGAGGAGGCTGCAACCGCAGATAACCGTGCGAAGGAGGCTGAGCATCGAGCTGAGGTGCTTAGGCAACAAGTGGGGGAGGCTATTCAGCGAGCTGAGGCTGCGGAGCAGCAAGTTGAAGATATGAAGAAAGAGGCTGAGGTCGTCAACCGTCTTGCTGATAATGCCTTCGAGGAGCTAACAGCCTTCAGAGATCAAGCAGCTCAGGAACTGGAAGTGCGGGTTGCAGATGCAAGGGATGAGGCTGAGGAAAGAACAGGTCGCGATTTCCTCTACACATTGTGGATGTCCCATCCAGACATGGATTTCTCTATCTTTGGGGACATGGGTCTTGAAACCGTCGAGGATTTCAAATCAAAAGCTACCTCGTCTACCACTGGTCCAGAACCTTCGGCTGATCCAGATCCCCCCGTTGAGAACTAACAGCTCGTTTTCTCTTTTTCATGTATTTTTGCAACTTTCAATTTGTAACCAGCTTCAATTCTTAATGAAAATTTCTTTCATTTATTTCTTCTGTGTTGGATGTTCTTCAAGCTAGTGTATGGTATATTTTATGTTCTTCACTTTCTTGCAAGCTGATAATCATTGAATCCAAAACCTGATAATAATAATAGTAACACTTAACAAAATCATTGCAAGTATAAATAATGGGTTTTCTACAATGTTTGGCGAGCTATGCAGGGGTCGTCACCTCGCCTGCTTTTTTGGCTCATTAGGCGAGCTATGCAAGGACACTTAGTCACTTGCTTTTTAGGCTCTTTTTATTTATAGCGAGCTATGCAAGGGTCGTCACCTCGCCTGCTTTTTAGGCTCATTAGGCGAGCTATGCAAGGACACTTAGTCACTTGCTTTTTAGGCTCTTTTTATTTATAGCGAGCTATGCAGGGGTCGTCACCTCGCCTGCTTTTTAGGCTCATTAGGCGAGCTATGCAAGGACACTTAGTCACTTGCTTTTTAGGCTCTTTTTATTTATAGCGAGCTATGCAGGGGTCGTCACCTCGCCTGCTTTTTAGGCTCTTTTGGCGAGCTATGCAAGGACACTTAGTCACTTGCTTTTTAGGCTCTTTTTATTTATAGCGAGCTATGCAGGGGTCGTCACCTCGCCTGCTTTTTAGGCTCATTAGGCGAGCTATGCAAGGACACTTAGTCACTTGCTTTTTAGGCTCTTTTTATTTATAGCGAGCTATGCAGAAGTCGTCACCTCGCCTGCTTTTTAGGCTCTTTTGGCAAGCTATGCAAGGACACTTAGTCACTTGCTTTTTAAGCTCTTTTTATTTATAGCGAGCTATGCAGGGGTCGTCATCTCGCCTGCTTTTTAGGCTCATTAGTTTGTTCTTACGCTGTTGAGCTCGGAGCCCGTTAGCCTGGTGTGTTGAATCAAAAACAGGGGGAAAATGGAGCTTTTATTTACAATCAATCCATATTACAGATAATGACAAACTTATTGATAATAGGGGCGGAGATGCTCGGCATTCCAAGCTCGGAGGACTTCTGCCCCATTTACATTAACTAAGCGATAAACTCCATTTCCCAAGGCTGCTTTGACAACATACGGTCCTTCCCAATTCGAGCCTAAGGATCCGTCACTCGGCTTGCGGGCTCCTGGTAGGATAAGGCGTAGGACCAAGTCTCCTACATTGAATCTGCGAATGCGAGCATACTTGTTATAGTACCTCGCTATTCTCTGCTAATAGACAGCTACCCTTAACCTAGCAGTTTCCCTATGTTCCTCGAGCAGATCCAGGTTTGCTGTAAGTAGCTGATCATTGTCATTTGGATTGAAGGTCGCTCTTCTTTGCGAGGTGACTTCAAACTCAGCTGGGATCATAGCCTCTGATCCATATACCATTGAAAATGGGGTCTCGCCAGTTGAGCTGCGAGCTGTGGTTCTATAGGACCACAGTACTTTTTGGAGCTCGTCTACCCACGCTCCCTTCTTGGCTTCCAGTTTCATCTTCAGGGTCTGTTTGATAATCTTGTTTACAGCTTCCACTTGGCCATTGGCTTGTGGATGGTCTACTGCTGAGAAACTTTTAACAATTTTGAGGTCGTTGCAGAACTTAAGAAACTGGTCGCTGGCGAACTGAGTCCCATTATCTGTCACGATCTGCTGTGGGACCCCAAATCTGCTGATAATGTTGCTCCACATAAATTTCTCAATCTTTGTCGTGGAGATTTCAGCTAACTCTTTTGCCTCAGCCCACTTAGTGAAATAATCCACTGCGACTACTGCATGCTTGCATCTTCCACGTGCCATTGGTAGGGGTCCGATCAGGTCCATCCCCCAGATCGCAAAGGGCCACGGGCTCACCATCTGTTGGAGGTAAGCCGGTGGAGCTCGCGAAATGTGAGCAAACCTCTGGCACTTGTCGCACTTCTTCACTAAGTTAATGGCGTCCTGCCTCATGGTGGGCCAGTAGAAGCCTTGGCGAAGTGCCTTCTGAGCTAGAGACAGCCCCCCAGCATGGTTCCCACAGTGGCCTTCGTGTATCTGCCTTAGCACTATTTCACATTCATGGCCATCAATGCATCTTAATAACGGTGCTGTGAACCCCTTTTTATACAGTACGTCATCGTAGATGCAATACCTGGCTGCTCTAGCTCGCAGACGTCGGGCTTCTAGCTTGTTACTGGGCAGCTTTCCATCTTGCAAGTATTCGAGAATAGGGCTCATCCAGGAATCAGGCTGCACGGATATGGCCATCATGACATTCTTTTCTTCTGTGCTTGGAGCTGGTAGGAACTCAACTGGGATTGCATCAAGGAAATCTGCATCTCGTGTGGTTGCGAGGCGAGCTAGTGCATCAGCATGCGAGTTCTGAGCTCGTGGGATCTGCTTCATCTCGTACCTCTGGAACGCACCCAGCAGCTCGTGTACTTTTTGGAGGTAGAGGGCCATTTTCGGTCCCCTGGCTTGATATTCTCCCATTACATGGCTGACGACGAGCTGTGAGTCACTGAAAATCTTCAAGCGTTCAGCTCGCATCTCCTTAGCCAAACGCAGTCCTGCGAGCAGAGCTTCATACTCAGCTTCATTGTTTGTTGCCTGAAAGCCAAACCTTAGAGCACAGAGGATTTTGTGACCCTCAGGACTGATCAGTAGAACTCCAGCTCCAGCCCTCTGCTCGCTGGATGATCCATCAACAAAAAGCTCCCAGGTCGGACCTTCAGAAGACTCAGCTTCATCATCCACGGGTCCCGTAAATTCTGCAATGAAATCTGCAAGAGCCTGAGCTTTGATAGTCGTCCTCGGCTTGAATTGGATATCGAACTGCGCGAGCTCCACTGCCCATTTTAACAAACGACCTGAGGTGTCTGCTTTCTGCAACACTTGTTTCAACGGATACTGGGTGAGGACTTCGATAGTATAAGCTTGGAAGTAAGGTCGCAGCTTCCTTGATGCAATCACCAGGCAGTAAGCCAGCTTCTCCATCTGCGAATATCTGGTTTCAGCATCCTGTAATCGTTTGCTCACGTAATAGACTGGAAGCTGCGTCTTTTCTTCCTCCCTCACCAGAGCGGCACTCAGAGCCTGCTTCGATACTCCCAAGTATAAGATCAGTTTTTCTTCTTCTTTGGGCTTTGAAAGAAGTGGAGCTCGTCCCATATATTCCTTCAACTGCTGGAAGGCTACTTCACACTGCTCGGTCCACTCGAAACTCTTTGCTTTCTTCAGAATGTCAAAGAAAGGGACACATTTGTCCGAAGCTTTCGATATGAACCTACTCAATGCTGCGACCTGGCCATTGAGACTCTTTACATCCTTCACCCTGGTGGGCGACCTCATGTCAATCAGTGCTCTGATCTTCTCAGGATTAGCTTCAATTCCCCTACTGTTGACCATGAAGCCCAGGAACTTCCCGGAAGCTACTCCAAATGCACATTTGAGTGGATTTAACTTCATCTGGTAGCTCCTCAGGATTTGGAACATCTCTCTCAGGTCGCCAACATGGTCACCTATCTGCTTGGACTTTACTAGCATATCGTCCACATAGACCTCCATGGTCTTTCCAATGTGCTTTTTGAACATCATGTTCACCAAGCGTTGATATGTCGCTCCAGCATTCTTCAAACCGAAGGGCATCACCTTGTAGCAATATAGTCCCCGATCAGTCATGAACGAGGTGTGCTCTTCATCTTCAGGCTTCATTGGGATCTGGTTATATCCCGAATATGCGTCCATGAAGCTTAGGAGCTCGTGGCCAGCAGTAGCATCCACGAGCTGATCTATCCTTGGCAGAGGGAAACTATCTTTGGGGCATGCTTTATTTAGGTCGGTGAAGTCGATGCAAGTCCTCCACTTCCCGTTCTTCTTTTTCACTAGCACAGGGTTGGCGACCCAGGTCGGGTAGTAAGCTTCTCTGATAAACTTGTTAACCAGAAGCTTGTCTATCTCTTCTTTTAGTGCTAGGTATCGTTCCCCTGTCATTGCCCTTCTCTTCTGGCGAACTGGTTTGAAATGAGGATCAATGTTCAGCCTGTGAGACATCACTTTTGGGTCTATTCCCACCATGTCCTCATGGTTCCATGCAAACACATCCAGGTTCGCCTTTAAGAAGTCAGCGAGCTGGATTCTCAGCTCCTGAGTTAATCCTCTTCCCAGCTTTAAGCATCGCTCAGGATCTACCTCGCTGACTGGTACATCTTCTAACTCCTCAATTGGACCGGTAGCTCGGTCTGCATCTACCTCGCGAGGGTCCAGGTCGTGACTGACTCCCTTCTCAGTCATAGCTCGTGGCTCGCCCCCCGAGACCACGTTCACCTTCTTTCCTCTCACGCCCATCTTAACAGCATCTTCATAACAACGCCGAGCTAGGTGCTGTTCTCCCCGAACACATCCGATGCCATTAGGAGTTGGGAACTTTACTGTCAGAGTTCTAGTTGACGTAACCATGTCCAACTCGTTCATAGCAGGTCTTCCGAGGACCACGTTATAGGCTGATGGGCAGTCGATTATCAAGAAATCTGTCAAGGTTGTTGCCTGACGACCTGCCTCCCCCAAAGTCAATGGCAGCTTAATCTGCCCCACCGGTACTACAGCATCTCCAGTGAATCCAAATAAAGGCTCTGGGGATGGCCTCATTTGTTCTGCTCGCAGCCCCATCTGGTCGAAACAGCTCCTATACATCACGTTCACCGAGCTTCCGGTATCGATCATGATGCGCCTGACTTCCATATTGCTGATTTTAGCTCGTATAACCAGCGCATCATTATGAGGACAGATCACTCCTCTAGCATCTTCTTCTGTGAATACAATTTCGTCCGAGGTTGGCTTTGTTCTTTTGGTAGGTCCCTCCGACCCATTGAGCTGAAATGAATGATTCGCCTCTCGGACGTACCTCTCATGTGATCTGTTGGAATCACCTGCGATATGGGGGCCACCATAAATAGTGAAAATAGTTCTTACCGCGGGTTCTTGACCCTGCTCGGAAGCTCGCTGAGGCTGCTGCTGGTGTACTGGCTGTTGCTGCTGAGGTCGTTGCTGATGAGGTCGCTGGTCAGCAGGTCTTGCCACATATTCTCCCAGGCGACCTCGTCTGATTAATTTTTCGATAGCGTTCTTCAACGCCCAGCAATCTGAAGTACTGTGCCCGACCTCATTATGGTAGGCACAGAACTTGTTCTGATCTCTGTGCTGAATGGGAGCCCTTGTAGGATTGGGCCTCCCGAAATCCTCCTTGTTACGCTCCGCAGCGTAAATCCTGTCCGGTGATGCAGTCAGGACGCTGTATCCTTCCTGGCGACCCCAACGCTGAGGTCGCTCATACCTTGGCTCTCTTCTCGCTTTCTTGGCGATCTGATTACTTGAGCCGTTGTTTCTTCCTTCTTCGTTCCGGCCATTGTTTCTCCTCTTTGGTTGGCTGGAACTGCCCGCTTCATTCTTCTGATTCTGCTTTTTCGGGCCGAAGGTTTCTTCCCACCTGATCTCTTTCGCAGCTCGCTCGTAGAACTCTCCCAGATCCTTCACTGGGGACTTGTAAATGCTCTCGTATAGCTTCTCATCCTTGCGCAGCCCAGCTGAGATCGCTGTCAGAATGCTTTCATCTGATGGATGCTCGACATTCGCGACCTCGCGTCTAAATCTGGTGATGTACTCCTTCAACGACTCATTCTGATGCTGAAAAATGGTGGCTAGGTGGCAGGATGGAGCGAGCTGCCTTCTCAGTGCCCTGTATTGACCAACGAACTTCTGTTGGCATTGCTCCCAACTTCCTATGCTGCGAGCTGGGAGATTTCTGAACCACGTTATTGGAATATCCCCCAATGTAGCCGGGAACACTCGGCACTTCACCATTGGATTTCCTGTCTGCAGATCCATCTGAACGTTGAAAGCGTCTAGATGGTCATATGGGTCACTGTCCCCATTGTATTGTTGAATGCTTGGCATCTTGAACCTCGGAGGGAGAGGTTGCGTCTCAATCTCCCTTGTAAATGGGGTTCTGCCTCCGTAGAGCCCACGCTGCTCCGGAACTCCAGGTCGTGCTTCCAACTGCTGGACTCTTTGGAGGAGCTCCTCTAGTTGGGGGTCTCGGAGCTCGTATCTCCTCATGTGATCATGACTTGGAGCCGGATGTTCAGGGTCATACCTTTCGTCTTCCTCGAATTGACCCTCATGACGATGGGATCTTACCTGCTGCCCATCCACCTCGTCGACATAACGAGCTGCTGCTCGAACTCTGCCTTGGCCAATTTCCATCCGCCTGTTTCCCTCCTGGCTCGGTCTTGCTACCAGGCTGTCAGGACGCGCGACCTCCCTTTCGTGTTGAATAGTGTGTCCTCCGGCCCTGGAACGCGCATTAGATGAGCGAGCCGAGTCTGCAGGTCGCGGGACTTCCCTTGCTAGCCTTTCAGGCCTTCGCGCCGGTTCAGGAGGCTGGGGCATTCCCAGTGGTGCCTGAACTTCCACCCTAGTCACGTTCTGAACCTGAGCCTGCACCAACATATTGACGGCTTCCGTGAGCTGTCTGACCGTATCTTCCAACGCTTCCTGCCTCTGCAATAATGCATTCTGTACTTCGGCCGTCGGGGCAACTGGGACCGCTTGACGGTGAGGCAGAGGAGGAATGCCTGTTGTAGCCCCGAGAACCTGTCCATGGGACGGGCCTGCGGCATGCGTGGTTGCGTCTTGCCCAGGCTGTAAGTTCTGCTGGGATTGGTTCACGTGACTTTCCGCCTGGTCATCATCTCTAAGGAACCTGTTTGATCTAGTCTTTGCCATATCGCCAAAAGTTGATACACTGAAAAAGATTGCAGTCTGGGCCCTCCTTCTAGCGCCAAAATGTCGACGTTGGAATTCAGTCGACGAGTAATCAATGCCCAATACCTGCAATCAATGTGAGAAAGCACAAATACCGAGGAAAGACAAAGACAGAAATAGAAGATCAAACGAGGAACACTAAGCTTTTTACGTGGTTCGGCAATAAATAGGCCTACGTCCACGACTGTCCAACTCTTAATCTCTGCAGAGTGACAGTATATTATTGAATAATGTCTGATGGTGTTACAATGATTTCAATTCCTATTTATAGGAAAAGAAGAGTTACAATTCTGGTTGTAGCAAATCAGGAAGAGAATCCTGAATTAATTACATTCCCTAAATAATTGGGAAAAATAAGGAAAAGAATTATAAATTAATTATACTTCCTAATATATTCAGATAATATCAGGAAATTACTATATTTATCTCAAGATAATGATGACTTGAATTTGACTTCGAATTGATCTCCATATCTGACGAGGAAATCATGGTTTGATTGGGCAATTGCCATATTTGGAGAGAGAATCACGGTTGAACTTGGTATATGTCTTTTCTAGAAGATACTGTGCTTATCACGTGTCTGAGCAAGCTGACGTGTCATAGTGGTTTTGAGCTCGAGCTCGCTGAAAGACGAGCTGCGCAGGCGGCGAACTGCGACCTGGCTGCGTTTATAAATCTGTTGATGCCAGCTGGAAGTCTTGATGATCTTTGAGTCAACACTGGGCCTCGTCTGATGGGCTTTGACTACGTTGATCTCATTGGGCCTTCTTATCGGGTCTTAAATGGGCCTAATTTGGACTTTTACCAGCCCAATTACTGAATCTGAAAAATACACACAACACTATATATGTAAAATTTATTTCTACCTTTCTTAACTTTTTATATGGATTCTTTAACTTCATAAGAGATCCAAGTCTGAAACTTGCTCGTCCGAAAAGAGCTACTTCATGGTATATTTAATTTATGTAAATTACATTTATAATAAAATCCAAATTGGTTGGATATAATATATATCAATACTAGTACTGCAGTGACAGCATTGCAAATCATTACAGCCTAACGAATATTCACCGTGTGCCTTAATTTTAGATCAAATAAATACCAATAACAAATCATGTATATGGTTCAACCATATTGGATTTTAATTAATTCACATATTAATTTGTCACCATCTTGCAACTATACACTGAGTTATTCATGACTTTGATAGTTTAGCTATATATGTGCTGCTTTAATTATTCCATGCATGTGTCATGAATATTCTATCAACTTTATAATATATATATATATCTTGTCATCCAGAGTGAGAAAATAATTAATAATTAACAATGTGCATGCATGGCTTATAACGTAGTATAGCCATGGCATTTATATACACGAGCTAACAAATTTCAGAATCCATTATTTGTTTGGTATTCTCCAATTTAATTTCCCAGCAGCTAGCTTCCATTATTGTTTTTAGCTGAATTACATGGTGTGATATAACAGAATTAATTCACACTAGCTCACCTGGAAGTTTGGTCGGTTTTTGTTCGGAGAGAAAATGCAAGAGAGCAACCCTTCTTGAAACTTTTATAATAGTTATGTAAGAATAAAAGGCAAAAAGTCGTGTGAAAATTACTAGAGAATTTCTTGAGTTTCAAATAAAAAATTTAATTCATCATATCTCTATTGTTCATCTTGAAAATTAATCTGAAAAAGAATTAAAAATATAAATAAAAATTAAAAAATAATCTTCATCCCTGAGCTAAAATCAAATTCATCAAATCTTCTCAATCTCTCCTCCCTGCTGCCGCTCTCTTCACTCTCCTCTCTCCGTCGAAATCAACGAGAGACCAGTGAGAAGAAAATGGAGACCAAGAGACCGAGAGAGTAACGGAAAGAAAATGGAGCACTGATGAGAATTGAGAGACCAATGAGAAGTTTTTACAGGGACTGAGAGATCGCAACATCCACATCTAATTGTCGTCGTCCTTCTTTTCCTTCTATCTCACTTTAACATCCAATCGTCGTCCTTTTCATCATCTAGGATTGTCAAACCCAAATGAACACTTCATCTTCATCGGGGTTAGACAAAGCTAGATGGAAGTTCATATGAGTTTCAGATGAAAATGTTGATTTTTTTTTTTTCAATTTTTGTTTTTGATGTTTTTTGTTTCAATTTTTGTTGTTGAAGACGACTGATAACTTTGAGGTTGAAGAGGATTTTTTTTTTATTTTATTTTATGTTTTTTTTTTTTTTTTTTTTTTTTTTTTTTTTTTTTTTTTTTTCAGTTCTTGAAGATGATTGAGTAGATGGTTGATGATTTAGAGGTTGAAGATAGGTGGAAGATTATTATTATTATTATTTTTTGGTTAGATGGGATGATTTTTGTTTAAATATATATATTTTTTAACGTTATGGAGATCCAAATGTTTTTTCCCTGTTTTTTTTTTTTTTTTTAATTCCATTTTTGTTTAAACAGTTAATTTCAACCATCCATCACTCTTGAATCGTGGAGACCCATCAATTATTGTTTTTGAAAATTTCCTATTATTTTTATTTTTCATTTTAAATAAATTTATTTTTAACTCTATTTTTCCTTAATTCAAGAATATTATAATTTTTTTTTTAAATTTTACTCGGTCAAAACGGTCAAATGGGTCAAAACAATTTTCATTTCAACCATCAAAAGCATTTAAGTCTTTTACTTAGATTTATACTGTTATTTATCAAAATTAACGGACCCGAGATAATGGTAGGTGGAAACTTATAATAAAACTAAGATGTTTGCTTTGCCTACACATATTTGGAAATTGAGTAACTAAATTATAATTTACTTTTTTTAAAAAAAAAAAAAAAAATCTAAAGATTTTGTTTAGGGCTAAAAATAAATTTTTCTTCAAGCATGTGGTTAGTTTTAAAGTTTTTCCAAAATTATCAAAATAGTCTTTTAATTGTTGCACTTATTAAATTTACTTATGTATGACTTTTTCGTTTTTACCCACTCTTAGACAAAAATGCCCCTCAACTTTTTGGTTGACATAAAATAAGGAGAGAATAAGAAGAAACAGAAAGAGAGAGAATATAAGAAAAAGAAAATAGAGAGAGAAAAATAAAACCAAAAAAAAAAAAAAAAAAATCACGTTAACGAAAAAAGAAATCCGAGAGAGAACTGCAATGGATCTTAAGAAACTATGAGGAAACAAATCGATTTTTATGTATTTTTTGGCATGAAACTCTAAAATTAAAATTTATAATTAAAAATGATAAATTAAAAAACAAAAAAGAAATCGATCATCATCATTGATTAGATGGAGGAGATCATCTCCTCTGTTTAATCATAGAGGACATGATCTCCGACAACCTGCTTCCATGGAGGAGATTGCAATCTGCTCAGACAATGGAGTGAATCTAATCCATCCCCAGTTAAGTTTTTCTCTTTAATTTTATTAATTTTTAGAAAAAAATGTTTTCATTGTTAATTGAAAATGTAAGCAAAAAAGTGGAGCAGTAAGAGAGATGTATTTTGATGTTCATAATGGCAAGTTTGGGTAAGAACATAAACATCAGTGAGTAGGTAAAAATAGAAAGTGCCATAGTCAAAAGGTTCTTCTTAATAATTTCCTTAAAATACTAAAACGTATCGAGATCATAAATTCTTATTACTACCTTTCTGAAATCTTGCGTGGTAATTCCGTCGATCGTAGTTAGTCTGGCTCTATCCTTTCAACAAGTTACGTTTAATTTGAGTATTTGACAACTGCTAATAAATGGATGTAGACGTTATACTTTGTTGAGCTATATTACATATTTCTTGACTTGGCAAATGTTGTTGAACACTAAAGAATGTCTTCAAGCACATTATTATTTATTGTATATGCCAGAACATCTATAAAGAAAATGAAAACTTAGTTATTAATTTTAACTTCAAATCATGACTATTATAATAGCCAAAACCGGTAAGTATGGCCAATCAATGGGTTGTAAATAGAGTCCAAAATAGCGTCTTAAATGTTAGGCCCATACCTAGTCCAGTCCAATTGAAGTCCAAAAGCCGGTGACCAATTGTAATACCCGATCAAATCTAATCAATTTAATGTGAAAGTTGAGCAAGTAAATATGAGGTTGACTAATTAATTGTAGAGGTGAGGATCAAAGGAACCAATAATTTGATCTCAGAAGCTATTACAACTCAATAATAGTTACTTCCCTTTTGTAAGACAGAAACAATTAGTGAGGAGAGGGGACATCTTGCTACTTTACCGCCACTCTACCAAATTCTCTATTGATATTCAAAAAAGGTCTCTATTGTCATTGTTACACAACATCATCTTATCTTGGCAATCAAATCACCATCACTCGTTGTACACCTTACTTTTAGTCATTTGTTGTATGCTTTCTCTTAGTATTTTTATCTATCTTGAATTACAATTCTAACTTAAATGTCAGGGTGCCTTTTATCGGTGCCAACCCGATGTCAAGGTAATCAAGTGCACCAAGTTCATCCCTTTTAGTTTATATGGTGCTTACACCTCCCTTTTTGGCTCATCTTTCTCCTCTCTAGAACTAGAAGGACCCACATTTTCAATAAGTTCGTTTCATGCATAGTAGTTCTCTATCTTGTTTTATCATGATATCATTTTAACTTTACGCATAGTAGTTTTCTATCTTGTTTTATCATGATCTCATTTTAACTTTAACTAACTCTTGCTTTCTCAAATTTCATGCCATTGACTTTCGAAACCCACATTTTATAAAATATACATTTACTTTAATTGGAGAAATTGAAATGAGAATCAAAATGACCTAAAATCGGAATGACTTGAAATTGGAATGATATATTTAAATTAGAATAAATTGTTTATTTCAACTATAGGAATTAGAATCGAAATCAACAATATTTTCATTGAACTATTTACTTTACTTTTGTTGATGATCGGAATCGGTCAACACCCGGGGGGTCGGAACCACGCCTACGAAATGATTTGTACGGGGCCCGCGGTGAAGACCGCGCCGAGCCTAGGGTGAAGACTACCCTGGGCAATCCCTTTTGGCCTCTTGAGGTCGCGTCCGGAGTTGAACCCTCAACCTTATATGTTTTTTGGGTTGACAACTCCTATCACCAAGCTGACTCGTATACAGCCGTACCGTACAGATACGGTCGTATATTGCAATATACGGTCGTATCTGTGGCAGAGGGGCAAAATGGTCAGATCGGAGGGGGTATATAAGGCTGTTTACCCTATTTTCCTCCATTTCTGCCCGATCCGTCGCCTCCCACCCACACCCAGTTCACCGGCGTGAGAAACCACCCTTTCCAGCGCAAGAACCACCGTTTTCAAAGCAACAACCACCGTTTTCGGTGCAAACACCACCGTTTTCGACACAACAACCACCGTTTCGGCGCGAACACTACCATTTCCGGCGCAAACACCACCATTTTCGACGACAGTCCCTCCCTCCCCACCTCTGTCTTCACCGACGCCAAAAAAACTTCCATTTCCGGCGTCGAAATAGTCCATTTTCGGCGACGCACCCAGCCGTCTCTCTCTTTTGTAATGGTATTTTTTTTTTGTCTCTTGAACTGTTCTCTCACTCTCAGACTCTCTCTTTGAACATTTTCTGTTGTAGTTGTGATTTATGAATTAGTTGTAATTGTGATTTATGGTTGTGATTTGTGAATGTGGTTGTGATTTTTGGTTGTGATTTGTAAACCGATTGTGATTTGTGGTTGTGAGTTATAACTTTGGTTATGATTTGTGGTTGTGATTTGTAGATTATAAATTGTTATGGCAAGTAATAAACAGGATCCGGCATGAAAGTATGGGGTTGAGATTGAGATAGATGGAAAAAAATATATGAGGTGCACTTTATGTGATAAAATAATGAGGGGAGGAATATATCGGATGAAAGAGCACCTTGCGGGTATTAAAGGAAATGTTGCCTGTGTATTAGTGTTCCGTCGGACATTAGGGATGACATTAAAAGTTATATGGAGAATTCAAAGAAAGTTAAGAGATTTAATCAGTTAATTAGGGAAGAAAGAATTGACAAATGTGTGACATTGAATAATCGATCGAAGTCTACGGATGGGTCGGGTAGTGGTAGTGTGACCGAAAGTCAAATAGAGATTAGGAGACCTATGGATAGGTTTTGTTGACGTTCGGAAACGGTCAACCAGAGATTCTGGGGCCCAGACGACGAACTTGGTAATTGATTAGTGGTTCCGGTCGTATTAATGGAAGGGTAATAAATAGGCAATTAATGGAGTTCAAGGTTGGTGGTGATTATTTCAGGTGAAGGAATGTTGGTCTTGGTGGTTGGTCGGATTTAATAAAGTGATCAACAAGGAATTAAAGAGAAAAGAGAGAGAGAGAGAGAGAGACACACACACACACACACACATACACACACACACATACAAGGATTTTTTACGTGGTTCGGTGACTACACCTACATCCACGACTACTCTGAGGTAATTCAGACAGAGTGACAGTTCTTTAGTATGTTTAACTCGTCTGTACAGTAAAATGACTCCCCTCTTTATAGAGGAAGGGAGATCACAATAAAAAATACAAAAAAAAGTCATACACGTTACTGGCAACGGCTAGTTTCAGCTAATCCTGACACTGTCATGCTGCATTAATTGCAAAGGTAATCATCATTCTTTCCCTGCACAAGTCTGCATTAATTATACCTGAAGAGGCCTTCACTTCATTAAATGCTTCTGGGTAATTGTGTAGGTAGTTTCCGACGAGAAATCATGAGAGTTAGTAATTCTGACAACTTGCTGTACACGATATCTCCCGGGCAAGCCTTCTGGTCAGCCAGATGATGCACACTGGAGGGGAGGTGAGACGGTCTGGAGGTCCTAGCGAGCTCGCGACCTGCGCGACCTCGCGAGCTCCACGAGCTAAAGGCACGGGCAGGAGGGATTCTGAGAACTGTTGCTGGCTTGCGACCTAGACGGCCTTGCGAGCCGGGCTTGCAACCGCTGGTTCCGTCTTTAGACCTCCTAGGCTCTTGCTTCTGTTCACATCAAATAGGTGTGTACTAGCCCATCTGAGCCGAACCAAAAAATGGGTATAACAGGTTTCTAAATAGTGTAAAAGATGATCAAATTGAAGAGTTAGGGGGAACTAGAAAGGGAGGAACTGATAAGGAGTTACGTGATCGAACATGCGATGAGATAAGACGATTCTTTTTTGAAAATGACATCGCATTTAATGTTGCTGATAGTCCATCTTTTGTGGCAATGACTCGGGCAATTAGGCGCTATGGGATAGGTTTGAAGCCACCAAATAGCTATGAGTTGAGGATTTCTATATTGAAGAGGGAGGAACAAAACACTGAAGCTATTGTAGCTGAAGTGAAGAAGACATGGGTGAAAACAAGAGTGTCGATTTTGTCAGATGGGTGGAAAGATATGAGAGATAGACAATTGATTAATTTTCTTGTAAACAATCCATATGGCACAGTTTTCCTACGTTCGGTTGATGTTAGTGATGTAGTGAAGGATGCGACGTTGTTGTTTCGTTTACTTGATGATGTGGTTGAAAAAATTGGAGAAGAAATTGTTGTTCAGGTGGTGACAGATAATGCCTCCAATTACAAAAAGGTTGGGGAAATGTTGATGGAAAAGAGAAAACGATTATGGTGGACGCCGTGTGCAGCTCACTGCATAGATTTAATGCTTGAAAAACTTGGAGAACTACCCCAACACAGAAATGCATTAAGAAAAGCGAAGAAGGCACTCTAATACTATTTCTATATAGTATTACTATTTCTTTTTATTCTTTCTATACTTTTAATTAAAAAATTTATGTCCTATAATAGGTGATTAATTTCATTTACAATTATGGATGGGTGTTGACATTGATGAGAAAGTTTACAAACAAAGAATTAGTTCGACTTGCTCCTACAAGGTTTGCTATTGCATATTTGACATTACAAGGTATATCTGAACTGCGGCAACCTTTGCAACATATGTTTACTTCAGTGGAGTGGGAGGGATGTTCATATGCAAAGAAGGCAGAGGGGAAGGAAGTCAAGAAAATCATATTGGCAAATTTGACTTTTTGGGAAGGTATCTCGTATGCATTGAAAACAACTAGACCTCTCGTTCATGTGTTGAGGATAGCGGATTTAGAAAAAATGCCTACAATGGGATTTATATATGGAGCAATGGATATGGCTAAAGAGGAGATAGCCAAAAACTTAGGTGGTGATGTTGCAGCTTATAGTGAGATTTGGAATATAATTGATGAGAAATGAGAATTTTAGATGCATTGTCATTTACATGCAGCTGCCTACTTTCTAAATCCTCAATATCAATATTCACAAGAAATGAATGATCATGAGAATAAGTGGGGGTTGTATAAATGCATGAATATGCTTATTGCAGATGATAGAGAACGAGAGAAGACTGATTTGCAGATTGAAGATTTCAAGCAAGCAAGGGGGATGTTTGGCATATCCCAAGCCAAAAATTCTATCACGAAACGTACTTCGGGTATGTAGAATTTTCTTTTAGGTGTAATTCAATCATTTGTGTTTTCTTACTGAAGGGATTCTACCTTGTAATTGAATGGTGGATGCAATTTGGAGATCGCACCCTAGAGTTAAGATCTTTTGCAATAAAGATTTTAAGTCTTACTTGTTCATCTTCCGCTTATGAGGAATTGGAGTGCATTTAATATGGTATGAGTTTAATTAGAATATATTATAAAATTATTTTTTCATTGATACTTATTTTTTCATTATTAATTATTATAGATTCATACCAAGAGAAGAAATCGGTTGGCTACGGAGAAATTGAACTCATTGGTATATATAATGTACAATAGAAAATTGCGGCAGAAATTTGAGAAGTTCCAATGTTTACCTGATGATGTTGATCCCTTAGTTTCTGTTGACTTGCCTTCCGATAATGAGTGGCTCACAGGAGAAGATGTTGTGGAACCGAGTGGAAGTAGGTCACAACAACGAAAGAGGATTAGAGATACACGTAAGTTTTTTATTAAGTGAATGGAGTAACTTGAATATACATAGAAATTTTTAATTATATTACTTTAAATTCTTTTGACGTAAAGAAAGGAAAGTGTGTTTAATCAGTAGATGATGAACTGGAGTGGGATGACATCCCTAATGAGGAGGAGAATGATTGTGATGATGATGATGATGGAGAAGATGACAATCATGACACATTCCGTTTCCATTTCAATACTAATTTTCGACCAGAGACGCTACCAGAATCAGATGATTAGATCATCTTTTGTTTTTATGACTTTTGTATTGTTTTTGGTTTTGTATTATTAGTTTGTTACTACGTACGAGCAATACATTATGGTTCACCTTTAGTTTTTATGACTTTTGTATTATTTTTGGTTTGATTTGATATTTAAATACATTATTGTTCTACTAATTCATGATATTTCCTACTGTTTTTGTTTTTTTTAAACCATTTGCCGTAAAATACGCCCGTATAATGCGTACCGACCATATCGTACTATACCATTTTAGGGTGTCCGTACCGTACCATACCACGTATTTACGAACCTTGACTGCATGATGTTCTACATTTTAAGTTATCAGTTGTCACTCAACCTAGAGACTAACAGACTCTCACATGAAACAAGATGTAGTGGTCAAAAATTCTCAAGCTCAAAATGTTAGCCCAAAGTTTATTGAGATAGGTTGACTAGTATGACGATCGAGTCAAGCTAATAGCCAAATGCATGTTACAAGTGGATAACCCAACAACTTGGTAAATTCAGGCCAAAGTAGGTTCATCCCTTTAAATGAGAGTTAACTGTTTTTAATGAATTCTAACGGACATTGCAATAAAACTCTATAATAGACATCATAATAAATCTTATAATAAACATTGTAATAAACTCTGTAAACGACATGTCATTAACCATGACATTAAACCCTACAATAAGTTTTCATGACATCTTTTCCACTCATAAATAGAGACTTCATTAAGAGGAAGAGGGGATCCCACCTCTTTTGCTCATCTCTTGCAAATCATTTGAGGTCTCTCTTTTTTCTCTCTTGTGTTCTCATTTTTCTACTCTAAATTTAAAATTCCTTTGTGATGGATTCAGTATAGTGGCGTGGAAGTGTAAAGAAAGTTCTAGTTAGGAAGGACTTGATATTTAACTGTATTTATTGTGATCGACCTCTCTTTTCTAAGAACTTACCTGATATATTATTCACGGTCTACTTGCATCGATCTATTATATGGGGTTTTGTCCACTAACACTCAATATCTCTATAGGCCTCTTTTTCGTAATTTTACATTTTTTAATAGTAGTAATAGACTTATAGGGTAAACATACTAAATTCCATAATATTTACCCTTATGAGTGACATTAAAATTGTTAGTGGAGATTGTAGAAATTAAATAAATCAAATAATAAGTCAATTACTAATAAAAGGGCAAAATGGTCATTTGTCATATAAGGGCCTATATATATATGAGTGTTAGCTTCAACACTTAATGAAAATTGATGAAAGAAAAAGAGAAAGGGAGAGACTAAGGGTCGGCCAAAGAGGAAGAAAGGGAACCAAGTTCTTTCAAGCCAAATTGAAGCTCTAGATCAAGAATTTGAGTAGAATCAAGTTAGATAATCAATGTTTGAGCAAGATCCAAGTAAGTTATCTTCACTTTTACTAAGATTAATGTTAGTAGGCTTGTGTGATGAGATGTTGATGGTAGGATTGTTGTTTATTGTGAATATATGTGGGTTTTGATCTAAATCAAGACTAGAACTCTAAAACATCAAAAAGGGAACTTAGTTTGAGTGGAATCACTTAAGAGATGAAAGTTAGAGTTTGGGTAAGAGAAACCCTAGAAATTGATATAGGCTTGGGTTAAGTAAATTGAGTATAGATAAGGTGTTTGATGAAATGTCTAAGAGAAATACAATGTAAAAATCTTGAAAATTAAAAGAAAGCATGTGTTGTGTGTGATAGTGTAATTCACGGTCACCAAGGGTAATGTGTGAATCCATTGAGTTTTGATGAAATTGAGTTTGAATTCATACATGTTAGAAGCTAGAATATCACCTAGAAATGTTAGAATTGAAAAAGGAAATGAAATAAGATAATGTGTAGTTTTAGGTTAGATGAAGGACATTAATGGTTATCATGAAATGCCACTTTCTATTTGCATTTTTATGTCATGTATAATCCTAATTGAGTATATGTGAGTCTAAGAATCCTAAATGAAAGGGAATTCATGCATGTTAGAAGTTAGAATATCACCTAGAGATGTTAGAATTGAAAAAGGAAATGAAATCAGACAATGTGTAGTTTTGGTTTAGATGAAGGGCATTTATGGTTATCATGAAATGCCACTTTCTATTTGCATTTTTATGTCATGTATGATCCTAATTGAGTATATGTGAGTCTAAGAATCTTAAATGAAAGAGTATTGAGTTGAGAATATAAAAATGGTAAATTTTGACATGACAAAGTAGTGAAAAATAGGAGTATTTCATAGGTTTCACCGCTCTATAGTTGGAATTTTTCAAAATCGTTTTACGGGTGACCTAAATGAGAGATAGAGAGATGATACAAGTGAAAACGGAAGCGAAAAAGCCCACGGATTGGGCTGTGAACAATATTCGGTCAAAGGGGGTCTAAAAATTTTGACTTTTCGTTCCGGACCTCTGAAAATTATACGGATTGCGTGGGGATGTCCTTAGGGGTATATAAGTTAAACTTTTGCAAAGAAATCAAAATTTTAGAGCTTTGGTTGAGTTAGAACTTAGACGAGAAAGTTGTAGTATAAAAGATTGTTAATAGAGTTAGTTGTGTTGAAAGCTTTGATTTTAGCTTTGAGTAGTTCAATTTAGTGGAAATTGAGTAAGATTGTGATGTGTAGGTGAAGCGCAAGCAAGTGTAGCGAGAGAGGCCCACTAGAGCTCATTAGCACTCTTGGATTCGAGGTGAGTGCCACTAACTCACACTATGAGCATTTATGTTTCAAATGTAATTTTATTGTTGTTAAAATGTTTATGAATGGTTTTCATTTTAATGTGTTCAAAGAAATCTCAAAAGTGAAGTGACTTTTATGAGAAGTTGAGCTTAAAAGCTCTGGTCAAAAGTTTCAAAAGAAAAGTCATTTTATGCTTATAGCACTTAATAGAAAAAATGTTTTCAAAGGCCATGCGGAAACGCTCAAAATCAGAGATTTTTTTGGGATACAAAATGTTATGCAGAAAATTCCGTACGTAGTCACTAGAATACATAGATAACCTCACAACTACGTTACGATGCAGAAAAATTCTGCTCGTAGTTGTTGAGGAGTCTCAGTAGCGTCACGGTTGGTGTCAGTTGAAAATTGTCATGTGACATAGTAGTTAGGGGAACACATGGTGCTTTTAGAAAGAAATGAGTTTTGTAGCATTTTGTATATAACTAACTAAATGTATAATGGTTTAGTTATCAATTGTCAGATTTCTATAAATTGCCTTGATATTTCTATTTTTCTATATTGTATTGTATAAACAGATTTCAGGTATTAGCGTGGGCGTTTGCAACAAACAAACTTCTTCTTCGAAAAAAATATATAGTTGGGCGTACATGTTAAGAATATATTACATAACTTGTATTATGTCGTGTTGGTGCATGTATTATTTTGAAACCTTGAAATACTTAACTTGTACTAAAATGTTTTGTAATGTAAATATATTGTAAATATTTCTATGATATGGAAGTTTTAGTTGCCAATTGTGGATTTGTAAAAGTGATAGAATGATTGAAATATATGTTTGTAGAAGAAGTTGAGTTTTGGTTGAAAAGAATTTAGAAGTGTAATTTCTTTGCAGGGAAATTTGATAACCTTATAATTGTAGCCGTTATGCTGCTGGATTTCCATTAAAATTATTTTCTGATTTCGAAAACAAAAATGGTTACTTTTATGGTTTTAGTTAAATTTTCAAATTAATGAATTGAATATAAATTGTAATCAACCCAACTAGATTTCAAATAATGAGATTAAATGAGATTCGAAACAAAGTAAACGGGCAAGTTTAGGGTTCGCTCCGCGGATTACTTTTAGCCGCTTAAGAGGGTTTGAAAGGAGTCCGTTGGGGTGCCAGGTGAGACTTAGCAGATACTAGTCTAGAGGGAATTTGGTTTGGGTCTTATCAATCTCAGTGTTCCTACTTCACCAGTCTTCAGGTCAATGTGGACAAGAGTATGATAGTCTTCTGTCATTCTCCTTCTTTGATACTCTCTCCAGTTTGACGACGTTTTACACTTACTGCATTCTTTTACATTACGATTAGTTTACTGACTTGAGCGTTAGAGTGTCTTCAACCGATATCCCACCGGTGTCAAGATTACCCGCGTTCTCTTTATTTGATTTATGCAGGACACACATTGCTAGGTTCCAAGAAAATTGATCGATGAGACTCATTGAAAGTCAACATATTATAGAATTCACCCACTATAGAAGATATATGTGACAAAGAATTCAATAATGTGGAAGATATGCAGCTTGGATGCAAAATACGTCCATGTAAGATGATTTAAATCCAAAATTTGTTCATAAAATTTGCTATAATAATATATCAAGTTGCAAGTTGATCTAAACGTTTAATCTAAAAACAAGAAAACAGTAATAGCATTAATTTCCAAAATAAATAATGCCGCAAATTACGTTACTGGTACATACATGATACATTGAATATAGGGTAGATTTTTTTTCTTTTGGCAATGCAGATATGAGAAGTTCATTTGCGGTAATACATTACATTAAGTTTGCAATGAAGGCGATCATATCATTTGAGAGTGATCTGTACTGCATATAGACTTGCATACAATACATTTACCAAATAATACTATCGTCCGATCGGGAAAAGGGTTTGAACTCGGTTGAGAGGTATCTACACGACTGGAAGAATGATTCGAATCCGATTGAGAGGTATCTGCACGATTTAGACGACTCTTTCTGTGCCTCCACGCTACCTGAATCCGGGTAGCAGCCAGCCCTCGCCAGTAGGGTGACTCGTACCTATCACGAAACCAATATGACATAATTATGTTATGCATGAAAAAAAAAAAAAAAACCAAAAAACAAAAATTACATTTATTGATAAAAACATCCCAGGAAAGCACCCTTGCTTCCACATTTTTACTTGTGAATGAGATTAGAGGCTTTTCCGAGTAATGGAGTTTACTTGGAATATCATTGCTTTTAGATGCATAATGATGATGCAAACATAAAACGACCAAGCTGTTGTACACATTGAAAATCTCTGCTTTTAGATGAATCTGGATATGAGTTGACATAGGTAAAAACCTTATGGCTCCTTGAACCCGAGGGTTCCGCAAGAATCTTGCAAAAAGACTGGTAACTTCTTCAAGATCTGCTGCTCGGAGTGAAAAAGCTTCCACGTTTGTTAAGCATCTCACCATCCTGTTGCCGAGCAACCGCTGCCCAGGGATCCTAATTTTCTTCACATCTGCAACAAAGACTACATGAAATTATGCTTTGAAATTTTTATGCCAAGACATTCTAGTGTTAGAAAAAATTGGTTGACTAGCCAACATTTTGAGATGCCCGTGAGTCTAGAGGAGAAATTAATTAAAGGGGATCATAATCATAATTATACCTCTGTTTACTGAAGAATGTTCGAGACACCATGTAAGAAGTTCCTCGCCGGAAACATCTCCCTCAGATAAGGGAAATGGAATCCCATCATCTCCAATGCTCTCCATTTTCCCACGCACAATAAACACCATCTTCTCTATCAGACCACCAGGATATAAGACTTTGCTTCCTTTAATGTATGTCTTCTGTCTCAATCTCTCACAAATAGCATCTAATATAGGCTCATCCATAAGCGCAAAAATCCGTACCTGCAAATAACATGTTTTCAGACTCTTGGAGTATGCATGAAAGGCTTATCCAATATCTTTCACTTCCTAAAAAGAGAATGTCATATTGCTTTAATGGTCTACCGTCATGGCTGATGAAGTTGGAACTCATCAGTTCTACTAGAAAGCTGAAATAATTGATATGTTTTGACAGTGACCAATGAACATGACATACAAAGAAACTTAGTGAACTTGGACATTCTCATACTCACCTTCTTAACAAATTTAAAAAGATGGCGTCTTATATTTCTCTGAAGGTCTTCAGGCAAATTCTCAAAGAACGTTTCTTCATTCACCCCTCTGGTGGCAGCCCAGTTGTACATTTCAGCTTCTCGTACTTGCCTACTCAGTGGAACAATTTTATGGGTCATTAATGAAAAAAGCTGCATATGATGAGATTATTTGGTTTTGATGAATACAAATATAACATGGACTTTATTTTAGAATATAAAATTCTTCATCAAATATGTTACATATTTGCTCAGATTGAATTCATAACAAGCCCAGTAAGAGCAACAAATTGTATAAAAGAAATGTAATACAGTATCTTACATTCAAGAAGTACTGTCTTTTTTCCAGATTCAGTCGTATTAACATACTATGTTCTCCTAAACATAGCAGGATATATGCAAAAAAATATTCTTCTTCTTCTTCTTCTTCTCATTCATATTAATGACCTATGTTCTACTAAACATGACAGAATATGTGCAGAAAACCGTAGTGCTCCATAGACAACATTTAGGTGATTCACGATAAGACTATCAGGTTTGAAGTTATTATTTGGGGACAAGCAACAATGTATATAGGAACAAGGAAACATAATACCTTCTAAGTTCTTCAGGCAAGCGCCGATGGCTCATCCATTGCTCCACATCACAACGTCTCAGTGACATTTCTGACCTCCTGCCAAAAGAAGGATTAATTATTAAGCAACAATTTTTTTTGAAATATTAGAGATCAATTAAACAAGAAAAAAATTAGTCAAACATTTTAGTTGCACAAAGCATCATAAACATGCAAAATTACTGCCCTTCAAATCATTGAACAAAATTTTATGAAGATATAAACCTCACCTCTACTATATTTTCTTAGTCATACAAAATTAGAAGACTATGTCCCTTAAAGCCATCCATTATAGGAACAATTTCTTTCTTAAAAAGTATCAGAGATTTTTTTTTGTCAACCAATCAACCATGCCAACATTCAACTGTCATGCAATATAACTTGTCTCAAATTGAATTTTGTACGATGATTTTAAGAAAAAAGGATTTAGTAGAAATTTTCACCTCTTTACAAGAGCCTGGAGGAAATTCTGCATATTTCCAATGAGAAAAGAGAAGAGCAAGAGCCCCAGTCCTATGATGCCCATAGTAAAAAGGACTTCCCAAACAAAATAGCTGGGTTTTTGATTTCCCGCAAGAGTACTGATTTGCTTTAATAATTAAAACAGAAAACAAAATGTCAATGTAAACAAGAAGTATTCAAGTTCATATTTTTGCAATCATATATAACGAATCAAGATAAGTTTTCCCGTAGTAACAACAAATGAGTTTTGCACACCAGAAAAATGCTTAATGTAAAATGGAAGTAGAAATGAATCAGTAACAAGAAATGAATTTAACTGGAAATTAAAATGATGCAATCAAATCTGAGCTTAAATCTCAGCCTTAAATAGGCAAATTAGACACCATTTTGGTGTGATTGGTTATCAAAATGTTTTCTCAACGCAATTTTCTTTAATAAGATCATTCTTTTTCTTTCTTCTATATCAAACAGGAAAGAGTCTTTCAACTTCAATTGATAAAAGAAAAATCATAATGGTTGCCACTGACACTCTGGTACACATCAAAGTATAAAATGTCGGACAAAGTTGTTAGGCCTGCTCAGCTTCTGTTCACACCTTGAGGCAAGACGTCAATACTAAGCCTCTAAAAAGGCAGTTCTGCATGTTTTAATCATAGCTAGAAGACAACTTTTAAATTAAGGCTGATCACCTATTTCTGACTGGTGTATAACCAAGTGCTCAACCTGTAAGTCAATTTAGTTGACACAAAACAATAGCCAAAATGTAGAGGTGATAAGAGAGTACCTGGAATCCCCAAAACAATGAATATATGTATTTGGTGACGACGCTTTTGATTGTGGTAAGGTTGACGACTTTAGCATAAATTCCATAAGGAAAACCATTTTTTGTATCTTCAAAACAAGAGGTAGCATTCTTATTTTTTATCCAGCTCTTCCAATCTGAACTGTTCTGAAACTTTTCAATAGCATTCCCATGGCCACAATCTATAAATCTCATGCATTTGGAAGGACTGTCTGTGTAACGGCAGGCAATTCGAAGACATTGATTAACCCTCTGGTATGAGAAAGAGAAGGGAAAAAGAAGAGTAAATAAACAACTTTTTTCTATCCCATATTTGCATGCATTTATAATTGCATATGCATTCACATCATGTTGAAGTATCTGAAATCTATACAAAGAAAACAAGTACACCAGCATAAAATCATTTAAGGTTAAAATATTAAGTGATTTAATTATATAAAAGAAGGATTCATTTTTCTTGCTTAAAGTAATAAAACATATTACATTAGCATTTTTTTTTTTTGATACACATTACATTAGCATTTTGATTTCACATGAAACAAAAATTTCATTTAGAATACTGGAGATATACCAACTGACTAAAAGAAATTAGTAGTTCGTCCATATAAACAGCACTAACTACTTGCAAAACCCAAAAGCTTAAGTACGCAGTTAATAACATAAACAACAGCATTAATCTTTAACACACCCTTTAGCTCCACAACGAGCTTATAACACAGACCAAGCCCATTATACAAAAATTTAAATGCATGATAAATTTAGAGAACATAATACAAATTTATATAAACAAAAGATCGTCAGAATTAATGACAAAATGCCTACACTTCTCAAGTTACTGATGGCCAAAACAAAATCATAACAGTTCAGCAATTGAAGTGCATGCAAAAGTAGACCATATCAGAGTTTATAAAAACTTACAAATACAATAACTACAGAAAAAAATTGTTTATAAGAAATGCGTTTTTTGACGTTATGACCACCATTATGTACCTGTAACCCGAAGAGGTACCAGCCAGATCCAACAACATGACCAGACAACACGAAAGTGAGAAGATTTATAAAAAAATTCGCCCATGCCGACTCAAATATGAAGCTATTTGGTGACTGACCAGCAAGCAGAGGTAGAAACCTATATAACCTGGGAACATACTGAACAAGTACTGGAACACATAAAAGATTCTTGGCATCATTTGCTGTGGACTTAAACTGTGGTAAGAACAACAGTATCATGATCTGCAAACCAGTGAAGGAAACAACATATAACAAGATGGGAATAGTTGATATAACAATGTCAAAATGAGGCATATACTGTAATTTCTGGACGCCAATCAATAACAAGACACAGTTAACTGTTTGTAATCTCACATGTATATTCTTTTCAGATATTTATTATCATTCACACGTTAATGAATGCATCCTTATTTGTTGACTTGTGCAATTGAATATGTCTATCACACATATTTATCAACTGTTAGCATGCTGCATGCCAATAAATCTCTATTTCTTCATAGTGATTCAGTAGTTGGTCCTTGAATCTATTGCAAAAGAATATAGAGATAGAGGATCAGCTTTGAATTATATAATGAATCACCCATCTCAACTATTAGCATACTGGTCTAATTGATGAATCCATATTCAATGCCATGCAAGGTTCTGTGCTAATCTCATGCTCAATCAGGAAGACCACACAAAAAGAATCAGCTAAAGAAGGTTATACATAAATTCAATATCATAGCTGCCCGTGGCTATTGCATCCAATTGATTTTTTTTTTTTTTTTTTAAATGTTAGCTTCAAAATTCTCATTCCTCATATTTTTTTTCTAGATACTGGGCCTAAAGTACATATCTGCGAAAAACAATCTCTCTCTGTGCATAACTGAATATGACGAAAAGTTTACCATTTAACCGGCCCACCAAACACACACTCATAGGTGTGCACATCTGTACACACATACACACATTTTATTAAACAGTTGGTTTCATAATACTCGGCCTTCACCACACTTCGCTTTACCAACATCTTTACATGGTAGTGAGTTGTTGGCCAATGATTAAGGGCATTATGCATGTAGATTCTTCTAGACTATGCATGTAGATGTAACGTATTAATTATAAGTAAAGCAAGAAAACGAGAAGTCACTACAGAAAAGTGGGATAATATAAACTCACTTGAGGAAGTGGTAATACAACAAACAAATCGATAAAAAAGTATCCATGTATGTAATTGAGAGCAATTTTCTTTGGATGGTCAACTAACTTCCCAGCACCAACCACCCTAGACTCAGGAGCAACATATGCCAGCCTAAACTGCATAAAACATACAATTACTCAAATAAGCACAAACGCAAATGAAGATCAGATATGTTGGTCATTAATCAAAGCTGGACTACACAATAGCCCCAGCCAAACCTACTTAATAACAATTAAAGAACCATACTATAGAAAACGTTTGGTAACAAAATAAAACAGCAATGGATAACTACAATGAAATCTTTCAATAACAATGGTGCTTGGATTTCCAAATCCGATCACAAATCATTCTTATTCTTCCATTGGTGTTGCCTTTTTAACGACTGGCACTGTTTTACATACGTATATGTGTGTGTGTGTGTCTGTATGTAAGTATATGTGTGTGTGTGTACATATATAAGAAATCATAAAACAAAACTGCTTGCTCAGAACCCAAGGACAACGCCAAGCTTTATGTTTTTGGAACTATATAATCTAGAAAGACAATATGAAGCCTTTGCATGTACATCTAAGACTGAAATAAAATAGTAAATATCTGCAACCTTGACTTTGGATTATATTAGGTCAACGAATAAGGAAACTAGTTTCATTGCATTTTTCTGCCAGTAAAAAAATCATAAATTAGTAAATTGTTTGTGTTTATCAAATTATAAAAGAAATGTCTTCTTCATATAGAACAATATTGTTGGTGCTGTAGCCATACCCTCAGTTAAACCAAAAAATCTGTTTAAAGGTCACCCAGTTTAAATCAGCCTTAGCTCAATCCTAGAAAACTTGAGCTCAATCCAATCTATCCCATCTAAGGAGCCAAGAAAACAAACGTAAGTTGGCAACTCAGGTCACTGTGTTTCTAATCTTTTCCTTTGCATTCTCAGCCCACAGATATAACTAAATATCCCAAGCAACATCAGCCTGACTGCCTGAGCCCTACTATAGTACTTGCAAAAATTGTTACAGAGAGAATGTACTGATGTCTAAGCAAAAAATTTTTTTTGTGTTTATCATCAGATTTGTCAGCCTGACTCATCAATGATGTCTAAGCAATACTAAAGGAAATCTACTGATGCTGCTGATGACCAGACAATTCACTTGCAGTAAGAAGACTGCAGAACTAACAAATCTGATGATAAGCACCAAAAAAAAAAAAAAAAAAGAGCTTCTGAAGGAGGTGAATAATCACCTGAAGAAGCATGTTCAGAAGGTATATGAAATCGAGAACGCTTCTAAAAGCCACAATTGTCATTGTCATTGGAAAGTCAAGGATTATGCACTTATTATCCTGCACGAAAAGAAGTTCTGTAAGAATAATGTACAAACAATAAAATAAGAGGAATACTGCATACCAAAAAACAAGCAAATCAAGATTTGTACGTGAAAGTTAGGGTACTCAAAGCTTAACAAGCACAAAAGATAGCACACAAGTCAACAACAACGCTCAATCAGTCTGCTAGATAAAGTGACAATACTATCAAAGTTGATCAACTAGCTATTCTTCAATGCTAATAGAAGACCGGAAATAAAGGACTCCATAAATTTGTTGGGGAAGGTGCTTTCAAAATCACAGGAGATACTGAAATAATTGTAGAGAAAAATGCTAATTAGTTTGATAAATATCAATCTTGCTAGAATTATTTCCATGCGTTTCTAGTTATCGTAGCAAATCAAAGGGAAAAACATGTCTAACAAGTAGGTACCATGATGCATAATTCTCTGCAGCTTTTATTCTACAACTATATTTACTTCCTGTTTTACTTTTTGAGGTCATACACCCAACCACGTGACATAGGCAATAACTAGACACAGAACTGATGTTTGACACATATGACTTAAGCTCTGGACCCCAAATATGTACATTTGTGCATCACAGAGTAAGACTTTTGTTGCTTGACTAAATTTCCGATGTCATATGGCATGTATGTGCAGAACAAGTTAGGGACAGTTCTAAATGACTGTGGAAGATGTCTTGACTTTGAAATCTTAAGTTCTTTTGATGGAAACACTGAAAGACATAAACTGAATAAAAACAAATTAACTTGACACTTTGATAGCCAAAAATAGATAGAACTATACCTCTTGCGTAGACAAGAAGAAGAAAAACAAAGGGTCTACAAAAATTGCCACCAAGCAAGAAATGGCAAAAAATTTGTTCCACCGCTGAACAACTCTAGCATGGGGATTCATGATTCCAGGCACATACGGACTCAGAAAAGAAATAAATCTCCTAGCCCAACCTTTGGCATCTCCATAGAGAGCATTGTGAAACTGCAAACAACAAATAAGGAAAATAGCATGAATAAATTATAAGTTTTGGCATAAGATCATTCCAGATAACAAAACAAACAGACAATTACACTTTAAAAAATTGTTGAATGAAGAAAATGAACTAGAGACCATATAGTTATAGAGCATAATGAATACCGTTTTAGTGATTGATAACTATCTACTGCAAATACTGCTAGTAATTGCCAAAGCTGTTTAACAGAGGTAAGTTATTTACAGGCTGCTTGCTGCCCATTCAAAAGAGTTACAGAGGGAAATTCTAATTCCAATACAGCACTGTAGGCCTTCAACATTTCAGGAATTTGCTAAATGACTCTCAAGTTTTTAATCTTCTATAAAATATATTCATTCAGCGAAACATAATGCATGCATAATTGTTCTTTCTTTTTAGTGAAAGTACGTGAGTATACATGTATGTTTTTGTGCCTGTGTGCATATGCATAAGTACTTATGTAATTCTGAAAGATTGCCGCCATTAATACCTTGCCTATGATAGTTAACAGCATTAACTAACATGACTGGAACTTATACCAAAACATTTATCAAACCAAGAGCTTCTCACCTTCATGATGCATTCAAGAAATTGAATTGGAAGTACATCATAGAAGATGACATGATGGAAAGCATCAGAGAGAATCTTCTGCAATCCTGAAAGAAAAGTACCTTGGGATCAAATAAACCGGAACCTTTTGAGATCTTTGGTTGTGTTCCTTTGAAATTGTAATATGTCGGGCACGTTGTGCAGTAAGGATCATTGCACATTCCCAGTTGTCCAGATCTCAATAAATGTTCATTTTTTCTGGCATAGTTGTCATCACGCCAATCATTCTGGTTCCTTCCATTAATGGAAGGAAACCTCTCTACCTTAGATTCTGTTGTCGGAAGACCTAGAACTCCTTGAGTTGGGCGGAAAAAGTTGTCAGGTCTACGGTTAACATATAAAGGACCACTCATCTGTATAAATGGTGTTCTTCTTTCAGTCCGTAGTGGACCAGTATGGCCAACAAGGTTAGCCTCAGTTCCATAGTATTCCGTGGAGTTCGCAGGAATGGACATTGATGCACTCCTAGCCCTGGAAGCAAACATCTGCAATCGAGAATCCACATGTTCATCTGACGATTGCGGATGGGAATCTGATAGCATTGGTACCTCATCTTTCTCATAACCAGCCATTATACAAATAATGGACCTGCAATAAAATATAAAATAGACCAAGCATTCAAGGTTCATAAACAATAATCGAAAGAGAGAAATAAACATAATTTTACTATAGATTAAATAAAGAAACAGAGAACAATGCATGAAAATAACGCAAAGTTCCAGTTTCAGTAACCAATGTAGGAAACTTGACTTCTATATGTCATGATGCCAAGAAGAGCAAGTCTAACATAAAACATACTTCATCTAGTCAGAATTTATATATATATATATATAAGCGAGAATTTTGGTTTAGACCCCAACCTAAAGCTCAATTCTACACTACAGGGAGCAGAAAGATGGATATATTAGATTCCATCTACATGACAACTAGTTTGTCTTGCACGTGAGAAAGTGTTTTGGAGTGCTTAGATATGTTATTGTTCGAGCTGTTACCTATAAGCTTCTGGTCTAGCAGTCATCTAGCACATATCAATATGTAGTTCAGACAAATGTGACAGAATCTGCATTATTGGACACACTGATTGGTTTGTTTTTCTGTATCAAGCTACCATTGATCACCCAAATTCTAACACAACCCTTTTTATCAGGGGCGGACCTACCTTAGCGCCAGATTTTTTGAAAATTTATTAAGTTTTTTATGTGGATAATTATGTATTTAAATATATAAATAAACTAACACATATAATTTTGAAGAGAATGGGATCACAAACATATAGCTGTGGCGATGGCATGAGGCGTATTTATTGAGCCTAGTGGTAGTTTCTCAAAGGGGAAAATTCATTTTGATTCTTAATTTTTTATAAATTGACAATTTTTTAAATATCTTTAAGATAATATACCAAACATCCCTAAATTTATAAAAAATTTATTATTTTAGTCCCTACTGTTAGTCAACCGTTGGTCAAATTAACGGTAAGAAAGTTAAAATGGTAATCTTACATTAAAATTTTGAAAAAATTTCATTTTGGTCTCTAATTTTCTAGAAATTGACAATTTTTTTAAATATCTTTAAGATAATATACCAAACATCCCTAAATTTATAAAAAATTAATTATTTTAGCTCTGATCAATAGTCAACCGTTGGTCAAATTAACGGTGAAAAAGTTAAAATGGTAATCTTGCATTAAAATTTCTCAAGGTAACACGTGTGTGGTCTAGAAAATTTGAGATATTTAAGAAGAATATTAAAGATAAAAAATTTGAATCATATTTGAATTTTTCGTATCACTGTGAATTGATGATATTTGAGAAGAATATTGGAGGTAAAAAATTAAAGCACAAAAATTGGGATATCAAAAAATAAACAAACAAATTAAAGAAGAAAATTAGAATATTTGGGCAGCAAAATTGCAGCCACCAACAAACAACACCACCTTCTTTTAAACCCATTTTCTTGTTATTTTTGTTACCATAAAAAATTAATATTATTTTGTTATTATTTTGGTTTTATGCGTTAAGGGCAAAAGTATATTTTCCTTACCCATCAAAACCTATCAAATCCGATGCAATAAGCAATTCATTCACTCAACATGCAGTATTAAAAAAGAATTAATAAAAAATTATAAGGGTATTTTGGTCTTTTCAATTTTAATTTGTATTTATCTGGAAGAGTATAATGGTCCTTCCAAATATCTTACATTTTAATACATCGGGGTAAAAAGGTACTTCTAACAAAGTAGAGGTAGTTTGGTCTTTTTGCGTTTTCTGTTAACGTTAACTATTAAAAAACTGGTCAACAGGACTAAAATGATGAATTTTTAATAACTTCAGGGATGTTTGATATATTATATTAAAGATATTTAAAAAATTATCATTTTCTAAAAAATTAGGGATTAAAATAAAATTTTTTCGAAATTTTTATGTAAGATTACCGTTTTAACCTTCTTACCGTCAATTTGACCAACGATTGACTAACGTTAGAGATTAAAATGATGAATTTTTTATAAATTTAGGAATGTTTGGTATATTATCTTAAAGATATTTAAAAAATTATCAATTTTTAAAAAATTAAGAACGAAAATGAATTTCTCTCTTTCTCAAAAAAATTGGAAGAGTATAGTGGGGATTCTAACCTAGTTTCTAAAAAAAATTGGAAGAGTATGGTGGGAATTCTAACCCTGGCTCAAAGTTCCAACTACAATAGCTCAAACCAATCAAACTCTTCTCAAATTTTGCGGTGGTCTGCCTTTATAATAGTTATACTTATTGAAAACTATAAATGACCTTTTTTCAACCAAAAAAAATTTCTCAATTTTTTGAGTCTCTCTTATACCTCATTCATTACTTGATAAATATTGTAGATTTATTTAAAGAACTTGTCAAGCATTTATATTATTTGAAACTAGTTTGCAGTTTTTTAAAAAAATTAATTTGAAACTTCTTTTATTCTTTTATTTATGTTATTTAAATACAAATTAATAAAATTTGAATAAATAAGAGTGAATTTAAAAAAAAAATTCAAAAATTTGTAAAAAAAAATAAAATTTATGAATAACTAAAAAAAAGTAAATTATTATTATTATTATTAATTTTTATTTTATTATAAAACAACCCCCCTCACGTAAATGTTCGGGTCAGCCACCCCTTATGATCTTTTCAACTACTGATTTTATAACACTATGAAACTTTATTCATGTATCTAAAGTTAATGAATTTTTTAAAAAAACCAAACATACTTTACACACAATCACAAACAACAGTAAAAGAAGAATCATCAAAATAAACTTTTTTAAGTAGAAACAAAACAAGACAAACCTGGGTGAAACTGAAACCAAGTGTGAGATGCCAACTGTGCAACCAAAATAGCAACTACCCAGAATTCCAAAACGTGTCAGCTTTTTGAGGAACTAAGAAGTGGATTGCATAAAAAGAGAGAGAGGAAGAAGAAGACGAGGTAAACGTAATGAAAAATGAAGGGAAACTGATGAGATTGAAGAGAGTGAGGGAGAGAGGGGGAGAGAAAGGCATGAAGAAGAGTGAATTTTAAGTCCAGCTGACTTTAACAAGTCTTTGAAAAGTCAGTCGTGGAACAGAGAGATTGGCCTGACAGGCCTTCTTTGTGTGTCGTGAATTGTGATTGGCTATACACGGACACTCGGACAATACAAAAAATAATTTAAAAAAAATTACACATATATTTAAAAGTTGAGCAAATTACCCGAACCTTCCGAAGTATGATATTAATCAGATAAAAAATATTTTAATTAATATTTTATTGATGTCAAGATCATCCGTATTATTTTTATTTGATCTGTATAAGATATAAATTATTAGATTCCAATAAAATTGACCAACAAAACTCGCTTAAAATTAACATACCGTAGAATTTATCTACTGCAACACCGTTGATGGAGAATGAAAAATGAAGAAGTTTTTATTTTCCATTTTCTTCAATATATTTTTTTAATTTTTATATTAGAATTAATCCACACCGTCCAATTGGAATTTGACTGACGGAGTAGACATAACTAATGGAGATTTCGTGCAATTGTTCTAATTATAATTAGTAGTCACCGTTGAGCATGAATTTGTGGTAGCATAAAACATTACAATCTTAAAATATACTACATCTTGTTTTCTCTTTGACGAAAGGAAACAGAAGCGAAGTTGAGTGGGCGGCGGAGTGTTCAAACACAAGAAAATGATGAGCTGATATGTTGTGCTCGTGCAGCATCAGTAGCTTCTACAGTCTGAATCCGATCGTATCTTCCTCAATCAACAAAAGCTTAATTTTACGGTCTCAGAGAATAATCAAGCTGACAGCCTCAGCCAAAATGGACCAAAACGACGCCGCATCACCACCCTTCACGTTCCTCACCAGAAAACCTTACTCTCCTCCTTCCTGGGCTTCGCATCTCAACCCACTCCCCTCTCACGTTGTCTCTCTTGGCCACGTAACCATCTATCAATCTCATCAATTTTTATGATGATTTCAAGTCTAGATTAAAATAAAATAATAATTATTTCTTTTAATGACATTGAAATTTTAAATTTGTCTCTCTCTCAGCTTCCTACTCCAATCCACAAATGGAACCTCCCGAATTTGCCCAACAACACAGAGGTCTGGTTAAAGGTATACTGTTTTCTTTTAATTTATTTTTATTCGATTTATTTACCACTACTAGTATTATTGTTAATTAATGCACGTGCTAATATCATTTTAGGTACTGATAATTGGCATAATGACTAAAGTTTATAGCTTGTGTAAGTTAGAGAGTGATTTTATTTTTTCAAATGAGCACTGCTATTGTTGTGCTGCATAATCAACTTTGTGTTGTTACAAAATTCTTTGGTTCTGCATTTGCGGAGCTACAAATTTCATTTTTACCTTTATAAAACCACTTAAACTCGAAAACCGTAATTTTGTCGGAAACAGCTGTCCGTATTGTATAATTATTGAGGTTGTGTTCGTTATCTTCATATCAATTATTTGTACTTGACTGTATTATTATTATTATTATTATTATTATTTGAATTTGTATTTGAAGTTTTTTTTTTTTCCTTCTTGTAAATTTTTTGTTGTTTTACAGAGAGATGATCTTTCTGGTATGCAAATGAGTGGTAACAAGGTGAGGAAATTGGAGTTTTTGATGGCGGATGCTGTGGCTCAAGGTGCGGATTGTATAATCACCATTGGAGGCATTCAAAGCAATCATTGTCGTGCTACTGCTGTCGCGGCTAAGTATCTCAATCTTGACTGTTATTGTGTACTTAGAACATCAAAGGTTATCTCTAAGAGTCCTTTTGCTTCTTTTTTTTTCAACAAAAGAAAAAAAGAAAGAAAGAAAGAAAGAAGAAAAAGAATTGCTATTAGGCAGCTACAATGTGTTTGAAAATGAATGCTGCAGGTTCTTGTGGACGAAGATCCTGGATTGACTGGGAATTTACTGGTTGAGCGTTTGGTTGGAGCTCATATTGAGCTCATTTCGAAAGAAGAATATGGAAAAATTGGGAGTGTGGTATGTTGTATTGCTCTTTCTTTGGCAATGTTATACTCTTTAGTGCATTTGTAATTATGTATTTGTATTGAATATGTCTCCGAGCAATTTATGATTTATTTGCTAATTTATCTCTGCCAAGTTCATGTTTTTGGGAGCATTATAACTTGAAATTGGAGGTTCAATTATAATACAAAAGGAAGTTTTGGCTAATAGTGAACAAATCTATGTGTTAAGGAGGTAATGATAGCAGATTGCGGGAAGTTTATTTTTCTACTCTAAAGAATGACATTGACAAGCAAAGGGAGTGTTCCAAACTCTTTAATGTTTACTCTTATCCTAATAGAGAATCCTCCTATTCAAGTATGCAAATGAAAGATAGGTGATGAATGAAATCATCTCTTGCTGTCTTTCCAAAATTGTTTGGAGAAGGGATTATTGATTAATTGAACAGAGATGTATCTAAACTGTATGTTGCTAACTATGCTACTTTAATGATCCAGGAACTTTTTTCCAATATTTCTGTACGACAAATTTTTCATTTCAAAGTATAATTATATAATATTGACTATTATTATTTTTTTTTTAAAACTAGACTCTCACCAATATATTAAAGGAAAAGTTGCTAAAGGAAGGGAGAAAGCCGTATGTCATTCCTGTTGGTGGATCAAATTCCCTAGGCACCTGGTAATATGGGTCATTATCATTCTATCTTTTCTTTTGCCAGCCATTTTTTCTTGTAAGTTACTTCATGCCTCAAGTTAAGGCTATTCTACACCTTTTAAGATATTGTGGATTGGTATTTTATTCTTTTTTTATCTCGTTTATTTTAAGGTTCAAGTTGTCCCACTTGTCCCTTCAAGCGGTTGCTTCTATATAGATTGTTTTCTCCTATCTATGACATGACACTTTTAGTTCTGCTCAGGGGCTATATTGAAGCAATCAGGGAGATAGAGCAGCAGCTTCAGACTGGGGAAAACAAAGTAAAATTTGATGACATTGTTGTAGCATGTGGCAGGTACTTTTTTCCTCATCTGTTAATTACCTTGCTAAAAGGTTTTTCTTCCTCTCTTCTCTTTGAATGGATCTTGCTATGATTACCCATTGCTTCTAACTTAAATATCGTGTGAAAGGAGCATATGTTGTGATTATTGTCATCCTCTCATCTAGTGGACTTCTGTTATATCTGATAAAATATATAAATAAGACTATGTAAAGCCTTTAAATTTGTTGAACAATGCGAGAATAACATGAGTTTTTAAAAGAAAGCCTCTAGAGCCCCTCAGAAATTATTAGTTTTTAAAGGCCTGGCATGTGGACTTAACTAGTTAAGGCTTGGAACTTGGCTATCCTCTAAAAAGGAAAATTGATTTTGGGCTTTGCATGTACGTTTTACATTTACAACTTAGATGTTTAAACTCTGTTGATTGCTGTACTGCCATTTTAATTTATTATTATTATTTTTTATAAATATATTTTTATTTTTGATAAGCAGTGGAGGAACAATTGCTGGTTTGTCGTTGGGATCATGGCTGGGCACATTGAAGGCAAAAGTATGTTTTCATATCAACATATTTATTGATCAAATACATTGTCCCACTTTGGTTTGGCTTTTTTCAATCTCTATTTGTGACAATTGCAAAAACAAAATTACAAATAATTAAGTCAAAACAGACCAAAACACAAGAGTTTAAAATGTACATAACTCTGCATTTGTATTTGCTGCTGTTGATATGTTAATTTGTTTATATGTTCCATCTTTTCTGTAGGTTCATGCATTCTCTGTTTGTGATGACCCTGATTACTTCTATAATTTTACCCAAGGTCTACTTGATGGGCTTAATGTAGGCGTGAACTCGTGTGATATTGTTGACGTTCAAAATGTGAGTGTTAGAGTTGGATTAGCCAAAATCCTTTGTGTAGGCATGTATATGATGAAGGAAAAATTTTGGTAGGTATGCAGCTTTTGGCCCCATGCTGTTCCCCAAAATAGAATGTGATCTGTTGAATGATTTAACGCTACAATACCTGTTAAAAGTGCTTAAATACTATTGTTGGATCTTTTTCTATCAGCTCAAGCTTTTGAATTTGTTGGTTAACATGGTATTAAAGCTTGGTTTGTCTCAGGAATTCTAGGTTCGAGTTTTCCCACGTGATTTTATGTATTTGTTATTTTCAATTTGAATTTGCGCGTGTCAGTGTTAAGCTCAAGCCATGTGACTAGCCCATTGGTGAGTGGATTGGTTAAAGAGGTGTTTAGATACTATTATTGGGCACTTATATACCAACTTAAGTTTTTGGATCTGTTAGTTATTAACAATACCATTGCTGTCCCTTGCAATCTCTTGGCACTTATTGAAGATTTTATTTTTTGTAGTATAATTTGATCTGATCTTTTTCTTTTGATAACAATTTTAAATCCTGTTATTGTAGATTCTATTAGGGAGAGAAAATCGATCATGTGAATTGACAAAAATGTTTGCAGTGTCTTGATTTTTCTTCTTTTTAGCCTTGATTTTTAAACCTGAAAAGCTTTTAATTCATGTGGTTGGGCAAAATAAAATTGTGGATGATGGGCAATTATGCTGGTGCGATAAACTACGTATATTAATTGGAGTGCCATACTATATTGTCATGACAAGCATATTGGTTCGTAACTGAACCCAGTGCATATTCCTATATTAGAACAGAGAAACTGGAAGCTAACTTTTAACTGTGGTATGTGAATCATTTCATTAGGCGCAGTCTTTAATGTGGGTACTGGCCTTTGAGTAGTATGCAAATTTTGCCCATTTCATGATAAGCTTATAATGAGAGGGTGACACTATTTTCTGTTAATCAGTTGTCCAATGTTGAGTTTGATAAATTATTTGAAATAACAAGATTCTTGTTTCTGATTTTGTTTTCTCACAGGCCAAAGGCTTAGGCTATGCAATTAACACATCTGACGAACTTAAATTTGTTAAGGAAATTGCTGCAGCAACTGGAGTTGTTCTTGACCCAGTTTACAGGTACAGCAGTCTCATCCTTCATATATATAATAAGATCCAGTCTTTAATTACTCTTTCCATTTGTGCATTTATTGCAAATCAGTTAAGACAAACATAAATCTATATATTAAGAAGAGAAACCTTGTTTTGCTCATAGCTTGCAAATCATTCTTGCACAGTGAACTTGCATTCTTCTTGTTACTTCACCCTAGGCATCATTAATTCACCATTTTGCAATATTCTTGGCTTCTCTCTGTTGAAATATTTCCATTATTTAAAAAAAAAAAAAAAAAAAAAAAGACATTCTATATGAATAAGAATTTACACGGATGATTCTTTCAAAATTGTTAATATGAGCTCATTTGGTGATTTCGGTTCTTCTCTTTAAATATGATCATTCATAATCTGTTGTTTCTAGAATAAGCAGTTTTTGGCTTCGAAGCCTGAAATTCGTGACTGAATTGTCTTTTTGATAATTACTTATGAGATCAAATTGTTTTGGGGGGGGGGGGGGGGGGGGGTTTAGTAGGGGCACGGGGATTGGGGGTGGGGGATGTGGGGGTGCGGAGTTGAAGCGGTAACGGGGAATGACCACTGAATGCTAGCAGTAATAGGAGTCAAATAGTATAACTGAATTCCTCTATAGTTAGAAATTTTAACTTATAATCAGTCCAGACACCGGACATTACTTTTAGGACCATGTCAACTGAAACTCATCTGCACAAGCCATGAATTTAATTGCTTTACATTCAAATTCTTAGTTCATTCTCGAGTGATTTAATCTTCTGATTCCTTTTAGTGGGAAAGCTGCTTATGGAATGTTAAAAGACATGGCTGAGAATTCAAAGAAGTGGGAGGGCAGAAAAATCCTGTTTATACACACAGGTGGGCTCCTCGGATTGTACGATAAGGTCGATCAAATGGCTTCACTGATGACAAATTGTCATCGAATGGATGTACATGAATCTGTTCCGCGGATAGATGGTATTGGAAAAATGTTCTAGAGCACAAAACCGACAGGAACTTCCATTGAATTTGTGATTTGTGTGATCTAAAGCCTAAAAAACATGCTGTCCCTCCTCCTGATGCATGTAAATAAGTACGAAAATTTGCCAAGAACTTGAATATATATATTTTTTGAAGAAGTTGTACTGGAGTATTAGTGATGAGATTACGTAAGTGATTATAATTTTGGAGCATTTATTTTTTTATTTTTTATTTTTTTTGGAAATAAAACATAATATTCATAATAAAGAGGAAATACAAGCCGGCCTAGATTCAAGTCATAAACAGTCTTCTTTAGAGGACAAGGCAGGGACAGCAAGGGCATGTGCCACCCTCGTCCCAGATATGGAAACAAGATGACAATTTTTAACCCTTACCACTCCATAAAACGCCTTAACATCAAAGATAATAGGAAAGAGATGATTCCATTTAGATGCCTCTTTAACAACAAGGGACATCACATTTACAGCTTCTAATTCCATCCATTCTATGTGGAGATTGAGGAGACCGGTCATTCGGAGATCTTTTTTAACCGCGAGTAATTTACCAATCTCAGCACTAAAAACACCCTCCAAACAAGAAGAAATAGCAGCAATAACGTTTCCTCTATCATTCTTAACCATTGCACCGATACCAATCCAAGGGAAACCTTTTTTTATTGCCACATCAAAATTGATTTTAAGAGAAGCAACTGAGGGAGGGGACTAAGAAGAGGAAGAATGTGAAATAGAAGGGTGGCAAGGAAGAGAAGATCTGACCTGGACAGATTGATATTCTCGAAGAAAAATTTGACACCAATCTATTAGTTCCCCTTTGGTCCTAATCTGTCCACTATGCAAAAACCGATTACAATTAAACCATAAACACCAAATAAGGACACCAAAAAACTCCCAATCATGCTTGCCCAAAACATGAGAAAGGGACCAAAAGATATCAAGACAGTTTCAATTTTTCAAAGCTTCTGGGACAGCCTAAAAGTTTGTACATTTCCAAACTTCCTTGGCAGAAGAGCATCAAAAAAACGCATGAGCAGGGGTTTCCACACTTTTCTCACATCTTAAGCATACATCATTTGAAATAATTTTCCTGATCGGGAGATTAGAGAGAGAAGGGATGGCATTCTAGCTAGTCTTCCACAAAAATATCTTCACCTTAAGAGGGACCTTTAAAGACCAGAGGGTTTTCCACCAAGAATTTGATGAAGCTAAGGAGGAACCACTACTACCAAGTGATTCTTCAAGCTGAATCCTGTAACCAGTCTTCAGAGTATATATACTCTTTGTTTATCGAAGTGCCAAATGAGAGTCTTCTTGGTTAGAGAGGCTATGAGGAATACACAAGATAGCTTCCTTATCAAACTCACAAAAGGACAAGTTGAAAGCAGAAATATTCCAAGAGTTTGAGGAAAAAGAGATAAACGAGGCCACCTTAGTATTATTATTCGAAAGAGGAGATTGGTTTAAAGGTCCATTCCCTCGAAAGTCATGGATCTCTAAAAGTCATGATACTTTCACCATTCCTAACATGCCATCTTAAATCTTGAATAAGGAGACCGCGGCCCCAAATAAGGCTCATTCACAAAAAAGAATAGCCTAAATTAACTTTCGCTTCAAGAAAACCGGACAACCTGAAATATTTGTCCTTGAGCACTTTAGCTGCAAGGGAATCAAGGAAAAACTAGAATGTGCCATGTCTGTTTGCCAAGAAGGACTTTATTAAAAATTGATAAATTTTTGAATCCTAACCCTTGAGACAACTTAGGAGAATAGAGCTTAGATTTTGAAACCTAACAAATTTTTCTCTTAGTCTCCCTAGATCCTCACAAGAAATTGATTATCAATGACAAAAGATCATTACAAAACTGCTGAGAGAGCTGGAAAATACTCATGATATAATTTGGCATAGCTTGAACCAAAACTTTAATCAAAGTCTCTTTGCCCCAAAGTGAAGAATGAATCTTTCCAGCTACTAACCTTCTTTCAAACCTTTTCCTTTAGCTCCAAAAAGATCTTATTTTTGCTTCTACCAACCATGGTAGGCATGCCTAAATATTTATCATGAGCATGTTCCTTAGCTAAGCCAAGAATGTGAAGGATGTTATGTCTGTCAGCTGAAACAATATTGAAATTGAAAGTTAAATGAGATTTATGATAGTTGATAATTTGGCTAGAGGCTCGTTTGTAAAAAGCCAAAATATCTTTTAAAATAGAAGCACTAACAGGCGAGATCCTGTAGAAAATGACACTGTCATTTGCAAAAAATAAGTGATTGATAAGAGGACTGCTACCTTTGATACTAAGAAGCTTACCGTTCTCTCTCTTCCTTTAAGAAGAGAAGACAAAGCTTCTACACATAAAATGAACGGATAAGAAGATTTTTGGAGCATTTATTATACTATAAAAGAAAAAAATTTGTGATAAAAAGATAATAATTATATTCCCAAGACATTAACGTACAATCATTCATATTTTGATGGAATATATGGATATTTTATTTTGAGAATACTAGATAATTTTGGGATCAAAAGTGGAATCCCTACATTGTGATCATAAGAGCCTAACAAAGTAACCTTAACTTAGGGAAAAGATGATAAATTGATAAGACCGGCAAATGATTGTCACCATCCATTAAACCTAAAAGAAAAATATATATATATATATATATGTTGTGAAATAAATCATAAAATAATAAATTTAGAATACTAACCACAATAATAAATAAAGAGAGAAATAAAAGAAGAAAATAATGAATAGATTCAATTGATGTATCTCATTCTTCATGGTTACAATATAGGCTTATTTGTTGTAAATTTAAGAGTTAAACTAACAAGTAATTTAGACTATGTAAGGAACTTAGAAATGAGATTATAGATGATTAGAGAGAGGAAGAAATTTCATTCATGAAATTGATGCATTATTTATATATGATAAGTGTCTATTTATAGACAAATTGGTAGAATATTTTTATAATAAAATAACAATAAAATAAGTTATTTTCATATGGAATAACATTAATAAGGTAAATAATATTATCACAAGTAAATGGTGATAACACTATAATTAAAGAATATTATCAAGGTGAAAGTGGTGATAAGACCATATTTTCATATCACTCCTCCTTGGACATACACCACTTTAAGATATTCTTTTAAATTCTTGGATATGTCCAAATACCGTCTCATTAAAAACTTTATCAAGAAAATCCAGTGGGACAAAATCTGATTGAAGAAGAAAAAATGCAGGATATAAAACTCAAAAAAGAGATAACATATTTCCCTTGATGAACGTTCTGGGATGACATTATTTAAATTTTACTAGTAAAAACCTAATGGGACAAAAAACTAGACAAAAGATATTTCATGATCTGTTGGATCAAAAATGCTATAATATTCTAAATTTAACAGTAGTAAAATGTGTTTTTAAGAGACTATCTCGTTAAAAACCTTATTAGGAAAATTCAATGGAAAAAAACCTAATCGAAGGGAAAAATAGTGTAGTACACATTTGTCTATATTAACTTAATATACTCCCTATGAAGGAATACTTCATAGTCAATCATGTAGCTTACATAATCGACATATTCCAATACCATAAATCAATTTATTGAATGTTGATGTTGGCAATATTCTGGTGAATAAGTCTGCAAGATTATTTGTGAAGCGAACTTATTTAACATCAATCTGTTGATTTTGTTGGAGCTCATAAGTATAAAAGAACTTTAGTGAGATATATTTGGTTCTATCTCTTTTGATATATCATCCTCTGATTTGAGCGATCATGTAGCATTATCTTCATACATGATTGTAGGGGAATTTGACACAATAGGTTGTTCACATGTGCTTTGGATACGATAAATGATAGATCTCAACCATATATATTCTCGGCTTGTTTCATAAAATGCAAGAATTTCAGAATGGTTGGATGATGTAGTAACAAAAGTCTATTTTATGGAGCGTCATGAAATTGTTGTATCATTATAAGCAAAAATATATTTAGTTTGTGAACGAGTCTCATGAGGATCTTAAAAATATCTAGCATCAGTAAAACCAATCAAACTTGCACCACTAGCAGATTTTGAATAGAATAACCCTAAATCTATTGTTCCACGAAGATAATGAAAACATGTTTGATCCTAGTCTAGTGACACCGTGTTGATTCAGAGTTGAACCTGACCAATAGATTTATTGAAAAAGCAATATTAGACTTAATACATTATGCTAAATATAATAAAGTACAAATTACACTAAGATATGATACTTCTAAATTAAGTATCTATTCATTATCTTCTTTAGGTTGAAATGGATCTCTTTTAGAATTAAAAGACTGGACAACTATAAGGGTACTTAAAGGATGAGCTTTATCCATATTGAAACATTTTAAAATTTTTTCAATATCTGTTATTTGATGGATAAATACTTCATGTGATTTATGCTTGATCTTCAGGCCAAGATAATATTTTGTTTGCCTCTTTCATCTCAAATTCTTTTTTCAAATATTTAATAGCTCTTAGGAGCTTTTCAGGAGTTTCAATTCATACTATCGACATATACTACTATAATTGCAAATTCAGATTTTGATTTCTTTATGAACAAACATGAGTATATAGGATTATTGATATATCTTTCATTTATTAGGTATTCATTAAGGCGATTATACCACATGCACATGGATTATTTCAATCCATAAAAGGACGGTGTAACTTAATTGAATAAGCATTATTAGCTTTTGATTTATATACTTCAGGCATTTTAAACTTTTTAGGAACTTTCATATAGATATTAGTATCAAATAACCCATATGAATATGTTGTCACTACATCCATAAGATGTATTTGGAGTCTTTCTAAGACGACCAAACTTATTAAAAATCTAAAAGTAATTGTATCTATCACAAGTGAATACGTTTCATCATAATCAATTCCTAGTCTCTACAAAAGACATTGTACCTTGTTTTATATCGTACAATTTCATTTTTCTTATTACGTTTTCGTACAAATACCCATTTGTACCCAATAGGTTTGACTTTTTTAGGCATCTGGGCTATAGGTCTAAATACTTTTCCTTTGGCTAAATAATTCAATTATGCTTGAATTGCATCTTTTCATTTAGGCAATCGTGTCTTTGTCAACATTCATCAATCATATATGGTTCACAATCATCATTCATAATTTGAATAACAATTGTATGTGACAATATATTGTTTATAATTGTTTCATCACGATTCCACATATTTCTTACAAAATTTAATGAAATTTATTCATTTTTAGAATTTTATAACTCTGTAAGGGTTTGGACCTCTTTTAGGGTTTTAATCTTTTGTACCTCTTTAAGGGTTTTAGTCTTCTCAGGGTCTGATAACTCTTCTAAAGATGATTTTTTTAGAGGATGTGAATTTTGTAACTTGAGTATAATTGTGAATTTTCATTCCTCGCTTTTGAGGAATACTATCTTTTGAACCAACTAGTTTACCACATTTTTTACTACAGTAGATGGTTCATTTACTGCATTTGAATTACATTGTTCTATAGGAACAATTATTCTAGCTAGTGCATTGACAACTGGTATATATAATTTTATTACTCTAGCTGCATCTGTAAATGCATCTATAAATACATCTAACAACTGATTCGTAATCATCTGAAGATTAACTATCTTTCGTACTTCATTTTCACATTGGGTGGTAAAAGGTTCTAAATGAGGTATTGTTGTGACATTCCATGAGAGTTTATTTTTATCTCTAAAAGTAATATTTTTCTCATGTTTATTTTTAGGAAAATTTTTTCATCATTCTAATGGTGGGAAAGTTGTCTTATCAAAATAACAATCTATAAAACGGGCAGTAAAAAGATCACTTGTCAATACCTCAAGATATCTAATAATTGAAGGTGAATTAAAGTCAATACATATATTCAAACGATGTTGAGATCTCATTTTGGTTCATCAAGAAGGAGCAATAGGAACTTATATAACACAACCAAAAATGCGTAAATGCGAAATATCATATTAATGCCCAAGTATAAGTTGTAATGGAGAGTACTAGTGATAAGCTACGGACTTGGATGCACTTGATGAATGATTCTGCTAGACCATTCTAGGTATGTACACATGGAACTGAATGTTCAACATTAATTCCAACCGATGCGCAATATTCATCAAATGTTTTTTTTTTTTTTTAATATATATATATATATATATAAATTCACCAGCATTGTCTAGCTGTAATATAATTCAGATGGGAAAGTTTTTAGCTTTTCTAAAATGAACTTTTGGTCTAAAATAATTCTAATGATGCATAAATATATTCAATATTTTTCTCATTAGTAGTTCCGTTGTTATGTATATCTTTAAAACTGAGTAGATTTCTTCTTGATCTACTTGAGTGTAATGCATTATTTATACATAATTTAGTACCATTTGTTGACAAGACAATTGCTTTTCCAGAACCTTTTATTAAATTTGCAGGACCTTTGAGATATAATTATATCTCACTGTCTCAATTTTCACATGAGTAATTGTTTGGGTCAAAAGATATGATGTCTTCAAGTGTTCATATGACAAGTTTAATAAGACTACATAAGTATAACATGACTTTTGTTTTGATCAGTAATTTTCATAATTTATGATTTAATATCCTCATCATTATATTGTAATATGCAGAACAATAAAATATGAGATCTCTCTCTTTCTCTCTTTCTCTCTCTCTCTCTCTCTCTCTCTCTCTCTCTCTCTCTTTTTTTAAGTTCTTAATATACATGTCTCTTCAAGGGCTAGTACTGTAAATTTTTGTATATTCTTTACACAAACTATAATATTTATAGTTAAATATATGCACTTTTTCATATGCAATTAAGATTTTTTTTGTGAGTTTTATAGTAGACGAAAAGAGTTCTATCTCTTTAAGAACATTTAATTCTTCAAAAGTCGTTATTTATATGATGAGGATTATATATAGCTTGAGCGTAATCTTTCAAACGATCATGATATTTCATTATTCCCTTTAAGAAATAATAACTTTACAACAAAATTTATTTTTCACATTTTTATATGTAATGAATGATTTATTTATTATCATTTATATAAATTATTCTTCAAGACTAATCACCCAGGTTAATATATTGCAATGAATATAAAATCATTCAGATATGCAATTTTTAAGTAAATAATTCTTTGAACTTCAAGTTCATAGAACTTATACAATAATCATCATAATGAATGATATATGTCAATTGTAATTTCACATCGGTAAGACTTTTATCCTTATTCTCCCCCTCATGACTAGAAAATTTATTTATTGGTCTCATTTTGTTACTCTTCATGAACTTATTTGTATAAATTATAATGTCTATCTGAGACTTATTTATATTGTCATAATGTCTTTCTTGAATTTAATTATACTGTCTTACTATCCTTCAGGGATATGTTTGACAATCATATTATTTTTTAATGACTAAAATGTCATATAATATCTTTTAAAGACCAAACATATAATGTCCTTCAGAGACCAAATTGTAATATCAACTATTGTCTTTCATGGATATTTACTAGATAAGAATCTTCAAGTTCTTATAATGGATATTCATATTAGTTTCAATAATTTTTTATCATATTATACTTATAATCATATGATAGTTTCAATCATAAAATATGTTTCTGACATATAACAATATAAATAATATAATATAATTTTCTTAATATATATAGATCCTTTCAGGATCTATTAAACTAACAAAGTATCTTTTATACAACATCATTGTTTTTCACTTTGTAATATATAATTTGCTCTTCTAAAGTCTTCACATATAATTGGTAACAGATTAATATGATGATTATGTATACTTTAGGTATACAATTGTTGTAATTTCACATTTGACCAATAACAAGTACTTTTATTTGCTTTGGTGTAAATTCCACTTTTAGTGGTTAAAATTTATTATAATCAACTAGGCTCTATTGATCATAATCATTGCCACGACTATTACATGATTTAACATTCACTTTAGAGAGTAATATTAATTAATTTAGTTATGCGAGATAAATAGTTTTTCGCGTCATAATCATTAACATTATATTTAAAAGAAATTTTTATATAATAAATTCCTTTATGAATATATCTGTAACTTCGGGTTATCAAAAATTTCATATATACTTTTAGAACTTCAGATCCAAAATCATGATAATTTCATGTTTAATCTAGAACTTTAAGTTCTATTAATTGAAATCCAAAACTTCAGGTTCTGATCAAATTTGTTTAAACTTCAGATTGTGATAATGTATAATAATAATAATAATAATAATGTTGTGGGTATGTTTGAGATTGCATAAGTGGATTGATAAAAGTCTAATGAACTAATTTAATGGATTGACCCAATAGACGAAAGCCCAGCTTGCCAGCTTTCAGCTCGCAGAAACAAGCTCTCAATTCACTGTTGCAGTTCTCAGGTCGTTGGTTAATCATGGTCAAAGTTACCTTATGCTTAGCTCTAGGTCGCCCAGAGCGAGGTTCAGTTGGTAGCTTGAAGTACTTATTAAAGGAATTTTTTCATAAAGGCAACAACTTAAATTGAGAAAGAGTCAACTACCAGAATTGAAAGTAAAATTAAAGTCCTGTTTCAGTGGATTCTATTCCTAAAATAATAGACACCGGTTTTTTAAATATAATTAATATAGAATTCTTTCATATTCTATTTGTATTCAAATTGTAACACCCCACACTATAAATAGGGGTTAAAAACTCAATGTAACAACAAAAAACAATCAATAAGATACTGTGACTCTGCCGAAATAACCAGAGAAATAGTCGTAGACATAGACATATTTTTGGGCCGAACCACGTAAAAAATCTCCTTGCATTCACTGTTCTTCCTCTTCTCTTTCTTTTGTTTTTATCTTTGTTGTACTTTGTTTGCAGTATTGAGTAAAAAACTTGGGTCAATTGAATTTAGATGTCGACAAGTAATAAATAAAATTTGCAGAGTTGCATATATAAAGTATAACAATAAATAATGTTAGTGTAATTATATATATAGTCTGCAAAGTCGTATATATAATACATAACAATAAATAATGTTAGCATAAATAAAGTCAATATATTGAGTTGATAGAGCTCTACATTAATTGAGTTAGTATAGGCAAAATTATAATAATAATAGTATATAAATAAATGTGAGCAGTAAATAAATAATTCATAATAAGAATCTGTTTATTTATATGGATCATGCTGATAACATATTGTGAAATAAATCATAAAATAATAAATTTAGAATACCAACCATAATAATAAATGAAGAAAGAAATGAGAGAAAAAAAATAATGAAATAGATTCAATCGATGTATCTCCTTCTTCATGGTTACAGTATAAGCCTATTTGTTGTCAATTTAAGAGTTGCACTAACAAGTAATTTAGACTATATAAGTAACTTAGAAATATATAGAAAAGAGATTATAGATGATTAGAGAGGAAGAAATTTCATTCAGGAAATTGATGTATTGTTTACATATGATAAGTGTCTATTTATAGGCAAATTGGTAGAATATTTTTATAATAAAATAAGTTATTTTCAAAATGGAATAATAACTAATAAGGTAAATAATATTATCAAAAGTAAATTATGTTAACACTATAATTAAAGAATATTATATATATATGTTTTTGTTTTACTTTTAATTGTAATAAATCAAATGGATGAACCTTAATGTCATTTTTATTATTTCACATTTCTTTTCATATTATCAATATTATTATATAATATATATTTTTAATTTTATAAACACCTAATGTGATTTAAGAGAGTTGATCAATCTATCAATATTTCGTATTGGAGTAACTATATATATATTTTAAGTATTATTATTTTCCTTATTTTAACTTATATAGTTTCTGTTATTCTTATTCTTACATTTTAATACTACTTGATAATCTTTCACACTTGCAAACATGCCTTTTTCTCTCTCACCCTCTTTTTATCCTTTTTATAAACAAATATTAAGAAGCTGGAAGGAACTGGTTGGAAGTGCCGTTAACAAAATTGACTTTGGTGACAGATGTCAGGCAAAGAGAGCACTCAGAGGTTTGGCATGACTATGATGCCCTCCATCTGGTTGGTGGGTACATAGGAGGACTGTACAAGCCATCTCCATTAATCATTCTTTCTTTCCCTTTTCACTTGTTTTTCATTTCCACACTCTCTCCGTTTACCTCTACCACACGCTCGCACACACCCAAACACTCCCTCTTCTCCAATTTCAATCGCTCAATTAACACCTCACGATCCCTCCAATTCCGTACGATTATGGCGGCAAATGATCCCGAAACTCTTCCCGCTGGCTGGACCCTCCACCTCCAAGTCCAGAAAACCGGTCGCAAAATTAGGGTAACTAACATCCAAACATCACTTGTTTCTAATTTGTTACCTGAAGTCACTACCTTGCTCATAATTTTACCTGGGTTTTTTGTAGTATTACGTGAATTTGACTACTGGTAAGAGATTCTTCGACAAAGATGATCTCCTTGAATATGTTAGGATGGAGAGCTCTAAATGCAACAGGAGTCGACCTAGTAGTGGTGGTAGCAGAAGGCAGTTGGAGTACAGTGGAATAAAAGTGAGATTTTGTGGTGGTTGACTTCTTGTTCTCGTTTTTATTTGTTTAATTGATGTTTAATGTGTACAGGGTGTAGCAAAAGAAACTGAATGCTCCAAATGGTTACCTGATGGCTGGCTCACGGAGGTCAGAACCCGAAAGAGTGGTCCGGCTGCTGGAAGACGGTACAAGGTATTGCATGCATTTATGTGTGTAGTCTGTTATGTTATATATTCTTGTTGTTTTTATATTTCTTGATGCACAATTCGCATGTCGTAGGCATGTTGAAGATTGTTAGTTGTATATTGGTAATGATTTTGTGGTGTATTTTAGTTTACTTTTATAAATAAATTTACCGTTATTCAATGTGTGTGTGTGAAATGAATGGTTGATAACTCTGGAAGGACCGAAGGATGTTTAATTTTTTTAAGTAATCAAATTATCGATTCTAATCTGTTCTGAAACATTGATTCTGTTGTTGTAATTGTATTTAATTTTTGGCAACGCCTTCTATTCTCATTTTACTCCATTTTCTTGTTGCAGATTTTTATTGATCCGTTGACTGGATATAAATTCTTTTCGAAGCCAGAGGTGCTTCGTTATCTTGAATCTGTAAAGAAGAAAAAGCGTAAATCCGGGCAGGAGGAGAAAGCACACACTGTCACACGTTCTTCAGACAAAGTTTGTTCTTTCTTATTCTGATGCTTAAATTTTTTGTGTGCTTATATGGAGAATTTTTTATATTTTTTTTGCTTTCAGCCTCATCTCTTGTTTGTCAGTTGATCTCTTATTCTATTTACTAGGTTTTAGTTTATTTGTGTACTACGTGAAGTTATTTTCACATTGTATTTAAATGTAATTAGTAGGGTAACTAGTTTTTCTATTGTTAGAAGACTACAATATGAGGATGAAAAGGAAAAGTGACAACCTTAAAAAAGAGATAAAACGTATAAGTGAGAGGCTGCATATTGAATGTGACATACAGCTACTGCCTTAATTCAGTTGGTGGCTGTCTTCACTAAAACAGAAAGGCCTGGCTTTATTCTCATAATTTATTATTTATGATCATTGCGAGGAATATTATTCTACTATTTTGAGAGTTTCTTCAATATCAGTCATATTTAGGCCACTTCTAAATGTAAGAAAGAATTCTGACTGTGATGATCTTGGAAGGGATGGCAATATCTTAGTCCACTTATTGTTTGGACAAGGGCAGGCCGTGGACCTGGTGTATGTCTGTTGGGGATGTGAAAAGTTAAAAGTTAACGCCAAGAAGTGGGTCGATGGTAAGACCTTTGGTTATATCCAGAGTTGGTTTACACCCCCTTGTTTATCTACCTTGAATAACCCTAGAATAAAAAGCCTCTTGAGTTTCCTATTGCCAAGGTTTAAAGGTCCAACAGTTACTCTTAGTTTCATGTCCAATGAGCAAAGAAAGGGTGGGAGACTTCAACTTATAAGATAAAAAGATATGAATAGTTAAATTTGTTATCCATACATCTGGATCTATAGATGGTCTGTCGAGAAAATATTTCAGTTAATAATAAATTATCATTTCAAAATTCCCAATAAGTTTGTCTTCTCTCTAACTGTAGTACCTTCAGCTATGCATCCTTCACACAAAACTTCTTTGATTTTCCCTTGTATAATTTAAAGTTGAATTGTAAACGTAGTTATTGCAGTGATACCTGTATGCAGTGTGGAAAACTTCTTGATGACCAGGCACACCACCAAAACCTTCATTTTGCATCTAATGCTGCCAAAAAAATAAAAAAATAAAAAGTGAATAGAAAACATTGAACTCAATCAAAATGATGGAAGAAGCCAGTTGATCAAAATTATATACTTGAAGACCTAATGTTTGCAAGACAGTCATGACATTCGTTTGCTGTGTTGTATAAATTAGTTAAATAGGTGCAATACTGATTCGGCGATTCCTAGCAAAGGTGCTCTAATATCCATGACTTTGATTCACAATATTGTCCCTTTAACTAAAAACTGGAAGGCGGCTATATATTTTGCTGCATGCTATTTATATCTTGCGGAATGTTGAAGTTGTTTATCTCCTTTGATTATGGATTGTGGTTTATATTTGCTTAATAAGATATTCAGTGCTGATTGTATTCTTAAATCCAGGTTGTGGTCAGATCTACAGCGAATGATTTACCGCCTGGCTGGATTAAGGAAACCAGAATTAGAAAGACTGCATCGGGGACTAGAAAGGATCCGGTATGGAGTTTGCTGTTCCAATTCTTGCTTAATTTGCAGTGAAATTCTAACTTTTTTGTTCCTTCATTTTGTGTAGGGGTGACAATCTGTGTTATCATATTGTGTTCGTGTAAATTAAACACCCTATCTATGTAATTAATTGTCTTGAAATCCTCAATCTAACCTGCTAAATTGCTTAGCATTTGTGCTGTGTTAATGATTCATGTCAAAAGTTGCCCTCAGTACTCTTGTTTGTATCAACTCATGCAGAGTCTATTTAATAACTATGTCAGTAACTTTAACGCTAACCTGCTAAAATCATTTCGTGTTTATGTCTTTCTTTCAAGTCATGTCAAAATTTTCCACTCCTACTTCTGTGTGTGAACTCATGCACTTAATGTCTTGCTTTGACTGCATTGTTTTAGCTTGTTCTTTTGTATCTAGGTCTAATTATGTGTAAATTTTCATTGATATTCTTTTGCTGCAGTATTACACGGATCCAGTTAGTGGATATATATTTCGTTCTAAAAGGGCTGTATTGCACTATCTGGAAAGTGGAGAGATTAGTATATATGCATATAAACCAGCAAAAAGTGGCATTGATGATGAAACCTTGGTAAGTATACATCTATCTAGATTGGTTAATTGTGGAAATTATCATTGTCATAATTTTTGATCTTGTTAACAGGAAACTGCACAATGCTAGTAATGCCACCACAATGATTTGCTTGCTCTATGTTTATGTAAATATTATATCAAACCACATTTAAATATCATCATAAAGTTAGTTGAATTGCCTTCTGAAAATGCTTGGAACTTCAATAAACTAAGCTTTAGTGTGGGTATATCTCTGTAGTACTGGTGCATGACATTATGGTCCTATTATGAACATCATCCATATGTTTGAGGATAAATAATATGTTTAAACTACATTTTAATAAATCAAACTTCTTTGTTGGTGATATAAAAACTATTAGCATTTTATGCTATGTTGGTTTCATATGCATTTACATATGTTTCAGTGGTGATTAAGATGATAATATTGGCACCCTCTCAAAGCAAGGGATACGAGGCAACTATTATGCAAAACCTTTTTTGCAACTGGTTTTTATTTTGTTTCAGCTTTCCAGTTTATATGTGCTGTTTGTGTTGTTATGCAGAAAATGAATTTAATCTAATTAAGGTTTGTGCTTTTATTATTGCTCTATCATAGACATCTACTGCAGCTAAAAGACAAAAATTGAAAAAAACTTCAACCAGGAGACGACTTTTTGAAGGTGAGATGATTTATAAAAACAGTTTTTGAGGAATGAGTGGCTAATTATATTGAAAATGACGAAAGCCAAAACTTGCTACAATAGGTGAGGCAAGTTTAAATGTTAGCAGCTCGGACCTTCCAGAAGCTGACGCCTTTAAGAAAAGGCAAAGGAAGAGGTTGTCTGCTGAAAATGATCTAGATGGAGCTCCCAAAGCTGAGGTTTTCCGAGAAAAAGTGATGATTCGAAAGGGCACTGGGACTAAGGAAATCACTAATTTGAGTTGTGCATCTTTGCCAAAATCTACAGGTTCCAAGAGATATCAAGGCAAAAGGATTTTAGCTGATAATTTGCTGGTTTCAACTCCTGCTAACCGTCTGCAAGGGCAGAACTTGCTTGGAAGTGGGACAGGGTGCAGCCTCAGAAAATCTCTAAATAGTTCAAGTAAATCTGGGAACAAGAAAAAGGTCAACTTGCCTTGTCGATCCTCAAAACGACTTGCTGGGCATGAACCTGAGCTGGTGGTTGATTGTGAGACTACAAAATGTTCCCTAAAAAGTGAAACTACTAAGTCTTGCAAAAGTGAGGCCATTCCAGCTGAAGCTATGATGTTAGATGGTTTGGCAGATAGAGCATCTGAGCACCTTGAGGTTAGGCCTGTAAAGGAGCCTGCAAATTGTATGTCTTCTGAGACAAACCTTCAATCTGATGGAGAGCCATCAAATAATATAAAAGCTTGTGAAAACCTGGCTATTCCAGGAGAGCAACTGCAGACACTTGAATCTATTAAAACAGATGAAGGCAAGTCAGAACCTTGTTCGTTCTTTCCCTTTGGGAGTTCTTATTTAGACCCGTGCCTGGAATTTGCATTCAAGACTTTAACAGGTGAAATACCTGTGGATGGTATTTCATCTTACAGGCCTGTTTCAACTCCTGTAGTTGATGTCCTGCGAGACAAGGTTGTGCAGGAAACTGAAATTGGGAACATCAGGAACAGAAAAACTCGGATTGACTCTATCAAATCCAAGAAGAAGCAAAAACTCAACTTGCCTCATCGATCTTCAAAGCGACTTGCTGGGCTAGAACCTGAGCTTGGACCCAATTTGATATTCAATGAACAATCTTGTGGAAATGTGACCAGAAATTCTAATAGATGTGAAGCCTCAACTAATTTAGAAGATGGTGTTTCTCAGCAGCTGGGGGCTGGGCATGAAACTGAGCTGGCAAATCATGATTCTACTGGCAAAAAATCTCAATCACCTGCAGAGTCGTCAGACAAGAGAAAAAGGGATCTTGAAGCCCAAACTGATTTTGAAGGGCAACCTCAGAAACTAGAAAATAAGGAAATGAATACTGGCAAGCCCAATGATGAACCACACAAACTGGAAGCTAAGAAAATGAATAATGAAAATGCAGAATCGCAGTTTTTTTCATTTGGTGATTCTTGGTCTGATCCTTGCCTGGAATTTGCATACAAGACTCTTACTGGTGCAATCCCGGTGGAAGATAATTTTCCAATTCAGGATTACATCCAGCATCAACTTACACCTTCTCACATGCAGATAGATGGTGGTTCGGGTCTGCCAGATCTTGGCTTGCCCAGCTCTTTTGAAACTGATATTCTGTTGCAGTTTGATGCACCAGAAAAACAGCCTGCTTCCCAGCAGCAGTTTTCTGTAAATCAGTCATTCTTGCCATCAGGAAGTGTGAGCTCACCAAGTTTTAGCAATATTGGACCTCAACAGCCATGTTTTGAAGCGAATAAGGAATTTCATGGAAAGGTTAAGTCCTAGTTAAGTGTCATTGGCTTTATTTATTACTGGAAGCATGTAGTTATCAAGCATGATACATTTAGTCATAATATACTCTTAAAACCACTATTTGTATCTTTCTGGCCTTTTTTTTTTTTCCCATTGCTTTTCTAATTGCTTAGTTATGATATTGCCTGTTATTATCTGCAGCAATGAACCTTACATCTTTCGAAGGGTTTCTTCTAAGGATGTAGGAGGTAGAAATTTGAGGGATTTCACCCCTTGTATGTTTATTTGCTTTTCTCAAATGATGTGCAGGACAGTGGAAAATGTCGTAGTATGGTATCTATGTAACCTCATAACCCCAACATATTAGTCTTCCAATTCAAATTTCTCACTGGGGTAAAGTTAGGTTTTGAGATGATTGTGGGTGGTTAAGTCAAAGTATAGAACGATTAGATGGTACGAAATATCTATATCATATGTAACGGTTCACAGCTAACTTTATCATCGACCATTTCGTAGGGTCACCGCATCTACTTTATTATTGGTTATTTTTTAGGGGCGTCTTGCAAGTTGTAACATGAAGTTGTCCAGTTAGGCATCAATTTATTCTTATGACAAGGTGCTTTTTGATTGTTAGCTACCACTGAAAAAACAGTTCGAATGTAATCGCTAGGTTGAACTAATTTTGTTCAAAGTGTGGAGGCGTTTGATCATAGCCCTAGCCTTCTAAATCAGGACAGGTGGGAGGGGCGAATGCCCAATAGTCAAATTTAATCTAATATAGAACCTAATTTTGAAATATTATAATTAATCCAGGACTTGGGGAAAGGACATGATTTGAACCTAGACTCTCGTGAGTGACCTCTATATGATGGGAATGCCACTTGGTTAATCTCATATATGTAGTCTAATATTAATGTTAATAACTCTATTGCATATAACAATACTAATGTTATTCCAGTCATTTTATAGATCTTGTATTATTATTGTTATTATTATTATTATTATTTACTTATCGAAAACTATTAAAATTTATACTAGATTTATTCGCGAATGGTATTTTCATACAAAATTCACCTAAAATTTATGCTAAAGCAGGTTGAGAATGTTAGGGAAAAAATATATATATATATATTGCTGAGATTTACATATAATTTGTTACTTTTACATGAATGTGAGACCAAAATTCTTACTTTATTGGGAAATAAATCGTGCGAAAATCATGCTCATATTTGATAAAGGTTGAGTGAATCTCGCCATTGCCGGCAGAGTTGCATGTATATGTTAGAGGGCGGTGACGTACCCTCATCTGGTTACAATTAAGAGATAGATGTAAAAAATGAGGGTTCTTTGGATAGAATGTAGTGACTATTTTGATATATAAAAATGGTGAGTAAAATGAGAGAGAAAAAAATAAAAGAAATAAAAAAGAGATAAAATGAAAGAGAGATAGAAGAGAATACTCATTAAGGTTTTTTTTTTCGGTATATATATTTTAGTGATATTGAAACTCAAATTATGAATGTAGTGAAAATAGTTGCAAAATTTGATTTAAAAAATATCATATTATATCATTTTCACAAAAAATGATTGGATCAAAACCAGCACTTAGAAAAAAACAAAATCCACAAATCGACAGCCGTCGTACGATCATCAATTGGTGACCTTAATTCTCAAAGAGTCAAAGTTCTTTTCCTTCCTCTTACATAATATCCTAAAATCCATTTCGCCGGCCAATAGCGACAACCATCTTTTTTATTGGTGCCACAATGGCTTTGTTCTTGGGTATTGAAGCAACATTACCCATTGAAAAATCCCAAACTTTAGGTGTTTTTAAAATTGATTCAATCATAAAATAAAAAAGTAAAATGTCATATCGTGTGTACTACTTACCATTAAATTAGTATTGTCATTTTCAAGTCAATATATCAATGGATTGAAAAAGATACATCAATAGGTGACTTCTTATTTAATGGTTCAAAAAAATAAAAATAGATGAATTCTTTTCCTTTTAAAAAAAAATTGTCTAATTTCTGTAACATATAATTATTAAATTAAACCTTTATTTTAATCATTTCTTGAAATTATTTTGAGTAAAATAACAATAGAGAGAGAGAGAGTCATTTCGAGTAACATAAATGTTTTAAAAGAACGTCTTAGTAAATAAATATGCTTAAGTGATTGTTAAACTTATGGAAAATACTTTTCAAAATAAAAATTATGACAAATGAAATTGATTATTTAATTTTCTTCAATTTTTAAAAAACCAATTTATTATAATAAATCAAACACTTATAAAAAATAAAACCCTAAGGGACAGCTAATTGTCTTGATAAGGTTGTCCTGATAAGACTCTATTCTCATCCTTTTTGTAAATTGAGAGTTAGATAGCATTAGTGGAAAAACAACACTTTTGTTATAACTATTCTAGAAAAATTCAAAGAATAACATATGACCCGAGTGATTAATACATGGTTCACTGTGCCCTATAATTAATACAGTAGGTATAATTGATAGATTAACATTAGACTTTCTAAATTTTTTATTAAAATTCATACCTAAAAAATATGATATACGAGTTGTCAATATTTTATAAATTATAAGATGATATAATAATTAATTTGAATTTGACAAGTTATATATCATATTATTTAGATATGAACTTAGTAAAAAAATTTGGTAAGCTTAGTATTACTTTAACTGATATCACACTTATTTGTACATAAAAGTAAATTGACAATTTGGAAACTCTAACTTAACACTTAAGATACTCATAGAATCGGGGTTTCACTTCGTATTTGTGTTCTTTGGTCCTTTTCCTTACTAAAATAAACTTTTCTTGAATTTGAGATATAAAAAGAGAAAAAATAATTTGTGAAAAGTTAAAATTAGGGAATTTAGCAAAAATGCCCTAATTATACATCAATATTACGTAATTCCCCTTTAAGGCAATAAAATTACAAAATTACCCCTAATTTACTAAAATACCCTTAACTCATACTAGCCCTTTTTATTATCCTAATTAAAAAATCATAAAATTATCCTAAGTTACCCAAAATGCCCCTAATAAATTACAACCAACTCATTAATACAAAAAATTAATTATTTACCTACCTAATTAAACAACAATAAAATAAATAAAACACATAATCAAATAAATACTATCAATCCATTAATTCATCCTCCATCACAATTTCTTTCCAACAACAATCACCCTTTTTTTTTCTAATTTTAGATTTGAGTGGAAGATAATGTGAAGAAAAGTTTGGGCATTAATAAAGGTTAGTAAGTATTTAATTATGATTTATTTGATATATTTGAAAAAAAAAAAAAAAAACAAGTAGTGCTCGGGTAAACAGGCAACCCGAAATCGGGTCGACCCAAAATTGGGTCGCCTGTTGACCCGAAGAGATAATTCTGATCCATCGGGTCAGAATTATCTCTTCGGGTCAGAAGGCGACCCGATATCGAGGCGCCCCGATATTGGGTCACCTTCTGACCCGATGTGTTCAGGTCGCCTGCTAACCCCATCGGGTCAGTTTGACACATCTGGTCAGAAGGCGACCCGATTTCGGGTTGCCTTCTGACCCGAACATAACAACATTCAATTTTTTTTTTTTTTTTTTTTTTAGGATTGTTATTAAATTTTAATAGTAACGAATCTGTGTTATTAAAATTTCAGGATTAAAGATGTCTACTGTACAATTGGTTTTTAATTGAGATGGTCAATGGAAGAGCGATCGTGGGGTTTACTGGTATGAAGGTCAAAGAGCAAGAGTTTTTAGATTTTCATGGAATGCAACTTTTGAGCAACTATTGAATAAAACATATCGTGTCACAGGTATTGATAAAAACCATTACCGAGTTATATTAACTACTGTTGCTCAAACCATTTATCCAAGTATGCCTATTGAAATCATTGATGATGATGATGTTGAATTATTACTTGACCGTGAGAATGTTAACCCTCTAGTGTATATAACTGTAAAGAAGGTTGAGCAAGATGTGAATGACTTTGATCCCAATTTGGAAACAAAGAATGTGAATGACATTAAAATGTCCAATATTAGTCCAACATGTCAACCAAACTCAGGTATCTATTTGGATGATATTAGAGAAGGATTTATGCAATGTGGCAATGATAATACTTATTCCCCTCTTCATTATGGATTTGAGGGTAGCTCAAGAATGGAGCATGTACCTGAGGTTTCGATTGATCACCATACAGCAGATTATGGTAAACAAGAACAACATACCTATCCCAGTAGTTATGGTGAAATAACATCAGGTGGAGTTTCGAATAGATATAACCAGTAATTTGAGCATGTTCAAAGGCTTGTTCCACCACCGTGTGCATTATACCAAGTTAATTCTAATGAAGTTGCTCCTAGACGCAATCCTATGCATATTCAAGTCGGTGAATTGTTTGACAACAAAGAACAATTGCAATTAGAGCTAAGTAGATATGCCTTGGCAAACCGGTTTCAAACAAGAGTCATGAAATCGGACACATCAAGATATCAGGTTCGGTGCATCGTTGCAGATTGCAGTTGGCGCTTACGTGCAGTTAGAGATGGAAATTTAGATTATTTTCAGATTAGAAGATTTGATAATGAACACACATGCTCCATGGAACAACGATTTCCACAACAAATGCAAGCAAGTGCTCGTGTGATAAGGGAACACATCAAGGAAAAATTTACAGACCACTGTGTCTACAGGCCTAAGGAAATTATAAGAGACATACAAAATGAGTTTGACATCTCATGTAACTATCACAAAGGATATCGAGCTAGACATATTGCATTGGATGAAGCTCAAGAAACTCCTACTGAATCATACATGATTTTGATTTCATACTTATACATGCTAAAACAAGCCAATCCTGGAAGTATTACTGATCTTCAGACTGATTGTAACGACAGGTTCATGTACATATTCTTTTGCTTGAAAGCTTGCATAGATGGGTTTTTGTCTTCCATTAGACCAATCATTGTTATTGATGACACATTTTTAAAAGGTCATCATAATGAAGTTTTATTTGCGGTTGTGTGTATGGATGGTAATGATCAAATTGTCCATCTAGTCTTTGGTGTAAATGATTCTGAAACTAATGACGCATAGGAGTGGTTTCTTATAAGGTTACGTCATGCTGTTGGATAAGTTGAAGATTTGGTTATAGCTTCTGACAGAAAATCTAGCATCAACAATGGTGTGGAAAAAGTGTTCCCAAATTCCTTCCCTGCAGCCTGTGCAGTGCATTTAGAATGGTTGAAATATGGTTGCAAAATATGGAAAAAATAAGATATTAAAATATGTTTATTGGAAAGCAGTTAAGGTGTATTAGGTAAATCAATTTACCCGTGCGATTGAACAATTAGCAAACTTGAATCCTGAAGTCGCTACATTCATCACTGCTGTAGGTATTGATCATTGGTCACGTGCTCATTGTCCAAGAAAAAGGTACAAGATAATGTCAACAAATATTGCAGAGTCGATGAATAATGCAATAAGTGATTGTCGAGAGTTACCAATTACTGGAGTTGTTGAATACATTAGAGGGGTTCTCTAGCGTTGGTTTCATGATTGTCGCGCGGAAGCACTTAAAGTGACAACTCAGCTGACAACTGCGGCAGATGTAGCAATTGCTCTCAATGATGAATTGGCTCGGACTTACACAATTCAGCTAATTAATTTTTACACATTTTTTGTTAGAGATGGAGATTTGGATGGACATGTTGATTTAACAACAAAGACTTGCAGTTGTCAAGAATTCAACCAACTCCAATATCCATGTGCGCATGTTTTAGCTTGCATCAAACTTAGAGGATTTTCATATTCAGACTACTATTCGCCTTACTACTTTTCTAGGTCTCTTGTTGCAGCATATAGTGGGGAAATAAACCCACCCGGACAACCATTCGACTGGTTGGTTCCAGAAGAGGTTGCGGCTAAAGTTATTCTCCCTTTTGTTGGTCGACGTCGTCCAGGAAGACTCAAAAAGAATCGCATTCTATCAATTGGGGAAGAAGATCATAGAAGGAGTTGCACTAATTGCAAATGTCAGGGTCATAATAGTCACACTTGCACCTATCCGAAGTCTGCAAAAGTACCAAGCTATATCGAGAGTATGAGACAGTCAAGTGGCAATAACGATGTTATAGAATGATTCAGCTTGGATTATTTTATGTCAACTGATGTTGTTTATATATTTGTAAGCAATTTTTGCATTTCTGTCTACCTATAGTTAAATGTTAACATGCATTTGAATGAGGAAGACCTACATTGCCTTTTGTAATATTGAATGTTTCTACCTAGGAATCTGTAGTTTGTAAACATTCCACACTATATATTATTACATTTCAAGCACTTGGACCTGCGAGCTTAAAAAAAAAAATTGACATGGTTTTGCTTATACGTTCAACATTTTCAATCAACACAGCATACATGCTTAAAACTTCATATAAGATCACTTTTTCATATATCAAAATAAAATTTTGAACTAAGCAAAACTGCACCACATTGGTATTGTAACCAGACATGTCACTATCAGTTTACTATATATTTGATGCATCATTATTTTTTTGTTTATCAACATCAATAGTATCTTTTTTATATACAGGTTTTATAGGTACAAATTTATAATTTTGAAAAATTTTCGTGGCGATTTGTTCTCTGAGCCGTGAGCTGTCTTTTGCTTCAAATTCAAATGGTTGTTCAACCTATAGACATTCCAAGTATTTCAATGTGAAAATCCCACAGTCGGACCTATATAATGACACATGATAAAAATAAAAGGTCACAGTTGATATTCATTCAGTCATCAATAGTTATTATTGTAAAAAATGTGAGAAATAGATTTATTTATACCCTCTATCTTGTTCTGGAACATTTTCCTCCAATCGTTGCATTTGAAATGGAGTAGTATCAGAGTAAGTGTTTGGTAATGTCCGAACCAACAACGAAGGCAACATCTTTCGAAGACATGTTTCCCAAGTAACCAGATGGTCGACGGCTATGACATTCGGCTTTGAATCGTATATGTTAATTACACGCTTCGCCAAGTCAACTTCAATGGTAACCCAATATACATTGTTAATGTTTGCAGGAAACAGCAGCTGGAAATCAATATGAATACAACCTATTAACAAAACATACAAAAAACAACAAAAAAATATGTAGTCAAATAAGAAACTTTGAATTAGTTGCTCACACTGTTGACTTTACTCCAACATTGTCATGCATGAGTCGGAGTCTTTCCATGTACATAATCTAACATATCATTATCACAATCATATATATCATGCTTAAATTGTTTCTTACTCTTACTCAACGCCGACCACCTCCCTTGAATTTTTATCTGCATAATATAAAGTATATTGATCACATAATAAGTTAACGAAACAAATTAGCCCATGACTAATAGGTCTTATTACCATGAAATTGTAGTCCAATAAAGCTTTATCATGACTATATCTATTAGGGTAATGAAACGCACGACGACGCATAAGATAACAATATGTCTCCATATGTTGCATGTTGCGTACAATAGGTAATACATCAGTAATTTTCAAATGACAAGTATAAGTTGTAAACAAGTATATTTAATCACTTACATCACCCTTCAACCACTCAGTTGGGGACAATATTTTCTTAAACCATGCAGCATCAGCCGTAAGTAACCTCGTGTCCAAACTGTATTACCATAAATTTAAACATCATTATATATATACGAATATTGTTGATGATAAGTAAAGTGAGTGTGCATATTCATATCTCCTGTTATGAGTGTCAACTATCCATTCGTTAAGTAAACGTAAAGAATTTTGATCTACTTGGCTTTGAAGTCCAAATTTTGGCATTTTGGGTTTTTTCGGGTTTTTTTATCGTGGGATCAACATACGAGACTCATCACCAATGCCGATCGTTTGCGGTCTCGGTTTAACTTGATAGTAAGCTTGGGTGGTCTTGATAGTTGGACGACATCTGGTGAATCAACAGCATAGAGGAAGAGGATACATCACGTACTAATGATGTAACCAAATCATAGATGTTGTTGTTACTCGAATTTAATACCATCACATCATCAGCAGTCACACTATCAGATTTATCATTTGCATGTAAGGGAGTTTGATCACATGTTTGCATTCAAATAAAAGTAGTTAATATCAAAGTGTAAAATAATAAATATTAAAATTAACTAATGTACAAACCAGTATATATTTTACCTTATCAGGAATATTGGAAGTATCAGACACCATAGACTTGCAAATAAGCTTCATTAGTTGTTTAAACCCCTTACGTATTTCATCCTCTACTTTCTTAAAATGTTCATCTTGTCGTGCACTGAAAGCTTTAAGTTGTACTTCAAGATTATCCTCTATTTTCTTGAAATGTTCATCTTGTCGTGCACTGAGAGCTTTTAGTTGAGCTTCAATATTATCCAACCTCTGACTTGAATACTTTTGGTTCTCTCATCTGTATTCTTTTTTTGTCTTCATACAAGAACCACCTTCGTTTGACATCTCATAACCCCTCTCGGAATGAGTATCATCATCTCTGTAAACATTATCTCTCTTGCCATCATCATCATTATTACCAACACACATGTCGTCATCATTTATGTGTTCATCATGAACATCATCATCAAAACTGTCACCATCATCAAAATATCCACTAAGACTCCCAAACTTGATATCATTTAAAACAATCCAAGAATTCAAATTATCCCAATATGGCTTCTTTGCTTCATCAGCAGAGGGGTTTAGCACTTTGTAGGTAGTGAGCTATATCAAATAAAAAGGAACCATTTACATGCGTAAGTCTTAAGAATTTGACAATTGTTAAAATTAAATGACATAAATTAGTTATTACTTACATCCATTTTGTCAAATAAATTTTTCTGTAAAGAATCATAACTAGGGATCTCTGTGCATATCCAATTAAAGATTCGAGGGGCAGAATTGTTGACCATTGTTGCATGTCCAAACGTCGACCACATTGGTATTGCTTCAATTGCCCACACCTGAAAAAGGAAACAAATAAGAAATATTTGTTAAGTAAAAGTAATAAGGTTCAAGAATTTAATATACTTAAAAAATAATAACATGTTATATTAGCCTGAAATGCTGTCACAAAACCATATAAATTAACTTTACTTGCTTTGCCTTTTCCTTTCGCAGAAGAATCAAACACATCATTCAAATAACCAGATAGCTACTTATACGACCTATGATGTATGTATGACCCCCAAGAAAACTTATTGAAAGCATCTAAGTCATCCATCAATTGCAAAGCCCAGTACTGAATGGCATTACGCTTATCAGTTCCACATAAAGTCATCTCCAAAAATAATACTAAAGCTAACTTCACCATATCCATGTCGTTGATATTTTTATTAGCCCAAAGCCTCATTTTAAACCATTCAATTACCATCGTAACTGATACTTTATTCATATTAAAGTACTTCTGTCGTAGCCTCTGATTATTCAGTTGAGATTCTTCTATTTCAAAGTTAGAGTAATCTCCAAACTGAAGTCCAGTCATCAAACAAAACTCCACTGGGTTATACCTTATCAAGTCATTTCCAACATGAAACCACATAGTGTCCGTTAACTGGTTTTTATGTTGGATATGACATTCTCTCAAAAAAATGTGGTGACAAAAATGCCCAGAAAACACCATTTCATTAACATCAAGAAACTGACCAAAACAAATACCCTTAAAAAGTTCAAACTGATCGGTAGTAAGAGAAGATTTTATTAATTGTATGCTTTCTCAATTACTGTAGCCGCTAACTTGTCTTGATTCTCGAACTGTTTTCTTTATTTTTAGCAATTTGTCAAACTTTGTTTCAACCATTTACACCTACGATAGAAAAAAATAAAATGTAAAAATACAGTTAGGAAAAAAAAAAAAAACATCACTTAAAATTAAAACATCACGTAAAAATACAAAACAGCAGCACATTGTTGTTTGAAAACAACACAATGTTGTTAACAACACAAAACAACACCAACAATGCTATTAACAGCACAAAACAGCATTAACAAGTACTCTTTTCACTAATGATCCTTACGAATGATTTATGTATAAAGAAAAAGAAAAGTCTCTCCTATCTTACCATATGTTACCTTCAAAACACACATAATTGTTATGCTAGAGTGTAGCATTGCAATACATAAAACTAGTGAGTTCAACATTGTCGATAAATCATTATTAATGCTAAATTTTTCCATGATGATAAGGTAAGCAATTTAATATGCAATTCATGAATTATTACAGCATATTGTGCACCCGAATTTATAAATGGATGGCCAACATAAAAATTTAGAAGACTTCGTAATATGAAACTCTAGTTTCTTCCTCTAATCAACACAACAATCTCCGATTTTATCTTGAATCATCAAGATTAGATCACAAAAGAAGTCATAAATCCATATACTTTTAGTTGCAAGTTGCAACATACAACAACAAACCATCAAAAATCCACCAATCTTAAAAGTTTTTAAAACAATCAAAATCCATCTCAACAATCAAACAATCAAAACGCAGCAACTCATTATATCCAGACAGACCATTAAAACCCAACACAAAAAAGCAAAACTCAGCGATAAAACAAACCATCAAAAAAATCCACCAATCATTTTTCTCATAGAAACAATAAAAAAATAACACAAACAATCAAAACCCACCTATAAAACAAACAATCAAAAATCCACCAATCCTAAAAGTCTTTAAAACAATCAAAATTCATCGGAACAATCAAACAAGCAAAACCCACCAACTCAGGAGAGCCATACAAACCATTAAAACCCAACCCAAACCAATCATAACTCATCTATAAAACAAACCAGCAAAATAAAAGGCACCAAGCATTTTTCTCACATAAACAAAAAAAAAAATAACACAAACAATCAAAACCCACCTATAAAACAAACAAGCAAAAATCCACCAATCCGAAAGTCTTTAAAACAATCAAAATTCATCGCAACAAGCAAACAAGCAAAACCCACCAAGGCAGGAGAGCCATACAAACCAGGAAAACCCAACCCAAAGCAAGCAAAACTCAGCTATAAAACAAACCATCAAAATAAAATCCACCAATCAGGGGGCGCACATAAACAATCAATAAATAACACAAACAATCAAAACGCACCTATAAAACAAACAATCAAAAAGCCACCAATCGGAAAAGTCTTTAAAACAATCAAAATCCATCTCAACAATCAAACAATCAAAACCCACCAACGCATTAGATCGAGACAAACATTTAAAACCCAACACAAACCAATCAAAAGGCATCGATAAAACAAACCATCAAAATAAAATCCACCAATCATTTTTCTCACATAAACAATCAAAAAATAACACAAACAATCAAAAATCCATCAATTCTAAAAGTCTTTAAAACAATCAAAATCCATCTCAACAATCAAACAATCAAAACCCACTAACTCATTATATCCATACAAACCATTAAAACTCAACCAAACCAATCAAAACTCATCTATAAAACAAAGCATCAAAATAAAATCCACCAATCATTTTTCTCACATAAACAATCAAAAAATAACACAAACAATCAAAACCCACCTATAAATCAAACAATAAAAAATCCACCAATCCTAAAAGTCTTTAAAACAATCAAAATCCATCTCAACAATCAAACAATCAAAACCCACCAACTCATTATATCCATAGAAACCATTAAAACCCAACCCAAACCAATCAAAACTCATCTATAAAACAAACCATCAAAATAAAATCCACCAATCATTTTTCTCACATAAACAATCAAAAAATAACACAAACAATCAAAAATCCATCAATCCTAAAAGTCTTTAAAACAATCAAAATTCATCTCAACAATCAAACAATCAAAACCCACCAACTCATTATATCCATACAAACCATTAAAACCCAACCCAAACCAATCAAAACTCATCTATAAAACAAACCATCAAAATAAAATCCACCAATCATTTTCTCACATAAACAATCAAAAAATAACACAAACAATCAAAACCCACCTAGAAAACAAACAATAAAAAATCCACCAATCCTAAAAGTCTTTAAAACAATAAAAATCCATCTCAACAATCAAACAATCAAAACCCACCAATATTATATCCATAGAAATCATTAAAACCCAACACAAACAATCAAAACTAACCCAAAAAACAAACTATCAAAAACTAAAAAACCCCACACAAACAATCCAAACACACCACAAATCATTCAATATAAATCCAAAGTACTTAAAATCCAAATGAAAATTGATGAGTTTAGGTGAAATATACCTTCTAAAAGATCGGATTTGCCTCCTTGTTGGGTCGGACCTTTCGTTGAACGGTTAGTGGGCGTGTATGGTCGGCTTGAGATTGTATGGGTGGTTGAGGTGATCGTTAGGCGGCGGTTGAACTTCGACTTTGGTGGATGTTGGTTGAGCTTGGGCGAGTTTGGGTACCAAATCTTTGGTGGACTTTGGTTGAGCTTGGACGTTGGTTTTCAAGCTCTTCGATTGGAAACCACTCTTCCGTCGCGGGTGGAGGGTGCTTGACTTGGGTGGAGCTTGGTTGAGCTTCGGTGCACCTTGGGATGGCGTCAAACTGGTCTGAAGGAGGTAGATCAGGTCGGTTTGAGAGGTTTACCTCGGTCGGCGATTGCGAAACGTTCTTCCATCGCGGTTGGAGGTTGCTTGACTTGGGTGGAGCTTCGTTGAGCTTCGGTGCACCTTAGGATGGCGTCGGACTGGCCTGAAGGAGCAGAATCGGGTCGGTGGTTGAGGTGAAAAATGGACTGGACTGCCGTGAAGCAACTTGGCCGAGTGAATCTGCCTTCTGCCGTGAAGGAGTGTTTTGATGTTTTAAGGGCATTTTAGTCATTTAAGGGTACTTTTGCAATTTAATCCTCCCAAAGACTATTTCTGTTATTTTAATATGTAATTAAGGTATTTTTGCTAAATTCCCTTAAAATTAACATATATTATCATGTATTATATTTTTATGACTAATATGATTGGTATAACTCATATCACAATCATTTGAATGTAAATTAAAGAAATAATTTGCAAAATTCTAATCTCTTTTTTATTGGCATAGGAAAATCTAACAAAATACCAACTTTGATTAAATGTAAGATATAAAAAGGGAAACCAACTTCGAAAAAAAACAAAGATTAACATATGCGTGCTGCACCCACATATGTTACTAACACATCATTCATCATGATCTTATACTTAATATAGTAGGTATAATTGATATCACACTCATTTGACATAAAATCAAAGCAATAACTTGGAAAGTCTTGCCTAATTCAAAAGCCAAATTAGATAATCCGAGGATGTACCACATCAGATACACATGGATCCAAGGGCTGCATTTATGTCATTTGATGTTGCCCTTTGATAAAATACTAACTTTCCTAAATGTAAGATCTAAGAGAGGACAAAATAATTTAATAACAAGTAAAAATTAACACACACGGGACCTGACACATCATTCATCATTTTTTTATAATTAATATGGTAGATATAATCCATAGTGGACATAAAATTAATTTGGAAAGCAGCTAACCCATTTTTCATGAAAAATGGAAAATCTAACCTAACTGAAAAAGAAATAATTCACAGTTGTGCCACATCAGATCCACATAAATCCTGATGTAAAAACACGTCAACGTCGGTCCAGATTCCCCAATACGAAAAACACGAGTATATTTCAAAAAAAAAAAAAATCTAAAATAAATGAAAACAAAAGCGCGCCAATAAACCGCGTTTACCGTAACAGAAAAATAAAAAGTTGAAAGACAACTTGATCGAACAAAAGGAAAGGAATATCTCTCCCGTCTTTCAAAATCGGTCTCAGTTGGTCATTGTCCTTATCCATTATCCATCAACAAACTGACTCCTTGATTTTCTCAACACGCTACGCCACTCGTCTCTCTATTTTGCTTTAAAAATCCACTTTCTTGCTTTCTTAGCTTTTATCTCTTCTTCGAACTCTTGTATTCATTTCTCTCTCTCTTTTTTTTTCCTCGTAATCGGACTTTTTTTCTTGCAATGGCCTCTACCCAAACGATTCTGGTTACTGGTGGGGCTGGCTTCATTGGAACCCACACAGTGCTTCAGCTACTGAATGAGGGTTTCACTGTTTCCATTATTGACAATCTTGATAATGCTGTCATTGAAGCTGTCGATAGAGTCAGGGAATTGGCGGGTCCTAAGCTTTCTCAGAAGCTTGACTTTCATTTGGTATGGAAAAATCTATCTTCTTTTTTTCAGGTTTTTGTTTTCTTGAGTGTTTGTATATTTATATATGATGGTTTCTTTTTCTTGCAGGGTGATCTCAGGAACAAGGGCGATTTGGAAAAGATTTTTTCTCAGAAAAAGTATGCAAGTTTTGATATGGGTCTTTTCTTTCTTGCAATTTGTTTTATGGATTATATGTTGAAGATGCATCTTTAGTTAGACTTATAGTGGTTTTGCTCTCTGGGGTTTTTTAGCGTTTGTACGTACAACTTATAGTTATAGTCCGAAGACAGGGAAAAAATTTAGATTAAGACAGCGGGTGATAAATGAATCCACTGAAAAACTGTAAAATCTGTTCTTGAAAATTTTTCTACAGAATAATTTTCCGTTCCAACAACCTGAGGGATTGTGTTTACCAATGATGGTGTAATGTTGTTTTTAGATTTGATGCTGTGATCCATTTTGCTGGCCTTAAGGCTGTGGGGGAGAGTGTTGCATATCCTTTCCGCTATTTCGACAACAATTTGATTGGCTCTATAAATCTATACCAGACAATGGCCAAATACAACTGTAAGAAGGTGTGTCAAGTTTGTAATATTTGAACTTTTTTTTACTTGATTTGGCTTCTGTTTATTGCACTTGATAATCATGTCAACAAGAAAATTAGATTCTGTTTTCTTGATCGACATAAATATGTGTATTTAAAGTGTATTAAACTGCTGATCCATACGTTAATGCCCTTTTTTTTTGGTTATGAGACTGTGTTGCTCATCATTTCTATAAATTGCTTTTTCTGGAGAAGTGACATGCCTATGATTTGTATGGCTAATTGATTACTAATTTAATTTTAACTGATTTTGTTTCAAATTGATCATGCTATAATTTAAATTAATGGACCAACTTTGTGGAATTTACTCTTGAGTTTTGCCCACCATTTTGTGCTTTCATTAGTGTGAGTTTTATCTCAGAATTTTGAGTTTTGACCTTTTTTCTGTGTTGGTATTTTCCAAAGTAGATGAGTATTGATTAGTAATTATAATGAGTTTGTATAACAGCTAAAGCTTTCACGTCTTGTTGAATCCTTAGCTGAGAAATTTTAATCTTTCTAATTGCTGACACAATGAATATGATATTATTTCTACAATAGTTGGTGTTCTCATCATCAGCCACTGTCTATGGACAACCTGAAAAAATACCGTGTGATGAGGACTTCGAGTTGAAAGCTATGAATCCTTATGGACGGACTAAGGTATTTATTTTTGGCCAGAAAAGTTCTTTTTGTTTTGGTTCGTAAATTTTTAAAGTTAAATTAAACCTCTGCTGTTAGAATTGCTTTCTTTAGATTGTAAGTAGTTTCTGTTATTTTTAATAGCTTTTCCTGGAAGAAATTGCTCGAGATATTCATAAGGCAGATCCAGAATGGAAAATCATTTTACTGAGATACTTCAATCCTGTTGGGGCTCATGAGAGCGGTGAACTTGGTGAAGATCCTAAGGGAATCCCAAACAATCTCATGCCTTACATACAACAAGTAGCTGTTGGCAGATTGCCGGAGCTTAATGTATATGGTCACGATTACCCAACAAAGGATGGTTCTGCGGTATGTAAAGTTTTATGTATTGCTTGCAAAAACAAACATCTGAGTCAGATTAGAAATTTGTTCTACTTGACTTGAGATTCATTTATTAGGTTCTGCCTGATGGATTGGTTAAATGATCATATATTGGACAGATCCGAGACTACATTCATGTTATGGATTTAGCAGATGGTCACATTGCTGCTCTCAGGAAGATCTTTAAGACAGAAAAAATAGGTGACCATATATTTTATCCTTAGAATGTTAGTTAACTTGCTGCCTCCTGCACTTTCGGAGAGTTGATCGTGCAAATCTTGAAGTTTACCTTGTTTATGTCATATGATATACTTCTTCCATAATAATCTCGTATTAAATTTTTTGTGTTTCAATCATGCCTATTGTGATAGGTTGTACTGCCTATAACTTGGGGACTGGACAGGGGACATCAGTCCTGGAAATGGTTGCTGCATTTGAAAAGGCTTCTGGCAAGGTGACTCTCTTCCCATGATTCTCTTTGTCTATTGTCTCTCTCTCACACACACACAAGAACACACAAATTTTTATTACATGCTAAGGTTTTTCTCTATAAAATATTGCAGAAAATTCCTATTAAATTGTGTCCAAGAAGGCCGGGAGATGCAACGGCTGTCTATGCTTCTACAGAGAAAGCTGAGAAAGAACTTGGCTGGAAGTACGTATTAGTCCGATCACATTTTATCATAATTAGTTGCCTTACGTGGATATTTCTTTGTAATCTAAGATGTTTCTGCTGTGAGACAAACCCTCATGTTTATAATTTTATCTTGCTGCATCGTAGTTCATATTATCAACCTAACAGTTATAACTACATTAGTAAAAAAATATATATTTTATTAAATATAAAGATTCCTGACGTGAAGCTGAAGTTTCAACTAATTCTAAAAGTTTTAGAATAGGGGGTTGTGCTGGAATTATCTCTTGGAACCGTTACAGCCTTTGTCATTGTTCTTACATGGCCACAAATATTTCGGCCTATCTTTATTTGTTAATATAGTTTCCAATTTATCATTTGATGCATTTTCCAGGGCAAAGTATGGGGTAGCAGAGATGTGCAGGGATCAATGGAAATGGGCGAGCAACAATCCATTGGGGTACAAGCCGAAGCCTTGAATGACATGATATAATACAAGTTGAATAACAGTTGAGATCACATAAGGATACAGAATATATGCGGAACAACCTACGATTTATGAATCAACTAATCGTGCTATCTTCGTCTTTCTTTTCCCCTTGATTACGGGACATTTGGATACTTGTCATGCTGACTCAACTATGAATAAAACTATTCTTAAATGTTTCATTCCCGCATCACAATACTTGATTGTTTGTTTAAATTGTTAAAATGCTATTGTAGTCAGAAAGCATCTATCTCATTGCCATATTCACGAAAGTGTTAAAAGAAACTGAGCACCTAGTCAATACAGTAGCGCATAACGTGATAAATATTTTGTATGTGTTTATTATCCACTGACGTAATGAATGTGAGTTTGGCTTTAAATTATTGTTTAAAGAAAGACTGAAATTGTTGACTGAGAATATTAAAATGTATCTTTCCCTTTCTCTTATATGATACGTTTACGGTAAATAAACAAGAATTTCTTATCCAACTTTTGGATTACGTTAAGAGGGTCAACCTACAGGAAATAGCATGGAAAAACATTCAAGTTTTTCTGAGGCTAGTGTGGCACCAAAAGGTTGGACTTTTCTAGAGTTGTTTAACGCTTCTGGACAGGAATTTTGCAAATATAATAAGGCCCATTGGGAGTAGGTTTGAGGAATCTTCTTTGCTGTTAAGTGAAAAATGATAGAAGAAAGAGTTGTTTGTGATAGGTTGACTCTACTCGTAGCTCAATGGCCGGTGTTTCGCCTGTGGCAGCTGGTTCTCTGGCTCAGCATACTCCATCACCTTTCTCTTTGTCGGTTGACTCTACAAGGGGGAGCTCCAGACCATCTATTCATCTTTCCAGTGTTTTTCTTCGGTTCTTGGCGTTTGTTTTTTCCTTTGTCTCTGCTCTTTCACTGGTTGCTCTATCACCAAACAAGAAAGCTCATTCACATACCAGCTTCACTGATTATCCAGAATTCATGTAAGCCTAGCCTATACTAGTCCTTTTATTTTTTCATTTGATAAACGACCTACAGTTTAAGAAAACTTTTTGAACTGATAATCAAATTATCAATAACTTCCTTTTAAAAACTTTATTCATATTTATAGAAGATCTACTTTAAAAGATCTACTTAGAAAAAACTATATAACAGAGCTTTAAACACATATATATTAATAGAAAACAAAAAAATAAAGAATTCAATAAAATTGGATTATTGCAGTTCAAACTAGAAATCCTGAATGATGTATTGGACTAGATTTGAGGCTAATTGTTGTCTTGTCAAAATGAAATGGTTTTATAAACTTAATTTTGATAAAGCACCACCCACCAGTCACTGCCCAGAAGAAACAAAAAGTTGTATCTGTTAAGTCTCTTGATATTTGAGTGTGATATTAGGATTGTTTGGTGTAGGTACTCCTTCATAGTAAGCATTTTGACTTTCATATACACATCTTTTCAACTCTTCAAAGGGATCTGTGACATTGCACACGGAGGTATTCTAATATCACATATGATCTCTGACTCCAGTAGCTTCATTCTGGATCAGGTGGATGCACTTTCCATGATCACTTTTGTATTTATTGTTCATATTTGAAGAATGTTTATGTTTTTGTCATTTGGAAATGCAAATAAGCTAATTCATATTTATTGCTTGCATGCAACAGTTGGTGTGTTATCTTCTGATTTCATCTTCTTCAGTGACAATACCAGTCATTCGACACATGACACCAGCAAGATCACTCTGGAGGGCAGCCATCATCTCCACTAGCATGTCCTTTGTAACATTTCTTTTTATTGCTATTTGTACTCTTCTGTCAGGGTACACACTTTGCAAGAGAATCGTCTGGTGATGTTTGCTTTTATTTTTATGTTCATGTTTATCTACTATGATGAAATTAAACTTTCGAATTCAAACTACTTGTCATGCAATTTTTGTTTTACTTTCGTTCATTTATTCAAGAAAAGTGGTAGCGATATCAACCAGCACTTGGCAAAAGATTAGAGTTAGATGCTAATCATGAAAAAAGCAAGACGCATTTAAGCTACGGCTTCAAAATTGCTATGCCCTTATGCAATCTCTAATTTTATAACAAATAGAATCATTAAGCTTCCTGGTGTAAGGTTAACGTTAGCGTTTCTAGCTTCTCTATGGGCATACTGATTTAATGAATGAGTGATGCTGTCTAACCCAATTTGTATGCTCAAAACTTTATCTCAAATAACGTGACAAGTTATCTGTAAACTATAGATCATAAAATAATGTGATCGTTATAAATCATTTGTATAGTGAAATGAAATCATTTAAGTTATATAGTATTATTGACAATAGATTGAGTTCGTAGTTAAATTTAAATTAATTATGTATTTAAACTTAATCACATTCGAATCCTGCTGCTGACAAGTTAGGATTGGAGAAAATAAAAAGAGTTTTATCATATACATAGTATTTTAATTAATAATTTATGGGTGTACTTACAAAGTATTTATCTTTTTTGTAATTTTACAAAAAGTAATATTGGATTCTTAAAAAGATAATAATTTGGGCTGTATATACAATTTTTGAGGGATGCAAATAACACCGCTCATTTGAGTTTGAGGTCAATCTAGAAGTAGGCCCAGCCCATACAAATTTACTGGGTCAGTGACCATGATATTGTCAAGTAGCCTGATAACTTGTAGGCTTGAATAGGGAGTGGGTCATGCCCCCAAGGCCTTAGCTCCTAGCTTTTCTTATCACCTAAACATGATAAAGGGCCCAACGTTTTTTTGGGCTACAATTTCAAATTCATTAAACAAGTAATATGATATCCTCCAGCTTTCTAGACATGCAAAGGTAAAATTGTCCTGTCCAAGTCATGAGCAGAAACAATGCCAAAATTAACGACAACAAAAGCTCCTATAACTATTGGTTCCACAGCAACTTTTATCCCCTTGGGTTGGCCATAGATGCCATGGTAAAGCTTAACAATATTGATAATGTTTATATATCAAATAAATTTACCTAGTAAATTTCAAAAAAAGGAATATTTTCTACTCCTAAGTCCTATGTGGTACATTGATTTCAATGCTTGAATAGGTTTGCAAACTAAATAAATCTCTCTCAATTCATGAATGCATGTTCTACTCCTAAGTCCTATGTGGCACATTACCTTCTTTTAACTTTAGTTACTCAAAAATGACCACACAAATCTGTCAACTTTCCATTTTCAACAGGCTCTTTTTGAACGAGTTTAGAATTCAATCGAGTTAAACTCCATATTATTAGATTTATTCTAAAAGTTAGCTTCTATCTAACCGACTATATACTATAATCATATGAGTTTTGTTGTCAAAATGGTCCTAGATTTATATGACGTTTTATTGTTTTAGAGAAAATTTAAAATAAAACATTGTATATAAGCATATACAGTGAGTTTTTAGTAAGGGCTGTTCTCTAGGTTAATATTCGTGGAAATCTATATGAAATCCAATGATTTCAATGACTCTTGATGTAATAGTTTTATGGATAATCAGGACAATGAAATAAATTTGTGAACGAAGTTTGAAATTTTCTTAGTATTAAAATTTAAAAACATGTTTTTAGCTTTCAAAGAGAAAAAAAAAAAAAAAGGTTAGTGGCCTGCAGTAAAGTATAGTAGTAAGTAGTTAGCCCCTTCCACTCTATTTTTTTGGAGATAGTGGATTTGACACTCTCCCATATTATGTGGGTTTCCTCCCTCTACATGTGGGTTGCTCATCGCCCCACTCGAGTGTGGATTGCTTCCTACTACTCTTGGGAGTTGATTTTGAAATTATATCTCAATATCTATCACTGTTAGTCCCGACTGAACCCTCGATTAGTTCCGGATATTTCAAAAAAAAAAAAAAAAACATGTTTTTAGCATTTTGCTTTCTTGTTTTATATAAATCATTAGAAAAGATTGAAACATTGGAAATATAAATATAAATATATATGTTTTTAAATTCAGAACTCTCTTAATTTAAAAAAAATAATATCAAATTCATTCATTGCATTCTCCCTCCTAAAATTAATATTTTCTCTTATTTAATTCAAATACAATTGATGAATATGATTGATTGGTTTTTAATTTTTAAAGTAAAGGGAGACCTCTTTTTAAAAACATTATATGTACATATATATATACATATATATATATTTCTAGTGTTCAAAATATTTTCAATTTCTTTTTTCACAAAATTATTATTCTTATCATCCATAAAAAAATACATTAAAATTAGTTAACGTGAAGGATCCTTCACTAGCAAATCACTGTACATATTCAAAATGTCTAGGCACTGTATAGGAATTTTTTCCAAAATTTTGGTTCCGTGACCTAGAGTGGTTGGTCATAATGTAATGATGCAAATAACTGTTTTTGTTTTTTTTAAGATATAACATGTGGTGAGACAATTCAAAATTGAGACATTACTAAGGTAAATGAGTATTTTTTTTTACTATTAAACTACATTCGAGGGTACTATAAATAGAACTATTCTAATGTCATAAATAAATGATTAATTTATTTTCATGTTGATGGTGTATTAATTATAAGATAAACTTAGAGGACATGTTTTATTTTGGAATGAACGGTGGCTTTTCCATAGGAGAAATACTTAACGTGGAACGGTCTTATTATGCACTCCATCATTCCGTGGCATATAGCACAAATACAGTTCAATGTCAAATAGTATACCATACATGTCATTTATGATTATGTTACAACGAGGGTTAGAAGAGATATATATGGTTTAAGATTTCTTCCATTTTTTGAGAAGATCTAAAACCAAATCTTCGTTAAAAGAGATAGCATATCTTCATTTAAAGAATCCGCACGTCTCCATTAATGAAGATTAGCAACCCCCATGGAAGAGATTTGTTTCTCCACAAAAATTGGGGAAAAATTGGTTATATGCTCCAAAGGAGATCGGTTCCATTTTACTATTAGTTTTCATTCATATATTTACTGTAATAGAAGTGCAATGGGAAAACTGACATTAGCGATTGCCCTTTGTCAATAAATGACTAACAAAAGTCAGTTGTTACAATGAGCCGAGAGATGGTTTGTCTTACTAGATACTTTCTCGAATTTTAGTGCGATTATTAAAGTTGGTGCGATCCGTGTAGAAGAGGATTTCAAATTGAATAACAGTGGTCAATCGTTACAATGAGCCAAGAGCTAGATTTTATTATTGTGATTTTTTTTTTTTTTTTGACTTTGAGTGCAATTACATGTTATTAGGGTAAAGGGGTACATCCAACGTAGAATTTACAGGAGTTTGATAAAATCCATTTTAATAATATATTTTGATGAAATTCATAGATTTTATAGACTTCATATTAATTTTATTAAAATTCTTTAAAAATCTAATGAAATCTTTAAAAGAATGATAAGATTTGTTATAAACTTTTTTCTTTATAAAAATCACCTTAAAATTCATTCAAATTCATTACTTAAATAAAATATATGAAGTTAATGATTTTTTTAATACACCTAAATTTCATTGGATTTCATACAAATCTTAATTGAATATGTCTAAATTTTAATCGATTATATACAAATCTGGGCATAATAGTATGTATTTAATATATCTAGGTTTTAATATAATTCATTCAAATCTAGATTGAATACATTCAAAATTTTAAAATATTTTAAATTTTAATAAATTTTAAATTGAATACACCCTAATACAATTTGTATAAAAGAAACTGACTGATAGAGATCAATCGATACAATGGGCCAAGAGGTAGTTTGTGTTATTATGATTGTTTTTTTCGATTTTAGCATAATAATACATTATAAGATAAGTTGGTGCAATTAGGGGTGGGCATTTGAACATGGATCCGGTCCGAACGACCCGATTCGAATCGATCGTGGGTGTTCGGACCGGATCACATGTTAAAAAATAGGGTGTTCAAGTCCCCATCCATTAAAACACCATGTTTCACGGATCGGATCGGATCGGGATATCCAAAACTGATCCGATCCATGAACAGGGGTACATACGTAATTTTGCATGCCCCTATATAAAGCTCACTTAACTGTTAAACAAACCCTAAGTCTAACCTGCTTCTCACACACTCGGTTACCCCCTCTCATTTTCATATCGCGACCAGCAGCCCAACCCCCACCTAATCCTTTTTCATTGTCGACAATGACGGCGACAGCTCCGAGCTCTCATCACGGACGCCGACAGCCCTGAGCTACATTTTTCAACTCTCATCTTTCACTCTCAGCTCGATAGCCCGTCCCTCACCCATTCTTTCTTCATCGCTAACAGCGATGGTGACAGTGACGGCTCTCATTCAATAGCTCCAAGCTCTCATCGCCAACGCTGACATCAACAGCCTTGAGATCGTGCCTTCTTTAGTTCTCATCTCTCACTCTCAGCTCGACAACCCGTCCTTCACCCATTCGTTCTTCATCGCCGACAGTGACAGCCCCACCTCTAGCTTCTTCATTGTCGACACCAGCAACTTTCATCTCAGCAGCTTGATGAGTTTATTCACTACTTTAGCTTGATTTTTTACATGATTGAGTATGGTGATTTCTATGTCTGTTTGTTGTTTTCTATTGTAAGATCAAACTATCAGTTGCTGATTTTTAATATGTGTCATGTGTGTTTGTTGTTTTCTGTTATTAAGTTATATATATCAAAATCAGACTATCAATTGCTGATTTTTCATATATGTGTGTTTGTTGTTTTCTGTTGTTAAGTTATATATATCAGACTATCAGTTACTGATTTTTCATATATGTGTGTTTGTTGTTTTCTGTTGTTAAGTTATATATATCAGATTATTAGTTACTGATTTTTCATATATGTGTGTTATTGTTGTTGTGATTCTTGTGAATAGATGGGAAAAAGTATAGAGAGTGGTGAGAACTGTGAATTTGATATTGATGATTTAAGTTCGATTGGAAAAAGTCAAAATCTTGAAGTGACAAAAAAAATAGATAAGACGATGAAAAATGAAAGTAGTCATAGACTTAAGTCAGATTGTTGGGAGCATTTTAAGATATTTGAAACTAAGGAAGACAGAAGAAGATCTCGATGTATACATTGTGGAGCTACATATGCTTGTGAATCCTTCTCTAATGGGAACACAAACATGAACAAGCATATTAAATTTAGGTGTAAGGCATTCAAAACCAAACAAGTTGATACAACTCAAAAAACATTAGTGAAACGAAAAAATTTAGAAAGATTTGGTAGTAATTTGACTACATATACATTTAATCAAGAGTTTTGTCGGAAAAGATTGACGGAAATGATTGTAAAAGCTGAATTGTCATTTAGATTTGTGGAGAATAGTGGATTTCAAAGGTATAGTGAAGCATTGTGCCCTGGATTTGAAATGTCATCTAGGATAACAGTGGTGAGAGATATTTACAAATTGTTTCTTGATGAAAAGACAGAATTGAAGAGAAAGCTCAAGGAAAGTAATGTGAGAATTTGTCTAACCATAGACATTTGGACTTCGGTCCAAAACATTAATTATATGGTTGTGACTTCTCACTTTATTGATGATGAGTGGTGTTTGCAAAAGAGGATTTTGAGCTTCACTCCAATAGAAGATCATAAAAGGGAATCAATTGGGAGGTGTATTGAGAGAGTTTTGAAAGAATGGGATATTAAAAAAGTCTTCACCATTACTGTTGACAATGCATCTGCAAATTCTGTTGCCTTAAACTATGTGATACAGAGATTGAATAGTTGGGATGTGCATGGAACAGTTTTAAGAGGAAAATATTTGTATGTTAAATGTTGTGCCCACATATTGAATTTGATTGTGGGTGATGGTTTGAAAGATATCCATGAGTCGATTGTAGCCATTCAAACTACAATAAAGTATGTTAGATCTTCTCCTGCTAGATTGGCGAGGTTTAAAAAATGTGTTGAAGATGAGATGATTGGGTTGTCGGCTTTGGTATCTATGGATTGTCCTACGAGGTGGAACTCAACATATTTGATGTTAGAGAGTGCTAACAAATTAAGAAAAGCTTTTATGCGGTTGGAGGAGGATGAATAGTATGTTCATTACTTTCAAAAAACGAGGATAGAAAGAAGTGGTTTGGGCCATATACTTCAGAGCATTGAGATTATTCTATGTTATTTGTTTGTTTCTTACAGACCTTTTATCAAATTACTTTGAGATTCAGTGTTTCTTTGCAAGTGACAGCAAATGAATATTTTTCAAATTGGTGTGAGGCATTTCGAAGAATCAATGAATTGGAAAGTTTGATCGATCCTCTTCTGATAAGGATGACCTCTAACATGAGGATAAAGTTTTTCAAGTATTGGGGGGGGAGGGGGTGGTTTGATAAAGCTAACATGATGTTGTTGGTAGCTCAAATACTTGACCCTAGGTACAAATTGGATTATATTGAATATCGGTTGGAAACTTTCTATCCTGAGGTAGAAGCAAAATCCATGACTGCACAAGTAAAAAAGTTGTTGGAAGAGTTATATGATTATTATAAATTTGTGCAATCTGGTGGGAATGGAGATTATCATCGTGACTCTTCTGGTTCTCGTGATATGCTTGAGGTTGGTAGTGATGGTCAGACTTAGACTAGCAAAGCAAACATGAGTGAAGAAGCGGTATTATGAGGGATCAGACAAAAACAACAAACCAAAAGGGTGGAGAAAAAAAGTGAGTTGGATTTGTATTTGTTGGAAGAATGTGAGTCCATGGATAATAAAATGTTTAATTTGCTGCATTGGTGGAAGAATTCTTATACCAAGTATCTAACTTTGGCAACTATAGCAAAAGTTGTGTTGGCAATGCAAGTTTCAATAGTGACATCAGAATTCGCTTTTAGCATGGGTGATCGTATTCTAGATCCATTTAGAAGTTCATTGACTCCTAAAATTATTGAGGCAGTGATTTGTTATCAGAATTGGTTGAAAGGTTTAAACCCGATGCTCGAAATCATTAATCTAGAAGAGCATGCGAAGTGTGACGATAATAGTGTTCAAAATATTCAGTTTTATCAATCCAGTGAAAGTAGTGAGTTTTATAGTTTAGTTGAACATTTACATTTTGTGTTTTATGTTTATGTTTACATAAATAATACTTTATAATTACATTATTTTTCTTAACTTTTGATGTAGTGTCCATTAAAGATGGAGCAAATAAAGTTTCAACTTCAATGGATTTGGATTTGGCTTGAAATGTTGGTGGTAAAATTTTATAGTATATGTTATTTTTGATATCATTATTCATTTATTATTTGTTTATTGTTTGTGTATTAATAAAATTTTTTTGAAGGGCTACAGACAAGTTTGTGAACTTTGGAGCTAATTTTTAGAGTTAAGCTTTGAGTTATTCTTTGGAGATTCATGTGGACTATTTTGTTTATTTTATGAATGTGAATTGTTTTATTTATTTTATGAATGTTGACTGTTATGGTTTAATTTGAAGTTTAACTTTTTATGGATGTGGACTGTTGGCTTAAGATTCATGTAGACCCTTGACTTGTTTATTTTATTTATTTTTAGTCTTTTTTGGATGCGGACTATTGACTTCAGGTTCATGTGGATTGTTGGCTTGTTTATTTTGTGGATGTGGACCTTCAACTTTCAAGCTATGTTGGTTTTTTTCTCCTTTAAATTGAAAAATGAAAGCATGTTGAAATTGAAAGCAGGTGTTCATATGTTGAAATTGAAAGCAGGTGTTTAAACATGGAAATTGATCCGGTCCGATCTGCAAACTAGGTGTTCGGATCGGATCGGTTCATTCTTCTTAATGGATCATGTTCGGATCCAAAAATGACGATCCGTAAAGTTACCATGTTCGGATCGGATCCAGTCGGAAGCGATCCGAACATGGTGTTGTCCACCCCTAGGTGCAATTTGTTGGAAAGAAAATTTTCTAATTGACTAACAAAGGTAAACCATTATAATGAATCTAGAGGCAGTTTTGCCTTGTGATATTTCTTCATATTTCATGTAGTTATACATTATTAGAGTATGTTAGTGTAATTTTTCAGGAAGATAGAGTAATTTTCTAGGAAGAAAATCTTCTATGGATCTAGTGAAGTACACTCTTTCCTATTGTTTCTTTTTTTTTTTTTTTTAAAAAAACAACAAAACAAATTAACGTTAACAACCAAAAAAGCAGGAAAGATAAAAGTAACATTTAGTGATTTACATATTGCCATCTAAACTCCTCGATTGAGGACAAAGCCAATGATGCCACTTGGCGTGCCAAGTGGTATTCTTGACCTGAAAATGGTCTGGCAACGCTTAGCAACAACATCCCTACGAAAGGCTTTTATAATATAAATAACCAAACAAAGATGTTTTTATTGCCACACGGCATAATTTAATTTTAATGATAAGCTGAATCGCACTCAAAATTTTCTCCGCAGTACAACTTAGGATTCCAAATCAAAATTTGCCACTTGGCAGTACGAAATACCAAGGACGACTGAACAATAATTTCCATTTGGATTATGCAATCACAGCTTTACATTAAACAAACTCCACTTTGTTTTTTTATTTAAAAATAATAATAAATCCCTCATCTTACGTAGGCAAACGACACGTGTAAGAGAAAACAGTAACTTAAAAAAGTGGGGTGTTAATTAGTAAAAATAAAAATAGAAAAAGAGAAGGTTCTGGAAAAAACGTAGCACTTCTGGCGCCTTCCTAGTCTGGAGTGGAACCCACGTAGTTTGCCCTTTTCTCCTTTTTCTAATACTCTTTTCATATCCCTTTCCTTCTGGAACCAACGTTTTATCTCTCTCCTCCTCCTCCGCCTTATCATTTACTCCAACCAGAACCTTCTAGAAACAACAAAACCTAACGCACTACACAATCACAAACTCTCCTCTCTCCTCCTCAACCAGATCAATCGGCAACCGCGCCCCAAACTAGTACGTACATGCAACTCTGAGGTGCTCTTTTTCTTAACTTTCGCTCTCCTCTCTCATGAAACTGTTTCTTCCTTTTCCTTGTTCGGTTTCTCACAAAGCTGCTCTTCTATCAGGTACGAATATTCATCTTTTACAATTTTTTACTGTCAAAACTTTGCAAGATAGAATCACAAAATATCACCATGGTCCTAAATAAAATATAAATAAATAAACATGACAATATTAACAATAGCAAAAAAAAAAAAAAAACGGTTATTTCATTGGAAATACGGGTCAAATTTGATTTGCTTGAAAAGATTTGAGTAGATTTATATAGGTTCTCGGCTAGTTAGAAATATTTATGTATTTGGTTATTGGTATGGAATCTGATAGTTTTTTGATTGAAAAATGAAATTAGATTAAGGCAGAGGATATAAGTGCAGAATTGCAGAGGAATTGAATTGTAAGGGTTGGGGATCTGGAGCTAACCCGATGGCTCCGGTTGAGCAACCGAGCGAATCTCCTGCGACAGCAGGAGATTCTCAGAGATCTCTACCGACGCCGTTTTTGACTAAAACCTATCAACTTGTTGACGATCCGTCTGTTGATGACTTGATTTCCTGGAACGAAGATGGATCGACTTTTATAGTGTGGCGGCCAGCTGAATTTGCTAGAGATTTGTTGCCTAAATATTTTAAGCACAATAATTTCTCTAGTTTTGTTCGTCAGCTCAACACTTACGTAAGTTTATCTCTTCTAATTGGATATTTATGTGATGATTATGATTGTATGTATGTTTACGCCATTTAATTTAAGGTTTAATTAATGTGTCTTAATATTGTAGGGATTCAGAAAAGTGGTTCCAGATCGATGGGAATTTGCAAATGATTGTTTTCGGAGAGGTGAGAAAGGGCTTTTGCGTGATATACAACGCCGTAAAATCTCACCTTTTGTTGTTGTTGCTGCTACTACAACTGTAACAGTGGCAGCAGTGTCGCGGTCTAATTCACCAGCGAATTCTGGTGAAGAACAGGTTATATCGACTAATTCATCATCGGTGGCTGTGGCTGCATTTGCTGCTGCAGGTACGACTATAGTTCGTACCACGAGTTGTACAACCATGCCGGAGCTTTTGGAAGAAAATGAGAGGCTTAGAAAGGAGAATGGGCAATTGAATCATGAGTTGGGTCAGTTGAGAGGATTGTGTAATAGTATACTTGCTTTGATGACTAATTATGCTTCTGGTCAGTTAGATTCGGTTAATTTACAGGATGGGAAGCCTCTGGAGTTGATGCCAGAGAGAAAGGCTGATGATGGTGGTACACAGTCAGAGGAAGCAGAGGACTTAGATGTGACGCCAAAATTGTTTGGTGTTTCAATTGGGGTCAAACGGTTGAGGAGAGATGACGATGAAGAACAAAATCATCATCATCAGCTCCAGCAACAACAAGAAGAGCATGATCCGGAGTCTGATATAAAAGCAGAGCCCTTAGATGGCAATGCTGATCATCATCAGGATCCTCCTTGGCTCGAACTTGGTAAATCATGATGATGATTAGATAGGTGGGAGGATCATATTGGCATAACGTGTCTCTGCTCGTGATAGTTGTGTATGGAGGAAGAAGGTCCAAGGTCCATCTGGGGTTGCTTGTAAAAGCAAGTTTTGTGATCCCGGGAAGGTGGGTTGGATAGCACAAAGAAATGAATAAAAAAAAGGGGGAAGAAACCTCAATAACAAAAGAGGAAATTGCGAAGTGATTTCTTTGAGTCGGGTTAGAACATGAGAGGAAAGTGAGAGGGACCAAATGGAGCTCAAATTGGTATTTGGGGTTGAAAGCTTTTCTGTGTAACGGAGATTAATAGTGTAGCATTCTGTGTCTCACAAGTTTTAAGCTTTTGCTCTTATTTTGGGTGCAAATTCACCCAATTCTTACCAATTAGCTGTGATTTTATCTTCAAGTAGCTCCATTATTACTAAATTAATTTAGTGTGTGTGTCTCCGCGCAACAACCTTGTACTATTATTACTTTTAGTCTTTCTTTCTTCTTCTTTTTTTTTTAAAAAAAAAGTTGTCCCTTTGAGTGTTTTTATTTTGAAAGCAAGTATCTCAGTGTCCCCTTGAGTTATTAGTTTTATGGATTTTGGAACTAAAAGTCACAATTTCAACATTCGATATGAGTTAAATTATTTAATAAATTTTGTTTGGTAATAAGATTGATCTATCCTACAGATTCAGAAATTTATTTTTTGTTTGGTTTCATTACCTATCATTGAATTAGGAATGCGAACTCTTCGCTTTCTTTTCATCATTTTGGATTTATTTTCTCTTTTTTTTTTTTTCTACTAGCACAAAGATTTTGTGTTTTTATATTTTGATAAACTAAAGTTGTTGTCATGCTTACGGGTTTTTTATTATTTTAGACTTGAGGGTGCACAAAGAATTTTGTCAGCGGTAGTGATTTAAAAAGAAAAAAATTGGCGGAGCTAGAATTTTCCTTTTTGTGTTTTTTGAAATGGTAAATGGCATGAATTTGTGTTTAGGTGTGGAATTCGAAAACACGTGGAACGAAAGAAAACCATTCAAGAGGAATTTCTCTATTTTATGTTGAAATTGATAGTTTTATCTTTTTGTCGTTGTTCGATATTTACTTCCTTGAAATTTATTTTTTGTTTGGCATTTATATTTTATTTGAGATTTATTTTATTTATACGGATCAAATTTTTGTTCAAGATCTTCTTTATTTGAAATTTATTTATTAGCTTGGGATCTATTTTCTTTTTAGAATGTGTATCTTTGTTTGGGGATTGATATTGAAAAATTTTATTTTTAAAAACAGAAACTTGGACCGTGTTTTATAATATTATTATACAGTATTTTGATCTGGTATTAGCAATTAAAGAAATTGTCATGATAAATAAAATAAAATAAAATTTTATCTTATCATATTTTAAAATTCAAGCATTTTTCAACTTTCATTTTGTATATTCTTTTTTCTTTTGTTCCTTTTGAGTTGAAATTCTCTCTTTTTTTGGTCCCGTCTTAAATTATACGGGGGGATTTATTATTATTATTATTATTTTTTCAATTCAAAACCTGTCCAGAGGTGTACTTGTTCAAAGCCACTAATGTGTCATTAAAAGTTAAAAGAGATAATGTAATGAAAATAACTGCTTTATCCAAGCCAATGCAGGGATCGTTCTCTCCTTAGATAGCAGAATCGATAGCTGTGAGGGAATGATTAATATTGGCAAAGTCTATAGGCGTGACTAATTTTGGAGTCGAAGTTGATGCGTTGATGGTAGTAACGTAGCAGCTGCAGTTTGTGAGAGAGTTGGAAGAACGAAGTTGGGGTTGTGAATATCCAACCATTCCACATGAAAGGGATGGTTTGGCCCACAACTTAACAGCTCTACAGCTCTTGCTCATGTTTCTAATGGCTCTCAAACTGTGATGGTCTTGTACTGGTTGTATCTGCTTTGTTTTTAATGAATCCAGTTTCAACCCCAAAAAATAAAAAAAAAAGTGACAGCACTGACAGGAACAAAATTTACGTGAGATACTATCTTTTTTTTTAAAAAAAAAAACCTCCATATTAAAATGTAAATATGGGCGTGGCATTGACGGTGAACTGGACTACTCCATTTTGGAAAGAAAATTAAATCACGCCAATGGTGATTTATAGTTAGGGGTGGCCCTACTGTATGGGTATACTACGTCTACAAGGAAGCGGAATTATGTATTAATGTTGTCGTATTACTCACCCTTTAATATTTCTAAATACTATTCATTCCTTTGTCCATGTGTATATAAGGAATTAGAAATTGCTCACTTCAAGATCCCGACTCCTGAGAAAAGACCTTCAAAAAAATCCAGGAGCTGATGTCTTTATCCATCCGGGAAAAAAAAAACATGAAGAAAATTGCTTCTGAAAGCCTAAACAAATTAGGATGAATGAAAAACAATTAAGGTCGTTTGACATTTAATAAATTAAAGACAATTTATTTAATTCTTATTTTTAATTTAAAAAAAAAAAAAAAAAACTAAAAATTTTCAAAAATTACCTATTGATTATGTGAATTGACTGACAGTAATTTTAGGAAGCATCGGGATATTAGCATTACTTTTTGTGTAATTCATAGTTAATTAATTGTACCTTATTGTAATAAATGGCTCAATTTAATATTTATAATAGTTCAAGTTTTGTTATTTTACTGGTTTGGGCGAGATTATTCAAATCAGTTTCTTCAATAAAAACTTTTGGATTGATTGTAAAAAAGGTTATTGAAGAATTTTACAATAAATCTAAAGATGGATATTGAAAATTCCTATTGAATAACCTTATCTCGTTCAGTAAAGTAACCAAACCTAATTAGTTCATGGTATGTTTGTGCTAGATGTTCTAGGCTTCAAGATCTTTAGTGTCACTATCTTAATGTTAGTAATAGCAAGATCATGTGTCATGTATGGAATGATATTAATGGTCGTGTCATTGGGAATATAACATTACAAGAAAGGATTAAGGTCTTCTACTACATATTTAAAGATCCAAGGAGGAACATCCTGTAATTGAGACAAATTCAGATACAATATTCTGAGCATAAGTGCAAGGGAGTAAACCACTCTATTAGATGGTCTTATAACAAGCGATATAGAGGGAACAGGAGAATGAGAAATAAATCCAAGTGGCTTGAAAAACTAAACCAATGTCAGTTTCGCGGAGAATTGTGATTAGAATCCATTAAAATTACTTGGACTAAAATTGAATCCCGCACCCACTAAGTCCTCTCTCTCTCTCTCTCTCTCTCCACTAGCTAAAATTGAATCCCGCACCCACGAAGCCTCTCTCTCTCTCCTGGAGTGTTTTACCTCGTATCGATACTGTATCTGTATGTGTCCTTCTGCCACTTTCTTTTCTGCCTAATTTTTCAATTCTTATCTGGAACCCGAAGTGTTTTGGTTGTCGAAGAGAACAACTTTTAGTAGCCTGGCAGCAGCAAATCCAACATCATGATCATGCTCGTAGGCAGCAAGTGTGATTTTACACATCAGATCAGAGAGATGTTGGCAAGAAAATAGGCTCAGCCATTCAGAATGTCGAGATGGTTACAATCAGTCTTGAGTCCAAGGCAGTTTCACATTGTTTTGTCAACCAATTTGGCAGTGAATAACTCATCTTGTTGTAGGTTCATTTAAACCTTGTGCAGTTAATATGAATTTTGTCAAGTCTTGTTCTTGCAGGTCGCCTTGTCAAATTTGCCTTGAAAAACCTTAACTCGCAGATGACATATCCGAGTGTGAACTTCTTATCTCACTTGTCTGTCGATTGGAATCAATTTGGTTATAAGAAATTTAATATCAAATGCATTGCTGCCCTAGTACAATAACGATGTACTAATCATTCGCTCACTAGGCATTTCCCGTCCTGTATGTAACGGACGGTTTAAAGCACTGGATCAAGTTTATTGCGGAAGTTCCGGAGATTGCTGGTTAGTTTTGCCAATAATGGGTTAGCATAATTTGAGATGAGATCCATAATAAGATTTGAAATCATTCCTTACAGGTCCTTAAGCAGATTGAAAACGCGGCCAATGATTTAGAAACATTGTGGTCATATAAACTAAGCTATGAATTGATAAACATTATTATAACGTTAATTGCACACCTCATGATCCTCTCCCCCGTCTAGTATTCATAAGAGTAAGTTTTACCATGTACTTTAAGCTTTGCATAACCGATCACATAAAGTTTCTCTAGCATGACAATAGAAATATGTTCCACTTTTTCTATGTTAACTGCAATATAACATTTTTCAAGTCCTGGTACAATATGTTACCTAGCCCATACACTAGTATTCTAGGGTTTCAAGAAATTCAAGACAGTAATGGAAGAGAATATTGCACCCAAGCAGGCTTAAGCTGGGCATGGTAAATTTCAACAAAAGCATGATGTACAGGGCATGGTAAATTTCAACAATAAGATGATACACTATTAATATTGTCTACACAAATTTTGTACTAACTGCATTTTACAGTTGATTCACACAAAAATTTAGTGAGGTGTTGGATGCTAGCCTCTTAGTTTCAACTAGAAAGTAAACATAACTTACTTTCAATGTGTCTTAACATACTCATTTCGACCACTCCAAGTCATGCTTCCAGTACTACAACCAGGTAGCGTTGCTGAATTCTGCTGTTGCCTTTTGAAGTTTCCGCCTCATAGATTTGAAACTACTATGGCTGTTCTTACTCCAATGCATTGAGGCACTTCGCTTGAAAAGATCAAATTTAAGGGGGGATCTCAAAGTTGGATCACTTGGAGTGTCGTCATATTCTGCAAATAAGCACATCAAATTCATTAAATCTCAAACTAGCAAAACTGAGCCTGAGATGATGAAGTAAACTCTAAGCAAGCTGATTTATTTTAGCTTGATCTCCAAAGACCAAAAATGGGTGGGACATTCTCAGAGGAATCCAACATGGAAAGATTCACTATATGGCTCAAACTGCCATCTTTGTCAAACCTTTGTGATCTCCAACAGAGGAGGGATAAGATGTTAAAATAACTATTCCATCCAAGATGTGGAAGGAGACATATACTAGCAAGAAGCTTGAGATGGACTGATAGATGAAGCTTGAGATGAAAGCAGAAAGCTGCTTATAAGAAATATAATGATGCTTTTGTATGTATACTTGAGCATGCAGTCTTTAGTCACTAGTATAGCAGCAATGATGCACTTTGTAAATATAACAGAATAAGAACTGATTCCCACGGTTTATACACTAGAAACATGTATATGCTAACTCAAGCAATTGCACTAGAAACAAAATAATACCTGAAGATATAGGAAGTTGATATTGCCTTTTCAAGAACTTAGAGGCTTCTCTATCTTTCTTGTGGCATAAGACTCGCACTAAAGTGTTGGCGTCTTCCAAGTGCATGTGACCATGTTTTTTAGGATCCAGTTTCATCGAAATGTGTTCACTGGCACTCATCAGCATTTGAATAACAGTTTCACTCTGCCATGAAAGAAATCATTAGACTGCAGTTCCATCAATCCTTTTATAGTAATATAATGTTAGACTACAAGTGACCAAACCTGAAGGTGAAATAAACCAAGTATCTCTTCAGTGAATTTTGCTTCTCGCTCAACCAACGAACGAGGTAAGCCTTCTCCATTAGCTATAAATAGTTCCTAAAAATGTAGAGTGGCATAGATCTATCAGCAAGCAGAACATTTGTTCCAATTGATATCAAATGGCGAATACATGTACATCAAGCAAGACCTTTCAATGCATCATGCAATGTCTTCAAACAACTCTTTTAGTTTCACGAATTGCTTCTAAACATTCCCACCTTATGAACTGACTACTAAATACAGTAGTATGCCACTATAAAATCTCACTTAAATATAAATGTCTCTCAGCATGCCACATCCCTAATAAATTGTTGCATTATGCATAATATGGATCATTTCAATAAATTAAAATTTGCATACAAGTCCACTATAAATATTGCTTCAAGTACCTACACAACAAAACAATCAACTTCTTAGAAACTTCTCAGTATAAATGATCCTTCTTAGAAACTGAACCAAAGCCATGAGTACTGCATGCCCAACCTGACCAGTATAAATCAGCATTGTGCACAGTTTCTCTTAAAAAGAAGCTAAGACAACATAATTTCAGATGAGATTTGAGAATTAAGAATAAAGTTACAAAATTAGATAGATGCTTAAGAATTAAAAAATTCTAGGAGGGATACAGAAAAAGGTTCCAATAGTTAGAAGCATATATGATCAGAAGTTAGAATAAGTTAATTCTAATTAATTAACTGGAACCCAGTGCAATCTTAGAGGTTCCTTCATTCTGCCCAAATGTTTCTCTTCAATTTGAATAAAATTTAAAATCAGTGTCCTAATGCAGATAATATGCAAATATGCATCTGAATAATTTTCGATATGCAATGATCATGCACATAATCAAATGATATGAAAAGAACAGGCTAGCAGCTTCCAGTCCTCAAAGACATTATGGAAAATAATGTTCAAACTAATTCCTTTCAAGTTAAATTTCTAGAACGATACCTTCAATGTATTGAGGTCTTCTTCCATCATCACAATATCTGAATTAGAAAATGCACGAGAAGGACCTCCATCCAACAATACCCAAATATAGCCCTCCTAAACAATGCAGACATACACAATGTTAGCCCACATAGAAAGGGGGTCTTCAACAGATTCGATATTGAGAACAAGAACATACCAATGATGCTCGAAAAACGCTCAAAACAACAAGGTCTCTTAGTGAGTCATCGATCAATCCGCAAATATGGTCAAGGACCTACATAAATTCCTTTTCAAGTTAAGAGAGTATATCTTAACAGTAAAAAGTAATCTAATCTTCATTATGAAAGGGTAGCAGAAGAGTGGAATGAGCATGCTGACATGCATTTGCACTCACACACACAGAGAGAGCAAGAGAGTACTTGAGTATCTTACAGCGTCAATTTGTGGAAGAAAAATGTCCAAGCGAGCCCTTTCCACACTACCACAATATAAATGAGACAGGAACGAATCTCTAAGGTCCCAGAATACAACTCTTGCTCCTAGATGTTATAATAGATAGGACAAAATTTAAGTGAACTCATGTCACTCTGTCAAGAGTCAAATGCAAGGTAAACGTAGCAAGTAGTAGGAATGGGGCATACACGATCACAAAGCTACTACACAGCTGATAACATTCTTATGTTTGTATTCAATCTAATAAAAAAGGTCAAAATATTAATACTATAGTGAAGAGTAATAACTTGAAAAACAAAGATAGCACTAGAATGATAATCAAGCAAGGAATTTCATAGGAAAACAAATTAGCACCACCAGACAGCTAAAGATAAGGAAACTATAATGATCAGAAGCATGTAAACGCTCGAGTCAGTTAGTAGGAGAAACAAAAATGTTGGAAGTCCATAGCTGAACAGAAAAAATTGTTTCAGGTAAAGGCTACAAGAAGGCGAAGTAAAGAATGAAAACATGGAATTGTTGCTGGGTCATCTAAATCGATCCCTTTATTCAATAAAATACATTTACCAGTTACCATCTAAGTAGCTCGTACACATAAGAGATCCAAAATCATATCAGTGTAAATTTTATAGACTTCCAATATAATCTTATCCTACCAGTTGGGGTTCACCACTGCTCCAGCCCTCCTCTCTCAAAAAGAAGTATATTTTTCTCCTTAAACCTTCCATACAAGCTTGCTAGAATAATTATGACATTAAGCGATGCTAGTTTTTCTAGCATCAAAATTTCTTTTGGAGCACTGAACTGCTGATATAACAAGGAAAAATTAACTACAATCCTATTGTCACATCATCTGTCTTCATCAAAGAAAGCTCTAAAGCTTTGCTTTGCTGAAGTCCATACCGAGTCCCAAATAATCTTTTGTAGGTGATCATCAGAATTTAGACAATACGCACATCTTTGATCAACCTTACACTAATGTCAGATGATACTCCATAACCCTTTTGTCAGTTTGTGTACTTTGTTTACTTTAGTTAGTTTATCAGTTCAATTCTCCTAGAGTTGTTTCATACCAGTTGAATATATGTCCAGTAGGTTTTTAGAAAATATAATAAAGAACAGATATAGGTCAAAAGTTTTAGTTGTTTTTTGTGATTCTTCTTTTTCCAACAATTTTACTTCATCATACATATATGCTGCCTTTAGTCTTTTCAGCGACCGAAGATCCATTGAAGCATAAATCCATGTTAAAATACTTTAATGTTACAGCTCCTTTCATTGCCAATGGGACTGACTGTTCATTTAACAAATCAACTCAAAACCAACTTAATAACCTGCACTAGAGAGCTAATCAGTGCCACTTAGAAAGGTCTTTCCATTACTCCTTGAAGACTATCAAATTCCGATAATTTTTGGCAGTTTTGAAAACTTCAATTCCAAGGTTGTGGTATCGAACCAATCAATTACCAGGTCCACCTTTGGATATTACACTCCAATAGTCAGCAATCAAGAGATAAGATACAAAACATAATACATTGCATGATAAGGCTTCATTGGGTATTCTAGAGTTTTCTTACAAGGAAACAAGCCAGCAATAATAAAAGTTGTCATACAAAGGGGCAGAAGCAATGGAGATTTTTTAACTCATTTTTCAAATCCTTGCTTATGTTATCTGCATTGATAAATGCTATTCGATATTAAGACTTACTAAGAACCTTCATGAACTTAGCTATAAACTATCTTTCGTCCTTGCAGAACAGATAATGGACAGCCCGTCATACATTTTTGTGGACACAGGAAAATTTAATTAAACAGTGACCCATGGATGAACTCATATACTGCTGCTTTTCCAGCACAGGCACAATATCAGTAAGTTAACAAATTATTAGCTTAGTGTATCAGGCAAGGCTGCTGTTTCTTAATTTTTTCATTTTTCCCCCTCTTGTTTATGCTTATGTAATATAGTTTTGTTCATTGGTGGATTGCTTATCCACTTTTTGTATTTGTTTCTTCTTTCATGAATCGGTTTCCTATACATATAAAATAATAATAACAATGATAATAGTAAAGAGTACGTATCAGACTTCAGACCTAAAATTCCTTAAAATTCTTTCATTTGTTTCCTATCAAAAGAATTAAAAACATAAAGAACCTTAAAGATTAATATATAAATATATATATACTAATGATGCTTTGACAGTCCTGCTGGTGGTGAGGGCAAAGTAATAATCCACAGAAATATACTGTAAATACAAAATTCATGAGCTCACCAATAAAATCACAAATTTTGCTGATAGAATCAGATGCAATATCCCTGATGCAGTGTAAAGTGGTCACAAATAGTTCATCCAATGCTTCACTACATGCTAAAAAATCGCTCTCTGAAGTTTCTTGCCGCTCTTCTTTGGCTGGATGGAAATAAAAATAACCTCTTAGACTATCATATGAAGTATTTCCATTTTCAACAGATTCATTCAGCGAAAAAGGTGACGTGAGAGAGAAAAATAAGGATTTTCATCTCGAAGCAATTGAAAAAAGAAGCCCTAAATTTTTTCATCTCGAGTCTAGATTACCAGTAGTATGAATGTTATTCTGAAAAGTTTTACTTACTGATCGTCCTAAAAACCATTCCAATTAAATTTATGGTTCCTTGTTCCTTTCAAAACAAAAGAGTTTTTGTAATTGTCATTATTCTCACTAAAGTTATCATAAAACTCACGTCTCCTTTATTATGATGGTCTATGTCAAATTATGCAGAATTATGATCAGTGCCAGTGCATGCATGTACAAGAAATTGCCCATTGCAATGCTCACCAGAGTGTGCATATTGTTTAGTCCATCTAACACTATCATGGTCTGAAAAAGTGTTGATCAAAACAATTGACAAAAAATCACTTTCAGAGAAAGTAGCAACTAGCAAATATATAAGTCTTGCCCTTCAGGAGATAAAAGTTCAAGTTTATTGTTTGGCCATCTAGCACCTCACCCATTTGGATACTCTGCTCCTTTACAGGAAAGATCATTCACCAAAACTTAGTTTGATCAACCACTTCTCAACAACAACCAGACTATCTCAGGGAGCTAATAAACTAAAATGAGAAGTGCCACAATCTGAAATCAAGAAGTAATTGATAATGGGTTTCATTTTCACTTAGCATTACAAAATACAAATAGACATACCATGTGCTTGAGCATTGGATGGTCCAAAACGGGCCCAAAATTTTTTAATGCCATCTTCAAGAAGACTGATTTGTTTCTTAATGTACTGCACAAGAAACAAAAGCCGGTATAATAAAATAAATTGTAGAGATGAACAAAAAATTCTACTGTCTGCTTTCAAGTCAAAAAATTAGACGAGTGTGCAAAAATTTCCGAAGATGGAATTATCAAGGCATATCATATTTGGTCAGAATTTGAAATACTATGCTCATTCAGAAATAGTACACTAAGAACCTACTACTTATCAAAACAAATATAACTAAAAACAAGTGAAAAAACAAACACAAACATTTCTTTTATAGATATGCTATTTGGGCATTGGCGGGGCAGGTCAGTACTGAACTTGATGGAGAACCAATTAGGAAATGGCATCAGTTAGATATTCATTTAATTTTACAAATATTAGATTTAATAAGAAATTTGCTTTTATTTTATGATATTTAGGGTGCAAATGATTCCGGCTGGATTAGGTGTTATTTATTAATATGTCTTTAAATAGGCCTCTTATTGTTATTGGCTTTTAAGTTTTGGTGATCAAACAAAAAGGTGTTATTTGAGTTCCCTTGTTCTTCAAAATTTTCCACTTTCTTTCTCTTCTAATTCCTATTTCTCAGAAATCCCAACCACCCGCGTCCCCCTCGCCCCCCCGGCCAACGGCCTCTCCTCCTTTGAATTCCTCCTCTTTCCATCTAATTTCTATTCGTACCAATCTTAATTTTTCTCTATTTTACTCTTCCTGTTCTATATCAGAACTCCAACCTATCCTAAAATTAGCCTCACCTTGAGGAGTTAACAACTTGAGTGGAGCATGGGATGACCTCTAACTAAACTAGCCTGCCAGAGTCATATCCCTGATATTTGATCTGCATTTTCAACCGAGCATAACGAGAAAATTCAACATCTTAGGCTGACCCAGGTTTGAACTCCAACCTAAATTAGCCTAGCCTGGTCAATTTCCCACACTCTGTTTGAACCGATATTTTAATTTAGCAGAAAGCAAGGGATACTACAGCTACAGTTTCTAAGCATTAAAAGAACTATGCACCAAAGGTTATAATCACTCACAAGGGAATCTTATCATCTGTTAAATCATGAATATATGAATGTTGAACTTAAAAACAAAACTGACATGAAAATTTGTTATAAGTTAAAAATGAATTCAATGATTTCATTGGCAGGGGAATGAATGTTGCTTCCAGAGCAATTTAATTATTGGCAGGTGGTCTCAACGGCAGTGGACCCTTCAAATCACTTTTTCATAGCAAATGCTTGTATTTTGATTTGTGAGCCGTTAAGTCTGTTATTCTGGACGCAACAAGTCACTCTGACCATGAGTCCATGACAACATCCACAAGTTATAATACAACCCCATACAAGAGCATTCAAATCCATCTTTGAAAGAGAATGAACAAGTAGATTTGGATGACATTAGCTTATTGAACTTGAAACATTCTTACATTCCTTTTATTATTTTTCATTTTATTTTTTGGTTTTAGTTAAGTCCTCATGGGTTACTCACAATCATTGACCTTTTCTATACACATGCAAAGAAGAATTTAACGTTTTACTGGCATCAATAAACAGACAAACTTACCTGAAGAGTGTTTAACCTGATACAGAGTTTGGGTGTTGTCAATTCATCCAATTTTGTACAAATACTGTCGTCCAAAAGTGAAAACTCAAGCAGCTTTTTCTTAACTACTGGAATAACTGTCTCCTCATAACGAGTTAAAGGAGGAGTCGATGGATAGAGATGACTTTTCTCAACTGCAACATTAGACACATTGTGACAGATTGTAATCAACTACGACACTATCTGAAAGACTTGTCACAAGTCTTCATTAAATGCTTAAGAATTTTTATTTTTATTTTTTATTTTTTTTAAAAAAGGCAAAGTAGAAGAAGATTAAAATAAGTAATTCAAGTTAAAACACATGAGCTCACAAAGATGCATCATAGTTGATAGTTCCAACAATGCTGCTGAGGTGAAGACTTATGGCAAACAATCTGCTTCCAATCAGTCAATAGATGATGAATAGGAAATTCCTCAATGGAGAACTCTAGAGGAGCTCTTGTTACGTAAACAATAAAATATAATGTTCTTTAATCCCTAAATTTGATAGGCCAAAATTACAATCCCTTATTCTTTGTTGGTCCTGTACTATCCCGCAATCTGTCAACTTTGATGCATCACTTCTTAGTTTCAATTTAGTGCTCAAATGAACCTAGCAACGAAGGTAAACAATATAACTTAACTTCATATCAACCTACTTAGCTAATTCAGTTATATATAACCAGCACTTAGTTTATGGATTTAATCCGGTTATCCGGCCATAAACCTATTGAGCTTGGAAACTGTCTCATGCTAAGTACATCAGCATAATCATATCATAATATGGACTAAGTATATCTTTCTTAAAATAGCAATAATATATTTAAAAAAAAAAAAATAGCAATGATATATTTCCAACATCATCATTATACCACAGAATCTATTTGAAATTCAGAGGAAGATGGTAAGAGCTACAGAAAGAATTTTTTTCAGACAATATGAGGCTGTAAGCCAGCCATCCTACCCCATTAGCCAAATTTTAGAGCTAAACGATGCAAAGCCTCTTTGGAGCTTCAATCGATTATACAGTAAACTTGGTGATGAAGCAAAACTTAGATTTGCAAACAACATTAAAAACGTGTCCTACACTAAGTATGCTATAGTAGATAACATGAAAGATATCTAACTGGTTGAGCACTGTCTGGGCACCGTTTGCCAAACTTTAACGCTAAACAATGCAAAGCCTCTTCAGAGCTTCAATCGATTATACAGTAAACTTGGTGATGAAGCAAAACTTAGATTTACAAACACCATTAAAAACATATCCTACACTAAGTATGCTATAGTAGATAACATGAAAGATACCTAACTGGTTGAGCACTCTGTGCAAATAGAAATCCAAGCTGTGGAAAATTACAGACAGTAGAGCTTGTAAATGTGTTATATCCAAAGGGAGTTTCAAGCCAAAGCACTGATCCACAGTCTGCAGGGTAAATTATATGTAAGGGTAGCTTATACAACTGTGAAGGCAAGAATAAATCAATATCTGGAACTATGATTGTGGTGCATGTAATATTCTTATATTTAGCATGTTGTTTGCAGTTTAAATAACTAAAAAGAACAGAAATCTTTTAAGAATGAAGAGAGAAAATTCCTTGCAATGGGAAAAACACCTGCCAGGAGCAACTTCTTTACAAGGTAGCTTTTATCTGAATTATCTTTTTACTCCGGATGGAAGGAATTATTAATTTGTTATCTTGCATAACTAATTTCAAAACAACAAATAGCTAAATAACTGTCTTAAATACAATACGTACCTCTTCTATAATCCTAAAAACTTCAATAATTGATGCTGCCTGCCTTTGCTGAGATGATAAAGGCTCCCAATCCTACATGTTCCAATAATGCATTTTAATCAATTCACAATGTCTATCAAAAAGACTATTGAGCTAATATGACCAAATCTGATCCGTTCATTAAAATTTTCACAGAATTTAAACTAGTCAACAAAATTCTATAAAAAAACGAAAACAATATTTTCTTATCTCTCCCCTGTTCTGCTTTAAAACCTGATAGTGTCTAGGTTGCCATTTATACATCCATATTACTCAAACGCTCTGGCTCTAATGCAATATATTATTCTGTAATGTTTAACTCGAGCAGATGTTGCTCGAGGTCATCAAAGAGCATGCTACACGCTGAAGTGACTTAAGAGTTAAATTGCTGGTTCTAGAAAGAGTAAGTTGATCTAGATTAATAATCAACCAATTAATTTAGTACCAATAGAACAAAACGAAGACAGAGGTTTGAAACATTTACACATGCAAATGTGCTAAAACAATTTTGTTTTATAGATAGGGAAAAAAAAAAAAGGAAGAAGAACAAAGAAATACTAATAAAAGGTTTGAGATTATCGATATCAGCCCATGAGCATGCTTAGCACCACTGAGTACCTCAGTTTTACAACAAGGCCATATAAGATCAGATGCCTGGAATTTGTTCAAGTAGGCAGCTTTCTCAATATTTAAAGGCTCACTCAAGCTTGACAATTGACAAGGTGGTTTAAAATGATATATAACACTTAATGAGGCTTACTAATGACTGGAAAAACAGAAAATAATTAATAAGTTCATTGAATACTTATTGCTCCAGGCACATAGTTGGAATTTATGCTATCATTTGTTTCAACTAATAATTATTTTTGGCTTATTAAGATTGCTGGAACTAAATGGAAAATGTTAACACAAAAGACATAATGGAGAAAGTAAACAACTATATCCCATCTTGTGGACATGCGCATAAATTTTAATGTGTCAGGTGATGCTTTAGATTAATTAAATCCCGTCAGATCATGCAATATAACACATCAAGCAATAAGGCTTTGCACTCACTATTTTCCCTAGTGAGTGCAAAATAATTTAATGTGGTCAAAAAGTCTGTAAAAATCTGTGAAACCAGAGCTCAACGACAGTTTTATGGTCGCCTACTCTGCTACACTTCTGTCTTTACTACTAATTTCCTGTATTTGACAGGTAGGTAAAAGATCCCTAATCCAAATAACATCACCCTAATCAATGTGGAACCAACCTCAAGATCAAATGCACGTCCTGTCCATTCCAATATATGAGAATGCTTAGCAATCACCCAATCAAGAATAATTGGCCTGCAAACTTCTCCAATCTGCACCAAAAAAGAAAAAGAAAAAGAAAAAGAAAAAAGAAGAAGAAGAAGAAGAAAATGTTTCTCAGACTTGTTATCCTGCTGAAGCACAAAAAGAAAAGAAGATACAACACACCAAAGATAGCAACTGAACTTTCAATGAAAACTTCTGGGCCCAAAAACACATGTTGGACAGATCGTTATGAATTTGAAAGAATTTCAAACAATTAACATAGGATTTGAACATTAAACAGCTCCTAACCTGATAATGATCCAAATTTTGGTTGAAAGGATGATGGGACCCATTCTCCTGAAAAGCCGAAGTATAAAGCTGAGTCAAGTAATGATCCAACATATCAGCAACTGGAAGCACCATTCTAACATCTTCAGACAGACATGAGACTTCCTTGAGGAATGGTTTCTACATGTGGCAGTAAAACAATAGATAAATAAGTAATAATACAAAATATTTATAAGAACCTACTGACAATAAAAAAATTCAAGATAAATTTGATCTCAAGGTTATGGAAACAAACCAGTCTTTCCCCATAAAATTGATGCAATAGCATGGCTGAGATCATCAATGCTTCAGAGCACCAATGCCGTAATACTGGCCAAAATACACCGAACTCTTTCTCTGCAATCAATCTTAGTTTGTTTCCAAGCAGAGCCAAAGGATGTGTCCTATCTACTTTAGATTCAAGATCTATGGTATTTTCAACCTAAAACAAACAAATCAGCCTCATCTAATTTCAATAAGGAAAAAGAAAATATGAAAAAGAAATCAACCTTATTTGACACAACAGTAGTTGCTACTTCACAATGTTATTATCATTTTATCTACCTTCAACAAGAAAAGTAAAAGCGATACTTGAAGTTAAAAGAATAAAAGCTACTCACCTGCCTATAAGCAGCTTCAGTGGACCTCCGGACATATCTTTTAATTTTCCTAGCAGCATTATCATTCAAAGTGCTCAATTTGGTTAACTGCATGCACAAAAATGAATATACATAACAATCAGTACTAGTTCCAATGGTCAGTATGTTAGAAGTACTATTAAAAAGAAGGCCTTTCATCATGGTGCCATGAGAATAGTTCCATGCTAACAACTACACAGGGTTCGCTGAAAGACAAAAAATAAATAAGGGGAATTTTCAAAAATAGTCCCTCAACCTCAAGTACCGAAAAGGTTATTTTAACCACATTCAATATTATAACCATTAGGAAAATAAAACATCCAAAATTCCTTTTGATTTCATTTCCAAATGGTGAATGCCGAATATCAAAGAGGAGAAAGAGGAGATGCAACCAAATAAGACGAAATTGCATTTGGAGACCCTAATTGCGATTTTAGGGGGATGTGTTTTGTTTGGGTTGGGGTTTGGTGAGGGAGGGGAGGCATGGGCGTGTGGGGAGAGAGAGAGTGAGAGCAAGCTATTTTCATGTTGCTTCACAATGAAAAATAGCATATTCATGTCACGTTTCATGAAATAGCAAAGCTATGTCACGTTTCATGTTTTAACTTGCTATTTCAAGCAGCAAAATACTGCAAATTGACTAGTAGTTAGTGTTTTTCAAATTTTCGTAACATACAACCACAACCCGTCAAATGAATGATGTTACAAAGACAGTGATGCAATTAAACTGATAGTTTTACACACATTGAACAAATCTGATGTGATTTTTTTATTTTTTTGTCAAACTAAAGTTCCTACCACTTGAGCAATGCCACACCACAAATTTACTTCGGATGATTTTTTTCGTGTCTAATTCAAGTTACGTTTGAGTTTCACTCAAATCCGTTGAAAAAAGTGAGAAACTTGTAGGAGAAATGTGATAAAAGAGTGACAGAAGAAAGGTTGAAGGTATTTTGGTAATTTTTTAGCAATGGGATAAAAAGAAATTTTCTCACTTGATTTCATACAATCAAACGATTGTATGTGACTAAGAATAAATTTTGACAAAGTTATAAGGCTAAATTTGACAATCAACACAATAAATAATGTCCCTCATGAAGAGTTAAAATTCAGCACACAACCTTCGTTGTCTAAGATCCAAGAATAATCACTTCTCATAAAAATCAACGCATCTTGTAAATTCAGGACCAACTGAAAGACTAGAAGACCGGGAGAAAGGAAAAAGCAAAATATGAAGATATACAAACAATAAACAACTCACTGTGTTTAGCCAACCACAATACCCTCACCCCCATCAGCAAAAAACTCTCATGCAAAGCGATTTCTACCTAATTCTGGAATAGCATAATTATTTTTCAATTTTGGCCAAACCTTATTGAAGATTTTGGGATTCTTCTAAAGTACAATATTAAGATAAAGGGAAAAAAAAAAAATAATCGCAATGGGTTAAAAGTTTAAGCAACAGTAAGGAAAAGAATACTAAACATGGCCATGGAATAGCATAATTCATTTCAACCACCACAAAAGCAAGTTAATAACTATAGGAGATCTAACCTTTATTTCTGTACTATCACCAGAAGCAAGTACTCCAACTGTTGATGCCAAGGCCATCACCCTTTCAAAGTTTTCCTGAAAAGTTATGATGGTAATTATTAAGTGCTTAAATACTATTGTTAAGTTATGATCATAATTGTTAAGCGCTTAAATACTATTATTAGACTCTTTCTTAACAATTAAAATTTATAAGTCTGGCCATTACTAACATGGTATTGGAGTTAATTTTGCTCAATATGTTTGGATTTGAGTCCTCCCACATGACTACTTTAGAATTTGTTATCTGTTATTTAAATTTATTACACGTTTGCGTTTACACTTGAGCCACAGTGCAAGCACTGTGGTCTTAAACATGAGAGGATTGGAGTACTTAAATACTATTATTATTCTCTTTCCTAATAATTTAAACTTTTGGGTTAGCTATTATGAACAGTAATCAAACAAAAAATCCTTGGCAAAAAGGGCTTAACATATTAAGTGAAAATATTGGATATAATGACCTAGGTTTGTATATTTGTCAAATAGAATAATGACTTATGTTGATACAATAACAAATATAAAAGTACAACTTAGAAAGGAGTGTAGGCATTTTGACAAAATGTCCTAGAAAGATGTAAAAGAGTTTATTTATCATTATTATTGGAACAATAGAAAACTTTAAAACAGAGTTAACACATTATATCAACAAACCTGATTAAAATGTTGGTGGTAATCTTGAAGTTTACAGTCACACCAAATGTTAATAGAGAGAAAAATAGCTTGCACCAAATTTAACTTAATTTCTCTGCCACCATATTGCCTTGGACATAGAAGACTGTCCATATAGTGCACTTCCTTCCCATCATCTTCTCCAGATGATTGAACTTTCTGCAACTCACGAACGGCATATTCTAGTAGCATGCCCTCAGCTGTCTCAACAAACTTCAAGAGGGAAGTCTTTCTTAGAAATAAAGATTAAAGTCATACAAAAGCATAATTATAAGTTATAAATTTATAATTTGAATTGGCTTGTAGCAAACAGGCATTGTTCTGCCTCAAAGGAAATATACTCAACATCTTATATCTAAAACAAGTATGTCAGGATCTAAGCATGCAAGAATTCCTACATCTTAACTGACAACTTGACAACAAAAATAGCCTCCAGTTTGAAGGTAAACAGAGGGATAGAAGTCTAAGGAAAATTATTTTTTTATATAGCGACTAGACCACATATTACCCTCGCTGTAAATGCAATTAGCCAATATATCCAATCCTAGGCAAGTTCATTGGGAGGCAGCAAGTAGAATCACCAAATATCTCAAACAAACAGTTGGTGAGGGAGTTCTTTACAAGGAAAAAATGAGACTTTGGATCTTATTAACCACTCTGATGCCGATTTGGCAAGTTCTAAATCTGATAGAAGATCTACCAGTTGCATATTAATTGGTGGGAACTTAGTTACCTTGTTTAAGTAGGACGCAGAATCTAGTCTCAAATCTACTACAAAGGTGTAATATTGTGCAATCACTCATACTGCCTTTTGGACTTTTGTGATTGAAGAACTTATGAAAGACATCGGGATTGACGTTAAAAATCTCTTGGTGATGGAAGAGATTGGAATTGACACTAAACTTCCCTGGTGATGTAGCATAACAACCAAACTGCCATATATATGTATAGTGCTAGTAACCCAATATTTCCCGAAAGAATGAAGCACATAAAGGTCGATTGTCACTTCATTAGAGAAGTTTATCAGAAGGTCAGATTAGAGACCTATTTACTAAAGCTGTTCGTAAAAGGTTGTTTCATCATCTATGTTCCAACTTCCAAGCTGGCAAAGAAAATATGTATTCTCCAGCTTAAAGGGAAGTGTTGAAGCAGTAAATATTCTATTAAGATTTTTGGTCAAAAATTTAACAAAGAAATAAAAATAAAAAAAAAAAGAAAGAGAGAGAGAGAGAGAGAGAGAGAGAGAGAGAGAACTTGTGTTGTGTTTCCTTTCTTGACTAAGGAATTCAACCCTATATATGTGTGTATCACTATTACCGTGTTTAAGGAAATAGCATGGTAAACACCCTTGTTACCAGAAGGATTCACCCCAAATAACATTTACAAAAAGAAGGGAGACAGTATAAACTAGAGATGGCAAACTTTTCCCACTGAAGTGAGACCTGTCAAGCCTTAGAGCATTTCCAGGAATACTATTTTCAGATAGTGAATTCTGTTACATCACAGTTTGGGCAGAGATGATTCTGGAAACCAGTTGTCTAGCTATCCATGTAAAAATTTAAAGTATTACCCACTCATTAATTCCTTGAAAGAACCAACAAGAAATGATCCCCTTTCTCAATTCATTCTAGCAGCCGAACAAAAATGAAGAAATTTATGGTTCACTACTCTTCATGATGCTACGTTGTTGTCATCCCGTTCATTAACAATGACTAACCACTGGAGTGCAAAGGAGGCTGTAAGAGTTTGTCCTTTTCATTTTCTAGATTTGGTATTTTTGTAATCTATTAGTAATTACTGGCATGAAGTTGGAGCAAATTGTTTAGTCAAGTGTTTCCTGTGTTTCTATATCGTATCTCACGTTAATGAAACAAAAGCTCATCCTGTAAGGTACTGCACATGCAGACCCTATCTTCTGTCTGTGGTTACTAGAAAAAAAATTGTAGAAGTTCAAGTGTTTCTCATGTTTCTATAGGGTTACCTTATCTCTCGGTTGATGAAACAAAAGCTTATCCTAACAACAAATACAAACCCTATCTTCTATCTGAAATTACAGGGAAAATTTTGTAGAAGCTGAAGTGTTTCTATAGGTTTACCTTATCTCACAGTTATGATACAGAAGCTTTGTCCTACTGAAACTACATAAGAAAATGATGGTCATATAAGATAGTCCCTTGAATACTTCAACACTGCATTAAGAAAGGTTTATCCTGAAGATGTCATACAATAAAGATCTCCTTCAATGTCCCTTTCGCCATCTTATCATGTGATGTTCAAATGAAATGAAGAGACTATCTCCGTTATGGGCTTGCAAGGAGGCTAAAATTGTTAGGACATCCCCAACGGTACAGTCTTCTTATGGAGAATGCAAGCATTTTGTAGACGGAGAAATGCAGAACTTTTTTAATTGCATGCAGCCTTGGCTCTTGTAAGGGTCATTTGGCAAGAAAGAAACGGCCACATTTTCCAGGAAAGAAAAGAGATTATATTATCATGAAGGATGCCCCTTTTATTGGCTCCAGAGACAAGGAGTTTAAGGATACTTCTCTTTATACATCTTAAGTTCATATGTTCTAGGTTGGTTTTGTTTGGATGACTATGTTTATGGGGAGTTACTCTACACGGAAAGATAGTTCCGTAAAAGATCTTCTTTCGGTTTGTAAAGTCACTTTAGTAGAGATTCACTTCTATTTCTTTTCATAAAACTTTTTGTTTCCTATTAAGAATAACTTTTTTTAAGAAAAAGGAATGACTTGAGTGGTAAAAACTTTTTCTTCCAAGAGGGCATGGGTCAAAATCTCCTAGAACCACCTACCTACGAGATACGTTAACTCACAAGTTTCTTGCCTATCAAGGTGATAGGATTTGGCAATAGTCCTCAATTTAGAATGCACTAAACAAAACATCATGATGTTTCTAGACAATAGAAATGAAATGATATAGATCTAAGATTACAAGGTAGACAACAAAGTCATTCACAACTTAAATACCTCTTAGTTTAAAGCACTAAAAACATATGACACAAAATAATTGTATGTCCTCTGCCCCTACACATCATATCTCAAGATAAGCAGCGTTTAATGCAACATCATTGCAATCAATTTCCTTCATTTCATTTTTCTATGAGATATCTAATAAAAAGCTTAAGGGATTCAATTTAAAGATTATTTTAGACATAAACTATCCATACACGTGAGTTAAAAAGAAAAAAAAAAAAAAAAAGAAAAAGAAACAATTTAACCAAATGAACTTGACTTGTAGATCAAAGCTAGAACGACCAAAACAAAAACAGAAGCAACTTTGTTCTATAACCACAATAACCAAACGTAACCTAAAACCTTAAGTTACTACGTGGAGTGCCCAACAATAATACAAGTGGCCACTCTAGATACTAGACACTTTTTATCTATGTTTAGCAACTAAAGTTCCACCCAAAACCAAGATGATCATAAGCCAACATAACTCTAGATTTTTATTATTATTATAGCTAGTTAAATGATACATAAATAAATGCTTTAGAGAGTAACCATCATTAAGATATAAACTATACCTGCTGAAAAAGGACCCACCCATATATTGCATAATGCATTTTCTGAGTGATCCCTAAAGTTGACCAAGTCAATTTGATAAGTGATTGGATAGCATCTGCTTCCTAACAAAATCCGAAGTATCAACTCTCATAATCATCCAAAGTAAAACAAGAAGAAAAATAACAAATATAAGTCATGCTACTATACAGATTCTGTGTGGTTATAGGATAAGTTATTGACCATTGGATTCTAATCCAAAATTCCACAAAAATTCGAAGTGTAAGAATTAACAATAATAAAAATTAAAAGATAAATTATCACCCTCATAACCATCCTATAACTACACAAATCCTATATAGTAGTTGAATCCATAAAAGAAAGTGTGAAATTGAAGAATTGGGAAAGCTTCTACCTCTATTAGCTGGCATTCATCAAGAATGTCAAACATGCCAAAAAGTAATTTCTCATAAAGTCTAATGTTCAGGTGATAGCTAGCAGACCAATAATAGGTTTCACTTTGGATACCAAATTGTCCTGGCAGAGATGAAATTTTTAACGCCACCTGTCTAATAGATGATAGAACCTCCACACGTTCAGAGGCAGACATTTTAAAGTCCCATTCCTAGAACATTGCATAAGGCAAGTAGTAAAGTTTCAGATGAATTCAAATCAGTCATTTGAGTATTATTAAAATACAAAGAACCCGGAAAGAGACCATACCTTTGTGGTTCTTATCTTTTCAAGACAAGTTCCAACGGTTAAATGTTCAGTCGTTGAAACATTAGCAGAAAAATAGAGAAGTTCTTCTAATATATTTGTCTACAATTGTAGTTGAAAAGCAACATGGTAAGTTCAGTGGAAGAGAAAGACTCCCAAATAAGCATTATTTATTATTCTAATCTATGCTATCAGAGAAAAAACTATTAATAAGTTAAAACCTTAAAATAATCTCTACCTGTCTACTTTTCCATTGCATATAAGACTTTTCATTAAAAAAATCAGACTTGAAAATTCCAATAAAAAGTGCCAATGACATTTGAGGAAGATCAAATTGTCCAGATGTTCTCCTTGCAGCCCATTGAATCAAATTTCTCCTGATGCATGCATCCATTGCTTCTGAAATCTAGTAAGGAAGCTACATTTACGAATATACCAAGGCAGTAACTAAGCAGTTAAAGCTATATGAAAGGAGACCTTGCTTCTCATACGGAATTGCAGGTTTGCAGTGCGGAGGCAATACTGTCATAAAATGCAATTTACAACAAAGTAGAGCAAATCACTTGAACCAGACAAGTGCATTCATCCTTTCAAGCAACATATTTTATATAGCAATTCTTTTTAGCATCTAGGCTGTAAGGCCGCAGTATAAAATTTACAGTTAAAGAAACCAGCGATTTATTTACCATGTCATATTCTATATGTGGTAGTGGAGAGATTGAAATCATTGAACAGATAATTTATCTGTGAATGAAGTCTGTAGATACACCACCACAACATATGCCTTTCAGACATGAAATTGTGAATGGTGATGTTGATTTAGAAAGCTTTCTTGTTTTTTTATTTAAGTTCTCATGTTCTATATCAAGCATATATGATCACAACTAACATTAGAAATAAACATCGTTTGTAGCTTGCCTGCATCTGAACACGGACAGTGTCAACAAGCTTTAAATGTCTTTCTGAAGGTTGAGATCGTAATTGTAATTTATCTCTTTTGCTCTTCAACCCTGATAAAAATTTAGAACTCTTTTCTTTCTTTTTATCCTCAACTGAGTAAACTTCAATCCTGATCATTGCAATAAAAATTGTGTAAGAGAACATCACCCAAAATGCATATCAGATCAAGAGGTGTAGAATTATGGTATTGACAATAAAAGGGACATGCTAATATATCTAAACCCAGGCTGGCTCCATTCATGATACCAATTTTAAAAAACACAAGTGCATAAATAGGAGGAGATAAAGAGATACAGAAATTACCCAGAAAATAACATAGATGCAAGTAGTAATTCATAGGCTGATTCCCGCAAATCATCATCAGACATTCCTTCAAAAATTCTGAAGTTATGTATCAGTTTACTCAAAAGATGAAAAACAACTATTCAGAATATATCTGTATACATAAAATTGATAAAATGGGAAAATAAATAAATAAAAGAAATGAAGAAGAAAACAGGGAAAAAAGAACACTTTCCAAAATCTTCCATAACATATTATTAAACCTTCATTGCATAAGATCGGCTGAGTCATTAAGGAACATAACAACTTAATACCTGTTCTGAGGCTAGGTAATCCTAATGGAGGAATTCCAGAATTTCCTGCTGGCCTCGTAGGTGTAGTTGGAGCTGCTTTATAATTTACATGATAATCATTCTTAGATGTTCCAACGTTCTCAGAATATGCAGGACCCCGCTTACTAGGTGAGTACGATGCATTGTTTGTTTCTTGTTTCACTTTAATTGGAGGAGGCAAACGTCGAGGAGGAGATCCAGCTGAAGCTGGATCAGTAATAAGAAAATAGGAATCCCCTAATTGAGAAGGAAGCTGCAGTGAAAATACTGGAATTAATAAGAGTGAGAAGATTACTTTTGAAAAAGAGACAGATATTCAGCAACTGGACAGTGTCTAGACATCACAGTCTTATTCTACAATGATTTCACAAAACGTGATGCATTTCATTACATAATCTTTATTATTGTATTCAAGAAATCTTTTCGAGTACAAAGCATAGAACCTCATAAAAGATTGATGCATGTCACTTTTCAGTCTTCAATTACACTTTAAATTGTATTCTAGAAATTAATCACAAAGAATCTTATTAAAGTTTAGTCCGATGTATATATTTATAACTGAACCTCCCAGACCCTCGTGCAATTGGTGTTCAATCACAAGCCCTTTTACATAACCAAAAGAGATCTTAAAACTAAGCTAGTTGTATGCTCCAAATATTTTAAAACTTATGATGTATCCAAAGTTAAATTGCATCTCCGGAACATACTACTGAAGTGTACTAACTCTCATACCAAAGCCTAAAACAACTGAAACCTTGAAAAGGATGATTTATAACTAACTATACACATTGGTGGACCTGATGTGTGACCAAGAGGAGCAGGTGCCCCTCTTATATATTTTTTAAAAAAATCTTCCACAGAATATAAATAAATTAAAATTCTTTAACTTTATGTAAGACTTAATTACTAATTTTTCCCTCACTTAATTTACTATATCACAGCCATAGTTCCTTCTATTTCATTCATCTTTGTTCATAATTTTTTTTTATCTAATTATACGCGCCTCATAAAACAAATGAGTCACTTTAATCTATTAAATAACCAGCATTATCTTAATATTCCTTATTATAATATTTATACTTTTGACTTAAGAATCAAACTAATAAACCTTAAAACCCTACATTTAAATTAGTTACATCAACATTCTCAATCTATAATCATTTTTTTTTTCTCTTTTTACATTTACTTACTGTATTTGAAATCAATAAACAACTCAACAATTATAAATAGAAAACTCTAACTAGGTAAGTAATTTGTTTTATTAAGCAAACATTCCTTCTTGATGTCCAAGTTCATGTTTACCATAATTCAGTTTTTAGCGTCATTATCATTTAGTTGAAGTGGTCCCTCTAACAAAAAGTAAAAATTAAATACTCTTCCACTCCAATGAAAAGAATACCTTTTAATGCAAAAATATAAATACAAAATTATATTACATCGAGCACGATAAAGCAACTTAATACTCAAAATAAGCATGAGATTGCTGAATTACCAATAGAGGATAAGCGGATTGATCAAGGTAGTTATTAGCGGCTTCGGAGACATCGACAACTCCACCTGATAACAACTCTCATGAAAATAACACGTTTCAGCAAAGAAAAAGGTAGCTGAATAAAGCAGAGCACAAACGGATAATAATTGTTACATGTATTTAGGATTTTGGGAGAGAGAGAGAGAGAGAGCGAGAGAGTTGCCTGATTTGACGCAGTGGAGGAGGTAATCGGCGGAGAGAGTGTCGACATCGATGTAGGAGAGTGAGGTGGTGGAACCAGAGGGAGTTCGGAACTCGGTGATCAAGCCTGACGAAACAAGAAACTCGATCAGCCGACGACGATCATGACGATAGCGTTGCAAGAGAGAGAGATGAGGCTCCATTTCGTCTGTCTCTCTATCTGTTGTCAATAGTACAAGAAAAAGAGGTCCATTTCCAGGGAGGGAGCGCCAAAAGCCGACCCTTTAGAGACAAAAGCTGACTGGAAGCACTTTGTTTTTGACAGGCTCGGTCACTTTTTATCGCCAAGAATTATTTATTATTTACTTGATTTTGCTGTTGTTGCTGTAATAGTTTGTAAATGACTGGAACCCAACGTAGTAAACCTGTACAATGTAAAGCTTTCAAAATGGAATCAAAACCTTTCTGGAGAAACAAAAAAGGAGGGGAAGGGGGGGTAGCAATCTATATATAACAAACAACCTAAATTAAGATATTTCATTTCAATTTTTATTTTGTCTGAATTATCTAATTAAAATATTACTAGTACATTTATTGAGATAAAGACAAAAATATCTTAATATTTTAAAATTAAATCAAATGATAAACCGGATAGAACTTTACAAATTTTCCAGACCACTAGTTTTGGTTGCATGTGTAAGATACATTATTGAAGTTATATTTATTTTTTTTATCAAATAAAATTTAAGGATAAAATAATTAAATATTATTATTTATAATTGATATGATTAGATGTTTAAAATTAACTGTTGAATTAACAATATTTTTTTACCGAAATTATTATCATATATATAATATCATAAATAATAATTCTAAATTTAATTGTAAATAAGTTTTCTCTTTATTATGCTTATTTATTTAATTACTCCATTTTAAGTATGAAATATTTGATGTAATTCTTATAATCACTCAATTTTATTAATGTATAGGATAAAAATGTATTAAATCTTCATTTTTGTTTTGTAATTAAACTAAACGTTATAGTTAAATCTTATGATAATAATATAAGTAAAAAAATATTGTTAATCCTCTAATTATTTAAGTAATAACATAATAATAATAATTGATATAAAGAGACATACTTGTGCTAATAATAACTAGACTTTTGATTTGTTCAAAAACAAAAAATTAAACCTTTGATATAATTAAGTCTTATGATAACAAATAATATTACACACTTTACCCCATGTTTTGTTATAAATAGGTGAAAAAATTAATAGTCTAATGCTAACTCAGGATGAACATACCCAATTATCCCTTTGATAATAGTTCAATTATAAAAAGAATCATTTGCTCTCAAAATATTATTGTACTTACCATTATGTTCAAAGATATCTTAAAATTAAATAAATAAAATATTAAAATCAATAAATAAAATATGGTATATTATCATTTTGCCCTATGGAATGAAAATTCATGTCAACCACCCCTAATTTCCAAACCATTATATAAAAATAAACCAAACATTAGTGAATTAATGCTTTCTATGTAAAAAATGACGGATCTGCTAGTTAAATGAGCATTTAGGTAATTATATATTACATTTAATTTTTAATTTAATATTAAATAAAAATAAATGGACTTGATGAAAACACTTGGCATTAATCTATTAAGTTGATAGATGGATTAAATGATGACACTTGATATCCATCTAACCCACCTATGTAAATAGCACATTTTCATCATCACCCTTGTTCTCACCAATCCTTCTCATTCATCACCATGATTCCAAAAATCGTTACTCTCTAATCGACCGGTAGAATAGTGGTTAGTAATTTATTGATTACTCGATGAGTAATCGACGATTTATCAGTAAATACTATTTTAAGGAAAATTTATTATTTTTTAAAATCAGAGAGCTATATTGATATTTCTCTTAACATTGAGGGCCAAAATTTAAATATTAGTATAATTTTAACAAACCTTAAGGTGTTTGTGTAATTTTCCTTAATATATATACAATCTTACACACATAGTCTATTACTTCCTCTCTTTCTGCCGCTTTCTACCCCCTCTCTCTCCTCTTTCTCTCTCTCTCTCAAACCATTACACGATTTCTTTTTTTTTTCTCCTTATTTTCTCCCACTGTCGTGCCTTCTTTCGCCATCATCAACATCCTTTTCTCTTCCTTCTCCACCCTCCAACATCGTTCTTTCTTCCCCCTCCACCTCCGACGTCACTCTCTCTTCTCTCTCCCTACTTCAACATCACTCTCTTCCCTCTCACCCTCCAACGTCATTCTCTTTTATATGTCTATTAGATCCTTCTAGGTCCAGAAAATGAAGACATTTTGGATCTATTCAAAATATCATATATTGTTTTTCAATATTTAATTATCTATTGTTAAATATAATCAATTTAATTTAATGATTATTGTGTTTGATCAATAGTGATGACAATGGTTTATTGTTTGGTGATGTAAGTGATGGGTGTTGAACACCTATTATAGGTGATGATGAACAATAGTGTTGTTGGTTTAGAAATGGTGATAAACTATAAAGAACACCAAATGTATCCAGCCGGAAGTGTTATGAACTCTAAAGATGTAATTTTATTTTCAAATAAAGGGTAAAATCGGAATCACATTTCAAAAGAAAAACATGGGATCTAGAATTTTGCCCTATTCATCACCCCTCATCACACTTTTTATATATACAATAGATATATATAAATAAATCTTCATTACATGTATGGACGATTAATTAAATCATTTATATAAATGATTGTTTACTAAATAAAAAAAATGAAAATAAATAAATCTAACTGTTTATAATTGAAACATTAAATTTATTACACCAATACTCACTAGAAAAATCTATATACATATATATATAATTATCACGAAAAAGAAAACCCTCCATACTCAAATTCAGCCAAATTCCGACTATAACTACTCAAATTGGAATCAAAGAACCAACTGAAAAATCAAATAACAGCTTAAACTGCCATATATTCATCGTAATAACAATTCACTCGTCTATTTAAGGTAACATATATACACCCGCCTTCGTCCAAAACCAGAAGTAGCCCTTCGGTCCCTTCCAAACATCTATTCCCATGTAGACATCATATTTCCTATCACCATCAACAGCTGCTGAAAGCTAGACATATTTTTCCTGCATGACACCATAGAACCTCTGTATGCCAGAGATAATGCTCAAGTTTCACATGGAAGATTAAAGATAAGGAATTAGAGTCCATAAATATAACAATGAAAGTTCCTTTTTCCCCCATTCAGTAGATTTCGCCTACTGAGATTCCCATCAATTGTAATATTCTGTCATACCTGTGAAATCTATGCCAATAAAAGCAACAATCATCAAATAGATACAAATTGAAATTAGTTCACAGCAATGAAAATCACGGACTGGGAAAACCATATCACCAGAGTCCAGACACCAACCAGATATGTCAACATTTACAGACATGTCAAATGATATGTGCCACTAAAGAAACTAAAAGTTTGGATCAGAATAAGGATAATTTCAACAACATGAGCAAGTATGTCTGATGAAGTCCCATCTATGCAAAAGTAGATCATAACAGACCACAAAAATTACACGAATACTTTATCCCCCCACCAATAGATTTAAAATAAGATAATTATCAATCTGTGACGAAAGTTCACATTTCCTTTGATTTCATGGGCACAAGAAGATCATAACAGACCACAAAAATTACACGAGTCATTTATCCCCCCACCAACAGATTTAGAATAAGATGATTATAAGGTATCAAGACAACACAACATCAACTACTAAAAAATGTATGAATATAGTGGTACATAAATGCCAATGAGTCTAACCTTCGTGAAAGTACACCACACCATCTTTAAAGCAATGCACCAGCCTTTCAACTTTTTTTTGAAATCGACCTCTTGAATAATAGTTATGATAATTACCATTATTGCTCAATTGACTAAGGTCTCAATCAACCACCATAGCAAGAGAACAGAAGTAACAATCTTTGTCAACCATCCATTCAGCACATAACAGTAAAAATCCACACAAAATTAGATACAATTTATCAACTAACAGTACATAAAACTCATGAAGCTTATGTTATAATTATGATGTCATATCTGCATCAGTTTGGATATAAATGTCAAGATCAATTGCAACCTTCAAAAGCTCAAGCTCTGTATCCCAAGAAAACACAGCTTGAACAAGGAATCACTTGCACTGCTCAAGAACAGAGTATCATCTAACTGTAATGAAAAATAACTCTTTCTATGGTTATTTTCGTTCTAGTTACTGTTCAAGTAAGTTAACAGAAAATAACTAAAGTATCTCCCCAATTCTAAGAATCAAACACACAAGGGTCATCTTCATGGATTAGCACTTAATAAAGAAGACACCTTTGTTTTAGAAAAAGAAAAATAACTTATAAAAAATAAAAGCCAAATTCTGCTATTGACACCCTTCGCCTCTGCAGTTCAAAAGATATAATGATATAACAACAAACCCAAGACACCCTCACAAGTACCAAAGTAATAACACACATAGGAGTGGTAGCACATTCACCTGAACTGCATTTCGGCATATCATTCTGTCAACTTCTAGAAACATGTCTAAAATATATTCCTTTTTCTTCAAATTTATGCATTTACATATCAACAATAAACTTTCACCTTTCCAACTATACCAACCAAATCTTCATCCACCATGACTGTCAAAAAATCTAAGAGTAATTAACACCCTAACCACCAATGAAAAAATGTTTTTATTTATATTTATTAATAATAATTTAATTTAAAAAAAAAAAAAAAGACAGAGAGAGAGAAATTACTAGGCAGCAGGGACACACCAGATGAGCCAAATATGCAACAACCCGCTTAAGAACTCACCAAACAAACCATTGCACATAATCTCCCTCCCAAGTCCAGGCAGTCTTTTCCTAACACACTTCATTAGCTTCTATTATTAGTTGAGATCAATCCATGAGTCTGTGTTGCTTCATTAGTACATTAGGAGACATGTAGTTGAGAAAGAAATCAAATAATAAAAAGAAACCTCAAAATTGATTTTAGACAACAGGGCAGGGACAAGGATTGATCAACAGATTTTATTTGATTGCAGTTAAAGCTCAACACGGGAAACAACAAGGCAACAAAAAAGTGCCTGCAGTAGACTTCCTAATCCTTCATGCACAAATGTTGTTGTGTTGATAACTAGATAATATATCCCAAAAAGTTTAAGTAACTGCCACATTAACAAGAAAATCACCACATAACGAGTTCTCACATCTCACCAAGCCCTTCCAAAAAGAAGAATTCCCATAAGATAGTTAACATATTGTAGTTTCAGATGGACAAGCTTTCATGCAGCAGAAAAGAGTAATGAGTCAAATCCCAATCCAAAATAATTGGTAATTATACTATTAATCTGTTCATTGAAACTGTCACTAAGGCACACTAATCTCTACAGACAACAAAGTTCTGCTACATAAGAAATTATATAACTATAACCCTATTGATTGAATGAGTACAATACATCTCCGTAACATTCCAGAAAAAGATAACACACCTTCCTTGTAGTAAACAAAAACCATGGAAAAAAATATTGCAGGAAAGAACACAAGATACTTCCAGCAAAAATCAAGTGACTACAATTCCAATTCATAAAATCTAAACAAATTACTTTTGCGCAGACCGATTGAATTACTTTTGTGCAGACCAATTGAATCAACTTTTGACCCCAGCCTTGTCAAATATAGCTTATGAATTGACATCAATCAAAGTAATGAATCCTTCACGAGGCACTTTCATCATTTGCAACAAAGACATAAAATCATGAATCCAAAAAAATGAATTCAGCCCCTTTCTTTTAGATTAACACCGGCTATCAATTAGTGCAAATTTAGAAAATAAGTCAAAAAATAATAAGTATGAAAATTAACAAATCAAATAGAAAAATAAGTTTAAAACAGATTAAAATCATCAAAAAAATGAAGAAGAAGAAGAAGACAGAAGAAGACCAAGACTGAATTGAAAAAAAAAAAAAGAGTTTAAAAACAGGCAATTGGTATGAGTAGATAAAAAATATTTATGTATGATCTTGAACCGGTCTCTACAAGCCTTAACACATGAATCTAATTTCTTTGTTGTCATGAGATAGAGGCAGCTTGTATTAAAATTTTAATTCCCACTGTTTTACCACTTGATACAAGTGATAAGGCCATGTAAAAACTCCATCAATTTGAACACAAAATACCAAATAAACAAAAAAACCTTATTGAAATTCATCATAGAAAATTAATATGTATAAAAATATGAATAAGTTAATTTACATCCTCAAAAGCATTAACACATCTCTACATCTCTTGACATTTGAACCAACATCCGCTTTATAGCGTTGCATACTTCATTTAATATAAGCCCATTTCTAAATGTGTTTTAACTAAAAAGATAAAATCAACTTATTCATTAAGAAAATATGATGAAAGTATAAATTGCGGAAAATAATAACTTAAAAAAAAGGTAATAACATACGAAAATCATGTAAGAAAAAACAAAAAGATCAAAGACAAAATGAAACAAAAAAAAAAAAAGGTGAAGACAAGAAGAAAATAGAATTAGTAAATAAAAATATTGGTTTATGATATATTGAACTGATCTCTATAGGCCTTAACACATGAATCTAAGTTCTTTGTTATCATAAGGTACGGGTAACTTCTTGTTTTAGACACTTAATGCATGTGATAAGGTCATGTAGAAAACATCAATTAGATCACAAAACACCAAATAAAAGTAAATGCAATAATGGAAATTCATAATAGAAAGTTAAATTGTAGAAAAATATGAATAAGCTGATTTACATCTTCAAAAGCATAAACACATCTAAGTCAACATAAAAAACACCGTCTCTACTAAACTAGGGTGACTACCATCTCTACCCAACACCCGCAATATAATTTTGTACACTTCATTTCAATATAAGTCCATTTCTATATGTGTTTAGAACTCAAGAAGATAAGATCAGCTTATTCATTAAACATATGAGAAAAAATATACAGACATAATTATAAACACATTTAATGGCAAAAATAATAACTTAAAGAAAATAATAATAATAATATATGAAAAAAAAGAAAAGAAACCCAAGAAGACCCAAAAAAGCAAAAAACAAGAAAAAGCTTAGAAAATACAAAAAAAGCCAAAAAAAAATTAAAAAAAAAAAAAAAAAAAAAATTATCAACCATAGAATTGGTCTCTACAAGCCTTAACACATTAACTAAACTTCTTATTTACATGCAATATCAGAGGCAGCTTGTCGTAAAAGTCTCATTTTCAAACGTTTTTTCCACTTGTAAACCACTTTATACAAGTAATAACGCAATAGGAGCAGCTTGCATTGAAAATTTCATTTCCACCTATTAACCCACTTAATTCAACTGATAAGGCTATGTAGGGACACCATGAACTTAAAAATGAAATAAAGAAAAAAAGCTATAACGGCATAAACTTTATCTATGCATTTGAAGAGACAAGAAATTCACATCATAAGAATAGCAGAAAGACATGACATCATTAATGGTATCTTTTTAACCACGGAACAGAAAGCATACTTATTTGATAATTGTCTACAAAACAATTAAATGGCAACAATATATAAATGATAATAAGCAAAATAACATAAACAAGAAAGATATTAAACAAAGAAATTCACGAAATCAAACCCTAATACACAAAATCCATCACTACCGCAACCCGAGATCTTTTGAGTTTTGGGCCCCTGTGGTGGAGAAAGTTGAGAGAAGATTAGAGGGATGACAAAACGCTTTCTTATCCAAGGGTGGAAGATTGGTCTTGATTCAAGCGGTGCTATATAACATTCCTACTTATTATCTTTCTTTGTTTAGAATTCCTTCTGGGGTGGCAAAAAGAATTGAAAAGATAATGATGAATTTTTTGTAGGATAGGATGGGCGAAGGAAGGAAGATAAATTTATTTAGTTGGAATGTTGTTTCCCATCCTTGAGATAAAGTTGGTTTAGAGATTGGTAATATTGTAAAGAAGAATTTGGCTTTGCTAAGGCAAATGGAGGTGGAGATTGCCTTCGAAACCTAATTCCTTGTGGCATAAAGTGATCAAAAGTAAGAATGGAATTCAAGGAAATAGATAGGATTCCAATAAGGTTCTTAAAGGTTTTAATTGATGTCCATGAAAAGTTATCATGCAAGGCTACCATGAGTTCTTGAGTAATTTGAGGTTCGTGGTAGGCAATGGTGCTCAAATTCAATTTTGGAAGAATTGTTGGTTAACGCCTCAACCTCTTTGCTTAAAATTCCCAAGATTGTTTAAGCTTGCTTCTTCTCATGAGGTTTCGGTCTTAAATAGATAGGACGACTCAACTACTCATGGAAGATGGGTTTTTGATTTTAGAAGAAATTTGAATGATTGGGAGATTGAGGAGTTTTCTTCCCTTATTTTTCTCCTTGATGGTGTTTTTGTCAATTTTGGGAAAGATGATTATAGGGAGTGGAGATTAAACTCCAATGGTATCTTCTCGTGCAAGTCCTTTTTTGAGAAGTTGGTTCAGGATGAGTCTACTTCTAGGTTTGAGTATGCTAATCTTATCTGAAAATCAAAGGCCCCAAACAAAATCAAGCTCTTAGTTTGGATTATTGTGCACTGAAAATTAAGTACTTGTGATACTCTTCAAAAAAGATATTCTAGTACTTATATCTATCCCTCTCAATGCATTATGTGTAAGAATAGTGAGGAAACCATGGATTATCTCTTTTTTCATTGTCCGGTGGCTAGTTTGTTGCGGAACAAACTGTTTTCTTTAGTTGGTTTGAAGTGAGCAATGCCAAATTCTTTATGTTCCTTCCTTTTGGAAGAGTTTAAAGTCCTAAGAGAAAGTATAAAGGCTAGTATTATTTGGAATTGTGGAGTTTTCGCCACTCTATAGATAATTTGGGAGGAAAGAAACAAGAAAATTTTTAAAGAAGTGGAAAAGGTGGAAAACTTTTTAGGAGATAAAGCGTTTTATTTAGCTTCCATTTAGGCTTCTTCTAGTAAAGATTTATCATTATTTTCATTATGCTTGATTAGAAGGCTACTGTTCTTTGATTGTTTATTCCAATCTTGCTTTTTGTTTCATTTTTTGTTTGTTCTTTTGGGGGACTTTTGGTCCACTTTTGCATCTCTTTTCTTCTTTAATAAATAAATTTTTGTTTCCTATTAAAAAAAAAATCCACCACCACTGCAACCGATACGCCAACAGAAGGCCCCAAAAATTCTGCTTTGTGTTTGAAAAATATACAGAGAAACAAGAAACATCATTAGCCCTTCTGTTTACTACAACTCCACAATACTCATATAGGTGAACAACTACAATTCTACGAAAAAAGATTTTCATAAAATTGGACTTGATTATGATCTATAATTTCAATGAGAAAAGAAGAGAAGGAAAGTTCCAAGCTAAATAATTCATAAGAACCCCTTGAATTCTTCAACAAAAATCTTTGTTGATCATAATTATTCAGCTCCTTGCCAATAAACATACCAACACAAGACTTGACAAAATGAGTTGTCATTCCGTAACTCCAAATAATTTATCTAACAAATGAATTTATCAAAGAGAACGAGACAAATTTACCTAGAAAAATAAGAATTCCATACCACTAAAGATCATGTTAGACTTGACTCTACTTCAATGTCACTCGCAGCAGACTGCAACAAATATTTGCAAAGAGTACATCATGTTAAAGAAAAATAACACACATAAAACCAAGAAATAAGGACTAAAGGATAGATTAGTTCATTAGACACCCCCTTAATAATGTATTAAATTGCAACCATGTACTACTTTCTGAATACAGACATGATGCCAAGTTGCCAACACCAATTACCCAAAAATCTGGTATATATCAGCTCTTCCCCAATAGCTAGTCTGGTAAATTTAAGTTGTTTTATCAACATTAGAATGAAGTATATGCCTACACACATGATTACACTGATAAAACATTTATAAACCAAAGTTTCAACAGAACTTCCTTCCTCTGTTGTCCAGTATTCTCCGGCCTATACTCATAGAGATCAACAAACTGCAAAGGACAATTGCAAAAATTATGTAAATTAAAATCCAACTCTATTTGCCACCAAAAAGACACTGACAATCATGAAATAATCATAAGAAACACCCTGAAAAATAGAAGTCAACTAAAAGTCCCAGTCTTCTACAACTCCTCACAAAGACATGAGCACTCCATAACCCAACCAGTATTTGAAAAATCAGCAACGATGGCCTAAAACTCCATTGACATATCTGACAAAAGAAAATAGTACTAAAAGTCATAAGAGAATCAATGCAATATACCCAAAAAAAAAAAAAAAAAAAAAAAAAAATAAAAAACTAAATAGAAGTCATGAATCATAAGAAACACCCTGAAAAATAGAAGTCACCCTGAATAAATCATAAGAAACACCGTGAAAAATAGAAGTCAACTAAAAGTCCCAGTCTTTTACAACTCCTCACAAAGACATGAGCACTCCATAACCCAACCAGTATTTGAAAAATCAGCAACGATGGCCTGAAACTCCATTGACATATCTGACAAAAGAAAATAGTACTAAAAGTGATAAGAGAATCAATGCAATATACCCAAAAATAAAAAAATAAAAAAATAAAAAAAAGAATAAATATATTCCAGCTATTTGTAAAAGCCCCCTTCTGTTTACAACGCTCTGCAGTACTACAGTACTCCTGTAAGTGAATAACTGCAAAAGAGGCTAATGTAAAATTAGACAAACGACCTAATTTCTCTAAAACAAAAAGCAAACAAAAAAGAAAAGTTAAAGATCTCAACCCCCTGAATCACAATTCAACAAAAATCTCTGTCAACCATATATTCAATTCCCCGGCAATAACAAACTTGCACTTTAGAAACACCACCTTGGTTACTGAATTTTACCAACAAGACTAGCAAAACATGCTTATACTCCAATGATTTATCTGAACAAAATGAAAAAACAACATCATGCTAGAAAAGGGCTCTAAGCCACAAAAGTTCACAATAATAATCATTAGTGTTACCCTTAAGTAAGAGATCTCCGATGTCATCAAAAAAATCATATCTACTCCTAATTAATTACGAATATTAAATTCAGAAAAGGCCTCCATAGAAAACCTAATAACACAAAAAATCGTGTAAACAATTTAAGCTAAAGTGTGCCACAAGTCTTACACGGCATGAGAGTGTGACCACATTCAAATTCAACTGAAACTTGCATTAGATGGCTTCCTCCTAGGGTCCACCAAACAATATTCTTACCTCAAACCTCTGAGATGATCCATCAAACACAAACATCATCCATTCACTTCAGTTTTCAGATAAATCTAAGAGTTCACTAAAAAAGTAAAAATAAAAATCAGTAACCAATCAACATTAATGAAATCTATATTTATACATATAAATACTGATACTGCAGTTATGTATGAAGTTACGATAGGACATCCTTCCCTTGTAGTCAAATATGCTCCAGGAAACCTCACATAACTCTACAAACTGCAAGGAATATTTGCAAAAATTAGAGAAACTAACCCCAGTCTCCCCACCCAAAAAAAAAAAAGTCCAACAACTATTGAATAAAAATAGACACAAATCAACGAAAAGTCGTGTTTGTCTATCCACAACTCCAGACAGAGATATGCTACAACCACCAACACTCCATGACACGAGCTAAAAATTTGGAAAATCAGCGATGAGGGTCTAAAACCTCAGAGACTGACAAAATAAAATAACTACCAGTAGTCACAACAGAATCCATGCAATACAAATAAGATCTAAAAAATAATACACACACACATATACTGACGTTCCAGCTTATTGTAGCGGCCCTTCTGTTTACTATGCCCCACAGCACTCGTATATGTCATCAACTGCAAAAGAGATTTTTGTAAAATTGGACCAAATTATGATCCGTAACATTGCCATCCAAAACTTCCATAAGAAACAGAAGCTGAAGTGATATATTTGTGATATTCAAAGCCAAGAACACATAAAAACAGTCAAAACACTAATATTATAGGAGAGTTTCACCAAAATTCAGCCACATCTATGCAGCCCAGATAAATTATGCCAAGATATCACATTGTTTCTTACTCCCTTCAGAGCACTTAAAACCCTGCATATATGAGGACATCCAACCAATTCTGTTTAGCTAATAAAGAAGGTAGCAGTTTAGCAGCACCATCATTACCTTAATTTTACCAACAAGGCGTAGAAATGAGACGCTAATCAATGATTTTTATCTAACAAATGGATGTACGAAATAACACAAATATGAAAGACGAAAGACAAGAAACCAAACCCTAATTGAAACCCTCAGAATGCCAACTTCATCGTGAAGACAGAAATAAAGCTTTGATTTTGAAAAACATGTGGGGAAACAAGAAATTCGTAGAAGAACACAAATATAGAACAACCCTAATATCGCCAATTTCATCGCGATATCAAAGTATATCAGGGGAAATAAGTCACTGTTTATGGTATAAACAGTGAGAATTTGCTTCACAAAAACGCTGACGGAAACTGCTTAAGAAAAACGCAACGGGTTTTTCCAATGCAAGCGCGCGTTTTTTCAGCACGAACACGCGTTTTTCCAGCCCGAAAAAGCGGTTTACATGGAATTTAATTACTTGCAACATTTCCCCTTTTTAATTTATCAATTAATTAATTATATATTTCATAAGCCCGAAAACGCGGTTTACGTGGAATTTAATTAATTTCAACTTTTTCCTTTTTAATTAATTAATTAATTAGTTATATTACTTTTTTTTGAGTAATATATATATATGTTTTGTATAATAAATTCAGTATCTCTAATTTAATTAATTTCATTTTTTGACAAACAATTTAATTAATTTCATTGAGGTGATAATTAAATAAAAACAGATTTTAGCTTTTAAAATCAAAATTAAGGTAAAATTTATAATTATAATATTAAATATTGATGAAATTATGGATAGGCTGCCTAACATTAACATAGGTGTTGTTCTTTTTTTATATATACATTAAATTAAGGTATAAGTAAGAAAACAAATAAACTAAACTTACTTAAATTAATGTTTAAGTGACAATAAATTAATGTTTAAGTGACAAGAAGACTTATTATTTAAAAAATTAATAAAAAAAAAAAAAAGTCCTATATAGGAGAGGAAGAATTTTTATCTAAAGACAACTACCTCTCTCTTGACATTAGCTAACGTATAGGTCAAATTAATTGCTTAGAGGTGTTTCTTCTTTTTTTTAATATTATATAAAATGGAAATTACAAAATATGGAAAAAAAAATGGATATATACCATATATCGTAAATTAATAAAATATAATTTAAAAAAAAATAGAAAGAAAGATAGACTCTGACAGTAAAAATATATATATTTTTTTAAAGGTTAAGAAAAAAAAATGGAGGCAAAAACACTCAAATTTTGAGGAAGATTCCCAATTGAATCTTCATTGTTGATTGAGATCCCAAGCAAAGTCTACGGCCTCCATCATCTTATATCATATGTAGCCAAGACTGAAGTGATTTGATATTAAACCTTTTAGGCCTTGTTTGGAGCGTCGGATTGGACTGAAATTGATTTAATTTCAATCTAATCTGACATTTGGATGATGATGAGATTGGATAAAATCCAATCCCATTGCTCATTTTATCCCACTACTGTGGGACAAATTAAACCCATGTTGAAGCATGGGTTTAATTTGTCCCACCATGGGACTGTAAAAAAAAAAAAAAAATTGAGATTGTAAAAGTGATAATATTATTTATATTTAAATATTAAATTTAATTATTTTGAAACCAAATATAAAAAAATATACATTTTTATCCAATCCTATGCTATTTCAAACATGAGATAATGTTATTTTTAATCCAATCTCAACTCCACCAAACACATCATAGTACTAATTATTCCAATCCAATCAAATCCAATCATATCCAATTCAATCCTTTAAAAATAATATAATCCAATCTCAGGCACCAAACGAGGCCTTGTAGCAAGAATCAGAATAGAGAAATGCCACCAAACAGGTCTAAGAATTGAAAAAAAAAATAATAATAATAATACCAAATGATTGACACTAATTACAATTTTGTAGTTTTTAAAAAATATAATTTGAAAATGCACAATCCTGTTTGAGATATAAAAAGTTAAAAAAAACCCAATAGCACATAAAAAAGGGGAAAAAATCTGAATTACTTCCATTGGCAAAACCACCCACACCCACGAAATTTTAAGGATGGAAGACCCATGGTTCAGGTGAAACCCACATTTCAATCGCAAACCTATAAAAATTTTAAAATTCTTTAAAATCAATTTATGATTCGAATATAAGTACAATAATATAATAATAAAAGATTATATAATTTTAAACTATAAAAAATATAATTAAATAATGTTCCAAGTTCCAACATGATAAACATCATTAATTCAAAATTGGAGTAATGTAAATTTGACTAACCTGATATAATAGAACACAAAATATGACTGTTTGTAGATGCAAGCATGAATTTCTTTCCAACATAGAAAATACATTGTTCTGAACATATTTTTTAAAGACCTATTACCTTCTTCCTCTTTGATGATTAATGAATCATCATTTTGTAGGTTAATACTTTTAAAAAGATCAAAAAAGTCCCTAAAATAATATTAATTCAAGTCAAAAGAAAGAAAAAAAAAATGTTTCCTGAACCAATAAATAGAAAATGAGAGAAAATAATAATAACTTTTTTTAAATAAAAATTATTTGTTATGGTCGAAAATCAGCGAGTTTGCAGGCAAATATTGCCGTCCCTCCATCCATCTTTCCCTCATATTCTTGTTGCATCTATTTCAACATAATTCTAAATAGCATTGAAGCTGACAAATGACACCAACAGCATATTTTATACCTAACAGTAGAAAATCAAGAGCTTAAAAAATATAACACAATTTAATCATATTCAGGAAGATAAATTTATTGACAATATGTACGTAGTTTTACAACGACACTTACAGCAGCTTTTTTAATGAATCTCACCCAAAACATTTTTACTGGCGAAACCCGTTACACAAGCCTAAACAACAACAAAGTATGTAACATGTGCTAATTGAGAACAAAACACATATAAGAGTTGAAAGTATTATAAAAAGCAAAGCAATGATTTTACATAGTGCTGAGAAGCCCTGGGCTAGACCAATATACAACAACTCATGAAAGCCAGGGCAAAAACAAACACAGCACATTTGTCACCACCACAACATTAGACACTATAAGCATCACTGCAACAACAATCATCATCAAAGAAAGTCAGTATCAAGGCTAATGACACGATGTGAATCGAGATTATCCCAACATGGAATAAATACAGGACCCGTGTATGCTTGACCATGCACAATTACTCAAAAATTCTTCTATATTTCCTCTCTATCATGGGTACTACTCTTCAAGATGTTGTACTTGCAGAGAGGACAGATAGCATTTATATGTAACCACTTATCCACACAAGCACAGTGAAAATGGTGACCACAAGGAAGTTCCCGTAGCTCAACTCCATCATCGTAAGCTGAGAGGCAGATGCAACACTCCTACAAATTACCATGAACATCAGGGTAATATTTTAGGGAGATGATAAAATGACTAAAACACAACCTTTTGTTAATTAACAAGAATGATTATTAGTTAAGTAGACATAGATCTCAAATTTAAGTGGTCCTGTAATAAGGATGCCATATTTATAACATTCATTGCTACCTAAATTCTAAACTATTAGATGAATTAAATAGTTTTATCATTTTACCATCTTTCCTGAAACTTCTAACAAGTTTCTAGAAGCTTATGTTTGTATAAACATGAACATTCGAAATAAGAATTTCTGTAAGTTAATGATGGCAGTCAAGTGAGTATCAAATGAGTTTTAATTTTATGTATTAATCTACTACGCGAATATAGGCAGAAAGAAACCCATTTATTAAAAGAAAGATATTAATGTAACTGTAGAAACTTACTGCATCTTCCTGTGAAAGAATATGTTCATTGGGTGTATCAGAGCCACATTCAGTCATTATTCCTCCACGAGAAGTTTGCGCATCACCATTAAATTTCTCATTGTCCCCAATACTTCGAAATTTGAATTTCGACAGCCGATCAATATCTTCTTTCGAAGCGCCTTCCTGCTTCAACAGATTGACAATCGCGTTTAAAATATAAAACATTGAAGCAAAAGAAATGTTGATTGTGTCTAGAGAAATAGCTATGGAAAAAAAATAGTCTAGACTTTATTCCAAAGATTTTTGTCAGCTATTTTTTACTATTTGTTGTCCTATTTAATATTCTAGTTGACACTAAAATTGTCAATTAAAAAAAAAAAAATTACATTGACATGTTAATAGGATAATTTATGGCTGTGTCAATAGCATAACTTTTTGAAAAAAAAAAAAATTGCAATAGCAAATTAGGTACATATATTATATGAAACATATTTTTCTAAAATACATGTAACATCATTTCAGATGATATTATTATTCATAAAATTAAGTTTTCAAAATGTTTTTGTTATTAAATATTTTTTTAGAAAATATTAAATTGCTGATTTTAGTTCTATTTTATATGCAAATATATATTAATTGAGTCATTAAGGTATAAATGTAAAAGCATTTCATTTCAAATGCTTTTGTCATTAAAAAAATAATAATAATACTTATATTCAATTTTCAGTAAAAAATAAATAAATAAAACAAATGTGTTGGTCAGTTCCAAGTTTTCAGGCATTATTCAATATCCAATCAAATTCAACACTATTTAGACTTTAGTCAAAAAACACATTCAACCTAAGCCATGAATCAACTATAAAGAGTGAAATATCAAACATGACATTCAAAAAGCAATGGAAAATCTCAAATTGAAGTCCACTTGATCATTTATCTACTCCCAAGTGCTATTACAATTTAGATGAGAGAATAATGATAATGTTGGTACAAACCCATACTGCACATAAACAACAATGTTGAAAAAACCAAAGAACCAAAATAATTTCAATAAAAACAAAATATCAGCACATGCCATATGAAGCTAAACAAATGCATAATATGAGCTTAAATACATAGAATGAAAAGGTACCATGATTATGAAACAAGCATACTCATTAAACTTCTGTACTCCCCAAGTCCCCATATTCATAAAGACAAAAGATAGCTAAGATATGTAAACTGGCAAACTTACCTCACAAAGAAGAGCTAGTAGCAGTTACATAGTTTAATGATATAAAGAAGGCAGATTTGATTTTTAAAAGACATGAACTTATGGTCTTACACCTACACACACTCATAGAGCGACCCTATCACATACAGGAACCGTACCACCTTACTTTAAGAAGTGAAGTGCTTCCTTTTTCACATTAAAGACACAATTGTAAAGACTAAAAGCAAACTACAGTTTTGTCTTTCAGCAATTAAACATCCTAATAAGACAAGCATCTCACTATTAAGGTACCACCTTATAATAAGATTTAGAGCCATGAGACTATTCCAGCAAAGTTTCTACCTTAAATACGTGACACTTGTTTTGTCAATTTTATACTTTCCAAAATTGTCATGATCTTTCATTAATTTGAGTAACCAAGTTGCCATTACGTAAGTGAGGTGAAGTTATGAAGTTACCCCTATCTTTTTTTATTGTCTTCAATTTATCCAGCTAGTAAAATGTGCTCTGCTCATATAACCCATTTGTTGATCACGTCTCTCATTGATCTTGCTGGTTATATTGTTTGTCATCAGTAATCACCAATCATTACCAAATCATTGCCAGTCATCTTCATCCACTTGTTGGCTGCTGCTTGAAGAATGAACTTGTGCTTATTATATTTCTCTTTCTCTCTCAACTACTCCACTTATTTGTTATTTCATCCAAGCACTAGTCATCACAATCTTTTGTGTGACCGACGAGATAATGATGATGATATGATGTACAGGAGAGATGAAAAGTGAGAACATATGTAAGTTGAGAGAGAGGGGGGGCTCAATGGAGATTAAAGTGGAATTTGAAAAATCCAAATAAATCTCAAGCTTTGTCGGGGGGGCAGAAAAAAAAAAGGTGGTTTGTAAACCCAGATCTATGGAATATCAGTTGTAATAATTCCATAAATTAAAAAACAAGTCGAAATGTAAATAAAAGTAAAAAGATACAGGTGTCACTCAACTAAAGCAGCAACTGTGCTGGAACAGTCACCTAAGCAACTGTTTTTACCATAACTCTAGAATTTTTATATATATACATACATATAGGAGTTCTCTAGGGCAGCATTGTTGATATAAGTTAATGAGTTGGAAGTCTTGATCAGTTTAACAAAGGCTATATATATATATATATATATGTATGTATATATATAATGTAGATGTTTTAAAATCACTAGTAAACATAAAAGAATAATAAGAAACAGTGACAACATACTTTGAATTCACAATAGGATCACTGCAACGATACCACATGTCTGAAAAGTAATCACTAGATGGAAAACCTCCTCTGTTCATAGTGTAAGAACCAAAACAAATAGTATGTGTTTGGTTCTTACAATGCGAACAAAGGAGGTTTTCCATCTAGTGATTACTTTCCAGAAAGGTGGGATCATTGTAGTGATCCTATTGTGAATTCAAAGTTATGTTGTTACTGTTTTTCATTTTTTTTTTTATGTTTAATAGTGATTTTAAAACATCTACATTGGTATCAGAGCGTCCAACCTAAGTTCTCAATTGCTCACTTTTCAAGCGCCATATCAAGATCTCACATCTAGCGTAATCAGCTTTCAATGATAGCAGGGAATTATCATTGATCGGTTCTTATATATATATATATATATAGATAGAGAGAGAGAGAGAGAGAGAGAGAGAGAGAGAGAGTACTTATCACTTGAGCACCCTTTACATTAGCTGAGTACCTTTCCCTTTTAGGCTAAAAGACAAAACAATTTCAATTTGAAATTGTTGTGTGTTTTAGTCTAAAAGGGAAGGGTTTTCAATCATCAAAATGAGGCGTCCACAGCTATAAAAACAAAGAACATAATTCAATCTCAGCTCCATTATGACCTCATTAAAGCTCAAATAAACACCTGAGGCAAAACCATCAACTCACACCGCCGAATGTGAGAATAACACTAGGTGCAACTTAAGTATTGAACTAGTTAGAACTAACAGTAAAGAATAAGGTAGGTTTTACTGATTATTTGGATCAAGCAGTCGCCCTCAACTATTGTTCCAAAGGAATCCATATATAATCCCACCCTCTACAGAAGGCATGTGGAATATTCCTAGTAGGACAACAGTTCAGAAAGAAACTCATACTACTAAATACTGAGATTGAACTCCCTGCAATTAAACACCGCTGAAGAAACCTCACAAAAATTCCAGTAATGATAACCAAAGCCATGGAACAAACATTAAACCAGCCAGGACACAATTGAATGTCAATTTCAATTAATTCAGATTTCAGACAAAGAAGTTGAAGTTTCATCCAGATTTACAAAATCACCATGCTTATGCAGTTATGTCACTGCATGCCATGAAAAACTAGTGAATACGGATGACAGTTCACTGGGCAAAAGAACTTTCAAGACAGATTTTTCTCCACTTTGTCCCAAAGTAGGTTCTCTAGCATCAAAATGGATATTATTTAACTATAATCATTACTGTCTCAACCACACAAGCATGCCAAAAGAATTACTAGAGATTTAGTTCTGCATTAAGCATAAGCTCTAGATGCAAATGTTTCTCAGTCCATCTTTGCCAAATTTACCCACCCCCAATAACTGATATGAAAGCTCTGATTTCCTAAAACATGAAATATGAAACCTCTACGACAGTTCTTATAAACAACAGAATTCAAAACACACACATATACACACTACAACTGATAACCTAAAACATCAATTATCAAACCTACGATTCTTATAACATCAAATATGAAATCTCCACAACAGTTCAACACACACACACGTGATAACTGATTTCCTATAACATCAAACAGAAACCTCTGATTTCTAAAAATGTCAAATATGAAACCTTGATGATAATTCAACACACACAGAGAAGAGTATTCCTAAAGACACATTAGGACTCTTAGGGATTTTGAATCACATTTAATTTTTCATTGGATTTATCTTTTTGACTGCCAAGAACACTGGCATTAACTCCAACCACAAACCTAATCCTAGTAAAGTTGACATAATGGAATATGGGAAACCTGAATGAAATAGAATCAACAGGAAGCAAATTACAATTACAAAGAAAGCAAGATGACAAAACTCCAAGAAAACAAAAGCTTAATAATAAACATAGAGAATAAATAATCATTATAGACATTTCCATTACAGTACTAATTAATGTAAAAACCAAGAAACTCATCCATCAGAGACAGATAAGAGAGATATTTCCAGCATTTAAGGTTCTAAATCAACAGAGAGGGGTTACTGGAAAAGGCTGGGGTTATGTTAGTGGCTTCAGATGTGAAAAGAACTTCAGGTTCAGAGGTGTGGTGGGAGATTCTACGGTGTCCATCAAAGTTAGGAGTAGTACAAGAGTAAATTGGTGTCACTGGAGCTTACATACCATGCAAGGCAGAGAGAGGAAAAGAAACTGGAAGGAGCTGGCTGATCTATTTTCAGCCATGCAGTACCTATTGAAGTCTAGTGGGGGGACTTCAATATGGCCATGTTCATTTCTAAAAAATCTAGTAAAGGAAAGAAAGGCAGGAGCATGAGGAATTTTAATTTAATAAATAAAATGGAAAAGAATAGAAATTCCACAGAAAGAACACAAACAGTGGGTAAACAAATGTTACCTGGTCTGCCACAGCATATAAGATAGCGATAATACACGGAAGACAACAACAAACAGCAATGCCAATAATACATGCCAGTGCAACACAGAAAACTACGAAGAACACATCAAAACCAAGGAAAATTATACAAAGCCTGCAAACACAATTACATTGCAAGAGTTAGGTTCAATTAGAAAACATTTAATTTAGAACCACATTCGAGAGACAAACAGAACAAAAAATACAAACCAATAAAGCTGTGGGGAGCCACGTGCCAAAGCTTGGCCACCTGCAGATACCCAGTAGAATCCAATAATCCACCAGATGAATGAAAACATTGTATTTGCAGATTCCAGATGCTTGGCAGCACTACTGAGAGAATAAAAGTAAAACCATTAAGCATTTAACAGCAATATATCCACATATCATATGACATTTATCCTTTCCGTGTTGTTAACCAAAAAAGTAGTCTGTTTTTCAATCAACACAACAACAAAACGCCCCCATTCAAAACGACTTATTAACCAATAACCAATTTCAAAATCCACTCACTAACACATAAAGTTTAATAATTATTTTACTTGCACAAAAAACCCTATCAAAACCTACCTAACATAATAATCTCAAATACAAGCTCCATCAAGAAAAATTCGAAAAAGCTTCAATTTTGAAACTTAACATACCTGGTCCCTTCCTCCTCAAATTGCGCCAACGAAACATACTCTGACGAGTCCCCTCTAGCAGAGCCTGAACCCAAATTGCCTTCCTCAACAGAACGAAATGACGAAACTCTCCTTCTCCTCCTCCTTCTGTACTCAACACAAACACAAACCATATGCAGAATGCACTGTATCGCGTAACCGATAATCCACAGCTTCAACGGCATGTGAGGCCTCTCATTTCTGCTCAAGACTAAAACAGCCAATGCAACTCCAACGAAAGCTAGGTTCCAGACTATGTCCAGAATCACCACAGGCTTCGAATAGGCCCAGTCGCTCTGGCGCTCCTCCAGCTGCTCGGCCGCCGCCTCCCGGACCACCATCGACGGCTCTCGCATCATTCGGCGGCTGCTGGCACGCCGCAGGAACCTGGCGGCCTCGCGTAGACTCTGCCTCCGGACGGATCGACGGCCTTGATTGTTGGAGTTGTCGTCATGAGAGGCGTTGGAGGAGAGCAAGGGCGTGGTGTCGACGATGTCGTCGGAGGATCGGGTTGGAATGGTGGTGGTGGTGGTGGCGGCGGTTGTGGCGGACATGTTGGGGATTTGGAATTGTTTTGGAGGGTGAATTGGGATTTCGATATGATGGGATTTTTAGGCCATCAAATGTTGTCGGAGAGGAGTAGCTGATTAGGGTTTGGAGATTGGGATTTTGGATGTGTCGAAGCTTGTAGATGGATTGATTAGGGGGTGCGTGCGCTGTGTTCTGTTTATAGTTTTGTTTTTTTAGTTTTTCTAAGGTGATCATTGTACGGTGATTACAGTTAGTGAGTCGGTTAATCAGTTTTCACCTTAGGCTTTAATCACAAGGATGGGTACGAATTCCATATAAGCGCCTGTATATTTATACTATTACCCGTTTGTTTAGCAAAAGCAACTTGCGTAATTCCTCAGTCAAGTTTCAAATGTAGGCTGATTTCACGTGTTTAGGTTTTTATATAATTCCCTATCGCCTCGGTAACATCAAAATTAGCATTTAAATTTAGATATTTAAATATAATAAACAGAATATGGATTAGAATGTGAAATTCACAAATAATAAACTAAAATTGTTTAATTTGATATAAGTTTTCTTTCTTTTGAAAGAAATTTGATATAAGATTTATAAGTTCAATTTTGAACTTATTAAATAAAATGTGAAATCTGTAAATCATTAATTTTTTGAAAATTACTGTAAATCATTAAATTGTAATAGAAAATTTGTGACCTAGAATGTGGAACTTGTTATATAAATGCAAAAACGTAAAGTATAACGGTAAATTTATAAGTTAGATACAAAAATGCAAATTAAATACAAAATTTATAAAGTGCATAAAATTGGTAACTTGAACACCAAATTCTTGAAGTTGAATGCATGACTTATTTTACCAACATAAGACTTGATACGTCTCCACAAAGTAAGAGGTTTAAGTTCAAATTTCTCATCCCCAAACTGGATTAAAAAAAAAAGAAGAAGAAGAAGAATCTATCCAACTTCAATTTGATATTGTGAATTTGAATGTAAAATGGAGTAGGATGTAAAGTTGGTGACTTTGAATGCAATCATGCAAAGTGAACATGAAACTTTTTAATTTGAACATAAAAGTTGGAATTTTGAACGCAAATATTGTTGAATTCAACATGAAACTTATTACCACTACAATAAAACTTTGTGAGTTCCATTGTACATAATTTAAAATGAAAGGCAAACCTTGCGAATATTTTAACATACAACTTATGAATTTAAGTACAAAAGCATGATCTTGGTCGCAAAAGTTGTTAGGTCCACAACTAAAATTGGACTTTTAAATTCAAATGCATTACTTGCAAAGTATATATAATAGGAAACTTATGAATTTGAATATAAATAAAATGGAGAACTTTTTTATTCCAAATTAATTTTGAAAACATAAATTTAAGGATTAATTATACTAAAGGGTCCTCAATTAGGCTTCAATGCATGAAAAATATAAATTCACCCTTAATAACATAGAGTACTGTGTGGTTGCGTAAACCCAACAGAAAAGATACACGTCAACATCCACGTATCATTAATTGCATGGTAACGACATCCTTCGATCGAAGGATGGTTTCGATAGCCTGCGAAGCTTTGTCAGCTAGCGATATCAGGCAAGGAATTTGATAGGTGTTTGACAGGTGTCAAATGTAGGGCGAATGTCATGACAAATGTCAAATATATTATCCTCATATAAAACATGATTTAATGTTTCATTAGAGACACTTTCAAAGAGAATCAAGCATAGTTAGGGAGTTAGGTAAAGCATAGAGAGATAAAGAAATTGACTAAAGCATCGAAGTGTGTCTCCGGTACTAAATATCGGGCCACCCTAATGAAGATTTTATTGTTTTGCAGTGCATATCAAAGGAACAGACGAGAGACACTCCTTCGACCAAAGAACAACGCATGAACAAGTACCACTAACCATATTAACCACCTTAATTCCAATCTTTACATTTTAAGAGAAAAGTGTTTTATATCTAAAAAATGAATAAAAAAAAACTTTATGCCCAGTCATATCATGTCATATCACAATAAAATTTGAGAATAACGATAATGTTCAAAGAAATCAAAGAAACAATAAAAATATAGAAGAACAATCGAACAAAGCAATGAGGTCTTGACAAGTTTCTTCATTAAACATCTCAAAGGTGAAGTAGAGATCACCTAGATCTCCCCCAAGTGTTTGTTTTGTGTGTGGGACGATATTGACCTCCACCGATGGTTAAAAAAACCTTAATTGACAATTGAGATTTCATTTTCAATTTTTTTTAATTTTTAAAAATAAGAAAAAATTTTATTTTTGTGTTACATATTTAAGTTAGGCATATTTTTGTCATTTTACTCATAACGAATGGTGAAGCTATTCATTTTCATGGAATCAACTAACAATAGGGTACTTATATACAATTAATCAGAAATTTGCCTTCCTTAATGTAATTATACGTATTATTGTGGATGTAGTGTAATTTACTCTAAAATTAAACGTAAAACTTGTGTTGGAAAATGGCACACCCGTGAATTTGGAAAGTAAAAGGCACAAGGTGGACTTGAAATGTAAAAAGGAAATTTCATTTTAGTCCTTTAAGGTTTTAAAAAATATTAAAATTTAAAAGCTCTTTTAGAAACAGTTCTTTTTATTCCTAACTTTTTTAAAACTCTTCAAAATAGTTCAAACCATCAATCAACTAACAATTAAAGGAGACGAAAAGTTTGGGTAAGAAGGGTAATTTTGATATTTTACAAAAATACATATTCATTGTAATAGAATTTTAAAAATAAGAAATTAATTAATCTATTAAATTAAAAATATGAAAGACCTCAACTGTCCAAGATGGACGATGGAGATTAAAATTAATAATGAAAATAAATTTTTTTAAAAAATTAAAACAAAAATAAAATTTGGGTTTAAAACCTCAAACCTAAATAAAGATATAGCTTTAAATCTAGATCTTCAACATCTGGGTTCGCTTAGGTATTGAAGATCTTTACAATTTAGTTAAGAGTTTCACTAAGTTCATCAAAACAATTTTTGATGAAAAAAAGTTAAAATTTGGGTTCGAATTTAGATGTTAAAGATTTGAGTTAAAAAATTTGAATGAAACCAGATTGTTAAGATATGATCTCACCTAGATCATCACAACAGTTTTAAAAAAAGTAAAATTTGAAAACTCGGATGAGCACTAGCAACCCCAATCGAACCCAGCAACCAGCAACCCCAATCGAACCTAGCAACTACAGATGAATACCAACCCAAGAACTCGATGAACACTACCCTAACAACCCTATAAACACCAACCCTAATCGAACCTAACCACCAGTAATCCTAATTGAACTCAACAACCCCGACACTAACCCAGTAACCAAAAACAGCTAATTTGCCAACCACCTTTTGAACAAACACAAATTCAAACCTAACAACAACAAACATCAAATACTAGCTCATGCCTCTAATGTCTACTAAACCCCAAATAGGAACCCAGCAATTGCCAGAAAAGAAGAGAGATAAGAACAATGACGAAAAATGGAAGAGAGAGAAGACGGAGGCTGTTCGACAAACCGGTCCACCTTAGATGGATCAGATCGTTCCACCTCTATCTCAAATGGAGCCTTAGCTACATTTAAGATGGAGACCCATCAGAGATGGAGCAGATAGGCTTCATTTTCGACGAAAAGCACCTTCATCACATTAGAGGTGCTTCTTTTGAGGTAGAAGAGAACAAAATGAAGGTCGATGGATGAGATGGTAGGCAGAAAAGACTGAGGAAGAAAGAGATGAGACGGAGGAGAATGAGATAAAGGTTGACGAAGGAGATGAAATAGAGGCTGACGGAGGAGATGAATGAGCATGAAAAGAACGAAGGAGATAAAAAGAAGGAAAAAAGATGGAGGAGAAATAGGAGACAATTCAGACTATTCCAAAACAAAGTAAAAAAATAAAAGGGTTAATTGCACTAACATACCCTATGTTTTAATGTAAAAGCTTACTATTCAACTAATGTCAATAATAGCAGCGGCCTCCCATGATCTTGACGTTGACCATTACACTTAACGATCAAATTGAATTTTGTTTGGAAAAGTCTTGTATGCCCTTAAGTTGTAAGGCAAGGGATGTGACAAGTAAGTGAGGTGTACATGTTTATATTTTAGTGTTGCATTTACACCCACACTTTTATGGAAAAATAACCTAAACACTTCAAAATGATATGATTGAGTATGACTGTTTACAATAACAGATATCAGATTATGGAAATGTTCTTATTTGTTGTTATATTAATTATTGTAGTGTCACTTTAAAAAAGATGACTAGATAATTTCATGTAATATGCATGTCTAGCATAATTGTAATTAACAATGTAAAAGATGAGTAAAGTAATAATAGTTATGCATTAGATTACATGTCCATAAGTCATTACAATCTATGCTTAAACATGTATGACATCTGTTGTATCAAACGACACATGCTGCCTATGTATGAGGTAAATCTAAACTATTAACTACCTTGTACATTTAACAACACAATTGTGAGAGTAATGAAACTAAGCTGCATGAATATGCATATGTACTCTTCAATTCTGTAATACAAAACCATATACCTAACAAGCAAAAAAGAGGTTTATCTGTGATCAATAAACCCATATATACAATACCAGTCATTGCATATTTACAAAAGCCATACAACTATTAACACCAAAGACCTACTAAACTAAGATAAAAGCTATTTTTCACATGTACTGTTAAGCCATATACCACCATATCCTTAACTAGGAAGCACAAAAGCTTCACCATAATTTTGGCCGACACAAAAACTTCAATAAATCTCACCGTATGCAAAATCTCATCCCACAACTTAGACCACTTGTACAAGATAGTACAGTAATAAAAAACCAAAAATATTCCAAAAGGTAACATCAACAGAAAGTAAAATAAACTAATATTTAAACTTTAAAATAAATAGCAGGATTAGAAACTCTGTCCTAGAAGAGTCCACTCCAATCAATGTCTAACCCTACAACCACTCCTACAAGAAGTAAAACAATACATGAGATGTGAAGCTAAAAATGCAATTACTATGTATGACTAATTTCAATAATATAAACTACTCATTTTTCAATATATATATATATATATACATAGAATACTCAAATAGTTACTTGGATCACCTCTGGAATGATTTGGAATTGTAACATTGCCATTAGTTTATAATGGGGCAGAGGTAGTCACTGACTGTGAATAGGTTGCAGGCTTACAGCAGTAGTAATTGAGACTTTGTCACTATCAGTATGAACATGCGAACTGATTCGCACAACATTATGTGTGGAGCTTTCTCCAACATTTAATCCCACCTTAAGCCTCTTCTGAGATACATTGTTAGAGTTGCTCCTGATCTAGATATAACAAAAAAATCATGATTTCTTGTTTATCAACATTGATAAGAAGAAGAAAAAAAGTTCAAACATAGAGTAAGGTTGCAAAACTAAATTTATAGTATGTAACACCTCACACAGCCTTTTCCCTATATTTGTTTTGCTTGATTCCTACAAAGTAAAACACAAATATCAACAATTACTAATTGTAAGGTAAAAGATGTATTCATTTTTTTTTTTTTAATGAACTGAATATTAACAAATATAATGACATAAAACCAAACAATATGCATCTTAATCCTACCTTACACAACCTCTGTACCTAAGCAACTTATATAAGTTCCCATACGAAATTAATTGTTTTTTTTTCTTCACAAATATAATCAAAACTACCAAGTTTTGCAATAATTACCCATCTTTAACAAACTATAAAACAAAATTGAAAAAAACAAAAAAATCCTCAATTAGTAGTTATCTAAACTCTATTGCTTTATGAATCAATCTTCTCACTGATCATTCTCAATTATTAAAAGTTTTCCTTAGCAATACCTATGAAAACGCCAAACAAGTAACACCCATTCATCAAACTCTTTCGTTTTCGATACTTTTATAGAATCCAAACTCTAGTTCATATAAAAGCCACATAATATCATGATTCTTTGCAAAAGTTTAAAAAATAAGTGTAAAATGAATAACACAAAAATAAGTTTAGCTGACATGCATACATTTTCCTTAATCAAAACCAGACCTCATACTTTGTTCAGATGACATGCATACTTTCTTCAAGCTCCTTCAACAAAATGTGTTAAGAGTTGTGTAATATAGGCTGGATTCGACACCAGTTGTACGCGCGCCCCAAAGGAAATGGTGTCAAATGGAAATGAAATGAGATGACTTGATTTGAGATATTTATACACGGGCATTTTATTTTATTATTTTCTTTTATTTACCTACAAAATTACAACATTGTCATTCTATTGTTAAATGCTATTAAGAGTTGTATAATATAGGTTGGATTTGACACCAAGTGAGGTGGTTGTATGCACACCAAAGAAAATGGTGTCAGATGGTACTAAAATGAGGTGATTTGATTTGAGATGTCTATATATAGACATTTTAATTTATTATTTTCTTTCATTTCCCAACAAAATCACAACATTGTCCTTCTTTCCGTAGATGCTAACAGCCCAATATTAATGTTAGGGGGTGTTGCTGCTATTATTGATATTAGTTGAATATTAAGTTTTTATATCAAAACATAGGGTATGTTAGCGTAATTAACCTTTTTTTTTTATAAAAAAGACATTTTTACTTAGTGAAATCAAATTCTATATTTATTTGGATTAGTAACCGGTTTTTCAAAACACGTCATTCTATTTTATTTTTGATGTTTTTAACTTTCATTTAATTTTTATGGATCATGATAAAAAAATCCCTTTCTAGTTTGTGTTATTCCAAAATGTTCCCAAATTTTGTTTTTCTCATGATCTCTGTAATAATAATAATAAAAGAGAACTGTTGGCCACCACCTTCAGGTAACTTCCTAACATGATCAAACACGATTATGTCACACCTCATGGGGAAAGCAGTTAAGGGACCATGCTCCTCAAGTTCGTAGGCTCTGTACCTATTAACGACGGGGAATCCTTGCTTGTGCCTATAGAAGGAGAACTCAATATCTACTGAGGGGGACTTGGGACCTTGCTGTAACGCTGCCAAAATCACAACTCGTTTTGATTAATCAAAAACCTTCATTATCATCTCCTTAACTCTAGCAACCTTCTTACTTTTAACCCATTTGGCTCATTATTGACCAGAGAGTATTCTTTTGCTTTTGTTTCTATCTTTACCCTATCTTCCTTATGCAACTTGTTCACTTGAGTATCAAAGTACCTTTAACTGACATCATCTCATTGTCAAAACTTTCTACCTTATTTGTTTAATACTTTTGCAGATCGCTAGTACCCAAAAAATTGATAATAACCTCTCTCAACCTACTTCAACAATTAGAGTCATACAACTGCATCCTCAATCGTGGAGACTAGCCAATCTCCTCCTTTAAAATGGGCATCGGCCTCTAAGCATGGAGGAGATTAATTAACATTTTCATTTTAGATGACGTTAGTCAATATCCATTAAGATTGAAGATCAATTGCCTTAAAAAGTACCCATTTTGAAGGAGGAGGTGGTGCTACCTCAGGAAGCAAGCCTCCTTTTTCATGATTGCTGGCTAGTGGCATTCATTGAGGAAGTTGTTGACAATCCATTCTAGCGAAGGCTCATACAAACAACGAGACCACACCTCACTAACCGTGGAAGCTAGAAACAATAATTTGTAGCCTTATCTATCATGGCACAGGCTAGCGCCTCCTTTCTGAGGCATTAGTTCTCTTCTCCTCTGATCAATCTCCAATCTCAATCGATAAGGCTTGAAGTACTTTGAATAAATATGAGTTTTAATATTGTTAATTATTGAATTATTTAACTTTTTAAATAATATATTTTAATTTAATACTTATAATTTAAATAGAAGATTAATTAGCGAATTCCAATCCTGACATTTTGTACTGTTCATTATCAAATATAATATTAACATGAAATTTAAACTAAAGTATAATGCAATAGAGTAGCACCATTAAACCCTAACAACACCACCGCCAAAAAGACCCGCCATTCTTCCCTCTCAATTTCTCCATCTTCACATCCCGAGAAGAGAGAGAGAGAGAGAGAGAAGTTAGTGCGTTCCTCGTCTCCACCGGCAATGGCATCATCGTCAACTTCTTCGAGCAGTAATGGCTATGATATCCCGTGGGTTGAGAAGTATCGCCCAAATAGGGTCATGGATATTGTTGGCAATGAGGACGCTGTGTCCAGACTCCAAGTCATAGCTCGTGATGGCAACATGCCCAATATAATCTTATCGGTGCGTGGTTTTTTTATTTTTTCTCCTTTTGCGTTCATCACAAGTTTTTTTCTTTTAAATAATTGTTTTCTTTTAATTCTAGTTCTGAATCAATATCATTTGTTTGTTCATTTTAAAAGCTTAGCATTTCCACTCCTATTGTTTTGTAGGGACCTCCTGGGACTGGTAAAACTACGAGTATTTTGGCTCTTGCACATGAGCTATTGGGGCCAAATTATAAGGATGCTGTTTTGGAGCTTAATGCATCAGACGATAGGTTGATGAGAAACTATAGTTTTCATGGTTTATGGATTTAAAGTTCTCTTTTACTCCTTATTGCCTCCTCACATACTTATAATCAATATTGTTTTCTTGCACAGGGGCATAGATGTTGTGAGAAACAAAATTAAGATGTTTGCCCAAAAGAAAGTTACACTGCCTCCAAGCAAGCATAAAATAGTAATTCTTGATGAAGCTGATAGGTAAGCAATTACAATTCAGCATCATGATGATGTTGATGGCTATTATGTGGTTCAGAAGGTGGAACTTAGATGTTGAGAAAAATGTTAATTGTACCAGTTTGTTTTGAGACAAGGACATTTTTTTGGATTTTCAGCTTGTTAATATTGCTTCTGTTTATGCTTTATTTATCGAATATTCAGTTGGTTCTTCTTCGTTCTTATTTGCAATTATTTTATCTGATATGCTGTTGGTTCCCTTTTTTTTTTTCCCCTTTTGGTAACCGCAAATTGGACTGAAATTAGCATGACATCTGGAGCCCAACAAGCATTGAGACGGACAATGGAAATTTATTCAAACTCGACTCGTTTTGCTCTTGCTTGCAATACATCTTCTAAAATTATCGAGCCTATACAGAGTAGATGTGCTCTTGTTCGATTTTCAAGATTATCTGACCAAGAGATACTGGGCCGTCTCATGGTGGTAGTTGAAGCAGAAAAGGTACTTACTTTATACATTTGTAAGATTGTATCATACTTCATACGGTAGCTCAGCTGGGAACCTTTACAAAAATGTTGTGCTTGAGGGATTTTTTTTTTTTTTTTAAAAATTTTTTACCTTCATTGGTATTGACCAGTAGTTATTCTTTTGATCTAATTGTTGAGACTTTGAACATCACGTCTTTCTCTTTCAATTTTTCAATTCATTACAAACTTGATATATTACTTGTAGGATGAATTGTTCATCTTATGATTATACATCCATATAGCATGTATAAATATCTTTTTGGAAGATTTTCCTTCTCAAGCCTTGAAACTTGATATTTTCATCAGATCATGTCATCTCTTTTGTCTCCTTGCTGTTCAGGGTCAAGACTGAATCATTGTTTTCTTAATTTTCTTTTATATAAAAGAATGTTTGTTTGACACAGAATACTGGACGTTTAGATCTCATTGTGGCAGTTGCTTTACTGAGCTGAACTTTTACAATTCCAGCACTTAGCTTTGTGACAAGTTTGTTAGGTTTCCGATATATTGGACTTTGGTACATCTAAAATTAATTTGCTGTTGCAGCAATGACTGAAGGGAGAAAGAGAGAAGCATAACTCAACATGTTATTTTTTCTGAAAATGAGTCCAAAATAGAGCACATTCTAGCACTCAGCTTTGTGACAATGCATCCAATTTTATTTATTTATTTATTTTAATTTTTGTTTTGGTGTTGTAGCAAAGTGGAAGGCAGAGAAAGTGAAGTATAACTCAACCATTTCCATTTTTTTATTTTTTTAATATAAATACCTATCAGCCAAAATGCAGTAGTTTGCTTGCCTTTGTGACACTTAAATGTACTTATGAGCATGCACCCCGGCAGTCCTGTTAGTCCCATGCTACTGTGGTTTCAGTTAAACCATTGCACTTGGCAGTAAATAGTACAGCATACTTTTATTTATTCTCATTTTAGATATACACTCTATTTCTTCCATTTTGCTCATAGATTAATGGGTGGCTAAATTGCCCTCTGCGTACCTGTAGCTGTAAATTGGCGTCTTATAATTCTATTGCCAATGCTGTACTCCTGCAAGCGATTTGCTGATGTTATTTTGAATTGCTATTACCACTTGCTTTATGAGCTTCCACTTTTAAATCTTTGCTAGTAATTATCTGTAGACATTTGCTAAAATATCCTGTTGACCATTATGCAGTTGATCAATCTCTTTTTCCTTTTCTCTTTTTATTTGGTAACTTATGCTTATACAGACAAGAACACAAGTTTGGGGTCTCTTTAGTTTACGAGCAAAAGAAACAAACAATAATAAGGGATTAAATGATCCCCTGCCAGTTTAACGTGTTAAAGAAAAATTATTAATAGAGTATTACTGTTTAGATGATAGGGCTCTCGAGCTTTTACGAGATGTTAGACGTGCTGTCAATTTATTGAGAGAAAAAAGACTTAAACATGAGACGGTCTCGTTATATTTTAAGAAATGAATCTGTTGATGATGTGGGAGTCATTATATGGTTTTATATTTTTTTTAATCAATTTAATCTGTAATATGGTCACTATTGATCATTTAGCTTATAATATGATACAGTTGTCAAGTTTTCATGATGTTGTAAGCAAACTGTTGGCAGATTGAGCAAATTTACTCTTTTCTTTATTAAAAAAAATAAAAAAAAAGTTAGAAGAAGAAAATACTGGTGGAAAATATGGGATATTAAGTCATCTTCATGTTGAATAAATCAGTGTGTGCTATATAAATGTTCATGTGATTCAGTGATACATTTGTGTTTACTGACAAAGCATAACAACTCTGTAAATGAGCTTCTTGGGTAAACTTGTTTATATAACTAAGAGGAAATGAAGTTTAAACTTGTGAAGGTCCTCTCCAACGGGGACTTTTCGTACTTCGTTTACTTACTATTCAAGTGTTTATATTAATTGTCTAATTGATCTTTATTTGCAAATTGAAGGTTCCATATGTGCCGGAAGGTCTTGAAGCAATTATTTTCACTGCTGATGGTGACATGAGGCAGGCATTAAACAACTTGCAAGCCACATACAGTGGATTTCGGTTTGTTAATCAGGAAAATGTTTTCAAGGTCAGAAGTTAGAACTACCACTGATATTTTGTTACGTTAAGTATGCTACTTGTGAACTAAATAATAAGTTAACTGGTTTATAGGTTTGTGACCAGCCTCATCCATTGCATGTGAAGAATATGGTCCGTAATGTTCTCGAGGGGAAATTTGATGATGCTTGTTCTGGTCTGAAGCAGCTCTATGATTTGGGTTATTCTCCTACTGACATAATCACCACCCTATTCCGAATCATAAAGAACTATGACATGGCTGAGTATCTGAAATTAGAATTCATGAAGGTATAAATATCATGCTAGGTCCAATTATTTTGTTCCGACCACTTTCTGATTGTTTAATCAGGTTTTTATTTTTGTCTCTGATTTGCAGGAAACTGGGTTTGCCCATATGAGAATCTGTGATGGAGTTGGTTCATATCTTCAGCTTTGTGGTCTCCTGGCTAAGCTTTCTTTAGTTCGCGAAACTGCTAAAGCTGCATAAGTTGTAGGTGCCCCAAGAATCTAATAGTATTAGGGCTTTTTAGGGCTTTTTATTGTAGAGTGAGTATCACTATTAGCTTAAATACAAATGCATGCTTTATTAGGAGAAATTTGAAGTGCTTAGAGAAACTTATTTGACATGTAACCTTTTTTCAGTTAATGCTGCCTTCGTTAGTGATCTTTAATGGGACCACTTAATTACCACCACCTGTCTTCCCCAAATTACTTTCCCAGCTTTAAAAATATGAGCTTTTGGCTTGCTATGCACGAAGCTGGATTTTTAGTAGTGATGTTGCATTTGCAAACAAAGTAAATACGAATTTGTGAGGGTGATAGTGTTTGGAAGAGTAACAAAATTCCTTCCAGGTTTGATTTTAATTGGAAAACAATTCTGTATTTCTGAATTAAGTCAGAAAGCCCTCTGCTTTTATTTGTATTTGTTGATTCAAACAAAATAGAGGTATTTGAACAGTTTGATTGAGCTTTCACAGGACAAGAAATGGTGTTAATGTAAGAAACTGAACGAAAAATGCATGGTTTTATTCAAGAGAACTAGATCCCACTGTGAATTCCTGAACAACTCCATTGATTTCAATTGAACTATAACCTGGGCCTTTTTCAATCCCTTGATCTTTCATGCTTTTCCTAATCGCAATAGCTTTCTCATTCATGCCTGCTGCTGAATACATGTTTGATAAAACAACATAACAACTGCTATCACATGGGTCCAGTGTCATGAGATTCTTTGCAGCATATTCACCCATTTCTATGTTTCCAAGCCGACTTGAAGCTCCAAGAAGAGCCCCCCACATGGGAATACTGGATTTCATCCCTGAAGTTTCTATAAACTCTTTTGCGTCTTCCAAAAGATCAGCGCGGCAAAGAAGATCAACCACACAACCATAATGTTCAACCTTTGGAACCAAGCCGTATACTTCGCTCATGAGGTGAAAATATCTTTTCCCTTCCTCAACAAGTCCAGAATGGCGACATGCAACCAATACACCAAGAAACGTTGTTTCATCTGGGGGCATATTCGACTTCAATAACATCTCTGCAAAAACCAACAATGCTTGCTGGCCATAACCGTGGACTCCAAGATTATAAATCATTGTGTTCCATGCCAAAACATCCTTCTCTTCCATACTTTCAAACACGGAAACAGCACTGTCAATGTTTCCACACTTTGCAAGCATATCAACCAGGGCGGTTCCCATGACAGCATCCACCTCAATCCCATTTCTCTCTATGTAAGCTTGAAGCCATTCACCTTGCTCCAATGCAACCAAATGAGAGCAAGCAGCGAGCATACTCACAATAGTAAATCTGTTCGGTTCAATATTCAACAATCGCATCTCTTCGAACGTCTCAACTATGTTTTCGTACCTACCCTCTCTTGCATACCCATCAATCATCAAGTTAAAAGTGATCAGGTCCTTCATTTCCTTTGGCATTAGACCAAACAACACTTGAGAGTCCTCCATTAAACCCGAATCAACATACCCACCAATCATAGTATTCCAAGATATGGAATCTCTTTCTTCCATTCGATCAAACAATCCTCTTGCCTCCTCTAAAAATCCACCCTTAACATACCCATCAATCAAACAATTCCAGGTAACAATACTCTTCTCCAACATTGCATCAAACAACCACCTTCCCTCCTCCAAAAAGCCATCACTAACCAACCCTGAAATCATCGAATTCCATGAAACAACATCTCGGTCAGGCATTTTATCAAACAACTGGAGCCCGAAACCAGCCAAACCAGAAGACGAGTAGAAACCAATCAAACTGTTTTGTACATAAACATCGACACTCAATCCACGTTTTATAACCTGCCCATGAAGTTGTAGACCCTCTTGCATGGCTTTTAACTTGGAACAAGCCTTTAAAACAAAAGGAAAAGTTAGCTTATTAGGCACAGAAGAACTACTTGTAAGCAGAGTGCAGAACAATTCAAGAGCAAACCGGAGTTGATTCTTTTGTGCACAGCCTCTGATAATGACATTGTAAGCAAACGTGTTTGGGTTTTTTGTGGTGGAAGATTGAGAGGGCATAGTTGATGTCTGCCTGAGGAGAGATGGAAGCATAGCATAGAAGTTTAGTGAAAGCTAGTGGGTTGTGAATAAGACCAAGTTTGATGAGTTTGGAGTGAAGTTGAGTGAACTCGGTGGTGTATTTGCAGAGTTGTAAGAGAGAGATATGGTGGTGGAGATGGAGAGTGAGTGAGCTGAGTCTCTTTGGGCTTTTAAAGGGTTTGGCGGGAACAGCTAGAGGAGGTGACGGCAGAGTAGACATGATAGTTCACTTGGTCCAGGAAAGCTCTGTAACTAACCCAGGGTACCTGTAATCTATGTTTATTTTATTTATTTTATTTTAAATTTAAATAATAAAAACAATAATCTGGGTTGGTAATTTTTAGCATTTCCGCATGGGAATAAACTCCACTTTGAGATCGAATTGATTGGTCGTTTGTAACAGCAGGCCATATACAATGACATGCACAGTCCCAAATTGTAGCTTGTAACTAAATCATAGACATCTAAGTTGTCATGTAACTAAATTAAGTGATAATCTCAATTTCCCCTATGGTGTTGGATGTAACCACTAATTACCCCTAGATAATGTTTGGTACATGGGATTGAAATTCAAAAATCCCAAACTACTTGAATGTCATGTTTGAAGGTCAATTGGAGTAAAATGTGATTGGGATTCAAGAATCTCAAACTCCTCCCATTTTCCCTTTTTTTGGCATTCCTCAATCCCAACTAAAATCATATCATTAGGTGAGATTGGATTTGTGATTTTTCATCTTAGTTTCTTTCTCCTCTTTTCGTCTCTCTCTCACAGCTTCTTTCTGTTCTCTCTGTCTCTCTCTTTCTCCCCTTTCTTCTCTCATCACACATCCATAAAATCTTTCCTCCCTCTCTTCTTCTCTTGCTTTTGTTTTTTTATTTTTCTTCTGAATTGGGATGGTTCTGGGTTCATCACTCCAAACCCAGAACCAGATGGTTCTGGGGTTCATCATCATCCAAAACTAGATTGGTTTTGGGTTCGACAATGAACTCAGAACAGAACCCCTATTCTCTTTTTTTTTTTTTTTTTTGTTAATGTTATAATGTTTTGATGATGTTATTGTTGTGAGTGATGATGATGTTGATGAATTGGATTAATGATATTGATGAACTGTAGTTAATGATGTCGAATTGTGGGAGATCATGAGTTTTGATATTGAAAAAAGTTGGGAGATAATCTTTGTTATTTTTTTCAAAGTTTTTTAAAAAATTAATTTTAAAAAATAAAAAAATTAAATTAATTCTATTCCAATCCAATTCTAACCTACACCAAACATGATATGATATAATTTTTAATCCAATCTCAAGTTCTACCAAACATGAGATAGTGATTTTCCATTCCAATCCATTTCATTTTATTCCAATCTAATCAATTTCATTTCAATCCTGTAACACCCTCCCCTCGATTCTCGGCGTCCCAGACACTAAAAACCGAGGTGGAGGACGTTACGATATTTTTATTACTTATTTATGAAAATTTATTTACTAATTTAATATAATTTATTGAAAATCCCGCAGAGTTTCTCCTGTTTTATTGAGAAACCAAAATTTTTAAAACCTGCATATTCAAAAGAAACACTTCAAATATATTTTTCACTTTCCCAACTTCCATCATCGGACTACCCGTCCGTCTCAAAATCAATTCGACACACAATCTCAAACCAAAGTAAACATTTTATAATTATATTTTCAAAACAAAATAAACACAAATACTTTAAAGTACAATATCATATCTTTTTTTTTTTTTTCAACTCTTGGAGAAAACATTTAAAACATAATACAAAATCATATACATTCGAATTTACAAAACTTTACACACTGATGCATGCGAATATACAAAACATAAATTCAGGAAACTTTATTTTTTACAAAATATATATACATTTCAAAAGTAGCTACCAAAAATTGGAGATTTTGCTATGACTTGTGGAGCATACTAGGGACTCTCTTCTCGTCAAAAGCTCTCTCTCTATCTCTCAGCCTACTCGGCTCACCTCACTACCTGCGCGTGGAAAATCCAACGCGCTAAGCAAAAATAGTTCAGTTGGTATACACAGATAATATAAAATCTCACAAACATAACGATTAAAGATATCATTTCATAAAAATTTAACAATCAACATAACATAATTGCCATCAACTTTTAGAAAACTTTATTAAATGTTTTTCAACATACATATATATACATTTGCAAGTTCATTATCGATTATTATTATATCATAAGATCCTTTCGTAAATACTGTCACGATATCATGGATCGGTAACAGATTTTCACATTTCTCTCCGACATCGGACACTCGGTGTCTGCCCGCCAGAGCTCAACATCACATTCATATCACATTCTGGACTGGACACTTGGTGTCTCTAAAGGTCCATTAATCACATCAATATATATATGCATAACGGTGCAGTACTGCTAATAATATCATATTGGCATGTCAAACACCAATCCTCACCTGCCAATGTACAGGTTTACCTAGACTTTCTATAATTTTATTAATAACGAAAATTATCATTTTCGATTAAACTTTAATAAATCACATAACTATCAAACATTTTCATTTATTTTCGCTTTTCGAAATCTTTCGAAACCTCCCTCTTGACCCTTACCAAATGACTATTCCGCCCTTGGCTTCACAATAAAAACTTTATTACATAATTACATTCGTTTCACATTTTCACTTGACTCCAAGATGTGGTTTTCGAATTTTTCTCTTCAAAATCATAATTCATCACACATCTCATCACAATACGATGGAAATAACATATAAATATAAACTAAATGATAAAAATGTCCCTTAGTTTCCTTATGTCTTCAATTCGGCCAAGGGGTATATTTTTCAAAAATTGATTTCGTCTTCAAAAGTCATGTCACAAATCACTTCAACATCATTCATTAGGCACGTAAATAAGTTTAAAAAGATGAAAATACCCCTAGACCCTTATTTAATTCAAATTCGGTCATAAGGGGGTTTTTAAGCGAAAATGTTATTTCACTTAGTTTTAACCCATAAAATCATTCTCATCAACATCCAACCAACACATATATATCATAAATAACAATTCATCACGTAAAAATCACACCACCGCAAAATTTCGAAGCAAAATACTAAACTTTTAGCTACTAATAAAATTTAAATTTAAAAAATAAGTATATATCAACCTTTTAGAGCTTATACCCAGGCTCTTAGTACTCCAAATAGAAGTTCAAAACTTCTCTTTGCCTTTACTAGACTCTCCACGCCCTAATTGATCACTTAGGGTTTAAAAATCACACTTTAAAATCATAAAAAACAAAATAACTCAATTAAATGCAAAACTCACTAACTACTCATGCCTATGGATGCATTTACATACTTATTAATCTATTTAAACACAAGAGAAACAAAAAAACAGCACATACCTCACGTTACCCCTTGATACCCAAAAATACAACTTGGTTTTTAGGGGATTTTTGTAAGAAATTAAGTTATAAATGGGTAGGGAACATAAAAACAAGAAAATTGGTGAGTTTTGATGCTTGAAAGAAGAAGAAAAATGGAGAGAAAGAGCAAGAAATCTGACCGACAGTAGTGGAGAAGAAGGGAGAAATGGAATTTTTCAATTTTTGACCCCTATTTATACTATACTAATTTCTAAAAGTATACCTTGACCTCATACTTTTCAAAATGCTAATTAAATTCAAAAACTTTTACATATGCCCCTTTTCTATTGGATAATCAATACAACTCATCATTCTACTCACTCTCAACCACACACTTGCTTAATTTCTATTGGATCTCACAAATCTTATTTTTAAATGTCATTTAGTTATTGGATTAAGAAAATTTCTAATGCAATGCATTCTAAATACACTCATTAACCCACCAATGACAAATTTTCATCATCAAATCTTTCTCATTAAATTCCCAATTAAATCATTTTTCTAAAAAAAATTACTTTCAAAATAAATTATTAAAGAAACTATTAAATTTTCTAACAATTAACTATATTATTTCACTAATTATATTAATTATAAATAAACTAAACTTTAATTCTATTTAATGCAATTATATTCTAGATTTAATAATATTACTTATACGGAAGTAAATATCGGGACGTTACAAATCCGATCCTGCGTGCCAAACGAAACCCTATATTTTTAAGAAATCTCACTTTCTCTCTTCTGTTAACTTTATTAGTAAAAAATTGACTTTGACTATGAAAGTGTGAAAAGATCAAACTGCACTTGAATTATATAAAAAGTTGAGAAAATAAAAAATAATAAAAATAATTTATTAAAAAAATTTAATCCTTACCGTCCATCTTTATTATAAATGGTAAAGATTCATTTTGAAATAACTTTTTAAAAATTTTAAAATAACCACAAAAAAAAAAAAAAAAATTAAAGCAAATATTTCTGGGCTAGAAACCTAAAAATTCATCTTCATCAACACCTACATCAAGCCCAAACCAACCCTAGTTCATTTTCTTCATCTAATTCATTATCTTAAACCATCATCAATGCCTAAATCAAACTCAAACCAAATCCAGTTCATTTTCTTTACCCAGTTCACCATCGTCAACCCTCAAACACCAACAATCTCTCCTCTTTCTTTCACCATAAACCACCATCAATAGATCATTAACATCATCAATATCAGCATAAATTTTTAAAACAAATTTTAAAAATGAAAATATTGGGTTTCAATTTTTTTTTTTTTTAAAAAAAAGAAAAGTGAAAATTCTTCTTCTTCATTTTTCAATCATGAACGCCAAATCAACAATAACAAATAGTCATATTGCATTTGAATAAAAAAAAAATTGAAAAAAAAAAAAAAAATTCATTACCTCATCTTTAAAAAATTGAGAGGAAAAAAAAAAGAAAAAATTAAAAAAAAAAAAAAAAAAAAAAAAACAAACAAACATTAGGTCTCGTTCACCGGATAAGGTTATCTAGTGAAGGAGACCCAACGGTCTCCATCGCATGGAAACTAGAATTGGTCTCTATGCGATGGAGACCATAATTGGTCTCTTTGTCAGAAACCCTGCTCTTTAACCAGATACCACTCCTGAAAATGGAGGAAGAAGAAGAAAAGGAAGATGAAAGAAGCAAATGGATATGAGATGATCAAATGAAAGAAAATGGAAGAAAAAAAAGTTTTTTTTTTTTTTTTTTTTTTTTTTTTTTTTTTGGTGGTTAAAAAACAATATTTTTTTTCTTAAAAAAAAAAACAAACAATTGGTTTTAATTCTTTTAATGTCATTTAACAATTTTTTTACTTCTTTTTTTTTCTCATCTCCACCTTCATCATTGATGGAGTGGAGATGACATTATTTTTTTTTTAAAAATCTAATTTAATTTAATTAATTAATTATATTATTATATTTTTTATTTTGCTTTGATGGTTTTGTCCTTCTATAGTAACGGTTAAACATTGACTTCTAATGTCCAAGTTGATGACAAATGGTTTTTTTGATATTTCAATAAACTATAGGTTTTTTTTTTTTTTTGGGATATATCAACAAATTATAAGGGGAATATTAATTATTTCTCAAATCAAAGGGAGATTTTGGCTGCTTCATCAAATTACAAGGGGCAAATTGGGATTACCCCCTAACTTAATCATATAAGCATCTAAGTTGTTACATATGCAACTATAAAATTTAAGGTGTTAGAAAACTAATTTAATAATTTAATAATCAAACAAACATCTAAGTTGTTGCATATGCAACTACAAAATTTAGGGTGTTAGAAAAACTAATTTAATAATTTATTTTTTTTAGATTTTTTTTTTAAACTTTTCTTACAATAATGTACTCTCTTCTTGAATAATGATCACTTAGTTTCATGATTGTAATAAGGAATTTTAAAATAATAATAATAATAGTTAGGAAATAATCAAAAATCTATTAATACAAATGCTCAAGGGTCTGTCAATGCCTGCCAAAAATAAATACTATGATTAGTTCAAACGTTTATCCTTATATTGGGAAATATTACTCTCACAATAAGGAGATAAATTTTCTGATACTAGGAGATATATGTTCTTGTGATAAAGAGTAAAATTTCTCACACGTACTGGTAAATGTGCAAGATGAGACTTTGGAATCTTATCATGGATATAAAAGGCTAAACTTTAAAGATGTGTGAATTGTGTTTATTCCTCTTGTTTACATTCATGTTTTATAGTAATTAAATTGTATATAGATTCATAATTAAGTAATGCTAGGCTTCCCAAATCTATGTTTAAATGATGTATTATGTGAATTGTCAAGATTCTATTAAAGTATTAATTATCACATCATCTCATGATTTATAAGAGGTTGACAATTCACATGTCACATCATTTGAGTATAAATTTAGATAAATTTAGATAAAATTGAAAAATCTAGCATTACTCTTCATAATTAATCAAACCAAATATAATTTCAACATGATTATAATTTTTTTACGGAAAACTTCATTTTAGTTTCTGAGGTTTCGAAAAATATCAAGTTTTTAAAACTTTTTTGGAAACAACTCTTTTCACTCATAAAATTCCTAAAATTCTTTAAAAAAAATTCAAATCATCAATCAACTAATTATCAACAGTGACTTTAAGCAATTTAAGTTGTAATTTACTAACATAAATTTAAGGATATTTTAGATAATTTAACTTATAAATTTATTATTTTATAAGGGTAATCCGGTAATTAATATACCACTAATAACTATCAAAGACAAAAATATTTTTTAACGTATTATGTTAATGTTGACCGTTAGTTGATTGATAGTTTGGACATTTTTAAAGAGTTTTGAAAAAGTTAGGGATGAAAAAAAAAATCATTTTCAAAAGAGTTTTAAAAACTCAATACTTTTCAAAACCTTAAGAACTAAAAAAAAAATTCCCCTTTTTTACTGTTTTTAATGTCAAATTAGATTTTCCGAATAAAATATATTATCTAAAATATAATAATGATCATGGCATGTTTTAGATTGTATTGAGTGATGCAACAATTCAGTTGAGCAATCAAGCGTTCAGCTGAGGGTAATCACAAGTCATCAAAGGACTTTTGACTTAATACATACATTTTTTTATCTTTTGATTATTGTGATTGACCCAAAATATAATCAAGATCTACCGAAATGAGATATTAGTAGTGCAGTTAGAAAAATTATTCTCTTACAAAAGGGATCGGTCCACACAAGATGAGGGGACTGCTCACACAAATTAGTGAGGGTAAGAGTCATTACTAGGTATATAACCATGTCTCTCATGACACGTGGCTACGGTGTCGATACCAACGAAGCCAACGGCCAAAATACGAGTTAATACATACATATTTGGATTTAAAGCAATAATTTTTCAAAACACTTCTTCGCTTTTGGCCACTCGAAGTTCTATCTTCTATGTGTTGACATGTAGTGATTCTTTTCTCAAGTTGAATAAAAAATATGATTATAGTTAATTCCTCGAAGTTTGATTTATAGGAGACAAAGGAGGATTACCAGCAAAAGTAGCTCTTTTCTTTAATACGATTCGATGCATTATTGCTGTTCCAAACAAGCATGTATAGGTTCTAGTGGGGCTATATTTTATTATTTTTATCAATAAAGTCGATTTTTTTTGGTTCTAAGTCAAATAAATTATTTCTAGTAGATTTATATTGGAATGTATATTAACTGGAAATCATTATAAGGAAAATGAAACTTAATTCATATTTTGTGACTTCAAAGCATTCTAAAAATCTTTGAGAATCACATTATGTGAATCTTATATAAAATTAGGAATAAAGATTTTTAAAGACGTATTTACCAATCAAAAATGAAAAAAAAAAAAAAAAAGTTTCATTAAAAAAGGAATTGGGAAAAGAAAATTCATTTATTGGGTGTAGGGAGGCAATTCCAGACGCAAACCCACAAATCCGTTGATTTTCATCCTAGATGGGCGGGTGTAAATTGTCTTAAATTGGCTTGTGAGCAAGTGTGGTTATAAAATTCCACACCTGAAGTGGGTTCACATCCGAACCTGCGAACCCGTAATATTAATTAATTAGAAAAAAAAAAAAAAAAAAAAGCCTGCTATTATTTTTTTTTAAATGTATTATGTCATGTTGTTTGAAGATAACTTCTATTCCGCATAGGTCATTTGCTTTGACATATTTTGTATTTTATTTGAATTTAAAAGAATTATGTTTTTTTTTTTATTTAATTTTACAATGTTAGATGATATAACACTGTTCTCTAATAGAAGTAGATGAACATTTTCTTTAATTCTAAAAAGTCAAAGATTTAAGTCTTATTCTTATTCTAAAATATAAAATGTAAGTAGTTTTATCTGAATTTAATTCTCCTCATCCACCCTTAAAAAAAAAAAAAACTTATGTTAGATGATATAACTTAATAATTAGATTGGAACATTAAGTTTAATTCTATTTTGCAGTCAATATTATTGATAGGATTTGCAAATGATATCATTCGTGGTTACTGGGTGATATTTGAGAAAAAATTAGATGAAAATTGATATTAAATATTTAAGTGAAAATTTTCGAGTCCATAAATGGAGTTCTGGTTTCATCCAAACCTAAACTCACAAAGTTTTGTGGCTATGGCTGTGCGTGCAAAATTTTTTTGTCATTGCGAATTTGATCCAACTTATCTGAACCTAACCCACCGCCATCCCTACTTGGATAGGAGGAAATTAATTTCTAATTTTGATGGGTTCATATAATTTGATTCCTATAATTTTTTGTGAAAATTAGAATTACAAAATAGGAATTGAATTCCTTTTATTTCTTAATGATTGTCAATTTGCAAACGTACCCTTAATTTTCTCTTGTCGACTAAAGAATCAAGTTTCATTTCCCAACTTTCCCAATCCCCTTTTGCAATGGAACTTGATTTCCTTTGACTTCATTTTTGGTTCGTAAACATGTTAATCATGTTTTAGATCTTATTATAATCAATTAGAAATAAAAAAATAAAGTAAAAATTTCGGATTATTGAATTATTTGTTAAAATATGATATTTGATGTCTACCGTGACATCATTTTTTATAGTAAAGTTGGGAGTTGTTGTAAATCCAAGAAGATGGTGTCTTAATTATATATGGTCATTTTCGTCCCCCATTTTTGCATAACTTTCCTGATTGTCTGATCTCATATTCTATTAAATTGCTGTTGGTGAGTGTTGATTCAAAGACAGATGGCAGGAAGAAAAAAGAGTAGGGTGTAAAGTAAGCAAACGACAACTCACAAGTCACAGGTCACAACCACGGACCTAACATCACTACGCGTATTCTCTGCCTCTGCCCTGTCTCTCTCTCTCACATTTCCACCACCACACGCTTCTCTCTTTCCATACACGTCTGTCACTGTCCCTTTTTTTTTTTTTTTCCCTTTCTAATTCTTCTTTTGTATCATTTCTTCTTCTGCCTATTTTTTACCCATCCATTTTCACCTTCAATAAAATATGCCGACTTTTTTTTTTTTTTTTTCATTTTTCTGGTTTAAAACTTAAAAGGTGGAAAAGTAAACCCAATTTTGCTGTTTAGTTGTTTGATGCATGCACTCATCATTTTGCCTCTTGTACCTTTGTGTAATGATACCAACTTTAATTCAATCAAAACATGTGAACGGATAAATCCAATTGTGTGAATGTGGACCAAGTTCTTGCTTATTTTTTGTTTTATCTTACTTCGATTAATAAATCATTTTCATACGCCGATTTTAAGTCATCATTGACATTGTAACCTTTATAAACACAAGAAATGCATGAGTGGTTTCATTATCACAACCTCACCTCCGCTTTAAACTCTCCTCCTCTCATTATTTTTTTCTTGATGAGCTACTAAAACCCACCTTAATTTTAAAGAGTATTTATTAATTTGTAGTTCTTTCAGTCCTATGGAATCGATCCAACCAAATTTCAAGTTAATAAGAACTCAATGTCATTTAATTAATATCGATTTTTTTAAAGGAATTAATATGGAATTAATCCTTCAATTTGATCATTTCAAACTAAGGGGATCTAAAACCATTATGCATATTAATGATTGAGCGGTGATGCCGTCCTCCCAATTTGCAAGTACATATTTCCTGACTGTCAATTTTTCTTTTTTTGGATGGTAAAACAACTTAATCATCAATTGAATGGATATTATATCTCTCAAAAAAAAAAAAAAAAAGAATGAATATTATAATTTGATACCATAAACAATCCGATAATGGAATAAGGGTAGATAAGTAATTTCAAGGCAAGTTGTACTTTTTGTGCCTGTATAAAATTGTGGTTAGCCTTATCAACTACCTCTTCCACCTGCACCGCCTAACACATTAATTTTATCGGAGTCGAGTTACAAAATCCATTAAATAAAAGCAGGGCAAAATTACAAACTTACCCAAGTTTAACAATTAAAGAATAATATTTAATTTTTTAGGTTAAGGACACAAACATCCCTTATCGTTAACCGAGAGTAGTTCCATAAATATAGAAAGACTAAACTATCCTTACAACATTAATTATGAAACAAAATAGTTACAAGTTAATTTTTAAAAAATAATTTAAAAAAATAATTGTTTTATTAATGGTAGAGGTTCATCTCCTAAAAGATATCATCAAACAATCTCTCCAACAGGAGGAGACTATTTCCTTGATAGAAAACCTCACCTCTTTTATAGAGAAGACTCAATTACCTTCACAGAGTATATTTTCTTCAAATCTTCTTAACGAATGAAATACCTTCCTTTTTTTCAGCAAAAAATACATCTCTTCCATAGAAGAGAGTTGATATACTCCAACAGTGGTATTGTCACTCCACCGACTATGGTGTTTTAAACATTTTTTAAAATTTCAATTAAGGGCAAATGCATAATTAATTAAATATATGAATATTTATTATTTGAGAATTTGGTAAAAATATGGTTATAAGAAGTGTTAGGGTTAATTTAAAAAAGAAAAAAGTGTTAGGGTTAATAATTAATTTTATTTTTTTTTAAAACAATTAATTTTCTATTTTAATTGATAGGCAAAGGGACCATTATACCATCCAATAGTTAGGCAAGCTGTTAGATTTGACTTTGGTCAACGAAAGGGTGTTTGTGTCTTTTAATATCAAAAGTCGGTACCGCTTTCTAATTATTAAATTCCGGGTAAGTTTTAGTTTCAACGGTTAAATCTAGCACCGGGGCACAGCAGCCCAAAAAATAAAAAATAAAAAATAAGAAGACGAAGAGAGACATCAGCAGGCCAGTACAGCTCCCACCATACCAAAACAAAACTCCCTTCCAAGACACTTCTCCAATCTCCAGACGTACAAATACACGAAGACGACGGAAGAGTTGGTTTGTTGTTGAGAGAAAGGAAAGGATGGCGAGTAGTGATATTGAAAGAGGAGGGAAGAGCAACAACAGAAGCAATTATAACACATTCAACAGTGGTTCATACTACGTTGAAACGGGTGACAAGCAATGGACATCTTGGTTGATCCCGATGTTCGTGGTGGCTAATGTTGCTGTTTTCATCGTGACCATGTATATCAACAACTGCCCCCGCAACAGTCGTGCTTGTGTTGCTAAGTTTCTTGGCAGGCTCTCTTTTGAGCCTCTCAATGAAAATCCTCTCTTTGGTCCTTCTTCTGATACGTAAGTTTAGGTTTTTATGTGTAGGTTCGTTGTATCCTATTAATATGTTACATCAATTTGACTTGTTGGCTTCATTCTTTGATTTGGTTTTGGATTAGAAAACTTGGGCAATTAAAGTCTTGGTTTATCTTTTAATTCTTGTGCCCTTTAATAAAGTCGTGATGTTTTGATTAAGCTCACTGTTTCGGTAATTATTGTTCTTCATCAGATATTTTGTAGACTAAGAAGGACCTTCCATTATTGTGTTTATTACTATGGTAGGTGTATGTGTGTGTGTTCAAGTAAGTGGTTTGATCAGAGATGAAACCTAATCAAGGTCGGTTGCGAATTTGAAACTTTTGGGTCGCAGAATATAAAATCATGTTATTTTTTATTATATTAAATATAAACCAAACTCCTCAAACCTTTATAGGAGTGAGATTTGAATTCTTTGAACTCAAGACCTTATGCTTATCCTTAACAGCTGAACTCAAGATCTTGAGGTAATTCTTGCCTGTTGCTGGGCGATGAAATTTCAATCCGGTGCAATTTGTGGAATTTGTATTGATTTTAGTTATAGATAGCTGTTTCCTAAATGTATCAAGAGCATAAATGCTGCGACAACTTTTTGTTAGTTATCTTGAAATTATATATTCTTCAGAGCTTTGTTAGTTATAGGTCTTAGGTTATTTCTCCATTCATGGTTACCTCACGAGATTGGTGATAGATCACTAAATACATTTTAGTTATGTGGGTACACCATGTGCGAAAGATTTATAGTTTTATGTTATTGCTCTTCAGGGTTTGGCTTTAATATCTATCTAGCTTCTTTCATTTGTGATTATTTTTTTTCTTTTCCTGTTTTTTTATGCGAGTCATGATATTGTACGACTTATTTTTTTATGTGAGTCATGATATTGTACAACTGAAGAATTCCTTCACGCTTATTAGTGGGAACAGTGATGCAATTTGTACTGGAGGAAAGTGTTGAGAGTACCTCATGACCATGACTTGGTTCTTTCAAAATTGTATTACTGACAAAGTAAGAGTAATCATGAACAAGGCCACTTTTAAAGCCCATTGCTATATCATGAACAAGGGTTCTTTCAAATTCTAATTTTAGTTAGGGTAGTTAACTTAAATGTGGATGTATTTGATAAGAAACAAAGTCCATTGAAGCCTATGGAAACTTGGTTTTGGTCATCTAATTGCTATATCTTTTGTAATAGTTTGATTTCTTCATTGAATGGAGTGGCTTGATTGTGGAAGTTTAATCACACTTTTCATCATTTCCACTCCCTTCTCTCTGTGTGGTGCTGCTTTGGAACCAAGTTATTTATTTTCAGCCAAATCCTTAACAGTTAACAGGTGCTGTAGTTCTAATTACTTTATAATTTAATTTTACTCCTTGTGCAGATTGGAAAAATTGGGAGCCCTGGAGTGGACAAAGGTAGTGCATGGACATCAAGGATGGAGACTTATCACCTGTATATGGTTGCATGCTGGTGTTATTCATTTGCTTGCAAACATGTTGAGCCTCGTCTTTATCGGGATTCGTCTTGAACAACAGTTTGGATTTGGTATAGCATTCTTTTTAATAAATTAGATTCTAAGTTTAGCTGTGTTACCAGCATAAGTGATAAATGTGATAAAGAGAATGGCTGCTGTGTATTAAATTCTAACTCTGGGATTATTGTGGCAGTGCGTGTTGGTTTCCTATACTTGTTGTCAGGATTTGGTGGAAGCATACTATCTTCTCTTTTTATCCAGCACAATATCTCTGTTGGTGCTTCTGGTGCTTTGTTTGGACTTCTTGGGGCAATGTTATCTGAGCTTCTTACTAACTGGACAATTTATACTAATAAGGTATGCTCCTAAACCCTTGATTATATTTAGTCGAAAATAAGTTTTGTGTGTTTCCATCTGCAAGCAAGTGTGGAAAGGAATTTTGATAATTAAACTGCGGACCTCTCACACCTAAAGTGAGAACCATTAAACCAAATGCCCCTATTAAGTGGTGAAAATGAAATGTTGGCGAGCACAAAGCATTTTTTGTCTTCCTCATGAGTCATGAACACCGGCATAGGGGTGTCCAACTCAATCCAGTGCAGTACTATAGAGGCCTGGTCTAGTCCGATCCCTTGATTGTCAGACCTGAATTCTGACTGAGCCTTTACAATTTACTGTTTGGATCTGGTTGATTTGGTCAAAACAATGAATCAAAAAGAAAAAAGATTAAAAGAAATTGCAGACCACTATGAACATAAGTTTGGACTGGTTCCTGTAATTCAATCTGATCGTAGGTGGAGACAGCCGAGCCGCATTGGGCCCTTTAGATGTGACTCTCAGTCTGATGTGTTTCGAACCAGTTCAAAATCCAAAAAATCCACGTCTGTTTGGACCAGACTGAACTGAACATTGCCTCTTATGTTTTTCTGGAGTTCAGAGCTCCTTTATGACAAATGTGAGGCATTGGATTAGGCACTTGATATGTATTTTTGAGGTAAAAGACAATCGAAGAAAATTACTAAATTGGAGAAACATTACTTTGGCAATTTGCATGGATTTGATGCACCGGGTATTGTAACCTAGTGCTACAGATCTCTGAGTGAAGAACGGAATTAAAAGTTACGAAATTTGTGTGACTTAACTTTTCTTGCTTTCCTTTTCTTGTAGGCTGCAGCTCTATTGACTCTTGTGGTCATTATTGTCATCAACTTAGCTGTAGGAATCCTTCCTCATGTTGATAACTTTGCACATATTGGAGGTTTCTTAACCGGCTTTCTACTTGGATTTATCTTGCTACTTCGTCCCCAATTTGGGTGGTCAGAGCGCCAGCATCTTCCTTCCCATGCACGTGTGAAATCTAAGCACAAGGCTTACCAATATGTGTTATTGCTGGCTGCCATGGTTTTACTTATTGTTGGGTAAGTTCACCACATTAAATTGCAGTTTACTTCTGCATCGCATGGGAATGGAAATTCTATTTGCAAAGCTTCTGCCATCTATCATCTTTGTATTGCATTATTGCTGCTCTGGAGTAGAGTTTGTCTTTTAATGATTCTTAAAATTATAAATTACTTCTTTAATGTTAGGAAAATTCAATCAAAGACGCTAGTCTATTACTTGATAATAAATTAAAGGATCCTGCACTTGATAATATAGTATATTTAAAATCCATCATCTTTATATCCCTAGGGTTGGAATCATGGCATTAAGAAATGCAGAGATGTCAAAGTCGGGCATATTAAAGCACCCTGCAGATCATCATGTGTGATTCAAAAATGCTCTTTAGAGCTCAAGATAGTAAATTAATTTTACAGTATATTTAATCATTGGCATCCTCTGAATGCATTTAACTGACCATCGTGGAGCCTAGTTCTTATAGATTAGTGTTCAAATTATGTTTGCTTTTTGTAATGTGGTGTTGGTTCAATGGTGGTATTGATGAACATATACAAACCAGTCATTAAGAAAAGCCAACGTACATTATTCCTTTGCTAACATACATTATTCCTTTCAACTACTGCAGGTTCACAGTAGGATTGGTGATGCTATTTAGAGGAGAGAACGGAAATCAACACTGCAGCTGGTGCCATTACCTAAGCTGTGTACCCACGGAAAAATGGAAGTGTGGGAACTGATGACTGTCACTTGGATCTTGATCACTCGGATGCTTTGTATATCTTGTTAATGGTTTCTTTGTTCTTTCCCACCTCTTCCCTAATTATATTCATTTGTTTATTTCTTTGGAATGCTTTGACTTGTGTACATTACGTGCATAGTTTGTGATTCTGAGACCTCTCTGGCCACAAAGTTTTATTATATCGAGATCAACTGTATGTCTTGACACTGTTGCATGCTATGATACAAAATTTAAGGCTCGCTTTTGCTTTTGCTTGTTTAGAGAAGGGACAAATGCCTTCACATGTCAAAATCTTCATATACTTGCCATCAGTTTTTGAGAAATGCCAAAATACTTGCCATAAGATACTAGCCATAAGTTACTAGCAATAAATATTCGATTAAACTAAACAAGAAACGATATTCACCCCGGCATTCCTAATGGTTTGCTAAGTTACGTGGACTAGATATCGGACAGTCGTTCTATGTATCAAGACAGTCCATGACTAACCCTACATAGAAAATACAACAAACATGTCTGTAAAACTACAATAGTTAGACGGATTAAATGTTACATACAATTAGAACATCACCCTTGGAAACACATTTAGTTTAGTATCTGTGGCCAACAGGCATCCCCAGCCTGTCCAAGCGACCTGATCCTGGATAGGCTTTGTTGGTGAAGTTTGCTTGTAAAGATGAAAACCTCTGGGCGCTTGTTTTCGATTCACCAAACCCATGAACGGAATACCTCTTTGTTGAACTTGATCTCTCGTATTGTGGCCTTTGTTTTGGAGCACTAAGAGACCTCACCTTAGCTCTTGAAGATTCAGTGTACGCCATGTAGTTTGGGTGGTAACCACTCAGGCAGCTGTGTGAGCCATAGCTCTTGGTGGGAGTGAAGGGGCTTCTCCGAGAACTACCACCCCTCGACGAGGCAGAAAAGAATTGTGGGCTGTTTTCAGCAGTGCAAAAAGAGCCTTCTTCAACCTCATGAGAGAACTTCAATGGGGTTAACGATTGAATTTCATATGAAGATGGACTTGCTGAGGTCTGGTGAGTTGTTGAGTCTTTGTAGGTGGTAAAACTATGGCTATATTGATCTGAAGACACAACAACATGGGAAGAGTGAAAAAGATTTCTGCCTTTGGCTGTAAACTGGGGTTTCCCATTATCAATTTCAACGATTTTGTCACTTTTCTCATCATCCATAGCACCAATCTTCATTGAAGATTGATGTTGCTCCTTTGAACGATCATCTATCTGACGTCTAGACGATCTCAAATCCATGTTAACTTTCTCATGATCGCCAATGATCCTGCTGTTCAAGTTTGATCCATTTCTCTGCGGTAGTTGTCATGTATTCATTATTAGACACATTAAAATTGGAATGTACTCCAGGCAAAAAAGAAAGGGAAAAGAGAGGTACAAGAAATCCACCTTGTGCACTGATGACACTTCATAATTTGCATTCCTTGATCGAATAGCATGTTCAAACTTTTCAGGAGTTGGTGGACCCTGCAAATTGATTAGACCAATGATCACAAATCACATCTACATAATTGATGCAAATTATGCCCTCAGCTAAGCCATCATTAACTCACAATTCAAAAAGATTTCGGTAGAAATTTGAGGAGAATAGTGAAATAGGTTCAGAGATTGCACTACTATGGGTATTTTACGTAAACCTTAACATTCTAAATCGCTAAATTACTCCTCCAGGAATACCTAAAATCTTCCCTGCATCTCTCCACTTTCACATGCATTCCTATTTCCATGAGCTTAAATTAGTCTTATTTACTGAAATATAAATTTGATGTCCGGAATGAAATAATCTATATACCTAAGGTGTACAAGGGTCGAATTTTAACATTCATTGTCCTTGCCCTGACAACTATAACTTGTAAATTAAAAGTCATGATAATAGTTTCTTTCCAAATAGTGTTGCACATTTTAACTTTAGGGGAATTTTTTCTTCAACTTTTCTTCCCAACCACTAAAAGAAGATTTATATAAAATAATGTTTAATATTGTTTTTGGTAAATTACACAAACTTACTGCAAAGACATAATATTTAATAAATGTCTTTATTACATGAACGCCCTTTTCTGTTAGTGGTCAATCATTAGATTTTATGGTATATTTTAAGGTTTAAGAATAAAACAATCATTTTGCTTATCAAATAAAATTGAAATTGCCATATTATTACAATTACATATCAACCTAAAGAATCTGAAGTCTTTCACATTTGTATAACCAAACTACATGAAAAATATAAATTTTGAAATAGCTGATCCAAAACCAGTCGGAAATTTGTTTGGACTGAATTTGAACCTATTGGAAAATCCAAAAATTCCAAAAGAAATCAGATTCAGATCATTTGAGTCTAATGCAATTGTCGTCTCTAGAATTGGGGATTTTTTTTTTTTTGAAAATATGGATATTTTGATAATCACCTAATTGTATAATTTTTTTTTAAATGACCTAATAGTATAAAGTTAATTTTGAAAGTTTGTGTCATTTTATTGATTTAAGACTTTCTTCCTTTTCAGGGAAAAAGTCAATAAATTTGACTTTTCAAATAAATTATTTATTTTTCTTAATTCTTGTTTGTCAAGGACTTTTTTCTAAATTCAAGACTTAGGTGAGAAAAACGAACAATTTAAACCTGCTTAATTGAAGTGTAAAGTGAAATTCAGACTTTAAGTGGTCCAAAACCAACAAGCTTTAAGAAAGAAAAAGGAAAAACAAAAGCAAAAAGTAGCCTGCAGTCCGTTAAAGCACGAGCATAGGCACTTACCGGTTACTCAAAAATAAAGTAGTAGCAAAATTCAAACACTGGAGGGAAAACCAAGTCTTGCTTACCGGGTGATGGCAATGTGAAGACTTGCTACTTGATTGCGAAGATTCGGATAATTGAGCGCGTCCTGCACGAGCACGTGCTTGGGCTCGCAGCAATGCTTGCATTCGCCGAAGCCACTCAGTAGTTCTCTTTCTCTCAATGTGACCTCTGACTAGTGCCTGAAGCCTTACCAATCCTCTTAATGCACGCAATGCTCTCCTTGCCTTCATCAAAACCATACACAGAAAAAATAATAATAATAATAAATAACAGTTACTACTAACAAGCCCAATCCCAAGTCACCAACCAATTAATAAGCAGACACAATAATATAGCATTGCCTTAATAACTACATTAATAAATACAAATCTCAAAATTAAACAACTTCACTCATTGCAACACAAACAGACTTAAAAAAGCCGACTAACAATCTGATATTCTAATAAAGATCATGCATTGGATGATCATAATTACAAGGTACCATAGGACCACACTGTTTCACATATACTTTCATTTATTAAACAACTAAAAATGAAACAAAATTTTTAAACAAGGTGCCAAGTCAAACCAATCTAAACTAGAATAAAATGTTTTAAAGGTATGGCGCCAAGTGTACACATATACATGTACATATACATATACATATATATACCAACCTAGTTCCTCACAAACGAAAAATCTGACACTACACATCAAACAGACAAGCACATGACCTATAATAGTATATAATAATTCTACATTGAAGTGCTCCAACCAACCCAACTTTTGTCATCCCAAAAAGTCTTACAAATGCACTTAAGGAAACACACAACTCTAACAACAAACTTTCTGCTTTATTGGACCCACCATTTACTAGCGCCACTCTTTAATCTTGGTGATGCCCAAAACGCAGAGAACGTGTTTAGACTTGGACTGTGTCTAAGTCTTCTTCTATTACTCACCTCAAATTGTGTGTACATGCAAAGACTTTAAAACGTTAACAATTAATGTTTATATACTTGAGTAGATTATACTGTATTCATTATTCAATGCAAGGAGCTTGACTTTATTGTTTACTCCGATTGGAAATGACCTAAATAGCCCTTGTGACAAGAGAGGGAAAAGATGGAATGCAAGTTCTCGCGTTGTCACAGGGAAGGGGTTTTGTCGTTGGTGAGAGTTTTGAGAAAAACGACACAGCAGATACAACTACTCATCAGACACAGACGAGATGGGAATCTGGGTTTACTAAAACGACACCGGTTCGGCATGTGAAAAAATTTTACATTGCGAAGGAGTGGTGAGGGACGTCTTTTGGCGGATTCATATAAAGACATCCATCGCACATGACGTAGTCTGACTCTCACTCTCGCCCAATGCAGACGCTATTGGATAACCACGTCAACGATTTTTCTTTATATGGTAGAAACTTCAAACTGAGAAGGATTAGAAGCCCAAATATATGGCCAGAACTGACACGTGTTAATTATTAACCAGATCAACCGGTAATTGAATCTCTTATCGCTGAAATCAGTGGCTAAATTTTTTGTTTTTTTATAGTAATGGAGAAGAAGAAAGTACCAAGTAACCACGAAAAGCCGACTGTATTTTGATCGCCGCCACGTCATCCAGCGAGACGGTCCCACCATAGCTGGCGACATAGGCGGCGGGGGCGGGGTAGTGACGGCACCTTCCGCTGCTACTAGTGAGCCTGACAACAGCGGCTGCCGCCTGAGCCGCTGCGACAGCGGCCTCAGCGACCGCCGCTGTGGCGGCAGCGACGGCGATCGCGTGCTTGTCGTCGTTGGAGGTGGATGAGGGTACTTCATCAAGTTTGGGTGGAGTGTGCTGGGCGTAAAAGGAGTGGGGTTTGGTGGTAGAGTTCTGGGAATCGCTCTCGCGATAGGATTTGACGAAGGTCCAACGACGCTTGTCTTTGGAGCGGGAGCGGGTCGACGGAGGGTGAGAGGAGTCCGACTTCTTGAGGCCGAGAATATTGCGGAACCACCTGGAGGCTCTTCCCATAGTAAAGGTCGGGTGGTGTGGTCTGGGTTTTGGATTCGGAATTACATTACATTTTCATGTGTGTGTGAGAGAGAGAGAGAGAGAGAGAGAGAGAGAGGTCGTGTTTAGTGTGAAAGAGAGTGGAATTGAGACTTGAGAGTGTGTAGTTAGATACGGAGATTAAAAATGAAAATTACACAAATTGTGGACGCCACGCGCCTCTATGACGCGCTTGCCAATTTTGGGTATTGGAATCTCAAGGTCGCTAAACCAATCTCATCTTGTAGTTAATAACTCTGACTTCATTATTTATGTTACATATTTTTTGGAAAGTATGCTAAATAATTAAGGTATAGGTATAAATACATTACAAACTTCATTATTTACATTATATATTTTTTGGAATGTATGCTAAATAATTCAGCTATTACATTTATTTCATTAAGTTATTATAGGCTTGCTAAATCAATGTGCAACAACTATTCAAAAAATCATGCAAGTGATAGCGTAACATAGTTATGACACTTCACATCTTAGTATAAATAGTTGAATACCTTCTTTTAACCTTTTAAGATCAAAAAATCAAGTCTCACCTATATTTTTTAAGAATACAAAGTGTGGGTGTGAAACTCCACTTAGTAGACAGGTCAGATCGTATTCTTATTAAATCAAGTATCTCGGTATTATGAAAATAATTATTCATACCAAATTGTGCTATTAATAATCTAAATGTCAATGTTAATAAAAAATCAATTTCCAAGATTATGGTTTGTAAAAACTCTAACAATGTAAAGGATTTTGATCTTCAATTAAAATGACCTAGTGAGATCATTCCTAAAGATTTATTTGCATAATATGAGAAAAAAATTATCCACATAAAGCTTATAAAATGTGTTTTGTAGAAGTTGAACCCAACCATCATCATGAATAGGGAGATACACAACTAATCATGCTAAGAGGTAATGTACAAACTCATTTATTGTTTGATGATTTGATGTATATTAATTTAATTTTGTAACTTCAAAATATGATAAGATGAATTATTAACAAATAATAATTAGATTTTATTCAAAACCTAAACTAAAACCTTGGTACGAGGGCGTGGGAAACTTACTACAAAACCACTTTAATTTTTATAATTTAAAATACAATAAAGAATAAACGTTTGTAACGATAACATTATTTATGTAAATGTTAAAAGTAATTAACTTGCAAACAAATAAAAATTAAAAAATTAATAATTCAATCATTGACCAATGTAGTTTGGTGATAGAATTTATTCAATATGATAATGATTCATATTTGAGTTATCACCATTGTAAATAGTGCATAAAATAAATAAATAATGTAAAAACCTTTACAACAGCCATGTTTAAAAAAATCTAAATAATAAAATTTATAATAATATTTAATTATTTAAATTATTTATTTTAATTTATGCTTACAAAATATTGTGTACGCGTGTGATAATAATTCTAATTTAATATAATATATTAATTATAATTTATATACTATGTTATTTAAATAAATATTATAGGCAAAGCTTTTATAGCAAGTTACCATTACCAACTTAGCGAGACAGTTGCCTAGATACCTAAGCTTTCTGCCCCTGCACTCTATGGTGTAGGTTCTACACCCGTGAACCACCCTTTCTTATTGATAATATATGGGTTTCTCTCTCATCTTGTGTGAATCATCTCCTTATCTATATGTGGGTTGTTTCCTTTCACATGAGAGTTGTTTTTGAATCACATTGCTTTTCGAATTACACCCTAGAATTAAATCATGTTTAATCTCGATTGATCTCTAATTTTATACTAGTCATTAAAAAAAAAAAAAAAAAATTCCATTACCAACTGATAATTATCATTTAGTTTGGCCTCCTTTGGACGACTGTAAAATGAAAGCTGAATTGTCAATCCAGGTAGCCGTAAAGACAAAGGAAGTTTCAGGGGCTGCTATAATGAGAGAACCAGGCGAGTTTACCTAATTGCCCTCATCGATTCACGAATGCACGTTGTACCCTTTTTGGTCCAATCATGAAGCAACAAGTGGGACACCACATTTAGTGATCAGATGATGGAAGATAAATCTTGGCGACAACGATGGCTCCTGATCCCAGCAATTTCTTAACGATACGGAAGATGATGGTTGTTATTTAGGTAGAGTTTTATTTTAATCCTTATATTTTTTTAAAAAAAAATTTTTAAATATATATTTAATATTCATAGTCTCTATCCTTTAAAAAACTTATCAAATTAGTCAATCTTATGTTATATTTGATTGACAACGTCTAAAAAAAAAGGTAAAGGATTGTTTTATCTTAATTTTATATACACTTTTAATTATTATTTTTACTTATTTTTTTTATTTTTTATGTAACATATCTTTATATCACTAATTAGTGTTATACGACAAAATTACTTCTACATATGTAATGTTTGATTATTTATTGACTAAATATTATGACTAATTTGATGAGTTTTTAAAATATAAGATACTATAAATGTTATAGACGAATCTACATTTAAAAATGTAAAGTTTTCTAAAAATATAGAGATAAAAAAAAGTTCTCTATTTAATTTACGAGTTCGCACAGTAAACAACATTAATACGTAACTATTCTTTATTTTAATTCATAATTATTTATTATTATTAATAAAATTACAAAAACCCCTAATAGCTAACCCTTTACACCAAAAAAAAGAACCCTCATACATTTTTTAATTAAAATTATAGGAATTTTGCACACATAATTAAGTGTAAGTTTGGTACATAGAACCTTTTAGAATACGTTGTATCTCCCAATTCTTCAAAATGTTGGGGGTTAACTCTTACCAAATACATATTATAGTTTATCAAACACATATTATAATTTATATAGATTATTTTTTGATCATATAAGTAATATTTAATCTCAACATATTTTTGACCCATTCAATGTTGACTTTTAAAGAAAAAAATGTGCTTTTGGTAAATTTTTCTATTGGCCTGGAAAGCCTATTTAATATCAAAAGTTCAATTTATTTTATTTTATTTTACATAATTTGATTGTCGTTAGTTATAATAGCACATTTAGATAAAAAAGTAGTTTTTATTTTATTTTATTTTATTTTATGTCGAATGATTTGCCATTGTAATACAATTTTTAAACTATTTTAAAAAGTTGTTTTAATTTAATAGAAGCTTAAGGTCTGAAATTTAAAAAAAAAAAAAAGTGATGTTAAAATTCCCCTTATAATATTTTATTAATTACATTACATTCTTTCAAAATAAAAACCTTAATAAATCTATCCAACATTAATTATTCTATGTTATTTTTAACAAATTAACTATATATCTAAAAACTCTTTTCATAACTATTCTTTAAAAAAAAAAAATCGTAATTAAATTACCAAACCATCAATAATTTATTTTCAAAAGCTCTAACAGTAAAAATTCGAATCCTAAAAATCTAAAACTAAAAGTTTTACTAATTTGAGAAGCTCTCCCAAGTCCCAAAGGGATCCAATCAGAGGGCTTTGGTATATAACAAATAATGTTTTTATCTCCTAGCTCAGGTGTGCACCCCGTCCACACCATTGATAAGATTTCAAGTCCAATAATGCTTATTTTACAACTAAAAATAAGGAGTAAATATTTTAAAGTAGAGATAACTGAGTAAATATCTTATTGTATATGTATGTGAAATATAAATCTTAACCGTGCAGGGTTGATGATCCGTTCTGCATCAATTCTTTTATTTATTTATTTTTTTAAAAAGTAGAGTTTTAATGTGAATTTTCACTAGAGATAATTAGTTTTAAAAATATATCAAACTTGAGAAGAGTTTCTGCAAAGCACTCTTATCATGTAGATGGTTGCTGGCCGTGTTAGTTTGAAAGTGCCAACGGCCCCATGCCAAGAGGCACGATCGCATACTAGGTAAATACAATCCGTCCACCAACTCTGTGATGGACAGATTCCTCACTTTAACGTGGATTGATTCATTTTATATGGGAGTAATTTTTTGGATCTCATTATTAATATTTTTATCTTGATTGAGTCCGATAGTCCTCGGACCAATCTCAATCTTCTTAAAAAAAAAATCACTCTATTGATGGGTGGTGGATAGGTCACGGGTTTACTTTTTCTTGAAAAGATGCAGAGCGGAGGAGAAGACTAAACGCGGAAAAAGATGGAAACCAGTAAAGCTATCTTCTGTTATCGTATCTAGTGTCCATCAGAAATCTTACATATTCAGAAACCGGCCAATAACACTCCTAATCTCCCGTTTATTCATTTATGGATTATCTTAATCTCTCATTAGGATACAGAGTATGCACAGGTGACACGGTCAACTATCTCCACATTTCAAGTATAAAATTGGTAGCCCATTGAGAGAGACTACAAAAACATGCACGTCACCGACATGACATGCACCCCTTGTTTTGGTTTGCCTCTTTTCGCCTGTGCGTTTCTGTCATAAAAACGCCAGGCTGGACGGAGAGACTGATGTTTTAGCTACCCACTGTGATTATGAAACGTGGCCATGTGAAAATGTGATGGCCTTTTTGGTCGGTTGAATGAGTCAATGTTAGTCTAGATGGTTGTACGTTCTAATTTTTAATCAATCAGCTCACGGGTGTGGCAATGAACAAATTTAAGAGTCAAAATACTTTGCATGTTGTCGATGGCAGGTCAAATTTATCTGCAAATTGTCGATTGTGAGTCAAATAGTTGTTCAACGTGCGTGATAATAATATCATACACGAACTGACAATATATCGTTGACCAAAGTCAATATTCTATAGTGTGCGATTTGCACGCGTCGACTGTGGATGGATAATAGTATCATTGTCAGTGACAAGTGACTTTATTTTGCGATGGAGATATAGTACCTGAAACACGTATAGTTCTGCATTAATTGGTGCACTCCAATTGATATTCTGTCATCGAAAACAGGCTGCAAGGCGGATCTTTTAATGAGATTGCTGCTGTCCTGGCCGTCCACCGACCGGTGAAAAAGCAACACATGACCTTCGTCAGAGATATTCCCCCCTTAGATTTTCTTGGTTCCATATACGATAAGGATTTAAATGTCACACTTCTTCTAAAATAGGAAGTGAATACTTTATATGAGTTAAATCTCCGTCCCTTTACTATAAACAAATAAAAATATAAAAACTAATAAAAAATGTATGGTATTCATGGACATTTGAAACAAATATATCGACCTACTCTCTTTTATGTGGAGAGAATCTACCATACGCGGAATGCATGATGATTTGTTTGATCTTCTACTATGATTCTGTTATGTGATAAAAAGTGTCACCTGATGAAGTCAGAGCAAGTGAAGCACCATTACTCACAAGACGAAATTAAAGTGGGAGATGTACCGCAAATCTTGATTCATTCAATTTTTTTTTCCTTGTTATAAACTTATGATATGACATGCATTTTCATACATGAGAAGTTCATTTTTATTTCTAAAGTAATAAATCATAAGTGAAATGTAGCATAGTTTTATTTATACATATTAATATAAAATAAAGTTTCATTAAACCTATTATATATGTATCAGTTTAAGCTATGTGAGGAATGGAACAAAAGAAGCCCACCTTAACGTGATTTATTCTTTTCCTTGATTAAGTTATTGCTTAGCCTAAAATGATTCAGTGCATCTGTGCATGTGCTATTTATTAAAAAATGTCAAATTAAAAATCTAACATATCAAAAAAAGACATATATAAAGAAATATTAGAATAAATTGATTGTCAAATGTAATTCATAAAGTTGGATTCTTAAATTTGGAAAAAAATAAAAAAGAGAGAGAGAAAATAATGTTACGAATCACTATAAAAACAGAAAACATGAATGATATTAGGTGTATTCAACTTAGGAGTTTGTTAGAATCTAAAGAATTTTAAAAATTCAGGTGTATTTAATTTAGATTTTTTTAAATTTCATTAAAATTTAAGTGTATTCAATCTAGATTTGTAAGGATTTCAATGAAATTTTGGTGTATTTAATTAAGTCTTTTATAAAATCCAAATAAGTCTAGGTGTATTAAAAAAATCAATGATTTTGTAGGAATTATATTTTAATGGATTTTTTGAACTTAGATATAAATGAAAAAACTCATATGAAATCTTGCCCTACCCTCAAGGATTTCATAGATTTCATACCTTTAATTTTTTTTTCTCTTGGATTTTTTTTCAGTGATTAAATAACCAAAACCTACAAAATTTTCAACAATCAACAAGTCTTTTTGTCTCTAATAGAACCCACAAATCTATAAAAACTCAATCTTTTGATCGGCGACAATTACAATTTCACGTTAATCTATACAAAACCTAGTAGCTAAGATTCGTAAAGGAAACTCAAATTTCTCTATTTATTGATATTTTACGAGTTGATGCAATTGAAGATTGACCCACCTCTTGAATTTATCTAGATTTATTCTGGTTTGATTTATTACGACCGTGGTTTCACAAATGAAAACTTCATAATGCAGAATAACAATTACAAAGAATGGATCAATGTTGCATAGGTATAAATGAAAAATGAATAGAAACTAAGCGATGACAACTAAGGTTCCTATGCAATAATAACACGTAAGAAAGACAACAAATTCACCCTGAATAATGTTATTAATATTTTTAAGTTTTTGATAATTACTTCCACCTATTTTATTGATACATTACACTTGCAATTTACAAGCTGTTGGTTCTGTTAAAACATTGGCTCTAAAAGCTTGCTAATTTGGAAACGTGAAACTATCAATCTTCTATATATGTACATACAAGTATACATACATACAATAAGAGGTTTTGCTGGTGCTACAAATTTGCATTGATTTTTAAACTTGTTTTTTTTCAACTTTATTAAACGTGACACACTCTTCAAAAAGATATAAATATCATATGATATGATCTTAAGTTGATATATATATATTAGCAATCTTTTTTTAATTCAACAAATAATTATATGTGGAAAAACAAATATCATTTTATAATATCAAAATTTTCATTAATGTGATTTATAAAAATAAAATAATCATATAAACTTAGTCATAATTTATATAATTTGGTGGAGAAAGTATTGGGCCAAGTACAACATACTACTCATCATATGATTTTTTTTTTTTTTAAAGATAAAATTATTAACAATTCCATTTAAATATATTCAATTTCATTTAAATCTATGTAAAAAATCCAACAAACTCTAAATAGAATTCTAATAAAATTTGATGTAATCCATTAAATAATCCAACAAACTTTTAAATAGAATTCTAACAAAATCTAATAAATCTATAAAATATATCAAAATCTATCATTAAAAAAAACTTCAACAAATTCAAATAAAATCTAGATTGAATACACCCTCTTAAAGAAGGTTTGATAAAGATAGTCTAAAATTCACATCACTTTTAATTATATCAAATAATTGGTGTGAATTTTTAATTTTTCTCACCTAAATTTGATTGAGAGAACTAAAAAAGAGGCCCTTATCTAGTTATCTCTTCTTTAAAATACTTTAATCACCTCAAACAAATTTAACTTCGAAGAGACGCAAAACAACAGTCGACATATTAAATTTAGAAAAAAACAGAACAATATGACAATGATATAGGACACAAACTGGCCAACTGGCCACGACTTGCCCATAACCTAGCCACAAGCCAAGTCTTGGTCTGGGCCGGCGGCTATAATTAACGCTAAACACGGGATTCCGTAATATCTCTAGTCTCCTCCAATATTCGATCAACCAAACAGAATCCACGTTTACTTTCAAACCCAAAGTTTGACGAAGGTACGTGATTGGTTATCGTTTGATTCGACACATGGCTCATAATGATGATGTATCTTGCAACCCAAAACCTATATACGGATTTGCTCTAACATGAACAGAGATTTTCAACCCCTGTTTGTGGGATTCATGTAACCATTTGGCCCTAACTATAAAGAATAAAAGCAGTCCAATAACCTTTTAATTTGAATGCAATTCATGTTATTTCAAAATAAACGAATTTGGATATTATATTTTTGGGTCTTTTGGATGTTAATCCATATTTTCACAAATCTAACCGATTTAAAGGGTATTACTGTTATATTATTTCTTTCACTTAATATATCTAAACTGCTTTTATTAAGTTGTTTTGCTTATCTTTTTAGTACGAGTAAAGATTCTCTATCATTTTTTTTTTTTAAATCTTTTGATATGACACCTCAATATTTAAAAAAATGAATGATCAAGATTGATAGATTTTTTTCTCTCATATATCACTCAAACTTAAATTGCTCTCATAAAAATATTAGTATCATGTTAATATTGACAGAAAATTCTTATCCCATAATCAAACACTTGAAGAATATTAAAAAAAAAAAACTATTGAAAAAAAGAGTAATTCTAATTTTTTATTTAAATCCAAATCATTGAATTACATTTAAAATATTTTCTTCTAAATTTATTTTGTAAATATAAAAAATTTTTAATTTTATCCAAATATTATATTACACAATTTTTTTTTTAAATTGCAACCTAATAGTTATAATAAACAAAAACTACTTGCTCCATGCATTTTTTTTTTTTTTTGAAGTACTCCAGGCATGTCTTTATTATAGAATATAAATATAAAGCTGCAGCCCGTTCTAGACTCATTGCCAAGCTGAATAAACAAAATTTTGTCACTACACGATATTGAGCGATGGAACTTGCAATAAGTCATTGATATTTCAACACCATTATTCAACTTCCATCTTATTTTTGAAACAATATATGATTATTTCTAAATCATTTTCTTATTATGTGTTGACTATTAACCGATTGAATTCAAAATGATGCACCACGTTTTAATGATTTAAACAAACCAGTCTGCTATCTAGAAATTTATTAATAATGCTATCCTCCACGTTTTAATGATTGTAGACCAATTTGTTGCCGTGCAGGAAAGTATTAATTTTTAGATTGTAAAGCACCAAAGTCAAGTATGCTTTGAAAATAAATGTATAGTTAATATAATAAATTAATTAAATGAAGAATTTAATATCACTTAAAAGATATTGTCTATAATGGGATACATATAAATATAGAGTAATTCTAGGATTTTCAAATTTTTTACTTAAATTCATATCTCATTTAAACGTGAATTTGGATAAAAAAATTTAAAAAGTTTAACATTACTCTTTAAATTTAATGTACTTTTCTTCCTTTACCATGCAGTGTAATATGCTTTATATCAAAGCGATGTTTTGATTTCATCATTAGTTGCAAGCAAGTATCCTTAACTGGGTTAGATCTATGATAAGATAATGCAAGTTTAAAACCTCAATGGTAAATTGATCATTTTATATAAGGAAAAAAAAAATGAAAAATAGTTATACTCACTCACCATTGGGCACACCATACAAAATTTAAAAGCAATTTAAATAATTAATAATATTAATGTTTATTTTTTTTTTCATTTGTTGAATTTATAATTTCATTTTTAAAGTTATTATCTTATTTTTTAATTATTGATTTTTATATTAACATGTAAGATAAAGGCATTTGTGTCATTTTATTCTAATTGAATGATTAAACTGCTAAGTTTTTAATCAACGATTGGATATTTACCTACAGTTAATAATACACTCACATCATTGATGTAATAGTGCAATATATCAAGGTACTTTAGTGTAATTTTTTCTATACTTTATGGTGAAACAAAAGTCATTGATTATACAAATATGATGTTTGGTTAAAAATTAGTCCATTTCTTAGGTAAAATCACCTGTTGTTATTCTCTCAAAAAACGTAACTACATTAATAATGGAACATTTTGGAATTTGACATATTGGTATATTTGGCCACATTGACCTCCCTTAGTTAAATGGTGGTCTTAACGTGATTACTGGTTAACGCTGATTACCTTTACCTTTGGTAACGGTCTATAGATTTCTCTAGATTTTTTTGTTATCTTCATTTGATAACCAAAATTTTTCTAGTTTTGTAACTGTCGCTAGATTTTTCCATACTTTTGTCGTGTCTTGGCTCACTAGTTTTCTTTAAATTTTTATATTACCTTGGTATAGCTAATCAATAGATTTTCAAGATTTTTTACGTTATCTTAGTTTGTTAACTAGTAGTTTTAAGTTTTGTAATTGGCCAATAAATTTTTCTAGATTTCTGCATTATCTTAAACCAATTGTTTTCGTTAAATTTAAACATTACTATATTTTATAACCAATCAATAATTTTTTTTTTTAGATTTTTGTGTTATTTTCGTTTGATAATAGTTTTCTGTTTTATAATTGGTCCATAGATTTTTGTGTTATCTTAGGTCAATAGATTTCATTCAACTTACGCATTACCTTGGTTTAATAGTCGACCGATAGATTTTTTTAGATTTTTGTGTAATTTTCGTTGAATAGCCCAATTTTTCTATAAATTGCATCTTGTTCTTTGATCCGAAACTACCAAACCCACAGTTCATAGCATGTTAGAGCATTATGTCTCAAAATTTAGGCCGAGATTCAATGAACAAAGATGCTTGTCATATTTGAAATGGAAGGCATAGGAGAATTAGGAGGGCAACTGATCCTCCTAGCTCATGTGGAATCACGAATTGCTGTCATATCTCCTCGGTTGCGAGGGTTTTAATCTAAGACTGTTTTATTCTTTTGGTCTATATTTTTGTTGATTTATGTAAGATTTTTTTTTCCTGCTATTCATTAGCACATAATTGTTTTTGTTTTTGTTTTGTTTTGTTTATGGAAGCGCTAAGAAAAATTTTGACTGACATTCATTTTCTATTGGACTATCACTCTTTTCTCAAGGTTATTATAAGGTAAGAAGATATGTTATCAAACTTATTGATTAGATAAAGTCATCCATCGATGACAATCTTTAGATTGGTTGTAAATGTATTTATTGGATATCTAAGAATTGTTATTGATAAATAATATTATCCAATCAGTAAATAGTCAAACTCATTATCAAATAAACATTCTCGTGTCAAAATTTTTAAATTTTGTTAATATACTTTCGTTTTGATTCTTCACCCTTAGATAGATCTACAGAAATCAAGATAATTTTTGAGTTCTAGAACTTATAAAATCATGACATCTCATACTAGAAAATTTAGTTATAAAACTTCATCAAACAAATCTGTGATTACATGAAATAAAGTTGTGCAGCGGCTCGGATCTTCAAACTCACGAATGGTCGCGCATTCTCGTTGATGTTGAGAAAAATTCAAGGGTTGATCAACCACCAATGACGCGACTCTCACCTTTCGATGAGTTTGATTAATTAATTTCACGGTTTATTTTGACCTTTACTCTTAACAAAGATGCTCTCTAGATAGTCTCTAGATATAAAGTTAAATGTTTGTGCATGGGTTTTTGTCAGGTTCATCTTTTCTTCCTGTAGTTGAATTTGTGTTTACAATTTTAGATATTTGTCTGTCCATAATTTTGTATGGTTACTTGTAAGTTATTGCTTCAATATATAAAGAAAGAAAAACACCATATATTTTTTCTTTTTATTTATTTTAATTGTTCTTTATATTAAATATATTTAAAAATTAATTTATTATCAAAAGTGAATTTAATTTAATATTAAATTAATTTAATCAAATCTAATCCAATTTCAGTTACACCAAATCCCTTACAATACTTATTAAATCTCATTCATTCTTATCAAATCTTATTCATCTAATGTATTAGTGAAAAAATTAGTGAAGAACTAATGGCTCAATAAAAGTCCATAAACTACACGCGGCCCCAACGGAGAGAAATCAGTCGCTTGGAGGACTGCTGGCTTAGCCGAAAAATGGGGAGCAGCCCAAATGTCAAAGGTTTAAGCTCTGGTTCAAGTCAGGTAGCCCAGCCCAACGAACTGGTGGTAGTTATAAAGGAAGCAGTCAGGCCCCACTATAACTGACTCTAGCGCAAGAAAGGCGGCACGTTGTATGCCTTCATGCGTAAGTGAATGGACACATTGGGGACAAGATGGTTTATGGAACGTGGGGGAGGCTGAGGTCTATGTAAGGCAGCTTCTATCTCATTTCAGAGGCATCTGATTCTCTTCTTCATACCAAAACTCTGCACAAATATTGAGAGCAATAGAAAGCACTGGATTTTCAGTTGATCTTAATCCCATTTCTTCAATTCCCAACCGATCCTATATCAATCATCACTAGACGTTTGTCAAGTTGTTAGTGTCAAAAAAGTTGACAGTTAGATTAAGAACTACTTCAATAACCGTAGAATTTACCCACTATATCTAATTTTATCTAATCATACATATCAAACGGAACATAAGTATTGTAACTTGCAAGTACTTGTGAATAAAGTTTCATATATAACATCTTTCAAAAAAAAAAAAAAAGTTCCTTATACATATATATAATTAATTTAGTCAATCGACTGTATTAAACATGTTAAAATACTTATTAAATCTCATCCAATTATATTTAATCCTATTCATTATATCCCATCCGATCCTGAGCCTCACAGGGGCCTTGAAGTAAGATGCTAGCATTCTAGAATGCTAGAATGCTTGTGACTTGCAAGTTGCAACATTGCACTCAATTATTTATTTATATTTACTTGTTTTACACTTCTAGTTTTGTCTTCGTTAGCTATGCCTATGCTAAACCTTCTTTGCCATGGTGAAATTGTGACACATTAAGCATCTACACTCCTAGATACTATAGGTTGCTTTTTGTTTTTATTATTTATTATTTTTTATACATAAATATTGAGAAGTTTGAAAAATGATACTAAACTATTAAAATAAGTTTTAATAACATTAAAACACTATTAAACGTTTTTAAAGACAAAATTATCTTGTTAGGTCAACAGTTCGTGCAAATTGTTTGCACTAACTAATTATAAACTGTGTGAGTTTAAACGAACTATTTATTCATAAAAAATTATGTTGATTTATGCATATGAACGATTTGTCTTATTTTTTTATTCGACAATATTTCGCAAGGAAAATAAAGATCAACCTAATAATTCACACTCTTAGATACCATTAAAACTCTTTTTCATAGTTTAGGATTACTTTTTAAATTCAACAATAATTTAATACTATCTTATGGGATTATCGAAATACTATATTATGTTATTAATTATTAAAAAAATACTTTAAAAAAGTACTTTGTTATGAAAAAAATGTAGTGAACAGTTATGTGATTATTTTGTGGTTATTTTCTCTTGAAGCACGAAATAATTCTGACATTTCCAAACAAGGTAAACAGATAAGAGTCTAACAATCGATTTGAAATACTTAATGTAGAAACCCATCACTAACTACGTTAATCAAAGATTAGAACTTTTACTGAGACAACAAGGCTTTGATCATCAGTCCTTCAATCAGCAAAATGCCAACAACGTGCTCATTTGCTCTTATATTAATGTTGTCATTGTAATCTTCACATTAAGGATGACTTGTTTAGTTAAGTTTTGGAACGTCACAATTGATCCACCTAGTATTTTATCAGGTTGCAAATTAAGCTTCATAAAAAATGATAGCTTAGTTTAATTTTAGAACATTACATTTTAAAGTGTGAAGATTTTATTTTACTGTAATCTTCACGTGAAAATTATTTATTTTATTTAAATTTTGAAACATATCATGTCATATGCCTAATGTCTGTTTGGTTGCAATCTTCACGCGAAGAAGGCTACTAGCTGTAAGTTAATTCTGAAGCTTCCGAGTGTGTTTGGATTAGTTTTTAAGATGATATTATTGAAAATTGTATTTAAAAATGAAAATCATGGTTTAAATTGATGCTTGTAAAAAAACAAACATGTTTGGTAACATATTCTATAATAAAATTTAAAACTAAAAACAATATAAATGCATTTAGTATTGTATGTATTTGAAAATACATAATTGTTTAGAAAGAAACGTAATTATTTGTTTTGACAATCTATTTTGAAAATGATACAAAACAAAACTATTTTATTTTCAACTTTTAATTATAAATTCAAAAAATACCTATAGGACTGTAGTTCAAACTCTACAAGCACCACCTTACCCATTTATTCATAGATCAAGAAAAACATGTCTCCATCATACTCTGCACTGCTTCATCTCATACTTGTGGTTTAAGGATGACCAACCTCCACCACACTTCTTCATGGGCAAGATCAAACCTCACGTGAGCAAATGACTATCGTGGTGATTAAGAGTCACTATAATAATTATTCAGTATTATCTATTATATAATTCATAAATATAAAATAGATTTTTTTCCTTTTTTTTTTTTAAGTTTTTGCCTATTATTTTTGTTTATAAATAGGGGTAAAAAGAACTTTTTAATATTTAAAAGGAAATGAGATTGAGCATTCTAATGGAAAATACTAATCTCATTCCACAATTCCAAATTTGTGTGACATCACAATTTTCATTTTATAATTTAAAACAAGTAAACGCCTACAATTATACTTATGCCTCATTATTATTTTCTTATTTCATTGGTAAATCTAACAACTACTTAGGAACTTGTAAGACTTTCAAAATATTAGTTATCACCACACTCAAAAGCTTAATAGAAAATACTAACCTCAAGTCTTGTATTTAAGACTTGAGGTTAACACGACACACATCCCCTCACGTGTACATGAATAGATAACGGATGACAGATACATGCTACACGCATGCCGTATAACATGTATAACGAGATAATCTTGAGATAAAGGAGGGAGAGAGAGTTTGAACCAAAGAACCTTCAAGCTCTGATACCATGTTAGTTACCACTACACCTAAAACTTAAACTGATAGAAAATGGTCCTACTATAGTATTTAAGACTTGAGGTTGACACGTGATAAAAAAAAAAAAAAACAAACATCACCCATATATATGTTTCCCAAATATCCATTCAATTGGACTGATTCAAATCGAAGACACTTAACCAGTTGATCAAAATCTATATAAAATCTCAAATAAAACCACGGAAAGAGATTCGTAGAATTATCACATCTGGTGTTACCTGCTACAACTTACTTCCATTTTGCTTAATTCATACTGCTGGAATTGATCCATCCTACTGCTTAGAGCTGATGACATTAAACTGATTTATTACATCTTATATAAATCAAAATCAATCACATATTTCAATTTGATCTAATCCACATTGCAGTATACTAACGCTCTGAGCTCCTTTGAGCCAACGCTTTGTGAAGTAGGCTTGACATTTCCTGAATTATTTCTTCAAATGATGGTCGCTTATCCGGATCACTGCTCGTGTTTAACGACAAGAATGTTTTAGCTCCTTTTGACAAACAGGAGGGCAATATAAGATGATGAAAAAGAACATGGAATTACCTTTGCCAGCAGTCGCGGATAATGGATGCCACCTGAGGATCAAGGCCTTCTGGTAGGTCCAATCTTCTATCCATGAAGCCTACAACTCCAACCACCTTTTTCAAATCAACGATAATGGTATTAGCATTGCTCGATGTGATGGAATTTAGATGAGGTGTATGCTTCTGTAGATGCATCCAGTGTCATTTGAGTATGGTGAAAAGAGAATGACCTGTAATGAATTTAGGTGGTTCCATGGAATGGAGACAGTCATTAGTTCCCATAAGATGACTCCAAAGCTGAACACATCAGACCTTTATGTACAAGGAATGCATCAATTTGCAATGAAATTCCACAACCATATGAATTAGTGAGTTTATGATAATAATTCATGCACAAGATAGAACAATTGTTATCTCTATGTTGATCGTAAAAATGAGAGTAAGACACATATTTTGATGATTTTTAGCCTAAAAAGGAACTCTGCATTTAGCACAAACAAGTCAATGAGAGAGAAAAAAATCAAATAACTTGACGTAAAAAATGCAGAGATCAGTTCATGAAGTTACTTTTCATTTGAAGGTTCATTTGGGAGGACTTCAGGGGCCATCCACTGTGGCTGTTGATGAAAAAACAATTCATAACAGAAGTTAAGTCCATCAGTATTTACACCTTTACTAAGCGAAATAATCGAAAAAATAAGAAAGAATGTTAAATCCTTACAGTTCCTCTACCAGATTTTGAAGTTAAGTACGTTGAATTCTTCAACCTTGACAGGCCAAAATCTCCAACCTGAGACAACAATATTAAAATGACCTCTATAAGCAACATGAAAAGTCCCATCTGCTTGCATTATTTCTTGTGTAAGCATTAAGTGAATATACCTTGACGGTCCAGTTTCTGTCGACAAGCAAGTTAGAAGACTTTAGGTCTCTATGCACTATTGGTGGATTTCTGTGATGCAAATAGTTCATCCCTCTAGCCTGCAGAATAAGGACAACTTCAATGTTTTGTATGATAGATTACAAACTTAAAACTATCACATCCTTGAAAGCTAGAGTAACGCAACACACACACATAGAACACTCACAATGTCGAGGGCCATTCTCAGACGCCGCCTTATGTCTAATGTCTGATTGTTCTTGTGAAGTGTTTTGAAAAGGCTTCCCCTGATCAAATGGAGAAAAAAATAAACGACACTTGTACTCTAATTAAGAGAAGCACATAGCTAGTGTGACATCAAGTGGGATCAGCTATCCCTGATTAATGTAGAGTACAACCAATGACATAAATAACCTAAGGTCTTTAATTTTGAGTAGCCTAAAATCAATCCATATTAAAATAATAATTTGCTTACCTAAGCAACAACTCTGTGACAATGGCAAGCCGTTCCTGCGAATACACTGCTCCCATGAATAGCAGTACATTTGGATGTCTTAATTTTTTCATTATATCAATCTGGTGCACAAGGAAAAGACAAGATGGGGATCAGATCTCCATTTTTCGCAAATTTCATTATAACACAATTAAAGTTCCAAATCACCTCTTTCCGGTAGTTTTCCAAGGTACCCTCACTGTATTCATCCCCAAAATAGACCTTAACTGCAACATCCTTGCAACACAAACATGTAATTTTTGAAGTCAAAATATTGGTTCCACATTCTTATGGTAATTAAGAATCGCAAACAGTGTGACTTAGGACTTACTGATCCACTCCAAATTCCGCGATAAACAACAGCATATGAACCTGTAAGACAAAAAGAGAAAAAAAAAAAAAAAAAACAATTAATTGATTTTAAATTCAGAACACCTTATTTGCGCTTCATATTTTTCCATTCCCTGGAAACTGAGCTCAAACACATAGGATGTCAATAGCATCCTTTACAAATCAATCCATACACACAATTGTTTTTACATAGTAAGCCCCTGACTTTACCTTGCCCAATCTTCTCCCCCAATTGTAGGTCCTCCCAGTGAATTTCACAATCTACCATGCTGTTCAACTCAGTATGCCCTTTACTTGATGAGCTTTCATGGCTATCAATGCTCTCCTCTGTACTAAAAAACTGTTTACCATCTGAATCTGGATCGAATTCTTTAGCATCCTGGCAGCCTAAAGTTGGCAATGATTCTCCTTGTCGGGTTGACGTACAACAACCATTGCACTCTCTTGAAAAGGAAAGATTGCAGTCGTCTTCAGAAGAATCCGGAATTCTATGCTCATACAAATTTGAACATGCACTTTTTGATATTTCGTTGCTTGGCCTTTTCTCTGTATCGTCACTACAACTGCCACACTGGTATGGAAATGATAATGTCGAACCTCTAGGAGAATTAAGCTCATTACTCACTTCATTGCTTACTAATTTATCACTACCGCCATTTTGCCGAAGGTTGCCATCACCTTCACCTCCACGGTTGACAGATTCTGTAATGTGTAGTTTTGCTAAGACCTTTGCTGCCTACGGTCATGCAAACTGAAAACACTTAGCAGATAGCAAAGGAAGAAACTATATAGATGCTGTGAATGTCATTTTTGTGGTTTCTAAAAGCAACAAAGATCATCAATTCTTCAATGAATCTAGAAAACATCAAAAAACCAATGAGCTTACACAGCCTAACAACTCATCACAACATTGACAAATTTCAGTAAGAATAAATACCATGCATATATATACAGATATATTGCAAGACAATTTTGAACATGTGACTTTACGTCTAAACATAATTGTTTAGTTTTGAATTCATCATTGCAGCGAGCAACGAAAGTAACTTCAAATTAAGTGGGGTAAGAGAGAGTCAGTACAATTTCTGATGGTTGAGCGAATTCGACTACAGATTCATCCTTCCGAAAGCTCGTTCCTACAGTTGTGCTCTTCCCATTGTTGAAATTGGAATTTAATTTTCCTTCCTGGACTAGTAAATGTTGCATTAGATATCTCCTTTCAATGTATATAAAGATAGAGCTGACAGGTTGGTTAATGAATTTAACAGAGACTTACCACAGTACCATACTTCTCTGACTCCATATCTTCAGTTTCTGTTGTTTCCTTGTCCCGGGAGCTTACACTTGCATTTGGGCTATCATCGCCATGTCTCCGCCGCAGAAGCTTTGTTGCCTGATTGGTTTAATGATACAAGTGAACAACACTATCAAAAACTGAGTGAAATAGAACCAGAAAAAAGAGAAAGAGGGGACAAAATTATAGAAGTGTATACATAAGCACCAGATTGGAAACAGATGATGCTATCTGTGGCACAGTTCCAATTAGTGGCCGCGGTGGGTGCCATTGAATCTTTTTCAAGTTTAAACCGCGTACTCTACTTTGTTCCTGATATGTTTTTAAGTTTTCTGAATCCGTACTATTAAATATTGCTGCGTCACTAGAAACAGTGATGATACCAGCAAGTTCACCATCATTATAGAAGGGGCTCTTTGTCACCATTGCCATGAAGACTTGACCGGCCCTGTTCTTGTGAGGGAATTGGCCTGACCATGAGTGCCCAGAGGACAGCTGTTCCATGATTTTCGCAAGAGCGGTATGATGCTCTTCAGATATGAGAAATTCAGCAGGCCTTTGCCCAAGGACTTCATGGACCTTCCACCCGTAAAGACTTTCAGCAGAATGATTCCTGAAATAAAATTGTTTTCATCTAAAAGTAATGTGTGATGAAACTGAAATATGTAAAAGAAGCATATTAGAAGAAGAACAAAGATTTCTTTTTTTCCATATATGGAGATTGCTAACATCAGAAGTTAGTTGCTACCATTTCTCTTTTATTAAATTAAGTTTAAGAAGTCGGATGGACACACCCACGTACATACATATGCATATGTATATACACACACACATTTGTGTGTGTTGTGTGTGTTTTCATAGTGTCAAAGAACTTCTGACCTGAGCTCCTATTTTGCTAACCATAACAAACAACAATCTAACAATTAGAGAACTAGTTCTCTGTTAGGATGTGAACATACTAACTAATAATCTTTTCACATATCACAAGATCTGATTACTAACAAGATTTAAATATTTTCATGAATGTTGCATTCCATTTCCATTTTCATTTGGATGGCCAATCACAGGACATCCTGAACAGAAAACACCAACTCAAGCAACCACGGTTCCAATGTCAATTGGTTCACTCACATTTGTACTCACAAAAATCTCATGTTCAAATAGTGCTGAGGATTTTAAGAATTATTCATTGTGAACAACTTGTCCCAAACATCTTGTAGATGATCAACGTACCACGCGGCTGCCATACCTCCACTCAGATACTAACGAAATATCACACACCTGTGACACCACTACCTAATTTCTACTAGTATATTAATTCTATATAAACGCTATTATTTCCATCAAAAATTTATAAACTTATCAACTATTCTTCTAAAAATCCAACTTTCTGAAACTTTTCTCTTGTTCTTACTCATGTACTCAAAGTAATACAATTTCCATTTATCAACTCTCATAAACTTAAACAATTCCTGTTAAAACTCTGTTATTCCGACATCATCGCATCAAAGCAAGTGTCATATATATATATATATATTTACATGAAGAAGCATATTCTAACTTACTCAACAACAAAAACAAAGCGCGCCACCACCCCCCGACCCCCCAACCTTTGTCTAACTCGAAGAACAAAACAAAAGTCAATCAACATACACAGATATACACGTACCAGTACATGATCTCCCCAGAGGAAGCACTGCACACATAAACTGGATGTCCCATTGACTCCAAAACTTTCCTGTACGGACTCCCTTCATAGTAATACCCAGGCAAGCATCCCAACTCCCAATCTGACATCACCACCTCGTTTTTACTCTTCACCTGCAATAACAACTCCTCCAACTCTCGTCCTAGCTTTGCATGATTCGCTTCCAGACTCTGGAACCGATCCAACAACACTCTATACAGACTCGAACCAGCAGCAGAAGGGTCGTCGTCTCCGCCCATCAGAGTTAGCTAGCGATATATTCGCCGGAGATAGTCAATGAGCATTAACAGTCCTTTAGTGCATAGTTTAATATATGAAATATTTGTATCAAAGCAAAGGTGTTGGTCTGTTCCAGCCTCCCACTACTATAATAATTATCATAATAAAATATTAGCTTTCTTACATCGAATTTGTCTGTATTAATCGTCAGCATGAGATTGGTCGCCACGTGTCGTTGGCCGGCTTGAGGAAGCTATCAGGTGTGTACAGAGGTAACATCGGGAAATGTGAAGTGATCGTTTTGTTTTTGCTTTGAGAATGAGAGTTTTCTATTGGGTGGAATCAAACAATTGCGTGATCATGATCCATGATCTTTCACTTGACGCCATTGGTTGAAAGCGTTAGGTTGCTTGCACTCAAATATATCCATTTATTTTACAACTTCTTATTATTAACGTGCCTCAGTGCTTATGCTAAGGGTCAAAATCTAGAGAGAAAAATGTTCACATGCAGTACAAGTTGATGTCACTTTGTGATCTAAAAGCAAGATCTAGAGAGAAAAATGTTCACGTGTAGTACAAGTTGATATCACTTTGTGATCTGAAAGCAAATTCTCAACCGTTGGATTTTTCGTCCATCGAGTCTACGATCATCTCTGACGTGTAACATCAAATTTTATATCATTTTGATGTTAATATCAAATTTTTTCACACTATTTTTTTTTCACTCTAATGTATATAACATCAAATTGATATAAACAGTATCTTCAAAAAATATTTTATACATAATTTTTTAATTTATATATATTAAAGATTTAAAAATACATTAAAATATATTCAATATTATACTCATTTTAAAGATCTCAATAAAATATTTTAAATAATATAATTTTTTATAATAATTTAATATATATTTTAAATTAAAATAATTTATAATTGGATAGTAAATTTGGTGTTATGAACAGTGCAATATCAAATTTGGTGTTGCACGGTTTATTGACACCAAATAATTGTATTAGAAATATAATTTTTATATTATTTTAATATAATTTGGTGTTGCATGGTGTTCATTGACATCAAATAATTGTATTAGAAATATAATTTTTAGTTTTTTACATTATTTTAATATAATATTAGAGAAAAAAAAAACATCAAATTAATATTTTTCATCATTTTGATGCAATATTAGAGAGCAGAGACCCCTTAAGTAACACTCGGACGACGTTATTCAATATCGTAAAATGAATAATTATTATTTGCCAACTGTACCTGCACTACGACTAATGCCAATGGGTCACATCCATCCGGCTCGAGCCCGCACTACAAGCTTACCAACCAGGCGGTAGAATTTTGGAACCGGGCAGTTTGATGACGTTAGTACGGGTGCCGGTTCTACTTACAAACCCACGAGCCCGTACATGTCCACCCGCAATGAGCGGTGTGAATTTAACAAAATCTGTTCAGAGGTAGGTAAGGGCGTAAATTTTCACTCCAATGCAAGTTCTGGTTGGATTCACAGGTGGGTGCGAATTTAACCTATATTTACAGTGCCGATTAGAAAAAAATTTATGGGGTCAGGTGTGTATTGATAATATTTTTAATACAAAAACTCAATAATATTTTAAATAGTAATAACATTAACATTATCATTACCTTAAATTAAACATACATGATAAAAAAAAGATTAAAAAAAAGTTTTTTATAATAGTGACAACTTATCACCATTCGATCCAACTAAATGACGACCTATTATAATAAGATTTTATAATAGTGTGGATAATAAAATAGTTGGATAAAAAATTAGTTGGAAAAATGAGATTGATAAAAAATTAGGTGGAAATATAATGAGAATAATTTATTGTAAAAAAAAAAATTGTGAATATTTAATAATTTTTAATATATTGTGAGTGATTATTTGATAATAAAATTTTACATGAAATAAATTAATTAATATTGATTAAAGAATTATATATAAAATATTCTTTAAAGATACCCTTATATTAATTTGGTGTCATACATGTTAGAGTAAAAGAAAATTTGGTGTAAAAAAATTTGGTGTTAACACCAAAATAGTGTTAAATTTGATGTCAAACATTGGAGATGCCCTTAAAGCAACTTCCCCTAACCTTTCATAATCGAAAAATAAATTACTCTTATTGTTAGTCAACTATAAGTGAGCTGCCGTTATGTGTAAATGATTAGGGGTTTATTGTTAAAAACACATATGTGAATATAAAATATATATATATATAAATATTAATATTGACATCTTTTAGTAACGTTCCAACAAAGTGAAGAACGCGAATGCATCATGTCTACTCGATTCACACAATATTAATATTGGCATCTCCCTGAGATTCCATAGTACCATGTGTACTGGCGTACTACCTTCTTGATGATAACGTGAGCCAACAGCAAAAAAGTTAAGCATAGATAGGATGTACTTACAAACATACAGTATAATAAAATTAACAAAAAAATGTACTCTTAATATTAAATGGAGTTTAAAAACGAAAAATTTTAAATTTTAATAAGATGTGCAAACATTTAGAGTGTACATGCAATTTTTAAGGGGTAGGAATATTGCCACTCAATCAGATTAAAAGTCAAATAAACCTAAATTTGATGAGCCCAAAATTAAGGCCCAAATGAAAAGAGTGATAATGTTTCCATCCCTTTAAAATCATTTATAAACCTCAAATTTGTATATATTTAAAATTTAAATATTATCCTTACATCAGATTATTAATATTATAATAAAAATAACATAAGTTTTTAATGAGCAAATTACACATGCAAGACTACCTTAGGTTTTTCAAGAAATTCTTAAATCTTTAATTAAAATCTTAAAAAAGAAAAAATTCAAAATGCAAAACAAAAAGTTAAAGAAATTAAAGCTTCCAAAAAAACAAAAATTGAAAAAAAAAAAAGATCTTTAAAGTTTGAACCTTGGTCTTCGTCTCATTAGTTTCCCAGCTTGTTCACCACTAACAACCTCACTTTCTACCAGATATTGAACCCTAACCGCCACACATTAGTTCACAACCTCTCAAACCCTTCTCTAGAAAAACACACAAAACTTTTTTTTTTTTTTAAATGTATAAATATGTATGTACAAATCCAAACTCGGAGACAAGATTGTCTCTTCGAGGAATAGAAGACGATTTGGTGGAAATCAAACTCGTCATTTAGTTGGATCAAATGGTGATAGGTCGTCAAAGTTTGCAAAAGGAGGTGGTTGTAGGACATCGTCGGAGAGATGCAACGTTGTTGTCGAAGAAGGAGGAGAGATTCTTGGTTGGAGGAGGAGAGAAGTGGAGAGTGTGGTCAGGTGGTGAGTGGAGGGAGAGGAAAGAGAGTGGTTGACAGTTGAGGAGAAATGGCTGATAGTGGTATTTTAGATGTTAAGATGCAATGAAAAAATATGGAGTTGTGGATTTTGAATCATTCTTTGAAGTAGAGAGAGCAACTTCTTTGGTATTCAAGTTGTAGAATTTAGGGAGGGTTGATTTTGTGGTTAAAGGTTAATGTGGTAGCTTGGTCGAAGAAGATGAAAGTCTGGAATTACGCTGAATGTTTTTAAGATTTTCCCGTTTTTAAAAAATATTTAAACATATTAAATTAAAAAACAACACATTAACCTTATTTATTTTTTCATTATAATTGAAATATTTAGTGACTAAAGTGAAATTTTCCCTCATTTATAATATATAATTATTTTTATGGGAAATTTATAATTTTTACCCAAATCAAAAGGAAATTTTTGTTTTTACCTAGTTATTTAAAAAAATTTGTTTTTGACCTCTCAAACAAACTATTTCAATTGTATACCCAATATTACCAAAATACCCTTAAGTTAAAATCACTAAAATGCCAAAATATGAAATTACGAAAATAACTTTTTTCATCCTAACAATATCCTCTTTTTTCTCTCTTCTCCATCAATGGTTATCAATGATTTTTGAGATCCATTGCAGCTGAAAAACAATCTATTGAGGGGATTATTCATTCGAGCTTCTTCATCCATTGAAGTTTTTGAATCCATTCAAGTTTACACCATTGAAGGTTTTGAAGATTCTTCTTCCATTTGAGTTTGAAAGGTAATGTATGAGTTTTTTTTGTTGGTTTTTAGGTTGTTTTGTTCATATTGCTAGCTAAAAGACTATAAGAATGATTTGGTTGTGAGATCTAAACTTTTCTTAAATGTACGACAAAATCTGCAAAATCCGTAACGAAATTGATATTTCACTATGTGGAAAACCGATTATAGAGTTGTGACGGTTTTTCAGTGGGATCGATTTTTCAACGGCTCGGTTTTTCATCCACTGAAAAACCGGTCCTGATTTTTCAGTGGATGAGAAACCGAATTTAGGTTTTTACGGTTTTTAAAAGAATAAAAAATCGATAACTTCACTAAAAAATCAAATTTAGCACATTTTTTATGGTTTTTTATATGTTTATATTGCTATGTATTGAATATGATTCGATATGATTATATTTTATAATATTACTCGATTGAAATAATATTTAATTATTATTTGATTTGAATGTTACAGGAATGGCTCAAGAGACCGTTGTAATCAACTTTGACGGAGAGTGAAATGGATGTAATTACATTGGAGGAGAGTCGATCATGTGTGGGGTCCACAAAAATAGTAGTTTTTCATCATTGGTGGACGTTGTATACAGAGAGGCTGGTATTGATAGAAGAAGGTGGGATATCCGTATATATTATTTACTACAAAGTACGACAAATGGTCAGGTTAAAAAGATACGTATCATATCCGATTTTGGTGTTGTTGGTTTGATGGCGATAAAAAATATTGATGTTAAAGAGATTTATATCGATAAGATTGCAAGAGATTTTGGAGCTGGGGTTAGTAGGCGTACCGTTCATCCATTTGTCACTGATTCAATACCAGACATAAGACATGACGAGACAAATATGGATAGACCAGTAAATCTACATATGGTTGAAAGTCATTTTTATCTCACTTCAGGTATTGAGAGTAATCAAGTTGATACTTTTGTCACCTCATTTACATCGGTTGAAAGTCTCATTCATGACGTTAATGATGACTATATGAATTATGGTATTGATGATGAAGATTAGGACACAGATGATAATAGTGATGGAATACGAGATAGTGATGAAGAGCAAACTGGAGATAGTGATGAAGAGGAAACTCGGTTTGATGATGTCGCTGAAGAAAAAGAGTTTCCAAAAATAAGATTTTCAGGTTTACAATTTCAGAACAATCTTTCACAACCATACTGGATTGTTCCTGGTGTAGAATTGGGGGACATTGAAGCTACTTCAAGTGCTACGTCAACCGTCTACTAACATGGTATGTTGTATAAATGAGCATTATTTACTATTAAAGAAGAAATGACTATAACTATTGGCGAATATGCTCTGAAAGCTAAGTTTGAATTGAAAGACCCGAAATTTTCATTTCCCTGGAAGAAATAGTGTTTCCCGGATAAATAGTATTTTCGGACAAAATAGTGTTTCCAGATGAATAGCGATTCCATATAAATAGTATTTTTGAGTGAATAGTAATTTTTAGGAAAAGAAAAATTTTCTCAAGTTTCGTGAAATAAAAATTTATCGATGAATAGTATTTTCGAATGAATAGTATTTTTGATTAATAGAGTTTGGATGAATAGTGATTTTCGAAAAGTGGACCTCGGATATCATAAGCTTCAGAATAGAAATTAGGGTTATTAGAAACTGAATCGGAGTAAAAATGAGTTCGTTTGAATGAATTTTAAAGGTTCTGAATATTTATTGATAAAAATACCCTCGTGGAAAACGTTATGAATTTAGTGAGTTTAAGCCCAATTGAATTTTTTTCAAAACATGGGATTGGAAGTTAAGACACCCAATTAGAGGATTGCATGGTCAATTTGATGATAGGATAATCATGAAATATTTTTGAAATTTATTGGTGTTAAATGAGGATTAAATTTTAAGTTAAATGCAAGGTTAAATGTGTAGGAGAAGATATGCATCAAAGAAGCACAATCCATGTGTTTGGGTGAAGGCCAATGAGGTTAAGATATCTTAGAGTCAAAAAGCAAGGAATTAGTTGAGATTTAATTAAGAAATGGGATGAGTTGTTAGTGATTAAATGGATGAGAATAATTGACCAATCAAATGTCTTCATTCTTGACTAATGACATTTGTGTGATTTTAAGATTAGTTTAAGGGCAATTTTGGCATTGAAAGAGTGTTAGTATATAAGTGAGTGTTTGATAGCTGAATGAGGGAGAGATAAGTCGGTTGAGAGGAGAAGAAATCGTGAAAGATAAAACAGAAACCGAAAGAGAGAGAGAGACCATGAGCAGAGCTGAAACCGGAAGAAGAAGAAGTCTGCAGCCGTGAAGAAGGAGGAGAAGAAGAAGAGAGAGAAGAAGAAGAAGAGAAGAAGAAGAAGAAGAAGAAGAAGAAGAAGAAGAAGAAGAAGCAGCAGCAGAAGAAGTAGAATAAGAAGAAGAAGAAGAAGAGATGATCCATCCTTGTAGCCTCTTAAACCCATCCATCTTCTACAAGAAAAAGTAAGAGTAAGTGGAAGTTATTTTATGTTTAATTGATGGACTTTTAAGGTTATTGATTTATATGAGGTTTTGATGAATTATATGGACTAAATCAAGGTTGATCATCATCAATCTAAGCTTGGAAGTGAAGGAAGAGGATTAAGGAGTCTTGGATCAAGATTTTTGGAAAGGTAAGAGTTAGGGTTTGTAAGTTAAAGTTGATGATAGTAATTGATTCTTTTAGTTTAAGGTTGTAATTGATTTAATGGATGATTTGTTGAAGTATTATGTGTGATTTTTTGGCTTGAGATGAAAAGGATGAATAAAGTTTATCATATATTAGTATGTGATTAAATTATAAAAGTATAGGTGATAAGATTATTTGGATGATTAGATAAAATTATATGTGAGATTTATATTGATTGAAAGAAAATCTTGAAAAGAAAAACAAAGAAATGAGGTGGTGAATAATTATATTAATGCTTGAGCAATTGTTGTTTTTATATATGTTGAGCCTATTTTAAATGATTAAGTGAATTCTATAAGGTTATGGAATGAAAATGAATTGGTTGGTATCAAAGAATGCAAGAGAAATGGAAATTGGAAAGTTGGATAATTATGTTGGTTAAAGTTAAGTGTGAGAGTAAAATTGTTATCCAATAAATTGTATGTGCTTTGATGATGTCTATAAGGTTTGAGTGCTTTAATGCCAAAGAAATAATGGATGTGAGAATATTATTTGGAAAGTTGATGGAATTGAGAATTCATTGAGAAAATGTATTGAAGGATAAAGTAAATGATTAGTTAATATATTTTTATTGGAAGATTTATGTGAGTAAATGGTGGAATTCTTGAATGAATTATTATATGTGTTTGGATGGTAATCACGATATGTTTGATTACTTTAGCACCAAAGAAATTAATTGAAATTGATGTGAGATTTTTCTTGGAAGATAAGGTAAAGTGGTGAATTTATTGAATATATATATATATATATATATATATATTGAGTTAAGATAAAGTGATCTATTGGTAATTTATGTGTTGGATTAAAGTGAATAAGTTGTTGGATATTTGAATGAGTTTAGATGCAAAAAGTTTGGGTTAGAAAGTGATTGGAAGACTAGTCAAGAATATGGGTTGTTATATTGGTGCATGGGATTTTAATGAAGTTGAAATTGTAATGTATTTATAAATCCTAAACCAAGATTTTTGATTGGATTATAATGTAGGAAAATCTCAAGAATCAAAAGGAAGTGTTGGAGAGGTGGTGAAGTAATTGGAAGTAAATTGTGAGTGGTTTTATTTTTAAAGCATTTATGAATTTATTTCATGAGAAGTGAGTTATTTAATTATTGTTTTAGTAAAAGAGGTTATTATGTAATTTTCAAGTTATTTTAGCATGTTACATATTTTATATGAGTTGCATGAATATTTTCATTAAATTGCTATTATGATATTTGAGTATTAAAGCAATTTAGTATGTTGAGTAATTATACTCGAGAATTTTACATGCTAAAGTTATTTACAGATAATAGGTTTCGATCTCAGAAAAAGTAAAGTTTTATTTCAAACAATAAGCTAAAAGAAAAGAAAAATTTTTTAGTTAATTGAAAAAGAGATTTTAGATGCCTTGGGTTTACCCTAATCCCAGTTAAGTGCCCAGCTGAGTACCCTATGCGTGTACGATAGATGTGAGAGAATCACTAACCAAGAGTGGAGTCTGGACGACTCCTAAGAGAGAGAGTCAGTTGAGTCACCCTCTGCACGTATAAGAGTAGTGTAGATTAGACCGATTGCGAGAGGGTAATGCATGCCCAGAGTTTACCCATCGGCGGCTACACATGACAGATTCCTTAATTCCTAGTGGCAAGCGAGAGAGTTTATGCTGCCACGACAGGAGTAGTTTCCCTGGGTTGCGCTTGGAGAGATAAAAGAGAAAAGCACGTCCATAGACGTGAAGTTTATTAAAGTAGAAATTGTTTCCAGTTTCCAGAAATAAAGAAAGATTTATAAGAAGTACCCAGTTTTATAATTTTAATAAACTTATAGAAAGAATCTTATTTTACAAAGTATTTTGGGAGGAAGTATACATTTTAGAAAATGATATTTTAGTTGAAAAGTTATTCATTCACTGAGTTTTATACTCACCACCCTATTTTCGTATTTTATAAAAATTCTTCTCAGGTGCAGGAGCGAGCCGTCAACCAGAAGAGGTTCCATCAGACGCGTAAGTGGCCTGACGCAACAACATCACTGCATAAGTTTAGATTTAAAAGCATATGTCATGCATCCCAGACAACTTTTGAGGAATATGTTGTAAATAATATTTTGAGTTGTATTTAGTATTTTGTATTTATAAAAATTAAGTTTTTGATAAATTAAATTATTTATTTGTCTTAAATGAAATGGAAATATACTTATGAATTTCAAATTAAAAATATTTGTGGTTAGATTGTGGAAACGATTTGAGGGCTCGAGACCCAGTAGTGGAGAAATGTTTGTTATAAAAATGCTAAATATTGAAATTTGCAGGGTGGCATGTTCGAAATACAACCATTATGCTGCCCAAACTTTTATAAATCCGTTTTATAAACGTTTAAAAGAAAAAGAAAATTTTTCCCACGTTTCCGCATTAACAGAAAGTTTTTAAGAGTAAACGGCGTAGCTTTACGGGAACCTTCCAGTGGATCAGATATCCGCTGGAGGGCTACTATAAGGCGGCCGGCAGGCCTAGTAAGGAGCGGGGTCTGTCATGAATATCGGGTTAGACGTTCGAACACAGAGCGATTTGAAGCCGGTTGTAAAGATAAAACTTGTAGCTTTATTGTTCGTGCAAGATGCAAAAAAGGTTGTTCAATTTGGTTTGTGTTGAAGTATGTAGCGGAACACATGTGTCGTCAGACAGCCATGGAATCACATATGAAGAGTGTGAAGGCTATTGTGATCGGAAAATTGTATGTAGGAAAGGTGGGAAGAGATCTTTATACACCTAATCGTTTGGTTGGAGAAATGCTAGAATAATATGGAGTGCAGATCTTATTTAGTAAAGCTTGGAAGACTTTACAATATATAAAGAAACTAGTATATGGGCAAGCGGATGAATCATATCAACAGCTTCCGTCCTACTTTGAGATGTTAAAACTTTCAAACCCCGGCACAATGACAACAATGAAGAGAGATGAAAACAACCGGTTCTTGTATTCCTTCGTTGCACTTGGAGCTTCCATTGAGGGTTTTCGGTCTTACATGAGACCGGTTGTTGCTATTGATGTCATTCATTTGAAAGGTGAATATAAATGAGTGATTTTTTTTGCTGCATGCAAAGATGGGTCGGAGATGATTTATCTCATCGTCTTTGAATTTGCTGACGGAGAGTCGGACAATTCGTGGACTTGGTTCCTAAAAAAGTTGAGAGGAGCAATCGAGGTGTCAGACGATTTGCTGATCGTATCGGATCGTCATAAGAGCATATCGAATAGGATGAAAACAGTTTTTCCTGAAGTCCCACATGTGTTATGTTTTTTCCACTTGTGGCAAAACCTTAAGCAACGGTGTAAAAAGCGTTCGAATGTGGAAAATGCATTTTACAATGCAGCATATTGTTATGTGCCTGATGAATGCAACAGAATATTGGAAGAAATACGTGCATTACATCCGACCACATATGGAGCTTTGGTTAAGGCTGGAGTGAGCAGGTGGTCACGAGCACATTGTCCAAGAAGAAGATATGAAATGATGACTACCAACATTGCAGAGTCGCTCAACAATTGCATGATGCAAGCACGTCGTTTGCCAATAACAACTGCACATGAATATGTAAGAAATGTATTGCAGAAATGGTTTAATAATAGACGTATTGCCTCTGAGAAGCTGACAACGTATGTTACTACCACTGCATATGATTGTATCATGTTGGCAAAAGATTTATCCACGGAAGGTAGCGTACATCCCATTACAGAACCGTATCATTATAGTGTCATACATTATAGCAAAGGAGATGCGATGGTTGACATTCAACAACACACATGTACGTGTAAGCAATGGAACCTTGATCAGTTGTCATGTGTTCATGCATGTGTTGTGGCCAGGTATGATAATTATACATTATTTTTTTTGGTATTTCATGTCATAACGTGACACTTAAATTGTTGATACATGTCAGGTTCAAGGGCGTCAGTTGTGATACACTTTGCAGTCAGTACTATAGCGTGGAGTGGCTAAAAACTGCATATGCACGTCCGATTAATCCTATCCCTAAATTGGCTAGTTGGAATGTTTCAGCGGAAGTTAGAAGTATGGTTGTATTACCACTGAAAGGTAAAAGACAAACAGGTAGGCCGAAGGAGGTTCAGATTCCTTCAGTTGGGGAAGATCATCGTCGAAAAAAGTGTGGAAGATGTGGTCAGAGGGGACACAACCGTCTTCGTTGCCCTAACCCCCCAACTTCTATCAACGAAGGGACAAGCGCAGACGTGGATGCGGATGTTGGAACGAGTTCAAATGCTACTGAAAATGAGCCACGCTCTCGAAGATGCCGCTTGTGTCATGAGACTGGACACAACCAACGTCGATGTCTACTACGATTTCCTACTCCCGATCCAGAAGTGGCTACTGACGAAAATGATGATTAGCAATTGATTGACATTTTGTTCATGCATATTTTATGTAAAACGTTTTTATGTTAATTACTCAATTATATACTAATATAACTATATAAATTATCAATCAATTTCTATTGTTTTTGTATCATTTTATATCAGCTCGGAACCACAAAAATCGGTTTTTAATGGAGCCTGGAAAATCGGTACCGATTTTCTAGGCTCGGTGAAAAATCAATCAAATTACCTTTGATTTTCCCCTATCGTAGAGGTACATAGATCGGTTTTTGAGTAAAAAAATCGATATCGGTTTTTCAGGCTTACTTGAAAATCGATCCACTTGCCTTTGATTCTTCCAGCACGTCAAGTGTAGATCGGTTTTTAATGGGGCTTAAAAACCGGTATCGGTTTTTCCTATGCCCCTAAAAATTGATCTTTACTTGGATTGAATTTATTTATAGCTGTGTTCATTTTATTTCCCTTTAAGTGAATTATTTTTACAAATCGTTATATACGGATGTATTTAAATATGTTATATAGATTAGGGAGCGCATAATTTTATTACAAACGATATCATTATTTAGACTATAAACATTATATATTAATTTTATCATTTATTAATATTCATATGATATTAGTAATAATAAATATACCTTTACTATAATATGTGTTATCTTATAGTAAAGATACATTACTATTAATAGAGTTAATTTTACACGTAATTATAATACTTAACTGATATGGTTACAATAAAATATCACAAACATCTTAGTTTTTAAGTACTATAATTTATATTTTTGAAATGTTGATTTAATTAATTTGTAATATCAATATAGGAAGTTAATTATACTCTATATTATATACCACTTAATACTATAGATACAATCTTAATATTGATAACCATATTAATATATCATATTAATATGGTTATTTATATCACATAATTTTACAATTATTATAACTATAATCCTAATCTGACTTATAACTTATAATATATTTAAGTAAATAAATTAATATTCATATATTATATATTTTACATGTATAATTAACTATTGTATAATGCCCATATAATATATTAACCGTATATAACATATTAATATGCACTCATTATATTATATCACTATGCTTATATTATTTAGGATTATATATTTAATATATTAACTACTATATACTTAAAAGATCATTATATTATCATACATCAACATATATCAACATTAATATAATTATATCACACTGTATAATACAAATCTATATATTAATTATTATATTACAATGATATCAGTTTAATGTTTATATTATATTTAAGTAAATAAATTAATATTCATATATTATATATTTTACATGTATAATTAACTATTGTATAATGTCCATATAATATATTAACCGTATATAACATATTAATATGCACTCATTATATTATATCATTATGTTTATATTATTTAGGATTATATATTTAATATATTAACTACTATATACTTAAAAGATCATTATATTGTCATACAATATCAACATATATCAACATTAATATAATTATATCACATTGTGTAATACAAATCTATATATTAATTATTATATTACAATGATATCAGTTGAATGTTTATATTATATTTAAGTAAATAAATTAATATTCATATATTTTATTTTATATGTATAATTAACTATTGTGAATATTAGTATCATTATGTTTATATTATTTGGGATTAATATAATGTTATAAATACATGTATATTTAATATAACTAATAATTATAGTATTATGTTTAGTATTATAGTGTTAAATACATGTATATTTAATGTTATAGTATCAATTTAATGTATACATTTACATTTCAATACATAAATTAATATTAATATATTTATACTTTACTGCATGTAATTAACTATCATAGCATGCCCATATAATATATTAAATGTATAACACTTATTAATATGCACTAATTATATCATTACGTTTATATTATTTAGGATGTATATTTTATACATGTATAATAGTGTATTCCTAGGGATAAAGTAATAATATTAATAATACGAAATATTATTTATATTTTCCATGTTATGATTATATATATATAATTAAATTTAGGGAAATACAATGTCACTTAAAATGTTTAATTAAAATGATTTGTTGGCAATTAAAAACTATAGAATGTAATTAAATCAAATAAATAATGAACACATTAAATATATAATTAAATTTATTTATATACAATTTCTCCATCAGAGTCTACAAACCATTTTCCAAATTTATTAATTTTATACATTGGCTTCGTAAACATATATATGTCTCTGGCAATCTCTGTCCTCAGTGCAATGGTATCTGCTGGCAATCTCTGCCCTCAGTGCAATGATATCTACAACGGTCTCTTTTTCTTGATTTCCATGTACTCGTTTTTGAAAGCACAAGGTCGCGTACGTACATGGCCACATATGCTCCGCAATTCGTCTTGTATCAGTAATAAATTAATTAAATATCATAACATATAGACTATATATATTAATTCAGTTATAAACTTACTCACCCATCAGGTTGCTGGGGCACAACTGATCTATGAAGACGCTGAACTTTCCACCGCTCATCCACGGGTGGCATATGTACTTGGGTCTGCTAATAAAATTCTAAGAACCGCAACAAAATAGGCATAAAACATACCAGCGGCTCAAGTGGCTGTAGCCGTTCGGCTATGTCAACATTCGCCATGAAATCATATATTATGATTTTCTGCTCTCTAAGGCGCACCTGACATAGGACCCAGTGTTCTTGATTCAGGCTACACGGTAGTAACACTTGCATTTCAAAACGTTAGTGCTATAGGATTAGTTCGGATAATCATATAATAAATATTAACCTTCGAACTACACTTACACTATCAACCCACCACCACGGGACTGATGCGTCTATCTGCCCACGACCATACGCAAGCCACTCTGAGGGTACATCAACTGTAACCGGATCAAACTTTACACCTTTGCTGACGTAATGCAGCCTGTAATATGCTGTCATCAAAGCCTACATGATAAAAATTAAACATGTTACTACCGATCAACCAAACGCAACATGAAATTGTAAATACATAACTAACTTAAATGTAAATACTTACAAACAAAGAATTGTCATGGACAGCGTATCTATCGTCATCCATCTCATTCCACCATTTTCTTCGTAGGCACATCAAATAAGAATCGATGTGTTCATTAGTCAACCACATGTCTTCGTTCTCAAGGGTGACCAATATGGTCGGTATCACACACCACCCACAACGATCAACCGAACGCCTACATTTCAAAAAAAAAAGAAAGTATTAAGCATTATTATAAATTTTCTTACATTAACAATTAGGATGCAAGAATTAGTATCGGTTTTTTATAAATATATCTGAGATCCAAAGTGGTTGTAGCTTTATATTCATTATAGACCATTTCTACGGGGTCTATAGACTCTGCCACCTCCTCTGCCTGCTGTTGGGCCACTGCCTTTTTCTTTTTCGTCGGCTTCATATCCGTGTATGGCGTATGTAGAGGTGCTGCTGACTTCGTCTTTCGTTTGCCCCGTTCGAGGATGCTCTCATCCTGCAGCTGTAAGTAAATTAAAAACATGTATGATATTAATATTTACAATTATATTTCAAAATGCAACACCCCGTGTATACAAAGTTTACCTGGTCATGCTCACGCTCAGTGTCTGCAGCTGATACACCTCCTAAGTCCGTCTGGGAGTGGTGGACCTCCTCCTCCTTCTGCTGATGGGGTGACTGGTGGACACCCCGTGCATGACGGACCTCCTGCTCCTCTTGATGAGGTGGCTGATGGTCACCCTACTCCTCCTCCTCATGGGGTGACTGATGCGGTGACTGGTAAACAACCTTTGACTAAAGGGTCTCCTGCTCCTCCTGATGGATGGCTGACTGACCTACATCGATAGGCAACCGACGAACACCCTTGTCTTGATGTGGTGGTGGTGGTGGTGGTGACGGGTAATACATGTGTTCATCTCGGACAAAGCTCCCACCATCATCATTATCATCGTCATCGTCTGGATCATGCCCACCAACCGGAGACCTAGGAATTTTTAAATGTTCTTCCACCCGTCTCAGCCTCCTATCCATCTCCCTTACAATCTGAAAGGTTGTCTTCTGCCTCCTATCCATCCTACTTAACTTCTTATGGGTTGTCTTCTGTAAATCCACGATAAACTCAAACAACCGCTTCATCTGTTTCATAGAATCATATATATATATATCATTTTACATACTACCCTGAATTTTTTAAAAAAAAATTGATAGAGTCTCCCCTATTTTTTGAGTATCCAGGGAAATACAACCTGCATATTTAAACAAATTACACTTCGTCTATCATTTTTAGAGACTCCGTCTCTCTTTCACACTCCGTACTACTACACAACATGTCCACATTTTTTTCATTGATTACAATGAAAATTAATTGAATAATATTATTATATAAATAGAATATTCGTACCTCATAATCTACGTGCTGTACATCGTGTGTCTTCTTTGTCCGAAACTCTGATAAGGTATCCTCTTATTCGGATTGCACACTTCAGACGTCTTTATTCGGTTCATCGTCACCCATCATCATCATCCTCCACCTCCATCATCATCATCATCATCTATCTCATCCTCATCCCCTACACCATCATCCAAACCATCGTCATCGTCGGCATGGTTATCATCATCATCATCATCACTCCCCCCGCCGCCATATTTATGTACTTCTTCATGAACCATATGATTCGGATTAAAGGTTTTCAATAATCCATCTCCCTTTCGGCGTCAGTAGGCTCCAAGGTTGGCCCAGTGCCAACTATCTGCATTATGTAAATATATTTAGTTATACTACAATTATACACTTAATATAAATAACGATAGTTATAACAAACAAATAATTGACACAAATTTAGGTTATGTTCGCCACTTACGGGGGGGAAATCATCTAGGCTGTGTATATTTGTCGGTGTTCTCTTCAGTGATCGTCTCATACATCTTGGTAGATCATTTTGGAGGTTCGAGTTCTTTTTTGATATCTTCTCCCGTAACACTGGGAACACCTCCACTAACCACCACTATAATGTAAAAATGATTAAACAAAAAACATACATATAGTTAGTAATGGTCAGATAATATATAATGCAAAATTGATTAAACTAAAAACATACATATAATCCTATATATTAACCGTAATAGAAGGAAACAATAAATATTGAAAGTATTAGTTATACCTGAAACGCCAACACATAGCCATAAATATTAATGGTTCTTAGTGGATTTCTGATCCGCTCTTCATTAAGTGTCATGTCGAGATAGTGCAACAGGACACTATAGCATAATGTGCCCCAAGGGAATGTCTTCCACCTCTCTGTATTCTCAATTAGGACTCACATAAATGGATAAATCTTAGTCCTGTCATCCAGTCCCATAAAGAGATGGAAAGCAATCTCTACATTCGCCAACTTCAAAAGATCTTCATCATCTATCGGATCCTACCCTACACGGTCTCGCTGCCCACTATGACTTCTTGCCTCAAGAAATGTGACCAACTTCCTCACCTCCGGCGACACTCCATTAAACATTCGTCATAGGAGACCGTTTTGATCATTTGGCACTATTTGAAAGATTTTACGGTCGATGCCCCCAAAAGGAAGTCCGGTCACCAACAGAAACTCATGTTTCCCAAACCTATATCTTCTCTCCCCAATTTCAAACCACCTCTCATCACGACGTGTATCCGTGACCTTTAACTCTCTAGCAAGCACCCACAAAATCACAGAACCAGCAGCCGTATTATTGGTTATCTTCAAAATATGTCCGAACGGACATTCTGCCATGAATCGGTTGTATAGATTTCTTCTATTAATAACGGTAATTATCTTATTAACCAATCTTTGACCAATATGTGTGTTCCCGCTCGTATGTGTGCCAATTGTTTGTGAACTATATTTATAGTTGAAATTCATCTGTAGGAAAGAAAAACAGCAAAGAAATCATCAGTAGGGATATATAAATTGAATCGGTTTTTGAACTGAATCGGTTTTTGAAGGCATCTAAAAAACCGGTTAATGAAATCGATCGGTTTTTTAAGGCATCCTAAAAACCGGTTAATGAAATCAATCGGTTTTTCACTTCGATTTTTCATGATCGGTTTTTCAGATCGATTTTTCACTTCGATTTTCCAGATAGGTTTTCAACCTCGGTTTTCCATTATCAGTTTTGAAGATCGGTTTTTCACTTCGGTTACCTGAAAAATCGAACTTGAAAATCGATTTGAAAAACCAAAATGAAAAACCGATCATGAAAAATCGATCGTGGAAAACCGAAATGAAAACCGATCGTGGAAAACTGATCTGATCCCGACGACTCTTCTCTCGTCGGAATCGATCATTTTCAACCCAAAAACAACCAAACACAATCAAATCCAACATATTCTAAACCTAATAATCCTAAACTAACATCCATAACACAACAAACATTTCAAAATCCCAAATCTCAATCAAAAACTACAACAAACATTCAAAATCTAACCTTCGCACTTTCTGCAAGTTCGCCGGTTGTAGGAGCTCCTCGGGGAAGGTCGGCAACATCGCGTGAATGGCCTGAAACTTTAATCTCACCGTCGGGTCGTGATCGGGTTCGAGTTTGGCAAAAACCGGTGTGCTTTTGAGTGAGAAATCGATGGAAGTGAGTGTTTATGATCGGTTTTGAGGTGTATATATATGCAGGGGCTTTATCGTAATTTCACGTTTCGGTTTTTCGTAAATTTTTAACTGTTCACGGTTTTTTTGTAAAAATGTCCAAGGGTATTTTGGATAATTTTGGTATATCATCGAATATATTTGTTTGAGGGGTTAAAAATAATATGTAAAAACCAATTTTACCCTTTTTAAATGGGTATTTTTCATAATTTTCACTTATTTTTAATTAATATAAAGGTCATACTCGGTATAAAATGGAGTGTACTTTAAAAATAGATTTTTTAAAATAATTAATCGGGTGCACAAACAAAGAGGGGTGTACATACAACTTTTGAGGGGTGGAAATATCACCACTCAAATGAAAACTCTAGGTAGCCCAAAAATATTACTGGTAGCAAGGGCAATGGGTTTTGTATTGCAGCTAATGGAGTTGCTTAGGAAAAATACTGGCTTTAATTACATGAAGCAGGTCCAGTGAATATGATGGATCACCCGTTGGTATTTGATTTTACCAAAGTCCATTGTCATCCAATTAGATCGGAACTACATGTTTACATTAACACAGCTACAATTTATTTGTTTCCACTTTGACGAAGTAGATGAAGATAAATGAAACGGGGAGTAATAGGGCCTGTTGATTTTTTTAGTTAATACTGAATGACGCTTAATGTACGTTTCATTAACTTGTCTTGTCTGATTCTTTTAAGCAATCATGATATCTAATGTGTTTCATTAAATTATTCTGTCTGATTTTAAGTGTTTAATATGTTTCATTAAATTGTTTTGTTTGATTTTTAAAGTGATAAAATTACTTAAATCGGTCTTAAAATCACTTAATTATTAAAGTGAATTCCACTTTTCCCTTAACCGAAAAAGAACTAAATTCGATTTTTTTCTCTTTTATTTCCTAAATTATTCTAACAAATGTTATGCATTTTTTTTACCTTGTTTTTTTTCTCACAATCTTTAAACTCACATTTAAACTAGCTTTGTTGTCATAAAACTTTTGAATTACAGTTGCTTCTAATTTAAAAAATCTTCATTAGAATTTGCCATTGTTTATTAATTTTCTGCTCTATTTCAATTCTGCACCATATTTCGGTAATAACTATTTCATTTTTACATAATTTGATTAATTTTATTTTATTTTAGAGTTTGATATCTCTTTTACTTGTTCCTCAAGGTGTTTTTTGTTGTTTTGTCTATTGTTTTTCTTATATACTTTATAGTATTATTGTGCACTAATTCCGAATTGACTTATATGTTTGTCAACAAATAGTAACTTATCTATTACTTAAAAAGAAAAAAAAATTATTAGTTTCATTTAGTTTTCAATTAAAAAAGCAACATATCATCTAATCATTGATTTTCAATCGTTATTTTGTTTTCAATAAAATTCAAAACTGCTCAATCTTTAAACAAAACGTTAAACGCAATTACAGTGACAAAAATTTCGAAACCAGACTTTGGAGACTTGAAGCATAAAGACTAAAGTGAATAGAAGGAAATGAGAACATGATATTGCATATTTGTTATAATCCAGGAGCAAAACAGAAGGAAAAAAGAGAGTAAGAATTCATGATTATAATTTATGGGCTCATTGGTCCACGTACTTGAATTGGATAATATCGAAATATATTAATACCGTTACATGTTGGGCGTACATGCAACTGTGATTGGATTAAAAATAAAACTTTTTTATTTGGTACAGTATAAAACAGATAAAAAAAAATTATTTTAATTTTGATACATGAGATTGGAAAATTAAATTATATTCCAATACAATATCAGAATTTTAAATTAATTTTAAGAAAAAGAGCAAAGAATGCTCAAACTACATGAGGTTTGGTTTTTGACAAAAGAAACTCACTTTCCATTTTACTAAGTTAAAACCAAATCGTGAATATTGATCATTGTTGACCTAAAAGATAACTACGGGAGGGGTAATTCGGTCTTTCGATCATATTTATTTGATTTTATTTTAAAATTGATTTTGAAAACTAAAACATAAAAAGAAGAAATTAGATTTTTGCCGTTCATCTAGAAATAGATGGTGGAAATCCAATTTGGATCGTTACTGTTAATCTCATAAAGGGGTTAAAAATGACGGAGGTTTTGTTTAACAAAATTTTCGATTTTTTTAAGCCAAATATATAAATTTGTCCTTGTTCTTTATTTTTTTAGAAGTCCTTATTCTATTTTTCACTCGGAAGAAAGAGCAATGAATAAGATTGTAACGAAACGACGTCGTGAGGACCAATGGAACCGTTGCTGGCGGTTTTAAAACTACCATCACAACGACAAAAACCGCTCCTCGTATTTTTAAGTAACCAGTGAGTGCGCAAAATTTGAAAATAAAAACGACAACACAAATGGAAATTCCCAAATCGAAACTCTTCTCGTTCGCTTTCCTTTTCTTCCTCACAGAAACTGCTATCGGAGTTCAAATTCTCTCAAAATCCAAACTTGAAAAATGCGAGAAGCGCAGTGACGATGATGATAATTTGAATTGCACTACCAAGATCGTCCTCAACTTGGCTGTTCCCAGTGGCTCGGTAACCAATTCCTCAACTACGTCTCTCTCTTCAATTTGAAGCATTTTCACTCAGTGATTGACCAAATCGATTTGTTGTTTAGAGTGGAGGAGAGGCCTCCATTGTGGCTGAATTAGTGGAGGTGGAGGAGAATTCGACACAGGCAATGCGAACACTGAGAATACCTCCTGTGATAACAGTCAACAAATCTGCTTCATATGCACTCTACCAGCTAACATATATACGGGTCCAACATTTACCTTTTTGGTTTTTTAACGATAATGTAGGGATCATCATATATTTTAATTACTGGAGAATTATATGCTTGTGAATGGCAGGATGTTCCTTATAAACCCCACGAGTTTTATGTCAAAACGCGGAAATGTGAGCCTGATGCTGGTGCGGATGTCGTCCAGATTTGTGAAAGGCAAGTTATGTCTTAACCATTCGAGTTTTTATTAGATTTTTTTATTGTTCTTTTGAATAATTATATGAGATTGTTTGGTTCCTTTTTTTAATTGTGATATCTCAGTATTTGAATTTTTTGTATCAAAGTATGTAGAAAAATTGAGTGAAGTATTGTGCTGATATTGCATTTTATTGTTTTATAGAGTAATTTTAAACTGTGGTCAATCTGATTTAAATATGCTCAACTGTTTTTTGCTACATTTGGCAACTGTATTGATCAACCAGTGAGATCTTAGCTTCTTATAGATGGAAATCTACCGTCATGTGTTTTGCTTTAGAAATGTTGCTTCTCATTTAAGTGGCATTATACAGCTTTCTTAGCAATTCAATGACAACATCTTGGAGAAAAGGGATAAATTTATTTTTCCCAATTTGTGCCTATGAAGTTCTGCCTACAATATGTTGACTAGTAGAGGTGTGCTTTTGCTGCCAAGTAACTGTGCTACATTCTTCCAAGTATGCAATCATTTTTTTTTGAGGGAATTGCACAAGACCCCCCTAAGGTTTGCCTAAAAACAGATGAAAACATAATTATTTTTTTATTACATAAAACCCCCATACTTAACGTTTGACTTCGGTCAACTTAACTGAGTGAAGGGTATTTTGGTTATTTCCCTCTAGATTCATCAGATCACATCTCTCTCTCATCTCACCCACTCACCATCACCGGTCAACTTCATCACCTCCCACCCATGATCAAAATTCTTCAAACATGTTCAACAAATTCAACACATTTCAGAATCATCATCATCAATAACAAATCAAACTCAAACAAAAGAATCATCAACAAACCTATTCACGAACCCAAACATCTCTGGATTCGAATCGAATCCAGATTTCATAAATCTGGATTCGATTCGAATCCAGATTTCATATCGAATCCAGATTTATGAAATCTGGATTCGATTCGAACCCAGAGATGTCTGGGTTCGGTTTGACGAACCCGGATGCCTCTGGGTTCGAAACGAACCCAGCATCTGGGTTCGAAACGAACCCAGCATCTGGGTTCGAAACGAACCCAGCATCTGGGTTCGATTCGAACCCAGCAAAACAAACCCAAGATCTGGGTTCGAAACGAACCCAGCATCTGGGTTCAAAACGAACCCAGGATCTGGGTTCGAAACGAACCCAGCTTTCGAACCCAGATCTGGGTTCGTTTCGAACCCAGATGCTGGGTTCGTTTCGAACCCAGATGCTGGGTTCGTCGAACCTAGCATCTTGGTTCGTGGAACCCAGATGAACTTTGGGTTCCACGAACCCAAATGAACCAGAAAAGAAGAAAAAGAAGAAGAAGAAGAAGAAGGCGTGCGAAGGGGCGGTGGTGTCTGGTGGAAGTTGGTGGAGCGAGAGAGAGAAAGTGGAGATGGCAGCGTGATGGTGAGTGGGTGAGATGAGAGAGAGACGTGATCTGATGAATCTCGAGGGAAATGACCAAAATACCCTTCACTCAGTTAAGTTGACCAAAGTCAAACGTTAAGTGTGGGGGTTTTATGCAATAAGAGGATAATTATGTTTTCATCTGTTTTTAGGCAAACCTTAGGGGGGTCTTGTGCAATTCCCTCTTTTTTTTTTCTCCTTTGGTATTACTGGTTTTGTCACGCAATTGATGTGACAAGTAGTTTGTTGTGGATAATGGACTCAGGTGAAAAGTTTCTACACCTAAATAAACATTTATGAATAATATGAAAAGTTAGCGTGGCTTATAGTTTCTTGCTTTTGCCTACTTTTCTCTGTTTTCGTATCCTTCTTTTTGATCGAAATATATCTGTGCTTATGAATGATACCACAACTTGAGAGAGAAGTGATATTACTCTTTATATATATATATATATATATATATGATCATCAATAATTAGTTTCTATAAGCTATTTTGCAGGTTACGGGATGAGCATGGTCACGTTATTGAGCACACTGAGGTTACTTTTTTAACTTTTTAGGCTAATTTGGTTTCAATATGTCATTTCTTTGCCTCGTTTAGTCATATATTACTTAAAAGTTATCATATTGAGGTAATATTTCATTTGTTTATGAACTGGTAATCCGTGAAGATTTGAGAATCACTGAAAGATATCAATTTTTGTGAATTCACTAGTTTAAAGTTTTTGATATATATGTTGATTAAAATCTTTTATGAAGATTTTTTTATATTGGAGCTTATATTAGTTATTTCTATTGTTTTTTAAGTTGTTTGTCTCTTCTGTTGCCCTCTAGATTTTCTCTTTTTGGTAATTAAATAATCAGCACTTATGAAGATTTCTTGTTAATATTTTCGAGCAAACTTACGTTGTATGCTTTTTGCCTTTCTTTGTTCTGACTGCACAGCCTATCTGTTGTCCTTGTGGGCCCCAGAGACGGGTACCTTCGTCATGCGGAAATGTCTGTATGTGCTCTTGTACCGTCTACTATTCTAAATTGCTTACAGTGAGGCAGCTTAGGGTTTCTGGTGATTGATTTTTAACTTTATATTGATTAGTTGACAAGTTGTTGAAAGGAAAAGCAAATACTGCACATTGTCTTCGATTTCAAGGTGATTGGTATGGGCTTTCTGGTTTTGCTTCCTTTTTTACTTGCTATGAAAATGCGTTTCCAATGAAAGCTGTTTGAGGACATGTAACATAGTATTTATTAGTTGGCAGCTTTATACGGCTTTAAAGTCAGTTTGAAGATGACATGTTTTTGCCAAACATCAGATCAGCTGTTTGATCAGATTATTATACTGTTGCCATTTAATTGTTAGAGATTATTACATGCATGATACATGTTTTCGAACGCAACTCTTATACCTAACGTATTATAAGATATTGATATTTTTTTAATTATTTTATTTAGTTTATGAATCTTTGCTGAATAATTTGTATGTATAATTGGTTAAAGAGTTGCTGGATAAAAATATTTAGAATAGTTACCGTTGTCATTTAGTTGTCAGAGATTATTACATGCATAATACATTTCTTCAATCTATATTAACAACTTTTATGCCTAACTTATTATAAAATATTGGCATTTTTTTAATTATTTTATTTAGTTTCTGAACCTTTGTTGAATAAGTTGTATGTACAATTGGTTAAAAATCTGCTGGACAAAAATGTTTAGAATAGTTATTGTCGCCATTTAGTTGTTAGAGATTGTTACATGCATGGTACATGTTTTCAATTTATATTAGCAACTCTTATGCCTAACGTATTATAAGATATTGACATTTTTTTAATTATTTTATTTAGTTTCTGAACCTTTACTGAATAAGTTGTATGTATAATTGGTTAAACATCTGCTGGACAAAAATGTTTAAAATGGTTATGGTTGCCATTTAGTTGTCAGAGATTATTACATGCATGGTACATGTCTTCGATCTATATTAGCAACTTTTATACCTAACGTATTATAAGATATTGACATTTTTTTTTAATTATTTTATTTAGTTTCTGAACCTTTATTGAATAAATTGTATGTATAATTGGTTAAAGATCTACTGGACAAAAATGTTTAGAATAATTACCGTTACCATTTAGTTGTTACAGATTATTACATGCAGGGTACATGTCTTCAACCTATATTAGCAACTTTTATGCCTAACGTATTACAAGATATTGGTATTTTTTAAATTATTTTATTTAGTTTCTGAACCTTTGCTGAATAAGTTATATGTATAATTGGTTAAAGTTCTGTCGGACAAAAATGTTTAGAATAGTTACCATTGTCCTTTAGTTGTCAGAGATTATTACATGCATGGTATATGTCTTCAATCTATATTAGCAACTCTTATGCCTAACGTATTATAAGATATTGAATTTTTTTTTTTAATTATTTTATTTAGTTTCTGAACCTTTGCTGAATAAGTTGTATGGATAATTGGTTAAAGATCAGCCGCACAAAAATGTTTAGAATAGTTATCGTTGCCATTTAGTTGTCAGAGATTATTACATGCATAATACATGTCTTCAATCTGTATTAAAACTCTTATGTCTAACGTATTATAAGATATTGATTTTTTTAAATTATTTTATTTAATTTCTAAATCTTTGCTGAATAAGTTATATGTATAATTGATTAAAGATCTACCAGATAAAAATATTTAGAATAGTTACCGTTGTCATTTAGTTGTCAGAGATTATTACATGCATTGTACATGTCTTTAATCTATATTAGAAACTCTTATGCCTAACATATTATAAGATATTGACATTTTTTTAATTATTTTATTTAGTTTCTAAACCTTTTTGAATAAGTTGTATGTATAATTGGTTAAAGATCTGTTAGACAAAAATGTTTAGAATGGTTTCCGTTGCCATTTAGTTTTCAGAGATTATTACATACATGGTATATGTCTTCAATCTATATTAGCAACTCTTATGCCTAATGTATTATAAAATATTGGTATTTTTTTAATTATTTTATTTAGTTTTTGAACCTTTGCTGAACAAGTTGTATGTGTAATTGGTTAAAGATCTGCTGGATAAAAATGTTTAGAATGGTTACTGTTGCCATTTAGTTGTCAGAGATTATTACATATATGATACATGTCTTCAATCTATATTAGCAACTCTTATGCCTAATGTATTATAAGATATTGATAGTTTTTTAATTATTTTATTTAGTTTCTGAGAATAAGTTGTATGTATAATTGGTTAAAGATCTGCTGGACAAAAATGTTTAGAATAGTTGAAGAAACTTGAAATCAGGTTTCGAAGATTTGGGAGATGATGGCTCCTGGAAGCATGAAGATTTAGTTATATGAGCAACTTTTGTGTGTTTTTATTACTTGCTAGTTGATTACTGCTTTTCATTTTTTATACGGCTTAGTTTTGCAAATGCTTAGATCTTCGTGCCACAGATGATAAATTTCCTGCATGCAGGTTCCATGTTTTTGGTGTTGGGCAGAGAACCATAGGATTTAGTGTTCGAATAGAGGTGAAGGCCGGGTCCAAAGTGTCGGTACGTAGGTCCTGATCTGTTTTTATCAATAAATTTAGATCCTATGGATTATTACTTTAAAGCTCATTTTTTCATATGCTTATGCTCTTAGATTGCTTGAGGAAGCAGATGATCCTTAAGTTACATTATTCATCATCAATTCTTCCATAGAATAAGAAACTTCTGTAATACATGATATTAATTTGAGTGCCTATCTATAATGAATGGTTTGGGTATTTGATGACAATTGTATCTGTGCCCTTTGTTAATCTGTTGTGTTTGAATGCATAATGCATTTAATGTGGCTGAACATATTCTGAAATGAAAATGGTTCTTCTGTGGTGCCTTTTTCCCATGATACTGTAGGGGGTTCCTGTTAAAGAATGAACGGTTGGAATATCCTGTAATCTAAATGTTTCACTTTCACAAATTGAATCTGATGTAATATTTTTAAAATCCACATTTTTTTAAAAAATATTTAAGTTCATTATCTGAAAATGCTTCATTTTGCTTTTACTGAAATTAGTCATGCTTTTTAACTTGTCAATAGTGCTCGAGTTAATTGAGACTAAAGTTTATTATTTCTAATGATGACATCAACAATATGATTTAAATGGTAATGATTTTTTGTTACTAGATTTTGCCACTGGTGTGAATCATTATTGCCCAGAATTATTTATCATTCTCTAGTCTTAGTGTAATGATATCAAAGCCATAGAAAAGTTTAATAATGAAGAAACTGAGAAATTTTTTATTAGCAGGAAGTGATTGTGGGTCCTGAAAATAGAACAGCGACATCTAACAACAACTTGTTAAGGGTTAATCTTATTGGAGATTTTGTTGGATACACTAATATTCCATCATTCGAGGACTTCTACCTTGTCATTCCAAGGCAGGTATGCTTGTTTTAATTATAATAAGATAAGATAGAATTTTCATTGTTTTACATGTCTCCTAGAACATTTTGACTGATTTGCTTGAGAGAATTGCTTATTATAAGTTTCTTATTTGCATTCTGAAGGGTGGCCCCGGTCAACCACAAGGTTTAGGGACGAACTTTTCTATGTGGATGCTGCTTGAGAGAGTGAGGTTTACATTAGATGGTTTAGAATGTAATAAGATAGGTGTTGGCTACGAGGCTTTCAGTGGGCAGTCTGGTTTTTGCTCTTCACCATTGTGGAGTTGCTTGCACAATCAGTTGTGGAATTATCGGGAAGTAAGTACATCAAACTGGAAAGTGGCACTGATTTTTTTCTTAAAATTTGATAGATTTTGTAAGTTGGACATTTTTCTGTGCTGTTGACATCCTTGTTGCACATATATGTCCTTTACTAATAAAGTTTGTCTCTCATTAATGTGAATCCTCTTTTCTGGTTCTTTAGCATGTTGCATAAATTGGATGTGATGGTATCATTATTGACGTGGTGCATGGTTTTTCTTGTAATTGTTTATGTAAATTAAGTAAAAGCTATCTATTCCTTTTAAATTGGTGTTGATTCTTGCAGGCTGACCAAAACCGAATTAGTAGGAATCAGCTTCCACTGTATGGGGTTGAAGGAAGGTTTGAAAGGATAAACCAGCATCCAGTATGTTTTTAGAAGTTGCAGATTTCAGATTTACAAGAATGTCTTTTACTGGTCAATTTAATATTTTTGTTGTGTGTGCAGAATTCTGGGTCTCACTCATTCTCCATAGGTGTCACTGAAATTCTCAATACAAACCTGTTGATAGAACTAACTGCTGACGATATAGAATATGTTTACCAAAGGTTATTGTTAATCTGTCACTTAAGTTATTGATAGTGCACTTTGCACTGAACATGAAATTGGTTTACATTGCTCAATTAGTTTCCATGAGCTGAACTGGGTAGTATCAATTTGTTTTAATTATGTGTACTGGATATGAAGTTGAATATCTGAGTAAAAGAGTTTAACAGTGGATAATTAAACTTAATCTTTTGTTTGTCATTCACTAGGACAAACACACACAGATGCTTTATGAAGTTGCTTAATGTCGTTTTGATTTTTAAATAAATTAGTGCATAAGCATCTAGATTTATGATACTTTTGTTTCAGTTTAAAGTTGCAGAAGAATTTTACGTTTTAATATTGTGGAATTTCACTGCTTGTTGATATGCTATTTTCCATCTATTTTGTAGGAGTCCAGGAAAAATAGTAAATGTCACTGTTCCAACATTTGAAGCCCTTACGCAATTTGGAGTTGCCACAATTACAACTATGAATACTGGTGAAGTGGAAGCATCGTATAGCTTAACGGTATCATTATCAAACTTCTCCTCTGCATTTTTGTTATAATGCTAACAATTTTTAATAACATATTTTGAGCTTTATGGAATGTGGCCTTTTGGTAGTTTGGCTTTCTCTGATTTGGATATTTTATCATTATTGTTATTATTTATTTAATTTTCCAATGGTGTTGGACAGATATTGGAATAATTATTTTATGTTGGATCATGGATATTAGCATAGATTTGGTCTCCCCTTTACATTAAGAACTGAATGCAGTTATTGTGTTTTGAATTTCTGCACTGAGGTATATTTTCTAGGACTGTTTTGAAATCGAGGAACAACTTGATTTATGCCTATTGTTGTTTCATGCAAATATGTCATTGTTGTTATGATTAAAGTAATTGATTGTTCATTTTGACTTCTGTGCTTGATGAAATTAGCGAATTCTGATAAATACGTTTTGGAACTTTGTGTAGCAGTATTGTATTGTTTTGCATGAATAGTTGTGTCCTCGCTGGAATATGATGTTCTCATACTAGCTATGATAAATTTTGAATCTTGCAGTTTGATTGCTCAAGAGGTGTCACTCTCATGGAGGTATTTTCTAATACATTTTCCATCACAATTATGTCATGGAGTGTGTGATCGTGAAAGTTTATATGGCTGCAGGAACAATATTTCATTATGAAGCCTAAAGAAACTTTAGTTCGATCATTTAAACTTTATCCAACAACTGATCAGGCAGCAAAGTATACATGTTCAGGCAAGTTAAAACTTGACCTTTATGGGTATTTATGGCTGTTTTTAAGTAAGATAAATAAAACTGCAGACTGCAGTTGAGTTTCACTCGAAGGTTTTTATGCTTGAATGCAGCAATATTAAAGGATTCTGATTTCAATGAAGTTGATAGAGCTGAGTGCCAATTCAGTACCATGGCTACTGTTTATGACAATGGTTCACAGGTGTGAAAATTTTCTGAATTGTGGTTTGCTGATATGCTTCTGATAGGTAAGGGCTCCGCAATTGTAATTTAAGCAGTCTTACACACCTTCCATGTGTAAGATCAACTGGTTTGCCATGTTGCTCCGATTTAAACACAAGCATGTAACAAATTTCAAATAATAAAAACTTATTTGAATAAAGTCGTGTGGGGAACTTGAATCTGGGTACTCCTAGTAAAGTTGGCTTTAATACCATGTTAGTACTAGCTAGATCAAAAGTTTAAATAGTTAGGAAAGGACCCATATAAAGTATTTAAGAAATCTCAACTGGATGATTTAATAGGTAACTTTAGTTTAATTTGTTGTAGACTCCCTTTGAACCTCCAAAGACTGGCATAAATGGTTTCTTTGGGTCTATTGAAAGGATTTGGAAGAAGCTTTGGGAAGTTTTGATGGACTTTATCACTGGAAAGACATGCAGGTACTTGTTTAAGATTATATTATGCATGGATGGCCAATCAAGACATCTGATGAAACTCTCATCTTTGTTGTCCACCTTAAACCTTTCATCATCTTTTTTTTTTTTTTTCCTCTGGTCATTTGAATGCAGGAGCAAATGTTCCGGTTTTTTTGACTTTAGCTGCCACATACAGTATATTTGCATGAGTTGGATAGTGCTGTTTGGTCTAGTTTTGGCTATATTTCCAACAGGTAAAGTTGCTTCTTATGGCAGAAGTCAATATTAATAATCAATAATTTTGGACAAAAGCAGGGTACCTAAATAACTGAATTTTGAGTGCAGTGCTTGTGGTACTTTGGCTTTTACATCAGAAAGGACTCTTTGATCCTCTATATGATTGGTGGGAAGATCATTTTCAGTCTGAAAACCAGAGAATCAGAGATACTCATAGGCATGAAGTTGATTTTCACCACCACAATGTTCATATTAAAAAACATCACAAGGTTGAGGATAGACACCACAAGCATGTTGCTCGATATGGTCGAAGTGGCGTTCATGGTGATCACAAGCATAACATTTCAGAAAGGGACACTGATTATTATTATTATCTTCACCATGTTCACAAAGATAAGCACAAGCACGGGCACAATAAATATTCAAGCATCCTGCAGCAAGCCTATTTGGATGGAAGCGAGAGTGATCATATTGGCCACCGTAGACGCAGAAAAGACAAGAGAGTTCATGGTAGGAGCATCCAAGATGAGACATTTTGAAGAGAGGCAAGATGACTTACACAAGTTTAATTGTTGGCTTTTGGATGATTCATAACTGAAGGCTACACTTTGAACACAGAGCATAATAGCGCTGAAATTTATGTTTGCTTTAAAAAGTCTGTTAGATAATGTTTTATGATTTGGTTTGATAAGCCGAAAGCTAATTATCAGATAAAGGATGAGACTGAAACATTTCCAGTAGTTGTTACAACTAAATTTTCAATGTCATAGGTGTGTTATATTTTTAAACACTAGATGCCTTTAATTTTTTTTCATTTTCTTTTTTATAAACCTCTCTCTCATTTTTTCTTTCACACACACTCTCTCTCCCCCTCTTTCAAGTATAAGACGATACAGACTGAAGTAAAAGCATACAAAAACTCTGTATATGGCTCAAAACTTGCAAGTGACCCTGAGCAAAACTGTAGAAACACTGCAACTGCTTCATAGTTTCCGAGAATTACATGTATTCTGGACTACTATACTCCTTTGCAGGCTGAGGATAGGAATCATGAGGTGTAAGATGCCACATTGGGTTCTAGCGACGCCAATGACTTGCCTTGTCAAGTCTGGTTTGATCATGTAAAGGTTTGTGTCCTGTCTTTCCGCATGATCTTAATATGAAAACCATTAGGAAATTGTAAACCAGGAGTTCGAACTATATTTCCTCCTTTGAGCGTTTGCCACCTGAAGTGTACCACAGTAAAAAGGTTAGTCTCTCTCTCTCTCTTTCTATTTGAGGAACACACACACACATTCGCAAGATACATATTGTAGAAACAGAATGCTCTTACCTGTACTTTGTGACCAAGCAATGAAGAAATACAGCCATCTGCACTTTGGTGAATTCTGTTCCAACGCAAAATCTCATTCCACCACCAAAAGCCATAAAATGCTTAGATGTACCATTTGTTTCCATTCCCTGTAAGGCACCATTATTTATACAATTAAGCACAATGAAGAATGAGCAAGATTTTTCAAGAAAATTTTAGATGATTTTTTATATTTTTCAGAAAAATCAGGTGACTTAGTATACAAGACTCAAAATTTTGATCCACCTTCCATCTATTTGGATTGAAGGCAAGAGGATCTTCATATTTCTCTGGATTCATGTGTACAGCTGGGGGACAGACCATAACAGCCCATCCTGCCGGAATTGTGTATCCTGCACTATCACCAATTTTTTGTTTTCAGTAAAATATGTGTGTTTAAGCCTGTGTGGTATAATTCTTGGAAATTGACTAATATATAGTTTCTGTACCTTGAAATTGGATATCTTGCAATGCTTTTCTGAAGATTCCTGGCACAATATTTGCCAATCTAACGGTTTCATTGATAAACTGCAAATTGAAATTGTAAATTCATGGTTAGAAAAAGTAATTACTTGATGTTAACTATTTTATTTGGGCAGGAAGTTGAAGTGCCTGACTGACCTGAAATGTATACGTCATTGATTTATATTCCCTCCATGTAAGTCCAGAATCAATGTTTTCTCGATTCTTCAGAATTGCCTCATGTTCTTCCTGAGGAAATCATATTATTTAGAGCATGTTAGATGGAGAAACCATAAAGGATATGTGCAAAATCTATTAATTAGGGAATTTGAAGCTTAATTTCTTCACATACAGTTAATTGCCTCAGGGCCTGAGGATTGTCTGATAGAATTTTTACGGCAAAAGTTAGAGCCAGGGAAGTTGTTTCAAAGCTAGCAAACAGTAGCACAAACATTAAATCCAGAGCAATTGCCTCAGTAAGGATCGTTCCTTCTTTCTGAAGTTCTTCAAGTACATAATCATAAAAATCACTTTGAATCTTCCTTGGGTTTGCTCTTCTCTCCTGTAGCATGCTTTTCAACATCTTCATTGCTCTTTTTCTACCCTGAAAAAAGTTTTAAGAAAGTAGAGACCAGTAAGTGGAGGAAATTGTTAAGCAATTTACTTGTGCATTCAGGGGTAAATAATTTAGTAAATAAAGTTGTCACACTTTCTCCTCGTCTTTTGACTAAATTATTGATTGGTCTGATAATCACTAGCTAGCTTAGTCTGTGTTTGGGAGGATTTAGATTATAGTTGACCAGATGCAATGACGGAATAAGTATTTGATTTTGGTTTACCTGTAAACATTTGTGATAAGCTGTTCCAGGAAGGTTCAAAGGGAAAGAGATTAATCCTTGTATGAAAGCAACAAAGTTTTCCCTTAGATTCTCTGACGACTTTTCTTGATCATAACTTATCAGCTTCTTTGCAGTCAGATCAAATATCATCTGTAGAAACAGAACTATATTAGAGAGGCAGAAAAAGAAAATGTGTTGTTGGATCATTCAATGAGAGATGAAGGAGAAGGAACTTACACTTGCTGAAGCTTCTTTGAGTTCAACTGTGCCATGACTTGACCACCTCTCCATTTTTTTACAAGCTGCCAGCTCAACTTCAGGGAGCATCTTCTTGAGGCTTTCAGGACCGAAGAGATTTAGCACCATGTTCTTAAGGTATTTGTACATGAACCCGTGTAACGAACCTACATTCTGTCTTCCAAAGATCTCTGTGAATGTATCTGGATACCAGCTCTTGAACAATCGACCCTCTTGCTGGAAGATAAAGTAATTGAGATCAGAGTCTGTTGATATAACAACCGGTCGTCCCACCAAACTAGTCCGAAATATTGACCCATATCTGAAAGTGACAGCAGAAATCACGTTGATGAGATGTATATCGGAAAATGGTTTTTATAATGGATTTGAAAGAACTAGACATTGTACTTTTACCTTTCCATTCTTTTCTTGATGAAGGGAGGTATGTCAGAAGAAGTGTTGGGAAGGAAAAACTCAATGCTTTCGCCAAGAAGTGGCAACCCCATTGAACCTGGTGGGAGTTGTCCATTGCATCTGGGATTTCTCCATCTGTAAGCCCAATGTGTGATGCTTATAATAAGCAAAGCTCCAATGAAAAGAGTCCACATCTTCAAGAACTCAAATGTCAAATATAAGTTGTGTATGTAAGATCTTAGGTTGAAGAAAGGGGTGTGTATATAATGTTGTTATGAGTTTAGTAGAAAAGGAAATGGACAGGTTATTATTACTAGAAATGAGAAGAGTTTGAGGTGGAAACGTGGGAAGAATAGGCAGGGAGGAGAAGAAAGTGCTGGCATGTATCTCATCAACCATGAGGAAGGCTTCTTAAATAGGCAGGCAAGTTTACAACTAGTTATCATATTTTATTAATAATTTTTGGTTATATGTTTCTGTGCAGTTGGTTGCATAAAACAAAAAGTTATACTAGTAGTTGTAGATAGAATAGACTAGTTTAGAATAATTCTGTCCAGTGTCCACTTTCATTATCCTTTATTGTCAACGGCATATATAAAATTTTAGTGTTAAGAGCTTGCCATGGCTATGAAACTTACAGGATGCTTCCTTAGTCTGTCTGGTAGATGTATTTTTGATTAAGGGTAATAGATAGATATTATGCGAAAACTGAAGAAGCATGAGGCAGAATTCTGGCATTTTTTAAGGAGATTTTGCAGGAAGACAAGGGCTTTTCCCTAGATTTGAGTGGATAGAGGTTCAAACCATCTGTCTGACCAAACCAAGTATCTCAAACCAATCTATAATTCGTCATTAAATACTGATATCTAATGGTTTTTATCAACTACTTGAAATCTTCTCAATATCTATGTTAAATACTCTGATGTTTGAATGTTGATACCATGAAAGATGCCACTCATCTTCTTCATTTTTTTCTTTCTTTATTTTTTTTTTTAAGATTTGGATCTCTTCCTAGATCTCCTTTAGCTGTAATCATTGCCACAATATTCTTATAATCTCAATGTCAAACTTCTCAAATCTTAATGCATACATCATATGTGATTTGTAGTAGAGGGTTCTAGATATGCATGAAACTACTGTATGTGTTTTTGTTTTCATTGCTTGGAGCGCATTCAAAGGGTAGGTAAACTTAGCTAGTTCATACATAGAGCACCGTCCCACCGGCCCATTGAGCCACGGACTCAAACCACTTCAACAATTACTACAATGTAGGTAGGTTACTGTGAATTATGACTCCATTATATGCATTATGCTATTAGATTATACATTTGTTAAACTTTTCTTTCACTATAATAATAATAATTTATTATTATTATTATTATTTCTACAAAGTTCAATATATGATTAGATCATATATCTAAAGGAATAGAATTCTGACTCTTCTTAGAGCTAAATGACATTAAATGAGAGAAAGGTCGCCGACCAAGGTTGTGAGTTTAATCTCATTAATTTTCACTTTATGGGCAATTTTTCCCCACTTATTGTGGGCTGCTTCCCCAATTTAATATGGGTTGCTCCCTCCCGCCTTTTGGGAGCAAATCTTTTGGTCGTGCCATAGAGTTGTATTGTAATTGTTTGTAACAGTATCCTAAATAAAGTATCAGTACTCAAAAAAAAAAAAAAAAGGGAAGAATCCAGAGATCCTTCAACCTTGTCCGGTTAACCTTTTTTTCTGATTCCTCTACAATTCAAAATCTAAAGTCTGGAAAGCCAAAAAAACATTTGGGGTTCCAAAGCTGTAAAGCCAGTGCCATTGCTAGACATTTTCACGGTGTTATTTAGTGTTTTTATGCACTTTATGATCACAACTTTACTGTCTAAAATCCGTTCTTGTTTGTTGTATATACATATAGCTATGCTATATATATTAGCAAGCCAGTTTCTGATAGCTGTTAAAAAGATTCTTCACATAGAAGAGCCAGATAAAAACATGTAACAACTTTAGTTGCACCCCATTTTGTAAAAATAATGTATAATTCTCTTTTTTTTTTAATAATTGTTTTATCATCCAAATCATATGTATTAATCGGTGATTGTTTATAAGTAAAAGAGTGTCTTTAATGCAGAAAAGTTTAAAGAGTTTTGAATGGTTTGTTTAAGAAGATGACACAGATTGCTTAACTGCCATAGCAGTAGGCTTGTAAAGGTCTCCTTCAAGGGGTGCACAGCAATGACAGCTCAGATACCCTCTTCTATTGGAATTCATAAACCAACACCACAAACAGTGTTTTTCATTATATTATTATTAATACTACACAAAAAGCTGCTGCTAACTTTATAGCTAGTCAAGTTTTGTATCCTTTACATATTATATTATACTAATCAGAAAATTTTATATCTAACTCAAAAGAAGTTCTTTTAATGGAATAAATGTACGGGTTACTTTTTTTTTTTTTTCTTATTTAATTAAAAAATTCGAATATATTTGATATACTAACTTATAACAAAACATACAAACAATTTGATAGGAAAATAGGAGGATATGGGTCCAATGTGTCTGGATTATGGGGGAAGAGCAGCAGAAATCCTGTGGTGGGAGCCTACAATACATGGAAAGCAAAAGAGGGTGACTCAGAAATGAGTTTGGAGTCATTAGAATGGGAGGGTTGAGAAAGAATTATGGAGTTGACTTTGCAAGTTTTGTTAATGGAAGGGGATTAGTTGTTAATGAAGGACACGTGTAAAAGGGCGGCCACGGTCTCTCCTAAGTCCTAATCCAGCTTGCTTCATGTTAAAGTATGCCAACATGTAATGCAGTTATTACAACTCTACAACTTTCAATATCGTTTTTTTAATTGCTTCTATGCTTCTTGCTCTCCTCAGCACTTGCGGTATTATTTAGATAAACCTGTACATGCATCGTTTGCTATTTATGATAAAAAAATCTATCAAAACTTGTTAATATCAATTATTATTTATATTATGAGAATCTGCTCTACTACTCTTCGCACTTTATTGATAAAACATTTAAAAAATAAAAGTGAACAAACATAGAAAAACAATTTTTATAGTGATTAATAATTGATAACAATTACAGTTGATCAAAAGAGAAGTAGTTGGTAGAACCGAGAAAGAGAAAGAGAGAATTGAGGAGAAAGTTGTTGTCGCTGTCTGTAACGTGCTCGTGGGGAATGTATTTTTAAAATTAAATTATGCAAAATCAATAATATTGGTCAAAGTTACTGTTAACATCTTTTCCATTTTATTATATTTTTTGAAGTTTGCATTGTAGTAATAAAAATTTAAAGTAGCCCTTTTTCATCGAAAATAAATAGAGGGAGGGACACATAATATTCCACCCTGAGGACCCCTAAAACACGTAGCCAATCCAAAACCGAATAAGTTAATTAAATTTAAAAACATAAAAATCAATCGAAGAATAGTATGTGGGCAGGATTAATTCAATGCGTAGAATCGGTTGACTCAATAACTTTGATGAGCACAAATTTTTAAAAAATGTATCTTGATATTCATGACAATTTTTTTGAAGATTGAAGAGGAGGGGGACCATTAACATTAAGTGGAGTAAATAAGTAAGCCAAAATGCGGTTTGAGTTGAGACAAGTGTGTGTGATTATTTTAAGGCAGCATGCCGGCGCCTGATATTCATTATATGTTTGTATATAAGGACACAAGTAGTGTTGGTGGTCATAACACATGATTCATGACATTGCGATGGGATCTATTTTACGTTAAACAATTCGGTGGATAAATGTTATCAGTTTTAGCAAATATCTGTCGTTTATGATATATTTTTAGATAGGTTTTTGACAGATTTTATTATTTAAATAATAATAAATTTGGTAGATTTTATTTTTATTATTATTATTATTTTGATAACTAGCAGATTTTATTATTTAAAAAATAAGGATTTCGGTATGTCTTACTTGGAATGTAGATTACTTTTCCACATTCTTGGACTGAGGTTATAAACTATACTTGATGTAATTTTGTATCGGTGTCAATGATAAGGAAGATGATAGATACTTATGAAAAAAATGGGTTTTTTTTTTTTAAAATTTTTTTTATAGCTAACGATTAACGGATCAAAGACTTGTCAACACTTATTGATATCAAACACTATCCATAGCCCGAAATTGACTCTCATAATCAAGAGACAGTTACTTCCAAAATAAGAGACAAGATCAAACACTACTCGCAGTCCTAAAAGTGACTTTTATAATTAAGAGATAATTATTTTCACAATATGAGTAGAAAACTAAAAATATAAATTGTAATATATGTTTGGTGGGAATTAAACCATCAACCTGTTGGTGGTTTAATTCCCACCAAACTTTTGGAGGATGGAGATTAATAATTTGTTTCTAACTTTTGAGAGATAAAACAGTAGAAAACAATGATATGCATACATACATGCATATATATATATATATATATATATATATATAAAATAAAGTTTGACTCCCACATCTGAAAAAGTTTTCAAAATTATTTTACATGTATATTTCAGTTCCATTATCATGCATATAAAAATTCATATCAAGATATATTAAAAATCATGAAATTTCTTCAAAAATAATTATTCTACTAAAGCAGGGGCACCCATGAGATAAGTTCCCTAATTATGTATATATGATGTTAATGCTTTTTTTAAGTATATATTTGCCTTGCACCCTAACTTTAGTTTTTGAAGTAAATTAAACTGAAGTTAATGCTTTTTTTAAGTATATATTTGCCTTGCACCCTAGTTTTAGTTTTTTAAGTAAGGGGGTGTATTTAATCCAAATTTTTAATGACTTTTATAGAGTTTGAAAGTTTGAATGTATTAAATACAGATTTTTAAAGACTCTATAAAAGTCATGTAGCATTCAATATAGACTTTTAATGATTTTTAAAAAGTCTATGAAAGTTATAATGTATTCAATTAAAACTTTTTAAGAGTTTATAAAAGTTACGAGATATTCAAAAAGTCAATGACTTTTATAATATTTAAAATTTTAATAACTTTGATAGACTTTTATATCAAATTTATAATAATTAAGCTCCATAAATTTTCTTCCACTTCGCTCAAGAACTTTTGAAGACTTTTGTTATTGATTATAAAACCAATCTCACAATCACTTTTACATTTGAATCTCCCATAAATAAAAATATTTCATTTATTTTAAAAATACACATACACACACACTCATATATATATTTCACACCTATTTTATTGTGAATTATAATGATCGATTTTTTTTTCCTATATGTTCAAATTGTTAGTTTTTTAGTTTTTGAATCTTATTAGACTTTTTCTTTTTCAAAAGACATCAATTTATTATTTTGTAAAAGATTTCAAATTTGAATCAAAATTGAATAGTTAAATCTCGGCAAAATAAATTTGAGAAAGGGAAACATAATAATTTATATTTATATAAATACAATACCCAAAAAAACTTTTTAGATGGATATTGATCCAAATCATTTCATTATTCTTATGATAAACATTACAACTATTATTAATGATTATATTGTAAGCTAACAGTTTAGTATGTATTGTGTACAAATAATGAAAATAGAACTCACAATTATATAGATGAAAAATCTCATTGCTTTAAAATCAATAAAATTAATCAATGAAATATTTCTTTTTCATATTAAAAAATAAGAGGAAAAACCTCTATTTCAAACAAAAAGGAAAAAAAAAAAAACTTAATATTTGGTGATTTTTTAGCTAGTGGTTTCTTTAAAAAAATAAAATTTTAAATTTGATTGTTTAATTATATCTATACATATAATTTTTTTTTCCAATTTTTATTCCTACTACATACTTGTTGGAGAAATTCTTGAATTTTAATTTTGACTAGTATAATAATCAATTTTGATATTTGTAAAATATCATAAAATTAACTAGTTTGAATTTTGTAAAATATTAGTTTTGGTAATTGTTTTCCATCAGTTTATTTACATTAAATCAAAAGAAAATATTTTCAGTGAAATGAGAAATATAACTTACAAAGTGTATAATTTGCAGGGGCTTGTCAATGGATTTTTTTAAAAAAAAAATTAGAAGTAAATAAAAATCTATAAAAGTCTATCAATATCTATGAATTCATCATCTTAATTATCATTATTAGTTAATAAAGATGACGATTTTAACTCATTTCTTGATACTCAAGAATAACAAAAAGAGCATGTTAATAAATGAAGGACAGTTATAGCTTACTGATATGTGAAACGATGTTGGGATTATTGATAATAATAAACATTAGACATTTTATTTTTCATAAAAAAACATAAAATGAATAATGAAATGCTTAAAATACTTAATGTTTTGGTTATCAATTTCTGAAATTGAGGTGACTTTATGTGCCATATTTTTTTGTCATTATTGACATGACAAATATAGTTTTATTATTCTTCAAATATATACATTTTTATTAACTTGTAAAGTGTATATTATATTATAAGTTAATAAAAGCTTAGTTTATAAAAGTTTATGAGACTCTTTATGAATTTATAAAGTCATTAAAAGTTTATAAAATTCTGTAAAAGTCATTCACTAAAAAAAGTTTATGGAAGTATTTCAAAATCATAATTTAATATAACCCCTAAATTAATATGAATTTGAGAAAAAAAAAAAAAAGAGACACATATAACTTTTTCACTGTTAAGAAAACGCCATGGTACCTAATAGATTAATGGTTTGAGAATTAAACGTAAACAAGTAAAGAATGACCATACACTTGATATTTGTTTACATATATACATACATATGCACATGAACATGTACATAAAAGTATATTATTATTCTAATCAAACATGTATACATAAAGTGACAAAATATAATTAATTAAAAATGGTAATTTTGTGGGAATTAAATCAACAACCTCTTGGTGGATATGGGGGAGGTACATAAACTCTTGGAGACCGATGACATAAGTTCCCTAATGATGTATATATGATGTTAATGTTGGTTTTTTGTTTTTTTTTTTTTTTTTAAGTATATATTTGCCTTGCTCCCTAATTTTAGTTTTTTGAGTAAATTAAACTGAATTTGAAAAAAAAAATACACATAACTTTCTTTCTGGTAAGAAAACTCCCAAGGTACCTAGTAGATTCATGGTTTGAGAATTAAACAAAAACAAGTCAACAACAACCATATACTTGATATTTGTTTATATATATATATATGTATGTATATAGACACACACACGAATGCACATGAAGATGAACATAAAAGTACATTATTATTCTAATGAAACATGTATACATAAAGTGACAAGATATAAGTAATTAAGAATGGTAAATTGGTGGGAATTAAACCATCAACCTCTTTGGTGGGGGGGGGGGGGGGGGAAGGTACGCAAACTCTTGGAGGATGGAGATTACCTATTTGTTCCTAACTTTTGAGATATAAAACATTAGAAAACAATGAAAAAAAAAAGTTAACTCCCACATCTGAAAAAGTTTTTAAATTTATTTTACATGTATATTTCAGTTCCATCATCATGCATATAAAAACACATATCAAGATATATTAAAAATAATGAAATTTCATCAAAAATAATTGTTCTATTAAAGAAGGGGTACCATGAGATAAGTTCCCTAATTATGTATATATGATGTTAATGCTTTTTTTAAGTATATATTTTTGCCTGAAACTATTCCTCCTCTTTTAAACCCCTATTCTACTTTTGTAAAACCTAGTTCTTCCTTTTCAACCTCCAGTCCCTGATCCCTTATGGAATGATTTTGATACTAGATTTCCAAGATTTGTACCGTCAGACTTTTCACACTTCTCCTCCTACTCCAGTCTACAATCCTTTTGAACCAACTGGCAGAACTTCTTGTTGCCACGCTTCTGGTTGTGTATCAGGATAAAACCATAGGGGCTGATCTTCACCTGATCCTTTATCCTTGTTCTCGCTTTCTCGTTTCTCAGTGCTAATCTGGAACCATCATGGGATTAAGCACCTAGAGAAACTCCTCGAAAACTCATCGGAGTACAGTATCCTTGTTGCCCTAAATGCCCTCCTGGCTCAAACGGGACTTACTCTCAGGTTGGTCTCTTTCCATTTCTTTTCATTTCCAGAGATAACCTCATCACAAGAGGATTCACTGGATTAAGACCAAGATACTAGAGAGAAAGAACAAAGACAAAGAACCAAGTGAGTTCTTTCCTTATCTATATCATGGATCACTCACATTGCTATGTCTAGGTGTTTAGACAGACAAGAGAAGTTTAGTCATAAAACATTTTTATTTCTGAAATATTTGCTCTAGTAAGAGTCTTCTTCTTTTATATTTCATCCTGATTATCCTTTTGCAAAAATCCTTCATCTTCCTACCCAGTCACATTTTCCCTATTTTGTGTTTCCTATCGAATTCTTATACTTTTTATGGTGTCTTAGTCACCTTCACCACTTTGCCTTAGAAATACTTAATGATCTTTTCAAACAAGCTCTCACATGGGGTCATGACTCTGAAAATTTCAACAGTTATCTGCCTCATTTCCTTACCAGATTTCAATCCTTACATGCATGGGAATTATGGACACAAGTTCTTCGTCCAAAACATTGGTCCGTCATCTCTTTTCATCACCCTTACTTTGTCCGCTCAGATGATGTTTACTTTTCAAAACCAGAGATCTCCATAATTGAACAACATCTCATTCCTATTTTTTATGGAAACCTCCATTATGCTGCAAAATCAGGTCTATCCAGAAGAAGCTCTTTGAAAAAAATCAGCTCATTCCAGATGAATTATAGTCATCCATCACTGATGAAACACCCTGGTCCACTTTTCCCAAATCTTATCTTGATAATCTCTCTCAAGCTCAAGATCAATATGTTGACTCTCTTGTTCATCGCTTTTCCACCTTCCAAGCAGATCAGCCCCTATGGTTCTATCCTGATACACAACCAAAAGTGTGGCAACAAGAAGATCTCGATACTGCTAAAACAAGATATGAAAAAGACAGACAACATGGCAATAGAAAAAAGAAGAAAACAAATATTGTTGCAGGTCCCAGCACAACAGACATAGCTCAGCTCGCTATCGTATTCTTATCAGATGACACATCTCCAAGCTATGATTCAACTTTTTGTGCAGACTGTACATCCACTATCACTTGTCTCTGACATGAAGAATACATGCATCGCACATGGCCTTGTCGTATTTGTGGTGCAACAGATTCTGATGATAAAGCTCACAATAATTGCAATTTGTCACTTTCTGACTAATTATTGCAGGTCACTATTATCAGATGCTCTCATCATTGCAGTTCCTATTCCAAGATGCTTTCCTATCCGTTTGGTGTGTTAAAAGCCAAAAGTTTGTTTTTTTTTATTTGTTTTGTCAAAAGTTGTAGGTTCATATGTTTGTAATAATTAAAGTTTGTCATGATGCGTGATGATGATGTTTACTTTATTCATTGTTCTCTGATATAAGTAATGATGTCATTATATTTGTTTTGTATTCAAGTCATTCTCCTATAAAATGGCTTCGTCTTTCAGATTGTAGCCAAGAAGACTCCTACCAAAACAAATAAGTCAGAAATAAAAATGTTTTGTGCCTAAATTTCTCTTGTCTGTCTAAACACCTAGAAATAGCAATGTGAGTGATCCATGATATAGATAAGGAAAGAACCCACCTGGTTCTTTGTCTTTGTTCTTTCTCTCTAGTATCTTGGTCTTAATCTAGTGAATCCTCTTGTGATGAGGTTATCTCTGGAAATGGAAAGAAATGGAAAGAGACCAGCCTGAGAGTAAGTCGCGTTTGAGCCAAGAGGGCGTTTAGGGCAGCAAGGATACTGGTACTCCTATGAGTTTCCGATGAGTTCCTTTGGAAACCAGATCTGAGACCGATATTGCTTTCAGCACTACTCATCGCCTTTATGTTAAGCCAGATGCTCTCATCATTGCAGTTCTTATTCCAAGATGCTTTCCTATCCGTTTGGTGTGTTAAAAACCAAAAGTTTGTTTGTTTTTTCACCTCCCAAGAAGATCAGCCTCTATGGTTCTATCCTGATACACAACCAGAAGCGTGGCAACAAGAAGATCTCGATGCTGCTAAAGCAAGAGTGCGGTCTTGGGTTTGCATGATTTTCATTGCTTCTTGTGACAAAGAGTCAGGAATAGAAGACAAGAATGCTTGTTTCATGTTCAGATCATACTTCAACAGTTTGCCCAGCTCACAAAAAAGTATGGTATTATGCTCTCAGCAAAGAAAATGGAGATAGCTCAGAAACAAATCATTTTCCGGGTGGAACACCCGATCCTTTATCCTTGTTCTCGCCTAATTCTTGCCACCATTCACGAAGAGTATCGGTGAATCTGGTTGCAAATTGGGTGAGAACTTGTTGAAGCTGAGCTTGCGGCTTTAACATCTTAGTTTGAAGCCACGCTTGGAATTCAAAAATTCGTTCTCTCCATTTGGAGTACGGAACATCATCAAGGGAAAAGGTAAACAATTTGGAAGTGTTGGCATTTGGAGGAGGTGATTGGTTCTGTGGAGGTACCAGGTGATAGAGTTCTGTTTCAGTACTAGCATGATCTTCAGAAAGATGTGGTTCAGTATTCATGAACTGAGTACCGAGAATTTGGCTCGAATTACTGAAATTATCATCATCATAAGACTGAAAAACGTCTTCAGCAGGGGTTTGGGTGGAAGTGTCAGTAAGATTGTCAAAGAGGGAATCATTTTCAACGGGAGAGGTAGGTGAATATCCGGGGGTGGAGGGTAAGGAAGTTTATGGAGAAACATGTGCAGGAGATTCAAAAGGTTCAGGGTTATAAGGTAAAGGTTCTAGAGGAGGGATATATGATATTTGGAAAGATTTCATTTGTTGTAAAGTTTGAAAGATCAGGTTTGGATAAAAAACCATAAACTGATCTTTATGTTTACTGTGAGAACGAGAACTGGAACTTTGACTATGATGATGAGAGGAAGTTACCTTAGATTTGCCTTTTCGACGATTCAAGTGTTTCTGTCGTTTTTGTTCAGCTAGCTGAGTTTCTTGCTTCTTTAAGCTTAGCATAAAGGCGATGAGTAATGCCGAAAGCAATATCGGCCTCAGATCTGGTTTCCAGATGAGCAAAAGGTTGGCTAACCTTTGGGAAGTTGGTTTGAGGAAAAGACCAGATACTGTCAATTGGTTTAAAAGGATTGTAGACTGGAGCAGGAGGAGAAATGTGAAAAGTCTGACGGTACAAATCTTATTGTAGAGAAGCAAGTTGTGTCTTTAGACTTCTCATTTCTGCATCTTTTTGAGAGAAGGCAGTGGTAAAGCTTTGATTTGTCTGAATCAAGTGGATTAGATCATTGTGGAGTTGATTCATGCGTTGCTGAAGTTGTTGAATCAGTTGAGCAGTTTTTTCTGCAGCAGTGGATGTCTGAGACTGCAAATGGTTGAGCTTAGACTCAATTCTGTACATTACTCTATTCTGAGCAATGACATTTTCAGATTGCCAATTAAGCACAGCTTCTGCTTGTGAGAGATTCTTAAGAGAGCCATCAGGTTGGATGACTTGTGAAGAAACCACTTTGGGTTTTTGGTTAAGGCTTTCATCAAGAGGTGGAAAGTCAGTATCATAAGAGGGAGATGGATGTTGAAACATCATGACTTCTGGAACAAGGGGAACAGTGGTTTTTGCAATCCATTTTTTAGAAGGTTTGCAGGACTTTGGAGATTTTAGAGAAGAATTTTTTGAAAGCCAATCAAGACCTTTTTTGTAGCAAGGTAATGGTTCTGTTTTTGAGGGAACCATTGGAGAAGTAGAACTGGGTGGTCTTTTTGGAAATCTAGTATCAAAATCATTCCATAAGGGATTAGAGACTGGAGGTTGTTTAAGAGGAGCAGGATCAGAATATCTGACAATATATTCATATTTGCCTGAAGGTTCTCCTAGGGGACCTACAGTAGTATCACCATCAAGCCACAACTGGTAAAGTGACTTTGGTTTTGTGGATTTTTTGGAAGAAACAAGGGTGTCAGGAGTACAGGCTTTTTGACAACTTTGACATTGACATTCAAGTTCATAAGGACTATGACCATCTAGATGTCTAAAGTAATAAACAGGTTGACCTATGGAAATGACATGTTGATCCTGAGGTTCATCAGAAGCAGGGTTAAAGGAGCTTACAAGTTGAATCATGAAATGTGTCTGTAACTCAGGGGGAGTAGCACTTGGAGTGTCAAGGGTAAAAAATGTGATGGAGGTTGTACCATCAAGATTGGAGATCATGACCGCTTCATTTGAAAACACCAGAGTGGGAGTTGTTTGTTGTTTTTCATAAGAAGTAACTCATTGAACAGGAAGCAACTCAAGCAGCTTTTCTTTAGAAATCTGTCTAGGAACAGATGTACAATGAGGGATATGATCAGAATCTATGGTAAGGAACAAGACTTCAGTAGTACTGGGAAGAGATAGATCAAGAGCATGATCTTGTACTCTCCAGATCATCTGGTGATGAAGAGTAGCTGAAATGAAGCCAGTCTTCTGAATAGCACCTGTAATTTGTAACTAAACTTGTAAAGCTGTGGAACAAAAGTCATCTTTAAGGTTGATGTTGAAGTTGGGTCGAAGGGTAAGCATAATAGTGTCAGCATTTAAGGTGGTAAGAATAGTAGTAAGACAAGCATGTTGGTAATTTGGGTATCGTGTATCAAGTAAAGCTAACCTGCATGAGACAGGAAGACCTTTTCGACCATGATAGGTAACAGCGACCCGAATAGCACCAAAGTGGAGATGAGTGTAACCTTCAGATAACCATTGAGTGATAGAAGCTTTGGGAATTTCAAGGGTAACATATTGTTCTTCAACAGAAGCAGGAATAGGACAAGCACTGAACTTAGAGGAATGATCATACTCTTTGACAAGTTTGCGGGAAGATTTAATAAGAGTTTTAATAGAAAATGAAGAACTAGATTTTACAAAAGCATAATAGGGGTTTAAAAGAGGAGGAATAGTTTCAGGAATAACAGTATTTTCAGGAAAATAGGTAAGTTCATATAAACTATCTATTTTAGAAAAATGAGACTTAAGTAAAGGAGAAGTAAGGGAAGCTGACAGAGTCGGAGATGAAGATGTAGCCATAAAAGAGAGTCCCGTCTGTCTAAAACATACCTTTCCATAACAATGTGAAAGAGCTTTGATACTAATACGGGCGGAACACCCGATCTTTTATCCTTGTTCTCGCTTTCTCGTTTCTCAATGCTAATCTGGAACCATCATGGGATTAAGCACCTAGAGAAACTCCTCGGAAACTCATCGGAGTACCAGTATCCTTGCTGCCCTAAACGCCCTCCTGGCTCAAACGAGACTTACTCTCAGGCTGGTCTCTTTCCATTTCTTTTTATTTCCAGAGATAACCTCATCACAAGAGGATTCACTGGATTAAGACCAAGATACTAGAGAGAAAGAACAAAGACAAAGAACCAGGTGGGTTCTTTCCTTATCTATATCATGGATCACTCACATTGCTATTTCTAGGTGTTTAGACAGACAAGAGAAGTTTAGCCACAAAACATTTTTATTTCTGAAATATTTGCTCTGGTAGGAGTCTTCTTCTTGGCTACAATCTGAAAGACGAAGCCATTTTATAGGAGAATGACTTGAATACAAAACAAATATAATGACATCATTGCTTACATCAGAGAGCAATGAATAAAGTAAACATCATCATCACGCATCATGACAAACTTTAATTATTACAAACATATGGACCCACAACTTTTGACAAAATAAATAAAAACAAACAAACTTTTGGCTTTTAACACACCAAACGGATAGGAAAACATCTTGGAATAGGAACTGCAATGATGAGAGCATCTGACAATAGTGACCTACAATAATTAGTCAGAAAGTGACAAATTGCAATTATTGTGAGCTTCATCATCAGAATCTGTTGCACCACAAATACGACAAGACCATGTGTGATGCATGTATTCTTCATGTCGGAGACAAGTGGTAGTGAATGTACAGTTTGCATAAAAAGTTGAATCATAGCTTGGAGATGTGTCATCTGATAAGGATATGGTAGCGAACTGAGTTATGTCTGTTGTGCTGGGACCTACAGCAGTATCTGTTTTCTTCTTTTTTCTGTTGCCATGTTGTCTGTCTTTTTCATATCTTGCTTTAGCAGCATCGAGATCTTCTTATTGCCACGCTTCTGGTTGTGTATCAGGATAGAACCATAAGGGCTGATCTGCTTGGGAGGTGGAAAAACGATGAACAAGAGAGTCAATATATTGATCTTGAGCTTGAGAGAGATTATCAAGGTAAGATTTGAAAAAAGTGGACCAGGGTGTTTCATTAGTGATGGATGGCCATAATTCATCTGGAATGAGTTGATTTTTTTCAAAGAGCTTCTTCTGGATAGGCTTGATTTTTGCAGCATAGTGGAGGTTTCCATCAAAATAGGAATGGGATGTTGTTCAATTATGGAGATCTCTGGTTTTGAAAAGTAAACACTATCTGAGCGGACAAAGTAAGGGTGATGAAAAGAGATGACGGAATAATGTTTTAGAAGAAGAACTTGTGTCCATAATTTCCATGCATGTAGGGATTGAAATCTGGTGAGGAAATTAAGAAGATAACTGTTAAAATTTTCAGAGTCATGACCCCATGTGAGAGCTTGTTTGAAAAGATCATTAGGTATTTTCAGGGCAAAGTGGTGAAGGTGACTAAGACACTATAAAAAGTATAAGAATTCGATAGGAAATACAAAATAGGGAAAATGTGACTGGGTAGGAAGATGAAGGATTTTTGCAAAAGGATAATCAGGATGAACACATAAAGTTTTAAAGAAAACTTGACCATGGGATAGCACATAATTATACTGGTAGAAAAACAGTAATTCTTTGACTCGATCTCTAGGGAAATTAGATCTGAGAAGTTCTGAAAATTCTAGGATTTCTAAAGCTGGAGGTGAGGAAGATGAAGAAGGTTGAAACATATAAACAGGAAGTAAGGTTGAGACTGGTTTATCTATTTAGATTGGACGAGAGAGATGGTCTACAAGGAAATTTTTCGTACCTTTGATATGCTTGACTATGAAAGAGAATCTACTGAACCATTTGGACCAACAGAGAAAAAGTTGATGAGACAATTTCTTTTTATGGAACTGGAGCATTTGAGAGAATGATTTCATATCAGTCTCCACAATAAAGTGATGACCAATGAGATGAAATTCAAATTTCTCAATGACGTGTTTGACTGCTAAGATTTCTTTAAAGGTAGAATGGTAATGGATTTGACTGGGCTTGAAACTGCCACTTTGGTAAGCACATATCTGTCTGGGACCTTGCAGGGGTTGTTCAAAAAGAACGGCTCTCCAAAATTTTTCACTAGCATCTGTCTGGAGAATTCTGGTGCCTGTAGAAGGGATGTGTAGTGCAGAAAGAGTTTGACAAATCTGTTTGAGCTTTTGAACTGATTGTGTCTGCTGAAAACTCCAAGAAGGAGGTTTCTTTTGAAGCATAAGCGACAAGGGTTTTGTGATAAAAGCAGCATTGGAGATGAAGGGTCTGATGTAGTTGACTAGGCCAAGGAACTGTTGAATCTGATGTTTGGATTGTAATTCGTCAGGGAATTTGAGCAATTCTTGACCAATGTGAGGTTGAGGGTGGAATTTCCCTTTTGAGATTTGCATTCCTAGGAAAATGATTTGTTTCTGAGCTATCTCTATTTTCTTTGCTAAGAGCATAATACCATACTCTTTTGTGAGCTGGGCAAACTGTCGAAGTAAATGGTAATGTTCTTGCTCAGTTTTGGAAAACAGGAGGATGTCATCAATGTAGATGAGAGCACTGTGAAGAATTGGAGCATAGATCTTGGTCATGGCTTTTTGAAACAGTGAATGAGCTGTTTTAAGACCAAATGGTAGAACTTTCCATTGGAAGTGGTGATCTGGAATACAAAACGCTGATTTGTATCTGTCATCCGAGTGAATATCTAATTGTCAGAAATCTGCTTCCAAATCAAACTTAGAAAAGATATGAGCATTTGAAAGGCAAGCAAACAAGGTGTGTCTCATGGGCAAAGGAAACTTATCATCCTAGAGGAACTGATTAAGAGGTTTGTAGTTGATAACCAATCTTAATTTTCCTCGAACTTGTTCTGAGCGTTTGTTAACATAAAAGGCTTCACATGCCCATTGTGAAGATGTAAGTTCAATGAGATTTTGGTGTTGCAACTGAATGCATTCAGATCTAGCAACCATGAGATGATCAAGGTTCATACCCGAATGACTTGCTTTGGTTGGGTTGATATCTTCATTCATATGAAAAGGGAGTTTGATGAAGAAATCAGAATTTTTCCATAAATGATGAGAACATTTTTGCAGAAAGTCAGAGTGGGTTTCTGAACATGAGTCTTGAATGAGGAGAGCTTTAAGTTCGGTAAAATCAAGGGATGGTTGAAGGGTATAAAGACTAAGAGTGGAAGTCCAGGGTTTGAAGTGAAGTTTGAAACAGAGACCATCTGGAAGGATTCTAAGAGATTGAATCTTAGAATAAAAATCAAATCCGAAGACAAGGTCTTTGTTTGGTAAGTGAGAGTCAAGGACTTTGTGGGTGAGTGTACCGCCAGGAAATATTTCAAAGATCAAAGGTTTGCTGATCAGGGAAACAATGAAATCTTTTCCATTAACTGTACGAAATTTTTCTTTGTGAGGTGTCCAATAACAAGATGGAAGGATAGAAGGGTTCATGATAGAGGTGACGACACCAGTATCAATGAAAACAATTATTGGAATGGGTTTTGAATATTTGGTGGGAAAAACCTTGATTATGACAGAGGGAATGGTTGAGGTAGATGGAGGAATGGCATATTGGAGTTGGTAACAGGAAGAATAATCAGAATCAGAAAGATGACCTGAAGTCTGATCAAATTGGAGAATATCATGAGAAGTAGGATGGTCATGAATTGAGAATAAATCTTCAATTTCGTCATCAAAAAGAGATATACCTTTTTGAGAGAGGTATTGAACCATTTTCTGAGATTTTTTGGGCTGATTAGGATAGTTTTTTTGCAAAATGACCAGTTTGATGACAAAGGTAGCATCTATTGGTCGAGCGTTGCTTGAAAGGTTTCTTTCTGAGAAATCTGTGAAATTTGGGTTTTCTGAAAGAAGTTATTTTCTTGTAAGGTTTGGATTTGAAGAAGTGGTATTTCTTCTTAGTAGAACAGTGACAACGGTCTTTGTCTTTGCATTTAATCTGCAGATCTGGACAGTGACAAACTTTCGTCAGTTGTTTGGATTTTTACAGAGAATCTTTGATATTTGTAAGCAAGTAAACAATGACCATACACTTGATATTTGTTTACATATATACATACATATGCACATGAACATGTACATAAAAGTATATTATTATTCTAATCAAACATGTATACATAACGTGACAAAATATAAGTAATTAAAAATGGTAATTTTGTGGGAATTAAATCAACAACCTCTTGGTGGATATGGGGGAGGTACATAAACTCTTGGAGGCCCATTACATAAGTTCCCTAATGATGTATATATGATGTTAATATTGGTTTTTTTTTTTTTTAAAGTATATATTTGCCTTGCTCCCTAATTTAAATTTTTTGAGTAAATTAAACTGAATTTGAAAAAAAAAAAATACACATAACTTTCTTTCTGGTAAGAAAACTCCCAAGGCACCTAGTAGATTCATGGTTTGAGAATTAAACAAAAACAAGTCAACAACAACCATATACTTGATATTTGTTTATATATATATATACACATATAGACACACACATACGAATGCACATGAAGATGAACATAAAAGTACATTATTATTCTAATGAAACATGTATACATAAAGTGACAAGATATAAGTAATTAAGAATGGTAATTTGGTGGGAATTAAACTATCAACCTCTTTGGTGGATGGGGGGGTGGGAGAAGGTACGCAAACTCTTGGAGGATGGAGATTACCTATTTGTTCCTGAGAGATAAAACATTAGAAAACAATGAAAAAAAAAAAAGTTAACTCCCACATCTGAAAAAGTTTTTAAATTTATTTTACATGTATATTTTAGTTCCATCATCATGCATATAAAAACACATATCAAGATATATTAAAAATAATGAAATTTCATCAAAAATAATTGTTCTATTAAAGAAGGGGTACCCATGAGATAAGTTCCCTAATTATGTATATATGATGTTAATGCTTTTTTTAAGTATATATTTGCTTTGCACCCTAATTTTAGTTTTTTGAGTAAATTAAACTGAATTTGACAAAAAGAAATACGCATAACTTTATCTTTGATAAGAAAACTACAAGGTACCTAGTAGATTCATGGTTAGAGAATTAAACATAAACAAGTAAACAAGAATCATACACTTGATATTTGTTTATATATATACATACGTATGCATATGAACATGTACATAAAAGTACAATATTATTCTAATGAAACATGTATACATAAGGTGACAAAATGTAAGTAATTAAGAATGGTAATACCCCCACTTAACTGGAGTCAAGAAATAAACTATTCTAACAGTTGGTTAATCAATGCCTAATAAGCATCTACGCCAGACTATCAGCATCTTGGTATGCTCGATGATAGTGATGTTTTATTCTAAATTATAACTTATTATAAATTTACAATTAGTCAAATAATCAGGTATGTTTTCTAGATCCTTTAGTTAAATTCGTGTGTTCAAAATCAATACAGGAATAGTTGACTGGGTGGTGCCACCTTGTAAGAATTAATGAGCAGGACTTTCTTTTTTTCTTTTTCTTTTCCTTTTTTTATTTTTATTTTAAGGAACATGGGTGAGACTTTCTTATTTTGATAGAAATTAGGAGATCATTTTTTTGATCAAAAAGGATTATGCAGATTTGTGATGTAGGCTTCTCATCATCTGTAACAATAATTCACATATATATATAAGCCTATATATATACACACACACACTTCTTTTCTGCGTAATTTCTACACAGCTCTACAAAAGTTATGCTGATTATTTGACTGCCTTGCATGCATTTGATCATATTATTAAAAGATAGAAGAGCTTTAAAAGTAAGCAAGGTAAGGATGTGGTCATTGATGACGTGGTAAGGGTAACATGAACAGACAATGGCAGCTTGGGTAATTTAAAAATGAAACAATCAAGTTTTGTGTTTTCAATTTAATTCAAGTTTCAGGTAACGTAGGCAACATGTTCTCCCTTCCCTACCTTTCAAAGCCACATGACCCTTGTCAACTTTGACGGGGTTCATCTCCCTCAAATATTAACTCCATAACTCCAATCCAGCACCATCACATGCCAACCTATAATACCTTTTTCACTTTGTCTTGAGTGAAGCCAATCTATTTCACATAATTCATACAATATAAATTTATAACGTCAATGGTCAATACTTGTTTTAGAAATCAAATTCATAAAAGGCTATTGAATAAATCAGAATTTTTGTTCGTATAAGTATTACTTTTCGATCAGGGAAACCGACAGGTGACCTTAAACTAATCAAATTGGAGGTGCTAGACAAAAAAGTATCAAATAATAAGTGTTAGTTAAAACTAAGGCATGGAACCTGAGAGATGCTAGTGCTGCTTTAACACAGAAGCATAAAACCAAACTTTTGTGTTCATGCTTAATGGGCTTGGGCCCATCTTGTCATTTGGACTTGTCAGTACTCAAGTTGACCTGTTATTTCTTATATAAATATGGGCATATTGGGGATTAGGAGGAATATGATGTCGCAAATGATGAACCGAAAGCTTCTACTTTGGTCTTTATCTTAATTAATAATAATTTATTTTTCAATTTTAAATTTGAAATGCACTTCTATCTAATTTAAGTAAACAACGCAATGGAATAGGCAAAACACTTTTAACCATTAAAAAAATATGTTTGATAGCACCCAAAACACAATCCCAACAAAAGTTCGTGGAATAATGGGAAGTCTTTTCTTTCCTTGGCAGGCTCAAGTGCATTGTTCTTTCAAGGCATGAAGAGATAGAAAGTGAGGTCTGACTCATTTTGTATGGAGTGGTCTGTTTGATGAAATATAATATTGCCTCTCTTCATGAACCTACTACGATGAGCTGAGATGTCATGCCAGTAGGTGGGGAAAAAAACCACTGCAGACTGGATAAATTTATGCATTAACAACTTATAAGTTATAACCAGCTAATGAAGATGCATGAACCCTCTTCTATTCTCCGATAAATTAAACAAACAAAAGGGGAAGTCCGTACAGTAGAGGAAAATTGGAGAGCTTCTGATTATCATAATCCATTACAACAGTACATCACAAAGCCTAGCAAGTAGCCTGTTCGTGGAGCATGGTAATACCTTTAGCTTTCACCTGATTTAACTAAATCTGCACTAGAGCTCCATACAGTAAGTTTATCCATGGTGGGTATAGCGCCAACTGAAGCTACACTGGGTCCAGTTACAAAGACTCAGTTTTGCATATCAGGGCTTTGTTACAGCTAACTTTCTCAACATCCTGTCGTGGTTGAGCATGGCACTTGTACTCTCAACTACTAAAACAATCTGCACAAGAAGACTAGAGTGTGACTTACAAGAGAGAAACAATGCCTGATTTATTCTTTAGAATATACCAGCTTTGTCATATTTCAAGCCCTAAGCAATATTTACACTCAATTCCTTTATATACAGAATCACACTATTTTTCTCATTTTCTAATTTTCAGTTAGGTAATTTGGAAAACATCAATTTTTTATTTTTTAAAAAGGAGAGAAAGTGACAGACTGAAGGGAGGGCACGGATGAGTCTTCTTCTATGGAATATTGCGTAAAAAGCACCAGACAAAATCCTGGTTACTATCTTTTTCCAAATAAATAGTTAAAAATAAAATATACATTTGCAGCTGAGAGTTTCAAATTCAGCTAAAGTTTGAAGAACAGCAGCCAAGCAACATTAGAAGAAAAAATATCCAGAACTCTCAAAATCAGCATATTATAACTGTGAGGAGACTGTCAAATAACAAGTATAACTGCTCCTTAAGTTCGTGCATGGGTAGAACCATTAAGGTGATAGCAATGTTCTGTCATTGCTTTCGTTCTTAGTGACCTTTCGTATATTTGATTATGGGTAGAAAGAAGCAATATCTGTCTTCACGTATACTTTCCTACTGAACTGACATCGAGAACAAACTACCACTAGGTAGAAACAACTAACCTGAAAGCAAGCAAAAGCCATAGCAGTTGCATAATAGAAGTTCGCATTGCCAGTGCCCTGTTAATTAATTTCATTAGGTCAATATTCCATATCAAATGCTTCATTTCATGTTCTCATGTAAACTCTACAAATGAGATTCAAGTAAAGGCATACCCTCCAAATCCATAGGTTGTGCATCACAGGGCTAAGGAGGGAAACACCAACATATCCGCAGAAAAGGAAGAAGGAGAATTGCATATCTGCATTCGCAAGGTAGAAGGCTTAATAAGCCAGATCCCAAGTAAATATTCATCACTAACACAAGGACCTGTTCAATTACCTGCTAATTCAAAAACAAACAGGCCTAAAAGACCCAAGTATAATGCCGAATCTCCAATCTAATTAAAATTCAATCCACAAAGGAAACAGGTGAACAAATTAGATTAACAGGATCAAAAGATCAGAAAATAATCAACAAAAGATGTTAAAAAGTCCATGAAGTTATCTGTTAAAGCAAAGACCAATCGAAGCAATTTGGGCGAGGATAAGCAAAATATAAAAACTATCTCAAGGAGGCTTATGGAAGTAGACTATGGGTTGTATGAAATCATTAGTAACAGCTAATATATTATTATGCCAAAAAAAAAAAAAAAAACCCACTAAAAGTCATGAAAAAACCACCAAAACTAGGTAATAATTTTGCCTGTAACAGAATTCTACCAAACATGTCCTAAAGCCAGTCCTCTTTAGTCTCTTTTACTTTCTTTTGCACCGCTAAACCTGAAAAGTTTTACTGAACCAGTCGACCAGACTTCGCATTTTATTGCATGAAAAACTATTTAAAATGAGAAATGCAGGAGAAAATAATGGGTCAAGTTGCCAGGGGAATCCAGTGCAGACGTCCAGAGCAATGATCTGACTACAATATTTGAGACAAGCCACACTGAACAATTTCAGAAGTAATTCACCAAGCATCAACCTTTAAAGTATTACATTGGACCTGTTTCATTAAGGACAAACGACTGATTGTAAGGACAGAGAATTCACTCAAAGCTGCCAGTTAAGCCACTGGCATCAGTGCCCAAGCCTAAAACTAACTAGAAGAACACTGATTATATGCTCTAGGAAACACCACTGGATGGTATTTGTTAAAAGACTTGTATCAGAACCTCCCAAGTAGGAGACATGGTAGTTAATAAAACAGGCATCACTGCAAAATAAAAATAGGTATGTGACCCTAGGAAACAGCATGTATACAAGAGATGCTACACAAAAGGAAGAAGAAAACAATACTTTAACCCTAGGCTTCATAGTCATTTCAGATTCCCTTTCCCAATAGCGGTTACAGCTGGTTTTCTTTCCTCTTTTTTTTTTTTTTTTTGTTTCTTTGTTTTTCCTTCTCTATGAGAGGGCTGGGACCCTTGAGGGAGTTAATTGTAAATGACAAATATTTATAGACAACCTGAAGATATTAAGATGGTATCATTACTTTTCAACAATGCAATGGCATAGTTTACAATTGAATAGCACAAACCAACATAAACTCTACTACTCTAATATACTATTAAAAAAAATAATAATAATAAAACTAATTACAAAGATAAACAAATACTTACTGATGGGTAAGATTTAAGTATTGAAGAGATTGTAATGTACACAAAAGCCAAGAAGCAAGGCCGGTGGTTGAGCCGTATGGCTAATGGCAATATCATGAATAGGATATTCATATGGAAGACTATCAAAAAAAAATTTCTAAAGAAATCAAAGACTTCGGCAAAGAAATACCTGCAGTAAAAAATCAAACAAGTGAAGTAATGGTCAAAGACACAAAATGCATTATCAAATTACTTCACTCCACAACAACAAAGATCACTTCCGGCTTACCATAAAACACCCATGTTTGGAGACAAATCTTCCACAGTAAGGATGAACCCATAAGTACTGCAGAAATAACCCACAAATAGGAACAGTCAAAGCTTCTATATGGCAAGCCAAAAATACAGAAAGCTGTCTAACCAGACTGGAAATAGCATTATATCTCTTAATATTAAGTAAAAAGAAAAGCTACTAGAACATTAAATCAAGCACAACACGAACTGCATCTCATTCTATTTGACTAACCATTTATTATTAATTTACTTGAGCAGCACAGACCAAAGAGAGCCAAAAGATTGATATACATTCTTTTACAATGAAGCCACTACCCAGTAACCAAGAACTGTTTTCACAAATAGGAACAGTCAAAGCTTCTACATGGTTACAAAGCCAAAAATACAGCAAGCTGTCTAACCAGATTGGAAATAGCATTGCATCTCTTAATATTAGGTGAAAAGAAAAGCTACTAGAACAGTAAATCAAGCACAATACGAACTGCATCTCCTTCTATTTGACTAACCATTTATTATTAATTTACTTGAGCAGCGCAGACCAAACAGAGCCAAAAGATTGATATATATTCTTTTACAATGAAGCCACTATCCAGGAATCAAGAACTGCTTTCACATGTCAAGATTGTCTATTTTATTACACTGAGTGGCTGTATATACAGGAGATTAATCTTACTTAAGACCTTAATCCAACTTTTTCATGTTAGATTGTAATTTGTTCTTGTTTTGTTTGTTGTTTTGGTGGACTATTGGTTCACTTTTGTACCCTATTTCTTTATTCTGAAATAAAGTTTTTGTTTCCTATCCAAATAATAATAATAATAATAATAATAAAAATAAAGAAAAATGATCTAACAAATTATGTTCGTTTTTTTTTATGGTCTTATCAACGTCAAAATCCATTTTAATAGTTCCAGTATTAACTCTGGCCACTGTTACAATAAGCCTCTTTTGGCAACAAGGTTAACATAAGAAGTGCTGTGCCTGTCTACCAAGAAATCAACTATTTCAGCAATATCTTGTACATAGCACATTATGAAAGAGATATTACAACATAATTATGCATATGACGAGTGCAGATAATGTTATTTTCAGCAAATACCTTTTAACCATCTCCCACAAGCCACCGTTGTGTTTAACAGATAAACTGCATAGAACCAACACATAGACTGACCAGACTGAAGCCCAGAACAAAAAATGCATGACTGGTTTCCAGGAGAAGATTAATGGCGGCTTTGATTGGTTCAACTGTTCATCTTGTGGACAAGAGCTACTACTTGAGGGGTCATCTCCACCTTTGCCATATCTACTTTGCAAAAACAATTTCCTCGGAGGAGAATCCAGACCATATCCTAGTAAATAGATCAGCTGGGATGAAAATTAACAGTAATTACTACAACTGGATGTTAATATACACAAAGGTAGGCAGGAAATTCATTTATTTTTATATAAGAACTTAACATATTAACATAAGGCAATAAGCCAATAAGGCATACCGGAATAATTAGAATTGCAGGATAAAGAGACAAATGAGTTGCCACAACCCATCCAAAAGCAGCCAATGATGGCACTCCTGTATTCCATTCAAAGAACAATCTTATTTGCAATTTCGAGCAAAAAAAGTTAATAAGCTGGTGCTCCAACAGCAGCAGCTTATTCCCTAGGTCAAAAAAAATAATCTCACTTCCCAACATACTTATTGAGGATAACATTCACAACATGACAACCTGAAATAATTATCACGGTTGATACAAGCATACAAAGTAACCATCATGATTGATTCTCATCAACCTTAATATATATTGGCAACAAAATCAGAGAACTTGCATTCATATACCTTCCCAGTATTCAACAAAAATACAGGAATGACATAAAAGAGTAGTGCATGACTCACACTCTTTCAAAATCTCTAAGTGTGTGGAAATGTATTCAAGTGGGAGTAAGTATAACAACATAAACATGGGAAAATTGAAAAGGAATTTTACATGACCAGTAGAAACCTGTAAAGACGGACCTCTTACAAAATTATTGCATTTGATAAACATTAGATAAAAAATTCAAAGTAAGAATACTTAATGGTCAGTATGATTGTTAAACACTAATTACTAGGCAAAGATCAAGCTTCTTACTTGTACATGCTCCATAAAGAGATAATATGATGGCAAAATTTTCTACTGGGGATGTTGACAGACCCACACAGGCTGCTATTGTGAAAGGATTCCACAAATATACTAGGGCAGCAACATCACCGGAAAAAAAGTTCTCTGCAAGCAACATAAAATTGTGAGTCAATGGTATTTCAAAAAAAAAAAAAAAAAAAATTGTAAGACAAGGGATGCTAGAGCATTACAATAATTCCATCAATTTGTCAAGGTTCCATACTTTCATCTGTTTCCATCTAACCTCAGTAACTTAGTGGAATAGTCATAAAAAGGGGAAGAAGACATCATTGCTCCCTAACCAAACTACTAATTATTTTTGCTCTCAGATTTCAACAAACTCAGAATTAGATCTTTGGAGTAGAATCCAAGGTGATTCTCCTCTTTGTCCACTGTGCAGAGCATCAATTGTTTTTTTTTTTTTTTTTTGGCACAGTCCCACCCTTCATCGATCATTTTCAGCACAAAGTATCTTCTGGGAGAGAATTAGGTAATATCAAATGGATTACTCTTTTATCTTGTATGTCATAGTTTTCTCACCCTTTCATTTCCAACTCATCATCAATTTAACAAAGTCTAATTGTTTGGTAGCACAAACCTAAAAATATGAGGCTGCAATTGAATAGAGTAGATATCCAATTCAATTTTTCCTCAAAAGGCATCCTCTGGTTCCATACAATTCCACTTTTATGGTTAAATTTCACACCTTCATGCGCACCATTGACATGTCTCTTGGGTACTTAACACTTTGCATGTTTCAAATATTCATCTTTGCCGCAAAATTGAACTACATCGTTTCAATACTCAGTTAACACTCAGGAAGTGTGCTTACAATATGCTCACCTAGTTACATTTCGGCCATGTTCTTATTTATACATGGTTTCTAAGAATACTAATTTGGAAATTACCTGCGCATTTTGACAGATTATCAAGTTCCAGCAATTTCAAACTCTGACAGTATGACGTCTGAAGACTCCAACCAGTGGCACGAAGAAGCACTGCACTGACAACATCTGCAAGCACAAAAAGCAAACTGTATCCAAATATGTGTTGACATTAACTACATGACCAAATAATGAATAACACCAAAAAAAAAAAAAAGCCTAAACCGATGCTAAAAATTTAATGAGGAAAGAAGAAAATGAAAAGTTATCAAGTCAATTGTGAAATGGGCAATGTAAAGCAAAGATCAAACACAAACTCAAAAACACCAAAACAAATTCGAACGACATTATAATTCCGAAAACTGACAAAAAACCTTCTCTGATCAGGCAAAACAAAGTAGCAAGAGCACTACACAATCAAAGGGATTCGAATTAAAGTATTGGACATTTTTTGATAGGAAAAATATTGCACATTTCAAATATTTCTTCACCACTGCTCATGGCAGTGGAGAGCTATTGAGCCGCTTTAAGTCTTTAAAAAACAAAATCAGTACATAATAGTTTAGCAATTATCCTCTATCACACATGTAACCACGAAATTGGTAGACAAACAAAGAATGCAAATAATCCTATTTCCATTAACTTAGAAGCACTTATGTATGTACCAACACAATTCGTCTCTCACTGTCACGTAAAAAAAATCAAACAGTTAATAAATAAATAATGGATACCTGCAAAGAAGATGATTGGGTTGGCCTTCTATTCTGCATTGCACAATTATAAACAAATAGTCCATGAATGAAATCAAGCCAAAATTTGAAGCAACCAATTAAGCTAAATGAAAAACACACCTCTTAACAGTGAGAGGGCCAAGCAGTGAAAGTAACAAAGGAGAACCATGATACATTGAACCTGCAAAACAATCAACATCATTCATTTCTGAAATCACATCAAAACTATTCAATTATAATCATCATAATACGTACCAGCATATGGAGACGTGGATGACTGCTTCAGCCAGTAACCCTCCGCCACTGCACAAAAATCATTAACTCGAATCATAAACTAACAAAAACAGCAGCTTATACATGTAGAGAGAAGAGAGAGAGAGAGAGAGAGAGGATACGACGACGGAGGCTGGTGAGAGGAGTGGAGACTTCGGGGCGAGAAGATAAGTTTAGATTTTTGGGGAAATAAATCAATATTAGCCTGAACATCACTGAAGCTACCACCCACACCCAAAACGACCGCGTTTTCCTCCCATTCTCTTCCTTCTTCTTCGACTCCATTTTCAGTATCATTCTTCTCTGCTGCTCTTGGAGATCCTAGAGACTGGAGATTTCATTTGGATTTTGGGCTTTTAGCAAAAATCCCCTCAATTAAAGCTAACTGTACAATTACCCCCATTGAAAAACAATTTGTATACTGACCCCAAAATACATAAAATGCCCTTATAAGTATCACCGTCCCATTGCCCTTCCCACTAGAACACGTCGGTTTTTTCACTTTTTTTTTTTTTTAAAGATCCCATCTTCCCTTGTCACTAATTATCTTTATAATTTTTAAAAAACCTCATTTTGCCCTCTACCTATCATTATTAAAATAATTGAAATAACTAAAACATCTATATAATTTTATCATTTCAAGTTAATGTTCAAACATTAAATTTTATCGTCAACTTTAATGACGAAATGTGTTTTTTTGGATATTTTTATACATTATATGAGATATTTAATTTATTTTATAAATCAATAAGAAGCTATTAATAATTTTTAAAAATATTGAAAAATTTTGGTACTACCTCAAACTATAAGAAGAAAATAGGATTATCTTTGCTTGTATGTGTGAGATTTGACTTAAAATTACATTCAACCTTAATTTTTAATTTAAGGTTTTCAAAAATTTTAAGATCAATGAATATAAATTTGAATATAATTATGAAGAATTTGATGCAACTTATGATCTTTATAGATAAATTTGTTGAATTTAGGAAAAAATTATTGATTTTACTGAAATTTTAAAAAAATTGGATTAGGAAAATAATGATGGAGGTGAGATAGTTGGTGGATGATGAAATCATGAGGGTGAGAAATTTTGGGGGATATTGAAAGAAGGATAATGAGGTTAAGGCAGCATAAAATTTTTCCATCATCATACAACAATTTCAAACAATAATAAACCAATGCTTTTCATCAAAATATAATTTTTTTTTTCCCAACAAACATCAACTCGTATTAAGTGAATCAAGTGGATTTCAACCAATGCTATCGTATTAATGTTGTTTGTGGCCCTATGATCGATGATATTTTCATTTAATTTGCCATTATTGGGGCTGCTCCTGTCATTCAATTTCAAGATGGGAATCAAGTTGATCATATACTTGCAAGGCACGCTTACGATGTGCTTAGATAGTCTCACACCCCTAGTTTCATTCCAAATATTTTTCTAGTTCATTCTATTTAAATAAAATTTTGATGCTTTCTCTTTTAAGAATAAAAGAAAATAAGAGTGGGAGGAGCTACTCTCTTCTCTTAGACCTCCAAAACCTGAAAAGTTTTGTTGCCTTCTCCATCCTAGTTCAAAAATGATGGAGGCATGGATTGGAACTTATCATCTTCTCCTATTCGTATATTTTTTTCACAGCATACATATATTTTTACATTACCAGAAGTATATTTAGTATAGAGTGGGATGTTGGTTAAACAACAGATTTTAAATAACAATAATAATAATAATGGGGTGCACTAACAAAGTGGGGTATACTTACAACTTAACTTCCAAGGGGTGCTAATGGTTAATAGAAAAGAAACGTAGAACATAGGAGAAGGTATTTTCCTTTTCCCATTAAAACCCGCACAAACACAAACACAACACCCAAACGTTACCGTATATAAAGTTGACGTAAACTCTCTTTCTATCTCTCTCTCAAGTCTCTTCCTTCCAAAAAAGAAACTTGAAAACACTGAAAGCCTCTCCCAACTCTATCTTGCCTTGAGAAACCAAAAGACAAATCATTAAATTTAAAATCGGCAAAAATGGTCAGGCCTAATCAAGAAGCAATCGACACCTTCATGAGCATCACTGGTCTCGCTGAATCGGTCGCCCTGCAAAAGCTTGAGGTTTTTTTTTTTTTTTTTTTTTAATTTCTTAAATATATATATTTTTTCAATTAAATCAATTATAGCTGTCTATTAGGTTGTCAATTGATTGATGATGTGATTTTTGTCGAGTTAGGGTTTCTGTTTTTGTTGCATTTTTTTTAAAAAAATTTTGGTTTGTTGGATTGTAATAGATGGATGATTGTCAGTCAGTTTGTTAATTTTTGAGGTTTTTTAGTTTGTTTACATAGTCTGTGACCGCTAATATTGTTAAATTTTGTATCTTTTGGCCAATTAAATGGACTTTTTGGGGTTTTTTAAAATGGGATTTTGTGGGTGGTTGAGTTTGAGCTGGAAAAGGGACAAAAAAAAAAGATGTGAATTTGATTTTGAAATGGATTGATGTGTTTTCTAGTTGTGATGATTCTTTTTAATCACTGTTTGTTTGAAATGTGCCTGAATTGATTTTAGAGCGTATCAATGTGTGCTTTAGAAGTATATTAAGTTCGGGAAGTATAGTCCTTTTAGTGTTGACGTGATTGGTTGTTGCTATGTAGGTTTCGAATCTCGTAGATTGCAGCCAATGCATCTTTTTTAGATGTCTTGTGTCTTAATGTTATCGACTGCAGTTGCCCTTGTGACATCTTTTATTGTGGGCTAGAGGAGTTGTTTTGGTATTAATCCCGAACTTGGCATTCTGTTAAGTTTGTGAGTTAAAACTTGAAATTGAAGGGAATGTTGTACTACAAAACTAGATTTGGCTTAGGACTAGATTGCATATCTTATAGTAGCTTACTAAGAAATGTGGTGAAAAGTGTGTTGACACAATTTGTGTGAAAGTTCAGAGTTTTATGCTGATCATATCTGGACTTCCATATATTTATTTGACTCCTGTATTATGGCAGCAAATTGTTGTGTCTTACATTCATTTTTTTAGTTCAATACCTCTTTTGCTAACTATGCATTTCTTTCAAACCAAATGTCCAAATAAAGGTCTTATTTCCTCTTTCTTGAGTTTGGGGTTTTATGTCCATCAATAAAACTTTTTTTCATTTAACTGAAAAAACAAGAAAAAAAGGTAGGTCAACATTTTCAAGTACTTAAACTTATTGATTGCTCTGTCATTGAAACGATAAGGATTTTGCAAATTAGTAATTTAAATTCATGCTGAGGAAGATTAATCAAGCATGGTAAGACTGACGTATTGTACAGCAAGAATTTAGATAGAAAGAACTTCTAGAGTTGTAGGGGACTGCAATCTTGATTTTGGCTGGTTTTCTTGAATCTTGAGTTGTACATATATTATACCTTTTGGCAACTAGACTGCTTCTTGTCCATTACCAGTGTTGGAGTAAAATACTTGCCTCTTGTTATAAGCTCTTTCACTAGCAAAGCACTCATTACCAAGAAAGATTCAAATTCTTAAAAAAAAGCATATTGAGGTTCTGATGCCTGATAGTCTTGTTGTAGCATTGACTGCTGAATTTTTTTTACTTAATTATTTTTTTATTTTTCTACTAATCCATCTGTTAACCTTTGCAATCAGGAGCATGGTGGTGATCTAAATGCAGCTGTGAATGCGCATTTCAGTGAAGGAGATGGAAATGCATCTGTGGACCCGTAATTCATTATGCTTTTGAATGAAATCACTCCTTATATGCAATGTTTCATTCTTTTTAATATTTTTGATAGGATCTTTTTAATTAATATTCTTTATACTGCGATCACTGGTTGCCTTCCAGTGAACTACTTGTACACATCTCATTTATTTGATCCCTCACCTGTTTGATTTTACTTTTCAAGAAAGTGGTGTACTTATCAATAAAAATGTTATGCATATTTTCAGTCATCATTTATCCTTTGTCATTACTTCTTGGTTAGCGATGATTGTTCTTTGATTCTGTCATGATTTATGCTATTTTCTTCAATTGTATTGATCTATTAATCTGGTTTTCCATGTTCAGCATCCGGCAAACATCTGTTTCTGCTCCTCAAGATGATTTCATGGATATAGATGATCCGATTGAAACTGGACAGCGAGGGCCTCCTCTACCACTTCTATCTGCAGCCAGAAATCTGAATTCATTCTCATTGCTGGATCCTGCCATTTATAGAAGTTTGTTGGATGGGAGCTCTGATTTTATGAACCGTGAACCATTTGTTTCTCATCCTAGAGAGGTTAGACAAGTCCCTATAGAGGTTAAGGATGGGAGTCAGCCTTCCGGTCATGCTCCTAGCATTGAGGATGTCACTGAATCTGCACATGTGCCTGCCCCAACTAACCAGGGGACTGTCATAATTGATGAAGTGGATGACGATGTTCCAGCTGCTGCAACTGCTACAACCACTTGGCGGAATGATGGCTCTGATGAGGGACATATAAACCCTACTGCTCCTGCAGTCGATAGTATGCCAGACAACAACAATGACATAGAAGAAGAAATGATCCGAGCTGCCATTGAAGCTTCAAAACGGGAGACTGAGGTACATTTATGTGATGGAACTAGCCACCATTTATGGATTTCTTCGTGGTTAGTGCCTTTAAGGATTTATGGATTTTCCACTTTGATGCAGGACCTTAGTGATTCTAGGACTGAGCATAGGCAGTCTCACTTAGAGGATTCTGATATGGCACATGCTGTTTCATTGTCATTGAAGGTACGCTAATATTTTGAGTAAGGCTTGATATAACAAGATTTATCACTATTTATTCATCACAAACGATGTAAGACAACACTACCTTATCATTTACCAAACTATCTAGTGTCTAATGTAGGCTAGATATAATAAGACTTATCTCTATTTATTCATCACAAATGATGTAATATATTACTAGCATATCATTTACCACACTATCCAATGTTTAATATAGTGGTTAGAAGACAGGTTTTGTGATCTAGCACTGCTGTATACTTTTACGGTATATTCCCCAGTCAGCGTTGCTCTGACTTAAAAATGATTTTAATTCAGACAGCAGAGCTAGAGAAGGCATTGCGTGAGCAAGCAGGGAAAGCTGGATCATCATACGAAGAAGCTGATAAACCAGCTGAAGTAGAGCTGGGGCAAGTAGCTGCATCAAATGGAAGGTAAATTTTGTCTGTTGCTGCTTTGGGAGTTATCCTCTTGACAAGATTGCCTGCAAGATTTCATGACATTTCTATGGTGAACTGGCCTTACTAAATGACGGCAACATGATCTCAAAAAAAATTAAAAAAAAATGACGGCAACATATTTTTTGACATGTGCATTTTCAATTGTTTTGAGTCAATGATCTAATGAGGATACCTTGTGTAATTCTAGGTTGGAGGCTGGAAGCTCATCCATCCAAGATGAAGTCGAAGATTTGGAGGAGCAGCCTCTTGTTAGGCACCGGTCCAGACACATGTCTTCTGCTTCTGTGGAATCTTCCAAAGAAGTTGGGGTTATTGAGGATAGCCCACCTTCAAGTCCTAGACAGCATGATATCAGCAATCGTCCACAGCATAACAGCAATGTGTTCCCTTCAGACGAGGTATCTTGCGTATTTTTTTATTATGAGAGTTTAAGAACTTCAATTTAAATGTTTTAACCATGTTTTCTCTAATATTTTATGCCAACTTATGTATTTAACCATTTTCTTTTGACAAAATAAATTAAAGTGGGGTGGCATCTCTTCTGAGGAGCATGATGAAGCAGTAATGCTTGAGGCTGCAATGTTTGGTGGAATTCCTGAAAGTGGATATCATTTTCCATATGCACCTCATCAGTTTATGCAAGCTGAGGGCCGCTATCCCAGGCGCATACCACGTCCTCCGTCTCCCTCTCTTGAAGCTCAGCGCTTAATACGGGAACAGCAGGTTTACATTTATTGTTTCTTAAGAAGAATAGAAGTTAAAATTTTTGGCTTTCAGCATTGATGCTATTGAGCAACATATTTAATCATGCAGGATGATGAGTACCTTGCATCATTGCAAGCTGACCAAGAAAAGGAGTTGAAGGCTAGGGAGGAGGCTGAAGCTCGTCGCTTAGAGGAGGAAGAAGCTAGAAAAGCTGCTCTTGAAGAAGAAAGACAAAAAGAGGAAGAAAGTCGTAGGAAAATCGAGGAGGATCAGGTGTGTTGTATTGAATTTATTTCTTCTTATGGTTTGAGTATTTCTTATTTAATTCTAACTTGACATAATGCCATTGTTATCTGCTAATAACAAATATCATTTGTATGTTATGCGCACTTTTTTTATTTTGGTTCAGCATAATTAAATTGGATGAACAGGAATTTATTTACTAATTTTTTCACCTCATTTATGTAAAGAAGTAGTTTACAGTTGCAATATTTGAAATTATTACTGGCAGGAGTATGAAAGACAATTGGCAGCAAAAGAAGCTTCTCTGCCTCGGGAGCCAGCATTTGATGATGAAAATGCTGTGACCCTTCTGGTGCGAATGCCAGATGGCAGTCGCCGTGGACGCCGATTTCTCAAGTCTAACATGCTTCAGGCAAGTTCTGGGACAAGGAAAGTTTGCTTTGATTTAGTTTGGCTCTATGTTTAATCTGTTAAAACCTGATTGCTTTTGCAGTCTCTATTTGACTTCATAGATGTGGGTAGAGGCATCAAGTCTGGCAGTTACAGACTGGTAAAATTCAAGCTCGTCTGTATTTTTTATAAATTTCAGAAAAGATAAAGTCATTAAACATTCTGCCTAATATGATGATATAATGTTATTGTATGAACAGGTGAGGCCGTATCCGAGGCGTGCATTCAGTGATGGGGAGCGTGCTCTGACTCTGAATGAACTTGGTCTGACAAGCAAACAGGAAGCTTTGTTTCTGGAGTTAATCTAGCAATATGCGACTCCAATTGTAGAAAAGTTAATTGAATATTTAGTATAAAATTATCAAGTGATACATGACAAGTTTGGGAGTTTATTTTGTGATGTGCTGTTTTGGTTAAATGAAATTTGACACAGTTGTGTCATTTGAAAGGGCAGATATATGATTTTGCCAGCAAATCATTTTTCTTTTGGTGGTGTTTTAATGTTTCCATGGGATTGCGTTTTGTGTGTATATATACATGCAATAATTTTATATCGCATGGTTAGAGAATCTACATTTTTATTATGATTTAAAGCTATCCTGTTTATCAAGTGAGATGTTGTCCTTCACACACGCTATAAGCTGGATTTTGTGTGCCGGAATTGATGGGAAATTTTATTATTATTATTAATTTTTAAATTTTTTATTTCGGGAGTTGGATTTGAATATGAGAGATCCATTTCATGGACGAGTGTGGTTATCATTAGGTTAACTTTGCGATCACACATTCAGAAATTTATTTTGATCGCCATGCCTTGTGTAAATGCTGGTCAATAATGTTAATTATATGGATTTCTTATTACAATACTAGGTAGAATGCATGCATAATTGATCATATTTTTAAACAACCTTATGAATTGTTGTAAGGGATAAAAGTATATTTTGTTTAGGATCTAGTTCATATATGGAAATTGTATAGGCCCACACCATCTATTAGTGCAATTAATTGAGTACTTCTTGTTTTCATATGATGTTGGATGTTCAATCCTTCTAAGTGACTATTATTGATTGTGAGAGTAGTTAATATCTCATTTACAAGAGTAGCTCTTGACAAACTTCGTTAATTTGTTAGTAGCTCTTGACAAACTTTGTTAATTCGTTGGTTTTAGTAATATGTAATCTCAATGTGTATATTGAGTCTAATAATCAATAATCATTCCAACAACAATACATATATTGTATAGTAATAGAATTTATTGTTTAAGGGTAAAATACTCTCGACAAACTTTGTTAATTTGTTAATGTGATAAAGATATTTGACATATTACTAAGATATTACTAAGAGTTTAAAGGATACTTAGACAATTTAAAAATATAAACTTAATAACAACAAAAATAAGAAGTTGAAATACTGGTGGCAATGGGGTGGGTTGAGGACGGGGTGGCCCTCCCCATATACGACCCTATTTGTTTTTTGAAAACTCATACCCTTTGAATCCCCATAATGGATTTGGGTGGCGCGGGGCCAGACAGGATGGAACAGGGAATGTTTTCCCTATCCCGCCCCATTTACCCATTCATAAATCTATTTATTAAAAGTATAATAAATATAATATGATGAATTTCATAAAATATATAAAATAATTCCATAAAAATAAAAAAATATCTTATTGATATTAAAAATAAATATAATTATACCAATTATAAGGATATGAATTTGTGTATATAATTATATTTTTTTAATTCAAAACTACATAATTTTATCTTTAATTAATGTTTACTTAAAAACTAAATCATAAAATTATATAATTATATTATATTTTAAATGAAGTGGCATGGCGTTGGAAACCTGTCCTCATCTTGCACCCATCGTGGTTTCTTACTATTTATCTGTATTTCCAGCCTGTCTCTACTAAATTGAAAGCCAACTCTACCTCACCACAGGGTTCGATCTCTACAGGTTATTTTATCATTCCAAAATCGAGATCCTTTCCTCCTAAATCAAAACGAACACTCATGCAAACCTCCACCACTAATTGTGTTGGTAATGCTTGCACAAGCCTCCTCTTGTTGGTGGGGAGACTTTGCATGAGCCACCCTATGGTTGTGATAGTAATGGTGGAGGGGAAGGCTCTTTCGGTTATTGGTGGTGGTGCCGGAGGACATCTCTCCACCATTTGCTATTGGTGGAGATGTCCTTTTTTCTTTCTAAAATTTAAATAATTAAATTTATAATATTTTATTGTGTTATCTAATATTTAAAAAGAAGTATACTTTTATCATTTTGTTGGTCAATCCAAACAATTGAGAGTGTTAATGAATAATAAGTCATAAGTGGCATCTTAGTGTTTTTATCACATTAACAAGGAGTGTCAGAGTATTTGGCTCTTTTTATAATTTTCATTTTTAATTGATTTTTGTGCTTTGAACTACATCTGAATAAGGGTGGTGTTACTATATATAAGATCGACGTAAGCTATTTAAATCTATTATATTTCAATCCAATGGTTTAAATGAACAAGAAGTTGTCTCTCTTATAACTACCTCGAATAGTTATGATCCTCTATCCTACTAAATCCCTAAATAAGTATTAAATATGTGAATAATTATAACTTTTTTAAAATAAATTTTTAACATATTTAAACACAGCTTATGACGTTTACTATATTTTAATATGATTTAAAATTTTCAAAATGATTTTCAATATTTTTATCTATCTAAAATGATTTAAAGAGTTTTTCAACAATGTTGTTTCACAAGAAAAAATTGTTTGTAATTATTATTTTTTTACTTAAAATGATTTAATTTTATTTTATTTTATTAGAAGATTATTTAATCGAATCCAATCATACCAATCATGGTAATAAAACTTAGATAAAAATTTAATAAAATATTATCCCAAATTATAAAAGAAGTTTGTCTCAAACTCTTCTTTATTTATTAGAATATACAACTAACAATTTTTTATAATAATAATACTAATTATTATTATTATTGAAACTACTAAGTATTCATTCTTAATCCAAAGGTAAAGAAAATAATTGAGTTAACATTTATATATTTTTCAGATTAATTTACTCTTTATAAGGACTGAATCAAAACTAAAAGAGAAGTTAAATGTTGCAATTACATAGTAAAATTAAAATTTAAGTACAAGTTTGATATAAATTAATATAAAATTTTTCCCTTACATAACGTCAGATGAAATGTCGAGACTAATGTCACCATGTTATCATCAAAGAATAGTTTTGACAAATTTTTAAAGAGGAATAGAGGCAGCCCAAGAAGTTGGAACCGTTGAGGGATGACTACAAAAGGCAAAGGCCTCTTAACATTTACTTGCCACACATGATCATGTTTTCACCTTTCGTTGTAAGATTCGCCTTGTTTTACCTTTCCAAAAGTTTTTATGTACTTGCTTGTAAATTTTAATTTGTAAATCCTTTGCTCTCCTGGTAACTCTTCCACCATTCAATATACGCAATAATAATGTCAGACATAATACAATAATTTCCTTTAACTAACATATACTAAGTAAAAATATTACCCATGATTATGTAACTAAATTTTATGACAATTTACATTCTAAAATTGGATTCAGTCTTGATATGAGTTTTACCTTATCTGTGTTTAAGAATATTGAGCTTGATCCTATGATTATTTTGTAGTCTTAGGGGTTGTTTGTTTTTGGCACTTAATACTTAATGATGCTTAATTAGGTCAATTAAGAGATTTTTGTTTGTTTTTTTAAGTGGTCAAACCACTTAAAACAACCCAAAAACCACTTAAAAAATAAGTTACATTTTTTGACTTTTCACTTAATACAAAATCACTTAATGATTTTATATATATATCATTTCAAATTTATCATTCCTAAAATAACATATTTCCAAATTTATCATAGTTTTACATTATACAAATTTATTTTAATGCTTTAACAAAAAATATTGAAAAATAAAAACTCTAAACATCTCAACATCAAATTTTCCTATAGCTGGATTACTATATTTCTCCAATCAAATTTCAGTAAGAATTTTTATTGATTTTTTTTATTAATCTACTTGTGGATTAACTCATAGTGTATTTATTTGTTAAAGTTTCACTGTGTTATTAGTGTTTTTGGTTAATTCAATTTAAGACAATTTTGTTTGTTTTTATTTGAATATATAAATTTAATTGACTCTACTATAATAATTCATCTTGTTTTAATAATGAATCAAAATATTATATATATATTTTTTAATATTTGTTAAATAATTTATTATAATTGTTTGTATCATATTAAATAAAGTTACCTAACAACTAATAATAAAAGGATATAAATATCAAATTGTTAGTATTCAGATAATTTTAATTTTAAAAAATAAACAAGATTATTATACATTCAGAGGTAAGGAAAAAAAAAACAAACATATTTATCAGATTTCAGATCTCAGTCACTATTCAGTCTTCAGTCTTCAGCAGCACTGTTCAGTCTTCAGACAAAAAAACAAATTAGATGTTAATAAATCATAAAAAAATTTAGATAATATTTTAAATCAGAATTGAATCTAGATTCAATATTAATTTTTAATTATATTAAAAGAAAAGGAAAGTAAATAATTTTTTTTTATGAGGTGTTAGTCTAAATTTAATTTTTTAAACTATTTAATGGTATTTTATTATCAAAACACGTTCATCATTTTTAAAAGTACGTAAGTTTAAACTAATCAAATTAAGAATATCAATAGTTTTCATACTTGATGTAAGTCACTCTTTTCGTTTATTAAAAAATAAAGATCCAAATTTTACTTTTAAGATTTGTATTAGGTAATCCTGATAGTTGTATAATATAGTTGTAATGTCACACTGAAACGTAAAAAAGAAAAAAAAGTTAAAACCGCAATGGGATTGAATCCGAATCCTATACAAGATGAGCTATTCTGCAATTACGTGGGATGAATGACCGAAAAGCCCCTAGGAAGTGTGAGGTGGCAGACACAACATAAGATATGGTAGTGGGCTACCTCACAAAAAGACAAAAAGCGATCGGCTTAGGTAGTCAAACTCTGCTTTTGAAAATCTCAGTTTGCCTTCGTCCAAGTGGCGGCTTGCTGCGCACCACGTGTCCACAAGTGGAAATTTTAAGGAAGTTACCCAAATCCCACAAACAACCATAAAAAATATATAAATAAAATAAATGATGATGTAACCTAACGGTCAAGTGAACGGGTATCAGGAGACAGGCACGTGCACTCCAACACCGCACCACGCAACCCCCCCTGGAAAAAACACAAATTAATAAAAAAAAAGGCCTCAATAGAATCACGTCCGTACACCAACTCCCTCCCTCTCCAACGGTCATATTTCACCGACATCTCCCAACGGTCACTTGGACTTGTGATCTCCGCCCTTCGATCAGAATCCAACGGTGCATACGTCACCCCCTTTTCTTTTTCGGTTCTTCTCGAACATCCTTTTCACTCTGCTATCATTTTCTCAAAGACACAAAAGGAGGGGGGCCTCTCTCGAAAAAGTAATGCTCGAAGAAGACTGCCATGAAAGCGGTAGTTATAGTGTTATAGAGTTATAGTATAGTAGTAGTATTTTGTATTGGTAGAGATAGGAGGAGAAGAAGAAGAAGAAGAAGAGCAACAAAAAGGGTTAGTTGGTTGGTTAGTGAATAAAAGCACAAGTGTTTTCTGGGTTCTGGTTCTTTTGGGTAGTGAGTGTTTTGAGAGATGGACATGTTTTAGTATTGGAGAGCTGGTGGTGTTTATTTGTTTCAGTTGTTTTTTGATTTAGTTCAAGGTATCAAATGGAGTTGTTCTTGTTGTTGTTGTTGTTGGCATCAAATGCTGTTCTGGGTGTGAAGGTTTCTTCTTCTATGAGTTTCAGCTACCAAGTCCAGCAAGTATGTGCCTGTATTTGCTTTCTTCATGTTGTGAATTCTATTGTGAAGAAACAATGAGCTTTTTGTGAATGTTTTGGAATCCGATGATTGTTTTGTTATAGGTGTTTAACTAGCATTCAATTCTTTGATTCTTTTGGGGGAGGGATTCTTTTTTTTTTTATTTTTGCACATTCATATTGTTAATATAGGAACACAGAAATTTGTTATAACAAAAAAATAATAATAACCTTTGTTGATTTTGTGCACTTTGTTACTCATCGGATTCCTATTTTTTTTTCAGTGTATTTTTGTTTCTTAAAATTCACACACTCACATAGTCTATCTCTCTAGATTCATATTTGATCTCTCTATATTCATATTTGTTTAAACATACCTGATAGCTATATATGAAATCATAGAAGAATTTGCACAGGAATACCATCATACATTGCACAGCAGTACAAAACATAGAAATAAAGAGAGATAGATAGTAAATTAAAAGAGAAACATAGGTTGGGTGGGTGAATTGAAGTTGAACAAAAACAAAACACTAAAAGGAAAGAAAATAGGAAGGTTTTAGAGAAATGTTGGCAGGGTGTTCTAGTTCTACATTGCTGTCACCAAGGCACAGATTGAGGAGTGAAGCACCTGCACAATTTCAAGCTTGCCATTTTCAGTTACCTTCGATGAGCACACAGAGACTGGACTTGCCATGTAGCTTCTCTAGAAAAGAATCTTCGCGATCGCAGCCCATTAGGCCTGTTGGTCTCTCTGTTGAAAAAGCTATTGAACCAAAGACTAGCAGTTGTTCTCTGAAGCAGAATATTCGCCTACCGCCTTTGGCTACTAGCACTCCGAGAGAGGTCACAGATGAGTTCTGGGAGAAGGGTAAGAGTCTGAAGAGGTTCGCTGAGGGAGGCCTGGTTGATGATTCTTGCATTAATAGGGCTAAAAGGAAAAAGGGAGGCAGTGATGATGCCAGACAAGATGATATTCATGAAGGTGGTGGTGATAGTTTGAGTTTAGGCCAATTGGGTTCTGGCAACTTCTGGTTTCAGCCAAGTTTCCCTGGCCAAAATATCCCTCAAGTTCCCTTTTCTCTGACTTCCTCAGGAGGGGAAGACAGGGTTTGTTTTGTGCCTAGTGAATTGATTTCACCACCTTTGCCATTGTCAAACAATCCTTGGGTGGAATCAGTCATAACTGAGATCACCGATTTTGGTGAAAAGGATGGTGATGAGACTAGTCAGGGGCTAGGAAAGGAGGTTTCGGGTTCTAGTACCTCATCGGAGAGTCATAGCTTAAGCCTCAGGCTACATGAGAATCCGGTGGAGCATGATGTTGGTAATGGTTCTAGGAATCCCTATCCACATCAAGGTGCTGGTGTGGGTGTGGGTGTGGATGCTAGTGAAGAAGATAACAACCAAGAAGAGACTCGAGGATTGGAGCTTGTCAGCTTACTTACAACTTGCGTGGAAGCAATTGGGTCAAGGAATATAGCAGCCATCAACCATTTTATTGCTAAGTTGGGGGATCTTGCTTCTCCAAGAGGAAGCCCGATAAGTCGTCTAACTGCTTACTATGCGGAAGCTTTGGCTCTTCGAGTCACAAGGCTTTGGCCTCACACATTTCACATTACTCCTCCTAGAGATCTTGATCGGTTGGATGATGATTCGGGCACTGCATTGAGGCTTCTAAACCAGGTGACCCCAATTCCAAAGTTCATTCATTTCACGTCAAATGAGATACTGTTGAGAGCTTTTGAAGGAAAAGACAGGGTTCACATTATTGATTTTGACATCAAGCAAGGGCTTCAATGGCCTAGCTTCTTTCAGAGTTTAGCTTCCAGGACTAATCCTCCAAGCCATGTTAGAATCACTGGTATTGGTGAGTCCAAGCAAGAACTAAACGAAACAGGAGATAGGCTGTCTGGATTTGCTGAGGCATTGAATTTGCCTTTCGAGTTCCATCCAGTTGTGGACAGGTTGGAGGATGTGAGGCTGTGGATGCTTCATGTGAAGGAGAAAGAAAGTGTGGCAGTGAATTGTGTTTTTCAGTTGCACAAGACGCTGTATAGTGGGAATGGAGGAGCATTCAGAGACCTTTTGGGACTTATCAGGAGCACAAATCCTACACTAGTCCTTATGGCAGAGCAAGAAGCTGAGCACAATTCCCTTAACTTGGAGACAAGAGTTTCCAACTCATTGAGATACTACGCTGCCATTTTCGACTTGATTAATTCTTCCCTCCCACTAGACAGTCCAGTCAGGATCAAAATAGAAGAGATGTTTGCACGGGAGATCAGGAACATTGTTGCTTGTGAAGGAAGTGATCGGTCTGAAAGGCATGACTGTTTTGGCAATTGGAGGAAGATGATGGAGCAAGGAGGTTTTCGAAGCATGGGGATCAGCGAGAGGGAATTTCTTCAGAGCCAAATGTTATTGAAGATGTACTCTAATGAGAATTACAGCGTTAGGAAGCAAGAGCAGGATGGAGCAGCAGCGCTTACTTTGAGCTGGCTAGATCAGTCTCTTTACACAGTCTCAGCGTGGGCACCTGTTTGATGTTGCAGGCACTTCTTCCTCATTTTCTCAGCCAAGTTGATTGTTGCGGTTTCTATTCACATGCATACACGTTTCTTGCATGCAGAAAAGGGACACTAAAATTCTTTGTAGGTAGAGAGAATTATGTCATTTTATTCTTTCATTCTTTTGCTGCAGATAAGATTTTACAAATTGGGTATTGCCAGAATCATTTGTTACACACACTAGTTCCATGCCAATTCATTTCTTTGCAGGGCAGATGTCTAGATTTTTTTAGTACATGTAGTATGTGGAGTCAGTTTTTGTTTATTCTTTGATTCTTTATGTATGATGAAATTCTTTCGAGTATTGTCAAGTCAATTTGTTTATTGTTGAAGAAGGATTATTACAATCATGAACATTGTGGTTGGAAAGCTGAAGGCTATAAATGAAATGATTTTGTTAAGTTGTTTTAATACATGGTTCTGTTCCAGTTCAATGCAGTATAGGGAATGTTGAAAATTCCATTTGATTTAAAATGCAAGTGCAACATAAACATGTAAAACATGCTATTAAAAACAAAAGGGATTGTTATAGGGAATGTTGAAAATTCCATTTGATTTAAAATGCAAGTGCAACATAAACATGTAAAACATGCTATTAAAAACAAAAGGGATTGTTATAGGGAATGTTGAAAATTCCATTTGATTTAAAATGCAAGTGCAACATAAACGTGTAAAACATGCTATTAAAAACAAAAGGGACTGTTACATATGTATGTAACAAAATGGAGGTTCCCTTGGATTTCAACCTGAGATTGTTTGGTCAATTACAATGCTACAGTACAACGTTACTAAACACAAACTCAAAAACTTAATCCAGCAGAAAACAACTTACATTTATATTTCTAACAATATGAATGTATATCCACTATGCATAATTGCAAATTGAAAAGGGGTAAAGTAGAAAAGATTCAAGTGTTAGGAGAGGCAAGAAGCATATATATATATATATATATATGTGTATATATATATATGCGTATGTATGTATGTATGTATGTATGTATGTACGAACAAGTGTGTTATGTGCTAGGATGTAATATAATATCTTCATGAACGAGCGTGCTTTTTAACTTATATTGATCTTTCAAGTGTAAGGCATGACATGAGAATTGCAAAATGGTTATCATCATAAATTTTGTACTAACTGCTACTTGTGATTCTTCGAAACCAGCCATTGATTCTGGTTCCGGGTAGAATTGAAGACAATTTGACTCCGTATGATGTAAGCCTATAACATTATTTTTATCCCATTAAATATTTTTCAGAAAACCCTAATTTATATAATGAAAATTTAATGACATTTATTTACAAATGTGCAATGCAAACAAAATTAAAATATACATTTTATTTTTTTGTACAAAATGAGTCATAATTATACATTATAATTTTTTAAAATGATTTTTTATGGGGTGTATAAACAAAAGAGGTTTACATACAGCATTAATGGAGTACAAACATCGCCACTCAAAAGTCAATGCGGCCCAGCCTGGTGCACACAATGCTCAATCTAAGCCCGAGTCCAAGTCCTAATGCAATGGGCAATGGATTCTAAAATTTTGGACTGGGTCAACTCAGCCCAACCCCTCTGACACCTCTAATTTCACAAACACAAACTCTTTCAAAGTGTATGGAATGAGGTAGACATGAACCAAAGGACCACACGGATTTGAAAACGGAGATTGTTACACTGAGAAAACGTACACCCAGTTTTCCTTCTTCTTTTATCTTTGCTTTCTTCTCTCTTTTCTTTTTTCCTCCTTGGCTGCCGAAAACTTTCCAAGAAAGCAAGGTCAAAGCTTGCTTTTTATATCAAACCATTAGGGCCAGCTTGGTGATCTGTTAATTTGCGGGATAGGATTACAAATTGGCCATACTACCAAGTCCATCGTTGGGGCGTCGGAAGGAAAGGAAATTTTTCCTTCTTGGGTCCACACGGGACCAAATAGAAATCCTACTTGCGCGGGGCTTCAAAAACTTACAAGTATATTCTATATTTAAATAAATAAAATATGTTAATTTATTGTAATATTATATATATCTAATAATTATATTTTCATTTAAAATAGTTTTAAAAAGTTAAAAATTTAATATCAAATTATTTTATATTTAATTATTTTTTCAATTTTTATTAGTTTTTTATATTGAATGCATTTACAAATAATTTAAATTTTATTATTTAAAAATAAATTTAATTTGACATAAAATTAATTTAGTCAAATCCGCTTCATTTCATTCTCAATTGCACCAAACATGGTATGGTATAATAGGACTAATTTAATTACATCCAATCATATCTTATCATATCTCATCAAATCCTATTCAATGTTATCTCACCCAACTCACACACCAAACACAACCTGTAGGTTATTAAAATCCCAAGAAATTATCAAATTTTGGGCCACAAACCAACCTCCATTGTTTGGATTACTTGGGTCAAGAAGCACAGCACGGTGTTTTAACATGAGTGGCGATATTGGAACCCTAAAAATGCTGCATGTGCACACCTTTTTTTTTTCATATTCACCTCATTCAATTCTTTTTTTCAAATATTGGTAGTTTGTAATCGTGTCTCATAAATTACTAATATGTTATTTTCTTCTTCCTAACCTCCACCACCATCATTATCATACTCTTCTCTAAAATTCCAATTTTGATCTTGTGGAGTTCTAGTTTTCGCTAACCTCCTTAGTCTCTTCTCATTAACTACACAACCCTCATTTGTTCCTGTCTCCTCTGGTCCCTTCTTCCTCTTCCTCTACATCCATACTGGTTTGTGTCTACATCCTGAAACATGTCATCTTCTTTTATCAAATACAAAAAGGATTTTGTGTGAGAATTGGGGGGTTTCTTCTTTGGGATGAAATGGATTATCAAAATACTGCTTAAAATTGCTATATAAATACTACTCTGACTGGTTCGCCTGCTCGCTTTGATTGCTTTGAGGTTAAAAAGCTTGATTTTTTTTACTCTCGAATGACTTCAATCTGTAAATCTTTAAGGTTGAAGATCTCGCCTAGCGAGAAAGATTATCTATAGATTCTATACCAGACGTTGATTTCTTCTTGCATATCATCTCCTTAGCAAAAATGGTCAGTCACTCAAAGAAAGTCAAGTCAAAGGCATCGGAGAAAGAAGTGGAAGATGTACATGCTAGGAGAAGCTATCTACAATTAGTTTGATTATTTTTCAATAATGTTATAAGGACAATGTTGAAATTCTAACTTTTGTAGTAGTGATCAAATTCAACTTCATATTAAAACTGTATATAGTTTATGCATAATAAACAAAAATCTTAACTTTAATTTTTTTTTTTTTTTTGTTAAGGGGTCGGCATCATACCAAGATTAAGGGTTTGAAAGTGTTAGGGTTTTGTGCTCTAAATATTTGTAATTTATAAACGTTTAAAATAAATAACAAATAAACAATGCTTATTTTATTCAATTTATGTACATTTATAAAATGTTTGCTTCATACAATTATCATATAACATTCATGATTATTTACATAGTCTCAAACTAAGTATATAAGTGTTATATATAAGAGGATTTAGTTTGAGATTAGTAAGCAAAATGTCAATAGAAAGTAAACACAAAGTTGGGTACTTTGCTTGTGGTAAATCTACAACTACAGTTCATTTCGTATTTAATACAATGATCTTATTTGAGATCATTCATGTAGTGACATGAAAATGAAAACACCTTATATAATAAAGATTATATAGAACTGGACCACGATAAAAATGAATTTCTTATTAATATCCGTTAAATAAATAAATTCATATATATCAACTAGATGATCATATATGGACCGATCTTAATCTTGAGTGTTTTATGTATTCCTATTTATTGAGTCATATCTTTTGATTTATATGAGTGAGACTTTTTATAGATTTACGGTTAATAAGTTTCATACTTTGAAGATATGATTTAATAAGTGACTGAGAATATTCTACATAATAGTAGAATCCATTCCTTCTTATGAAAAATAGATGAGCAGTTTTCTTAAGTGTTTATTCGAATCTTGAATAATAAGAATATTTAACTTTTTGTTTACAAATAAACAAAAAAATAAATTCATAAGTTGTTTATTAGGGAATTAATGGTACTTCATAGAACAAGATATAATTAGAAAAGTAGATTTTAATGACCTAACTCTAATCATAAACTACTTTTAGATGATCAAACTATATGAAATGATTAAATCGATGGACACTGAAAATTCAAATTGTGTAAAACATCTATAATTTTGATAATGCAATCTTAAGTTTCTAGTAGAGTAACTTTAAGGTTAATAATAGTGAACTATTAATTAAAGAGTTTAATTAATAACTTCGATATTATTGAAGCTCAAATTATAGATCCATTTGGTCCCCTTGCTAGCTCACAACCATATAAAGAAACAAAGGGAAAAATATAATTGAATTGTCCAATTATTAATGTACATATAAATTTTATAGACATGTTTACGAATTATATTTAATAATTTGATTATTTAAATATATGATTATGTAATTAATTTCAATTATTTAATTATCTGTCAAAGGTTATGGTTCAATTCTAAATTATGTCATTAAATTAATAATGATTTAGAATCATTTAATTTAATGAAAATAATAATTTAATTTAACTTGAATTAGATTTCATATTACATTAAATTAAAGGAGTTTTAATTTAATAGGAATTAGATTCCATATTAAATTAAAAGTAAAGAGTTCTAAGTTAATAAAAAATATGATTCCATATTGAATAGAAACTAAGTGTTTCAATTTAAAAGGGTAATTGGATTTTTTGTTAAATTGAAAAACTCTAACTTATCATTATAAAAAGATGTTTCATGTTGGTAACAAGAAATGAGATTTTTTGGTTGCTTGAACCAAAAACTTTCATTGATTAAAACTTTCATATTGTCGCCCACCTCATAAGAAATTAAGAAAATCAAGAAAGTTGTTTTTTATTTATATAGAATTTTATTTTATAAAAAAATTTCATGATTTGATTTTTCAAAATTATGCTTATACATAGTTTCTTTTGTAAAAAATCATAACAAAAAAGATGGAGTGATGAAGAATATGCGAATAAAAAATGATCAATTCAATTTTTATGTAAGGTAAGATTCAATTTTATTAATTTATTTATTAATTGTTATTATTAGTATTGATCGGATATACTTTTGTTTGAAAAAATTCTTAAAACCCACATTTTCATATTATTTAAAATGATTTTTCCCTTTAGAAAGTCCATCGGATACTTATTTAGATCAGATATCGTAAGTGTGAATCAAGTAACGACTTTTAAATGGTATTTGAAATATTCATAATTTAATATTTTAAAAAAATTATTGAAAAAAATAAAGAAGATATTTTTCATTTGTACGAAACTTCTGTGAAATCGATATGACTTGCTGGGCGTGGGCGTACGTCGAACGAGCACCGATAGAATGGAGATGTTGACAACTTGCAATAGCAGCATTGCAGGCTGGAGTGCACATCCGTCTCCGTCTCCGTCTCCATAATGATACAAATAACAAGTTGCCGGAAATGGCCACCAAGTACCAACTCCAATTTACCCCGCTAATGTCCATATCATGCTCTTTTAATTTTAAAATGACGGGTTATGTGTCTATTGTGTTTATGTGATCTGTAAAAGACGTATGATAAGGATTGAAAAAGAGAATATTAAGTTTATATTTGTTCTCTCAAATAAAATATACAAGTGTATTAGAAGAATGAATTTTGAATTCTATCAATTTTGAGTGATGCCTTTTGCAAACCATCATTTAACTTAAATGGTTAGTGCCTTTTTTTTCATATCTCATCATATATAATTTTGAATTTATGTGGGGGTTTTCTCCCCTTATTATTTGAGTAAATATCATCTCATGTTATAGGGAGTTTTATTCTTTTATTATTGGGATAAATATACAAAGAATTTTCTCTCATTATTGTTGGGATAAGTATAACATGATTGAATATATGTTATTGAATTTCCACCAACATACCCATAGCCCTTATAGTAAAAGTATAAGGAAATCTTACTTCAAAAAAAAAAAAAAGTAATCTTTTTTAATGTTATAAAAGTAAATTTCGAAGCCACATATGTATTATTTAATTTTGGTGGGTCTCAATATATATATATATATATATATCCAATGAAAACTATTGACATACACAATTTAAGCATTGTTGACGAAATTTATTGAATTTTTATGTGATTTTTCATACGGATGGTAAAATTAATAAAAATGGATTTGCAGAATTAATTTAAAATTTTTCCAAGTGTATAAACTACCTTTTTCTACTTTTTTTAAGATAAAATATTAAAAACTACGAAAAAATATTGAAAAATAGTTCATAAATCTGAAAAAATTTTGAAATAATTTTTAATTGTGTTATTTAACTTTTTTATAATGCACATAAAAAATCTCATCAAAATATATAAAATATGAGGAAATTATATCAACCGTGCTTATTATATCAGGATATGGGCTACTGATGATGAAAAATATTATATATAGGAAAAATCTCAAAAATCCACATGTAGTTTGCATCATTCTCCATTCTGCTACCTCATGTTTGAAATTTATCCAAAATCTTTTTTGATGTTGAAATAAATAATATTTAAAATACTTTTGGAGGTTAGTGAAAAGACAATAATTTCTCTAACCATTACTAATTTTGTTATGTTAAAAATATTGATCATTTGACTCTTTAGGGGTAAAAAGCAAAATAATATTATATGTGGTTTTAACGGTGACACCTCATTAAACAGACAAATAAATATAATTTAATAAAATAATATTATAATTAAAAAATAAAAATAAAAAACTAGGCTGGAGATTAGTTGGTTTCCATCTCAAATGTAGAGACCATCCCACCAACCAGAAACTTTGGATCTCCCGCAAAGACCCCGTAGTTTTTATTTATTTATGTTTGATAGATATTTTTAGTTTAAGATGGATTTGTTTTTGTGATGTTGTGATTGATTCAATGACGATGATTGTTGATGAAGAAGGGTAAGGTTGATGAAGAAGAAAATGATGATAAAGAAGAGAGAAAATGATCGTTTTGAACCTAGCTCTTCAACTTAATGATTTAAAAAAAAAAAAATTAACTTTTCTCATTTTTTTACAATAATTTTTATTTTTTATTTTTAAATTAATCCCCATAATCTATCATGTAATGGATGGTGAAGATTTCTTAAAAAAAAATTGAAGATCTTATTTCAAATCTTTAATTGTATTTTTTTAAGTATATCTTTTTTTCTGCAATTTTTTAATTTTTACTGTTATTTTTTTATTTTTTTTATATTTTAAATTTAATATTATTTTTGATATTTTTATATTTTAATATAATTATTTTTATTTATAAATTTATTATGTTTTATTATTTTGATATTATTTAAATCAAAGACAAAATTCAATATTTTAACTTCTACCTAATATTCCCATTAAAAAATTAATGACATGAAGGATTTTAGGTAAATTTCAAACAAAAATGGTGAAATGAAGCATGACACAAACTATGGGCAGGTTTTTGAGATTTTTCCATTTATATATATATATATATGGGGCAAGGGTGTGGTATTATCTAGTATATAGACTCTTATGAAAGTTATATGTACACTGCAAATGGGTCTTTATCTAAAAATTTTATTATTATTCTTAATTAAAATTATTAAAAACTGAATTTAATTTAATATACCCCCAAATACAATATAAATACAAGAATTAATATTTAAATGTGTATGCTATCTTTTAATTCAAATATATATACATAAACATGTGGTGATGAGTAGCAATTTCGTTAATTTTCTATCGAAAGCACATAGATCTTAGAAAATAACAATATGTAATTGGGATTGCCTGTACAAAATGAGCACCGACCGACCGGCTCTTGTGTCCAGATTTGACACGTAACCATAAATTGCCATGATAAAACCTTTCCTTTGCATCTCAACTTTCATGCCATGCCATATATAATTTAATAGAACAACCAAGAAATAATGTCTCTTCCAAAGATAAAAAGATGTTGAAAATCTTTACAAGTTGATTTGACATGTTTATTTCCGACTAGAAAAAACAGTTGATTCATAACTTATAAATAAAAAATAAAAAGAAAATAAAAGAGAGGAAGAGTCAGCTTTTTTTTTTTTTTTAATCCAGAAGAAGAGGCACCCGATCTTTCTAATTTATTGGTAATGTATTTAGTGTTTAGCTTTTGTTCTATTAATTTTTATTTAAAGTGAAAAATTGATTTTCGTATTTTATGATTTGAAAAACACTTAAAAAACAGTATTCCGGAAAAAAAATTAAATAATCATATTGCAATATATATATATTTTGTAGTTGTTTTAAAAAAACCATTTAGTATATTATAAGAGTAAAATATAATTAAAATAATTTAAATTGATTTTGAATTAAAAATATTTTATATATATGTCCTTTTCGTATATTTTCAAATTACAGAATTAATTTAAAATTAATTAGTTTTTCATGTGTTTTTTATTTACAAATATGATAAAAAGTAATATGCATTATTAATCTTGAAAAACATAAAATTATTAATAATAATAAATTCTCTTCTTTCTCTCCTCTTGATCTCTTCTTCTCATCAACAATCTCTTATGTATGATCCTCTTTTTTTTTTTTTTTTTCATCCATTGGTGAGCACTTTTTTTTCCCTCCCATTGAAGGAGGAGATCTTTAGATATAGGAGGCTTTCTATCGTATTAAAAACTCTACTAATCTCTATTTAATTTTTCTTTTTCGGGTGTTGTTTGTTGGGGTTTTATATTATCTTCTTCAATTCAGTAGAGGATAACCTCTAATAAGCTCATGAAGAGGGGATTCTTCTATATAGCCCCTTTTTTTTGCAAAAAAAAAAGAAAAAAAAAGAAAAAAAAAGACATTTGATAAAAAGATCCCTAACTTTTTATTATTGATATGTAATACCCTTATTAAAATAAAATCATTTAATTAAATAATATGCTCTGTTTAGTAATTTCATAGTTTAAGTAAGTAAAAGCTCATAAAGAGGGGTTTTTCCAAATAGACTTTATAAAAATATATATATTTGATCAAAATATCTCTAATTTTTTATTATTGATATGTAATACCTTTATTAAAATAAAATATTATATTAAATAATATGCTAATTTCATATCTTAGTAAATTTTTTGAGATGATACAACCAAAGTAACTATATTTTTTTAATTAAAAAATACTCCAAAATACTTTAAAACAACTAAATTTTTTCATAGTATGCTAAGTTTCGTACTATAAAAATGCATTTTTAATTACCAATTAAATAACTATATATTTTTTTTCAAAAACTCTATTTCTAATAGATTGATTAGAAATAAACCTTTTTATAAATAAAAATATTTCGAAAATCCAATCAAACAAGTTCAACCAAACAAGCACAAAGATCTTTCCAATGGATGAGACCTAATCGAACGGAAGCAAATCTCCACGGCTGGTGGAACGATTCAGTGATGGAATTATTTTTTTCTAAAAGAAGTTTTCTATCTTTTTATATTTTAACAAAAAAATAGTTCAGTAATTTTTTTATTTGATAAGTGCGATTTGTTGATAAAAGTTGAAAAATTGGTGAATGTGGACAAAAAATATAAATGGCTTTTCAAATCGCTATTTCGACCATATATCCGTTTATTTATGTATAAATTAGTGGTTATTAATGAATCATGGTGTACTTTTTCTATGACTTAAGGGGTTTTATTTTTTGGCTGATTTATAATTCCAAAAACCATTCTCCAAGGAGAGAGGCTGCATCTTCTTCTTCTTCTTCTTCTTCTTCTTCTTCTTCTTTTTATATTAAAAGTACATTTATACCAACAATTACTATAAAAATACCAAATTAAATGGTTTGAGATACAAATGATAAAAGTATTATAAGGGGACAATAAAATAACTCACTAATTTTTCTTCCAATTTCTTGACTTTTCCACCCTTTTTTGGAATTCCTATATAAGGAGTAAGAATAAAAGGTGAAATGATTAATTTATTTTTAATTATTACAATTAATTCAAGATTAAAACAAGATAATATGACATAAATCCACAACATCACTAATATAAGTATGAAGACCACTAAGCCAATCTCCCCTACTACTTTAATTTATATTTATATTTCGACACACACTTGTGATAAATTTATCTTTTTCTTGCACACACAAGAACTTATTATACTAAAAACGTGAGAAACCGGTAAGATCTTGATCCTTATGTCCGGTAGCTCCAATTACATATTTGGTCATTGTTTTAAAGCTAACTACAGATTAGATCACTTATCCTTCTCAATCCCAAAATTTGCGATATGGAAATAGTAATACATAAAATTTCAGAACAGTTTGATCAAAGAAAAGGTCTTAAACATGCGGCTACGAACCAATGGAATAGACCACTTCAATGTTATTACTTGTTCTACTTTTATATGTTTGACTATGGATTCATGTCATAAGAATTTGATCAAAATCAACTTGCTCAGTGCAAACGACACATACAGCACCCACTTTAAGAAACCAAGCGTTTGTTGGTCTGAATTTGAGAGATCAGCTTCCACATTCAACTTTTAAGAATGGAGGCCCCTCTTTAGGGCCGGCTGCGGACAGTAGTTTGAACACTGACAAGTTGCTTTAACAAGTTTAAAAAGGTAATGATACGAGGATTAAAAATATATTTATTTGCTTTTTGTTTTATTAATGCCACTTGCAGTGTAATACATTTATTTTGGTCATATGTTAATGATGGACGTGATTGATTTATTGGGTGCGATCATTTCTTGTTGCTAGCTGATAAGTAATATATTATACTCAACTGTGATGCAAGTAGGCTAATCATACAAAACTAGGTAAATATAACGGGACATGAGCTATTAGGAAAATGTCAGAAAATGAGTAAAAAATATAAAAGTAATTAGGGCAATGGACATTTGTGTTCTACTTGGATAATTTTATTATTTGTGTTTCAGGACATTAAATTTTAGACAACATTACCCTTTTCACCTTTTATTTTTACTTTTCTCTCCTTTACACTCATCGGTAGGGGTGAGCATGAAAATATGAAATCAACCCGAACACCTCAATCTGAATCGATTCATGAGTGTTCAGTTCAGTCTTCATGTTCAAATTAAGAGTGTTCGGACCTCAAGACAACAAAAATCATGTTTCAAGAATTGGGTTAGTTTTGGGTATCCAAATCGACTCGACCCGTGAAACGGGCCACATACGTAATTTTGCATGTGCCCTATGTAAACCCACCCAAAAATTCTAGAGTTTTCTCCATACTTCAATGTCATTTCTTGCTTTTTCGTTCTCTCTCTTGTTCCTCCTTATTCCTTCCACACCCATTTTCTTCCTTCTTCTTCTGGTTTTGTTGTTCTTTCTCTTGTTCTCTCCAGTTCTTTCTTCTTGCTTGTGCCATCGTCAATCTCGTCTACTCCCCCCTCAGGCCTTTGTTGTCCCCCCTAACTCTCTTCTCTACTTCGTTTCATCGACTCATTTAAGAGTTTGGTGGCTACTGCTCGTCGCTTCTGTTGGCCGGTCGTTGCTGCTCATTGCTTCTTTTCGAAGGTCACTATTGGTCGTCACTTTTTCTCGATGGTGGTTGTTAATCGTCACAAAATGACACCTCACCGTCGTAAGGTGTTTTGATTTATTTTTTATATATTAATTGTGGTTAGATTTGTGGATTGTGGTTAGTTTTGTTGAATATTAATGTTGATTGAGTTTTTGAGTTACGATTTGTAGAATATCAATGTTTGAATATGAGTTTTGATTGAGATTAGTTTTAGACTTTTGGTTAGTTGGATTGAGGTGTTAAACATGAAATTGACCCAAACTGAACCGAACTATCGTGTTCAATTTTGGTTGTTTACGGCCTTACAAAGAAGCATGTTTGGTTTCTATTTTGAAAATCGATAATTCATTGATTTGTGTTCGGTTTCAAGAGGAATCAAACTGAACACCCAAATGTCCATCCCTACTCATCGGATTTCTCACCATACTTCATCTGAGCACCTTGCAATAAGGCTAAAGTTTTCTTCTTCTTGTTCTCCTCTTCTGCTTCGTTCTTCTTCTTCTTCCTAATAGAAAATGCAAACTCCTGTTTTTTCGGTTAGGAAGACGGAGAAGAAAAAAAGAGAATAATGAAAGATGTTGGATGAACAAAATAGAGATTTCATCAAAAAAGACATCACACCTGGAAAAAGATGACCAAAAGCGGCAGAGAAGTTGATGTATAATTTTTTTATTTTTTTGAAGGACAATTTTTTTTTTTTTTTTTTTTTTTTTAAAGAAAAACCTCGTTGAGTAATAAATTATAGAAACATTTGAAATTTTATACAAATGATAACACCTTTATTTTAAGAGCATTTTTATCTTTACCCCTGAAAGTTAATTACCAGTAAAACAAATACATTCAAAGACAAATTGAAGCATATAATATGCATTTTTAAATTAAATTATTCTAACAATAAATTTATTTGTTTGACTTTTTTATTAACTATTATAAATTTGAGTGGGATAGAAAAGGACCTATATTGAATTCACAATATTATTGATGATAAAATTAACGGTGGCTGTATTGCCACCAAGTAAACTTCTCATGACGTATTATTTTTAACTTGTAAATAAGAAGTTAAAATATAAGTAAAATTTCACATATAGTCCTATTTCTTTCTACACCTATGACCTAAATAAAGAGAATAGAGAAGAAGAGAGAAGATGATAATATTATTAAAAAAAAAAAAAAAAGTGGACAGCATAAGAGGAAGAAGGATTTAAAAAAATATCAGTCCTAGTTTTAAAATGATCTATATGTGAATTTATTGAATTTATGTGCATTTATTGAATTTAAAATGATCTTTATTGAATTGTAATACGAATGTGACACAAATTGAGATATAAAATAAGGTACAAATTTTCATGGTTAGTATTGTTATATTATAAAATTTCTACAAAATTTACAGAATCGACATACAATTCAGAAAATTAATGTATTTTTAAATATTATTTATAATGTAGAGACTTAAACTTGAGAATATTGGATGATTCACTACTAATGAAATAGAGTGGACAATAACATCCACAAAACTAATGTTTAACTATATAACTGATATATAATTTGTAAAATTCAGTGTAAATTTTATAATACTAAAAGGAAATTTTATGATAATTGGTATTTAATGTTGAATAGACTGTAAAATCAGTTGTAAAATTAATGTATGCAGGAACATTGTAAATGAGAGAATTAATTTTTCAATTAAACATTAAAGTAAATATATTAGGTGTCTGTTTTATAAACGTTAAGTGAATTGGAAACAAACAAAATCAAATATTGTTACAGGTTTATTATAAATTTAATGGAATTTATAAATAAACATGGAGGAGTATTTGTTGAAGTCTGATTAATAAAATTAATAAACATTAATCATGCTTAAATAATGTTTAAGTAATAGTGATAACAAAGGATTTCAAGGTGTTACAAATACATATTAAGAATATTGAATTAAGATATATGAAAATTTATGAAATACTTCTCTTAAAACGATCAAAAGCTCTCTCTCTCTAATTTAATTATAATCATGCAATTTCTACAAGAGTTGTTTGAGAATACTTCAATATTGCTTGTTGCAATATCTTGGTTTTATTATATCCTGAAGGTAATTTGCATAAAAAACCAATTAACAAACTTTTCAAATGGGTGCAAATAAGTCCTTAAGGAAAATGATATCACAAAACTATTGTTATGATATATATCGTACTTTTTGATGACTTAACATTTAAATATATTACCAATGTTAACATATTAGAATTATTATTCTATTTGTGTGGGGAATGTTAAGCTTCCAAGTCACATTGAAGCAACACTATTATACATGTGATTAAGAAAGTTGTGGTCGTTCATTAAACCACTAATAACCGCACTTTTCCTCCTTGGAAGCACATGATCAATCGAGTAAATTATAAATTAATGTACATCAATATGCATATATATATATATGGCCATGGCTTCACTTACATCAGCACTTGCCGACAGTGTCGCACGTGTCTCAAGCTCCTGTCGCCGTAACTGGAGTTCTGGTTGACATGTCCCATGATGACTCAGACACACGTTGAGATTGGCCCTGCTTTTTAGCTCACGCGACACGTTTTTATTGGTCCACAGATTTCATCTTGGAATTTAAAAGAGAAGACCATAGCCACATGTTATTCACTCACTCTGTTGTCGGAATTTAATTAATCAATTCTTTAAAAAAAAAAATCATTTTTTTCTATAATTATCTGATCAAGAATGGTAAAAACTATGTACTTTTTATTATTTAATTATTTGATGGGAGACACCGATGATCTTGAATATTGTCGATATTAACGAGGAAGTGCAGTAGCCAACTGACCCATGTGCTATCTTTATGTTATAATTTTATATGATTTTTGCATTGTACATCTCTATCATAAAGTGCGACCTGGGTATAATTCATTTGATATTGCGAATTGTGATGATCAATACATGTGTAGCTACAGAAAACCCAAGATTAGGTACTCTGGTTCATTTACTCATTTTTGAAAGCAATGTGCATTGGTTTGTTTTAAATAAAAAAAATAAAATAAATTTTAGAAATTTCAGTATTGATTACTTAGTTTGTAGAAACATTCGTTTGAATTGGATTACAATATAGTTTAGTACAATTAACTAATAATTGAGAGTGAATGGTTAATGATAATAATGAAAAAATATATAATTTATTCCATTATCCAAAATAGAAATTTAGGTAAAATTAAAATTTTTTTAATGGAAGTCTTATTAAATTAATTATTTTCGATTAGATTTATTTACTAATAGAGATTCTATTGGATGGTACAGTTGCTTCAACTTTGAGTGTAATATGATTTGTTGTTAGATGGTTCTCATTCAGTATGACAATATAAGTTAAAATGGTTAGGCCACATGGTTTTTAAATAAAATATAAAATTACAAAAGTGCCACTGCATATTGGTGTAAACAATAGTTTGGAGTTAAACCATAAAACTGCTCTCTCATCAACACAAATTTAACAGCACGAAGCTATTGTAATTGGACTTTAGCAGTATAGTTTGGAGTTGAAACTATAAAACTACTCTCTTATTAGCACAAATTTATCAGCTTGAATTTATTGTAATTGTAATTTGAAAATATGGTTTGGAGTTGAAAATATAAAACTATCCTCTCATCAACACAAATTTAACTGCTTGAAGCTATTGTAATCGGACTATTAAAATATGGTTAAACTATCTGAGTCAATAAAAAATAACTTTCAAATGTCCATTTAAAACATCAAGTTATGCGATTTCCGAAAAAAAAAAAAAAAAAATTCCTATTATGCATATTTGTATTTATCCGTATATGATAAGAGCAGATGTTTTAGAGTATATATTTTTTAATATAATATGAATAAAAATCTCATAATGTAATGTGAATACATTTTTAAATCACATACATATTTTTTATATTATATTTTTTGAAATTAGTCCAGAATTTATTAATAGAGTCTGCTTCTTGAACAACTCAAAAATTTACTTCTAAATTTAGAAGAGAACTATTCATAAATATATGAGAAAATTATCATATACTATGGTTAGTGGGGATCGATCCTGCTGTAAGAAAGCTGGTGGGGAGCCTTATCTGCTAGCCTACCAACCATCCTTCATCATATAATATTTGATTTTGATTTATTGGTTTAGATTATTTATAATAATATTGAAAAATAAAATAAAATTTTTTTGCTCCGACAATAAAAGTGAGACCAGAAAAATAAAAAGGTTAGGGTGGGTGAAGGATAACTCGATAGGATTACTAGGCAGAAAAAGACATGGTGGAGAGGTGCCGAATTAAGATTTTTTTTGCATTATGAATGGTTGTAATTGAAAATGAAGAGTCTACAGGTAGTAGTCACATCACACATTCTAATATGGTTTTATTCTCGACTCGTTGCACTGTCCTTTTTTGCTCAACTTGCCATCAAAAGCACAAACAATTCGACTCATTTGCCACATTTCATTTTCTCTCTTTTTCAATTTTTAACACCTTCGCTACATTTCAAATCTATCTGAAATTGGGCAATTTCACTAATGACAAATATCGCAAGACTCTCTCTCTCTCTCTCTCTCTCTCTCTCTCTATATATATATATATATACACACATATATCTCATATGACCGTAAAAGTAAAACAAACCACTTCAGTTAACCTGAACTAGGAGTTAAATTTGAGGAATGGGAAATATGTATTTTTAGTGATGTTATATAATTATGTCGTTTTCATCTCATTAAAATTAAGAGAATTTTCATAACCTTGTTTTTTCTAGAGTTTTTGTAATTAAGTGATACATAAGTACAAGAAACAATAAATGAGGTTTATTTTATAAATGATCAAATTGTTAATTATAAAGTAAATATTTCGTCTTTCTAATTTAAGTGGTTATGTATCTTCTATCCCCCTAAAGGGTCAAGTCTCTTCATACACATTTTACAAGCTTTTTCATTTTATATTATAAAAATGGATGTCTCTTCATTAATAAAATATACATTTAGGCAAATGATTGATTAATTTCCACAAATCCTGACAAATTTAACCAATTCCATATCAACTTTTTTTTCTAAAAGAAAAAAAATTGAATATTCATTAATACATAAAATTACAGCATTATGTTATGGATATTCTCAATAACAAATTTATCAATGGATACTCTATGCATGATAATTCTTAAACGGTAGACGCAGCGAAGTTAACAGGGCATGAGGCCATGGACTAAATGATTAGCCTCTCCTTTATAAATGAAATTTAATTAATCTTACTAAAAAAAATACTGTCTGAAATTTAAATAAATTTGTTTAGTTAATTATTTTGTTTTATCCGAAGCAAATAGACATTGAGGAGTTTGTTACCGGAGAAAAAAAGAGTAGATTTGATAAAATATCTCGGTCTGGTGCCCTGGAAATCAATGGGGTTTGTTTGAGAAGAAAATTTTCCCATCCTTCCCATGCTGTTGTTTGGAGGATGGGTGGATGGGAATATTTTCCTCCCCCCCCACACTCATTTTGGTGGGTTTCACAAATCTCATATGGATGGATTTTTTTTTTTAATATTATAATTTTAATTAATTTATTATTTATATTAAATATATTTAAAAATGAATCATTATTTTTTTCAAAAAAAATTAAAAAATCCCTAAATATCATTTAATAATCAATTTACTATAACATTAAATTAATTTAATCAAATCAAATCCAATCCCAACTCTACCAAATATATTAGGGTCCATTTAACACTTTCACATATAGAATTGGATTGGATTATGTTAATGAATTTGATTGAATAAGATTGAATTAGAATGAATAAACTAATAGTGTGATGTATTTATTACAGTACGAGATTAGATAAAAATAATATTGTTTTTTATTTGGGTGAGGTTGGGATAGCACTAAAAATTATAAATAAAATAATTTTTTATATTTAAAATAATTAAATTAATTTTAAAATAACATAACATACTAAATTATTTTTTCAAAATAAATATAATTATATATTAATAAATTTAAATAAAATAATAATTATATTCTAATTAATATAAAAGATTTATTATTACAAATAATTAATATATATTAACCTAACCTTCAAAATAATTAAATAAATTTAATATTATATTTAAAAGAAAAAGAAAAAGACATTTAAAAGGATATAAAAAAAATCAAATAAACAACTAAGAAAGCAAGGGACCTTGCTTAGCCATTTAAAAGAGTTTTCAGTCACATGTCTCAACCAAATATGGGATCGGATTGAATTTTGTCAAATCCTATTTCAATAATCCAATCTGATGCTCCAAACATGTCTTTATAATATTAATTTAATCCAATATAATCTCATCAAATTTTATCTTATCAATTTTTATTCGATCTCATCTCATCTAATCCTATTCACAGAGAAAACTTTAAAGATAAGAGAAAACCTCTTACACTAAGAAATGACAAGGCATTTTTCTTAATGAAAAATGAATGACAGGACATAAAAGTAAATATTATAATTTAAATAAATAATAAATTTGTTTGACATAAAATCATATACAATTGTTCATGTAACCATATATATGTGTCATGATTGGTAATCAAATAAATGAAATAAAGCTACACAATCTATCAAATGCATCCATGAAGTGCTTGTGTTCTCTCCGTACCATCCTATCTTATAAATTTTGTGTGGATTATTATATCTGATTATAGAAGATATTTAATTAATTAATTGTAATCTAAATTTATCATATATAAAACTTTGGATTCGTTGATAATTTGATATGGAAACCAGAAAGAAATCCACTTGTTCACACTTATAATCCTCTCTGTAATCCTAATCCTCTGTTTTCTCTTTATCTCTCTCTCTCTCTGTCTCTCGGTATTCTATGTAATTCATTTGTCTCGAACAAACCGACAAAACCAAAACAACATACTGCACAAGAACTCAGAGCACCAAACCTCAAAAAGAAAATGTTGGCAAACGCGTCCGTGTACAAAAACTAACACCTACAATATAAGTACCCCTCTCACCCCCCCCACTTTTCTCTCTCTGTCGTTCTCTCAGTGATCCGTACAACAGTCCAGTCTGCCTCTGCTTCGATTTCATTTCCAAGGTGGTGGTGTTGATGGGTGCGAGTTTCTCTGCTATTTTCGCGGCCCCAAAAGGGTATTCTTCTCTCGGTCAAGCCACGAAGACGGGTCTCGGTGACTTACCGGAGAGTTGTGTGGCTCCGATCATTGCCTATTTGGAACCGCCTGAGATTTGCAAGTTGGCCAGATTAAACAAAGCCTTTCGTGGTGCTTCTTTTGCTGATTTTGTTTGGGAGTCCAAATTGCCCTCCAATTATCCGTCTCTGATTGAAAAGGTGTTGGGTGATTTGGAAGACGATCTGGGCAAAAGAGAAATTTATTCCAGGCTTTGTCGAGCCAATTCTCTCGATGGTGACACCAAGGTATGTATGCAACCATCTTTTGTTGATTTGGGTTTTCTCTCTTTTTTTTTTTTTTTTTTTTTTTTTTTCTTTTTTTTTTTAATGAACAGCGTCAAACATAAGCAACCTATTAGATAATATGAGAAAGACGAAAAAAAAAAATTATTAACCAAAAGGGCTTATAGATTTGGTTGTTTGGATCTTTAATTAATTAATTATGGTTGTTGATATTTTGGTATGTGTTGTTGCTGCAGAAAGTTTGGCTAGATAAGACTAGCGGTGGTGTTTGTTTATCCATATCTGCAAAGGGTTTATCAATTACTGGTATTGATGATAGAAGATATTGGAATCATATTCCAACTGATGAATCTAGGTGAGGTTTATTAGAATATGTTTTAATTGAACGGACAATTTTTTTGTCAGATTATTATAACCTAGTATTTTTTTAGATTGGCCGGTTATAAAGTGCCGCTGTTGGGAGAAATTTCTTGCTGAAATTCTTCTTCAAAAGAAGGTTCTTTGTTAATACTGTTTCAAGCTTTTAATTGCATTATGTGAACATTGATTTTTCAATGTTACTTTTGCGTGACATATGGTCGAGAATGTGAAGTATATGATGATGTTAGATTACGTAGTTTACTCCTTAGGGAAGATAGTGGAAATTAGATTGCATGGTGTTTTGTATAACTCTGTCGCGGTAAACAGATAATTGTTGTTAGTCCTGGGGATATGGAATTTCTTTCTATTGTTATATATTTTTTTCAACCAGCTGCAATTTTTTATAATAAGAATGTAGATAAATCTTGTTTCTTTCTTAATACTGTTTATTTGATGAGATCCAGTATACATATTGGTTTTAGGGAAGCAAGGCAATGTATAGAACTTAAAAAGAGAAAAGGGAAGAGAAAATCAATAGAATGTATGGAGTCAAAAACTGATTGGTTATGATGCTGTGGTTGTGAAGCTTTGATGATCGTTTGTGCAACTTTTCTGTTCACAATATTGTATTAAATTGTAGTTTCAAAGTTTTCTTTAGTACATGTTGTTGTTTTGTGTGGTCATGTGAATTTAGTAGATAGATTTTGGCTTTATAGCTTATGCCAAAAAATACGTTTTTAAAGAAGTAAATCAAATTTGATGTAACTGGATAAGTTTCTCATAATATTGTATAGGCGCAGGTTGTTTGTTTTCTCTATAGCTAAATAGAGAGATGGAATTGATCTGGATTCCCTTTCCCTTGGATGTAGATTTGCTTCAGTTGCATATCTTCAGCAAATTTGGTGGTTTGAAGTTGATGGGGAAGTTGAATTCCTGTTTCCAGCCGGAACCTATAGCATATTTTTCAGACTGCAGCTGGGACGGACCTGCAAGAGGTTTGGTCGTCGAGTCTGCAACACTGAACATGTCCATGGCTGGGATAGAAAGCCTGCACAGTTTCAGCTATGGACTTCAGACGGCCAACATGCTTCATCCCAATGCATTCTGAATGAAACTGGAAAATGGATTCAGTACCACATAGGTGACTTTGTGGTTGATAATTCAAATTCATCAACAAAGGTCAAATTCTCAATGACACAAATCGACTGTACACACACTAAAGGCGGCCTTAGTTTAGATTCTGTACAAATATACCCTAGTAAATATGCAGAGAGGTTAAAGCATTTTTGAATAGCACTTAACCGCTGCATGTAGGAAGTCTATATTATCCTATAGAGGTAGGGCACCGTATGTAGGTAGAAATGGAATCAAATAGACTATAGTATTACCTTGTTCGTTTGAAAATGGAACTCATGTGTAATTATGTCCTTGTTTATGGCGTGTGTATTCATGTCAAAAGTTATCGTGATGGCCAATGGCTTGTTTTGGGATGGTGATATGGATTTGAATGCTACTTGATGATTGGAGGAAATAAGCATTCATCTTTCTCTGTCACTTTCATGTCAATTTTCATTTGCTGGTTGCCCCTTGTATCTTTTCCTGCAAGTTGTAACATATGCAGCATGTCAGGCCCTTTGCCCGCAAAAATAAAATAAAAAAAATAATAATATTATGATTTTTATCACGTATCGATCTCACATCTTAAATATTATATTTGAGTTATTTTATATCGATTTAAGTTTTTAGATATAATAATAATTAACAATTTAAAGGTTTTTAGTTGAAATTCTCTCTCTTAATTTTTTAAATTCTTGTTGTACATGTTACGACGGTAACAAGTATATCTATCCACATTACAAATGAGGGGTATGTCATATGTCAATCTGAAGTTTTAAATACTATAATTGAACTTTTTTCCTACCAATTTTAAATGTTATAGTATCTGCTTATGTTTTCATTCAATTTGTCTTAAAAGTAAAGATCACTTATTAAATAAGTTTTACACACCATTTTTAGTAATAATATTGAGTATCTCTCTTTATCTTAAGAGGTTACGGGTTTGAGTCTCATTTTTGTTTAATTAAAACACAAGGTGTGAGTATGAGTCTCCTCTTGTAGGATGAGTCTACTCTTATAGGAGTAATCATCTTTAAATTATGGAAATAGTAATCCGAACCGTACTATTAATAAGTCTCGACGGTTCTTAGTATTTGGAAAAAAATATATTAAATAAAATTTTTATTTTAGACTGTAATGTTGACAGCAAGGTGGGTGTGTGTAGTATCGTATCCAATTTTGCAGTCTATTCTTGACCATGTAAATGTTTATGGCTGAAAATCTCTTTATCCATTAGCAACTGCGTCCGGTAAAATAAGTGGTGATTTTTTCTCGAAAAAAATAAGTGGTGATTTAACATGGAAAAAAACGAATGGATAAAACTCATTTTATTTGTTTAAAGTTTCAACCGCTTTGTAACTCCTTACCATCCCACATCATTCTTAACACAATTTGGTATGAAGTTTAATTACTAAAAATCGTTAATTTCGATTTGATAGGAATTTAAAAGCGGCATACAGGAGGAGAAAATTCTAAATCTAATTATAGAAAAAGTTCAAAAGAACAAGACGTCCTTACTTTTGAGAAGCGTGAATAAAAAAAATGCAATTGTGATCTTCCTAATATCCGAATAAATTAACTTGGAAGCTACGATTTTTCGTCGACAGAGAATGATTATGAAATAGTAGAAGTTGGGGTGGGGCACCATTTGGCTGAAAAAGAAGAACGACAGATGAGGAAATACAAATTGGAGAGAAAATAATAGAGTGGTGAGAATTCCACCCCCTAAAATTGTACATGCACCCCCAAAATATAATTATTTTAAAATTTCAAACATTATCCTTCACTCCTAAAGCTTTAACTGTGAAATCTGTTATGTCATTAGAAAAAAAAAAAAAAAAACAGCGTGAAACCTGTTTTTACACTTGTGCTCTTCTGCTCTGTCTTAACAGGTGACTCTTTGCTCCGTCTTACGGAGAGTGGTGTTGTTTCAAGTGACTCGTCTAATTAATGCTTGGTTGAATTGCATCTCTTTGCAGACTCGGTTGTTGAACATAGAGCTGCTCCCTCTTTGGAACTCCCAAAATGTAAATTTTCAATGATCTCTTTTTATGATCATTGCAGGAACAAGCCTCATTTTTATGGCTGAATTGGCTGGGTGGAATGGCATCGGTGAGTCCTTACAATGAAATGTTTTCTTTTGATGAGTTTTTTAGAAACAAGAAACAAAGTATTTGCCTGTAAATAAACAATTGTCTATAAAAGCAGCTGGACATCATATTTTTTCAGTAAACTGCATGAATACTATTTAATTGTATCTAGAATGATAGGATGGTGGTGCGGCCGAGTGCAAACTAGAAATCTTACAAAATTAAATTAAGAATTTTAATAAAAAGTACGATGATAGTGGTGGTGGAGATTAGGAAAGAAAAAAGGGTATGTTAGTAATTTACGGGATGTGATTAAAAACTTTTAATATTAAAAAAATAATAATAATGGGTTGAACAAGCCAGAAGGGCTGTACATACTAGGGATGTCAGCATCGCCACTTAAAATAATATTTGAAAAAAAATTGGTCATGCGCTCTCACAATGTTTCTTGCAGTGATCTTGGTTTTTGGACTCCTATTACTCGAGCATGTGGCCCAAGTCCACAGTACGAGCAAACTTTGTCAAATGAATTTTTTATTTGAAAATTTTAAATGATTTAAGAACAAAGTCAAAGATAATATGCAAGGATATTCTCAAAAAAAAAAAAATGATAATATCCAGGGAACAATAGAATAACAAATTAATATTATTTCAAAATCAAGGATCATGAAGCGATAGTTTAAAAAAGCAATAATTTAAGAAAAAAATAAATACAAAATCTAATGGGGACAATTTATAAAAGGTATCGATATTGTCATCCTAAAAAGTTATTTTTAGGCCACTTTTTCATAAGAAATTACACGACATCAAAACAAAATTATGAAAAGGGCAAAACATTTTGGTACATTTACTAATCAGAAATGTTTAATAAGAAAAGAAAATTTAATTTCTGATTTATAATTTTATCGTGTACTAATATTGTAGGGAAACAAATGCACTCAATTAGGGAACTTGAGTCTCCCTTCCTATTGAAGAAATCAAGCTTCATTCCTTTGATTCTCGTTTCCATGAAATTTAATTTTCTTTGATTTCATTCCTAATTAATAAATGTGCTAAATATTTTTTTATATTATTTAGGATTTAACATGGTTTTTTTTCTTTTTAACAAAAAAATAAAAAACAATTAAAATTTGTGATTTATAAGAAAATTTTATGAGAGTTATGCTTCTAAATTCATTAATCATAAGAAGAATCCATAAGAGAAATGTTATAATTGGCACGCGGGATTGAAATGAATTAGATTGGATTGAAATGAAATAGATTGGATTTGATTAAATTACAAAATTATTATCCTATGTTTAGTAGGACTTGAGATTAGATTAAAATTATATTAATATTAAAAAAAATAAAAGCATAATAATAATAATAAATCAACCTCTTTCTCTCCTTCTTTTTTTTTTTTCTTCTCTCGTTTCTTTTCTCCATATTGTCATGAGAGAAAGTGACAGCCACACTGTCCTCACAACTCTACCTAACTCCAACATTTCGATCCCTCCCAATCAAGCTCCTCTTTCACTTATTTCTCTTGCCACCATACTCCCTCACTCTAACATCAACCATGTCAAGCTCTATGTTCATCACTGTCGTCGTCGGAGAAAGTAGAGACCTGGACTCGTTGCTCTCACTTATTTCTCTCGCCACTGTCCTCTCTCACTCCAAAATCAACCATATCAGGCTCAATATTCATCACCACCGTTGTTAGAGAAAGTGGAGACCCAGGTTTGTTGTCTTCACTTATTTCTCTCCCCATCTCTCTTTCTTGCTAGTGATGATAGATGTTGATAGGTCTGTTGCCGGTGTCATACAACTGTTGCAGTTGATTTGAGTTTTTTTCGTTTGCAATTGATGGGTCTAATGTTACAATTGATTGTGGATTACAAGTGATGTTGGTTGTTTAGGGTGGTTTGTGGTAGTGGTGGGAGAATGTGACAATTGAGCTTAGGTTGCATGAAGAGTTATGTGGAGAGAGAGGATGAATTAAAAAAAAAAAATGATTCTAGTCAACTTGGGAAATTGGAAACCCTCGGTTGAGCTCGTGTTTCCATTTCCCAAGGTGACTGGGAATGGAGGTGGGCTTAGGAATGAAAATTCCCATTCCCTTCCCTGCCTTAAATGTGACCCAAACATGGGATGCGGCAGGATGAGAAAAATTAAATCTCAATTCCACCCAATTTCTCATGTATCAAATATAGCTAAAGTGTTTTTGAATCCTGTTATACTCATTTTCTGGTTCGGCTCAAATGGGCCCAAGAGACCTATTTTATTTCAAACAGAAGCAAGGGCCCAAGAGGCCCGAAGATGGAACCTGCCATTGCAAGCTCAACCCGTGAAGCCACCCAGGTCGCGAGCTCGGAACAGTTCTCAGAATGCTCCCTGCCCGTGACTCTAACTCGCGAGGTCGCGCAGGCCGCGAGCTCACTAGGAACTCCAGACCACCTCACCTCCTCTCCAACATACATCTGGCTGACCAGAAAGTCTACCCAAAAGAAATCGTGTGCAGCAAGCTGTCAGAATTACCAACTCTCATGATTTCCCGTCGGAAACTGCCTGCACAATTACCCAGAAGCATTTAATGAAGTGAAGACCTCTTCAGATGCAATTAATGCAGACGTATACAGAAAGAAAATCATGATTACCTTTACAATTAATGCAGCATGGCAATGTCAGGATTAGTTGGAATTAGCCGTTGCCAATAACTTGTAAAACTTTCTTTTGTATTTTTTATTGTGAACTCCCTTCCTCTATAAAGAGAAGAGACATTTTTACTGTACAACAAGCTTAACATACTAGAAGAACTGTCACTCTGCCGGAATTACTCCAGAGTGGCCGTGGATGTAGGTGCAGTCACCGAACCGCGTAAAAATCCTTGTGTTTCTTCTCTCTTTCACTCTTTCTTTCTCCTTAACTTCTTACTGATTACCTCATTAAATCTAACCAACCACCAAGTCCGACATTCCTTCACCTGAATTAATCACCACCAATCTATAACTTCATTAATTAACTATTTCCTACCCTTCAATCAGTACAATCATCCATTAATTACCAAGTCCGCCGTCTGGGCCCCAGAATCTCTAATTGACCGTTTCCGGACGTCAACAAATCCTAACCTATGTATTAAATTAAATGTTTTTTAATCATGGTAGATAAAATATGTTCCATTTTTTTTTTCCCAAATATGGTTTGATAGCCGTTTGGACAAAGGTGGCAACATGCAATTTGTGTTCACTCGGCAATTACTTCCTTGGCTCCAAAATCAACCTTATGCACTCTTCACTTGGATGTACAAAGAAGGCCTTCTTATTTGGGTGCACACTCATATCTTACACACGTGGCCAATAATGGCACGTGTAAAAGTGCACAGAACATTCACATGCAGTGCATGGCATGTGTAAAGGAAATGTATGGATTCGTATCACCACCATGATGTGTTAACATATTAGGAGACCATGTGTTCATTGGCGTCGAACATTTTAATTAGTGATGTACTAGAATGCTCATCACAAATAATACAAATAGGCATGAATTCCATCTAATAAGACATGGAAAAAATGAACTTACATGTTTACTTTACAGAACTCTTGAAAATCTCAGTTCTTATAATCCATCTGATATCTGACTTAATGGCCAGAGGGTTTTAGTCGGAAACGCTTTAGGTTGTCCGCTGACTTGTTTATTATTTTGTAGTTGTCAAGCTAAATTCGAGTCCAAAACTCTGGTAAACACAAATTGAAGTATCATTCTTGTTGGCAAGTTTGATGAGGGCTCCAGACATGGGTTGTTTTCTTTTAGATAACCCAAAAATTAGTTAGGATTTTTTATATTTAAATGTAAGTAATTAGCTTTTTCCTTTGTTGGGGATATTTTTGACATATTTTTGCTTGTTTTTATTACTATAAGAAATTAAAATTACAATAATAAGTATACTTATCAATTGGGTATAGAAATCAACTTTTAATTATGTAGGCGACGATATCTACACCCCTTATGAACGAAAAAAAAAATTCAAAAACCTCGCTTTGGCTTCAGAACATACCAATTATTTTTGTTGAATCCAATGAACCAAAAACTTCTCTATTATTTGTAAAGTACCAAAAAAATCTCGTTAATTCTAACAGTTAATATAACATAAAGATATGCAATTATAAATTTGCCTTATATATATAAATTGGAGATATCTCCACCGTCCATTTTAAAAACATGGAAGATGAAGATCTAATCTCCATTCATCTTTATTGGAGATGACATTTTGCATATGAAGATTCCCATGAATGGATGCCACTGAACAGGAACCTAGATCTAGGTCTCCATTTGGGTTGAATTCAATGCATCCACGAACCTTTAATAGTCCGATTCCCACCATTGGCTCCAAAAACTATTAAGATTTTTTGATTTAATAAGAATAAAAACAGTCTTAATGATTAATGTAGCAATCGAACAAAGACATTGACAACAATAAAGACCAATTGTCATAAAGGGTACAACTTATATTTGGGTTTTAATCTTGTCATTGATGGAGACCAAATCTTGATCTCCCTAGGGATGGTAAAAATACCCGATCCGATCCAAATCCAAAAAAATTCGGTCTATTTGGGGCAGGTTTGGAGCTAAAAAAATTGACTTTGGGGCGGGTTTGGAGCCAAAAGACTGACCCAATTAGGTTACTGGGTCAGTAACGGGGCAAACTTTTTTGCCCCGACCCGTTCCATTAACCCGACATATATTACATTTTGGTATTTATGATAATTATATATTACATTTTTAATATTATTTTTATGTAACATTAAAACTTATTAACTTAAGTTTTTTTTTTTTTTTCTTTTTTTGGGTTATAGGTTCGTGTTTAAAAGCATTGAAATAGATTTTTAGCATGAATTTTTATAATGTTTTCGGTTATTTATATATTTAGTGTTTTAAATGAAACTTGATTATGTTGTTGCTATTATTTTGGTATTCATGACTATGTAGTATTAATATTTTGGATTTTGTAATAACATTTCAATATAAATTTAGTTAATCTTTTGATATTTGTTGTGGTTTTTTTTTTTTTTTTTATATATATTTGTTTTAGTTAAAAATTAAATCGGGTCAACGAGTCGGATTCAGGGTAAGTCCCTCCAATTGGGTTTGGGTTTGGGGCAGAAAGTAATGATCTGTTTGGGGTAAGGGTTGGGTTTGGAGCATTCCTCAAAAATTTCAGATTGGGTTCGGAAAGGACAAAACTCAATCCGATCCGATCCATTGCCATCCCTAAATCTCTCTAGTTGTTGAATGGAAATCCAAATTTCGGTCTTTATGTGATGGCAACAAAGACTCAGATTTGGGTCTCCATTCGATTGGTCTTCCTCTTCCATGGAGATCTCCATCACCTTCTCCCGCATTAACTTATCACCAGCACATCATCCATAATCATTATCGTAGTCACCGTCAATGTTAGTATTCCTTTGTCTGCCTTCCCAACCACACAAAAATGCCATTTCTCCTTTTATCCAAAGCACACCACCAAAAAAAAAAAAAAAAAATCAACGCAGCAACAATTTCTTATCAATCTAGAACTCATCACCTCTTTTTTGTTTTTTAAAATCTGTCAATCTCCATCTTCATGGACATGCAAATGGAAAATCGAGTTGAGTCTTCATCAATGATGGAGATGAAGACACAAATACATTCATTTTTTTTTTTTCTATTTTATTATTTTTATTAATTTAGGTTTTATATTCCAAAGTACAAAATTGTCCTTAATTAAATAATGGGAGGCTGACAAACATCCAATTGAGGAATGTTTTTGATACTTCAAAAAAAAAAAAAAATGGACAATCTTGATCCATTTTGAAATAATGAAAAATAATGGGTAGTTTTTGAGATTACAAGGATTTTTTTTGGAAATTTCTCATTATAAAAATATCATACAATATTTGTGATTATTGATTAGGAATTGGTTGGTTAGCTGTTTCTTTCTTTCTCTCTGTTTTTGTGTTTTTTGAAAGAAAGGTTGTTAGTTGTTTCTAGTTGGAGCTAAGTAGCTAACCGAGTTAAAAAAGTAGGTGAAAATACCAAAGAAGGATGGCGAATAATTATAATTAAAAAGATGGATTAATGTTAGGTGCGTTAACGGTGCCAATTAATGTGTCGCTCCGTCTCGATGATTACAAGGCTCATGAAACCAAATCATACTCCCATTCCACATATTCGCTTCAACGGAGCGCGTATGGTATTGCCAATCAGATGATAGGACAATATTATCCTCTGCAACACTACAATCAGATCTTACTGCAATGCACCAATCACCATACATTTATTCTGGCAAACCATCCAGCAAATGTTTCAGTCCTCTTTACTTGCTCCAACACAACCACCACGCGATTCTCACGATACTGACAAACTGTACTCCAAATATTTCAGCCCGTACGACCATCTAAAACGCATAACCTTCACAAGTTGAATTTTTTTTTTTCAAAACCCTTGTGGGTACTGGTACGTATGCACACGTCTTATTCAAAACTATCTTTACAGATTCAATAGTACAGTGACACAGATGTTTGAATTAATGGTAAATTTTATTTAAAAAAAAAATTGAAAAAGGTTGATCTCTAAATCTCTTTCATAAACAAGATTAACACTGCCCAGTTAGTGGGAAATAGTTCCTTATTTATAATTGAATGTCAAATCAAACCACCTGATTTAGATAATATTAAAAAACAACCTATAAATTACTAATTATTGATTGACTTTAATTATTAAATGACTTGAATTAAATATAACAGAATAAATTTTCAAAAAATAAATATATAACTGAATAAAATCAATTCTTCAAATTTATTAAATAAAAATTGATTTAAATAATTTTTTTTTACATATTATTCAAAATAAATAATGTGATTTGGGAATTATATAAATTTTTAAAAGAGTAATGTTACATTATCCAAAAATTTATTTAAATTTATTATCTAAATAATATTATAAATTTATGATAATTATTATATTATTAATATCATTTTAAATTATATGATAGTTATTAATTAATTTATCGTATCATATATATATATGTAAAATTTTTTGATACATTTTTAAAAGATAAAATAGTTAAAAAAAAAGGGACAACATTGTAATTCCAAACAAAAGCAGAAGTGTTCTTCGGGGATCACGCTTGTTGCTTCCTCATTTGTTAAAAAAGGAGGAACCGATACTCTAAAGCAGAGGGATCCCCGTCCGAGTCAAACCAATACAATGACGAACCTAGACATGGAATCCATGGCGGCCTCAATTGGGGTCTCCGTTCCGGTGCTGAGGTTCCTTCTCTGCTTCGTAGCCACCATTCCCATCAGCTTTTTCTGGCGAGTTGTCCCCACTCCTGGCGCCAGACACGCTTATGCCGCCTTCTCAGGCGCCATTTTATCGTACCTCTCATTTGGGTTTTCTTCGAATCTACATTTCTTGGTGCCCATGTCTTTGGGTTATCTTTCCATGCTCTTATTCCGTGCCAAATGCGGCATCCTCACCTTCTTCTTGGGTTTCGCGTATCTCATTGGCTGGTACCTTTTTTTCTTTCTTCCTTCAATTTGCTGGTTTGGTTTTTATTGAAGATTGTTTCTTCATATGAGTCATTCCATCAAGTTCAAGTTTTGTTGCTGATATTTAGTACTTCTTGTGATAAACACTGTTGCGTGTTGTATTTTACTTCTGTCTGGAAAGATTTAAATGATTCTCGTTTGTAATGTTGGAAAACACTGTTATATAAAATTTGAGTGTTCAAGTATCTGATGGGTTAGATTATTTAGAATTGGAACAAAAAAGATACAACTTTTGACAAAATTATTCTTACTATGGTGGTAAAGCATCATTGATGACATTTAGTCAGTATGATTCAACTTCGTCTTTGGGAATCACTAGTAAAACTTGCATTGTATATAAAATACTCAAAAGTTATATTAGAATCCAGAAAGCAAATTCGGCTTATAAGTTCGTGAAGCTTATAAATAAGCCCTCTGTGACTGTGGCTCTATTGGGGATTTTATAACCAACATTTATAATGTTTTTTATTTTTATTATTTTTTTATTTTTTTGTATGCAGTAGTAATATATAAACCAAATCCCTCCCAGAGTTCATCGTGAATGAGATTCAGTCTTAGGATTCTTGTATATGACAATGAATCTTACCAAATAAATTAGCAGGTGACCCATGACCAATGTTTATATGTCATTCCTTTAGAATGTGGGACAATAGTTCTGTTCACGTAATGTGGGAGTATTTTGAGGAACATGCCACCTAATTATGTAATGTTTGTTATCTGTATACTGTTATACTAAAGTTGTCTCATATATGCACTTGAGGTGATAAGTGGCATCTTGCTCCTCTGTTTCTGTGGTAATTGATAATACTATTGATTAGACTGTGGGCAACTATTTTATGTGCATATTGCTAAAATCGTTTCTCTTATGGATTTGTAGCCATGTATATTACATGAGCGGTGATGCTTGGAAGGAAGGAGGTATTGATGCTACAGGTAATGATTATTGCCGCCTTTCCCTAGATTTCCTCCTTCAAGGGTGAAATCATTGAATATATCTTTACTTTTTTCATATGGTAAATAGGGTTATGTGACTTCTAAAACTTGTTCAATTTGATAAAGTTGTTGAAGAATAACTCATTTCTTTTGATAATTAGTTGTAAGTAAACCAGTTCAGTTCTTTTCCATTATCACCTAAGTTGTGATGAGTGGCACTGTCCTAGGAAAGAGATCAAAATTTGTTTTATGAGTGGTGGTAACTTATAGGTTTCTCTTCTATTAGGTTATTAAAAATTTGAACTTTATTTTGTCTGCATATGCTTAGACATGCAAATAATTTATGATATTTAACAATATTCTACATTGATGTACCATGATCCGTTGATGTCTAAGTGATAATAGGTTGTGAATCATTTTAAATTTCCAGGAGCCTTAATGGTGTTAACGCTAAAAGTCATTTCCTGTGCAATAAATTACAATGATGGGTTACTGAAAGAGGAAGGCTTACGAGAAGCCCAGAAAAAAAATCGGTTGATTAAGTTGCCCTCATTGATTGAGTATTTTGGTTATTGCCTCTGTTGTGGCAGTCACTTTGCTGGCCCTGTCTATGAAATGAAGGATTACCTTGAGTGGACTGAAGGAAAAGGGGTAGGTTTGTTATGTTTTTATTTTGTCCATTCTGTATGCTTTGTTTAGGAGGAAATGATTAGTTCTAAGCTTTGTGATCTGCTTCTTTTTTCAGATTTGGAGTGGACCATGGCCATCACCATATCTGGCAACACTTCGAGCTCTTGTCCAAGCTGCTTTTTGCATGGCTTTGTATCTTTATATGGCTCCTCATCATCCTTTGTCCCGTTTTACTGAACCCGTATACCAAGAATGGGGGTTCTGGAAGCGGTTGAGTTATTCATACAGGGTTGGCTTGACAGCACGTTGGAAATATTATTTCATCTGGTCAATTTCAGAGGCTGCAATTATTATTTCTGGCCTGGGTATTAGTGGCTGGACAGATTCTGCTCCACCAAAACCAAAATGGGATCGTGCTAAAGCTGTTGACATTTTAGGTGTTGAGTTTGCTAAGAGTGCAGTTCAACTACCACTTGTCTGGAATATACAAGTCAGCACCTGGCTTCGTCACTGTGAGTTTCTCTAGCCTGTCATCCATGGTATATGGTATTTTTCAATCTTAAAGTCAGGAAAGTTGTTGCTAATGGCATCTGTATGATGAGAAAATTCAAGTTAGGCTGTAATGGGATTGTATTTTAATGTCAGTAATAATCATTGCATGACTAAAAGTGGTACAGGTAATATGCAAGAGGAAAAGAACAACTTGATAGCAATTTCAAATGAATTTAATTAAATGGAAATTAGTTGGTTTTCTGAGGACAGAAATTATTAACTATTAGAAGGTCAGATTAAGTACTTGGTGCAGTCCAGTCATACAATATATCAAGGTCTTTCTTAAGAAGTTATATATCATGTGTCAGTGTCAAGTCTAATTATGAAAGAATTGGTTCATAAATTTCACTGTCTGGTTGATATTTGTGGCATTTGCTTACAGTATGGTACGGTGTAGTCCGATGTGAGAGATGGACTTGTATTTTGATGACTTAAAATAGTTCATGGGTACACAATTATACTGCATAGCTATGAAGCAGGAGCTATAAAAAACATATCTGATTTATCTTGTTGCTGCAGATGTGTATGAGAGGCTTGTTCCGAAGAATAAGAAACCTGGTTTCTTTGAGTTGCTGGCTACGCAGACTGTTAGTGCTGTTTGGCATGTGAGTATCTCTTACCTTTATGACATCCCAAATACGCTGTTGAATGTGCTGCTGATATATCAATATCTCCAATTTTTTATAAAATAAAAATTCAGGAGTTTAATATTGAGGATGCTTTGCAAATGTGTGAACAATTAGGAAGTGTGATGCTATTGCAATTGAATTCATACTTTCTTGTGTTCTACTCTGCTACCTATTTGAAATTAATTCAATGAATATTTTATAAGAAGAGATCTTTGTGCAGTTTTCCATATATGCTCTAGTTCCTTTACATTACTTACCAATCATCAGTCATTGAGATTTCTTGGTGATGCCGATACGTAGGGATGGATGTTATCTCTTTTACTTAATAAATGTCACAGCGATCATAACTTATCTATTTCAATAAAAATCTGAACTGGAACCATTACTTGTATTAATTAGTTTTTGCATTTCATAGGACTTTTGAGGATCATGTTACCTGTATAAGAATAATCAAACATTTCATAACCCATCGTCCCAGCTTCCATATACTGACTATCATGGTTTGGACATCATTCTACATCAGTGTTTTTCCTTATGTATTTCTCTAAAATCTTTCAATGGCATGTTTTTGTTGGATATCTTTCTGTCTACTTCTGTTCGTAATTATTATTCTCATCTCAAAAATGCTTAGAAGCATGTGATTTGATTTTTATATTTTTCTGATTGAAGAGTAATCCTGTTGTTTTTCCACATATTCCTCTTTGGTTGATAGCGTTCCACCTTGTAGACATAGGATTTTGAAAAGTTTTCCTATCTTTAATAGAATTTCTTTATTTGATGTAACTTTCATCCTCTGATTTCTAGTCTCCTTGAATTACAGGGACTCTATCCTGGGTACATCATGTTCTTTGTTCAGTCGGCACTCATGATTGCTGGTTCAAGAGGTACTGTTTTGGCTTCCCTTATCCATGGCATTGATGATAATTATTTCCTGTTACCGTATACTTTTGTTGTTCTGTGAGCAGTCATATACAGATGGCAACAAGGTCTGCCTCCAAATATGGGCATCGTTAAGATGATACTGGATCTCATGAACTTTGCTTACACAGTTCTTGTCCTGAACTATTCCTGTGTTGGTTTTATGGTAAGTCTCCTTATCTTTGAGAGCGTACAAAGCCACACATGTCTAGATATGCACAAACAACAACATGATCTCATAGAGTTGGATATTTGAGTATAAAAGTTTCTAATGTTTGTTTTCCTATATGGCAACAGGTATTAAGCTTGCGCGAAACGATTGCCGCATATGTGAGCATGTATTACATCGGTACCATTCTTCCCATTGCATTGATCATCCTCAGTTACATAATCAAACCTGCAAGGTCCCCCAAATCTAAAGCTCAGAAAGCACAATGAGTTAAGAGTTGTCTGCATTTATGTGCCTGGAAAGGTACAATAAGAATGGCTGACTACTGCATTCTGTTGTTTCTTCGCTTTGTTAACCCAACATATATGTAACATTCACTCCTATCTCTGATATATTATTGTCAGTGCCTGATGAAATCTAGTCGAGTCAGTCAGATTTTTGGCATGTTGTTCCTTTGTAAAAGTACTTTATTCATTGTTAATTGTAATGATGAATCAAACCTTTCTAATACCCTTTTTGAGTTCAGTTTTGGATAACCAGAGAACAGCTATAAAACATTAAAATTGTAGGAGAGTTCATCACATGAACTACGTAGCTGATATGGTATCCACAATTTTTGAAAAGATTTTTCTGGAATAAAGTATCGGGCTGTTCAGAGTTTTTTTTTTTTTTTGTAATTATAAATAAGTACGAACTAGTGCAAATATAATTAGAATTGGAAGAATTTAAACAAAAGACATTTGTTTAATTACGAACCAATATTGTTCGTTCATTAGATGTGAAAAATTATTTGTTTAATTTAAGTTGTGAATACAGACAATGGAAACATCCTTAATGTTTACATAACTAGTACAACATAGTCCAGTTTCACATAACACTGCACATGTAAATGTTTAATTTGTAATTGTGATCGTACCAAACCAAACATATAAAATGCGAATATTCTTGAAAAAAAACATATAAAAATGCAACACAATTACATCACATCACATCACTTGTTATTTTCCTTATAAAATGCCAAGATAACATCGTCCCTAAACCAAACTTAGAGATAAGACAGACAGATGCCAACTGGCTCAAGATTTTTCGGTGCAGAGCTGTCCTGTCTTTATTGTGTTACTTTATACTCTCACTTGCATACTTTTTGTCCTCAATTTTCTCCTCTGTTGATTCTCCCGTCTTGTATGATTTTACTTCTTTCACTTCTGGCCAAATTCAGTCAAAATAAAATGAAAATTAATTCTCTAATGAGGATATTCTGAAATTATCCTCACAATCGATATGAAATTAGTCCTATACCATTACAGAATAATTAATTTCCTCATGTAAAACTTGATTGATAAACAAGAAACTTCAGGCATTCGACCCTGCAGTTAATTTCTTAAATTATAACATAATCTATTAAACCAAAACAATAACAAAACATTTGGCTTGTCAAAGAGTGGGACAAAGATGAAAGACGTTTGGTATGTTTTAAATGTGAATAATTTCTTTACTTGGTAGAGGTTTCCTTGTTTGTCTCCTTCACGTTAACTGCTGTCCATAAACACATATGTGATATATATTTTTTTAATATTGATAGATTCTTCTCTTCACGGTTCACCCTCTTCGTTCGCTGTCCATTCCTTTATCTATAGCCAGAAGAAAAATCCCACTTCTATATCTCTGTCACTCCATTTTTTTGTTTTTTGTTTTCCAATAACATGTACTACTTTTGATTGTTTCAAGCCTTAAAAGGAGCATCATCGAGATTTTGTTTTTGTGTGCTTGTGCATGGAAACAACAAGGCCAAAGGCTGATATGGATATTGATGAATGGGAAATCAGGCCTGGAGGAATGTTGGTACAAAAGCGGAATCTGGGTTCTGATCAAAACTCTGCTTCAATTCCCACCATTAAAGTTAGAGTGAAATATGAGTCTAGATATCATGAAATATTTATTAGTTCTCAAGCAAGTTTTGGTAATTGAAAATTTTATATTACCCTTTTGTTGCTTGTCTATGTCTATATGATATTTGTATAGCAAGTTTCGATATATATCAATATTTTTGATGGGATTGGCTTTTGCAGGCGAATTGAAGAAGATATTAGCAGAATGTACTGGATTGCACCCTCAAGATCAGAAATTGATATACAAGAAGAAAGAGAGAGATTCAAAAGCATATTTAGACGCTGCTAGAGTGAAAAAAGGATCCAAAATTGTGTTGGTTGTAGACATTGCTAGCCGGGAAAGGCGGTGTTTAGAGATGCTGAAACAAGCTAATATTGAAAAGGCTTCAAAATCCTTGGCAGAAATCAGCTTGGAAGTTGACAAATTAGTTGAGCAGGTAAATTTTGGTGTTATACAATTATGATTGTTTGTGTTTAGGGAGATTTGACTTAAAAAAGGTTTGGTAAGAACATATTTTTGCCCTCAATTGTGAAGGTTGCAGCTTTGCAACCAGCAGCTTCTAAAGGAGAAGAAGTCTTGGATATAGACTTGGAGAACTTGATTGGAAAGTTGATGACAGAATTAGTTAAATTGGATGAAATTTCTGTTGGGGGAGATTTGAACTTGCAAAAGAGAGAGCAGGTACTTTTTTGCATTTCTGATCAACCCATTAGCAGCTTTGTTATGACATGATAAATTAATTTGGTTTGTTTTCATGATTCTTCAAGGAAGGGAGAGTTCAGAAGCACATTGAGATTCTTGATATGTTGAAGTTAAGTAATTCCAAGCTTAAGAGCAATGGAGGCAACATTCAATTGCACAAACAGGAACATGCAAATGGAAAAAAGCCCATACTACTTGAACAGCAGCAGAGGCAATCCAGACAGAGGAATTTGACAGGGCAAAGGCTTAATCTGCAACATCCATTGAGGCACTTTCAGTCTGTTGTTTGCACAACAAAATGGGAAACTTTTGATTAAGGCCACAACATCCAAGGGTACAATTTGTGAAAGGTTGTGTTTTGCCCAAGTCATTTTAAGATTCTCAAGTTGAAAATTGTGCCATTCTAGGTGTCCAGGATTATTTTTAGCTTCTTTATACTGTTGTGTTTTAAGTTTCAAAATCTTCCATGTTGTACCCTTCAAAATTAGCCTAGATCCTTCTTATGATGCGTATTGCATCTTTTAGTTTCCTTATTCTTGTGGGAAATTGGTTCTTGGCAATTGTATATAGATCATGGATAGAAAATGAAGAAATAAGAGGTGGAGATGTATGTATCTGTCAAATTGTGACTTTGATGTTAAAAAATTGATTTAAACATGTATGTGATTATCGATGTTAAAGCACTTGTTTCATTCTTTCTCATGTGGACATAGATTCTCTCTTCGATTGGAGTTTTTCTTCAAGTTTAGATTATTAGGCTTGTGATAATAATTATATAGGGTGTGAAAGAAACAAAGTTTTGTCATAGACATGATTAATATCCAAGTACAAAAATGAATAGAATATCAACTGTTTGTTAGAGATTAAGAAAACAGATAGTTAAATTTAGAGAGCATCTATCAATTGTCCTTCAAACACATGGTAGGGGTGAAAATCTATCTTTAAGACGTTATAAAGTTTACAAGCCTCGATCTTTCATATTTGAGTCAATATTTGTTTAAATTTGAACAATTTTATGGTGTTTCGGTCTCGAAGATATGTATAGATATGTATATTATTTGGTTCTAAATTAGTTCATTGTTGTTTTATTATTAGCATTATATTGAGTGTTGTGTATCAATTTATTCATACACTGATTGTGATTGTTTGTTCTCCAACAATAATAAGGGCACATATTAATGCCTAAAAAATTATATAAAAAGTTTCAAACAATTAATGAATGAATTCATTTTCTATCTTCCTTTTTTTTTTTTCCCTTTTTTAATTTCTCAATTTCGTTCATTCACTGGTTGTTTTTATCTTAACCTGTGCTTGAGGCCTAGGTTACCGCTACTATAGATAAAATAGTGATGGATCGAGAAACTATAAGCATGTTTGATAATAAAGAAGCTTGTTTGTGGTTAATTGCGTGGTTTTATTTTTATTTATTATCAATAACCTGACATTTTAAATTACAAATGTAATCATATTTTCTTAAAATAAAGGCCCATGTTGGGAGAAATTTATTTACATTTTGTGCTAAAAGTAGTATGAGCATATCAAGAAACTCTACAAATTTTTCAAAAAAAAAAAAGAAAAGAAAGGGAATCTCTACAATTTAATGGGTTGGTAAGATGAGTCCTAGCCTGTGGTGGCTGAATAAAAGTTCTAGGCTACGGCCTTAACAACATTTGGGTTGATGATAGGCCCTAATAACAATTGGGCTAACGAATACTCCAATTGTTTCGACAACACTATAGCCTTTATATAGAACGGGTGATATTGATAAAATGCAATTAATTCCTGTTAATTTTTAGGGATACTCCCAATTTTCTTGTTTGATATAATCATTAATTTTTCTTTTATCGTTTCTACAATTCCATTTTACCTCTTTTGTTAACTCTGTTAGTGAAAAAAAAATTCTAACCATGACAATACACAAAAAAACTAAATTGCCCCTCAATAAAAAATAAAAAATTAATTTTTTTATGAAATTAAATTTAAAAAATAAAAAAATGGAGATAATTGGATCTCTACTATATCATGTCTGATTCTTCTTCAATGAAGATCATCCAAACAGGTAAAAAAGAAAAAAAGAAAAAAATCAACACAATGCATACATAAATCTATCTTCAAAGTTTTAGCTTCCCTGTTCACACACAAAATGCACATATTTTTTTTTTTAAAAAAACCAACAAAAACTCTATCCTCACCAAACCCTAACATTGCAACATCAAACATAAATTAAAAAAAAAAAAACTCCAACACAACATCAAACATATAAGAACAACAAACACTAATATCAACAAACACCACATTAATGAACAATTTTTTTCTTTATTTTTTATCAACAAACGCCATATCAATAACAATAATCAACCATATTGCATTAAAGAAAATTGAAACAAAAAAATCCAAATTCATTATCCTCATCCTCAAAAAATTGGGAAAAAATAAAAAGAAAAAAGTTTAAAAAAAAATGAAGACAATGAATCTCCTTCGTTGGAGACCTAATGGTATTCATCACTTAGAAACCACCATGGAGACCAGAATTGGTCTCTAGCTCAATGGAGACTAGAATGTCTCCCGCGATGGAGACCACCATTGCCAGGAGACCAATTCTGGTCTCTCGTGTTGGAGACCACCATCACCTGGAGACCAGGTTTCCAACGAAGGAAACCCAATGATCTCCATGCCGATTCCTGAGTTCCGACAAAGAAGAAGATAGAAGATGGAAGAAGAAGAAGATGATGATGAAAGATGGAAGATGGAAGATGGAAGAAGAAAAAGATGGTGATGATGGAAGACGGAAGAAGAAGAAGAAAAAAAAGAAAAAGAAAATGGAAGAAGCAAATGGATACAGTCAACTGAAAGAAAATGGAAGAAAAAGGTATAGAAAGATTTTTTTTTTCCATTTAAATAAATAAATTAATATTATTTATTTATTTATTTTCAAAAAAATATATTTTTATTTAATTAAAATAATTAATTATTATTAATATAATTTTTTTTTTGCTTTGACAATTTTACTTTTCCACATAACGGTCAAACATTGATGGCAGAGGGTTTTTTGGACATTTTAATAAATTATAGGAGGATATTTGAACATATCTACAAACTATAGGAGAGTTATTAGCCATTTCTTAAACTAAGGGGAGATTTTGGCTATTTTATCAAATTACAGGAGGAAAATTGGGATTATCCATAATTTTTATGAATCAAATCTGCAGGTTCATCTTGAATCCGAAAACAAACATTCGTGGTTACATCCTTTAATCATTTTATTTCTTGCCCTTCATGATTAAATGAAATATGATTAACTTATAATATATCATGTATATCCAAGATACATACGTACTTCCTCTAACTATGAAATATCAACGATTGCTTGCATTGCTTAACTAAGTGGACAATAAATCAAAATAATCTTACGAATATAAGTCAATGGTAACAATTGATATATGACATCAAAATGAGATGGCTCTGCAACTTGAAAATTGATTCAAAATACTTTTTATCATAGTGGGTATTCCGGAGCATATTATTCTATACATATATCCAATCCATTCTTTTTTTCTTTCAATATTCATATTTTATCCTGCTAAATTTTATTGGCAATTTTATTTTGTTGAATCAAGCCGCTTACATAAATTTCCAAGGGTTCACCAATCTTTATTTTGCTTTCCCTTGAGCGCGAGAATTTTGAAATGTGGGTTGCCATTTATGTATGAAAACCAACTGGTGACCAAAGAATGGGCATTCAACATTTTTATTTCATAAATCTAAATTTAAGGAAGTGATCGATATCCCTCTTAAGGCCATCACTATAAGAAAATATGTTATCAATACCGGACTATTCATACCGGACATTAAAGGCTTGATATGAATAATCCAATTTTATTATTAAAAAATTAAAAAGCTACTTATCCATATCGGGCAAATCTTGTCCGGTATGGATAGTTATATATGTTTTATTTATAAAATAATTTTTTAATTATCCATACTGGGCCAATGGGTGCCCGGTATGGATAATCCCGATAATTTACTCGGTATGGATAATTCAAAATTTTTATTATTTTTAAATAAATGATTATCCATACTGGGCACCCCAACTGCTCGGTATAGATAATTGGATTATCCATATCGAGCTGGTTGGGTGCTTAGTATGGATAGAATAATTTTTTACTTAAATTTATAATATTTATTATCCATAGCAGGCGACTGATGTGCCCGATATGGATAATTTATATTATAAATTTAAGTAAAAAATTATTTATATGGATGATCAATATCGACTGATGCGCCTGATAAATTCTATCCATATCGAGCACCCGACCTGTAACATCCCGAATTTTCTCTATTTAAGAGAAATGAAAATATATCAGGATGAATAGTATTTTTGGGATGAATAGTATTTTCGGACGGAATAGTATTCATGTGAATAGTGATTTTTTCAGAAAGCGGACCTCGAAGTCAAAAAGCTCCGGAATAAGTAATGGAGTCTAAGGAAACTGAAATGGATTAAAAATGATATCGTTTCAAGTAAAATGGAGCAGTTTCAGATCCGATCGGAAATTCAGAAAAATTTTCGAAAAAATCTAAAAATTTAGAGAAGTGTCAAAATGAGTGTTAAAATGTTCATGAAGTATTTTAGAACCTCAAACGACACTTTCGAAGGTGATTTGGATGAAAATAGAATCAATCCAGAAATCGTTAGAGACAATTTAATGAATTTACGGAGAGCTCAAAAGGAGCATGGAATGATTTTTAAGAGTAATTGAGGTTATCAGAATTATGTAGGCAATCCGAATATAGGCCCCGATGAATTTTGAAAGAATTTCGAAAAAGTCTCAGAAAAGTTGAATCCGGGCATCTCGGAAAAGTTAAATAAAAAATGACAAAAAAAAATGATAAACATGTGGGACAAACAACCATGAAAATGTGACATGTGATATAAGAGAATTGTAAATTGAGTATGAATTTAAAAAGTTGTGTGATAGATTTTGAGATTTAAATTGTGACTTTTATATGATTGAATTGGAAAATAAATAAAGAATGAGATGTTAAAAATGGCGTGATTATAATTAATTATAAATGATATATACAAAGATATTTTTGTAGCGCCTCAATTTAATTGGATCTAAGAGATTAATTGAAACATAATTTATTGTTATTAAATTGGTTCAATTTCAATTTTATAAGTACAGAAGTTTGTGGATAAATATCATTTTGGAGGATATTTTTGAAAGAAATCAAGAAAATTGGACTAAAAGAATAAAAATCATAGGGAATAAAATGTAAATTTCCTATGTTACAAGAAAAGTTAATGATGGTGGCGTGATTTTTTTAAAAATAATAATAATATAATTATAATAATAAATGATGTGGGCCCCATATAATAAATATATATATATATATATAAAGGCTGTGGCTGTTAATTGATAGAAGGAAAAAAAAAAAAAATTAATAAATGAAAAAGAAATATAGGTGCCGGCTGCCGAGTGAGAAGAAAGAAAAAAAAAAATAATAATAATAAATGAATGAAAATAAGAAGTGACTGTGCATGAGGCGGTGCCGTGTGTGTATATATAAATATGGCTCATCACAAACAAAAGAAACAAAAGGGCCATTCGGCCAGAGAAGAAGAAAAAGAATGGAGGAGCTGCCGAGAAGAAAAAAAATAGAGAGAAGAGAGAGAAGGAGAAAGAAAAGAAAATATTCTGGGTGTTTGATTATCTAAATGAGATGATAAGAAAATCAAAGGAGTTATGTTAGTAGATAAGCTATAGAAAGCGTCTAAAAGGTTGGTGTACACTTATCTTAAAAACTTATTTTATTAGTAGAGATTTTGATTTAATTTAGTATATGAGTTTATTGCTTTTTAATTAAATTGATTCCATGAAAATGTGCGAATTATGTTATGAATGATTTTTGTAATATTTGATATTTAAATTTTGAAAAGTTTGTGAAAAAGTGTGTTTATGTTCAATTTTTAATTAAATTGATTTCGTTATTACGTGTGAATTTTAGCATGAATGATTTTGTGGCATTGAATAATGAAAAAATTTGAAAAATTTTGTGAAAGAAAAAATATTGACCGAATGTGGAATTAAAAGGAGTTGTAAAAATTATTTTGACTATTTATTATCAAATGATATTGAATTGTGATTTTTAATAACTTTCGAATGAAAACGAAAAAGAAACGGAAAGAAACGAATATGTTAGTGCCTTGACCGAATGTATATCGGAAGAAGGGCACAACGATTTTGATGAGATTGATAAGTTACTTTTGAATAAGAATGATGTGTTATGATGCTTTGAATAAATGAGAAATATATATATTTTGATTGAAAAAGTGTTCAGAGTTTTTCTGAATGAGAATTTTTGTTGAGAAAGGAAAGTTGTGAAAACATGAAATTTTTGATAATAAATGAAATTATATGGGCCCGAGTAAACCTGAACATTGATAGGTGGGGATTGGTAGTTGGCATGTCAATAGGGTGATATTAGCAGTACTGCACCGATTTGCTTATATATGTGATACGAAATTCATGGACCTTGCGAGGCACCGAGTGTCCAGTCCCAGAATTTGTGTATTATATGAAACGTGCTCCGGCGGGTAGTCACCGAGTGTCCGATGCCGGGGGAAACGTGAAACCCGATTTCCAGTCCATGGTATCGTGTAAGAGTTTACGAAGGGCACTGGGAAAGATATTAAATGAAAAACGTGTAACTACGTTCGAAAATGATTTTTATGTGTTTATATATGTAATTGTTAATAATGTGCTATCGTTGTGATTTAACATACAAGTGTGAAGGTATCGTGTTGAAATATTTGGAAACAATCTTTTATGTGATTTATACGTGCTTTTATTAATAAAGTAAATTCCTTACGTATTATTTTAGTATTTTGAGAAAAATGTAAAAATGTTGTGTTACCCTATGATATTTGTGAAATGAGGAATTTAAAATGTTTGTTTTATATATGAAATTCTTGATCAATTGATGTAATTGTGAATTTTAATAAAAGTTTGAGCATGTTAGAAGTTTGATTTTTAATATGCTGGAAAACAAATTTCATGTGTTTTATACATGGAATTATTAATAAATTGAGTTATTTATGAATTTTGATAAAAGTTTGAAAATTGTAAAATTTTGTGTTACAATAACATAATTTTGATGAAATTATAAAAGTTTGAGATTTGGAGAATTTTATTTGACAACCCAATAATTTTCTACGAAATGAGATTTAATTTTTATTTCGTTTCCTAACGAAAATGTCAAAATGGTGAAATCTGGTTTTGTGGGGTCATATTTGGACAATGACTTTTAGACATTTCATATATATGCATTTACTAGTAAATTGATCTCTTTATGATTTATTTTGAATATTTGATAACTGTGAAATCCTGCTTTAAAAATCTTGTATCTTTGAAATCGATGAAATTTAAATTTAGTGTACACCCACTAAGTAGAAAAACTTAGTGCGTTAAATTTTTCACGCGTAGGTTGAATTTGGACACTGTAGATAAGGATAGATGAGAAGACAGCTGCCGCGCTTTCTGCAAGTCACATCTCTCCATCCTTGATAGTTTTACTTTTAGTAGTACATAGTGGTGTTTAAGTATATGGAAATGCATGTACATGTATATGGATTTACAAGATTTTATACATGAGAATGTATATCAATGGTAGAAAAAGGTTTTTGGTTTGTAAAGTAATTTTGTAAAGAAAATTCTTATTTATCATTTGATTTGTTTTTAATTTTGATGAATATGATTTTTATTAAATATTGTGGTTATAAATGTTTGTGTGGTGAAGTGATTTTGGAGTCGGACGAAGGATCCGAAATGGAAGTTGAGAAAATGAATGTATTTTAGAAGTGTTTGTTTGTTTTTTAAATTACATGTTTTTATAATTTTAGGTTTTTCAGAAAAACAGAGGAAACTCTGCCGAATTTTCGAGAAAAGAAAAAAAAAATTGTAGTGCATATATGTAAATTAATAACGAATAAATCGATTAAGGTAGCATCCTCCGACTCGGGTTTTCATCCGAATGGGAATCGGGTGGAGGGTGTTACACGACCAGCCCGATATGGATAACCAGATTATTCATACCGAGCCGGTTGGGTGCTTAGTATGGATAGAATAATTTTTTACTTAAATTTATAATATAGATTATCCATAGCGGGCGACCGATGCGCCTGATATGGATAATCTATATTATAAATTTAAGTAAAAAACTATTTATATGGATGATCAATATCGACTGATGCGCCTGATAAATTCTATCCATATCGAGCAATCGACCAGCCCGGTATGGATAACCAGATTATCCATACCGAGCGTGTCGGTGCCCGATATGGATAATCTGAATTTTAAAAAAATAAAAAATAGATTATCTATACCTAGGTATATAACCGCCCAGTATGGATAATCTGGGCACAATATACCTGACTTATCGCTCTTATTTTCTCTATTTTCCTTCTCTCTATCTCTTTCTCACATATTCTCTCTCTAGAAACCCTAGCCGCTGCCACCCACCACTGTCATTGCTCCAGTTGTCGACCGATGTCGTCGACTACCTTTATCATCGGTCGTCGCTCCGGTGAGTCATTTTTTTTTCTTCTTCTTCATTGTCGTCTTCTTCTTCTACCTTTCTTCTTCTTTTTCTTATTTTTATTCTTCTCCTTTTTTCCTTTTTTTTCTTCTTCATCTTGTTCTTCTTTCGTCCATGAGACGATCGGATTGCTACCCGACAGCCGATGCGACAGTCTGATCGACCCCCCCCCCCCCCTCCCCCCCTTTTTTTTTAAATTTTTTTTACTTAATTTCTTCTTTTTCAACTGTGCTAAGGACTAATGCTGTCTGGATCCATCGCATTCATCGATCTAGTGCTCTTCCGTCGTCTGGGAACGTTATCTTCACCGATTTACTCCTCTTCCGCTATTTTATCTGTCAATAAGGTATGAACTTTATGATTTTGGTATAGTCATATTTTCATATTTTTTTACAATATGTGTGTATATATATTGTTTGTGTTTATGTTTGCGGGAAGACAGAGTCTCTGAAGTAGTTGGATATATTGTGAAATTACTTTGCTATTTACATTGCAGGTGAACTAAATTTTTGGTAAGGTTGAAAAATAGGGAAAACTCTATCAAAATTTTCATAAAATTGATTGACTTTATTGTTTCAATTTAATTATATATATTATATAAATGTAATTATTTAAATTTGTTGATAGGAGTAAATATTTAAATTTGTCCAAATTAGAGAATGTAATTTAAATATAATTTAATTTTAGAGTATGTAATTTAAATGTTGTTAATATATTAAATAATATATATTTTTAACATTTAGTTTTATTATAATATTAAATTACAAATTCTTTAATTTATTTTTTTAAAAAAATTAAAATGTTTTTCCTCGCGTCATACCAAGCACCTGCCCGGTATAGATATTGAAAAAGTCACGGGTCGACCCATCACATTAATATATCCATACCGGGCCTTGCTCGGTATAAATATTTATTATCCATACCGACAGTAACCATGCCGGACAGGTTGTCCGGTATGGATAGCCAACCATATCGGGTATTACTCGATATGATTGATCTGTTTTGTTGTAGTGCATCATTTTTAAGAAGGTAGTTATAGTGAAAATGGAGGGAAATAATTACACTCATTTTCCCTTTTCTTTTGTTATCATTACTAGATTAATAATTTGAGTTTTAATATTACATGAAAATGAAAAGTGTCCATCTACCCTTAATGAATGAGGACAAAATTCAATCTTCTTCTTCCCTCTTCTCCATCTTTGTTCCTTTTATTGTCTCAAGTTCTTTGGCTCATTAATTCAACCTTGTCACTAGAGCTTTCTCTTTCTTCTTCTCCGATCCCATTCTTCTCATTTTGTTGTGTTCAATAATATGAGAAAATTATTTAGGATTTTGGAATTTTTGTTTGAAGAAGCAATGGGTTTCTTGAGTTTTGAAATTATAAAATGATATGGATTTGTGTTAGAGAAAATTAGTTGTTGAAATTAAATAAAAATGGAGGGTAAGGAAACCATTAAACAGAAGAAACTCCATTTTGTAATTAAAATTCACTTTTTCGAGACCTATTTTTCTTTTTCAGAACTTGTTTCCTTTATTCGGGACATATTTCCTTTATTCAGGATTGATTTTCCTAATGAATGTCCATCTTGAATTTGAGAATATAGATCCCAAATTCGAAAAAGGGTGGCAATAGAAGCTTCACTTCACACCCATATTTAATTCAAATTTATCATTATTAAAATATTAGTGAGTACATTTCTTTTAAGGACACAGTAATGTAAGTTAATTGAAAAAAAAAAAATCACTGTCACCATAATTGATAAAACATTCCTAGAACTTCTATGAAACAACTTATATGCATCATTAAAACAAAACAAAAAAAGAGGGAAAACTTATCCACTGTTTAAAGTACGAGAATTTCATAACTTTTATAATTCCAAAAAAAAAAAAAAGAATCTAATATTTTCTTGGTAGAAAGATATAGAGAAAAACAAGAATTCTCATGAATACTTATAGAGCTATAGTGTTTTTATCACATCTCAAGTAACAAATACATTTTTCATTTAATTTTTCAAAGCTTTTGGTTTCTCTATGATCATTTATTCTATATATATTAAAGTACTTTTGTTATATTATGGTTAAAGTTTTGAGTATGAACAAATGACCTCTTTCTCTCGGAACAACCTCCTTTTTTGTAACATGGAAAAGTATCAACTCTTTGATTTTACAAATTAAGACGATTTCAAAGTTAACAGAGTTTATATCACAAAATATTGTACATTTAGAAAGATGATTCTCTTCATGCCAATCATAAAAGCCTATAGGACAAGTTTGTTCATATTGGAGGAAAAGAAAATAATTAATTAAAGCAAAGGGTGATTTTAGTGTTACATAAAGTGTACAAAGTAATATATTTATTTTTTAATTTTATAGATGGGTGTACAAAGTACATGGGTGAAAGACTAAGTTTTTGGGTGGCAATAAAGCCACCCTTCAAAAAATAGGTCCCGAGTTTATGAAAATAGGTTTCAAAAAAAGATCAAGAATCTGAAGCAATTGGAGACCTGTTGGATATATTTAACATAAATTATTTGTTCATTAGATTCAGTATGAATAACTTATTTATATATATATCTCAAACCATGGGCTGTTGATCTTGAACCCCTACCCATTTCAATCCCCCTTTCCAATTTTATATATAAATCCTAACATAATAATCCCAATCTCAGCAATCAAGCTAATCAATCCGTTTCGTGAACCTGAACTTAAATGAATTTGAATTTTTAGCTGTCATCGTTAATTACCTTTTCACCATCACCTTCAACCATTCTCTAGTTTTTTTTTTTTTTTTTTTTTTGACTTCTCCTTCTCTCTCCCTCTCTCTCTTTCCCTTCCTCTCTCAAGTTTTCCTGGTTGTTGAATTTCTGTTTCCCTTTTATACAAGGACAATTTTGTCCAAAAACATGAAATAGGTGAGATATAAATTCAAACTATTGATTTGGTGACATTTTCAAGACCCATTTAACACCACCTTCCAATGTAACTTGAAAACAAAAGGTGCTCATTTAATCTAATGATATTTCAGATTTGAGTTACTAATTAAGCAAATACTTTTTTTTTTTTACCAAAGGCATGTCCGACACTATTTTAGGATCCAAACAATCATTTTTGATGGGCTTTATGTCATCAAATTTCCTAGGAAAATTCAAATATAATGGTGTCATGCAAGGTAGAGAGTGATATCATCCATAGGTTTCCAATATTGTGATAATATCAAGTCAGACTAATTGAACTTCGTATATATACTGATGTGCTAGGTTGAATAAAATACGATGACAAAGAATTGTTTACTTTTCTGCTCTGCATTTGTTACGTTTTTCTTCTTTATTACATTGTTGTATTTGATAACAGTTAAATCTCTGTTGTCAACTTGCCGACATCTGAGAAAGACATTATAAGTTGAACGCATGCATGCGCTTAATAGATTACCCCAAGACTTTTTGAATATTAGATTACGACTTTGGAGCAGATTGCTCTCGTGCATCAATCCTCATGCTTCTCTCCTTCACTTTCAGCGTGTTATTGGACTTTTTAATGAATGCATCTCTTCTTTAATTGACCAACCCTATAGAGGTTCCGTTTCTTTCTTTTTCCATAATGAGAAACCATTTGGATCCCACAATATTGGCCCTTTTTATTTGGAGTTATATCATATATTCAAAGAACTTGAGACATCAAACTTTGAAGATATTGCTGGTAAAAGATATCAAATTTGCCTATCGTGTAGTTTTTCCAGTGCGTCACTGTAGTGCGCTTGATTTTATATACATATATATATATATTAAAGAAACTAAAATAATATGTAGCTGACAAAGAACTATATATTGAATAATCATAGGCATGAATAGAAAAGACAACATAAAAAAGCAGTACTTATTTTTATTGATGGTTGGGACAAGCCCAGATATCGATTGGGACCAAGGGAAATTTGACTCTGAGGCGTGCTCCAGGGAGCAGCTCTTACATGAGAAGGATTAACTCACATGTAAGGAGGGAGGACAACCTACATATTTTTATATGGTGGTAGAGAGGTTGCTTCGATGAGAGTGAAAACATAGACCTAGAAGGAGCTAAGTTAGTGGCAAACCACCACACCATTAACCAACTTGCTTAAAAAAGTAGTACTTGAATGATAAAATAGAATACATTTTTAATGAAAAATCTCATCTCTGTAATGTCAAACTCTTGATTTATTAAGGGTGCGTTTGCACGTTGCATGAAAATTATATGAAAAGAAAGAATCCATTGACAATTGTAGTGATCGAATGTCAAATGCCAATCTAGCCATTTAGTAAGTTGTTGATTGAAAATTTAATTTAATTTAATTTGTTTTATTTTTATTTTTAATGTATTTGATTCATTTTAAGCACTTGTCTTCTATTTGCCGCTTCTGCAGGCAAGCTTTAACATGTTAATATAGCTAATAAAAAATTGACTAAAACGTTAACTTTAGGATATATGTATACACATCCAAATGGTCTCAAAAAAATTAAAAAAAAAAAAAAGAAGGATCTGTTCTGTCAGATGAATGATGTAGGGCGGCGAGACATGCATCATGTCTGACATCACAGAAGCAAGCATTACATCCATATGCATGCATCTTGAGTCATCCTCACCCAAATCGCATTACATATGCATATGCCACAGACTATATATATATATACACACACACGCACATTCTACAGGATTTGACAAGGATTTAGAGAACAACTTATCTAACATTAGAATTTGACAAATTCTTAATTTAGCTCTAGTTTCCTATTATCTTGATAAGCTTATTTACTTCTTTTTCGGGTAATGCAAGTATCAGCAATTAATTGTGGCAAGAGTTTAGATCAAGGAAACTTTATGTTAAAACATGTTTGCTTCATGCTTTAGAATTATATATGATTCGCTTACACATGTCTCGAGCATGCAGTTGCATCTGTATTACTATTGGATAGATATAGTACTCCGCATAATAAATCGCTGCCGCAGCCAATCTGCATTGACATTTTACCTATATCAGTGCTCAACAGATTCAAATTGTTTTTATTTTAATTTAAATTGAAACTGTGAAATGTGTGCAATATAGTCGATGGCAGCCGTCCCCAATATTTTCAAAGCTGTGACTCAATCCAGCTACATATATTGTAATTTGAATTTTCCATTTGAATTTGTATAGTTTTGAATTTATCCTTTTTATTTAAAAAAATTGTGATGTGTTAGCCCTCACACATGATGCAATTGACATAATAAATTAAAACTTTATCCAATCAATAAAGTAGCAAAATCCATAAAATAATGAGTAATTATGGATTTAACTTTTATTCAATAAATTTAAGAAGTTTATAACAATTTAATAGAGTGATTATCTTAAATAATTTAATTTAGATTGTAATGAAGGACTGGCAGAAGTGTGGCCTGCTGTAGCATCTAAGTATTACACTTAAAAGGAATGATTAATAATTTAGTTATCAATACTCTTATTTAATAAAAAATACTTATATTAATGTATCTAAAAAATTTTATATTAATTTATGTGATAAATAAAGTCAACTTTCGAGATTGGGTGTGTTAATTATAAGTGTCAATGAGGAAGTCATCATAAAGAATTAGAATACTAGACTTTCCAAATTTTTTGTCTAAATAATGCACTTTTGAGTTGTCAATATTATATAAATTATGAGATATTATGATAATTATTGTAATATTGATAATTCATATGTCATCTTATTTGAATATAAGTTTATATAAAAAATTTGAGAAATCTAATATTACTCAAAGAATTATTAGGTCTAAAACTATAAATTTAAGAAGGAATTAAAGAAAATGGCAATCCAACGTATTGATTTGACAATTTGAGTCCTTATAATTAGCTAAATAGCCGGCAATCAATTTTAAAGCGTTGGATTATGAAATTCTTCTGTAAGAAACAACAAAAGGAAAATAACATTCGTTAACCATTAAGGTACACTACAAAAAGTAGTGTATATGTTTTAGCTGGATTTTGTAGAAATCCACTAGATTTAGTAATTGTTTATCTGTTAGAATTGTCTCTTTTGTGTTTTAGGAAGCAAATAAATTATTCATCATAAATCAGGGATAGGGAACAGGCTCCAGTGTTTTTATAGAAATTATATTTATCTGTCTCATGAACTAAACATCGTAACATTAAGGAAAAAAACATAGTTTAATTTTGCCAATCTAACCACTTGATTATACAGTAATAAATAAAGTAGGTAGCTTAAGCACGTGAATAATATATTTATATATGTATATATATATGCTGCAGCCTTGATTGAAGAGTTCTGCATTCGTGCATGCAATAACGTGAAGTTGAAGATAACATTAATTATTTGGGTTGCACTTACCCCATTTAAATTAGAGAGTGTTTGAGTACATGTATATTACAACGTAAGCACGTAATGTGGTCCTTGTGAGTTGTGGTGATCAAATCGGCAATGAGTTTGATTTATGTGAAAATGGTGAAATAGCAAGTTGAGCTAGTAGAAGTCGGATTGGATGATGGAGGTCTAGGCAGTAGTACATAGCTTTTTCTTCTATAATCCATGTTAGTTGGTGGTGATCAGTCTTCAATATATATAGATATGGACACCAAATTACGTTATAGATAGTTGCGTCCCATCTCTTGATTACTTGGATATTAAGAGAAAAGAGAGATGCAAGTTGACATTAATATGGCCCATGATTTGTTTTGTAGAAAGTTAGTTTGATCCCAAACCATTTTCATAGTTAAGTACTAATGCGCAAAATTTCCTAAAATTTTCTATCTGTCTATATAGATTTTATATTCATAATTTTTTATGAATCTTCAATAAATACATACTATCAAGTATTCAAAGCACAACATTACTTTTAATAATGTCCAAACACTTTTTCTTAAAAAAAAAACACAATTATTAGTGTTTTTCTTTTCCTACCATTATTTATTATTTCCAAAATATTTAAAGAACTTTTACTATTACTATTATTATTAGGCAGTTAAAGACAATAAAAATTAGACAAAAGGGCATCTTTAACATTTTCAGAAAAGTTTTTGACATTATCAAAATTTATTCTTTCGAAAACAACACGTTAATTAATTTGAAAATACATACAATGACATGTTCTTTGCTTATAAAGAAAGGATTTTACTTATTGGCGGAGTTCTTGAAAAGAAAATTATTGGGGGAGTTTAGTTTTGAAGTAAAAAACACAAAATTTGCAACATTCGGATTGCCAACTAACACGCTATGACAAGTTACATTAATTCAAAAATTAATATTAAAATTATTTTATATTATAAAAGAATCTTCCAAAATTGTTTCTTTAAAAGCCAAGTATAAAAACTCATTATTCAGATGATATTAAAAAATCGAATTATTCAATTCAATAACATATTTTACCGATAGAAAAAATTATTATGCACTTATTGACAGTTCGAGGCTTAATTGACAATCTATTCTTATGATATTGGAAGATATCTACTATTACAATTATGATAAAAAAATTATATAAACATCTATTCTTAAATGGTAAGAAGAAATGTACTAACCAACCATAACAATTTCGAGGGAATGTATCGCTTATTGCATCATTTATTTGTGTAAATTGTAAAACATATAAAATTTATTTAAAATTTATGAAGAATGATTAATTTTGATATGTAATTTTATCTAATTAATAAGTAGTCAAATCATTTATTAAAATTACATTAATGAAAGTTGAATATTAAAAGAGAAAGTCCATTATGGAGATGGCAGTTGCAAACGGTGACCGGGTCGCGTACGTTAAAGTCCAGGCAACCAACATAGAGGACTAAAACCGATTTCCCACTCGCCTTTCTGCCGCGTAATAGTACCCTCGAATCATGATTGATTCTTTCCTCCTTCATTGGACAGTAGAAGTATATGTCGACAAAATAAATAGAATCAAGCGAGGTTATAACAAACAACAAAAAAAATCTATGTTTCCTAGAAGTGTTGCCTGTTTCTGTGTACCAAAACAAAGAACAAAACAAAGTGCTAACACCTCCTCCCCCAGCAATCCAATCACAGGTACAATACTGTCTATATATTAAATATTACATAAAAATTAGTGAAATCAGAATCGACAAAGTGCTAACACCTCCTCTCCCAGCAATCCAATCACAGGTACAATACTGTCTATATATTAAATATTACATAAAAATTAGTGAAATCAGAATCGACAAAGTGCTAACACCTCCTCTCCCAGCAATCCAATCACAGGTACAATACTGTCTATATATTAAATATTACATTAAAATTAGTGAAATTATAATCGCTGTTACTGCAATTTAACAATGATTAATAGACCCATTAATCTTCTAATCTAAAACTGATCAGAACCATTAAACAAATTAAACTGGCGAATCGTCTAGGACGACAGCCAAGGAATTTTTGTTATCATCTTTTGGTGTGGCATCTTCTTCTACAATTCGATGATCATCATGACCAGCATTTTCCATAAGCTTCTTAGCTCTCTGAGCCTGGTGGTCCCAATCGGTTCGAGCCAGGGTGAACAACATGGTTACAACGCATGATGCTTGGGCGGCTAAGAGGCCAAGCCAGAGTCCTTTGAAATCGAAACCAGCGTAAAAACCTAACCAAACAGCCACCGGTGTGCCCACAAGGTAAAAACATCCCAAGTTGATGTGTGCTCCCAATTTAGGCCTAGCAGTTCCTCGTAGAACCCCACAACCTGTTGTTTGTGGGCAGTTTCCGAGTTCGCAGAGTCCAATTATGGGTAAGACCATTGTTGTCAAAGCGATGATCTCCTTGTCTTGTGTGAACATGCTGGCCCAAATGTTCCTCGCCGTGACAGCGAAAAGCAATGCTGAAAAGCCTAGAATGAAGCTGGAAGAGAGGCCAATTAGGGCTGCAATTTTGGCTCTCTTGGGATTATTAGCACCAAGCTCATTTCCAACTCTTGTTGAAACGCCAAAGCTTAGAGAAGATGGGAAAATGTACATTAAAGCTGTGGTCTGAATTAATATGCCCATTGAAGCAACGGTTGCTCGTGGATTGAGTAACAGCCCACATAATAAAATCATGATTTCATACCACCACCATTCAAGACAAACTGAAATGCAGCTTGGAATTGCTAAATTCAGTAACGATTTCCAGCCTTTAAAGCACTCTAAGGAGATTCCACCCCAAGTTTTTTTGTACACGCCAGAAATCAAAATGTAGATGATCAATGATCCTACTAGATTGAAGTTCGTCAAAACCGAGCTTAAAGCAATGCCTTTGATTCCAAGGTTGAGAACATGAACAAGAAGATAGTTGATGGGAATGTGAAGAAGGATAGAGAAAGTAGCACAGCATGTTAGAGGCAAAGTTATGGATTGGGTTCTGAGATATATACGTAAAGGGTGCAAAATGGATTGCGCTATAAGATCAGGAAGTGAATAAAGAATGTAGATTTGAGCTTCACTGGCAATATCTTCTTCTTGGCCACAAAAGAGGAGAATTATCTTCATGTTAAACCATAAAAAGGCTATTGGGATTGAGGTTAAGAGAAGCAAAAGAATAGTTCTTTGCATGGTGAGGCCAAGAAGTTTAAATCTTTTAGCGCCAAAAGCTTGGCCACAAATGGGTTCCATTCCCATGGCGAGGCCGGAAAGAAGAGAATAACCGGTGATGTTAGCGAAACCTATAGCGAGGGAACCACCGGCCAAAGCAAGCTCGCCGAGGCGGCCAAGAAAGAGCATGGAAATCATAGAGCGAGAGTAGAGTAAAAGACCTGTTAAAACCATTGGAAGAGCTATATTTGCTATGCATTTTGCTTCTTTGATTGCAAGAAGGAGATGGGTACTCTTCTCCTGTTGAGATGTTGGTTTCTCTGGGATCAAAGGAGTATGCATGTTGTGTTGTGGTAACTGACACATAGCTATGGACTTTTTGAGTGTGTCTCTGTGTGTGTGAGAGAGAGAGAGAGAGAGAGATAGAGAGAGGAGTTATGGTTAAGTTATGGGAAATTGTAAGTTTTGATACGAAACATAAAGAGTATCTGAGTATGCTTTTAAAGGGTTTTAAACTGTGGGGACATATGTGGAATTAGTGAAGTTAGGACGGCTTTCAGGAAGTAAAAAGAACTATAAGGATAGGGTTGAAAGAATTAACGTTCCAAGACCCAAGTTCTAACAGAAACATTGCTGCCAGCGTCCATTTATGACCGATCATGTGTCATTACTGTTGAGGCCTGCAAGCCATATCACACGTAACAAAGAAAAAGATAGCGAAAGATTGAATATATAAAACACAGCCTTTGTCGTTCCAGTTGCACCAAAAGAGACGTGTGGATATAAACCCTTTTTGGTAGCTGTTTAACGATGTATTTCTACCTTATTTGAAAACATGTATCATACATATGTATGGTAAGCATTTAAATTTCCTATTTACAAGGAGGCAACAAGTATTTACCGTGCGATGGCTCTACTGCCACCCAAATTTCTTCTCCCTACACCCATGATTTTACCAAATATTTTTATTATAAAAATAACCCTAAATAAAATAACTTTTATGGACAGAATAATATAAATAAATTACATGTATCCTTTAAATTCAATCTAATAGATCACAAACACTAATTTATTTTTTTCATGTAACCAAAATCCTTTTTAATTTAAATCTAATCTAAAAAAGTTAACATTTTTTATGATCTTTAAATTATCATTATGTTGGTTAAATTATATCAAAAAAAATTTATCACATCACCAGTCTCCTTCTTCTTCTTTCTCAAATCACACGCATAGCACTTATAAATGATAGTTGACAGACCCACACTCACACACCTATTTTATTGTTCAATTTCCTCCGCATACCGAGTAACTCCAAGTAGAGATGAGTAACAACTCTGCTGCAACAACATCCATTTTCTCCAAGATGAAGGTATTACTTCCAATCATCAATCAAACAGTTTGGTCAAATAAGGGTGATAAATAATTTAATTTTATTTGCAGAATAGGATTTATTTTAGTTCATCTTCATTGGACATTGGGAAGGGGGAAAATAAGTTCATAGGATAATAAAGTGTGCCATGGCCACCACTTAGTGGAAGGTCAATCTAGTCATGATCGGAAAGACTATCTTGTAGCGGAATGCAAAAAGAGGAAGAATCATACACTGGGTTTATTTGCCATCTTTGAGGGCCACCTTGGGAATCGTGTCCCTACTTATCTCAAAGATAATATATTGAATTTTTTAAAAAAAAAAAAATGAAAAGGGAAGGAAGGTATTTCTATAATTAAGATGAATGGATGGGGTAAAATTTTAAATTATGAATATTAAAATTAGATGGGTTGAGAAAATAGGTGTTGGAAGAAGAAATTTGGGAAGCAATAGAGCCACCCTTTACGGTGAGGCCAAGTGAAATTTAACCTTAAGTTTATTAAATGACATGAATTAAAGGAATTTAGGGTGAGGATACTTTACTGATTGTCAACGAAGGACAAAATAAATATTTGGACAGTTTGTTGATATTTTAAAAGCCTAAAAATGCCAATGAGCCATCAACCATGCTGCCTTTTGACCATATATATATATTAATGATGATGATAAGAATGTTATTTTATTTGAAGATACAAAATTAATGGGAAAAATATTTAAAATGTTATCAATTAGGGAGAGGTTAGGGTCTAGAGAGGAGAGGTTTTGTCATCGAGCAAGGGTCGGCTCGCATGACGGTGCGACCTATCATGAAAATTTTTAATATAAAAGAGCGATGGTCCCACCAATATTGCCCATTACCATGCCTTGGACGGTGCATGGAGATGGGCAGCTAGCTATGCATCCCCTATGTGAGCCAATCCTTCGTGCACGACTCTTCTTTGTCTTCACCATCGTCTCAAACCAAATTAACAACATGCAGCGCAGCAAGTTTTATTTGCCCTGCACTTCGGCTTCATGCTCAATTATTAGCGGATCATGTTTTAAGTATTGGTCACACACGTGCTTGTTGTAACAAAGCAAAAGACACTACCATATCTATAGTTTGATGTGTATAAATGTGTGTTCTATATATGTATATATCTGTAGCTAGCTAAAGTAGTTCAATTATATATTGTGTTTCTGTTATCTTTGTTTTATGGTCATAGTCAATTTTCTCTCAGAATCCACCAATAATTGACACCTATTTTATATTTCAAGAAAACATGCCTCGAACCTTGTATATATGTATATTATCTAATCACACAAGAATCTATCTCATTTTATTTCTGCATAAATAATACTCCTTTATGTCATAAATATATAAGATTTAATTACTTTACTAATTGGATAACTTTACTAATCAGTTATATCTATTAGAATGGTTATTGTAGTAAATCTAATTGTGGTAATTGTTAGATAAGATTATTCAATCAATAAAGTAACCAAATCCTAATATTTATACCACATCTGTTTGAAATACGTGAATATAATAACAATAATAATAATAGTGAGTAATGCTAAACTTTTCAAATATTTTATTTAAATTCATGTTCAAATGATCATTAATAAGAATAATATAACATGTGAGTTATTAATACCATGTAAATTATAAAATAATTGTAATAATTAATATGCGTTGATAACTCATATATCATATCATTTTAACATAAATTTGGATAAAATATTTAATAAGTCTAGCATTATTCATAATAATATATTGAGTAATGCAACATAACCCAAAAAATTTACTTGCTTCTATTGCCCACCACATTATCAATATATCATTTTATAATCAATGTGATTGTTACAAATTACATTGTTGTATTGTCTGAATAAAATTTTGAAAAATATAGCATTATATTCTAATATTTTTAAGGAAAAAAAGAAAAAATAATTTTGCTAAATCATCATGCGTAATTTAATAAAAATGCATTTTAGGGTTCAAGATATTTAATAACATTTTTTTTTTTTTACATAAATAACTTATTACATTTAGCTTTCAAAGAAAAACCTATTACGGTAAGTATTTAACATGTTTTTCATGTATTTTACTGCAAACATAATTAAATACTACTAAAAAAGTACAATTAAATAAAAAATGATGCTATAACTAACCGCCAATTATTTATTCACTCCTATTTTGAAATTTTATATTTATGACAACTTAATCCTCAACTATACTACATTACTAAGTGCTAGAGAAAGTTGCACATGTGAAGCTAGAAAGATGGATTCACAATGAAGACATAAAAACCCAGAGAATGGTACATATACCAATCGATGTTATAATCCAATGTACTAATCTTTGGATTATAAGGCTATCCATCAAATACATACCGCTTTTGAAAAAAAGACATAAAAAAGAAACAAATGTAGAAATTTTGCATGGTACAAAACTCTGGACAGACGTCGTAATGAGCTTGGACTAAGTTTTATGAAAAATGACAAAAGAAGTACAAAATGGATGGCAAGTTAAAAGTCAACCCAAGCTCACATATCTTGTAATGGGCTTGGGCCGAGCTTCACTAAAAACGACAAAAAAAAAAAGTTGAAAATGGATGGTAATTCAAAGCCAATCCAAGCTCACGTAAGAGGGGAGTGTTAAAGAGAATCCGTATGTCAAGAAAGAAAGAAGGGACGAATTCCAATTGAAAACTTAAAAACTTAGACAAGGGTATATGTATCAATGGGTGTCGAAACCAAACAGATTAATCTTTGGGATTATGAGGCTATCCACCAATGTATACACCACTTCTAAAAAATTTACATAAAAAGCAGCAGGTAAATAAATTTAACACTAAGCAAGATAAATTTTTTTTTCCAAACACCTATAAATAAAGCATGAAAAAGCTGTAACGAGTATAAGAAAGAGCTAAGTAAGATACATGTTTTTTTTCCCAAACAACTATAAATAAAAAAGGTTATAAGGATCCGCTTTATAGAACTTTTACAAGTAGAATTTTTAAAAGTATAGCTTTTATAAGTAAAGCTTTGAAGTAAAAATTATTGGTTATTTGGTTGTCGATTAAAAAAAACTTTTTTAAGTTGCAAGTTATTTGGTTGTATTGATTTTAAAAACTCTTTTAAATTATAAGATTGCTAAAAAGGACAATGTTAAAAAAAGATTTTATAGTGTTTTAAATTAAAATGGTATTGTGAAATTAATAAAATATAATAAGGTTAATATCATATATTAAAAAAAGAGTTTAAAAATTAACATAAAAAAAGCTTTTTTTTTTTTTTTTTCCCTAAAAGAAAAGAGATTTCTATTAAACCAAGGAAGAAATACAATCGGGCTATGAATCCAGCCAAATTCTATCATCTTTATAGTTAAAGGCCATGGCAACGAGAGTGTGTGCCACCCTATTACAAGATCTAGGAATATGGTGATAGTTAGAAACACTCGCTGCTAAATGTAAGGTCCTAACATCAACTACAATAAGGAAAACAAGATTTTATAAAGATATCTCTTTATCAATAAGAGACATCATATTAACTGCATCAAGCTCAAGCCAAGAGATCTAGAAATGCAAGCTCAAAACCAAAAGCAATCCTTCTCTAACAGCCAACAACTCACCTATCTCAGCAATATAGTTACTAACCAAATGTTTGGACAAAGCAGCAACTACTTCTTCCCTATCATTCTTGAGAACCGTTCCTATATCAATCCAACCTATTCCTTTCTTTAAAGCAGCATCGGTGTTGAGTTTTAATTTAGACAAAGAAGGAGGAAACCAAAAATGAAAAGCTGAGATAGTAGTAGAAAGATGAGGAGATTGATACCTAACCTGAGCATCTTGAAACTCCTTTAGATACCTCAAACCCCATTTGGTAAAATCATTATGATTATGAGTTTTATGAGCAAGCAAGGTCTGGTTTTGGTTGAACCAAATACACCAAAGAATAATGCAAAAAGAGTCCCAGTCAAAACGTCAAAGAGAAGGCAAAAGAGACCTAAACACCTCCATGTAAGGGACATTTTTCAAAACGTGAAGCACTAGCTAGAAGGTGGTGTCTTTTTTTATTTCCTCAATTAAGGCACACCAAAATAAAGCATAAAATACTGACTCTAAAAATTTTCCACACCTTTTACAAAAATCATCTTTAGAAGGGATGTTTAAAGACCAAAAAAGCCGCTACGACTGAGAGGAGAAAATAGAAGATGATCTTTTATTAGCCAAACGTTCTATAAATTCAACCCTGTAGCCACTTTAAACTGCATGAGCTTCTTTTCTTTGTAGACGAATCCACAAAAAAGGTTAAAAGCATGAAAGAACATTCCATTGGAAGCTAAGGGTCCCGAAGTAAGGTTGCTTTCTATATTATCCATTTTATAATGAAGACCTTTAACCAACAGATCTCTATCTAATAACACACTCTGTCATCTTGAAATATTTAGCTTTGAAAATTTTGGGATAACTTGCATAACCATTTTGATAAGCATCTCCTTGTCATCCTAAAAAAAAAAAAAAAAAGCTTTCTAACTTCTTCTTTTCATCTGGACTCTCTTCTTAAGCTCTAAAATGGTCTTCTTTTTACTTCTCCCCACCATCGTAGGCATTCTGAGATACTTGTCGTGAGCTTGCCCTATTTTCAACCCAAAATGGTTAAGAATATTGACTTTATCAACTATAGCAGTATTGAGTTAAAGGAGATGTGAGATTTTTGCATATTTACAAGTTGACTAGAAACTTTCTCATAACAAACAATGATCCCTTTTATAGATAAGGTGTAGCTAGATAAAGCCCTACAAAAAATAATACTGTTGTTTATATAGTCAAAGATCGGGTTGGAGAAGCTAATAGGAAATCCCATTTTGAGAAGGATTGCCTTCAAAAAAACATTACTCAACATGATCATAAACTTTGCTCATATCAAGTTTAATATCCATGTGTCATGTCTTGTCGTGCTTCCTTTTAGAAATGGAGTGCATTAGCTCAAACTCCACAATAACATTATCAAAAATGAGTCGACCTAGAGTGAAAGCACTTTGCTCCACAAAAATTAAGTTAGGTAGAATGATTTTTAAATGTTTAGCAATAGCTTTCGAGACAATTCTATAGACCACATTCCAAAGGTTAATGGCCGAAAATCTGTTATAGCTTGTACTCTATTTTTCTTTGGCATTAAAACAAAGTTAATTTCATTGAAATCATACATAGAGCAAACATCATTCAAAGCATTAAGACAAAGTTTAAAAACATCTTCATCAACAATTTTTCAATACTTTTAAAAAATAGTGTTTGAAACCCATCGAGTCTTGGTGCCTTCATTGTCCCATATCAATTAAAGTTCTTTGCACTTTTGATAATAATCCTCACAATCCCCTATTCAGATTCTTCCAACCTTCCTTGATCATTCGGCAACCTTTAGTATTTCCCTTTCTTCTGGCTAAAGCTTTATGATAAAAAAAAATTTAGAATTCTTATTCTAGGTTGTAGCCAATCAGCTTTAGTACATTATTTCTAGAATTCTTCCTCAAAGATTAATAATCTCTCCAAGTGAAGCTCTTTAGACTTGATATCAACAAGTACCTATTAGTTTTGATCCAAGAGAAATAAGGAATTAAGAGCCTCTTTTATATTTTCAATCGACTTTTTAATTGACTCAAATTTACATTTAATTCAACTCTCAAGCTGAGAAGCACAAGAGTTGAGTTTCATCTTGAGAGAATTTAGATGACAAGCACTAGTTGACAATCCTTAAGCCTCGTGAATTATTCCAATACATTCATCTTTCTTTAACTAGAAAGGTTCAAATTTAAATCTTTTGCCACCAAGACCAGTTTAAAGACATGACTCATCTCCAATCTTAACAAGATGAGTCTATGGTTAGATAAAATATAACCCAAATGGTCCACAAAAGCTAAAGGAAAGTGATTACACCACTCAGTAGAGGTTAGGGATATATTAAGACATTCTTGAATGTTCTGAGAGCTTTCCCCCTTATTTGTCCAAGTCATCTTAAGCTCAGAGAAACCCAAGTCTAAAAAGCCACATTTGTCAACAATAGCCTTAAACAACTGCATACTGGAACTAAATTTTAAAGACCTACCTGATTTGTCATCCTAAATAAGAATATCAATAAAATGATACTTGCAAAGCTAGGAGAGGTTAGAGACCATTGTAAACCGATCTAGAAGCTTTTACAAAGCTTTCCTGAAAGCCTAATGGAGACAACCATAAAACCTTGTAAATCTCTAAAAATAACCATTTTTCACTTTGATAGCAGAATCAATATGTCCCTTTAAATAAAGAGAGAATAGAAATCTCCTAGTTTTCCTACCAAAATAAAGCCAACCTGCCACCATTTCCACAATAATCAACCTGAAAACCACCATGAAATCCTAGTTTAGTAACAAATTTAGAGATTCAATCACCTTTCAATTTGGTTTCTGAGATAAACACCAGATTGAGGGAAAATTTCTGTACCACTTTTGACAATATCAGGAATGCATGAGAATTTCCTAAGCCCCATATGTTCCAACAGAAAATACTTATGGCTCCTAGCGGGCTTGAGATTGAGACTCAGGTGCTGTTGATAGGACTGGTTAAACTTTCATAAATTTTGGTTTTTTCCCATCTAGGCTGTAAAAACTAGAATATAGGGTTTTCCTTTTACTGTCTTCCATGCTAGAATCAAATGGATTGAGTGGACTAAAAGGTTATAATTGTGAAGGATTTAAAGAATAGCTCTAAAACCTTTGAGACGTGAGACCCTCTTTGGTAAATTTCTTCCATTTTTTCAAGGAATTCTGCTTTGATTTAGTAGGGAAAATAGCAGGAAAAGTCTCCCTAAGGTCAGTTGTGTCTATACTAGCATCCACCAACATTTCCGTATTTGATATTTTATCAAATAGGCCCTTTGTTGCTTGTTAAATTTTTGTGCTTTCACATGTTTGAGTATGCAAAAGAGAGAAATGTCTCACTCCTTCTTTTAGGCCTTACTTTATTCCTGGGCCAATCAAAACTAAAACAACTTTATTTATTACACTATCTACCAAGGTATTTATTTGATTTTTAACTGAGATTAAGCTTCTTTCCTACCATTTTAAAAGTTCCAAAAGCTCCAAATCCTAGCTATATTACTCACCATCTATGCCCTTTCTTTCATTGAACCTCAGGGGTCTTTCATTTACTATAGATTTTTTTCATTGATGGTCCTAAAGATTCTTTATTTTTTTGCTTCTACTTACCCTTATCAAAAGAGAGAGCTTTTAGTCATGGCCCGTAGTCTAGTTTTTTTTCCTTCCATCACCCTCTTCCTTTTTATAGAGTTGAAACATTCACTTAAAGTAAGACCTATGAACCCACACAGGTAACAAAATTAGGTAGTTTCTCATATCTGAAGAAGGCTTAGAGCAAAATCTTAAACTCCCCAAACCATAGGCATGAACCTCATTTAAGGGGTTTTGAAATATCTACAATAACTTTTGCTCTGATAAATTTGTCCCAATACTCTCTAGGATTGATCGGTTTATCCACCACAAGATCAACATCCTCGACTATTTTTGAGACTACCTAATGATCCATACACTTTAAAGTGATATTGTTGATTTGGATCCAAAACTCCACATATCTTAACTAAGCTAGATAAATTGCCCAATCACATAGGTTGCTCAAGAACAAGCAAAGATTTATCAAAATGCCAAGGACCACGAGCCTAAATCATAGCCATATCTTGTATTTCATGAAAATGGAAAACAAAGGTATTTTCTACAATCACCTCAATATCTACCCTACTTATTGTGTTCCAAACCTAGGCTAGAGTATTCCTTATAGCTTTGTGATTCATCCTTTACCTTGGGATGATTTTTCCCACTAGACATTGCTACAGATTTTGTCGACCAGTTGAGTTTTCTAATAGGGAATGTTAATAATAGCACCGTCAAGGTGCAATAGAGTGAGATTCCCCATAGTTCAGTGATCTCATCCGACATGAGCAAAATTAGAACCCTAACACAAAAGGGATATGAAAACTCCCAAAACAACTAACCTTAACTCCAAATAGAGAAGGACTAAGGAAAAGAAAAGAAGAAAAAGCAAGAGAAGAACAATAAAAGAAAAAAGGGAAAGAAAGAGGCGTTGATTAAAGCTACTTTCACTCAGAAATGGAATTGTCGTAAGGAAACTGTATTTCCATTCTGGAGCTCTATAGAAGACATTAGGGGAAGACATTTTATTAAAAAAAAAAAAAAGCCCAAAATTGGAGCTTGTCTAAGAAAACATAACTTAAATTTTTTTAATTGTCTAAAAACTTCAATAAACAAATGAAACGAAAAACAAAAAATGAAAGAGCTTCTGGAATTAAAAACAACTATTTTAATCATCAAAAAACTCTAACAGCTAAAGGACACCCAAAAAAAAAAGATTTTTAGAAAAAAAAAAAAAAAAAAAAAAAAAACCTCTTTTAGTGGAAGGGAAGCTCTATCAAATATATACTAAAGTAAGAAATAATTGATTAAATCAAGCAAGATAATAATTTTTCTCGAACACCTACAAACAAAAATAGTTAATTATAAAGTTAGGACTACTTTAAAATGAAAAAAAAAAAAAAACGCTAGACAAATTTAAATGTTTAGAAAATAAATAAAACGTAATAAAATTCAAAAGCAATCAAATGAAGTTTTTTTAAAAAAAAAAAAAATGAGGAAGAGAGAGAGAGAGAAAAAAAAAAAGAAAAAAACTACTTGCGTTCAACAATTATATATAACAGAATGTATTTTACAATTCTTCTAAAACAAAAACCTTAAAACATTATTTTTCAAAAAAATAAAAAATAAAAAACAACCTTAAAACATTAGCATGTAAAGGTACCGAGTTGTAAATGAATATACTATTAATTCTTTGGGAAGAATTTCTTTTTTATTCAGTTTGCGCTGAGCATTAAATGTCTTTTACAAATGAGTTTGAGACTTTGAGTCAGGTTATGTTAATTATGCTGATTGTGTTAAAATTTTATTTAATAAAAGGTAATTTTGTAAATGAAGCATTTCTTAGAAATATTAGAAATTCTAAGAACTTTACTCGTAGAAATGGATTGTAGTTAGAAGACATATGTACAGGATGATAAGTAGAAGAGTTGTATGCAAAAACAATTTACAATATGTAACATGTGGGGTAGGAGAGGGGGGCAGCTTTAGAAGTAGATGCATGTTCCAAGCCAACAGACAGCGAAAGACTGTAGATGCGATGGCGTTAAAACTTGAAAGGAAGTAGGCAACAACGGCAATCATGGCTTGACAAATGGCAACTGCTAATCCTTATATTACCCTGTCAAATTCATGTTTAAAACTTGCGAAAGCTCCATCCATCCAAACCCATTTGTCTCAAGAAAAATCTATCATGGAACATTCCCAAACTTTGAAAAGTAGAAAACGCATTTTCTATGCTCTTCTCACTGTTACTTGTGCAAATTAATGTAGATAAATCTACTTTCACACCAATCCACCACCTTTGATTGTATCCATTAATTTTGTTTCTCATATATTATTCCAATTATCCATCCAATTTCACCATGAAATTAATCTTTTAACTTATATTTGATTCAAATAACTATACATCATATCTTTCGAATTTCGAATTTTTCATCCATGCAATTTACATCTGACTTATATGTATCGGTAATTTAATATTAAGTTTACATATATGATCTGACGCTTGTAATTAAAGAGAGGGTAATTTCTAGTGTTTTCCTAAATATTGATTTTGACGCATGCACAATTTCCAAGTCTAAGAAATTATCTAAGAACATTCTTCACACTTTAGCAACAGAATGTGTATAAAAAAAGATGATAAACAAAAGTATCAAGCAGGAAAGGTGGAAATTAAAGGTGAGACTTGGTCTAGTTTATGATGTTGTGAAACTGTGAACGTGGAAGTCGTTAATGTACGCATAATGAATGAATATTCTAAGATAGAAAAAAGTCTTTAATCAAAAAAATTCCATTGATGGTGGCAGGTGTGCTAAACGTAGTCTAACCGGCAATTTGAGAAGGCTACTCCCTCTGGTCTCCTTTATGGGGCATAATTGATGGCCAGCTACTTTTTGCATCAACTAATTATGACCTTTCAACAATATGATTAGAATGTTTCCAAAAAAAAAAAATGATTAGAAATCTCAGTTTCTTTTTAAAACTGCTCACTGATTATTGAATTAAAAGTATATTGGACCTGAAGTGGAATTTGTATACAAAAGAATTGTTCACTGATGCAATTATTAATTACATAAAAAATATCTTTGTAAAATTAATATTTGATATTACTTTAAGTATGAAGTCGTTAAATGTGTACTGTTCAAATGACAAATTTCAACAATGCAGTTGTAAAATTTGACCCCTAATAGTGAGTAGAAACATCTCACGTTACATCGTTGAATATACTAAACTTTATTAAAATTATATTATTAAGACATTTATTCTAAGATAAAAAAAGTCCTTAATCAAAGAAATTTCATTGATGGTGGCAGTCGTCTCTAAACATAGTCTAACCGGCAGTTTAAGGAGACTACTCGCTCTAAATTATGCCCTTTCAACAATATGATTAGAATGTTTCAACAACAAAAAAAAAAAAAAGAGAGATTAGAAGTCTCAGTTTCTTTTTAGGGCAAAAACTAAAAAACCACCTAAAAAGATAAATATCATCAATTTACGTCAACTTTTTAAAACATTAGTCAAAAAACCTCATGCTATGAGCCAAAAATGACTTCCATCTAAATTTTTAATGGTTTTGTGATAAAAATAATAAAATATCAAAATACCCTTACTATATTAAAAAATTTAAAAAATAAAAAACAAAACAAATTAATCAATTACCAAACTACCTTTTCATAACCAAAATAAATAAATAAATACTAAAAATTTTAAAATTTACAATTAAATTATATAAAAATAAGTAAATAAGTTACAACTTAAAATAATAATTATTAAATAAATTAAATAAAAATTTCATTAAATAAATTAAATAAAAATTTCTTCTTTAATTAATTTTCTTTTAAAATTTAAAATAATAAAAATTAATTTAATAAAAAATAAATTAAAAATAGTAAATCTCTATCATCCATCTTTTTCAAATGGACAATAGAGATGAAATAAATAAAAAAATTAAAAAATTAAAAAAAAAAAAAAAAAAAAGTTGGTGCATATCTATTCCTAGATTGGAACAATAGGTGGTCTCCACCAAGTGTCTTCTTCAACACCAACATTCCTCCTCCAACCCAACTGTCTCCAACCATCATCAATAGATTCAAACATCATAGATAAACCAAAATTCAACACCAGTTTTAATACCAACCTAACCACATTCAATACCAAAATTGAAAAAAAAATAAAAAAAGATTATTTATGAAATCTAGGTTACCAATTTGGGTGTGATAAAAACCCATAAATCTCCTGTTCATCTTCAACATCAAATAGATCAACATTCCTCTTTATTATCATCAACAACATACAAAGAAATCAATCAAAGATTACATCAACATCAATAATCCTCTTTATCATCATCAACAACAAAAACAATTTTTTTTTTTTTTTAAAGAACAAAATAAATCGATCAAGAACAAACACACAAAAATAATAATAATAATTAAAAAAAAAAACCTACTAAAAAAAATAGTCAAAAGTTCATCTAGGCTCGATGAACCTAGATGAAGAACATAAAAAGGCAAATAAGAGGGTTGATGATGAAGAAACTAGATGAAGCCGGATGAAGAACCTAGAGTCAGAGCATTCAGCAATGAAACAGAGGGAGACAAAATGGAGAGGCGAGGTGGTGAGACATAGTCAATGAGATTGGGGGATGAAGATTTATGGGTTTCCATCTGGGTCTCATCTCATGGAGACCCAGGAGCAAGTCTCCATGGTGACGAAACCGACTAAAACCCTATATCACTGATGAAGCAAGCGAGGTCGACAGGAAAAGAGAAAGAGAGAGAGGGAGTAGTAGTAGTAGCAATGAAGACTTTTGCTTTGATTTTTTTTTTTTTTTTTTTTAAATTCAATCTAGCTATCACTCAATTAATAAATGTAAGGACAATGATGATCATACCCTCAAAGTTAACGGATCCATTAGTTTGTTGATTAATTTACTACATCATTCAACAATTGGATCATTTTAGCTATTATTTTCAAAATCAGAAATGGTTTGATATTATTTTCAGTTTTAGGGCTCAAATGATAATAACTCTTCTTTTAAAAACTACTCATTGACTATTGAATTAAAAGTTTATTGGACCTGAAGTGGAATTAGTATACAAATGAATTGTTCTTTGATGTAATTATTAATTACATAAAAAATATCTTTTTAAAATTAATATTTGATAACACTTTAAGTATGACGTCGTTAAATGTGTACTGTTCAAATGACAAATTTCAACAATGCAGTTGTAAAATTTGACCCCTGCATGTTGTCGTTATAGTGAGTAGTAACATCTCACGTTGTACCTTTGAATATACCGAACCTTATTCAAATTATATTATTAAGATGTATTAACGTACCAAGCCATGAACTATATTGTTATATTAATTGTAAATAAAAAATTATTAAATTATATATTTTTGTTATTTTAAAATAACTTTTAATATACAAATTATATTAGATTTTTATTTATTAGTAGTGGTTTTAATCTATTATTATAATATTCCTATATATTTTTTTAATTTGTTATATCAAATTATATTAGCATTAGGTGTTTGATTTGGAGCTGCTAATTTTGAACACTCAGATCTCTAGTCTTTTCCAACCTCTAGTGTTGCATATATAAATATGTTTTAAAAGATCTCCGAAATTGCTTTTATTTATTCTTTTGAGAGAAAATCAAGTTAGTTTTAAATTTCAGTTCGAAGTTGAGTAAGTATTAAATAACTCAATCGAATTTGGGTTTGGGTCCATTGTAATTGGGCTTATTCAAATTGGCTAACAATCTGACGAAAATAATAATTAGGAAGAGTTGCAATAATTACACCCCAAAAAATTGTATGTACACCCCATACGAATCATAAATTTAAATTTTCTATAATAATCTGTATTAAAATATAAAAATAAATTAATTCTTGTACTTTCATTTTTATTGACTATTTTAAAGATTAACATTAATTTTGTTAATGATTGTATGGATGAATTGTGGATTGCAGCACCTTTCTTCTTGGAATTCGGTACCTGCTACTGGCATAACCATTAAAATAGGCTTAAGAAATGCCAATATGAATGTGTGTTGCTCCTTTCAATCATGTTTTTCAAAACCATCAGAACCTTAACAATTGAGGTATTGGTTATGCTGGTTAGAGCTTTTCTTTAAACCCAATGCGATTATTAATTGTATTGACCTCCTATCTTTATTAGAATCTATGAAACTCATCAAACCTTCGAATGCCGAATCCACTATATCGATGCTTAAATAATTAAGAACATATAGACATTCAAGTCTCAATAATGGTTCCAAACGAAATGACCAAACGAAAGTCATCAGCTATCCATAAATGAAGGTCAAGCTAATTAGTGGGTGCAAAGCGTTGTCCTCTACCATTTCTCTCTCACCAAAATTCAACAACTCTTAGCAACGAAATCCTCAGCATCCTTCATTCCTTCAACCATAGAATATAGAAAATAAAAACAAGGTACTTAAATAAGTTTAAACTGTGTAAAAACGATACCATAAAGACTATTTTTGGTATTAAGTGGGGTAATGTTCAGATTATATTTTTTGAAAAAAATTCAATGGGAATAAACCTATTAAAGGAGTGCACATATACCACATTACATGGGTGTAAACATCGCCACTCAATTAGGAATCAAGTGGTTTGGGCTAATTCTAAAACAATCAACCTGTACCAATAATTTGAGCCCAAACCCTCGAATTAATGTTATTAAACGAAGGCCTAAACATACCCAACCTTTTAAAAATGCTACTTTCTAGCTCTTCAACTCCTCGTACACCTTTTGTCGGAAAACAAAACTCTTCCTACATCTCGCTATAGTACTTTTTTGAAAGTACAAATTGAAATTTGATGGAGAAGGCCGAAGGCTGCGACTTAAATTTATGATCTCAATGTACAAATGCGAAGGACTTATCACTTAATCGCCTCAACTTTTATCCTCCATGATATTTGAAAATAATATGCAGATAAACTAAAACCTCTCAATATCTTATTCATTAATACTTTGTACCAAAATAAATATATAAAGCAAAACCAACTACCAATAAGTCATTAACAAACTAACATAGAAAGAGCTCATTCGAATTAATGACTATAGTGGAAATCAAATCAAAGCACACAGAGTTGACTCAGCACAGTGGTTCGAAGGGATGAAAAAAAATTCATAAGCACTTCATTTAAGCTCTCTCTCCTATCATTATCATTTTTGTATCTAGGCTTGCTCACGCTTAAAAGTAAAATACAAGAAATCTCTAACTAATTAATATATAAAACCTGAAAGCTTTTCTACGTTCTATTTTAAAAAGAAAGAACAAACCAAATAAACAAATTCAAAAGAGTAGTTTCTATTCCATTTTAGAGAGAAAATATGTAGCATGGCTGTAGAAAAATCTGCATCATGATCGCCAGCAAGTTAATTAGAGAGAAAGAGAAAAATTTACAAGATATAAGTATAGGACCATAATGGACTGCGGAGAGAATGTGAGAAGTTAGAAGATGTGAGTAATTTTGAGAAAAAAAAAAAGTTACAGAGGATCGGGTTTTTTTTAAAAAAAAATTAATTTCATGGGTCTAACTTTAACTGAAGTATAAAATCAAGTGAATTTAATTTATTCGTTTTTTAAATTATATCTTATTTTAAGTTAAAAATATTTAATTTAAAAAGCCAAAAATTTCAGCTTATAACTTAATGAAAAAGTCTTTAATCAAACGTGCACTTTGATTTTATGAAGTAAATTTGTTCATTATTATATTATTATTCAAATATCCCCAACCAAAAAAAAAAAAAAAAAACTCCAATTTTGCAAAAGCCTTAATCTTTACCCTAATCTAACCCTGAGAGTGGTGGCCACCACTATTGTCGGTCACCAATTGATGATTGGAGGAGGTCAACCAGCCCCCTCATTGCATCGTTCGAACGAGGCCGACTAGCCTCATGTCATTTAATGGGAAAAGTCGCACCTCCTCCCATTCAAATAGAAAGAGGTGGTTACAAGCCTCCTCAGTGTATCGAGGTTGTTAGCAACCTCCACACTATTGTAAGAGGTCGTTGGTGGCCTTCATCCTTTCACAAAATGTCGTTGGCAACCTGTTGCTGAAAAATGACTACTCCAATTTTTTATTAAATAATTAAAAATTTAAAATATTATGCTTATGAAAATAATTTTTAATTGAATATTAAAAAAATGATGTTGGAAGGGTTTAAAGGTAAAAAGTAATTCACTTTATATTACCATTAAGTTATATCAAAAGTGAAAAACAAACATTTTAGAAAATCTTAAACAAAAAAAATTATGAAAATTTAACTTAAATTATATCTACTAAGATTTAAGACAAAAAAAAAAAAAAAAAACTCCACCTTGGACTATTTTGGACGATAATACCAAGCTTCTTTTTCTTGTTGATCTAACATCTATATTTTAGTTCCAAAAAATACCAAGGAGAGAATTTGGAATGCTATATTATATTAAGAAAAATTCAAGATTATCCAAATTCAAAAGAAAAATTTGTTTTTAGCCCGTACTAAGAAAAAATTTGTTTTTATTCTCTCAAATAAATTAATTACACACAGTATCCCATATTGACCCAAATACCCTTAAGTAACAAAACCTTAAATTAAAGGTATATTGACAAGAAGCTCTTCCATCATAGTGGATCATATCAAGAGGCCCTTCCATCACAGTAACCAAGACGTGAGGCTCTTTCATCACAAACACTCTCAGCGGGACGGGAGACTCTCCCATCATACTGGTGGAAGAACCTCCCGTCACGCTTGAGTGTCAACATAACAGGAGACTCTCCTATCACGCTTGACAATAGAACCTTTTATCATAGTATTTTTGAAATTTTAAAGACAAGATATGTACTCACAAGGGCATTTTGGGAATCACTAGGTATTAAGTGTAATTTTTTATTTGTTTGAAGGGTTAAAAATAAATTTTCTTTTCAGAAAGGGTAAAAACAATTCTTGGTTTTGAAATGAGGGTCGCTTTTGAAATTTTCATTGTTTTAATTTCTAAGGGTTGCTGTTTTAACAAATTATGAAATCTTGTTAAAAAAATATTTTATATTTTAAATCAAATCTTCTAAGTTTACCAGTCACAATTGCCTAGATTGCAAATGCATAATCATCAAAAGTAAATTTAGTTTAGATTATAATTTATTTAGATAGACAATAAGTTTATTCTTGATTTGTAGACAATAAGTTTAGGAACGAATTCACTGTTTGTTGTTGTTTGTTCATGCCTATGTATACAACATGAATCGGAGAAAATTTTAAAGCTATACCATAATACACATGCTAAGTCAAGGAATTACAAATTCGGCCACTTTCAAAATCCTCAAATCACATATTTCCACAACAACAATTGTAGGAGGAAGGTGTAACAACAATCAAACACACTAGTGCTCTCTTAGGACTTTTATCGAATACTTGATGCATAACTCCTAACAACACTAGTAACACTTAAGATCTTCTATAAATGACCACACAAATACAACAAGTAACACAATATAATAGCAATAACAAATAATGCTAAGAGCAAATCAACCACAACACAATACAAAAGATTTTCACGTGATTCACCAATATGATTACATCCACAGAGATCATTGATTTCACTAGTACGAAAAATAACGAAGTTACAAGAGATTATCTCTACCTCCAAGTTGTCATCTCTCTCTAATTCTCAATCTTTCAACCTCATAAGCTCTTAATGTTAGGGTTTCTTTAGAGATATACAACACTCTTACAAATTAGACACACGCTACCTTTTTTTAACTCTCTCAATAATACAACAATAAATATTAAAAGACTTTCTAGAATTACAACAAAACCCACCCAAATATGAAATTACAAAATAGCCCCAAATAACTACACATATAAAATCACATTTGAGACATACATTAACAATCTCCACTTTGTCGAAAAGAAACTTCAATACTTGGAAATTATTGGATAACACACCTCTAGCTTAACGAGAAATCTCCAATCTCAACACACCTCAAGTGGGGAAGTGACCACTTGAAATTAACAAGAGAAAATGTTTAACAAGCTCTAGCAATGCTCAAACTTGTCTCTTGAAATTGGCCTGGTGAGCATATAAGATGTGTTTTCATCTGTGTGAACCTTTTCAATGAAAACTTCACCAAAAGCAATCCAATCTCTTATTCTATGGAACCGAATGTCAATGTATTTGGTTTTTGCATGAAACACTTGATTCTTAGTTAAAGCAATGACACTTTGACTATCACACTTAAACAACACCATATTTTGCTTAATTCTCATATCATTCACCAAAACCCTCAACCAAATTGCTTCCTTTGATGCTTCCGTAATTGCCATGTATTCCACTTTGGTAGTAGACAAAGCATTAGTAGGTTGGAGCATAGATCTTTAACTAATTAGTCCACTCGCACATATAAATACATACCCCATCGTAGACCTCCTTTTGTCTAAGTCACCCGCATAGTTGGAATCAACAAACCTAACAACATTAGTTTCATAAGGTTTTCTTTCAAACATAATTCACAACTCCTTATTACCCTGCAAGTATCTCAACACCTATTTAATAGCCTTCTAATGTTCTTTACTCAAATTTGTCTTGTACTTGGAGACCACACTAACAACTTGAGAGATATTGGGTCTTGTACATACCATGACATACATCAAACAACCAACCACATTTACATACAGAACCTTCGTCATCTCTTCTATCTCAGATTTTATAGAAGGACATTGCTTTGCACTCAATGCAAAATGTGACGCAAGTGGAGCAGACACGACTTTAGGATTAAAATGTTAAACTTCTCAAGCACTTTGTGAATGTATCTTTTTTTAGATAACCACAGCTTCCTCGCTTTCCAATCTCTTTTAATCTCCATTTCAAGGATCTTTTTAGCAACCCCGAAATCTTTCATGTCAAATTCTCTACCCAATGATTCCTTGAGTTTATCAATTTTTGATATATCCTGACATGCTATAAGCATATCATCCACATACAACATTAATAAAATAATTATACCATCATCAAACATATAAGAATAAACACATAAGAATAAACACAATAATCATATTCGCTTCTCTTATAGCTAGTCTTCAACATATAAGAGTCAAAGTGCTTGTACCATTGTCATAGAGATTGCTTGAGTCCAAAAAGAAACATTTTTAACCAACAAACAAGGTTCTCCTTTCAACTTCTTTAAACCTTTCCAGTTGAGCCAAAAAAATGACTTCTTCCAAATCTCCATGAAGAAATGTCATCTTCACATCAAGTTGCTCTAACTCTATGTTATATTAAGCTATCAAAGCTAGCAATACCCCGATAGATGTATGTTTCACCACTAGTGAGAAAATCTCATTGTAATCAATGTCTTCCTTTTGTGAGTAACCTTTAGCAACCAACCTTTCTTTAAACTTTAGTGCTTTGTTTTCATGCATGCTTTCTTTCTTCCTAAATACTCATTTGCAACCAACAAGTTTTCAATTTTTAGGTTTAGGAACTAATTCCCACACAGAGTTCTTTTATAAAGATTCTATCTCCTCCATCATAGATTTTACCCAATTTTCTCCATCATAACAAGTAACTTCTTCATGAAATATAATTGGATCTCCCTCACTAGCAATAAGTGCAAAGTATACTTCCTTATTTTCATTATCCCAACCATACCTTTGTGGCTTCCTTATGAATCTCTTTAGTTTTCCTTAGGCTATGGATCTTAGATCTTCATGAACCTTTTCTTGATGAATCTCTTCTAGTTGTACCCCTTCACTTTCTTTATCATTAAATTTTATAATAATAGGAATTTCGGTGACAACTCCCTTTTCACCACCACTCTTCTTAAATTCTCTCATCGACATGGAGGCTTCATCGAAGACTACATCTCTACCTAGAACTTTCTTCTTGTTGACCATATCATAAAGCTTGAATCTCTTCACTTATTTCTCAAACCTGAGAAATATGCATTCGAGTGATTTTGATTGTAGCTTATTTCTCTCGTCATTTGGGATTAGAGCATATGTCTTGCATCTGAAGACTTTCAAATTTGAATAGTCAACTTCATTACTTATCCATACTTCTTCCGTCGATTTAAACTTAAGTACATTCGATGGTGACCGATTAACCAAATAACAAGCATGGTTTACTGCTTCCACCTAAAAGGATTTGAATAATCCCGTATAAAGTCTAATGCATCTACTCTCTCTAAAAGAGTCATATTCATCCTCTCTATAGAACCGTTTTGTTGAAGATTTTTCATCATGGTGAATTGTCTAATGATGCCTTTAAGTTTGCAAAACTTAACAAATTTGTCATTTCGGTATTCACCTCCTTTGTCACTTCTCAAATATTTGATTTTTCTTCTTGTTTGGTTCCTCACTTCTGTCTTCTATTCCTTGAACTTGTCAAGACCTCAAATTTCTCCTTTAAAAAGTACACCCAAACTGATATGACTCAACCCAGACTCTTTCTAATCTCTTATCTTGAGGGTTTTGTCGGGTACTCCAATGGACTTCCCTTGATCCGACTTGTCGGAATGGAGAGACCAGTGGAGCGAACCTCTTAATCTTACCCGATTTTCTTAACTTAATTCAATTGTATCCTTATCTTTTTGTAAATCATTTGAGTGGATAAAATTTTTTCACAATTTCATTTTAAATCAATTTTATAAAAATTTCGGCAGCATAACGGCTGCATTTTTAAGGTTTTCAAAATTTTACCTGCAATAAAATACATTTCGACTATATTTTCATTTCCACCCAACTTCTTTAATCTACAAACATACATTGTCACCACACTTTTCACAATCCATATGTATGAACTTATAATAGAATGTATATGTATATATCATACATAAAATTTCAAAACTATTTACGATGACATTTACAAATATACAATCCAAAAATGCAAGATGTCATGATTATGATACAATACAAGTGTTTTTCCATGATTGGTATATTCAATCCATGTACATGATTTATACAAGTGTATTTCATAACTCGTCCACCTGTAGATATGTAATGAAAATCTCTCCGACTCACCGTCCTACGATAGCACCCAATAGTGTGAACAAGCTACACAACAGGTAAACACGTTAGTACCACAACACAATATAATATAATATGCACTAGTGTAATAATTTATAAACTTATTTAACCTTAAAATTTTCGAAATCTTAAAGTTTTCTTTTTAAAAACCTCATGTATACCCTTAAAGTGCTCTAACCATCACGGACGATTTTAACTAACACCAACGTGAGGCTATTGAGGTATCTCGACCACTATGATGCGAAATTTACTACGTCACAACATGGAATAAAATTATCTCGTATATGAATAACTACAATGCAGAATTTTCTATATCGCAATTGTAGTGCTATAACTCTGGGCGACTACGAGTGGAATATACTGCATCGCAATGTAGTACTAAACTATGAAACTAAACGACTACGTGCGGAATTGTCTATATCACAACGTAACGCAATATATTCTAGGAAACTGAACAACTACGAATGGAATTTTCTACTTTGTTATGTAGTGCTAATTACTCTATAGGCTGAGCAATTACGGATGAGATTTTCTGCATCGTCACGTAGCGCTAAATCTCATATGATCTAAGGCTTATACATGGGTTTCGAAACTAAATTTACTAAGTACAAAAGTGCAAAACTACTTATTTTTTAAACTCTAAAATTTTTCTTGATTCAATTATTTTAAAAACAACTTTGTATTGATTCCAATCATGTCGTGAATTCCATAAGAACCCATATACTCAAAACTTGATATTTGAAATTTACAAATCGTTTTTGTTCTCATTTAACAATTAGATATAGAACTTAACACAGAAATTAAAATAGATGCAAGTGGTAATATACTTATCTCAATTCGCACAAGTTTGAGTTAAGCGCCTCAATGAATCTCACGTGCCTCGTTCGCTCGCTTTTCACATACACGTCAATTTCTTATTATCATTTGTGATAATTTCCTTACTCATAACTTTAAAAATAGTATTTCCAACAAAGTTTTCTCTATTAACTACCTTTTACACTATAACTTTTTCAACTTGTTTCTAACTCAATCGAGACTCTCTAATTTCAATTTCTTTGCAAAATTTTCATTATACATCCCTAGGGACACCCACACGCAGTCCGTATAATTTTCAGAGGCTCGGAACGAAAAGTCAAAATTTTTAGACCCCCTAAAACAAAATACTGCGCACAGCCCATTCTACGAACTGTTTCGCTTCCGTTTTCACTTGGACCATCTTCTTATCTCTTACTTAGGTCCCTCGTAAAATAGTTTTGAAAATTTTTAAGTATTGAGGGGTAAAACCTAGGAAAAACGTCTATTTTTCGACACTTTTTTATGCATATTTTCATATCGAATAAGCGACGATATTATTTTTTTCGTATTTAAGGTTCTTTTACCTAATTATTATCAAATATATTCATTTCATGCATCGTAAAATGTATTTACATTTACATTTCACTTTACGACTCTCTAAATCCATTATTTTGGTTATAACTTATTCAATTTTTATCGGAATCATTTCCTTCCAAATTCTATGATTTACTATGACTCCTGGGCATGATTTGAGATCTAGAACAACCTCAAATAAGTTAGAATAGTGCAAGTCATCACTGCCCCTCCATTGAGCTCAGTATTCTCCAATTTGCTCAAAATTACTTCTTCGATAATTCTATCATCTCTATATGTTTTCTTAACCTCAATTATACTTAGACTTGAGTTCAAATCAAAACTCAAAGGTATCTTACTTTCCTTCATGGCCGTCACACACACGCATACACATCAAAAAGTAGTGATTTTCAATTCTAATCTCTCTCAATCATTTTATCAAACAACTTATCTATAACTTGTTTGACATTTTAGTGTTTTAAATCACACTTTAAAGTTTGTTATCCATAAACTCTAGCCTAGCATTTACACACAATAACATATCATCTAAACTTTCATATCATCTATTTAGGATTCTACACTTGTTTTAAGTATAAAACACTCATCACAATCTATTACAATAATCTATTTGTCATCATACCCATATCACTCCAACTAGTATCAAAGTTGATAGAGAGGATGATATCTCACCTTATTTCTTGTTTAGAATGGTGGATTTAACTTGAAAAACACTCTAGAGATGTGATTTAAGGTTGGAAAGGTTTGTAGAAGCTCTCCTCTTCTCCCTTGACTTCTTAGTCGTCCACTCCCTCACCCCTCTCTTTCAATCTTCACGGCTCCTTCTTCTTCCTTTCTAAATTTTTTTCTAAGTGTCCTATATATATATATATATATATATATATATATGTATAAGTAACTTTCCTTTAAATGACAAACATATCCCTTTAACTTACTTGACCATTATTAATATCTTAACTTAATTCAATTAGTAATTGACTACTAATTATAACTAATAAATCCTATAGTTATCATTTTGGGACTTTACCATATTGCCACTTATAATTTATCTCTTATTTATTAAAGGATTATTTTACACCTCTTTAACTTTTTCTTATTAAGACAATTATCGTATAATCCTACAACAATCGTTAACTCTTCAATGTCCCGGTTTATATTAACGTTTGCTAGATTTATCATTTTAACTTCATAATCTAGCTTCTAACACTAGGAAGTTCAGAATCGAGACTAAGAGTTTACACAAATTTTCCTAAAAAAATCATTCATAAATGTAACAAAGTAGCGGACTCCATCATTTGATCTAGTTGGTGTTGACCCCTACATATTGGAGTGTATGTAATCAAGAAATCCCTTGCGTCCATTTTCCTTGCTTGGAACTTTGAAACTCATCTTGCTTTGTTTTCCCATAACGTAATATTTGCAAAATTCTAGTTTGCATGACCTCATGCCTTTCAATAATTTCCACTTATATAGTTCTTGCAGTGCTCTCTCATTCATATGCCCCAACCTTAAATGTTAAAGTTGAGTTTCATCTTGCAAGTTTTTTCTTCTGTAGAGATAGTCACCTCATCTAAAATTGTATTCCTCAAAAGCTTGTAAAGATTGTTATTTAATTTAGTACCTCGCATCATTACCATAGATCTTTTTGATACCTTGGTAACACCATCGTTTACCAAAAAAGAACACTTATTTATATCAAGTATGCCTAGAGATATCAAATTCTTTTTTAGTGCCGGAATATGTCTCACACTACTTAAGGTTTTCACAATCTTATCAAATATATTGATCTTGATTGTACCAATCTCAATGACCTTGCAACTTGCATTGTTATCCATTAGGACTTCACCTTCATTTTAAACTCATAAGTGTCAAACCATTCACAATTTGCAACATGTGGAAAGAGCACCAGGAATTAAGAATCCACATCTCAGGAGCATGATTGGTACAAACCACTATCAAGAGTTCACCACAACCTTTAGAATTCCAACCTTCAGGTGCATGACCTTTAGATGCAACATTTGCTATAGAGCTTGTCTCAACTTTCTTGCCTTCTTTGATCTCCGCTTTGAGTTTTCTACACTCTTGCTTATAACGCCCTTTCTGGCCGCAACCATAGCACTCCACATTTTTCTTTCTAGACTTCGATCTTGAGTTCTTCATCGATCTACTTCTTTCTTTTGTTTGACCCCACTCATTAGACTCCTTCACCAAGAGCCCTTCTCCTTGAGCTTCCCTCTCACTTACTTTGTCCAATTTCATATAAGAAATTATATCGGAAACAACGACATCAAATTCAAAAGTTTCCTTGTTGAACAACAAGGTAGTCTTAAAATGTTTGAAGGAATCCGGTAAAGACCTCGACAACAATAGAGCTTTATCATCTTCCTCATACTTCACATTAACCCATGATGGATCATTAATACATTAGTTAAACTCATTCAAATATGTCATCATATCTTCGCCCTCCTCCATTTTTAGACTTAAAAGTTGATCTTTTGGAGTCAATTTGTTAAATAAAGATTTTCCTGTGTAGAGTTTCTCTAGCTTCCCCCATCTGTCCTTAGCAATTTTCTCTTCCATGACATTACAAATCACTTTATCGAAAAGGTGCAACTTTATAGAACTCATAACTTTTTCATCCAATATTTTCAAGTCTTGTTGGATGAGGATGTTCTTCGTCTTTTTTTATCGTAATGTAAAGTTTGATTTTCCATCAAATGACTTCATTTCAAACTTCACCCCACCGGAGTTTCCAAACATTGTGCTACTCCTTTTGACCATACAAACAATTTTGTCTAACCTAATGCTCTGATACCACTTGTAGGACAAAAGCGTAACAACAATCAAACACATTAGTACTCTCTTAAGACTTTTATCAAACACTTGATGGACAACTCCCAACAACACTAGTAACACTCAAGATCTTGTATGAATGACCATACAAATACAATAAGTAACAAATATAATGACAATAACATAATAAATTAAGAGCAAATCAATCACAACACAATACAAGAAATTTTTACGTGGTTCACCAATATGGCTACGTCCACGAAGGTCATTGATTTCACTAGTATAAAAAATAATATTGTTACAAGAGATTACCTTTACCTCCAAGCTATCTTCTCCTTCTAGCTCTCAATATTTTAACTTCATAAACTCTTAATGTTAGGGTTTTTTCGTTCTCCCAATTTGTAGAGACACATAACACTCTCACAAATTAGAAACACTCTCACAAATTAGACACACTCCACTTTTTTTCAACTCTCTCAATAATACAACAATATATATTAAGATACTTTCTAGAGTTACAACAAAGCCCACCAAAACATGAAATTATGAAATAGTCCAAAACAACTACACATATGAAGTTACATTTGAGACATACACATACATCTACAACAATCACCAATAATCTATCCACACAACATTTTACTTAAATCAAATAATATTAATCTTTTCATCAAATGCTCATAGTCTAATGCATTTAAAAACAAAAAATAAATAAATAAAAATAAGCAAATGAATCCTTATAAATAATTAAATATAGCTACTATCATACAATCTTCCCTAAAAATTCTTATCTCCACACAATCTCAAGTTAAATCACTTACATAAAACCTTATAAAATAACTCAACATCCAACGTTCACCTTCTCAAATCATAATTTTTATTTCAAATGCAAAACTTAATTTAATCCTTCTAACACAATCCAAAAATACTTTAATTGAGTAGTTAGATAAAGATATCATACGCCTTCTTACATATAATGGCTTCCATTATTGTCACATTTTCTTGTTTGCATTTTTTTCTCTCAAGAATTCAACACGTAGTGTGTGATAATTTAAAATATGAAAATGGCTATTCAAACTAGAGATGTGTTTATATAGGCCTTAAAGTTTACCATAATTCCACTCCAAATTGTTGTGTCTGGTTGGCACAGCACATTTGTGCACCACGAGAGTGCACAAGTTCGATTGTCATTCACAACAATGCGAACATTTACCATTTGGCTCATTTTATGTGAGTGGATTAATTATATTTAAGTCTCTTCTAGGTGATAAGGGCAGTTTTCCTCTGAATGGGGGCCTAAGTCCCGGTAATTGTGATATATTTAAAAAAAAAAAAAAAAAAGTTTACCATAATCCCACATGATATCATCTTCCAATTGCGCCCTTAATAAACTTTTATTTATCTTAATAGTTATATCTCATAATTTTGATTTAAAACAACCCAAAGTAAAGGCCTATTCTAAAAATTTTTTCTATGCCTATTCTAAAATTTTTTTCCTTTCTCCAAAAATAGAGATGTAAGATAACAATTGCATACACACCCCTTAATAGAAGTGATTTAGTACCTCCCTTAACCCTATATTTAAATTTCACTCTTGTCTTTTAAAAACTAAGATGTGGGTGTGAGTCTACGTTTAGTAGAAGTTATTATTTTCTTGGTTGTTAGTATAATCATCTGGACTGTACTATCAATAGTCTATTTCAACATATTTCGATAGTCTTTTGTAAAGTGCGAGTGTTAAAAAATATATATATTTATATATATAACAATTGTATTTTAATATTTTCATTTTTTAACTATTGATATTAGAGTGACGCCAAGCCCAAAACATAACGATAGGCTTAGCATAATATAAATATTTAGAATCTTATTGACAGCAACGGGAGCCGATATAGTAGACCAAGCTGAAATTTGACCAAATAAACATACTTGTGGGCCAAGGGATTGTTTATGAAGAAATAGACATTACCTTTCATTTGTTGATTAGTACATTTAGCAAAGCACATGTGATAACGTTTTCTACTTTCTGGTTTCTCTATGGAAATTTTAATCATTCTAGTTTAACCTAACAAAATCAAATACCTTAAACAAAGGATGATGTTGGATATTTTATTTTTTTATCACCATTTGGACTCTAATTTATATAGAAATTGATAGATAAATACATATATATTAATGATGCTTCACTTATCACATATTAACAATTGTCACATATGAGTGGAGGTATAAGTTAGGATCAAAGATGAAAGCTAGCATTACTCTTAAACAAAATGTGCACATGATGAAAATATATTTGATAACATAGAAACACTCTCAAATATATCCCTAATTAAAAAATAGAAATTTAAACCACCAGCTAAAAGGGAATTTATCAATCCCCTAGCGAATTTCATAAACACCATGTATTTGATAATAATAGTTATATTTTAAAATCTTTTGTCCACAAAATATAAACCAAACCTTTGATTAACCAATGAGATAAGGGTTAGTTTTAAACACATGAGCTCCTATATAACAATAACAAAATTTATAATCCTTAAAATGCAATATGTTGGTATCTTATGAATTGTGATGAGCTTCCCTTTAAAAAAAAAAAAGAAAGTGATGAGCTTTCTTGTTTGGATGATAAGAATACTAAAATACTATTTAACAAAAACAATTAAAAATAATTCGGGCTAGAAAAGTAATTTGTCATATGCTTTTCAATGCTTTCCTCTATAAAATTGAAAATCATTAATTCACGTGCTTTTCAATGCTTTCCTCCATAAAATTGAAAATCATTAATTCACGTGCCTGCAGTGGCTGGGCAGTGGGGGTGCCCACAGGGGCCGTGGCACCCCATGCCTAGCCAAGTGAGGTTTTTATTTTTTATTTTTTAAATATATATATTTTTATTTATGTTTTTTTTTGTATTTTTTTAATTACAAAATATATAAAATTAAAATTCAATTAATTCATCAGTTAATTATTATTATTATTATAATTAAAGCCACATACATTAAAATAGATTTTGCTAAAAACATAAAATACTTCCCTCTTATTGTTTGATGATATTTAAATAATTTCATATCATTTCTATCTTAAATAGAGAAATTTAAATTCTCATTATTAACATATAATACAATATTTTTTATATAGTTACAACAATTTTTACTCTATATTTTGAATACTCATCTTGGTTGTTACATCTAAATATTTTAAGTTTGAGCTTGTAAATTAATAAATATATTATAGATTTTTTAAAATTTTGTGCTATTTATACTTGTTGTTTTGTTAGGTTATTAAAGATGAAGCTCGCAACAAAGTGGGCATAACATTTTGAAAGGAGAATCATAGAATAATTTAGTATAGTTTCAATATTATAAATAATTTTTTAGATTCAAAAGAGCGATGAATTTCATCTTTTATAGTAAGACTAAATGATATTTTTTTAGTGACTTGATGCTCTAACATAAGTCATTATCTTGTATTAATTGAAATATTTAATTTTGTTTTGGCCCCCTAAAGCCAAAATCCTAGCTCTACCCTTACATGCCTGAAAGAATTGCACTTTTTTTTTTTAACTATATTTAATTTTTCTTATCATTAGTAAAAAGAAATTCTTACAAATCATTAATTAATCAAATTTCATTCTATTGGGAGAAGATTAGTTCTCTAAAATTCAATTGAACCCTAGAATTATTAATTGAAAATCAACCCAAAGAATAGGGCCCAAAATTAAATCTTAAAGGCAAGCCCAAAAGGAAACCATGGCCGAAGCTAAATTGTCCAGCAAAAGAGGCGTGGAAAGGGCGAGAATGCCTTTGCCAAGTGGCAGAAAAATGAATCAAAGGAAAATCTAGTCTGAAAATTCAAGTGAAGTCCCTTTTGTGTCTACAAACCCCCTATCTGGTCAAAAAGACATGAAGATCAGGCTAATGTTGAGGCTGACAAGTAACCACAGATGACAGACACTAGGTTGTATGAGAAAAATGAAGGGCCAACAGCTTCCCACGTAGCCTTATGACTCGAAGGACAAACAAGAAGGTGCCACATGTCCTCTGAACTAGAATCAGATGGACAAAGAACAAAAGACAATGAAAAGGCAAAAACAACGGAACGAAGAAGAGTCAAACGATAGAAAGCAAGTGTGAAAGTGAAGTGATATCAAGAGAGAGTTTACCATCAGCAAATAAGAGAGGAGAAAACCCTAAAAGATAGGAAGAAGTATATAAAGGTTCTCACTATTCAAAGGAAGATAAATCATTCTCTCTAACTTGAAAATAAAATAGTATGCAGGGGAACTCCCTATGGAAAAGCCCTCACAAGTATTAGCAGGTGCTACTTTCAAGCTTAGTAGGTAAAGTATCAAGCTATTATACAGTTTATGTATAGTTATTAAGTTGAATACTGTTGACGTTCGGAAACGGTCAACCAGAGATTCTGGGGCCCAGACTGCGAACTTGGTAATTAAAGGTTCCGATCGTACTGATGGAGGTGTGATAAATGAATAATTAATAAGATTCAAGGTTGGTGGTGATTAATTCAGGTGAAGGAATGTCGGTCTTGGAGGTTGGATGGATTTAATGAGGTGATCAATGAGGGATTAAAGAGAGAGAGAGAGAGAGAAGAGTGTAGGACACAAGGATTTTTACGTGGTTCGGTGACTGCACCTACATCCACGGTTACTCTAGAGTAATTCCGACAGAGTGACGATTTTCTAGTATTCTTAGCTTGTTTGTACAGTAAAATGTCTCTCATACTTATAGAGAATGAGAGATAACAATAGAAAATACAAAAGAAAGTTACACACGTTACTGACAACGGCTAGTTTCAACTAATCCTAACATAGTCATGTTGCATTAATTGTAAAGGTAATCACTGTTCTTTTCTTGCACACGTCTGCATTTAATTTACCAGGAGAGACCTTCACTTCATTAAATGTTTCTGGGTAATTGTGCAGACAATTTTCGACGAGAAATCATGAAAGTTGGTGATTCTGATTACTTGCTGCACACGATATCCCCTAAGTAAGTTCTCTGGTCAGTCAGGTGATGCGTGCTGGAGATACGTCGACGTGGCCAGGAGAGGAGGTTTAGGCGATCTAAGGGTTTTAGCGATCTCGTGACCTGGGCGGTCTCGCGAGCTCACGAATTGGCAATGCGGACAGGACGCATGCTTGGAAGGTCTGGTAGCTGTTTCGAGCTCGCGGCCTAAACGACCTCGCGGGCTAAGCCTCAAACTGTTGGTCCTGATCTTGAGCCCTCTGGGCCCTCGCTCCTATTCAAGCATCTAGGGGCTATACTAGCCCATTTAGGCAAAGAACGAGAAAATGAGCATAACAACTACTAACCACTGGATTTTAATCCAAGAGTTCACAAAGTTAAAAATTTATAAATTTACAAGAATTAAAACTTAAGAGACAATTTATCTCTCTCACAACCACACATGCCACTATATAGATCATGTGTAGTAGCTAAATTCATATGATGAATCTTGATTGATGTATATAAGAAAAATACAATGTGGGGTTAGCTTGGTTTTGTAGCCAATCTGAAGTATCAATCCGTAGCACCGCCCCCCAAAGATTTTAGTTAGATACATCTGAATGGTAAAGAAAAACTTCAAATCAGAATTTAAGAAGAAAGCTGCTCCGATATCTCAAAAATTGAAAAGTTATCTAACTTGTACTGGAAGATTCAAGGGACCATTCGATTAAGGACTCCATAGAGAGGGAAAAGTGACCGAAATCAGACACCAAAGCCATGTGTCATATAAGATATAACACATAGAAAGATAAACAGGATGGTGGGCTCGATAGGATGCAGGGAATGAGGACTGTTTGTTGTCTAAATATTGGCCATGAGAATAATCCACCGACCCAAAGTTATGGGTTTGCCTGGGTCAACTATCAACCATATCGGAAGAAACATCTTTATGTTTTTTGATAGTTTCACCCCTTTTCAGTAGTAGAGGATACAAGACATGAAAATGACGACCCAAACTGGACATTTCAGACACAGTAACATTACTCAAAGCATCGCATGACAACATGTGAGATTATCACTCGTTTCGATGCAAAAATCTATCAAACGAGTAACAAGATGCTTAGAATTTCATACGTTTAATGGAGTTGATCGTACCGTGACCTAATAATTGATGACCAAAAAATCTAATGGCCCTAACATTAGGTAATTAATAGTAGAATAGACAATCAACATCAGGATGGATTCCACGGTTCGGAGAAAACTATATACATTCTTTAGTTGGAGAGTCTAACAAGTAAGCACTTTCAGATTTTCTATTTCCTCTCTCTTGTCAATCAAACTATAGCAACGCGTGTCGAGTTGTTTGCCGGTGACTTTTAACTGCAGGACAAATATTTTGGCTGCGATATGAAAACAATTTTAAGAAATTAGAATATAATTTCAATTCTAGCATACATTTTAAATATTATTAAATATAAAATAATAGTTTAACGGTATTATATTACATGATTTGTAAGACCATGATTTCAAATTAGTATTTAAAAAATTATTATTTTTAATATTATAAAATAAAAAAGATTTATTGATTGATCTTCAATAACGATATAGGTCATTATATATAGTAGAAAAGCAATAGTTTTATTGATTTCATAAATACTTAACCTTTGAGATTATATTCAACAATTTTACTTTCTTAAAAACAATTCAAACAAGATGTTTTTAATTATTTTCAATATTCTTTCTTTTTCTTTTTCTTTCTTTCTCAAAACTTCAAGACAACAATAATAATTGCAAATAGATTTAAATCATCCAGTCAACTTCATATCGAAAGGCAAGATAAGCTGGACTTGCAGTATTTACACAAGAATTTAGATGGGAACATGGTCTCATCCTCAGTGAACGGTCCACATAATTAGAATAAGGTAGGGCATGCGCTATAATTTTCTAGAAAAATATGCATAAATTTAATCTATGAATTAAAAATGTTTTTTTAATTAGAGCTGTCTCTAACGCAATTATTTTGAACTTCTTACCATATATGATGAATAAATATAAAATAGGGTAGGGCATGCGCTATAATTTTCTAGAAAAATATGCATATATTTATACTCTGAATTAAAAATATCTTTTCAATTAGAGTATCTCTAATGCAATTATCTTGAACTTCTTGCCATATAGGATAAATAAATAATGAGACAAAAGAATCATCTCTAATACAGTCATTTAACTCAAATATAGAGCTAATGTGGTAAAAAAAATTTAGAGAATAAGAGGATGAATTTCTTAATTAAGAAACTCTCTTAGAAATGTTGACTAGGATTTCTCAAATTTTCAACCAATTAAAAGTATGAAAATTTATCTTTCTCTTCTCATAAATGTGTAAAATATATAAATGGAAAGAAAGTGAGACACATATTTACTAGTGATTGGTTAAAATTAGATACATATTTTGCTTTTAATAATTGCATTGGAGATGAGAATATATATTTTGTATATTTTTTTAAACTTAAATGGATCCATATTAAAAAAAAAATGTTAATGTATCACTAATAAAAGCTGAAAATTATGTAATAACATTTGGAGATGCTCTAAACTAAATGGAATTGGAATTCATGATTGAGCTGTTAAATGTCAAAAACACATCAACTGTATGACGTATGTGACTTCGCTGCAATCTGCAGTAAATAAACAGCAATTGACAATGAAATAACTCGGCATAGATATTGCGAAACATCTATTAAAAATTGGGTTTGCCGGCTTATTACACTGTACCCACTACTTGACATCTTTGTCGAGAAAGGTACGTACAGTTTACACATGAATTAACAATAAATCCAGGCAAATATATTAATACGGTTATTTAGCACTAAACATACACGGCATTGCATGACATCCACAGCTACGTACTGTTGCTTCCCACTAATACTAAAAAATCGATGACATATGAGAAAATTTCGATGACACTGTAGATGAAAATGGTTGCTAGAAAAACAGCTAATTGCTAGCCTTTTTTTAATGCGTGTGCGCACACTTTTTAAATATCCCAATTACTAACAAAACCAGAATCAGCTATCATTTTCCGGTCGAAGTCCAAAAAACTTTACAAAACCCTAGCTGGGTGCCACGACATGACTTTTGAGTACTCGACCAGGCCCGCGAATTGCCCACGCTTTCTCTTTCTTTTAAAAACAAAACCAACGCATGATATATAGAATGTGAAATTAGCTTAGATACCCACCAAAACGTACCCTTTTCAGTGTCTTCTTAAACAGTCATTATCTTTCGTAATTTCTTCAATAAGCAGACACTTATATATGGATGATCATGACCCTAAAGATCCCACCAACGAGCCTGAAATATCAACTCAGCCTTCTCACCCACCAATTCTTGACTCTAGGATTCAAGAGCCACATTCACTTCCAATTCCCACGTGTGATTATATTCCATCTCCCACGTGTGGAAAATCTCAACCCTCCAACACCAACATGGCCACCTCCTCCTCAGGCTCATCAAGCTCCACCAAGAGGCACCCGTTGTACCGTGGAATCAGATGCAGAAGCACCAAATGGGTGTCTGAAATCCGCGAACCCCGCAAGAGCACACGCATATGGCTTGGCACCTATCCCACTCCTGAAATGGCTGCAGCCGCCTATGATGTGGCTGCTTTAGCCCTAAAAGGTGGCGATGCTGTCCTCAACTTTCCAAACTCCGTTGGAAGCTACCCTGTTCCTGCGTCCAATTCTCCTGCGGATATTCGCTGCGCTGCTGCCTCTGCTGCTGCTCTAAAAAAAGCTGAAACAACCACTAGTAGTGTCCACGATCACAATCCAAGAATAGAACAGTACTCATCAAAATGTAACAGTGAAGTGACCGGAGAGTTTGTGGATGAGGAGGCACTTCTGAATATGCCTAATTTGCTGGTGGACATGGCAGAGGGAATGTTGGTGTCACCACCTAGAATAAACTCGCCACCATCTGACGACTCGCCGGAGAATTCTGATGGAGAAAGTCTTTGGAGCTATTGATAATTCTGATAGTAATGCTTGCCATTATCTAATTTCCTTCATCAATGAGAAGAAAAATATATAATAAGTTAGATACTAGTAGGAAACGAAATGGCAGATCCATAGACTACTTTGCAGGTAGCCTAAAATAAAACAAAAACAAGAAAACATTATCTACATATGGTACAGTGATTTTTCAGCTCGTAGAGTAGATTTTTGAAATTGATGTAAGGCTGCTGCCTGCAGGGACATTATAAGTTAATGTTGTGTCTGGTGTTTATAACGAATTTTAATTAAAATTAGTTGTGCTTGTGTGCCTCTTTCCTTCTCATAAGTTGTACCGGTTTCTTGTTTCTTCTCATCTTTTTTTTTCCCCTATATAAGGGAGCATAAGTCTTAGTGCCAATGTGATTTGAGACCAAAACTGCTTTAAGTATATCCAGAATCATTTTTTATTGATTTTACACCAGTAGCATAACAATTCATGATTTAATTTATAATATTTTTTCCAAGGGTGAGGCTATTTCACCCAAAAGATTTCTCCCTTCACCCATTTTAGTTCAAACACCCAACATCAAAATTTTAAAATAACAATTTTACTTTGTGCAACCATTGAAATCTCAAATATAACATCAATTGAATATTCATTGTTATTTCCCGTTTTTCTCTTTATGTCCTCAATATTTTTAAGCTGTTCTTATTTTATTTCATTTGAATTGTGAATTGTTTATGTAGTTATAGTAAAATTTATAGATCTATGATAACCCTTTTTTTTGTTAATCTTATAAAATTGTAAAATATCTATCCTTTTTTCTTGTTGCAATGGAGACGAACAAAAGAGACTAAATGATATTTTAAAAAAAAGGGGGGAATAACTGGAATTAGGGCTGCAGCAAATATATTTGTAATTATAATTATTGGGAAGCAATCTACATATGCAGCAAACAAAACTAACAAAAGTTTGAAACCTAACTGGAAACAAAATTGGAATGGCAGAGGTGAGAAAGAAGAAGATGGGTTTAAAATAATTTAATTTAGGTTATTTAGTAAATAAATTATCTTTATAAATTTTGGGTATGGAGAGTAGTATTTTGGATGGCAATAGAGCGACCATTTTTCTAATGATAAAAAATATAGCTTTAGATTTTTTTTTTTTTTACGTGGAAAGTATTTGTTTTTTTAACAAAACTCATTCGAGTTGTCTAAATTAATTTTAAAATTTTAAAATATCATATCTTTAAATATTTAAAACTAATTACAGTCGCTGATAAAAAAAAAATTCCAAAAAACTTGATTCAGAATTTCAAATATCTGCCTCTCGTATGAAGCAAAGTTGAGAAGGCGGATTTTGCTTCTTTAATCATGTCTGTCACTCGGCAATAAGGCAAATATTTGCCTCTTTTGATTATGATTCGAAACAGTATGGCCCCCCCAAAGGGCCCACAAAAATGTCAATGACCTTTTGATGGAAGATTGAAAGTGAAGAGAGGATTTTGAATAATTAGAATTAACAGAGGTAAAATAGATGTCTCCTTGATTAAACGCTTCCACTGTTCAATTGTCGTGGGTGCAATCATGTGTCCCTGTTTTTTTATTTCCCAATTTTCAATTACCAATATGATCATACTGTTTTGTGCATGTCCATCATTCGTGATAAGCACATCATATACACCTATTAGATCTAGATGCGATGTGCAAGTTCCTTTATTATAAACGAATTACCCACTTTTTTAAAAAAATTAAATATACATATATCAAACCTATTAAAATTAATTACTATTTTTAGAGTTTATATATTTAAACTCATAATCGAAACACTACTATTACGTAAGAGAAAAAAATTATCCAATCAAAGCTTATAAAATATGATTAGTAAGATTTGAATCTCTACTATTAAAATGGATGAAGTGGTGTATAATCATTTTTAATAGAAATTAATGTGCTTAAACAAAATACCTTATTTTTTATATGCTTTTATTTTATTATTGCATGACTTGCTTTAAAATCATTGATTTTGCTTATGTATAGAACTGTACATACACATAGACAACTCATGCAATAACAATTCGTGGAAATTAACTTATAAAAAAAATTCATTTGTCTCCTTTGAAGCTAAATAATGAGGTGTAGGGTATCCTTGCCTCGAATTTAAGTCTAATGTAATTTTTTTGGGTTTAATTTTGATTATATGCGGGGTCTAGTTTTATTTGGAGATTTTGTATTTCAGTAGTAATTCAAGTTCCTATTTGGCATTTGTGCATTCTTATATATGTTACAGAATGATTTTATATGTAGTCATACAGAATAAACAATTTCAAATATTAATTGGAAAACGTCTTTGCAAGGTAACAAACATATTTACATGGAGGCATTACCGCTATAAAGTTACAGTACTTTCAACAAAAAAAAAAAAAGTTGCAGCACTTTTGCTTTATTAACTTTGAGTTTGTAAATTATGCGCAGATGTGACAAAATAAATTAAAAAAAGCTGTGCCCCGCACTCCTGCTGCTGTAAACAAAAAGTGAGGAAGGGTAAAAACTGAGAAAGATTCTGAATGTATGGCTTGAAACCAATATGGTTTCGACACGTCTTGGAGCGGGAAGATTTGAAGTCCATGGAAGGCTTTACTGACTTTTTATTTTTATTTTTGAAAAAAGGCCCCACTGACATTTACTGCTCTTCAAGGAGACAAACATCTATTGACATATCTAGTGGTCCCTCATGCTATTTGCAAGCCACTACTCCCATCAAAGTCAAGATGCAATTTCAAGCAATTGTCAGGTGTTGACTAGCCACTTCTTTTTCCTCTTTATGATGTACAAATTCATCATCACTTCTCATCCTATTATTATCTGCCTAAATTTCCTAATTTAATATTATTTCTATAACATAAACAATAAATATAATTAAAGCTAAACTTTCTAAAATTTTTACTTAACTATATATCTAAATAATATGATATATGAATTATCAATATTATATCAATTATCATATCATTTCATTATTTATAAGATATTAATAATTCATAAATATTAAATAGATATATAATATTTAATCTATAATATAAGAGGACTTAAAGATCTTCTTAATTATAAAAAAGTAAGAAGATAAAATAAAACAAAATCTTTGAAAAATATACCAGATACCATGCATTTGAATGTAGGAGGGAGGTGGTGTGGTCACAAGTCGGCCATGAAAATCCAAAGAGGGTTTGCCTAGAAACGTTGAAAAGGTGGTGTTAGTTCTTGTTGGGTGGCTTTTTATTGATGAAATCAAAAAGAAAAGTCGAGTGTGTGGGGTTTTTGTCTAGTTGAATAGATACTGGCGATGGATATTACAAGGAAGCCGAAATTTGAATGAAAAAGACATGCATGGCCGACATCTCCATTCTCCTGCTTTTTCTTACTGTACAACCTGTTACCTCCACCGGTTGTTCATCTGTCCAAATCTCTCTCTCTCTCTCTCTCTCATTACAGCACACGTCTGATTATTTAATGTTATTTGTATTTGAGTTTATTAGAATCATAACTCAAAAAGCTGACGTCTACAGCCTTTTTCTCAATGATATGTCCATGTCTTTATTTTCTTATTTCTTGATAACAATACGTAGATAAATACCATCTTAAAGCTTTCTTATTATATGATATAAATCACAAACTAATCTCAATCTGATTAGTTTTTGAAGAATAATAATAGATGAACCTTTTTTTAGATTTCTTATGATTTGAAGAAAACTTGTCTCAACTTTACTTGTTTGCTTGTTTGGTGTAATATTTATTAAAAATCTCTTCAGATCAAGGTTACAACTTATGGAAGTTTATTTGGACAGTAAAATGTAATTGAAATATAATTAAGTCAAGTATAGTATTAATTTTGAAAGTTAAAATTAACATATTTAATAATTTTGGTTTTCAAAAATAGTTTTGACAAAAGTTTTAAAATAATTACCAAATAATTTAATTTAAGTTACTTTGCTGACAATTTTGGGAAGTAAACATAAAGTTATTTAATGATATATTTGGTGTATGTTTGATACATCTATTCACATTCTAATAGAGTTTTTGAACAATTAATAAAAAAAAAAAACTTAAATACATCTATTAAGAGAAGTTAGAATTTTGAACTTTTCAAATAGATATTTTTTATTATTTTTTTAATTTTAAAAAGAAAAAAAAAATTAGAATGCCTATTATAGCTCTATTATATTTTATTAATTTCATTCTACCCTTATAACTTAAATCACTAATAAACCTTTCCCTTAAAATATAGTAAATACTTCATATCTCTCTATATATTTATTCCGACAAAAGATTTTGAAGTTTTTTTAAGACAATAAATTTCATAATATTTTATATGTTTTTATTTTTTTTTTTCCTTTTAAATTTCTTTTTCACTTTGAAGATTTTTTTGATGCACACATAAGAATAATATGATATAAACTGTGGAACATTAATATGGTGTAATTTTTTAATTTAGAAGTCAAAGCATTGCATGAATTTGATTATTTTATTATCTTTTAAATGTCTCTTTTGGTAATCTTATAACTTAAAAGATATTTTAAAATTAATTTAACTAAATGATTTACCACTTAAAAGAGCTTTTTAAATTGATAATCAAATAACTAATAACTTATCTTCAAAAGTTCTATTTGCAACAAATCTACACTTAAAGTATCTATTTCTAAAAAATTTATTTGAAAAAACTTTAACAAACGAAGTCTTAATAAATATCTTTTAATGGTCAAATCATTCTCACAAAATTTATTTTTATATTTATTTTAAAATCATGTATAGTCACAACAATTAATATCAAAATCCATGCATATTGTTTTTTTAAGTCAATTTCAACTATAAAAATAAAATAGGTATTGGATTAACTTTATAATAAATTATTTTTTCAACACAGTTAATATTAATTTTCTAAAACACTACTATAATACAACCCTTAGAATACTTTATAGCTACAAAAACTTTAGAAATAATCATTTATTTCATGATAAATTTGTTAAAAAAAAAGGTATTTGGTATCTTGTTTCAGAACCCTATTTTCATAATTTTCTTCTATTAATTGTATTTAAAATTGATGAAAGGATTTTTTATTAAAAAATACTATTATGATAAAATTATTCAATTAGTTACCTTGATTATTTTTATAATAGAACACAAATATAGTATTAACCTAAGAGATAAAGGTACTGGTTAAAATTGCAAACAACTAATGAATAGTACATAACTAGCAAAAGAGATATATATATATTCATAAGTTCAAAATACCTAGGTAGACAAAGAATGTGGTAAAAGCATCTAATCCGCGATAAATTTATTGGATAATCCCACTTTTTCTGTAATTTAACGTAATCGTTAATTACCCTCGTAGTTTTGGAAAATCTTATTTTACCTCTTATCGTTACTATTATTATTGAAACAATTAAAATGATCAAAGTGCTCATTTAGTTTTATTTTTTTCACATAAATGGTCAAACTATGATTTTCAAAGTCAACTTTAATAATAAGGGTTTTTTAGATATTTTCATAAATTATAGGGATATTTGATCTATTTCATAATTTAATAAAGAAGATATCAGCACTTTTCAAAAATATTGGAGATTTTGGTATTATATGAACTACAGGGGAGAAAATGAGATTATCCGTAAATTTATTTACTTGTTGGCTCTCTTTGGAGAATGTATGATGTCCCTCTACAAAATAACTTCATCTTTCAAAGAAGCTTTTAAATGCTTTATTGAATGCAGAGAGAGCTTTCTTTCTTTAAACTTTTAATGCTGAACAAAAAAGTGTTCCGTTTTAGTTTAAAAAAGATTATATTCCCTTTTGAGCAACTATATAAGGAAGTACTCAAACACCTTGCTCCACCTTAAAATTAATAAAAGATGATATCATATAAGAATATAATGGAGCCACTTAGTAGTAGGTGCTAGTTAACTAAGATTAATGTCTTGTTGGAGAGACATCTACCAAGAAGATAAGGGGACAAGCGTCCAATCTGGTTGACACAATTTTCTGATCTGTTTTCTGTTATTGGTCCCAAACTCTCAATTGCCTACAAGAAAGCTATTTAATTATATTTTCTCTTTTTCTCCTAAGACCAGTAGCAGGCCCGCCAATGAAAAACACTAGCAGATCTCGAACTAAGCACCGGTGGTCCACCAACGTTTTGTCTCCCTAATGATTCCTGTCATTATGCTTTTTAGTGTTGTTAGTTTGTGGTAATAAAGATATATATATATATTTTTTATTGTTTTTCAATTATTATTATATATATTTTATGATGAAAGAGAGGTGATTAAATTCAGAGAAAACTACACATACCTTTTGACTTAAGATAACAGTTAGACTTAAACTCCTAATCCTAAGTGCTTAGCCACTCCTTTAAGGGTTGTGTGCAATATAAGTAATATTTGAGTACTTACTAACTTAGCAAAAATCTTAAGCTTTAGAGTAAATTTTTAGATTTAATATTTCAAATCTCATTCCACTGGAGGGGACAACATTTGTTTATTTTTTTTAAAAAATTAATATATTATGTTAATTGTTGATTTTGGTTTTGAAGTGCTTGCCACAATATCCATGGGGTCTCGAACAAAGTTATAAATTAATATATATCTATCTAGGTTGATTGTTGCACATTCTTTTAGTACATAATTGCATGATATATACATCTAGTTGTCACGATAGGTAAAGGAGTCAGACCTAACACTCTTATTATTTCTCATTATCTAATGTATTATAGTCTTAGCAGACTTGGTTGGGGAACAATTTACTTGTAGACTATTGGGTAGAGTTACTTTATAAGGAAAAATGAAAACAAACCTCTTGATTACCCCAAACTCAAAGTACAGAAACTCAATTGTTGAAGTTACAAAGAATGAACCAAAACTCTCATTTGTGCATTTCTTAGGTTTTATACATACACACACATTGTGCCCATTTGCAAGAGAGAATTTTCGTGTGTTCGTTAACTGCGAATGCTACTTTTCACCAATACAAAGTAGAAATTATCATTTCATCAATTCCTATATTAATTTTACGCATGGGATTAGAAAATGGGCAAGTAACCCACCGAAACAATCAACCAATCAAATTACTCTAGTTTTACTTGCTAGGTTAGTTACGCTAGAGAAAGTATATCTAAATTGGATTGGGTTGCTAGATGAAATTATTAGAGTTAGTTGTTTTTTCCACTTATTAATTAATAGGTATAAATTGATCTCATTAAGTTATTTTCGTTTTCTTTTTAAGTGATAATGACTTGAAATTGTTAAAAAAAAAAAACAACTTAACATAAAAAAAAATAAAAATGTTAATTTATCACTTAATACTTACTAATTAATCATAATGAAAATATTTTATCTCATAATTATCATTCTAAATATGTTACTAGTAAATTGAATCTTTATACTTGTCTAGTAATTTTAACAACATATATTTAATAACTTAAAAGAATATATTTATAATTTTAAGTTATATAAACTTATGATTTTCTTAAAATATTATTAAATAAAATACTATATATTAACTATTATCAATAACATTAATTTATGAAATATTGTAAAATATAGATTATTAATTGTAGGATTTATTGAATAATTTGTTTTTAGCTAAATATATAACTTTAAATAAAAATATATAACAATTAGTAGTTATAAGGGTATAAGCATAAACGTACTTGTGTTCAATTATTTTTGTCTTAAAACACAAATAATTAGCATTTATATTCATATGCTAGATGGAAAAAAATGTCATTTTGGTTTCAAATTTTTGTCTCCGTTAGTCTTTGGTAATTTTCCGGATTATTATTTTTCAAATGAAAAACAAATGATTTTTTAATTGAAATTGAAGAAAATGCATGTCATATGCATCCTAAGTGAAATATGTAATAAACCATAGTTATGTATCAGTTTTGGTGTTCTTTAACTAGTCAAAGATATTTACATATGAGAGTTTTGGTGCGTTGTTTTCTTCATTTTTTTTTTAAACTTAAAATATTGGGTTTCTTTTTCCTTTGGAGCATCTATATTTTAGTTTTCATTTTTCCCTAACCTTGTAATTTTGTTTATCATAAGTTCTACACCATAAATTTACATAAATGAATCCCAAACTGGGTCTGTCACCACTAATACATTAGAAAGTGGACAATTGTAGAGGTGTTAGGTCTAATTCCTTTACATAGCTTGACAACTAGACATATCATGCAATAAAAGAATGTGCAATTATCGATCTAGACATATAATTATATATTAATTTATAACTTTGTTCTAAAACTATTTTTCATAAATCAGACCTTTTTAAGGAGTGGAATTCCACATGTGATTTTATACTTCTAATTTTGCTTCAATGCAAAATTATTTACTAAATGGGATACATAATTACAAACCATATTGTAACGACAAAAATACAATTGCTACAGGATTCCGCACTTGGAAAGCGTTACGTGTATATATGTGTATATATAGTAAGCTGCTTTAATATTAGAGATTTGATTTACAATCTTTTGAAACTTGTTCGTTAATCATGATTGAATCTCTTTGCTTCGTGATTTTATAATTAACCAGTCAATTCAATCCCCTAGAAATGAATCAAGTGGCCTCTTCCTAGTTATCTATGAGAAAATGAGGGAAAATGGCACTTGGGCAATTTTTGAGTCCCTAACACAAATTTAATTGTTAAGTTTTAATAGCACCAGAATTTATAAATTGCTCCTTTAAAAAAAAATTATTAATTGCTCATTATAATAGACTCCAAAAGCTCTAAGATGTTCTCTTCCAGCTGTTCTTCTAGCTCTCATCTTTATCTCTTTCTTGTTCTTCTTGGAATCTAATACTATCTAGAAGTGTCATATATCTCTCCATTTGAAAGTTTTTTTTTCCCTAGAAAAAAAAAATTAGAAAAAGAAGATTAGAAAATAAAACTCGAAGACCAAATTGAGTTTTTTTATCACTTTTGTGAACTGTAATGAGCTCGCATAGAAACAATAGTTCATGGAAATAATTCACATTTTTCATTAAGTATTTTTGTGAACTATTGTCCTTATGTAGAGTGCTCAATTCAATTTTTCATTACTATGTTTCAAACTTACATTTTTTTGGTTATTTGCTGAAAATTTCTCTTTGAATAAATCAAATCTATTATCTATAGGGCATTGTTCAAAAGTATGTAGGTGTTGAAGAAATAGACAGCCCACAACTAAATTTCAATATTATTTCATTGTTGAAAACCTGAACTGATTGTATTCTTATTACTAAATTGTATGAAACACTCAATCTTCAAAAGTTTTAAGGATTAATCATGCTTTTAAACCTTTTTGTCGTTGAAATTTTAATTTCTTTAAATTCTTTAATTCTGCACTAAAAATAATTTTTAGAGTTGAAAACATACATAAAATGTTCTTTGATCGTGAACTATTAATTACTTTGAACATGAACTATTTCTTGACCGTGAATTAGTTTTCTTGAATATGAACTATTGGCTTCGATCATGAACATTATCTTTGATCTTGAACTATTTTCTTTGACAATGAATTTTCATTGACTGAATTCTATTTTCTTTTGCATGAACTATTTTTTGGCTATGAATTATTCTTTGACCATGAACTATATATTTTCATTGATCATAAACTATTTCTGTTGATTGTGAACTAATTTTATTGATCGTGAATTATTTTTGCGACTAATAAGCATAAGAAACACTTACAAAAAGCTTTTAAAAAGACAAATGATGATGGATGTGAGCGTATAATGTATTGTTAAAACGTCTCAACGAGGAGAACAAACCTATTTCCAAATTCAAATGTTGCAGCCTCCGTTTTCACTTCTTCTCTTTTTTTTTTTCTTTCCCTTTTTGACAATTTTTTTTTTTTTTAAACTTTTGTTAATGGTGCTTGTCGACTTTGGAATCATCATCACTCCCATCAAAGTCCATTTATTTCTCTCTGTAACTCCTTTTTTCTTACTTTCTTTCTCTAAAACCCTCTTTCTATCTTCTCGATTTATTTTAAAATGAACCCTTTCTTTCTTTTTCTTTTTCTTTTTTCTTTTTTCTTTTTTCATTTTGTAATCTAAGGAGGAAGAAGGGTAATTTTGTCTTGAAATAGTAAATAAGTGTTTAAAGAACTTAAATTTATAATCTGGTGACAAATACAAAATTTGGGCTTTAAACGGTGATAGTTTAATAAGAACTAAACTAAAATTTACACGGAGAGCAAATCCATTAAAGCAAACTGCTAGAAAACAATAAAAGGACGTATAATACTAGCCTCCATATTCGGAGGACGTTGAATATTATGACGAGAACTAAAATTTCAAATGGGCTTGCCAGTATTCGCCCAGTCTCCAGGCCACACCTAAGAAGAATGTGCACGGATCTTTATAAAATTCCTAAGTGGAGTTCAAATGAGCTGTCCAGTAGAATCAGCACTAATTTAATCATGTGAAATCTTAAGCACGGATTGTAAAAACCCGGTGAAGTAGTGTAACATGAAGCAATTTTATTATCCAGATGAAGTGATAGGTTTATATATAATTATCATTTTATCAATATATCATATTCTAATTAAAGTAGTTGTTACAAATTATCCTACCATATTATTTGGATAAAAAATTTGTAAAAATTTCGAAAAATATAATATTATTCTTTTGAAAAACGATTAAAATGTTAAATATTGTATAATATGATTTATGAATTGAGTAATTGCTAATTACAATTCCTTTAGAAAAAAAGAAATTACTAATTACAATTGATTTATATTTTAAAAAATTACAATTAATTTAAATCTTTACAATGTTAGTTACGAAGGATAGAACTGAAATTTTCAAAAGAAAATTACCAATTTGGGTTTACATACCATTTCGGAGGGATGCAAATAGCACCCCTCGTATAAAAATTTAACGAATCCGTCTATTCGCTAGTAATCATGGCTTATATCTACCTGTAAGACCCGTATATTATTTTTATTTTCTAATTCATGGGCTAAGCCCAATAACTGGTCCAATACATAGTAAATTATGATTATTTATTTATTTATTTATTTCTTCCGACTTTCTTATGCTAATTAAATCATGCCTTCTTTATTCAGAAATAATAACAATGATAAATTAAATCATGCCCTCCACCGTCGCACGTCACATTCAGTCTGGATTCAAATGGTCAAGGTCAGCATCCCCATTCATCGCTTGCTATTATGGCTAGTTTTTATTCCCTTACATTTATATTTGATGAGTTTATGGTTATGTTTTAAGACTAGGCTAGGTTTTTTTGGTACTTGTTGGCTTTTTCTATACTCACGTTCGATAGTTAAAAAGAAGATCAAATACAAAAATATAGAAACTAAAATGAAATTTTGTTCTTCTTTTTATTGTTTATAAATTCTTTCATTGGTTATCTATAGATATTAACATGTGTTAAGGTTAGGTATTAATTTGTGTCTAAAAGCCCATAAAAAATATAGGAATTTATTTATATTAAAAAAATATAAAATTAAGACTTAAAAAGCAATAATGCTATATATCTCATCTTTTATATTCAAATGTAATTCAATTTATGATATATAAATCGGTAAATGAATAAAATTTTCGAGTGAAATGAATAATATTAATAATTTATTATTAAAAAAATAAAATCACCCAATTTTTACCATCAACTCTAGAGCCATGTGGAATCAATCCAGATGAGACTGTCGGCCCCTGTTAATCTGTCAACAAGAAGAAGTTAATAGTGAAAGAGCTGATAATATCACCGAACAAAAGCAGTCAAATGAAGAAGCCCTGGGAGAAGTGAGTTTCTCATCTTCGTGGGTTGGAAACGATGTGGAGGAAATCGTCAAAGTTGTTGTTATCAAACCCTCACAATTATGTATCCTCCGTCAGGCGAAGCCTCTTTTCTCACTCTCAAAGCCCATCGTCCTCATCCATCAAATTAGGGTTTACCCACAACGTCGTATCTGATGGGATTCCACCTTCTGCTTTTGATCTCTTCTCATTGGGTCGCCATTTTGGCCGTTGCTATTGGGAACTCTCCAAAGCTCGCCTCAGGTCCCTCTTTTTTATATATATATATTTTTTTTTGTTCAAAACAATAAAGTTTTGATTTTGTAGTTGATTGGCGATTTATTTGTGTGTGCAGTTTGTTGGTAGTTGCAACTTCAGGGACTGGTTATGTACTAGGGAGTGGAAGTGCCGTTGATTTAGCTGGACTTTGTTGCACATGTAGTGGTACCATGATGGTGGCTGCCTCTGCCAATTCTTTAAATCAGGTTGTCAATTCTTTTTTTATTGGGTTTATCATATTTTTTACGTCTTTAATCTATTACTAGTTGCCTTTTTTATGAAGCTAAAATTATTTGAGAATTGAAATCAAATGTTCCTTGTCTGTTATATATATATATATATATATATATATATAGGCAATTCAATATAATGGGTTGATAGAAGAATCAGTTTCCGTGATATGTATTTGATTTTTGTGTATATGCGAATTATAATGTGTATTGTCTGACCGTGTCTTGCTTGGTCGGTTCCGTTGGTAGTTGGTACCGGTCTGTCTTCCTGGACTGATTGCTTATTCTTAGGTTATTAGGTGTTTGAGATAAGTAACGATGCTAAAATGAAGCGAACTAGGCTAAGACCGCTACCTTCAGGCCGCATCTCTATACCTCATGCTGCTACCTGGGCGTCTTCTGTTGGTTTAGCTGGCACTGCTTTGTTGGCGTACAAGGTGATTTTAAATTGTTTTCGTCAAAGGTATGAAATTTATTATGTGAGAGATTGATGAGGAATTTCAATGACTTGGATTTTGCAGACTAATATGTTGACAGCTGGACTCGCAGCCTCAAATCTTGTTCTTTATGCATTTGTATACACACCATTGAAACAGATTCACCCAATCAATACATGGGTCGGGGCTGTTGTTGGTGCTATTCCGCCTCTACTTGGGTAATTTCGGGCATTTTTTAAGTTCCTTCTTCCTTTTACAATAATTAGAAACTTAATTTAAGGATCTTAGGTGGGTGTGATCCAGTCAAAAATTTTGAAGCATATATTGCCAGTTTCTGTTTCTTATGAGAGACTCTCATTACTTACTTCTAGTGAGGTAAAAGTTAGTTTCATTTGTAGTCAGTACTCAGCTTTAGGCATTTTGATACTTAGAGTGATGGGTTGATAGTTTTAACTTTGGAGTTTGGGAAGTTAGTCGTGCATGTTGTGACAGTACTGAAAAAGTGGTTTATGTTTTGAGGCCATGCTGATTGATATTTTGAGGATCATACTTCTCCTGAATTGGAATGCATGTGTTGAAGTTAACTCAAAAATTATTAGTCATGCATGGAGGCTCATGCTATTTTATCTGTTCTGATATCTCAGCTGGACTGCTGCATCGGGCCAAATTTCTCTCAATGCAATGCTTCTCCCTGCAGCTCTCTATTTTTGGCAGATACCTCATTTTATGGCTCTTGCATACTTGTGCCGCCAAGATTATGCTGCTGGAGGGTATGTATGTTTGTTTGAATTTGAAGTATCTATGTACGAAATGCTCATTGACTCTTCAGTTTTATTTTATCATCAAGTAATACGCTAAAGTTAGTATTGTTGTAGAATCAATGAGTGTGTTGGTATTACTGACAATACTTATCGATATTAATTTGCTTGGAAAAAGAAATTCTATTCGGGGATAAACAATACATCTAGCTACTGCAAAATATAAATGGTTGAGTTAATAGATTCTTGAATGATGTTCACTCAGCTTTACCCATTTTTAACGTATACCCTTTATTGCCTCTTACAGATATAGGATGCTCTCTCTTGCTGATGCTTCTGGTCAAAGAACTGCTTCAACAGCATTAAGGAATTGCCTGTATCTGATACCATTGGGATACTTAGCCTACGATTGTAAGTATCTGTCCGCTGACACAAAGACCACTTAAGGAGATATTGTTTTCCATTTTTCCTTTTCCTTTTTTTTTTCTTTTTTTGATGCTTTCCTTTATCTTTTGAAATCTTTTGTATTATTACATAATCTAATAATATATTCCATGTTTTAATCTGTTTGAAATGAACCCATTTGCTGAAAAACTGATTTAACTGCAAAACTGAATCCTAATATATTTTAATTTCTGCCTAGAATTATCACATTTCATCATTTATATTATCATTTGCAGGGGGGGTAACGTCCGGATGGTTTTGTCTTGAGTCATCACTCATCACTTTGGCAATAAGTGCTGCAGCATTTTCATTTTACAAAGACCGGACTACTCAAAAAGCTAGAAAGATGTTTCATGCCAGCCTTCTGTATCTCCCTGTATTTATGTCTGGACTCTTGCTTCATCGTCTTACCGTAGATAACCAGGAATGTCTTGTAGAAGATCATTCAAAGAGGATTGTTGAGATTTCTTCATCTTCGGAGACTGTAGCTGAAGAAAGTGAAAAATCTAACAGGAAGAGCACTAGGCATTCCACCGTTGGCAGACAAGCACGCCCGCCTGTAGCGTATGCCTCTGTTGCGCCATTTCCCTTTCTGCCTGCTCCTTCCTATGCTACTAGTTCCTGATGTGTTGATTCGACTTCTTTGATTTTCACATTGTTATTCATAATAAATGCGGGAAGACAACCATGCAAGTTTTAAAATTTTTGGAATTATTTCCCCATTTGCCCAATTCTATAGGCATAACAATTATAAAAAAAGGGATTTCGGATGTTGATAATGGGCACTGGTTGAATAGCCAATATACCAAGCAATAGAGGAATAGTGGTTTGTAATAGACACTGCCTGATTCTTTGTTTAATTGTGAAGTTAAAAACAATTTTCCCGAGTTACATGTATAAGTTGGTTCATGGTCTCATTGATTGTCTTGAACAATTATCTTAACATGCTGAATCATGTAGTGTGTTGATGATCGGTGCACATAACTTCGAAAATTTTATAGTTTGCAGGTTAACCAGTTCTCTCTCCATCGTGACATTCATTCAAAAGAGAGAAGGGAAAATTTCATAAGCCTGAAAGGAGACATATCTGCGTTGAGTTTGAGATTTCTGAGTTGTTTTGATTCTTAGAAACCGTTAAGGCAACTGATTTTTCTCAAACGGAGACATCTACACAGGACCACACGTCTAATCTTGTGGGAAGCTGTGCAATTGCAGAAGTATAAAACCAAACATAACTTGTGCTTTATTCAAGTTTGCTGAGTATTAATTAGTGCGAAAGAAACATTAGCTTATTTTTTGATGAAGAATCTCTTATATGGCTTGCAATACAACAATACCCTGAAATTGAAAACAGGAAAATAATAGTATAATCAATAATATCTGCAAATTAAAGATTAAGATGGACTATAAACTTCATGTTCCATGTATATGATGATGTAAAGATAGATATATAGATAGATCATATGATGCATTCATTCACCGTAAATAATAATCGTGTCACAATGCATGCCATTCCAATTGGCATTATCATGAACCTATGTACAGTATATTACATTTAGATGAAAATAAGTTATTCTTATTGTGTTTGGTGCTCGAGATTAGAATGAAAAAATATCGTATACTGTTACTTTTATTGTGTATATCATATCTTAGAAAGTGGTGGAACACAAGTGTATATTGACAAATGATTTTTTCTAACATTAATTAAAAGAAAACATCTATCATATACATGAAATAAGAGTAATGTTATTTATTTTACCTTTGCTATTATAAATGCAAAGTAATGAGGCAGGCGTCTACCTACATAAATGTATATGATGGAATTTCATGTGTTTTTTATGATGAAAATTCACTACATATACTTCTAGTCCCTTTTCACTACGAAATGGTGAGCTAGATTATTGTTTTAATTAGTCATGAAAAATAATAATGTAATTTACAGAATTCCAGTTATTAATTGAAGTTCAATAAATCAACCATTCAACCTTGTCTTTGAAATTTTTTCAGGGGGACTGGTATGGTTCAGCAAAGTAGTAGAGATTAAAATATCAAATCACATAAAAAAGGAAGAAAAAAAATCATCAAAGAATGCAATATACAAATTTCTAAATACACAGCACAACATTTTCAAAACATTCATAATCCTTGTGCAAATGCAATTGGAGATCTTCTAACATATTTTTGAAGTCTTTACCCTGACAAGGTCACATGCCCTAAGGCATGAAGCAACACTAGCAGAAGTCAGAACACATACTTTAGTGTTAATACTTAATACTCACACATAGAAAACACTAAAGCGATGTTCAATGGATAGCATGCCCCCCATTTACCAAAAATTAGTCCAAAAGTTCACATAAAGTGATCACAGTTTCGTCCAATGTATGGTTTTGTTTCTTGTGTCAACAACACTAAGAGCAAAGACAAAACAACAATCTTATAATTGCATACGATACATGGTCCGTGACCAATGCATAATTTTCAAATTTGTTGACCTACTATGAGTTGATTATCATCGACCACTGACTGACTAGTCACCTCATTACCGACGTATCAATTTGCTGGGCACAAAATTCATGTGTGCCAACATTAAATCATGTCCAATCAAGTATGTTACTATGTTTATTTCAAAAGAAAAAAGAAAGTATGTAACTATGCTATGCATTCAATTCGTCAAGAGTTGCAGTGAAGAACCTCCTCTTATTTTAGTACTGCAAATAGAAAAATTATTTTTCTATTTTTTCTTGAATTAGTTTGAATTAGGCCTTTGAATTGGGTCAATAACGGTAGTCCATATCGAGGCCCTGTTATTGGCAGCCACCGATACTCTTAGCACCGCACTTAATTATATTGACGTTTCTTTTATTTGCAAATTTGTGTTCAACAATAATTGGATGTGAATAATTATAAAATAAATACCAGGATAAGATTTGCGGGATGTCTATAACATGGGCCTGTACAAATCTCGATTGATATAACTTGGTGGACCTTTTACAGCCCATTAAACTGTTGATGCAATGTGACGTAGCGAGCCCACCATGGAAACATCGCGGTGGTCCTCGTGATCCAGTGTGCAAACCGTTCAAAGTTGACATTGTACTTTCCTCTCACATAACGCATTTTAATTCTCACATTACACATTTTAATTTGTTTTGAATTCCTTGCACTAGCCAGTGCCGGGTCCTTCATCAATTCTTCATTTCACATAGAAGACTCCATCCTAGTATTCCCTTAAAATCTAGAATTATTCATAATAACTTCGATTATCACCATAATAATAATAATAATAATAATTATTATTATTATTATAACACAATCTCTACAATTATTTTGAAAACTTCGATATCATGATTAGTTAAATTTAACAAACAATTCAAGTTTTATGTCATGATTTGAAGATATAAGTTCAAAATACATTTTTAAATCCATTGATATTAGAAAAGACAAAAGTTTAGATGGTTTAGTAATAAAAATCTCGCACTTACATATAAAAGGTCACAAGTTCAAGTCATATTTAAATTCCAATATATACTAAAACAAAAAAACACTCAAAAAATATATGCGTTGATTTTAGTTTCCCATTAGTTTCTATTAATTCCTTGGTTTGATTTTCATTGGTATTTTGGCTCTTCAATTTTAAGTTTCTCTTCATTTTACAGCAGTTCAACAATCATTACGCATAAAAGGAGATGTAATATATTATATGTGATCAATCTTGATTTCAATAATTTTATCATCCATAATGTATCAATGTTCCATAAGTATATATGTATATATATATAAAGAACTTCTATGGTCAGTATTTTTTAATTTTAAAAATTAAGACAAATCAATTAAATTTATCTATTATATTCCGTTTTCTAAAAAATATTCTCTTCCCTCTTCATTTCAAATGCAACAGATAAATTTAATTGGTTTATCTTAACTTTTTAAAGTTATAAGGCACTAGCTATGGAAATCATCCCTCTCTCTCTCTCTCTCTCTATATATATATATCAAATTACAATTTAACTCCCAATTAAAAAATATGATCAAGCAAAGCAAATGTTTCACTTTTATTATAAATAACTTTCTACTGTTAGTCAAAGTCCATTAGATTTGACAGTCAGTATAAATCAAGATAAAAGACCGAAATGCGCTTATGTCTTCATGCAATAATGAAAATGTCCTCCCTTTTTTATATAAAAAATAAAAATAAATAAAAATAAAAAATAAATTTTAAAAATGAGAAAAATAAAATAAATAATTTTATAAATTATCATCATCATAAAATAACAAACACAACCACATCATCATCACATCAAATCTCCGTTAAAGAAGAACAAAAATAAATAAATAAAAAACAATTAAAGAACCTAGAAGAACAGAAGACTAGATCGAAGACCCAAGATCAAACCCAGTCATTCCAAAATCATCCCAAAATCTTTGATGGAGTTCTAAGATCAACCTGAAACCCAGTCATTCCAAAATCATCAAACACACCCCAAAACATCCTCAAACGCATCAAACACACCCAAAACATCATCCAAGATCAGCTAAACAACCAACATCATCAAACACACCTAGAACATCACTCCTAAAACACTTAAAAGACTTGGTTATCCCGATCAGCTTGCTACTACAACCACCCTTAAATCAATGTACTACCCAAACAACCAACCATCACCACTAGCAACCAACCACCACCAAAAAAAAAAAAAAAAGATGAGAGACAAAGAGAGAACAAAAGAAACTTGCAACCATATCTCATTAGTTAGGAGGAGATCATCAAAATAAACCATCGTAGAGGAGAATGAGCGATGATCTCTAAACTCTAAACAACGACGATAGGGAAGGCCCATGCCTTCTCTAATGACGGCAAGTCTCTCTTGTTTTGTGACATTAATCAGTCTTGCAAAATAAGAGAGGTGTGACAACGAAGATGGAAGAGGCTCACACCTCCTTTACTGTAAATGGAGTGGATTATGTCTCCTCTAATGACAGCGAGAGAGGCTCTACTACCATATTTGCTTGGCTTCGATGGTGCTGGTATAAGGAGAAGATTGAGAGAAAGGCTAATAGAGAGGCAGACAAGAGAGAGAGAGAGAGAGGTGAAGAGTGGGGAGAGCGGTGCAGAGGGAGAAGAGTGATGAGAGCGATGACAAATGAAGCAATGGCGGATTGAATAAGAAGAAGCAAGGAAACTAGCTTTGATTTTTAATTTTTATTTATTTTTTAATTTTTAAAATTATTTAAATTAATCCCTATCACCCATTTTAAGATTTGATCGAAAATTTTTATTTTATTTTTAATTTTTATTTAATTTTTTAAAAAAAATTTTTTTTTTTAATTTATTTTAAAAATAAAATAAAAATAAAGATAAAGATAAATAAAGTTAAAAAATAATTTTACTCCTTAATCAGTTAACTCTTTGACTTTGATTAATAGTACAGGAGTTATTTGTAATAAAAATGAAATATTTGCTTCGTTTGAATATATTTTTTAATTAATAGTTAAATTATAATTTATCCATATATATTTTTCAATTGTGGGTGATCCATAAAATGGGCCCGTATAACCTCAATTCCCTCTTATCCGCCACAGAACACTTCACTGTGGTGTGACGTAGCAAATCCGTCATGGAAAAGTATGTTGCGGTGGTCCTCGTCATCATGTGTGCAAACTGTTTCAAAAGTCTCCTCACGTTACAGCCCTTTCACTGTTTCAATAGTCAACAATGGTCCTATACATCACTTGCTAATTTCACATTCAGAAGTTTCCTTAATTGGGTAATATAGAATTATATATAATAACTCGAATATCATTATTAGTTAATTTTAACATGCAATTCAGGTAATATTTATATATGATTATTAATTGACGAATAATGTTTAGATTTTTCAAAATTTTTATTAAAATTTATGTTCAAATTATATGATATGTGGATTGTCAATATCTTATAAATTGTAAAATAATGTGATAGTTAATATAATATTGACAAGTCATATATTATATTATTTGTTAATAAATTTGAATAAAAATTTAAAAAAGTAACATTACTCTTAATCAATTACGGTGTAATATAAATTATTTAAAAAAATTAAGCTAAGAAATTCAATAAGGGTTTTATATCAAAACCTAGTCCTTAAATCAATAACATCGATCAATGGACAAATAAAATTGAGACATGTCACCATCAATAAATCGAATCAAGAACATCCCGTGAAAGGAGTGTGAACCATGTCAATTGTTTCCCATGATGGGCTACAGAAAACGGATATTGTCCAACACGAAACTCACTCGTGTGAAGTACAATAAAAAGTCTATTTCCTTAATCTAGTTCAGTTCCTACTTTTCTTCTCAAGGGGCCGACTGATCACTGGTGAAAACCTACACGTGCTGTTTCCATTCGAAGAAGGGGCGCACACTAAACACACACATGTCAAACACTTAATGGAGTAACCACTCAGCAAGTCACTAACCAGGCTCCTGTGCCAGCTGAGCAAGTCAAAGTGTCAAACTACTTCTAATATGTTTATCCTTTTTTTCGTTGCTTCGTATGTTGGAACCGTGGGACTCCACCTTGCAGCCATTGCATTCCGTGTCCAGTGCGCATCCACGTGGCCTAATCCAACCCAAAAGCTATATAACACCCAACCCTCTTCACTCTCTTACTAGCAAACTTCAAAGTTGAAACTTTCCTCAAGCTACCACTCACTCGGAACTCAGCGCTCAGAACTCAAGAATCACTCACTTGTTTGTGTCAACATTCGATGGACATGTTCAGTCATCTATCAGATCCTCTGCCGCTCAAGTCAGATAAGCCAGAATTGTCAACTTTATCTGATGCTGGCACGGCTAGGAGAGCATCCCACTCAGACGAGGAGGTTTTGCTGGCCACCAGCCGTCCGAAGAAGCGGGCGGGGCGGAGAGTGTTCAAGGAAACTCGCCACCCGATATACAGAGGTGTTAGAAGGAGAAACACTGACAAATGGGTATGTGAATTGCGTGAACCTAACAAGAAAACACGTATTTGGCTAGGAACATACCCTACTCCAGAAATGGCAGCGAGGGCACATGATGTGGCTGCATTGGTATTCAAAGGGAAATCTGCATGCCTCAACTTTGCGGATTCTGCATGGAGGCTGCCGATTCCGGCTTCAAAGGACGCTAAGGATATAAGAAAGACAGCTAAGGAGGCGGCAGAGGCTTTTAGGCCTCAAGAACCTATACAAGTAGTTTCTGATGAAGAAAATGTTTCCAAGGCTTCTCCTCAAGTTAGCTGTGGCGGCTATGAAGTAGCGAATAAGTCTGTGCCCAAAAATGGCACCTTCATGGATGACGAGGCAGTGTTTGACATGCCTCGATTGCTTGCTAACATGGCAGAAGGCTTGTTGCTGTCTCCACCACCACTTGTGATGGGAGATGATGACCATACCAACTGGGCTGATGAGGCCTCTGATGTTGGTCTCTCATTGTGGAGTTTTTCATTTTGATTTGTTAGAATAATGTTGCGCTTTTCTTTTTCTTTTTTTGTTGAAGTTCTTTTAAATTTTTCTGCGCTGCATGTTTTATGAGTTGTGCAGAATTTAGGAGTTGTACAGAATTCAATTGATTTTTTTATTCAATTCAGGTATGGAATACCTAAATTGAATGAATGTATTTTACTATTTTAGGATAGGAATGATTTCATTAATTAGTTGATTGAGTTACCGTATATATACAGTACCATATCATTAATTTGTCTGCTGCAATTAATTGATTTCCTTTAGATTGCATATTAATTTTAGTTTTAAATCTGGGTTATGCAGTATTATTACTATTAACACCAGATATATATTATTCTCCTCACTCTATATATAACTGAGATTAATTTGCTCACTTTCCATCAACACATCTTCTCTAAACCGATTTTGATTAAAAGGGTGAATGTCAAGAAATAGCATGCATATATGATCAGCGCGGTTGTCTATGGCCTAATAATACCCAAAATATTTGCCTCCATATGTTGCAACCTTCCCAGTCCAAAATCTTGTACAAGCTCAAAGCAGAGTATAAATCAAGCAATATCCATTCAACAATCCAATTTCATGTTAAAATTATGCTAAATTATCAAGCTTGATACACAAATAAATAAATATAGAAACATTAAATTACACAATTTCTCTTCTCTGCTTGGGATTATGAGGAATCAGAGTACTATAAACCAGAAGAATTTAGAATTATTTATTTCAAGCTTTAAATTAAAAGAATTAACCACAAAAATCTCATTACAAGTTATCTTAATTTCGATGAGTAACTGAGAAAAATTAAATCTCATGATTGATCCATACATATCCAAAACGGGGAGAAGGATGGGTAGGAAAAGTGCTTAAATGCTTACTTTATTTTTTGTCTCATTTAGTGGCGGCTGAACAAGTCTTAATTAGCTTCTTCACTAAGCTCTTCAACCAGGTGTCAACTGACAACTGGCAACTTACACAGTTACGCTTTGACTTGTCAATGTTTGGCAATTCATTAATCGAGTTCTAGTAATTGCATGGTTGGATGTTTCGAAAAAAAAAAAGCATAATTGGATGACCAGGTCCACAAAGTAATCAAAATGAATATTGTTTATAACAAAACAAACTAATCAGTAAAATCAAGCAATTCATTTTATATATTTATATATATATATATGTTCCCTGAAATTAATCCTTCTTTAGCATTGGCTTGGCTAAAATTGATAACAAATTGTGATTGACTGCAGATCCTGGAGTTCTATTGTATGTCTTAATAGATGTTCTAATCTAAATTTTTAAAAGATGTAACCAGAACCCAGAAAGAAAATATGATAAATGGTGGATCTTTTGGCTTTGAACATGATAAACGATAGTGTCTGTAAAACTATAAGCAAATGAATTGAAGTGTTTGGTTGTTCTACAAGGGATTTGAAGTGGACTTGTGCTGATACTTTGCAGGTTGTTTGGTGTGGGGATTAGATTGGACTATTTTTAAAAGATGAGATTTGATAGAATAAGATTATATTAAATTAGTACTTTTATGTGTTTGAATAGGATGAACTAAAAATAATATTGTTTTATGTTTGTGTAGCATAAGATTAGAAAAAAAATAATTATATTTTATATTTGATACTATAAGATCACTTAGTATAATATTATACTAAATTAATTTTTAAATAAGAAAAAAATTAAACTATTTTAAAAAATAATCAGAGTTATTTATAATTAATATTGAATAAAATAATAATTGTTTTTAATTTAATATTTATAATCAATATTGAAGAGAATAATAATTGTTTTTAAATTAATATTTATGATTAGTACTAAACAAAATAATCACTAATTTTTAATTTAATATTTATAATTAGTATTGAATAAAATAATAGTTGTTTTTTTTTATATTTTAAAAATAACTATTATTTCTAATTTAATATTTATAATTAATATTGAATAAAATAATTTTTGATGAAAAACATATTAAATTAATTTTTAAATATATTAAACGAAAAAAGATTAAATAAATGAAAGAAAAGATTAATTGTAAATAAAATAATAATTAATTTTACTTTTTTGTTTTTGTTTTTTTTTAATACAATAACTGTAACTGGAACAAGCCCAGAGAGCAACCAGAACCATTGAATCGAGATATTACACTATGGCACGGCCTACAACTCCCAAGGGGAAACCACACAAAATGAGAGACCCACACGGATGGGAGAACAACTCACACTGATAGTAGACAGAAATTATTAATATATATATATTATATAACATTATATATTATATTATTATGTATAGGGAAAGTATGTCGAACCATGCCTACACATGGCGTGGAGGTTGACTGGTGCCAACGGCACCAGCCATTCGACATAATTAATTTTTACTTGCTATTTGCGAATTTCAAATTTTTAATGCAAATACCAAAAAAGGGTTGAAAAAAAGTATATGGATCATTTATGTCCCAAAAAAAGTTCGATCATTTGAACTGCCTTTTGAGTTTTGACCCCAAAAAAAAAAAAAAATCTTCTCCTTCTCTTTCCACATCCGGCCATCCTTTCCGATGTTCAGTTTCTTCTCCGACAAAATTTTTCTTTTCTCCATTTGGCACCTCTCCTCCACCTTTTCTTCTTCATTTTTTTCTTCTCTCTTCATGCTCTTCCATGGAAATACAAACCTGTAGATTTTCAAGGGTATCATTTTAAGTAACAATAATTTATACAATCATTACTCACGACAATACAATCTAGCTGTAACTCATGACAGTGTGTACTACATAAACTGTCGCTACTTATAGCAGTACAAACTATGGTGAATCATGCCTATATTATACTACCATTCCTCATAGCAATTTTGTAATATTGTAATTAATGGCAATACAATAAGTCACGGTCACGAGAATATAAACTGTCGTGATTTACGACAAGCGAATGTACAAACTCTTCATATCCACTTTTTCGATGAGGAAGAAGAAGAAGAAGAAAGGAGGAAGAAGATGAGAAGAAGAAAAAGAGAAGGAGACAAAGAGGAAGAAAATGAGAAGAGAGAATTTGACAAAAAAAAAAAAAGGTCAAATCAAAAAGAAAGATTTCAACAGTTTGAAGAGATTGAAAATAATGAAGTTAGTGTGTGTAATGTTTTTTTTTTTTTTAAAATCAAATGGTCCCAAAATATATTTTTGGGACACAAATGATCAAATCTTTATTTTGGACACAAATGATCTTCTTCATTCGTTTTAGATCATTTTTACCTCAATTTTTAAACTATTTAAATAAAATATGTTAAATTGATATTTTAAACATGAATAACTAATAGGATAACAATAAATTAAAAAATAATAATAAAAAAAAGAGCTTAGAAAAAAAATTGTAAAAATATGAATGTAAGGCGGGATTCTTTATAGTCCCACACTGGATGGCAGGAATGAATCATATTGGATTAAACCTAGTGCAGTTGGCTCTTTGGTGGTTGCAGAAGTCTGGACAAAATCCAGTTCCACGCAGACCTCAACAAGATTATATGCTGCATGGAATGGGATTTGTCTAGGGCTATGCAATCACTCAACGGCCAACTAAATTGGGATTAATCCAAGGACAATGGTAGATGTGTAAATTGTATAATTTTTTCATCCAACCTTATGTAATAGCTGATATGTCATGGGCACATTAAATATTTTGTCAACTTCAAACCATGTCATGACATATCAACTACTAACCACATAAAGTTGAATAAAGAAGTTGTACAAAAATATTAAATATCTACCATTATCCTTAATCCAGTCATTCCTACAAAACATTACATGTAGGAAAAAATTTTGGTTATTTATCACAATTTATTGCAATGTCAGTGCCACTTAGCAAGTAAGGATGCTAAATCAAGGACTATCAGTGTTCTGCTATTTGACTATGCAATTATAATATGGAAAATATTTTTAACAAGAATTTCTAAAAATTAAATAAGTGAATAAAAAGATTATAATTATGAAATTATTTCTTGAAGATATAAGAAGTTGCATATTAATATGTCAAAAAAGTAGAGTAAAATTATATATCAGATTTTGTGTCCATAACCTCCCCAAGTTAACATCACCTTGCGAATTACAATTTTTTGTTTTGCAATCTAATGGAGCCACGGCAGTTTTAGTAGTTGGACTTTGGAACTGTGCAGTGTGGTGGTTTGCAGCTGGATCGGCTTGGGCTTTATTATGTATTGGATCGAGATGGAAGTTAATAAGTTGTACAAAAGCTGCACATGTGCTGTTGACTGTCCATCGACTTATTGCAAATTAGCTGGACTCTGAAAACCTCCGGGAAATTTTCTTTCGAAGAAAATTAATGAATGGGGAAATGTAAAAATTCGATTTCAACCCTATAAACAAAGAAAGTTTTTCATATTTTATCTCAAAATAATTATTGATCGTGCCCTTCATGTGAACCTTTTTACATGAGATGTTTCACTAGGATTAAACACAATTAAATTTTAGTCGGGGACCCCAGACGAAAAACATTTTTTGGACTAAAATGACTTTTCATTTTTATTTTGAACCCTTTTTGAATTTCTCTCAAATAATAATTATCAATCAAACTGAGTGAAAATTGCCAAATATAGTCTTACACGATAATTTAAATTCATTTTTAATTATAAACGAAACTTCAATAATTTATATTCACATTACAAAATTAATTTTCACTCTGTTGTCAAACAATAATCGAAGTGTCTCTCAACCTTAATTTACATCTTCCTCTTTTTTCTTCTTCTTTCTTCTTCTCCCTCTTTGAATCTCATTCTTCCCCATCTTTCGCTTGTTTTTCATATCCATTAACACCCACATTCTTGCAAAAACAAACTCTGATAAAACTAAGGCGACAATTATCTCAAAACTCAAGTTTAATCAACCCGGTAAAAAGTTAAAATGAAGTTGAGGGAGGAAACATTTTGAAAATTAAAAAAATGAGAACGTGAAAAACTGTGGCTATTTAAATATATTCATAATAATTGTAATATCATAATTTTTCTTGTAATTTGCATAATTTTAGAGTTTGATAGAAAAAATCAACACAAAAACTTGCCATTCCTTGTTATTCAGAACACTTCACAAAGCTAAAAATATGAAACACCATACTAAAAAACCTGCAACATCATGCCAAGAACCGAGCTGAATTATGGTGGCGCGTGGAACCTTCAATAGTCATATCATTTGTTGTGTTAAATTCCTCTCAGATTTCTCTTGCCAATGGCATCTCATTTACAAAAATTGAACTTCGTTCCGTTTATATTGCTTTCGTATTAATTGAAATTCTTTTGAATTTCTCAGGAATACGAGCCAAAACCCCACACTTATGATTCCTCAATTTTCAATCTATGCTTAAGTGGTCCAAAACTAATCAATCGATACTTAAGTGATCCAAATGGGTCAATCTAATTAGTATAATTGAGGTAATTTATGATATTATAACTAATATGAATATATTTAAGTTGGAGAACAACACATTATAATTAATGGAGAAAAAGAAAATGCAAAAATAGGGATGAGAGTATTTACATAAATGTATATCTCAAACGGCAGAAGTGATTGAAATTTTATTTGTATTTAATAATATTTTTTTCTTATTTTAAGAGGTCATTTTTTATTTGCCCTCCCCAATTTGTTAAGAAAGTGAAATCCTGGGAATGGGATTGCTTAATTACCATATTAAAATAAAAATTAAAAAATTCTAGGGAAGATTTGGTGCCATGCATGCAATGCAAGATTTGAATCTTTCGATTCTCATTTATTCATGTGGTACTGGCAAAACCATTATGACACATGGCTAGCTCTATCATGATTATGATCCTTTTGACAGGCCCAGAGACCAGTGACTATCCACTTATTAATTATGCATATATACAAAAATACGTAATGTACTCATGGTGTTTTCACTTTAGCATGCAAGTTGCAAATCATAATCATTCTTAAGTGACCACGCTTGCACTAAAACAGTTTAAACAAAACCCTGCATTCTCACTGTCAAATTGTTTATTTTCATCACTACTTTAGTTACACATAATTTTTTGATTGGCCCATTATGTTCTTCCGTACAAGGAAACCTTCCTTATGCCCCCAAAGAGTTAATATTTAATCAACATATATAATTGTGTCTTGTAATTGACAATTTTGTGCTAATCAATGGTTGGTGATTGGAATTAATTGCTAACATATCAACATTAATATCATCTTCGTCATTCATGATTGGAGGCCCAGTTTCCGTTCCAACACCAGCCCGCATGTGCTTTGATTTATTGCAAGAAATATATACAGGCAAAAAATTTGATTACTGTTACTCTTTATTGTCATTCCTAGAAAAAGAACTCACTCATTCAAACCTCAGTCGATCTAAAAAACACAAAAGTAAAAGTTTATATATATATATATATATGTATGTATGTATGTATGTATAAGTACAATCGCTTTGCCTGTATCAACAGGTAATTAATTAAAATTTGAATCTCCAATATGTCATTGACAAATAAAAATGAGAGAATTATTGAGAACCCTTCCAACATATGATTTATTACAATCGGAAACCACTTTTACGTTTTATAACAATGACCTCCCCTGTTCTAACTGTTTGACCATAGTTGACTGTGATGGTTAACTGTAATAAGGGTATTTTGGTCAATTTATTTGATTTTTATTTTTTAAAAAAATTAAATTAATTAATAAATAATTTAAAAATTAAATTATTTTAAAATTAAAAAAATTAAATTTTAACTATAAAAAATAATTTAAAAATTTTTCAAATGGATCTAGATCATCCATCTTAAAAATGAATGGTCTAGATCAATTTAAAAAAAAAAAAATAATATTTCAAAAAAATAAAAAAATGATAAAAAAAAAAAATGATGATGGTTTATCAACATTTTTCTGGGTTCATCAACATCAACACATGCTTGATTCATCAAGAATAATCCATCATCATCAATCATCAACACAAACAATCATCAACACAAATAACACAAATAAAAGTCCAACATCATCAATCATCAACACAAACAAAAATCACTGCCATCTTCAAACAAAAACCACCACCATCATCATCAAACACACCCAAGAACATCATCACCAACACTACCTGAAAACTCAAACAATAATACAGGTCTGGGTTCCGATCTGAAAACTCAGACACTGATACGATTCCGGGTTGGAAACGGGTCTGGAAACCCAGACCGACGTTTGGGTTGGAAACCCAGACGCAGATCTGGGTTTGGAAACCCAGATCGGCGTCTGGGTTGGAAACCCAGACGTCGGGTCTGGGTTTCCCAACCCAAACGTCGTCGACGTCTGGGTTGGGAAACCCAGACCCCAACCCAGACGCGACGTTTGGTTCCCAACCCAGACGCGACGTTTGGGTTCCCAACCCAGACGTCGACGACGTTTGGGTTGGGAAACCCAGACCCGACGTCTGGGTTTCCAACCCAGACGCCGTCGATCTGGGTTGGGAAAACCCAGATCGACTGGTGAAGAAGGCGAAGAAAAAGAAGAAGAAGAGAAGAAGGAGAGGAGAGAGAGAGAGAGAGAGAGAGGTGAGAGATGGGCGTGAAGAAGATGAAGAAAAAGAAGAGAAGAAGAAGAAGGAGAAGGAGAAGAGAGAGAGAGAGGTGAGAGACGGACAGATTTAATAAATAGAAGGGTATTCTTGTCTTTTTACTCCATTTTATCATTTTTCAGTTATTTCAAACGGTCAACCATGATCAAACCGTATTATAGGGGAGGTCATTGTTACAAAAAGTAAAAGTAGTTTCCAATTGTAATAAGTGATATTTATGGAGGCTTTTTAGTAATTCTCTCAATAAAAATAGACAAGTAGTCGTTAGTACCCACTTGAATTCAAATGAGACGACTCGTTGCAGTGAAACCAAAATAGACAATTATATATTTAAGATTTCTGAAGCATGCTATTATTAAACACTAATTTCTTTCTAATAAGAACAAAAAATTAATTACACCCTGGTCATAAATTATAAGTGGTCGATCACATTCTGGGGACAATCGGATTCTAATTATAGTTAGAACAACATGCACACGTGGATGGGCGCGTGAAAAAAGGACAGTGAAGTGCACGGCAGATAGCATATCATTTTCAAGATTGTCAAAGGTCAACCATCGGTCTCTCATAGCCGGCCAAAAACCTATTTCAATTGTAAGAAATTATTATTATTATTATTATTACATGCAATTAATAACAACCCTACAAATTCAAACTCATTAACCGCATTGATAAAATAATCAAACTTGAGATTCAAAAACCAGAAGAAGAACCATCCCAGCTTCTTCTAACTTCTACCTCTCTCTCTCTCTCTCTCTCTCTCTCTCTCTCTGTGCTACTACTTTTATTTCTTCAGCTTAACAATGGCCTTGAGATCTTCACCTAGTTCTATAGAACCTACCACTCACTTTCTTGTTCAGTCACTTGCATTATAAATACCCTTTCTCTCAAGTATTGAATTTCTAGTGTAGTGTTTTTTTTTTTCGCTGGTGGTCATGAATTCATGATAGCTTTTGTGGTACGAGCTTCCATTTAAATGCTCATGATAAACAGATTTTCAAAATCTCATCTGCTCTTACTGTTTATTACCCTTCTTGTCTTTATTTTTGAAAAACTAGCTTCATTCATTTAAAAGCTTTTATTTTTCTATAAGTTGTTAATATCAATGGCTTTAGTTGCCGATCAAAAGCTGAGAAAAACGTTTTCTATGGAGAGAAGGCCATTGATGCTCAAAGATTATCTTCTAGACGATCTAAGTTCTTGCTCATCCAACGGCTTCAAATCCTTCCCACGTCGACAATGCTGCACCACTGTCAGATTGCTCCTCGAGATCGACCTCAAAACCAGAGACTCAAACACCACCACCACCTCCAAACGTCTTCTTCACAGAAGCCACTCAGCCCTACAGAAAGCTTCAGAGGCCGTTCTTAACGCCGTCAAGTTGCTGCCTTTTACTTCTTCCATCAAGTCCCTCTCTGCGTCTCCGTCTCCGTCCGTACAACGCAGAGCCAAAAAAGCAGCACTTCTACCTAGAAGTTTCTCACGTAAACTGTTGAAAAGGAGCTTCTGGTCCTGGAGAAAAGCTGATCGTCACAATTATAAACAAGAAGTAGAGGACGAACACACAATAGATGACACGAACACAATCAAACCGTTGAAGTTGTTCGCTGACTTTCTTGGAGAACAACATCAACCGTCTGATCAAACCAATCCTCTTCAATTTCCCACAAGTTTAACTCCCAATAGCTGTTGTAGCAGCAAGAGTAACAGCAACAGCTGGACTGAAAGCGATTTCACTGAAACCACTTTACAGTCATCAACCGGTAACTTTGAAACTTCAAGCAAAAACGACACCGTCGAGGCTCCAAAACATGTCGTACAACAATCATCATCATCGGTCAGCAATCAAGTAGGCGGATCAGTCGGTGAGGATTCCATCAACTGCTCAGAAGACAACACAAAAGTAAGTTGAAACCTTTTATTTAATGTTATTTCTGTCTGGTGGTGGCCCTCTCTTATTGGCTGTTAGTTTTAACTAATTTTAGTGTAACTACATCAGATAGGGATATATTTGGAATTTATGGAGATGATGTGGGGGTACATAGGGAATTGTATGCATTTCAAGTGTGAGGTGTATCTAGGGAAACTGATACAGTATGTCTCGGGACTATGGTATCACACAAGGTCGAGTGTTTCAAGGCCTACGATCTCGCCATAGTGTTATAGGTGTACGGGATCCACCACGATGAAACCTGCAAGACACAGAGACTATCATGATACACGTGACATTGGATTATTACTTGTCCTCTATTAAATTAATTGATTGATTAGATTTTAGGCCATCAACCACACCTTAACGAGACTCATTTTAAAGCAATGTGCTTTGGTTTGGTATGGTATTAAGTGGATATTATTTCTGTGTCGGTGAACCAAATGGTTTTAGGTGGGTGTATGGGGGATTTGGTGTGCAAATAACTGCTAGCATTATTATGTTGTTAATTGAAATTATGTCCATATTCAAAACCTGCCCGACAAAAACGAGATTCGGGAAATTAATTAATATGATAGATGTCTGAAATAAAGATAATTAAAATAGACTTACAATAATGTGTTAAAATTAATAAATGCTGCCAGCGGCGTTTTTGCCTCTATATGTCAAGATTTCTTTTTGCAATGGTCTGATGGGAAGCCTAAGTGCTTACTTAATACGTTTTATAATAAGGTTACTAATTTTCTGCTAGTAGTTTTTAATATCTTTATTTAAAAAAAAAAAGGTAGACAGTTGTCAAGTAGTGGGTTGACTTTGCCAACTGGCTGCAATGGTCTCCGATTTATATTTCTGGGAATCGGTCCGTCGATTTTGTCTGCTTCTTGTAAATGCACTATCACTTGACCAAGTAAACATCCCTTCAACTTCAAGCACGGTTGACTCATAAAATACAAACTTTACAATTAAATATAGGACTTGCTTCTTGTAATCTGCAATTCTGACTACATTGGAATTAAATCTCTAGCTTTAATTAGTTCTAATATTTTCTTAAGGAAAGTCAATTCTATGTAAGACAAATAAGAGTAAAATATATGAAAGTTGGCGTCTAGCACTATTAAATCGAATTGTAAATTACAAAATCCATTAGTTTGAAATCAAATGAAATCTCAGTCCAATAATTTTTTTTTTAATCTTTTCTAATTAATTTGATTAATTGTAACAGGATTGGGGAACTGATCGGGAAGAGAAGGAACAGTGTAGTCCAGTGTCTGTGTTGGACTGCCCATTTGAAGATGATGAAATTGACATCACCTCTCCTTTCCACCAAAGGCTTACCCGCTTGGAAGGTCTAGATCTCTCTTTTTCAGTTACAATTTACACAATAGATCACTTAGACATTAATTTAAACCATTTTTACACTGTATTGTAATTTACATTATTTGCTAATAGAAACATTAAATTTGTAAATGTGACAGGAACCAAACAAAAGCTGATGCAAAAGATTAGACGATTTCAGAGCCTGGCGAGGTTGGAACCGGTGGACTTGGAGAAACGAATGGCAACATTAGAGTCCGAAGATGATGGTGATGCAGTTGAAACACTACCTATACAAGCTAGCAAGGAAGATGAAACAGATAAAAAGGCCAAGGGGCTTCTAAAGCAGATAAAATCAGCAACTCCATCTAACGATATCATCCAATCCAAGGTGGCAGACAATCTACTTTTGGAATTCTTCAGGGAGATAATTGAGGAGAATCAAAATGATGATAAGCATATGTTGAAGGCAGCAGAAGATTGGATTTCTGGGAAATCAGAGCAAGTATTTGTGGGATGGGAAGTAGAAGATGGCAGGAAGAGTTATCTAAGAGACATGGAGACAAATGGGAGATGGAGAAATTTTGTTAATGAAGAAAAGCAAGAGTTAGCTTTGGCTACAGAGATTCAAGTGTTCACTTCTTTGGTGAATGAGTTGGTGATTGATATCATCCAGTTGTAGGCTAGTGATTTGTTGACCCATTGAGAATATATCAAGGTTGTTTTCGTCATTTTGAAGCGTATGTGGGACTGGCTGGAATGACTAAAGCCACCTTGAGCCTGACACTAGACATTATTCAATTACTCCTCCCTTCTTATTTAGGAGCAAAATTGGTTCAATTTTGGAAACCAGGGAACAGTCTACGTTCTCTTCTTTTTTTGTTCAATTAATTTCTCAGTTTTTCTTTTTCTTTTTATGTATATATATGTGATTGAAAAAAAAAAAAATTTCAACATTCATCCATCTATTTTCATTCACTCCAAAAACCGTTAACAAATTTGAATTCATTCACTTTATTCATACTTTTTATTAGACAAACTGATCTTATTAATATTAGTTTCGGATTTGTGGACCATTAGATGCATAAGTTCTTTTTGAATTATCGATAAATTTGAAATCAATGACAAGCCACCATAGTCTTTAGATTAACCCAATGGTCCAAAATTTAATTATTTAAATTAAAATATTGTCCCTTCTAAAATTAAATAAGAAAATATTTTTTGTTCCCTAAAGCATGCTCGGCATGCCAACTTGGACGGTATAAATGGGTAGGACCGTACCATTTTAGTTTTATTCATTGTTTGGTAAAATTTTCTAATTGGACTTAGTGGTGATATTTGCACCCCTCAAATACCGTATGTGTAACCCTTTAAGTAGTTTACCCCATCAAATTTCTTCAAAAAAATATAAATACTCAATTAGATGCTTAGTGCATCTAGAGTTTAACCATACGCATTAAATTTATGATTGATTGTTAATGAACAAAAAATAATATTATTCATTCATGTTTAGCATGCGCTGGATTGCGTTGGAGTAAATTATACTAAATTGTATTATTTCCATTGGTTGAACTAATTTTAGCTCTATTAAGTACTTAGTAGTAGATTGTATATTATATATATGTATGTATATATTATGATGAGAGGCTGAGGATTAAATTAAAAAAAAAAAAAAAATTACAGTTATACTCAACACCTTATGCTTTAAGATATGAGTGGGACTTCAATATTTAATCTCTTAGAATTAAGAAGACTATTTAATCATTTATGCTAAAGGATGATGTGTGTAATTTATAAATTAATTACACTAACATTCACTAATTTTAGGTGAAATTGCATGTAATGAAGATTGAGCACATACAATCAATTAATAAATTCATATTTTCATTCATTAATTATTTGTAAGTGTTAGACACGTGTTAACAATATCCTTCTTATTTTAAGATACAATGAAACCGTGCAATGATGCGTTCAGGCTGGCAAAGGATTTATGCTTCATCCCAAAAATTCAAAATAGTTAAAACTAAATGATAAATGAGGTGAATAAATTTACATAAGATTACCAATCATGCTATAGTTTTAGTTTTACTTTAAAATGACGACTTAATAAGAAATAAAATATTGTTAAATATAGAAATAAATTTATCCTGTATACTGCATATATTTCATAATTTGATATCAAATCCTGAATCTTGACAAATTCAGGCCTCCTAATCTGCAATAAGAAATCACTAATATCACTCCAATATTGAATTTTCCAGTCCGCCAAAAGGAATGAAAGCCACAGAATTTCCCTGGAAATAGAAAATGATAAGTGGAAATAGTTTGTTTGAAATTTGAATTGAGACAAGCAGTGTATCCCAGAATGCTACCCAGCTATAAAGCCCCAAAATCAACAGCAAATTAGACACTTGGCACATCCACAGCATCCGTTGAAAACAGCTCAACGACTCGCAACGCCAGCTAAGCACTAGCTCCAGTATCTCGCGATGTATTCCCTTTGCGGCAAAAACAATTCGACAATCATCTCGTGTAAAATCATCTCGTGCTATCTCCTTTAATTTTGTTATGGAATAAATATGATATTTTCTTCCTATTATTTTTGGATCAATTTCCAAAGAGTACGACTTTTATGGTGTATTTACTTCACGGATTGAAAAATGGGAATAGGAAATGAAATTGATTGATGGTGTTTACTTACTTAAAATTCATTCCGTAATGGGAATGAAAATATGGACCCCATATCAATTTGGGGTTATGGAATGAGAATCTCATTCCCCCCAACCCACTTGAGAATCTCATTCTCATTCATTTTATCAAGATAAAAAGTCTCTTATACCCTTATTTAAAAAATGTTTTAAAAAAAAAAACTATTTATTTGATGTTAAAAAAAAAAAAAAAAAAAAACCCATATATTATAATAAGAAACTACCTATCATTAGTTTTTCATCACCAATTTTTTAATTATCATAGTGGACTATTAAAATAATATACATTTTTTTTATTATAATATGCAGTTTTTTTTTGATATTAAAAAAAAAAACTGTATATTATAATAAAAAATTACACACTAGGTTAGTGGATTATTAAAATAATATACATTTTTTTTTATTATAAATGCAATTTTTTATTTGATTTGTATATTATATATAATAAAAAAACTACACACTATTATAATTAATCCATAATTTTAATTAAGGGTATTTTTGTAACTTATAATTAATCCATTCCGATTCCAAAGCAAAGTAAACAGTTTAATGAGAATACTGCTGATTCCGATTTCATTCCTACAGTTGAAGTAAATAACTTATTTTGATTCCGATACATCATTTCGATTCCAAATCATTTTCGATTCCTATTCCGATTCTTCCAAATGAAGTAAACGCACCATTACACCCCTAGCAAATTGTATGAACATCTCAATATGATCTATTTTAAAAATATAACATTATCCTTAAATAAAATTACTAAAAAGAGAAAAAAAATTTGTAACTACAATTACAAATATTAATCACTTTCTTATATATATAATAAAAAAATTTTATTTTCTTAAATCTTTTTTTTTAATACTAATTTCAAATATTAAATAATTTTTAAGAAAAAAAATTAATTGTTGAATATTTAAAATAATCGAAATCATCAAATAAAATTATTGTAATTAGTAAAAAAGGGAAAAAAGAAAAAGAAAACATGTTTGAAAGGAAAAATAAAGGGCATATATAAAAAAGTTTCTATTGTTTTAAATACTCCATGAGGAATCATCGATTAATTTAAACTTTTTTTTTTTTTTCATATACAAAATATCCATTAAACCAAGATTAATTAGATATTTAATCAAATAATAAAAAACTTATTTGAACACTATTACATAACTCAAAAAATTAAACCAAATCAAATTTCATACTCTCATCACAAAAAAAATAAATAAATGAATGAATGAGCTATTTACTCTTGTCCATCACCATTACAACCAAAGGATTGACTAGAAACTTCTCGATATTTTTCTTAAAACAAAATTGAAAGCTTCTAGATATGAATATATATTTTTTCAAAGAAGTACTTTAGTATATATAAATCAAATACTCAAGTGCCTTATATATTTCACAATATTTTTTCCCTCATTATTCTCATGTATATCCAAAAAAACAAATTGGTGAAAGATGATTCAATATTTCAATATATTATTTATGATCAATAATTAGAAAATTTTTATTTGAAAATAAAATAAATAAAACAATCATCTTCTTAATGGCGTTGTAATTCCTATTTTGTAATTTGCTACAATTTGAGGATTGTGGATTTGAAGACATGATTATAAAATCTCAATACCAATAATATTAAATAGACAATAATATAAATGTAAATGGGGTGTTCTGACAAATAGATAATGAAACAAAATTAAGTGTAATTTTGGCATTGGGTGGGGTTTATTTACAAACTAGAGAGTTTTCAAAAATTTAATAGGATGTATTTATTAAAAAGGTGTACATACAAATTTTGAGGGGTGGAAATATCGCCACTCATTTCCAAACATCAATATAGAGGTTTTTTTTATTTATTATGAAAAAAATATTTTTCAACGTTATGAAATTATGTGAGTAGAAAGATCAAAAGGAATTTCTTATTAATTATAGAATTATTTGACTATGCTCCTATTTGATCCAAAAATAAAAGTGAGGTTAGTCATATTAACTGCTTTCTATGGCTTTGTTTTAAGGTTATATATTACTCATACGGCATATTAACAAATTCTATTGTTTGCATTTACCTTTATAGTAAAATTCTTAAACCTTCTAAGAATTTTTTTTTTTTTTTTAAATATTTTAATACGAGTCACATGACATCTACAATTAGTTAACTATATTATTGTTACTAAACAGTGTGTTGTATATTTTAAATTTCTTTTCGCAGGTCGATAATCCAAACTCTGTAGAGAGTTCTCTTACCACCTATGAAACAATTAGGATAAACTTCATGCAGTCCCTAAAGTTTCAAAAATTCTCACCTTTTTAAGTCTATTTGTATTAATGACTTCCTTGGTCCCTAAAATTATAAAAATCTATTAATTTAATCCCTATCATTAGTTAAACGTTAGTCAAGCTAATTAATAGAGGATTATTTATAGTATTTTTGTAGGTTATTTTAGTTTTTAATTAAAATAATTTAAGGAAGTAAAAGGAAGATAGATCTCTTTTATTCATATTACATATGGACGTTGTAGATAAACGCTAATTGAAATTAAGACTAATAAAAAAATTAATTAAAACATTTGATTTCTATCGTCTATATTTAAGATGGATGGTAGAGATAAAAAATTGTTAAACAAATAAAAAACAAAAATAAAGTGAAAATTTTAAAAACCTTCAAAGAAGGAAATTAAATTTTGGTGTAGTTCGAATCGGATCTCCATGAAGAATGGAGATTTAAAAATCTCCACAAAGATTGTAGGCTACAGATTGAATCTTGATTTTTGTACCTAGGTTGTTAAATCACTGTTTAGGTGTTTGACAATTTGAGTTCATATTATGGTTCGATTTTTGACCAGTAATGGAGATTATCAATTGTGGAGATCTTTGGATCTCCATCTAATGAAGATCCAATCAGATTTTTTTTCTCAAAAAAAAAACTTAATTGTTGATGGAGATCCATCAATGGTGCAGATTCACCATTTTTAAAATTTGTTCTTTTCCTTTTATTTAGACCTAATTCAAATTTTGTGTGCATATTTGTAGTTATTTCTTATTATGAATGGTAAAATAAGCCTTTTATGCATATAAAAAAAAAATCTATCAAGGGCATTAGTGACTTTAATATTTGTCACGTTCAAAGGTTAAAAGCTGATCGACGGGACCAAATTGAAGAGATTTAAAGTTTTAAAGACCGTGGAAGTTACTAACGTAGATAGGCTAAAAAAGCGACAATTTTTAAAAATTTAAAGATTTAAATTAAGTTTATCCGTTAGTTTATTAATGATCAAAAGCCCATATTTTAATGTACAAGTATGAAGTCTTAAAAACAATAAAACAATTCAAATACAAGTACCAAATAATAATAATAATAATAAGAGGTGGCTACATTACTATTTATAAATATCATTGACATACCAATTTTATAGGTATAACCACATCTAAAACTTAGAATTAGCAAACCACTAGCTACACGCAATCTAAAGTTAATAGCATTTTTATCGATTTATAAATATGATTTACATATCCATGTTATGCATACACCTAGATATAACATGTAGAATATACATAATAAAGTTGAATTCTTTTGGGCTTTGTCTTTCTCTCAATCTTTAAATTTTTCACTTCTCTACGTTCTTTAACTTTAAATTTATTCCTTGAAAAGTCATTCTTATTAGTAAAACCAGTATTTTTTTTTCCCTCTTTGTTTGCTCTTCCTAGCTTTTGTTTCTTTTATTACTACACACACACTAAATAGCAGGAAATTGTTTTCCTTTTTTCTATGAGATATGCAATCATAGTTTAAATCAGCATAAGATGAGAAAAAACTAGATATAGGTGACGGATGGGTCATTGGAGTATAATATTAACTGATTTATGTGACTAACATTTTTTTTTCATTATGAGTTGTGAAATTTCCATACCCATAGAGTAACAAGCAACATCTAATTGAAATTTGAATACAGTAGTTTTGCTCGGCTTGTCAACTTCACTGCTCAATTTATATGATAACGGTGTATTTCATGAGAAATTTTGATGATTAGATATAGAATTGGAGTTTAGTATGACTTATTATAATTTTGTTTCCTTTTTTATTTTAAATAAAAGGTTTAAAATGGGCGAAGATAATGGTACAAAGTATTTGATTTATTTTAGTTAAAATAGTTTGTACTCATTAGTCATTTTTTGTAGGGATTTTTTAAAATAAATATTTAAAATATTTTAAAAATAAAAATAAAAAGGGATTGATCTCCACAATCACTAGGATGGATGGTGAAAGAGCGATAAAAACGGAAACAAGTTGGAGAGCCAATCCCAAATTGGATTTCTATCCATTCATCTCCATTTCGATTGGGTTTTATTATCGAAAAAATATCCCGTCGTTGATAGAGACTGCATTTTAGCTCCATCATGATGGAGAGTCACTTGATCTCCATTGATGATTGAGATCCTATCATTGAAATCTCCATTGATAGAGATAGAGACTGAAATTTCAGTTTTCATATGTCTCCAAAGAATTAGAGATCATGCTCAAGTAGTTTGATCCCTACTTTTAATTTTTAAAAATGTTTTTATGTCATTTTTTTTTCATCTCCACTATCTATCGCTATGTTGAACCGTAGAGATCACAACTTATATTATTTTCATTTTTTATTAAAAAATGCATTTTTTTTATTTTTTTTTTTAAATTAATTTTTTAACCATTGAGAAGCATTTCAGTTATTGCACCCGAAAAAACGGACAAACATCAATGTTGACCAATGTTGACTAACAAGAGGGGGATAAAGTGTGAAAAAAAGTAAAGTGAAATCCATATGTAATTAATGAACCTAAGATAGGTAAATTGGAATTCATTCTCAATTTATTTTACCACACACGCATATTAGCTTCTTTCATCTTTGACTTTTCAAATCTGCATAAAAATGGTCATGTGGTTAGTTAACTTTATAGAAAAGTGACATGTGGACCAATGGAAAAATTATAAAAATTATTTTAAAATAAAAATAAAGTAAACAAAAATTTAAAACTACATGCCACCGCCACCTTTGAAAACTAGATCGAGCAAATTAAAGCCTAAAACTACAAATATATTTAAAGTGATTGATTGCCTCAAAGGAATGTTTTATTATTAATAATTATAGATGATAAGGTTTTGGATCATACTTTATAGTAATTTAAATCGTCGCTAACTAGAATTAGGAGTCTACAACTCATAAACGTAGAATATTTAAAAATTTTCTAAAGTAAGAAAATTTGATTTATTATTAAAAAAAAATTGAGATACTGACAATTCTAGAACTCTACTAATAAACCCAACAAAAACAAATAAAACATAAATCCTTATTAGAAGTTATTTATATCTAAAGATACTATTTAAAATATTTAAAATAAAAACTCAAGTACTAGACTGAAATGACTAAATTTGTAGAGTGTTTAGAATCCTTAAAAGAGAATACAAAAAAAAAGGAGAACTTTATCTAGATCCTTATGTTTTTGAAAAATTTCTCATTTTTAAATACGAATCCGTTTATAGTTTTTATGGTTTCTCACTTTTTAAAAACTTATCAAATTAGTCATTCTGTCATCATTTTTAATAAGAGAGACGGAATGACTAATTTGATGAGTTTTTGAAAAGTAAGATACCATAAAGACTATAAACGAATTCGTATTTAAAAATGAGAAATTTTTCAAAAATATAGGGACCTAGATGAAGTTCTCAAAAAAAAAAATTACAAATTATTGTATTGTTCACCAAAACTATTAGGAATTAAATCATAAATAAATCAATAATTAAATTTTATCTGAGTATAAACTTAATTCCTCTCCCACTCAAGGAATAGTTCCTTAAACTCTCTCTTAATATATATTGTTGCAAATTCATAAAAGTAGGTAAAGGTTATAGGATTGATTGTGAAGATTTTATGTGTGATTGTGCTAATTTAAGGTAGGGTCTAGATCGTTTGATCCGTGAAATGTTGTTTGTTTTGGATCGTCTGAAAGTAAGTATACTAAAATTATTTTTAAAATTGAAATTCCAACATTACAATTTACATATATTTTCGAAATATATCTATTTTAACTATTGTGGCCAAATTTGAGATAGTTTGCCGCTTTCAATTTGTTTTAGAATCCAAAATCAAAAGTTACAAAACCCTGCCTAGTTATTGTAATTACAATTTTATACGGTAAAAATAAGAAATAAGGAAATTCTGGTGATGACAGATTGGGAAAAGTGCATGGCCAATCCAGTACATCACATAAAATTATCGCGAGAAAATAGAGAATGTTTCAGTCAAACTCAAATTAAATTACTTTATTGACGAAAGTGAAACCCCAAACGCGTTCCTTCCCTTGCTTTATTTTGAAGATCATAAAATCAAAACAAATTGGATACTTTTCTTCTGTCATTAACCAATTTCCATTTACACTTGACCAAGGCCCATGCACCACCGCCTCTCTACCACGAGCACTTGTTCTTCTTTTAGTTTTTGTATTGTTTAGGTGGGTTCTTTGTTTTCTTCATCTTTGGACAATGAAGAGCGAGGAGCAAGCAAGGTCTCTGTTCGGTATCAGTCTCTCTGATCGACCCAAGTGGCAGCAATTTCTCATCTGCTCCTCTGGCTTCTTCTTTGGTTATCTTGTTAATGGCATCTGTGAGGTTCGTTCTCTTCTTCACATACTTGTTTACACTTTCTTCATCATATCTTATCTTCCTTTCTCAATTCTTGTTGCTTTCTTTTGTGTTACAGGAATATGTCTACAATCGCCTCCAATTCAGCTATGGTTGGTATTTCACGTTTGTACAAGGATTCGTGTACCTGATACTCATATACTTACAAGGTTTCAGCACCAAGCAAATGGTGAACCCATGGAAAACATATTTCAAACTCTCTGCCGTACTCATGGGTTCTCATGGATTAACCAAGGGGTCACTGGCCTTTCTGAACTACCCCGCACAAATCATGTTCAAATCCACCAAGGTACACACATATATATTAAATATATATATAAAAAAATTGAATGATTTGATTTAATGATTTTGTGAATTCATTCAGGTCCTGCCAGTGATGATAATGGGTTCCTTCATTCCTGGCTTGAGAAGGAAATACCCTGTTCATGAATACATCTCTGCTATGCTTCTAGTCATTGGTCTCATCCTTTTCACGTTGGCTGATGCTCAAACTTCTCCAAATTTTAGCATTATTGGTGTTCTAATGATTTCTGCTGCTTTGGTTATGGATTCCTTTCTGGGAAATCTCCAAGAAGCAATTTTCACCATGAATCCTGACACAACACAGGTCATCATCATCATTCTTTTTATAACCGTATCAATGCAATAATATTTTTGTTGATTATCTTATTATCTGCCCTTTTTAACAGATGGAGATGCTGTTTTGCTCTACAGTAGTTGGGTTGCCTTTCTTGCTTGCACCAATGATTCTAACAGGCGAGCTTTTTAGGGCCTGGAATTCATGTTCACAAGTAAAGAACTTTTACCTTTTTTTTTATACATTATACTTTTTTCCCTTTTTTATTTTTGCTTCTTTACTTTTCTTGCAATTTATTTTGTCCATGAAATTCTCTCTTTTGTGGTTCTAATAATGGTATTAGAGTCAAGTCAGATATATCGGGCCTGTTAGGCCGGCTTTAGTGAATTCTCAACAATTAGTCAATGATCTGGCTGAATGTCCTCTATTAGTGTATTTAATGCTGAATGCATCTCGTAAATGAGTCAAGCAGGGATATTTTCTAAAGTTAGGTGTTGCAAATGGACCTAAACAATTGAATTTTATAACTATACCTTAGAGTATTCCAATATGACAGCTACTACTAAGACCAGAAGATGCGTACAACTGCTGTTATAAAACCAGCAAGGTTCGAATACGGTTTATGAGGGATGAGAATGATCCAATAGTAATAACAAATACTTTTTGATTATCATTGTCTTGCTTCAATTTCTTTAATCTTGATTTTCTTTTTACAGTTTATCTAATTTTTATCCCAGTAATTTAGATTTCTTATGATGAATTGCAGCATCTATACGTATATGCAGTGCTAGTGTTTGAAGCCATGGCCACGTTTGTGGGGCAAGTGTCAGTTTTGTCACTCATTGCCATTTTTGGAGCTGCTACCACTGCCATGGTAAATTCGTTTTCGCTGTCTGCCTCTCTACAAACTTTCTTATTATCTTGCTAAATTTCAATAAAAATTCTGGTGCTACCTTTCACTGCATTTATTATAGTCGAAATTACTAAGCTGTCATCTTGATAGCCAAGTACTATGTTCTTGTTAAGTGTTTTGATTTAATCATTTACCGTTCTTGTATGATATTTTAGTGTTACTGGTAGTATACGTGGTATTGGACACGGGTCTAATGCTCCCATGTATTGAAACAGAACCATCCCAATCTCATGTTAACCTATTAATGAATTAATCTAAAAGTGAGTTTTGGTTTGAAATTGGCATGCAGATAACAACGGCTAGAAAGGCAGTAACTCTATTGCTGTCATACTTGATATTCACAAAGCCGTTAACAGAACAACATGGTACCGGCCTGCTGCTTATTGCCATGGGGATCATATTGAAGATGTTGCCAGAAAATAAAGTCCCTGCAAGAGGTTCAAACACTCACCGTGCTGACAAGAACAGGAAATCTGTCACCGGAGAAGAGAAGAGCCTAGTAGAAAAAAATGGACAAGATGAAGTGAAAAATCTCTTGGTATAAGTTTTAGAATTATCCAGTTTCCTCACAACACATATTCAGGCATAGAAGTAGCATATCAGTGAAAGAAGTGAGAATCATAGCTATATACCTGATGTAAAGTTCTACATTGATATTAAAAATGATTCTTTATATGTTTTGGGAAATTGATGTAAAGCTACGAGTGGGTGCTTTCGGGTTGAAAATTTCTCAACTCAATTTTTCAACTCAACCCAATCCAATCTAATAATAGTTGGATTAGGTTAGATTGAGTTGATCGGATTGGATTTAATTCAAAAGGTATAAAAGGTTTAGTTGGTAACTTTGATAATTTTAACAATTTAATTGCAAATAAAACAACTATAGATAAAAATTCAATGATTGAAAATAAAAAATTCATTCCATCACAAAGGTTGTCTTTGATCGTTATCCCTAACAAATATTCTTCTGCAAACGTTTTTCTAGAAGAAAGAGAAAATCTTAGATTTAGATTTAAGGATAAATATTTGTTGGGTTGGATTTGGTTAAATTAGGTTGAAAAGTTTTTAATTTAATCCAACTCAGTTTAATTTTTAACTCAAACCAATTTAGTCTAACTCATTCTAATTTTTTAAGAGTTAATCCAGTTCGATAAAAAGTGATTGGGTTGGGTTGGAGATATTTACTCATATGTGAAGCTGATTGAGGTCGACTTAGTTGGATTTTATTGGGCAAAAAATTAAATAAACAAAAATAAAAGAGCAGTGAAATTTAGTGGCCAACACCCACGTTGAATGCTGTCGGATTTTTCCAAAAGTGACCGCTATGAACAAGGTTAAAGTTTTAGACATTGAAATTAGTGATTGAGAAAAGTTAATATTTTCAAAGAAAAATTTAGGAAAATAAATATTGTAGCTTTCTGTTAATTATCATGTAACCTAGCTTTATATTTTATACTTATAAAATTTAAGTTTTTTTTTTTTAAATTAAATATATAATAGGGGACTTTATTATACATGATTATAAATATAAAATATGTTTTGAGAGTCGGCCACCATACATAATATTTAATATTGATAGATTTTAGATTACTTTAGAATTTATAATAATCAGTTAATTAATGTCATTATTTTAATATATAAATTTAAAATATTCAAAAAGTTTGCTTGAAATAGTTTTTGTTTTTGGTTTTTGACAATAGAAGAAGAAAAATAAAAGTCTTTTCAGATACTATTTGGATTATACATTTTAGAAGAATTTTTAGATTTAAAAGAGTTTTGCTTACACCGATCTTGTTTGCTAGACAGACAAACCCAACGAAAAAAAAAATCACTTCTTTTTCCAACTCAGGATTGAATTCATGAAATTACAATCAAGTTATTTCACAAATATGCTTCTACTTACCATAACAAGACAAAGAGGACAATGTTGAGTAAAGATACAAAGCTAATGTAACATCCTCCACTCGACTCTATTAAAATGAAAATCAAGTTAAATGATACTACATTATTCTTTCATCATTTTCAAACGAATATTTTACTTATTTATTTATATCTATATGTATTTTTTATAAAATCTGGTAAAGTTCCGTCTGTTTTTTTGAAAATCCAATAATTTAAAAAAACCTGCAAATAGGAAGAAAATACTTCTAAAAGAAATTCATTTCTTAATTACCATTTCGAACCTCCCGTCCGACTCAAAATCAACTCCACCACTCAAATATTTATGAATACCATACATTCAATGAAAATCATATCCATAACAAGTTAATACGAATTAAAAATCTATATAACAATTAATTTACAAATTTACTTTTTAATACAAAACCTTTTCAAAACTTCATATATACATATATATATAAACTTCCATGTACAAGCAGTTTAATATATATAATACCAAATAAAATAATTACCCAAAACATAGATGGATATGACTCGCTAGAAGTGCTGTAGTTTTCTCCTCTTCAGTCTTTATCTACATTGCCCAATCAACAATCTGCGCATGATAAATCCAACGCGCTAAGTATTTCTACTTAGTTAGTATACACAAATTTAAATTCACTATTTCCTAAAAATATCATATTGTAAAACCGAAATTTTACATTTATCAAAATTTTCATAATATCACAAAGAAATAAATTTACAAATAATCACACACATAAAATTCTTAAAGACCATTTTTCAAGTATAATTACACCCTTGCACATAATATTTTTCAACGCCCTTTGTAAACACTGACACGATACTATGGACTAGAAAAAAAGGGGCTTTCCTAGCATCAAATACTCAGTGCCTACTCACCGGATTACATTTCACATACATAAACGATTCTGGAATCGGACACTCAGTGCCTCTCAAGGTCCATGAGTTTAGTATTATCAATCTATAAGCAAATTAGCACAGTACTGCTATCATTACCCTATTGGTATGTCAACTACCAATCTCCACATACTGATACCCAGGTTTACTAGGACCCTTATAAATTTTATTTATTATCAACATTTTCACATATCAACAATTTCCGTTTCTAAATTACAGTTTCGTTAGGTGTGCCACCAATTACATTTTAGTACACACTTTTTCCATATAATCGAAGCATCATACTTAAGTATTACAAAGTACCATTTTACACTCAATTATCTAATCAATATTTATCAAAAACATCATGCTCTTCACCTCACATGTATTCGGTCAAGGCATTAAATTTTCCAAATTGCTTTTAGAATTTATCTTTCAACTTATAATTCATTAAAATTCCATTCAAATAACATTTAAAATAACCTAAATTATCAAAAGAATACCCATTACCCAATTACCCAGTTTTAATCAACCCCTAACTTTTCACCATTCATCACATTTTCTTTCTTCCACCCATCACAACAACTCACCAACATCATTCAAGCATCAATATCAAACCAATTAAACCAATACCTAGGATATCAATAATTCAAGCAAACTAAAACTCTACTAGAAAGATTAAAAATTTTAAACCATATATACACCAACCTTTTGGGCAAGGTTTATTGCTTTTTCACACCTTCAATTTAAGCTTATAACTTCTCTTGATCATTCTCTTAGTTTTCTTTAGCTAATTCCACACCTAAGGTTTTCAAGAATGCATGTATCATCATTAAAAATCAAATCTACTAACTTAAATGCAAAAGTAGTTAGATCTATGTAACGTCGCGTAATTTATTTCTATATAAGTAGTGTTATTAAATTAAATAAGTGAGCGTATTAAATTGGATTAAAAGTTAGTTTAAATATAATTAGTATATTAATATATTTAAATTGTTAAGAAAATTTAATAGTTAATTTAATAATTTATGTTGAAAAGTATTTTTCTTGGTAATAGAATTTAATTAGGATTTTAATGGGAAAGATTTGATAATAGAAATTTGTCATTGGTTAGTTAAAAGAGTGCATTTAGAATGCATTGCATGTGAAATTTTCTTGAACCAATGACAAATTGACATTTAAAAGTTAAAGTTGTGAGAGCTAATAGAAAATTAGCAAGTGTGTGGTTGAAAACTGAGTGGAATGGTGAGTTATCATTGTTATCCAATAAAAAAGGGACAAATATAAAAGTTTTTGGGCTTAAATAGCATTTTAGAAATATGGGGGCAAAGATAAAATTTTGAAAAGTTGTTTAGTATAAATAGGGGTCAAATTTTGTGAAATTTCATTTTCTTCCTCCTCTCCATTTCTACCGACCTGTTTTCTTCTTCTTTCTCTCAATTTCTTTTCTCTTTTCAAGCCATCAAACCCACCAATCTTCTTCTCTACCTATCTGTACCTTCATTTATTGCAAAACTCTTCAAGAAACCAAATTGTATTTTCGCTAGAAAGAGGTCCAAGTGAGGTATATGTTGTAATTTCTGATTTTTTAGTTTAAAATAGGTTAGTAAGCATGTAGAAGCATTCATGGGTATGTAGAGGTAGTTGGGTAAGCATTTGTTAGTGTTGATTTCATTTTCATGGCTTTAAATGTAATTTTGAAATCCTATATGATCAATTAAGGCGTGAGGAGTCTAGTAAGTGTAAGGAAAATCTTTAAGCTTCTAATTGGAGTGCTAGAGAGCTTGAGTGTAAGCTCAAAGAGGTTGGTATACCTTTATTTTCGAAGCTGACTTTTATTAGTAGCTAAAAGTGAATATTTTGTTTCGAAACTTTGCAATGTTGCTATTTTGACGTGATGAATTGTTATTTATGATATGTATATGTTGTGTGGATGTTGATGGAAGAGATTTTATGATGAAAAACCAAGTGGAACAAAATTTTTACAAAAACCTCTTTTGTATCACCGAATATGTATCAAGAGGGGTCTAGGGGTATTTTTGTCATTTCAAGTTCATTTGTATGCTTAACGGATGATATTGAAATGATTTGTGAAATGAATTTTGAAGACGAAACAAATTTGTGAAAAATTTACCCATTGGTCGAATTGTACTTAACCAAGGGGCATTTTCATCATTTCGTTTAAAATTGGGTGTTAGTTACATCATGATGTGATGATACGTGCAATGAGTTATAATTTCGAAGAGAAAAATTCGAAAACCATCTCTTAAGGCCTAATGAAAATGTAAAAAGAATGTAATTGTATAATAAAGCTTCTATTGTGAAACCAATGACAAAAATATCTTTTAGTAATGGCCAAAAGGGAGGTTTCGAAAGATTTCGAAAGTGAAAGTGAATGAAAATATTTGATAGTTAAGCGATTTATAAAAGTTTAATCGAAAACGATAATTTTCGTAATTAATGAAATTATAGAGAGCCTGAGTAAACATATACATTGATAGGTGGGGATTGGTGGTTGACATGCTAATAGGATATTATTAGCAGTACTGCACCGTTACGTTTATGTATTGATGTGATTAACAGACCTTGAGAGACACCGATTGTTCGATTCAGAAGTTGATATGAATGTGAAATTGAACTCCTGCGGACAAGCATTGAGTGTCCAATGCCGGAGGTAAATGTGAAATTCATTACCGATCCATGGTATCGTGAAAGTATTTACAAAAGGCTTTTGCGATAATCAAAATAACTAATAATGACATTACTTTGAATATATGTGTTTGAAAAAGATATTATAAAGTTTTGAATTATCATTTGAAAAATATGTCATGAAGAATGTTAAATATTTTGAGAAATGATATCTCTTATATGTGGTGTTTGTGAAATTTTGTGATTTTGATGTTATATGTGTATACCAACTGCACTATTTTGCTTAGCGCGTTGGATTTTCCACGCGCAGGTAGTGAGGTGAGCCGAGTAGGTTGAGAGAGAGAGTCCGTCGAGAAGATAGTCTCCGGTGCGCTCCGTAAGTCACAGCTAATCTCCGAACTTTTTGGTAGACATCTTTGAGTTGTATATATTTTGTAAAAATAAAGTTTCACGAACTTACATTTTGTATATTTAAATGCATGTGGGTGTGAGGTGTTGTAACGTTCAATGTATATAGTTTTGTATTATGTTTTTAAATATTTTCTCAAAAAGTTGGGAAAACAAAACATTGTTGTATTTTAAAGTACATGTGTTTATGTTGTTTTAAAGCCACATATGGAAAAAATGTATGTTTCTTTGAAAGTGTGTGTTGAAGTGGTTTGGGAGACGGATAGAGTGTCCGATTGTAGAAGTTGAGAAAGTGAAAATATATTAGAAGTGTTTCTTTGAATATACAGATTTTTAAAATTTTGGATTTTTCTATAAAATGGAGGAAACTCTTTCGAATTTTTCGTAAATCAAATTAAACAAATAAACGGATTTTCGTAAATAAGAAATCGTAACACCCTCCACCTCGGCTCTCGCGTCCATGATGGCAGGGATCAAGGGGGAGGGTGTTACAATCTACATATCTATGAATGCATCTACATAATTTCTAACCTCAAACCATCACTAAATCAAAAACTCATATAATCTTACCTTGATTTGGTACCTTTCTAATGAAAACCACCTTTGAATCTTAATGGAATTTAATAACTTTAATGACTTGAATGCTTAGATGATGGAAAAAAATAGGTTTATTGATGATTTGGAGGCTTGAATTAAAGAAAAATTAAGAGAAATTGAAGAAGAGGTAGACGGCCAAGCTAGAAATAAAATGGGTTTTATGAATTTTTCACTTTTCAACATTGTATACATTTGTTCTTAATAGCTCATTTTACCCCTCAACTAAATCACTAATTTCCATCATGTCATTAGTTACAACTGCTAACATATGATTGGCTTAAATTCCAACTCACTATTCCACTAGCTAATTTGACATCACTTTAGTCCAAAAATTCAACTAAATTGCATCACTTTTTACTTTTAGGTTGGCAAATTCCTATTGGACCAAAAACCTATCTCATGTAATGCATTTTACTTGTACTCTTTTCTTGTCCAATTGCATTTTTCCATCATTCAAATTTCCTCACCTAGTTTCTAATTTAATTCCTACTTATAGAATACATTCAAAATATTAAATTCCTTAAATTAAAGAAATACATCTTATAATATATACATAAAATTCCAATTTAATCCAACCTTTTTGCATACTAATTTTCAATTTAAGAACACTAATCATGTTGAAGTAAATTTTAAGGTGTTACAGCTAGAAAGAGATTGATTTAAGCAAACCCCATGATTTCTTCAATGAGATCTGATAAGAAATGAGAATAACAAGATAATGCAAGAGAGGAGAACAACAAAACATATAGAAGGATATGAGTGAAAATTTCATTTTGGTATTTATAGTTTGAAAGGTAAAATTGGTATTATGAAGATTTATTGAAGATTTTTGGCTTCCCCTTTTTCTCTTCCAAAACTCTTCTGGAAGAAATTCTTCTTACTAGTTTCACTTGGGAGCTCTTTCCAAAATCAAAAGCTATTCTTGAAAGAGCACCAAAACACTCTAAATGATGACTCCTGGCTTCAATAAGTCAAAATAAGCTTTTCCAGATGAATCCCAAATAATCACATAATAGACATCCACTTTTACTTGGAAGGTCTTTCTAAAATCATAAGCTATTTTTAGAAGACCACCCAAACAGTCCAAATAATGGCTTCCGGTTTCAAGAAGCAAAAAAACAGTCTTTTAGGTGAATCTTAAACAGGCTCTTACTCTTAAGTGGAGTGGTGTGATGGTAGTAATCTCTCCAACCTTGCTCGCTTCTTCGAAGCAATTGTAGGTTTTAAGTACCCTTACTCACAAAAAGTTGACAATTATCTTCTAGCCCATATATGTGTGGACAAATTCCTACTAAATCCTTCCAATTGGTGGACAATTCTCCCACTTAGCATAGATTTCTCTCACATGCCTATTAGAAAGTAGAGTAAATTAAAGTTGAGTTTCGGATCGTATCATAGAATTTATATCAAGGTGAACCCCACAGTTGTAAATGTATTAATAATTAAATATATATATGGAGGGAAAATCATTTTAGTCTTTAACTTTTGAGAAATAATCAAATTTTTAACTATGTTTTAAAAAATGGCAAAATGGATCATAACGTTTCGAAAAAGTGTCAAATTAATCATTCTCGTTTGTCTACTAACGGTCAAACTTAACAGATGACATGATGTGCAAGGGTAATTTTGTCATTTTAGGGATTAAAATGATCTAAACAAATTAAAAAATTAAGAAAAAAGTTTAAAAACATAAAATAAATTTTATTTGTGGGTTTTTTAGACATTATTTTGTTTTAAATTGATTTTCATTGAATTGCTGATGGATGAGATATTTAGGTTGATTTTATGGATGTTGTTTGCTTGATTGAAGATGAATATTGATGTGGAATGAGGTTGAAGATGAATATTGATGTGGAATGAGTTGAAGATGAAGACTAGGTTAAAAGTTGAAGATGATTTTTTTTTAATTGTTGTTTTTTTAGGTTTTGATTTATTTTCTAAAAGAAAATTCAATGGATATTATTGAATTTTTTATTGTTTAATTTATTTTATTTTTAGTTTAATTATTTTTTTAAAGTTTTTTTTTTAAATTTTTGTGCTTAATTTTATTAGTGTTTAAGTAACATTTCAAAATATTATTGTAATTACAGGGGTATAATGGTCTTTTTATCCATTTTAACAAAGTCCAAGGGTAAATGACTCTTTTCATGTTTTCCGTTAAGTTTGACCGTTAGTTGACTAATGAGAATGACTAATTTGACACTTTTTCGAAATATTAGGGTCAATTTTATCCTTTTTTGAAACATAGTTAAAAATTTGATCATTTTCTAAAAGTTAGGGACTAAAATGATTTTTTCCTTTTATAATTTATATCAAAGTGAACCCCACAGTTGTAAATGTATTAATAATGTAAATATATATATATATGTATATATATATAAAAGACTTTGTCCAACTTGCATGTATTCTTTTTTATGGGGAGTTCCCAATACCCACGATAGAATTTGACATACTGCACAAAAAACAAACATAAGTTAAATTGACACTTACCCATTTTATATTTTAGTGAATCTCAATTAAGAGTCAATAGAGGAAGGATGATTCAAAATTTTATTAGAATAATAACATGATAAATAACAGAGCTAAACAAAATATGATAAATTAAAGGGTGTGATATCACCATCTATAAAACTTATTCCACACCCAATTTTTATCAAAATTATATATTATTAAACATCCCTTAATAAAATTACTAATAAAAACCTTATATAATTGTATCTTTATATATTTGTTTAATTATAAACCCTAATATTTTTCTCATTCTTTTGTCTCAATGCATCTATTTTATTTAATTAAAATACTGAACAATACTAATAATCTTGAAGGGTTGTTAAATTCAAACTTGCTGTGCACTGATGAAGCAGACACACCGTAAATTTATATTTGCAGATCGCTGATTGAGTAATTGACAACATTTACTTTGACCACCGGGAGAATGCAGCAACATTTGTTTAAATGTGTGAATATATATATATATATATATATATTTAAGCTATTACTATTATAAATATTATCCACGCTCTTTTAGATTGAAATATTGATTGGGATGTTATAATAAGCAAGGAAGAATGACAAACAACAATTATAAATTTGTGTATTCAAGAACAAAATTATAAATTTGTAAGTAAAATAATTCTTCCTACACCTATTTATTTACTCTTTACATCCATTTTATAAATTTAAAAATATTTTATTAACTATTTGTACTCTCGAAAATCCTAAATCTGTCTCCAAATATTGATAACCACTTTAATTAGATTGTTTTCTCTTATCAAATATATTTTATCAAATTTTAAATGCAATTTATTTTTAAAAGAAATTTTGGAATGTATTTAAATAACCCTAAAATCAATCAACAGCTTTTGCTTCTCCACTCATTATAAGCAAAATTTGTTCATTAGCAATCCAAGCTCATAGAAAATGTATCGGGCGGTGATTGTTATATACATATTTTTAATATCCTCGTGCAATTTTTAAAATTTGTCTCTCCAACCTAAAAGACTCGTGGTTGGCTTATAGTTTGAATATCTAGACTTCTCAAATTAACTAAAAGATTCATGCTTGGTTTTTCACAAACACGTGTTCCTAATTTTATGATTGCATTATTGATATTTGTTTGAATTTTCTTTTGTTGTAAATCAATGATGAAAGAAGATTTTTCTTATTAAAAATTCAATTATAGTTGGCAGAAAAGAATTTATCATTATTTATAGTATGTTTTCCTAAAAAAAAAATGATATGATTAAAATTAATGATGATAAAGGATATGCATTGAAAGAAAATCTAATTGTGGATTGATGTTTGAATTTCCTTTTGTTGCAAATCAATGATGAAAGAAATTTTCTGTTATTAAAAATTTAATTGTAATTGACAAACAAGAAATTAATAATCATTTATGGTTTTTTTTTTAAAGATATGCTTAAAATTAATGATAAACATATTGGGTGTAGAAACTAGAAAGTAAATGGGTGTTACAATAATTTTTTTAGCAAACATTTTCACAAACAAGGGTCATTACGGGAGTATTTTTGGATGCTTAGAATAAATCTTCAAAATTTAACCATGTATATATTTTTAATTTTATAAATTGGATGTACAAAAATCATTTATTTCTTGCGGTGAGATTGGCTCCCTAACATCAGTGCACCTTGTCTCTTAAATGCTTCATTTGTTTCTTCTTCGCTCCCTAACATCAGTGCACCTTGTCTCTTAAATGCTTCATTTGTTTCTTCTTCGCATACATAATAGAATTCATGCCCAATCATATACATTATCCATCTATATAAAATTTATTTTATAATTTAAGTTTCAGCATGTGTATATTTGTTTACATATGAGCTGACCTTTATTTCAAATATAAATGTGTGTGTGTGAGTGTGTTGCTCTTTTTCTCCTTTTTGATATCAAATTACCTTAAATTCCGAAACTCAAACAAGAAGCTAAAATCGTCTTTTGGTTGCTGGTGGCGTCGTGGCCAGCAACCAACCCATGCCTCCTTGGGCATGGGTCGACACCCGTCTGTGTATATATCTAATGTCATATTTATAATATTATAATAATATATATAAATAATAATAATAATAATAATAATAATATAATGATACTTAGTCCCATCATTTATGTGAGTTGCTCTCCCATCTCAGTGTGAGTTTCTATCCTACTTTCGTATGGGTCGATCATTCTCAATTGGGAGTAGTTCCCCGGGCCGTGCCACCAATATCATTCTCGGCTACAAAGGTCCCGGATATCCCCTGAGTTTATCCCAAATACAGTTGTTGTATTAAAAAAAAATAGAAGCTAAAATCATATTAGATTACGAATTCAGGCTGCGTTTGGCACGCGGGATTGGATTGGACTAGAATGGATAGATTTGATTGGAATTGATTGAATTAGAATGAAAAATCACAATCCCATGTTTGGTAGAACTTGAGATTGGATTAAAATTATACCGTATCATGTTTGGTATAGATTATGATTGGATTGGAATAAAATTAATTTAAAATTTTTATTATATAAAATTAATTTTATAAAAAAAATCTGAAAAAAAAAACAAAATAATCTCCTTTTTCTTCCATATCAAACTCTATAACCTCCTACAATTCAACATCAATAACCACAATTCATCAATCCAATTCATCAATATCATCATCTTCCACAACAACAACAATATTTTAACATCATCAAATCATCTTAACATCATCATAACATTAACAACAACAACCAAAAAAAAAAAACAGAAGAACATAGCTGGTTCTGGGTTCAGTGCCGAACCCAGAACCAGACGGCTCTGGTCGGGTTCGTCGCCGACCAGACCGTCTGGTTCTGGGCTCGATCGCGAGCCCAGAATTGGGTTCTGGGTTCGTCGTTGTTCTGGGTTCGGCGACGAACCCAGAACCAACTCAGAAAGAAGAAGAAGAGAGAAGAAAAAAAAGAGAGGGAAGAGAGGTTTGATGAGAGGAAGAGAGTGACAGAGAGATGAGAATGCTGCCAGAGAGACGGGAAGAGGAGAAAAATTAATCACAAATTCAATCTCATCTCATCCAATGACATGGTTTTGGAGGGAATTGGAAAATGCCAAAAGAATGGAATTGGAAGGAGGTTGGGATTATTGAAATTCAATCTCATTCACCATCCAAACATGAGATTCAATTAGTTTGGGATTTCTGAAGTCCAATCCCATCCCCAATCCTATGTGCCAAACATGCCCTCAGAGTCAGCACTCTCGATCTCTAAACAGTAATAAATAATAATTAAAAAATGAAAATCAGTGTACATGGTGGGCCCGTATGAGAGCGGGCAACATCGAAAAACAGTAATCAAAGCACGTGACACATGTGGAGCTAACAGATGAATGCTGGTAGGTCACGGCATCCAACGGTTCAATTGAAAGTTAAGTTCCCCACCTGATCCAACGGCCAATATTGTATCCGATGGCCATTTCCAATTCAAGGTCTCCTCCCCTTTTTTAGTATCAGTACACTCTAGTGTACAGTACACACACGCTACTACTGAGTTGCCTCGAAACAAAGCCAAAATCAAAATTTGAATCAAAAACCCTAACCTTTACCATTTTTTTAAAATTTTTTATATTAATTCAAAACAGCGAAGCAATAAAATCATGAAAGGCACGAAACGCCCGGCTGTGTCGGAGTCGGCCACCGATACCAACGACTCCGCTGTAAGTTAATTTGCTCTTCTTTTTCATTTCTTTCAACTGTCAACTGTCTGCTATATGTGAAGTCTTATTGTTAATTTTTGAATGATTGATGCAGTTTCGGAATAAAAGAATAATTGATGACCACAGCGCAGAGCCATCTCAACAGCCAACATTAGATATGCAGCGGGCTGAGTCATCTCAGCAGCATGTGAGAGCCCTCAACACCCAATTTGCAAGGTCCAGTTTTTTGTTTTCTTTTTCTGCTTTTTCAATTTCTATGCTACTGTTATAACTATGTGATATCATCTCACTTTCTTTTTGTATCGTTTATTAAATTTACTGTCATGCATTTTCATGTTTAAACTAGCTTTATATGTCATCGACATGTCATTTTTTTTTTCTCAGAAAAGTTTTTGTATTTTTCCCTTTCACATATGTTCGAGATATGGTGGACTAAGTTTAATTAATCCTCTTTTTCCCTGATATCATATCATACAAAAGTGTTTAATACTGTATCTATTTCTCATGAACAGTTGGGTTCAAACACAATTGAAGAATCACCCTGACGAACTTTGGGAAGATGGTGTTCGGGACTATTTAGCACATTCTTCTGGCATTATGGTAATTTCTAATAATTTTTAGTGCATTTGGTTGTTTTCATTGGTCTTTCTCCTTATCAAAGCGAATGAAAAGCTAAATTTGTTGTACTCACATTAACACACTTCGGTAGACATAGGGACATTCTCATATACATTAATATATATATATATATATATATATAAATATAATTTATGATATTCTCATTAAGTTTGTACTATGGTAAGCTTCTATTATGAAGTAGAGTCTTTTTTTATTTTCTCTCTCTTTTTTTTATATAACTTTACTGCTGGTTTGTGGAATGTGTCTGTTTAGTTTCTTATAATTATGTATAACTAAAAATTATTCTATCAGTGTGCATTGATTTTAACGTACTCGAAGTTGCACCACTATTAGTTCATTACAAGATAAAAAATTAATGAATTCATGCCAAGACAAGTTTGTTAACTTTTCATTCTATAGTAAACTTGTACTGGTACCAGTACAAGTTGCAACACTGATTATAATGAATCCGTGAGCACTAAGAAGAAAAGTATATAATACGTAACTTAATATGAACAAACAAACTATTAGTATGAAAATTAAGTAAAATTTCTCGGGTGATGCTTTGCTCAAATGATAAGAACTAGAAGACTGATGAGCAATATTTAGCAATTTGGTTAACAGCATGTTTTAAGGCTATTTCCTCACTAAAATTTTAATATTTAGTCTACCTTGTTGAGGAAAAATGTCTACCCATTTTCTACATCAGCATTCATGAAGATGCCTTGTACTAGATGCTTTCTAAATCCTGTTGCACACTCTCAGTTGTCAAATAACCCTCTAATCAATACTCTGTAACTTGTGTGTTTTGCAATGTATATGTATGATATGTGCATTTAGTTTCATAACTACGTCAGTATTGTTTACCAACCCACATGTTGCAGGAGAAATTCAGTGATGTTGTCAGCTGGCTCAAAGCAAATGCTCAAAAAGGAGGAAATGTGTCTGCTTCTGAATCTCATCTAACTGAAAAGAAATTGATACATGAAACGAAGAGTAATGAGGTAAAATTGTCTCAGGAGAAAACATTTACCCCAGCTCCCATGACTTCAAGTTTTACATCTTCGTGGAGCTTTGCTGAAAAGAAATCAGTACCTGAAATGATGAATAACGAGGTAAAATTATCTCGGGAGAAAATATTTACTCCAACAACAACTGTGACTTCAAGTTCAAGTTTTGCAACTAATGTTACTCCAACAACTTTGACATCAAGTCTTCCAATTAATGTTACTCCAACAAATGTGACACCAAGTTTTGCCAATCCTTGGGGCTCTGGAGTATTCTCCAACAGTCAAACCTCAGGTTTATTTGGTAAGTGATCTATTGTGTAACTGTGGTGGTATGTTTTGTATTATTATTCTACCTGTAAATCAGTAGCTTTAAGATTTTGAGTTGAGAAATAAAGTATGATTAATTTAGTCAAAATAGTAAAACCAGTGTGATTAAGATTTTTAATGTCTATTGAATAATAAAGGTAAGATTACTGGTAACAACTTATAAAAAGAAATGGTATCCCAAAAAAGGTTGTTTCTAGAAAACCCCTCAAAACCGCCCTATATGTCTCAGCTATACCTTCGTATCTTAGAGAAATCCTCTGGACTTTCAAAATTGATTTACGGAAAATCTCTTTATTTGAAGATTGAAAAAGACGTAAAGTTATGATGGTTCTGCCATCATATGCTTGTCCATCTGCTCATTGGTCAGCCCCCAGTGGATAAACTCTTAGTTATCACTGAAATTGATATATTTGAGCACATGTGCTCTGACTGTTAAACTTGAAAGATATTGATGAAAGAAGTAATTAGGTTAATTGACTAGAAGATCAAAGTTAGACATTCGTATCTGTTGGCGATTTGGTTCTTGAGTATAGAGTGAACATGTTAATTTTGGGAGGAGATGTGAATTTGATGTGCTATTTTCATATTTTTGTTACAGGAAGTCAAAGTTCAGTCCCCACAAACCATAATGTTGCAAATGATGATGATGGTGAGATGATGGATTTCTCCTTTTCTCAGTCATACTTTTGGATATTACATGGAGCCATCACTTTATATAACATTTTGTGAATATTCATGCTAATTTTCATGTTATATTTCAGTTTGTCTTTTTACTGTTATAAAATTGCAAGTGGGCGTACTAAGCTGTTTAAGTTGGTTATAGAAGTAAATTGTTATATGAGTGGAGGTGTTGTTTTTAATAATTGGACAAATATGGGCAGGTTCGGTAATAAACCATCTGAATAGATTCTTTTATTGATTTGGCCTTGTGGCTTGGCTAGTTTAACATGTATGTCAGTTTTGAAATATGTAAGAGAATAGTCGCTGTGATGCATCTTATAGCATGTATTGATGTGCACCTATATTAAAAGTTTAGATGCTCATGTCCGCTGGATACTTATCCTCCAGAAAAAGAAAAAAGGAAACCAACCCAAGAAGTGTCCTTTCTAAATCATGTTTCTGAGGAGACATGATTCAGGTAACTTTTGGGGTCCATAACCATGTTTACTATGAATTTAAAGTTTTGTATGTCTAATGCAGGATTCGCTCTTATTAGTTTTACGGGGTTGGAATTGGTGGTCTATAATTTATTCATATTTAAATGTTTGGCTCACTTTTTTAAAAATAAGAATAGGCTACTTGTTTGATTAGTACTAGGGCAACTCTTCTTCACTGTCTAATTTGGAAGTTCTCTAAGTTTGAGAATGATTCTTTATGTGTCCTCTCCGATAAAAATTCATAGTCTAAATGCTAATAGATTACTGAGTCACCTATTTTATAAGTTTTGCACTGTGAGGAAATTGAATTTGTTTGGTAATAGGGAAATGGTATAATCAAGCTTAATGCCCCGCCTTTATGAACTTTTATGTTCCTTCAGAACTGGGGCAAGTTGTAGTAGATAATATTTTTCTGTTCTATGGTTCTTTTTTCCGATTTTGGGGTCTCAGTTAGTTCAGAATATTTGCTTGCTTTGCTTCATAAGGTACCCATTGTTGTTCTTTTTATGCAAAGATAAATTGTGTATAGTTTGGAGTTTACCTGGCATTGATTAATAACATTTGTAAAATTGTGAGAGTTTAAATGCTAATGTAGAAAGAATTTGTAAAAACATTTCTATGTGACCTGGTTTTCTTTTTACCATCCGTCTGCACATCTAATACCCGTTTTTGGAACAACAGAAGATGAATTACCACAACCTAGCAGCCCATCTGTGAAGAAGTCTGAAGAGAAGGGCATTGTTGTGGTCCATGAAGTCAAGTGCAAACTTTATGTCAAGGTATATACTGGGGGAACCTATAAATTGGCTTGCTTGTTGGGACGGTGCTTGTCTGATATGCAATATGAAGTTAAAAGTTTTTATGATATATATAATTGCTAAACACATGTAGTTTGCGTATGACCATGAAAATTATCATTTCAAATTTGTATCTAAGGCAATTTTTTTTCCAAACTTCCTAATGAGATTGATTTAAATTTGAGTGGTAGACATAAAATAAACAGGTTTACAAAGGCTATTGATTAATGCTTAGGTAAAACTAGCATGTGTGTCAGATTGACATAATAAATTTGCACCAGAATTCGAGATATGGCAACTCGTTATTTGATTTCAACATGGTAGAAATAATGACTCTGTAAGATTGACAGTTACTGATCTGAGATGCTTAATTGTTCTTATTTGGTTTTCAGCTTTGCAAATTATGCAGTTTCTATTAGGCTGACCTCTGATGAGTGCAAAAGAGAAAATCGTTTGTAAAGGATTTTGATATCTGGATTGTGTTTAGATGTGCCTTAATGGAACTCAGGGGAGGAATGCCTAAGATTAGAATATAGGGATGGTGCTTTTTTGTTGATGTGTTCACATTAACTTTTTTTCTTCTTTTTTTTTCTCTTAGTCCATTGAATCTTTTTTCTGCTTTTGATGAGTTGAGACATTTTTTTCCCTTCCCTTGTCATTGCTTTATATACATGGTAATTGTCTAAGCTTCTCAGAGTTTTTTCTTTTTCTTGTTATATGTCTAGTCAAGTGATCCTGCTGATAAAGACACATGGAAAGATAAAGGTACAGGGCAGCTCTCCATCAAATGCAAAGAGGGTGTCAGCAAGGGTGCAAAAGAGTCCAAACCAACAATTCTTGTTCGAAATGATGTATGTATCATTTCCCATTGGATATAAATTTGATGTCTGAATTTATTTCAGTTTGAAAGTTGGCCGAAAGTGCATTTTCTGCTTTATATATTTTAATAGTTTTTAGAGTAGGAGAGTGAGATACAAAGTATTTTATATTTTATGGCTTGGGAAATTGCCTTAAATGCCTATTGCCATTTCTAAAACACGATGGTCTCAATTTGTTTCTATTAAAGCTGTATTTGAGCCTTGAATTTCCAATGACACAGAAGTGGTGTCTCCATTTCATGGTTTTCATTAAATAGGAAAATCATTGGGAGTTATCTTGTATAAATGATGGATTTGTGAGGGAGGAATTGAGAATTTGTGCTTCATATGTTTGCATTTGCATGGTATGGTTGATAGAGATTATGAAATGGTATTCAAGCAAGAGCACTTTGAAGTGACTCCTTGAAGAGCTGTTACAAAAATATTTCCTGAAGTCTATATTAGAATGTAGAAGTACTTAACAACCCAGTTCTTGCATACCAGCTCTTTATGTGCTTGTCATAGTTAACATACTAACTCCTTGGCTCATGATAAGCAGTAAAATTTGGTCAAATAAAAGAATGAGCAACAACAAAGAAAATGGTGTTGTCTGCCATTAAGTCATACTTTATTCCTGAATTCGACTCTCTTTTTGCAGAATTCGATGTGAAAATATTTTTTATTCCAGTTTAGATCTGTATTTCTTAAGTAATTGTGTTGCAACAAGAAATTTTGTTTGTCTTTGTCTTGAACAAAACTTCTGTTTCAAATGCTCACTTTCTGATCAGCATTATCCTTGCCCTTGCTTCTGGGACATCTTTACACTCTTTACATGCTTAAGTTGTTTCTTTTGTTTCACTGTTGTGCCTTTCTCCCTCTTAACATTGCATACGTCATTTTGAGTTTCTAGATACATTGCTTTATCTTTTACCCTTTACTCATGGCAGGTGGGAAAAGTGCTGCTTAACGCTTTGCTATATCCAGGAATTAAGACAAATTTACAGAAGAATTCTCTTGTTGCGATATTTCATACTTCGGTAAAACATTTAATGTGATTATTTGGAAATTTTATTTTTACTGGTCTGGGTACTTTAGCTTGGCATTCATACAGATAAATATACGGCCTCATTTGGCTGAAAGATCCAATATCTAGATCTATCAAATTTCAGAATGCTTTTCTTGGCTGTTTGGCAAGAGATATTCTGAATACGTATACAAATCATAGATAATGCATGCTTTTGTTTTTACAAGTTTCACCTTATCCACCAAAGTATATTAGCACAAGCTTTTCACCTGCTAGGGGGACATATCAATATTAGGTTGAGCTTCTGTTTTGTCTTGAAGCTATAAGCTATCAAATAGTGTGTGGGAAATAGAATGGAAACAAAAATAAAATTGAGAGCTTTATGTTAAAAAATCCATCAACATGATTTAGGAAAACCATAGGGGACCAACATGTAGGCATTCTAATAGGCTCAAAAATTTGAGTATGAAATTTGTAGTAGCTGATAGTATCAGCATTTCATTAGAAGACGTTCATCTTATTGTGCGGTGTGATTACTGTTGGACATGTGGATTAAAAGTCCTTGATGTACTCTCAAACCTTTAATGCGATCAATATCATGCAATTTGGTTGGTAACTTAAGTTGAGTTTTGCAGGGTGATGAGGCTGGCAACAATGGTAGTGTTGTAGCACGTACCTTCTTAATAAGGACTAAAACGGAGGAAGATCGGAATAACCTTGCAACAGCAATCCAAGAATATGCCCCTGCATCATGAAAAAACTATAGGTGACAGCATCCTATTTTATTACCTTGAGATTGAAATTGTAATGGTTAGTCTTGGATGAATGACATTTTTCCTTATCATTAAAATTTTGCAAGTCTTGACTCTTGGCTTTACTAGGAAGTGAGTCCGCTCTTTTTTCTGTTAGGGCTTAAAAGGCTCCCAGAGTCAATTCAATTTTCAAAAATTGGATGTCGATGCAGTTATTTTGTACTTAAAGAGGCACTCAGTGCTTGTATCATAAGAGAATAGTCAAAATGATTAATATCTTACATCAAAATTCTAAAATAGAACCTTAAATTATTTTCCTCTTTTATGTGTTTGTATTCTCGTCTGACAGTCTCTTTCATTAAGTTGGCCATTTCTACTAATTTTTTCTGCTCATCTTAATGTTACTGCCTGGATTGTATGATCATCAGACATATGAAGGAAAATAATTGTGTTGCACATACTGTACCTGTTGCAATCATTTTACGTTATGTGGTATGAATCTAGAATATGATTGGTTGATTGTAACACATTCCACATGGCACAATGTGATTGGCACGGGTTCTCTACGCTTGTTCTGCTGTACTTCTCCAGGAATACCTCACCCTCCATGTCTTATGTGTCGGTCACTGAATTCATCCAAGGGAGCATGTCTTTCTAAAATCCTGACCCGTGGCACAAAAAATTCTCTTGAATTGCATATAAAATTTCTGCCCATTCACTTGTGGCAAATATAAATTTTCAAGTACTATTGTATTTTCAGTCTTACCATTTCATCAAACAGATATTGTTACTGGACATAATTGCATTGTCAGTGCCTTTTTTAAGATTAAATTTTTGTTATTATTCGTTTTGGATTTTGGTTGATTTGCCACTTAAAATGGGAATCAGTTGACCCCCCTTTTTTTTTGTGAGAAAGGAATCAGCTGACTTATACAACCTCTGTTCAGTTAGTAATAGGTGCGCAAAATAGTGTTTGAAAAGTTATCAAACTGCTTTTCACAAATATATTTTATTGTTTTTCTTAAATAATTACAAAGTAATCTTGCATTAACAGTTAAGCCACTTTTGGGCTCAAAAGAGCTTTTGGACCCTCCAAAAGCTATGTCAACAGGCACAAAGGTTTGTTGGGAGGATTGGAATCTCTACTCATCTTTTTTGTTAAATTAAAACACTTTATTCTAGCGTAATGAATTTAAAAATGAGGAAAGAGAAAAAAATAATAAATAAATTCTAATCATTGATAACGTATGTCACTACATTTATACATGTCAGCTAATAAGTCGGTAAAAAAGTCAATATTAGAAAGAATCTTAGTAAAAAGATCAATATTAGAAGTAAACATAATTCTTGTTGAGACCTGTCAAGGAAGTAAAAGGAAAATGCACTAAATAATTATTAATATTCTGTGAAAACCAATTCCATCAAAGTTCTCACAAATGTTAATACATGCTATCAAGATTACTTTTCATGTATTCTCTTACATTTTTTACCTTTTAACTTAGGGAAATTGGGATTTGAAGTTGGGACTTTAGTTTTAGTAAAACGTGCAATGACGGACCAAACTATGCATGTGACCACACTTTTATTATAATTCTAACTTATTCGAACATATTTTGACAGTAATATAAAAATCATCAAGGGTTTATGGACCTATGTAACTTGTTACTTTAAATGTTCATAAGTAACATAACATTCGATGGTTTGAAAAAAAAAAAAAACCAATAGTAATGCTTCGGTTAACTGATCATGATAATTTTAGTATTTAAAATAATTTTAATTATAATGCGCATACAAAAAGTACCCACTTAACTTAAAGTTGAGTCAATATATTTTAATGTTGAAAGAAACCGTGAAAACCTAAAAACGCCTAATTAGTTAGTTAGGGCTAGGGATTAAAATAAGTGAAAATAACTACATAAATTAAACTGGGAATCACAACACGGAACGAATGTTCATTTCTATTCTTTCATATGTAGCTATATATATTTTAGGTCGCACTTTTGCTCGTGCAGCGTTTGTAGTCCAACGGTTAGGATAATTGCCTTCCAAGCAATAGACCCGGGTTCGACTCCCGGCAGACGCAAATAGCTTTTGAATATTTTGATAAATTGCAAATGTTGTGTCAATCAAACAGTTCAGTCACTGTCTCACTAGAGTCATGCACAGGATATTTATTAGATAATTTGAAGAAACCACTTTTATTCACTATTTTCATTTGCAACTGTAAATAATCAGATATCAAAACACTTTCCCAATGCACCCTATAAATTTTAGCAACTCAATCTTAGTTCTAGTGTTGGCATATTGCATGAATAGTTTGGCACCAAATCAGTAAAGCATCATCACTCACTCGCACCATGTAAATTATGCGATACAGGCTCTATACTCCAGAGTTCAGCTTCTTGGATTAACCAACTCCGCTTCGATACTCATGCATTTGACTCTGCCAGCGTCAGCATAAATGATCTTTCTTGCTTGACCGGTGTTAATAGTGATTGTGCATGCAGTTTCTAGCACACAACCGATAATCTAAGGGATGGAGTTGTTGGGATGTCTGTGCATGATGCCCAGCGGATGACTGATTCCGTCACCATGAGATTTAGTTGATCAAACTCACCAAGTCCAATTGTGTGATTCCTTCTTTTAATGTGGATGCCTAAAATCCTAGACCATCCGATACCGGACCTTCTAGCTTCTGTCCTGTGCTCCATTTTGCCTAACTCATGCTTGGCCGGCAGCACAAATAACTTTGTCAGCTTTGATTCTGCATTTGGAAAGCAAATATTGTCAGCTAAAAGGGTTACTATTGACAAGAAATTTGTTAGCTGATGTTCCCTAGAGAAAAGTGGACCTGAAAAACAACTTTTATCTTGATGACTCCTCATGAATACTATACGTGAATCCATTTATTAGTGTCTCTGTTTTTCCTTTTCCATAAATCAATGTTATTATATAGCATTCATTCATAGTCCCTAAACTCAGACGGTTGCAATTATTGGTGCCCAAGTTCTACCAATTATACCAGGCAATAACAGGGAACAATAGATGCAGACGTACCCGCATGTTTCTCATCCATTTTTGACATGTTGAATTTAAATTCTAACGAAATATCTCCTTGCTCAACAACAGAATTTGGGCTCAAGAATGTGAAGCTAGGCATTGACGAAATTGGAGATGAGAAGTCTGCTGCACTTGATTCGCGGCAGCTGCTAAAGGAAAAACCTCCATTTTCAAAGCAAGGAGTGCCATTGTCAACTAGGAAAGTAGAAAATGATGATTTGCAAGTGCATGCAGGTGACTGTTCAAGTTGACCGTAACTAAACCTATAGTCCTGATTCCTGGTAATGAATGTGGCAGAGACGGAACCTTCACTATCTTCCAGCTTTTTGCAACAAAGAGCATCCTGCATGTGTAGTTCTTGAGCTGCTTGTGCACAATCTTCAATCCAAGGGTGAGCTGCAAAGGAGAGTACCCTTTATTTTTCAGCAGTAAGTTCGACAAACCAAACTGCTTTGTTAGGCAGTGCCAAGGGTTACTTGGTAGTACACTGCACAGCACTTTTTCATCGACAGAAAATGTTGATTAATAGTTTTGGCATTTTCTATCATTAAATTAATCAAATGCAGCAACCAACTAGCAAGTATTATTATCTTTTACCACGAGAATTTACATCACAACTTTAGTTGGTAAACTCACTACTGAACTGCATCAAAATTATTCATGAAAAGAACAAGAAATTTAATTTTCAATACTAATCAAATCAAGGCTCTAAATGAGCATGCCTCACATCTGGAATGGCCTGCATATTATATATGTATATGTGGCGACATTTAGCAACTTGCTAAAGAGAATTTATGTGCAACAAATCTAGCATTTCGTCAAATAAATTCTCTATTCTAATGAAATTTTACATAAATCATATTGCCTTTTACAACTTTAACTTGCAATCCAAAGAACAGATTTAGAGTCTGTTGCTAAAACATATAACGATTGACATACCTAGAACCTCTGCTGCAGAGAGCCTCTTGGAAGGATCTACGGAAAGCATTCCCACAATCAAATCCTGGGCAGATGCAGATACGTGATCCCAAGGATCAGAAGGGAACCGTAAATCAGCAGCCCTAACTGCTTCAAATATCTTCGACTTAGTTTTGCCCCAAAAGGGAGGCATCCCGCTCAGAAGAATGTACAGGATAACCCCAGCACTCCACACATCAGCAGCCTGATTGTAACCCCCTGATAGTACTTCAGGGGCTATATAAAATGGGCTACCAACCGTCCCATGCAGATTCTGGCCTGTTATAGAGAAGCCGGCATGCTTACAGTAAGAAAATTCATAACCTTATATACAGTTGCTGACATGCACTAAATGATGCAAAGAAAAATACAGGCCTTACCAGGCTTTATGTAGGTTGCAAGACCAAAGTCGGCTAATTTAATTGGAGAGAATGAGGATGTTGTAGCTAATAAAATGTTTTCTGGCTTTAAATCCCTGTGGACAACACCGTTGTCATGACAATACTTAACCACCTGCATCAGGCACAAGAAAATAACTCTGGCCTCATTCTCAGAAAACCTTCCGTATTTCTCAAGTCGGTGGAACAGCTCCCCACCTGCACATAACTCCATCACCAGATGTACAAAACCCTCCTCCTCATAAACCGCTTTGAGATCCACCACATTAGGATGTCCTGACAACTTGGTCATTATTTCAATCTCTAGCTTGACGCTACGCACATCATCTACTGTTACCAGCCTATCTTTAGCAATAGACTTACAAGCCAAAACCTCACCAGTCAACTTATCTGAGCATTCTCTAATGACACCAAACTGCCCCCATCCTAATTGCTTCCCAAGGACATACTGATCACTCAAGTTTGAGATCAGGGTCGCACCCAATATACTCTCGTTAAGGCTCCGGACCTTGTAACACTTGCAGAATTTAATTGAAGGCTTCTTATTTTTGTCACAATTGGCTACTACGTCCATACCAAACTCCAATCAACACGTCATTCACCAAAACTACCAATACTACCAAATCACCATCTTTCACTCATAGCATGCATAACCGTTACCTCGGCTTTTTATAAGATTATCCACTAAATCAACCAAAAAAAAAAAAAAAAAGAGAAGAAGAAGAAGCTTCTCACATCAAAATTACTAATTCTGCAAAGCTGGCAGTCTTCAATGTTCTTTCATTTATCACCTGGTGCATAACAAGAAATTTCAAATTTCATATATTTGCATTGTATGAACCCCAGAATTCTATGTTTACTTTCTCCTCAGGTGAATAGTTTTATTTATCATACATGGACTTATAGAAGGTAATGCATACAAACACAAACAAGGACCTGCAATCTTTTTTCTTATTCAAAGATTAGTCCCACAGACCCAAAACAAACACAAACAAGGACCTGCAATCCTTTTTCTTATTCAAAGATTAGTCCCACAGACCCAAAACAAACACAAACAAGGACCTGCAATCTTTTTTCTTATTCAAAGATTAGTCCCACAGACCCAAAACTGGAGGAAAGTTAAGTTAAACTCAGAAAAGTTAACCTCCTTAAAAAAAACTTAAACTGAACTCATTCACATAACAATAGTCAACCTCTACAGCTCCAAAACTCAAAAACATGTTCATACCAGAGCAACTTAACAATGAAAAACAGCCTATCTCAAAAAAAAAAAGAAACAATGAAAAACAGCCTACACAGAGAAAGACAAGACCTTTGTATCAAAGAGTATCATATATAATCAAACATGAATTCCATCCTACCAAAAAGTCAAATTTTTGTTACCACAACAAAATGCATCAAAAAAGACAGACTGACCTGTTCAATGAAGTATTGAAGAAGAACAAGTTCTCACTCACAGCCAAGTCTCCAAAACCATGACTATTGACTTCTTTCAAGTCTTAATTGTTCAAAAACTCCCTAAACTTGAGAAATTCTATGAAGCACTACCAAAAAGATAGTGTATGTACAAAGTTGAGCAGCACCACTTGCACATCAAATGTGACCATTAAATTCAGCTTCCAAGTAGCCCCCACAAGTTTGCATCTTTTTTATTAAATTACCAAATTGCCCCCACATGCACATGTGCAACTATGATGAGTTCCCTCACTTTGTAGCCAAGCCAAGTGGAGACGGGAGACAGCATAGTCTTTTTCCTATTTTTGTTGTTTCTGTTTTTAATTTAAAGAAGCTTCTTTTGTTATTTTAAAAAAAAATGTACTTCTAATTTTACTAAGATAAATTTAGTGGATGGGGATATATATAACAAGCATGCAACATATGTAAGTGTTACAAGAGTTGCTATCAGGTGATTCGGTGAAATGGGGGGGGCCCAGAAGAGAGAACCAATCCCCATGATATTGTATTTTTCATTCTGGTCATGGTGGGTCCTGATGAATAAGTTTTGCCACGTGGGTTGGTACAAGTCGCTGTGGTTGTCACTTCCTGTGCTGTACTTGTACCTTTGTTTTTTTTAATAAATTATAAAAGATAGATAGATTTTGGATCGAGGGGAATTTATGTTTGTAATCGTAGCTGAAGGGTGCAGCAAAAAGAGAAGCAAATCTTAGCTGTGATTACGTTGTGATTAGCTGTACATATATTTAATACAAATACGCGTGCATCACTGCATCTTGGGGCTTTGTTGTTTGGCACATTTGTTTATGCAACTGTCTACTTGTACTGTGTGGACACCGGGACATACACTATCAAGAGATTGCATTGTGTTTGTACTACGTACTCATCCTGTAAGGCGGCATTAACCCCAATTTATTATCACATTTAATAACCACATCAAAAAGTTTACAAGATCCTACTTCATCGAAAAAAAAAAAGAATAAAATTACCAGATCAACCATCTTCCCCATTTACTTTTTTTTTTGAAAGATTCCGCATTTATGTTTGTGCACAAATTACAGTACTTAGCAAGATGTTGGATGTGCTGTCATGTCAAAGGAGGATGAATTTGAAGAAGAGATCTTGTGAAAAATCCCCCTGTAAAAAGTAATATAATCGAAATTTACATCTAATTTTTTTATTAGCTAAACTATCCTTTACTATTTAAAAAAACCAACCGGTGTTAACAGTTGAGGACAAAATAATAATTTAATAAAATAATTAAAATTTTAAAATGAGAGAAATTGTTAAACATTATAAAAAATTTAAAAAACTCTGAAAATTGAAAATTAAGAAAATAAAAAGATTTTTTCTTAAAGATCCAGCACCGAAAATGCGGACTCATCATCCTTTAAAACCAAAATTATCATCTCTTCATCAATTCAACACATCAATCCAAAAATGTTAAACACAAAACACATCACAAACATCACCCAAAACTGACAGAACCAACATCACAAACATCAATCATAAAATACCAAAATAAAAAAAAAAACATCAAAATCCAATCAACCAAAAAAAAAAATCTAAAAAAAAAAACACAATCAACCAACCCAATCGAATCCAAAACTGAGTTCAAATCGAACTCAGATCTGGGTTCGATTCGAACCCAGAAGTGGGTTTCAACGAACCTAGTTTCTAGGCTCGAATGGAACCCAGAACTGGGTTCAAATGAACCCTTAAATTGGGTTCGTTTTCAATTCGAATCCAGTTATAGATGAAGAAGAAGAAAAAGAAGAAGAATAATGAGAGCAAAAGAAGAATAAGACAGAGTGGAGAGAGACGAAAGTGAATAAGGTTTTTTTTAAAAAAAATTATGTTATTTTTTTTTTTTATTTTTTAAAATTTGTTATTTGTTATTTAATATTTTAATTAATTAATAATTTAAAGGATATTTTAGTCATTTTGTAAGTTTGAAAGGTATAAGAGGAGTTTTATAGGATCATAATAAAATTATTTTGATTATTTCACGATTTTTTATTGAAAATGTTATATTTTGGATAGAAAATTAACGATTGGGGATGATTCACCTAATAAAAAAATCGAGTATAATTTTTTATTAATTTACTTTTCAGGGAGTTTTTCATAATATTCCATTTGAAAAACTTCAAAAGACACGAGGAAAAGTGTTCCTCTTTCAAAAAGAGAGAAGAAAAAAGTGTTCATTTTTATTGAGGGAAGTGATGAAGACATGAAGTGGCTAATTGTTAATTAAGATGGAAGTAAAGGCACTTGTTTCTTTAACAGCTATGTAGTGTTCCTAAACATAAGTTCATAGATGTTGTCTTTTTTCAAGCACTCTACTGTTGTAATTAACGTTTGCTAATTTGCCAGCTTATTGGTTTTCTTAGTTTCCACTCTTGCAAATGCTTGAAAAACTTAAGATTGGGTTGATTGATTAGAATACATTAATGTCGGTTTGCAAATTAATTTAGTTGGTAAAATTCTAATAATACTAAGTAAAGAATTTATATCATGACAATAGCAAATATTAATAGAACTATTGGATATTTGAATTTCATATAATTGCATAGATACAATTTAGTAATTTTTAGTTGACTCGATATATTGTAACAATGTAACCACTGTCCAATATATTCTAGTGATAGAAAACACTTTTCAATTAGGTAGTGTCTCAAGTTTGAATCGTTACATTATAGATAATATTTAAAAATATATATTATAACCAAGTAAAAATTCGAAACTAACCTTTTGAAAATGACATTTATTAAATTTATACATTCTGAATATTTTTGAAATTTTATTCAGTTCAGGACATAATTATCCCTCAACTAACTTCAAAATTTTATCTATGTCGTTTCACACTTTAATTAAAAACATTAAAAATAATAATAAGGATAAAGAACCGATACCAACACCCATGCTCTCAACTTGGCTGGACTGTTGTCCCTGACTCTCTCATTGCTGTCGGCACCAACACTTATCTAGAATTCTAAAAATTAGTGTGACATGCATGCATAATACTTATACAGTTATACGTGGATTTCGACCAAAATTCATATTAAAATAGTTGGTCATAGTGTTTGGGGAAAAAAAATCGCAAAGTTCACAAGTAAATTATCATTTTCACATGACTTGCAACCAAAATTGTCCTATTGAGAAGAAAATTATGCGAGATTTCATGAACAAATATGATGACAGTCACATGAATTATTTCGAATAGAGTTATAGATTTGTAATCTCCATCAGAAGATTGAACGTTGCGATTTCTACCAGAGGATCTTATCCTTTTTACAGAAGATGACTCTTTGTAATTCTCTACAACTGATGGATCATTCATCGGAGGTGGAGTTATATTTACAAAAGATATCAAATTTTTTATTATTTTAACAAATAATTAAAGATAAAACTAAAATGGGTTAGCGGTATTTTAATCATCACATTGTCATTTGTTGGTAGAACTTAAAAACTATCGATGGCCGGTACCTTTCTCAAAAGGCCATTTATTGATATCATATCTTGTAACAATGGTGAACTCTCTTTGAAAAATAAACATTCAATCTAAGAACGCATTTCAACAAAAAATGCAAAGCTTCAAAAGCTTTCCTATGATTATTTGTGATATTTTGGCATGTAATTAAAGTTAAGATAGAGCACTTCATGAGAATTTGATCATATTTAACTACTGTCACCGATCACAAATAAATCATGCCACCCGATTTTGCAACTTGCCTTAGTGGTAGAAGGTTTATACTCAAAGGATACTTTAATATCTTTTATTTAAACTTCAAGACGCTACCTATTCTACAAAAAAAAAAAAAAAAAAAAAAAAACTAACTAGAACCCCATGTGGACAAATAAGCGAAGAATTGGACTGAAACCCTAACAACACTTAATCAAGCCTTACAAGTACAAATAAGCAAATGATTGGGCTGGGGTCCTAACAACACTTGATTAATTTAAATTAGATTTATTAAGCCCTTTTTTAATGATCAAAAAATTTATAAAAGTTGACAAAATAATTAAAAAAGTCAGAAATTTTTATTTTTCACTTAATTTTATATAATTGAAATGTATTTAAAATAACATAAAAAATTGGATTTAAAATGTTTTCAGTCAACTATATCCTCCCACAAATAGTATAACTCCAGTTTAATCTAATTGAACGAAGTTTTATTATTATTATTATTATTATTATTATTATAACCCAATATTTATAATAAACAATGTTAATTGCCTTCGTATTGTTTTTTTGTTAATAGGAACTGACTTGGAAGTTTCTTTCAGTCATTAACATTCAAACACCATTGTTGAACATTCATTTTTTAAAAACAATATAAAAATAATTTTTACGTCTGTTTTTTTATATAACTATGAACAAAATTTTATCAATATTTACATAAAAATTGTTTTAGGCTCATTAAATTATTTGGTTTTAGTCATTTGTATCAAATTAAATAAAAATACATAACAAGCTAACCACTAATATTAAAAATAGGTATAAATATGAAAATAATTGTTATAAGATAATTTTATCTTTAAAAATAAATAAGTTGACAGTATATTTAGTCATTAAAAAGATTAAAAACAGAAACCAAAATCAAATATGCCATTTAGAATTATATTTCAATCTCCAATAAAATTCAGGACTTTTTTATCTTCAACCAAAAATAATATAAAATAAAAAAATGAAACATTCTTTATTTTGAAAATAACTAAGGATAATTTTGGAGGATTTAAAAGAATGGGAGTCTCTTCAAACAATTTGTGACTATCTAGCGATATTTATCGGCCCCTATAGTAACTTCACCCCGTTAAATGTGTTTTAGAACATAATCTTAATGAGGTTTATCTATAAGAAGTATATTAATTAAAAAAAATAAATAAATAAAATTAAAAGTATGGCTGTTGGTGCTAGAGGCACCCAACAAATGAGAGTTTGGCTCATTTGGGCCAGATGTCTATCGTTTGATCTGCATCTGAGACCCTTAAGTTAAAAAGCAATTTTTCCACACAATGTTGACCTTTCCTCTTACTTCAGGAAGCTCCAATTCAGTATCACACTTCAACGATCCTAATTAAAAGTGTCTAATAAGTAATATGGTATGTAATAGACTCATGATATATGTAATAAATAAAAAAAATAAAAGCAGTGCATTTTTCATATGATGTAGGTTATAATTATATATGAGAACACTTATAAATAATTTTTAATGTGATAAACTTCTACGGCGGGGCGGACATGCAGTTTTAGTGGAGTGCAAATACCAGTGCTCTAACAAAACTCAAAACAACCTTTTAAAAGTTTCAACGCTGCTTGGCCCATTGAACTTCAACAACAAGCCGGTGAATTCAGCCCAATTAAATCAATTATCCATGGTTCCGAAGTGCATCACAAAAATTGTGGTCATATAATTATGTAAATATACAAAAGGTCGATAAACAAATATTTGGATTTTTTTTTTTTTTTTGAATGCTGAAAATTTCACTAAACTATTTCAAATTTAGGAATCATAGATTACAAACACCAATATCCATCCAAACTTAGAATAACCAAAACATGCTCAATATAATAACATATTGTCCTCAAAAGAGGAATTAGAAAGGATGGTCGGATGGAAAATTTAATTGCACCTAGAAACTCCCAATTTTGGTAATATTTGACCGTTTGAAATAAAATAATAATTTATATCTATATAAATTGAAGGTACATCCGCTTTTTAAATGAAATGCAAGAGTTTAGTTTTCTTAAGTAACAGCTTTATATGGAATCGAAAAAAATGACAACATTTCCTCTTATATTATGTACTAAATATTAGAAAAAAAAAATTGCTAACATTATCAACAAATTTTCATCTCAATACAATTAAAAAAAAAAAAAAAAGACATACAATATATGTAACGTAATTCATTTGAATATTAAATAGAAATATTTAATGTTTTAGAATATTGACCTTTGGCACTAACAAAAGGTGCCGCCGATCTACTTCTCTAGTTTTTGCGTGCCTCGTTTCTTTGCATGTCTGCCACGTCGTTACCTTTTTTTATTTGAGGTTCTTAATATAAGATTTTATGGATGTTGTGCCATCGTAAAACAAATGTTCACTTCACTTGCTTATTACATTTCCGATACTACAATGTCCGACAGCTATCATGTTACATCAACGATTCCATATTATATCGGTGAATCTCGAGGTTCTTCGTAAGATTTTTATATTTAATCAATTTCAATGCTGTCAAATCCAAGAAAAAAAAAATTATATCGATTGATCCTCTCTCGGTGGACGGGAGGGATTGTTGTTGGAAGAGTACTATTCAAATGTGAAAACTATTGAAACTATTTTATCTATCGAAATGAATAATAACATGGTATTGAATCCCATCTAGTTTTAACATACTATCTTCCAACTGAGTCATAAGACATGGCCGATTTTATTTGTTTAATATTTTTAATACAAAGATCATGATTGAAAATAATTTGGTTGATCAATTCATATAAACTATACAAGATCATTATTCAAAATAATTTGGTTGATCAGTTCATACAAACTATACAATGTTATAATTGTACCGGCTCTGAGTTATAACCTATAATTTATTGACATGACCGATTTTATTTGTTTGATCCTAAGTGAACTATGCAATGGGTTGACAAACCAACCAAGGGTGTCGATAAAGTGGCATCAGCCATAAATGCGCTTGCGACAATAGACCCACTCTCAAAAACGCTTATAAAATACGTAAAAAAGCATCAAAAGGGTTTTCTTTTTTTATTTCTTTCCTACCAAGTTAATTATGTAAACTGGTCTAAACCAATACCAAATCACACATCTTACTTAGGTATCGGGGGACAATTTTGATGCAATCATCAGGTATCTTAATAAGTGTGTTCATTTTACAGGATTTAAAGAAAATCGGGCATCAACCACCAAGAACACCATGTAATTTGTCTGAGATACTAGAATTAGCATAAAAAATAATACAAATTGATTGTATACTATTTATTATTAATTTTAGTTTTTGTTTTACTCGTTTTATACAATAATCACATTGTATAGTATTTTTGTGTACTTCTTCTAGACATGTACTTATAAAATATATTGAAGCATTTTCCATACACGAGACACGATTAATTCGGACTTAGAATGCTTGAATATTAAGGTAGTAGTTGGAACGTAATGGTTTTTTTAACCCTCGAGTTAATGCGTTTGTGAAATTTATATTATAATTATTATTTATAGCAAAATAATTTAAACATAAAATATTATCAAATTGAATAACCAATACTTATTATATAATAGAATTAGATCGCGGTAGAAAGTCTCAATTTCGAATTAGATACAAGCCAAGTAGTATTTAAAAGAACAAAAAAAAAGTTATCTATCATCAGGACACGTTAAATGGTGTCATGTTGTAATCAGTCTTGGTTTCCAAGTATACTTGAAAAGAAAGATCACAGTGGTGCTCCTGGTGGACTGATTCATACTTGTGAGTTAGGCTAACTCCAACGTACACCAAATTGGTGTTTTTACATCAATTTAGTGTAATTTTAGTCTCCAATGGAGACACCAAAATACAAGTTTTGAGGTAAATTTTTGGTGTTGATGAACAGTATAACATCAAATTTGGTGTTACACTGTTCATCAACACCAAATATTTTCTTTAATAATAATTAATTTATTTAAAAATATATAATAAATTATTATAAAAATATATCATTTGAAATATTTTATTGAGATATTTAAAATGAGTATAATATTAAATATATTTTAATGTATTTTTAAATTTTAATAATATTAATTAAAAAATTATGTATATAATATTATTTGAAGATGTCATTTACACTAATTTGGTGTCAAATACATTGGAATGTAAAAGAATTTGGTGTAAAAAAATTTGGTATTAACACTAAAATGGTATAAAATTTGGTGTTACACATTGGAGATGACTTTAAGCCTTTTCAATGTACACCAAATTGGTGTAAAAACACCAAATTGATACAAAATCTCTTCCAATGTAGTACCATAATGGTGTTGGTGCACAAAACTCAGTACCAAATTTGGTGTTGATGTAGCCAACACCAAATTTAGTGTTGGCCCACGTGCAAGTTTTTTTTTTTTTTTTTTTAAATTCCAACTCTACCCCTTATATAATAACTAAAACAATTTGTATTCCATTTATATCATTTACCATATTTAATGTATTTATATAATTTGATTAATAATTATAAATAGAAATTAAATTGTTATAAAAAAGTTATACCATTGAAAATATTTTATTGAGATCTTTAAATTGAGTATAATATTGAATATGTTTTAATATATTTTTAAGTTTTTAATATATATTATAAGTAATATATTAATATAAAATGAATTAAATTATGTAATGTATATACAAAATATCATTTTAATAATTATTTGATAGAATTGGTAATATTTTTAATGCAAAAACTCAATAATGTTTTAAATAACAATAACATTAACAATTTAACATTATCATTACTTTAAAGTAAACATACATGATTAAAAAATAATAATAATAACAACATAACTTAAAAATAAAATACTTGACATAAATACTTCTAAACAACCATTTAGAAATTTGGAAGGTCATCTCCACTTCCTCCATAACCACCAAAATATTTGTCAAATGCATTGGATGATCCGCTTCCTCCTTGAAATTGTTGCTCATGAGACATTTTTTTTATAAATTCTCATTTGTTCACTTCGAAGAACATCACGTAGAATTGGATCTTTTATGGAATTCACATTCTTTAGTAAAATTTTATTCTTTTCGCGTCGTTCTCGTAACTCTAATTTTTTTGCCTCATTTTGAGTCCGTAACAGTTGGAGTTCATAACTCTTTTGGAGCATAGATTGAGTTTCATTAAACTTATCCATAATTTGCTCACTATATTTTTTTATGGATTTAAAATATTGTAGCATCTCCTCCCCTTGTTTCTTTTTCATTTTTTCTTTATTCCTCCCAACAAACCGCTCAGTTGAATCATTATTGTCATTAACATCATTAACTTGCTCTTCAATTTCAAAGTCTGCATTTAAATCAATATTAAATGACAACACTCCCGCAGACTTTGACGTGGTTGAGTCTGATTGTGATGTTTCAGTGCAATCATATCTCTTTTGACGGTCTGGAGTTTGCATGTTATTAATATCATAATATTTCTCTGTATTTTTAAGGAGGGGTTAGACATGATCAAATTTGAATATTTTACTATAATTTGGATCTTGTGCCAATAAGGCTTTAGCTTGATTTAACTGCACAATGCGACTAAAAATTAGAACCATAAAAAATGAGATCGAAATTAGAATAAAAGGAATTTCATAAAATCTGCATAACTGCAATTTAGAAAATACTTATAATATTTTGTTCAGAAACACCACTTGGATTTAAATTTTCAATTTGTCGAACGCATCCTCTTAACTTGCTAATTGCTGCATTGATTTCTTGCATTCGAGCTATTAGAAATCTTCTAGGTCAAACTTGTGTAATATGCGTCGGTAACGCCATATGATATTCAGTCTTTATGCGAGATCAAAATTGAAGACTAGATTAGTTTATGCCTACAATTGAATTTTGGGAAACATCAAGATATACATGACAAAGGAGTTGGTCCTCTTCATTCGAATATGAAGCACTTCGTAGAATATTTTTAGACTTATCACCTAAATTCTTGCTTGATGACATTTTTGTAAAGATATATGTTTACTGGTTGGAACTAAAAGAGAAAGATGTTTTAATTTTAAGAAAAAGTCATTATTTATAGATCAATTGTGGAAGAGATAAGCATATCATTTAACGGTTAGAATCAAACCACTTTTTATCCAACGGTGGAGATCATATCATGTTAGATTTTTGTGTCAGACCTAAAATAGAGTGTGGAAGAGATAAGAATACCGTTTAACGGTTATGATCAAATCACTTTTCATCCAACGGTGGAGATCATATCATGTTAGATTTTTATGTCAGACATATGATTGAGTGTAGAAGAGATAAGAATACCGTTTAATGGTTAGGATCAAACCACTTTTCATCTAACAATGGAGATCATATAATGTTAGATTTTTGTGTCATACTTAGGATAGTGTTAGATTAATGATTATGATAAAACCATCATCTTCTTTTTGGTAAAACAAACATACTTTATTAATGATAACAATATTTTATAACAAATTAAAAAAATTACGTGAGAAATTAATAACTTCTTTTTTTTATATATTATATGTAATTTATTTGAGAATAAGATTTTATAATGGGGTGGATAATAAAATAGTTGGATAAAAAAATTAGTTGGAAAAATGAGATGGATAAAAAATTAGGTGGATAAACAATTAGTTGGATAAAAATGAATTGAGAAATATTAAGTGACTAAAAATTAGGTGAAAATATAATGAGAATAATTTATTGTAAAAAAATTAAAAAAAAAAATATGAGTATTTAATAAATTTTTAATATATTGTGAGTAATTATTTGAGAATAAAATTTTATATGAAATAAATTAATTAATATTGGTTAAAGAATTATATATAGAATATTCTTTAAAGATATCTTTCATACTAATTTGGTATCAATATATTGAAGTAAAAAAAAATTGGTGTTGAAAATTTTGGTATTAACGTCAAAATAGTGTCGAATTTGATGGACCACGGTGGAGAAGAACTTAGCATGGCATTTTAACAAATCAGCGTCAGCACTAAGGCCGAGGTTGCTGCATATTTTTAGGACTGCCCCTTTGACTCTTATTTTAGCCCTCATTGTCACCTTCTATTTTATTATTATTATTATTATTCACATAATTCATTTTTACGTTATCTGAGCGTCCTCCTCTATCTTTAACTATTTCTCTTATTTTTCAGTTATGCCTTTCTGGAATATAATACCCAATATATCCTTTTCATAATGTCAAAAGTACCCACACATTATGTTTTCTATTGTTTTAATAAGTTCGTATTATAATGTCAAAAGGACCCAATATATAACTTTTTGATATAATGTTCCATGAATTCTGAATACATGAGGATTAATGTTTAATTGCATAGATTACATAAGTTCAAAAGAATTTCTTAATTTATTTGACAAGTTAAAATGTTTAAAATTACAAGCTATATTATGTCCATCCTCTTCAAAATTATTATTATTTTTTAAAAAATATTAATTAAAAAAGTAAATATTAATTATTTGTTAAATATCAAAAATTATATATCAATATATTAAAATAATATATATAAATACTTGATTAAATTTAAGTTATCGACACATGTACTTATTACACATGTCTACAAGACTGTTATTTTCTTGAATAAATTGTAATTATTAGAATCAAGTCAACGTACCAAATTATTCACTTGGAGTATTGGAGAGGATTAATCATGAGTTGTTCTACTTTTATTTAAAGAGATAATTTATCATCTAACTTGACAACAATCAACTAGTTATTACGTGAATTTTGGAATATTGTTCATTTCGGATCATCCAGATAAATTTACGGACTTAATTACTCAAATACTTTTAGCAATACTGCTCTTGGTTATGTGAATTTTGGAAGGGATATGGATACCTTTATCAACTAGTTATAGGCTGCAATACAATATTTATTGCTCAGTTTTGCTTTTTAGCTATTATACATAATATAGAAGTTGTTCATCTTAATGGTTGGAGTAGAGTCTGGATTTAAAGTGATTTGTTACAGTTCTCTAATGCCTTAATAACAAACGGTTTTGTTGTCCTTGGCAACTTAGAGCTCGTTGGATGAATCGTTCACATTGCATAAGCTCTATGCATATTCGTTTCCCTCATATTTACAGGGATGGGAATGGTATTGTAGATTGACTAGTCAATATTGGTCTTGGTTTATAATTTATACTCTTTTACTTGGTGGGACTCTCGCTCTCGTCCAAAGCAAATTTGTTATTATGTTGAGGTCCTTCCAAATCACAATTCACTCCTTGATGTTGCTACTGGCTGTTCTGTTGTTTTCTTAGTCATGTTTTTCAGTCGCACTTGCTTGTAGTTTTCATTTGTTTGTCTCATTTAGTGTGCATGGTTTGCATTGTCTGGCTTTTATTATTTGCACTTTGTTGCATCAGTATCAATCATAGAGGGTAAGTCACCAAGGCTTATTATGTCTTCAGTCCATCTAGGTGTTTTCTTTTGTTCTGATTTAATTAATAACAAAAAAAAAAAAGCAGCCAAAAAGAGAACAAAAGTTATTATTATGGTATGATAGTTGTTTGAAACCGTAAAAATCATAATTAGCCGGGTAGGATAATAACATTACACAATATCCATGGCTACTAATTACAACCCATAGATTTGAAATGTGATGGTGTGATGCTCCTATTTACTTATATTACCCAAAAGAGATGCTTCTAATTGGTATATCAAACAACTAAAGTAAGAGAGTCCACAGTGTGCTTTCCAAATATCATAATTTTTATCTAATATTAGAAATCATGGTTAGATTATCCTACTCGATTATCAAATTATATAATATACAAGTTACAACTTGTAAGTAACACGTTATCTACCATATTATCTTAAGATTAATACAACAATCACAACTCATAATATATCATTAGAATATGAATATACAAAATTAATTTAAATGATATAATATTATTTGATATTAAGTTATACTAAATTTTGTTATATTAAACCATTTATAACATCCACTCAGAGTAAAAATTCTCTACCATCATTCTTATTTTGCTAGTTATGTCTATAAGTTGGAAAGTAATCTCTAGTCATATTCTTTTGAAATATTTGATTATGATATTTAAAGGTATTATCATGTCATTATGAAAAATAAATTGAAATTAGATAACTCTATTTTTTTCATTTATCAAGAATGAAAATTGAAGCCAATGACCGTACGTTGACTTCGAGGACAGTCTTGTACTTGCAATATTTGGTGCAACCTCATAAAGACCATCCACAAATTCCATGATAATGAAATATGCTGTATAGATCAAAATAATATTATTCTCTCTTTTCAAAAAAAAAAAAATATTCTCTTTAAAAAAAGAGACATCAAATAATGATAAGACAATCTAGGATTACGCCATATTAAGATCTAAAGATAATATCATATATTTTAACATCATCTTTTAATAGAAGTGATTGAATAGATTTTAAAAGATCAAGAGTTTAAGTCCCATGATTATCTTAAAATACAAAATATGAATAGTTTTTTCTTCAAATTTAATTATCCCTCCGACCTATCAAATTTAGAGAAATATCCAAAAAAAAAAAAAAAACTAAATTAAAAAATGTAAAAATTTAGAGAAATATCCAAAATAATAAAAAAAAAAACCAAAATGATTTAAAAACCAAAAAACCCAATCATGTAAAGTTGGCAGATTTTTTTATCTGAAAAAGGGCAATTTCCTTTAAACAGCCGAACAGCAGCACAAAAATAATAATAAGCCCCAAAGAATCAAGTTTGCATCAACTTTTGTTCAACTTTTAGCAAAATTCAGAGACTCCACTCATCAAAAAAATATCTGAATTCTCACTTTATTAAAAAGACATATAAAAAGGCAGAATCGTAATTACACACAAAAACAGTCATATATATCTGACACTAGTGAAAAGGGTCACTTATTTGTTTGTAGTCACATAAGACTCACCAACATTGGTCTGGCAGGTCTAGTCTGGGTCTCGTTTGTATTTGTTTAACATCAGGAACCTCTCCTTGAACTCGGAGTTTTGTCTTCTGGTAACCGGAGAGAGACGAACCGGCGGCGTCACTCTTTACACAATCCCGTTTTTCTTGGTATCTTTACCCAAACCATTGGTTTTTTTTTTTTGGTTTTACTGTTTTGTCCTTTTACTTTACTGTGTTTTTGTTTTTGGATTATAATTCTCAATGCCCACAACGCAGACCATACCAACAACAACACCATCACTCTTTTGTTTCGTGTTGTGTTGGTCTCTAATCAACTGCATTACTTTGATCAACTAAAGTGAGTAAAGTTTTATATTTGTCAATGGGTTTGTTGTGTCGTGAATGTTGCATGCTTGTGATTTTTAATGGGTGATCATGTTTTGTTGGTTTGGTTTTTGTTTTTTTTTTCATCTGGGTTTTTTTCTTTTTTGGTTTTTCGTTTTGTAATGTGATGGATTATTAAATTGGAGAGTTTTGTGCTGATTGATGGGGATGGAAGATATGAGTTTCTGTGTTGTGTGGTCTGTTAGAGGGTTTAAAGGTTGGGGCTTTGAACAATGTGCATACAAATTTTGTCTGTTTCGGTGACCCTTTTATCCGTGTAAGCGTTTTCTTGGGTTGTTTCTGTGTTTGTTGGTGGTTTTTTTTTTTTTTTTGTTAATTTGCTTATTGGATTATGAAAACAGGGGATTGAAACTGTTTAATTTTTGTTTCTTTCAATCAATCTTGTTGTACTTGGTTTTGTGAAAATTGTTTATACTATACTAGTATTTTGCTTTTTTGCAATGGATGTAGCTGATGAAAATTTAGGGGATTGTGTGTTCGTTTTGATCAACAATGTTCGACTGTGGCTCAGGTTTGTTGTCTCTTTCGTTTGATCATGGATGGAGTCTGCGCTTGTGTGGGTGATTGGTGTATTATGTACTTTTCTTGTTTGAAACATCAAAAATATCAAGTGGAGTAAAGAAAGTGATCATGGAGAGAGTCTGTGCTTGGGTGGTGTGGGTGATTGGTGTATTGTGTTCTTTTCTTGTTTGAAACATCAAAAATTTCAGGTTAAGTAAAGAAAGTGATTTGGTGTTCTTTCTGGCTGGTTGATTGTTCAGTGATGCCATTGGTATTCTGTCTGTGTCTTTTTGATTGATATGGAGGGAACATGTTTAATCTTTGGTGGGTTACAACGGTCGTTTAAATGTAAACTGTCTTATTAAGTTTAGCTATCGGTTTTTCACCACGTGTCAATAATTCAGGTTAGTTTTTGTTTTATCATGACAATTGCTTGCAAATTCCCATTATTTTCGTGTTTATTTATAATCTCTCCATATATGGCTTTCAATTAGGTTAACGAGGCTGTGTTGTCACCTTTAGATGTTGGAAACTGTTTTAGGTGCACTATAATTAAGTCCATGTATCTATAGAAAATCGGTAATATTTTCGTTGGCTAGTCTCTTGCCTTTGGAGGTGGTTCACTATCGTCAGTTTGCTTGACAGATGAAGTAAATTTAGTGTTTTAATTACTCTTTTATGAGCTTAGTACACAATAATGTCTTTAATTATGCCTTGTTTGGCTAGCTTTTTGGAGTGATGATTTTGTCCTTTTGACGAAACAAGAACAATAGGAAATGCAAACTCCGTGTCAATTGTGTAAATCAAGCTTTGTTTGAGGTTCCTGTTGTAGCTACAAATATTAAGAAATTAAGGATGATAATCTCTTAATGCTCATTGTTTTTTGTGGTGGTGGCAAATTTTTTGATATAATATAGACTAAACTATACTCAAAGGTTTGATTCAGACACGTTATGCAAACTTGTATGTTTTAAGGAATATGATGTACTTTGTTGGTTAGTGTCATTATTATTTTTATTTCAGTGCCTTGGGCGAATGAAACTATAGATAATGGAACTTAGTCTATTACCCACAAGATATCTAGCAACTTTTTTTTTTTTTTAATTAATAATAATAATTAGTACTATTCTATTATCTTTTTATTTAATAGTAAAGTATGACAATGTCTTCATCAATTACTTATATTCCTGAAGTGACAATCTAATAAAAGATGATGTGGCTTATTTCCAAAATGCTTAGAGAAATTCTAACTTTAGTGGTATAACGTTACTTGCTAAGAGACAATTAAAGAGACGCAGGTAGTACCAAATTTTTGCTGTAAGAAATGCTGATAAATGACTCCAATTAATTGATAAACAAGATATATAAAAGTATAAAAGTTTTTTGCAAGTATAAGTTGGTGATTCTTGTATCTAGATTTTTTTTTTTTTTTTAAGTCCTTAACTCTTTTTTTGTTTCACCTTCTTTTTAACAGCCAAGTTGGTGAAGAAGGGATTTGTCCAAGACTTGAAGGTTGTCTTTGGTACATTATCAAGTGACTTCATGAAGTTGACAGGCGTTTTTTGCTAAACCCATCTCAGAGGTTTGACATTTCTGGCACGTGTAGGTTAGTTGTTTGTATAAACAAATTAGCAAGAAAAAAAAAAGAGCCAGTTGTTCATGATGGATGAATTGTGGGGTTGTGCTATGCTAGTACTTAGTTGTCAAGCTAGGTATTATGGTGTTTTGTCTTACCCCATATGCCCTTTTGCTCTAAGACACTTTTACTATGGAATGGATGTCTAAATTTTAACTTTTTGTTACACTTATATATGATCTATATTGTGCCTATGACTGGGACCTTTTATGGTCAGTATTCCTTATTTTAGGGATTTGGGCATGCTTGTAGGTTGCTTGGTTTTGTATAAAGTTAGCAAGTCCCATGGACAATGAAGTCTGTGAAGAGCTGGAAGTGCCGTCTGCTTTCCTTAATGCCATAACCATTGGAATTTCAACTGAGACAGAAAAGGTAAGATACTATTTTAGCGGATTATCTGCTATTATATTTTGTGCCTTCTGGTGTCTTATCTCTTGGTAATTGATTCATTCATGAATTTGTAGAAAGCTCTGTCACTTTCTCTCTCATATACGTTCATGCACATGTATCTCTTAATTGTAAATATTATAAATGCTTCTTAATGAAGGTGGTGTAGACGCTATTACTGTCAGGATGTCTTCTGTTGTAATATGGGCCTCTGTTTTTCTTCTACATCCCACAGATGGTAGTTCTTCACTTCCAACTTTAATCAAGTTTATCCCCTGAAGCAGCTTGACGTTTGCAATCTGCTTCTCGTTCATTTCACATTTTTGAGTGATATCTATTCCTTCCTTTGATTGTACTTGTTATACTTCTTGCTACTTGCTGGCTTGATTCCAATCTTTAATTAGTATAAATTATTACTTCATATTGTTAATCTGAATTATAATTTATATGCTTTTGATTATCGTGGCTGAACAAAAAGAGGCTTTTATGCTTTTTTTTTTATTTTTTATTTAGCAAAATATATTATTTATTTTCCATAATGAATAGTTTTAATATTGTGATCGATAAACAGGAAAAATTATCTGTAATAGAAATTGGTGCAACTAGTGAGGTCATTGATTCTAGGTTGGGACTTCCCAATCTAACTTCACAGTGCTCTTCATGCGGCGCCAAGAATTTAAAATGCTGTGAAGGTTTGCTAAAAAACCAGTTTTAGTCAATAATATGCTAGCTGATATGTTCCTTTTTTCTTTACTGCTGGGAATTGCACTAATGTACGTCTATCTATTTCTCAGGTCACTTTGGGTTGATTCAATTTAGATACACAATACAACATCCATATTTTCTGTCGGAAGTTGCGAAGGTTTTAAACAAAATCTGTCCAGGATGTAAATCTGTCCGGAAAGATCTATTGGTCAAGGTCGGTTCCAAACTCCTTGAGCTTTACTTAGATCTGCTATGTTGCTGGAATTCTCTATCTTTGTGTATTCTTACCTTTTTAGGTTTGTATATATTTTAGAATATTGAAGAATCATAGTGGGAAAAATCGACATTTTCTTTCTATTTATGTATGTATGTATGTTTGTATGTATGGATGGATGGATGGATAGAAGGACTTTGGAGAAACAAACTTTACTCGAGACTCAACAGGATTTATTTAGAATGAAGTTTGAACTAAGGCAGCATGTATTTATGTTTGAGGTTTCCATAAGATCATCACTGTTACATGAGTATACATACCTTAGTTGAATTGGGGTTTGATTGATGTAATTACTGCAGATTCCTTGGTCACCTTTCTTTTTAATGGGAACATTAATTCAGTACAATGTTCAACAAACATTATGCCTAAATTTTTAGTGTCAGAATCTCTTCACTGACTGTAACATGGAATGTTTCTATTCAATTTAGGTTCGTCTTTGTTGGTCTGCTTGCTGGGGAAGTTTTTCTGATTTTTCTTGTTATTCATGTGTTAGGGGGCTGAGTCTGTATATAGAAAACAACAGCCAAGGGGTTGCAATTATTGTGGTGTAAGTTCTTATATTTTCTCCTTTAATTATAAGCCTTTTTCCTTTTTATGTTTCGGTGTCATTAGAAAATATGTGCAATTTACAGGGAAAATCTGAGTTTTGGTATCCAAGAATGAAATTTAAGCTTTCAACCAAAGATCCCTCTTGGAAAAGTGCTATATTAGTTGAAATGGATGAAAAGCTGCCAAAAAAGCACCGAAAGAGATTGGCTGATGATTACTGGGATTTTATTGAAATAGATGCACAACAGAAAGAAAGTTGTAAGACAGAACAAAGGATGATTTTATATCCTAATCAGGTAGCATTTTTTGTAAAAATTTATATATTAGTTGTGCAAATCTTTTTAACCCCAGTAATTTGAATACGCATTCAATATATGGTTTCACCATCACAATTCATTATGGACAGGCACCTTGATAGCTATAGACCATCTTTAAAATTGCTTGGTTTTTGAATAGATTCATCTTAATAAATGGTCACATATTATATTTAGGGTATGAATGCAAGTTTGTTGAATAGATACATTTTGAGAGATTGTCACATCTTTTAGGTATGAATGCATGTTTGTTGAATAAATACATCTTGCGAGGTATAGGTATTTATAGCTTTAATTATTGAAGTTACGTGAATGATTTTGTTTTAAAAAATAGCAAGTAGTTATATTTTGCCTCTTCCTTTATGTTGACCATTTTGTACCTACATTGTTTATATTTATCTTTTGGATGTGAACAATTTTACTTTCTAATTTTCAAAAAGTGCAATTTTGCTACTTGTTCAATTATGTCCTCTATGCTTTTAATAATGGTCTATTATCTTTTTTCACTACTGATAATGTATGGTAGATAAATATGTATAGATGTTTTCTTATTTGAATTGTTCATTTGTCTATGCAATGCAGTGGGTTATTTATATAATACATTATATTATATTAAATTACCTTGTTCATTTTTTAACATCAACAATCACTGAGTGAGAGAGCAAGTTTATTAGGGTGAGTCTGATGAAATTTTCATTAAATCATGCAGCCCCCCTTGGATTTAAAAATTTCACCTACGGCTCCTGTTAGTAAAGTGTTTTAATTGACAAACGTTAGTGACCATGGTTGATCAGAATGCGCATGGTGCCTAATGATAGGCTAAAGATAGTTAATTAGACTTTTTAGATGAAATAAAGAACTAACAGAAAATAAGAAGCAATAAAATAAAAATCATGAAAATTAGAATAGGCTAAACATAATATCAATTTTTTTTTAAAAAGAGACCATCATGAGATGTGCTTCCCCTCCGTTGGATACGTCTACCCTCTCTCTCCTACAAGGAGGTGCTGCCTTCAAAAGGCTTTTCATTGGATACTAGGGCATGTCTAGTCATCCCATGGAAATTATCAAGTGGCTTTTGGTACTAGAGAAAACAATTAGTGAATATACTGATCATAGTTCGATTTTAAATAGATGTGTCAGAAACTACATGTAAGCTAGGAGGTACTTTTCATTAGCAATTAGCACATTTAAAACAATTAGTTTAAATATATTATGGCATGTTTAGTCATCCCATGGAAATTATCAAGTAGCGTTTGGTACTAGAGAAACAATTAGGGAATATATTGATCACAATTCAATTTTAAATAGATGTGTCAGACACTACATGTAAGCCATGATGTGCTTTTCATTACTACTGTTAATGGTGCATTTTTGAGATTATTGTTTTTGTTGTATTGTGCTTGATTTTTTTTTTTTTTTTTTCCAAAAGAATAAAACTTGATTTGTGGCTATTGTCCTTTCGGTCTATTTGGTTATATAGAGGATGTTAAGAACAAACAAAGAATCAACATTTTAGCTCTGAGAAGGGTGATATATCTCAATTAAATGAATTAGAAGTGAAAGTGATGTGTTGGTTGACTTGAGGTATGATTGAAGATTGGAATATTATATATAAGATGATATTTAATGGTTTTGATAATTGTATTGACTAAGGAAAGATTATGATATTTTTGGATATTGAGTAAGCATTGTTAAATTCCTAGTAATTGTTCTCAAGTTGATTGATGTTAGGGCTCTCACTAACAAAAGACTAACAAAGACTAAATAGGGAACTTATTGCTTTGAAAACAAAAGAACAGATATAATATTCCTAGTGCAACACGAAGAATTCACAAGGCTAGTGCTGAACTAAGCCTTAAAAGAGCTACTCTATAATTTCAATACAAATATTTCAGATAACTATAACTATCCTAATAGCCCCTTTAAATAGTTATTTGATGCCTCTTCCAGTCAAGCGAATTGTCGAAACCAAACCCCATCAATCACATTGATTGGTTTGACTAAACAAACTTCCTCAAATCAAGCGAATCTCCTAAATCAAACCCCATCAATCACATTGATTGGTTTGACTAGACAAACATCCTTCAATTAAGCGAATATCCCAAACCAAACCCCATTAATTATGTTGATTGGTTTGATTTTTCTTTGATAAACTTTAAAGTTTTTGATTGGTTTTCGCCTTCTATGGTAGGTGGCAATGATTGGGGGTCAAACAATACCATCCCCTTCAACAACCACTTTGTCCTCAAGGCAAAACACTAGGTATCTCCTCCTCATCCTTAGTTGCAATCATGAACCGTAGCTGTAGGTGTGCATTAGGACAGATATCGTTTGGTGAGAATTGTTCTTCACAACAAAAGCATTGATTTCTAGCGTGGCGAGCTTGCATCTCAGTTGGAGAAATAGTGAAATTTTCCCTTCCATTTCGGGGGAATACTTGAGTTGGTGTCCAAAAGGCTGATGGTTGACTGACAATGTTTGGTCGTTGTTCAGATCATGACTTCGTGGGTTCAGTAGGATTCAGGTTAGATAATGGGTAACCTATGGGGCATGGGTTGCTGGACATGGGTCGGTATCCACGATTCTCACTCTTATACATATTTACACCGACTATCTCCTCCTTTAAGTCTCTTGCAATTTCCATGGCACGTATTAGCTCTTATGGGTTGTGAACCCTTATTTTTCTCTTAGTTTCTTCTTTCAACCCATTAATGAAATTTCTCACGTATGCTAGTTTGGGAAGTTTGGGAATCATTTCTACTACATACTCAAATTGTTAGATGTAATCTTTGACAGACGTGGATTGTTTCGGCCCTGCCATTTGCTTATAAGGATTTCTAGCATTCCATCCATCGAACCTCCTTGTGATTTATGTAGATAATTCCTCTCAAGTAATCGAAGGGCATTTGCCTTTTAACCACTACAGCCAGTGAATTGTTATTCCTTCCATTGCAACAAGCGCTAATCGGACTTTGTTCTTCGGTTTAGTACCTTGAACTTCGAAATATTGTTCGGCCGATATTCCCATCCTACAAGGTCTTAACCATTGAAATTGGTTAAGTCAACCTTTTTTACAACTAGCCGAGATTCATCACTTGTCGAGTAAAGTCGAGTGGTTGTTGTGAATTCCGAATTTTACTTGAGTCTGGTAATCATTGTGATTGTTGAAATAGCTTCATTTTGTCCTCCGGATAATCCTTCTTCGCTCGAGGACTCAACCTCTTCTGATGTTATTTTCTCGTTTAAAATGGCTATCATATTCCTAATCGAAGCCAACCTTGACAACTTCCCATCCAGGACCAAAAGCTATTTGTTGAACTGGTTGTTGTGTTCCACATGCTCCCTTTGCGCCATCTCCTCCAATTCTGTCATACCTTTTTCAAGCGTTTCCACATGACTCTCTATTCGTGTATTAACTAGTCACTGGTCCCTTGTGCATACTCTATGATATCAATTGTTAGGACTCTTACTAACAAAAGATTAACAAAGATTGAATAGGAAATTTATTGCTTAAAAAACAAAAGAACAGAGACAATATTCCTAATGCTACACCGGGAATTTACGAGATTAGTGCTGCATTAAGCTTTAATAGAGCAACTCTGTAATTACAACACAAATAATATTCCAGATAATTATAACTATCCTAATAGCCCCTTTAAATAGTGATTCGATGCCTAAACAAACTTCCTCCAATCAAGCAAATAGCCTAAACCAAACCCCATCAATCACATCGATTGTTTTGACTAGACAAACTTCCTTCAATCAAGCGAACTCCCTAAACCAAACCCCATCAATCACATCGATTGGTTTGACTAGACAAACTTCCTTTGATCAAGTGAATTTCCTAAACCAAACCCCATCTACACATTGATTGGTTTGACTTTCCTCTTATAAACCTTTAAGTCTTTGATTGGTTTTTGCCTCCTATGGTGGGTGGCAATGATTGAGGGTCCAACAATTGGTGTCATGAAAATTTGTTTAGATCTTTTTGCTTGGGGGGAGGTACGTCTGCCTCTTTGTGGTGGGGAGGAGGCCTTGTTTTTGCACTTCTTCCCACATTATGGCCACCTCCCCCATTTTGCATGCCAGGTATTCTATTTATACTAAAAATAATTTGTTTGTTATTTTTTTAAATGAAAAGTTGGTATATATACCATAATACCTTTATAATATGTGGTTGACTGATGGTCTTAAATGGTGGGACTGGGAGATGTAGTTGTGAAATTCTGAAAATTTAGGGGGTGTGTAATTTTACTGAAAACTGTAGAGGGTGTAGATTGCATCATGACCTTAACCCTTATCATTATTATAATAAGTGTTTTAGCATGTAGAGTACAAAAGAAGCATGACTCATAATAATGGTGCTGGTGATGACTCTTTTTTTGTTTTTGCCTTGTCAAATACAAGCAAGCATAAGTCTAGTATGTTATGGTTCACTGTTCACAAATATTTTTATTGTAAAGGACAAACCAATCTAATATGTAGATTTAGACATTAGAGAAAAGAGACAAACATATTACTAAGGTTTATGCGTTCCCACCTATTTAACTTTCTGGCAAAATTTGATCGGTGTAGATTTCAGATGAAAAAAATACTTGCAGTCTAAATATTTACTTATAGCTTGACAACTGCTTTGTTAACTGGAGTTTAAAGAGTGCATTTGGAATGTAATTGGTTTGTACTTCTGAAACATTTTGTGAAGTTATAAGGGAACCTTAATGAACTATTTTTTTAGTTTATACTTTGTCTTTCATTTCCCTGCTGCTTATGGTCAGATTACTTATCCTGTCTTTTGTAAGTGAGTCAAACCTTCTATTATCTGTAGTTGACACAGGGCTGTGCTTTCTTTATCTAAATGCCAGACTGACATGCTGATGATGTTCTTTTTCTGGTTTATAGGTTTATCATTTGTTGAAAGATGTTGATCAAGGGTTTATTGAAAAGTTCATTTCAAAGAAAGATTCAATTTTCATTAATAGTTTCCCTGTAACACCAAATAGTCATCGCGTGTCAGAAGTTACTCATAGATTTTCAAGTGGGAAGCAATTGATGTTTGTAAGTATTTTTCTTTCATTGCTCTTGTCTGTTTGGTTGATTTAAATGGCTTATAAAAGGATCTTGTGTTTGAGTTCTATTTTTTTCCCATGTAATGTACTTTGTTAACGGTGTAGGATGCACGAACCAGGCTTTACAAAAAAATGTTCTCAGGGACAGGGAATGCTCACGAGCTGAGTTCTCTTGTTTCTAACTTCTTAAAGACTTCCAAGGTAAGTTGTAAAGCTTTGTTTTGTATTTGTCTTAAAGTCAATACTTTTAAAAATAATGCATTTTGGTTGCTTTTTTATACTTCTAATATGCAGCTAAACTTAGACAAATCATCAAATAACGATTTTGGGGATCTCCAGAAAAGGAATAATAATGATGTTTCCGGCAGCTCTGGTTTGAGATGGATCAAAGATGTTATGCTTGGGAAACGTAATGATCATTGTTTCCGCATGGTAGTCACAGGTGACCCCAATATTAAGCTTAGTGAAATTGGTATACCCTGTCATATTGCGGAGAGATTACAAATTTCTGAGCATCTGAACAGTTGGAACTGGGAAAGGTTAACTGCTTGCTGTAGCTTACGTTTATTTGAGAAGGGGAAGATTCATGTACGCAGAAAAGGTAGCTTGGTTGGTGTTCAGCATATTGATGCTCTCCAAGTAGGTGATATCGTTTATAGGCCCCTAAATGATGGAGATATCATATTGATAAATAGGCCACCTTCCATACATCAACACTCTCTCATTGCTCTATCAGTTAAGGTTCTTCCTTTGAGCTCAGTGGTCACTATAAATCCACTCTGTTGCTCCCCTTTTCGTGGTGACTTTGATGGTGATTGCCTTCATGGCTATGTTCCTCAATCGGTTGATGCAAGAGTTGAGCTTACAGAGCTTGTTGCTTTAGATAAGCAATTAATTAATCAGCAGAGTGGTAGAAACCTGCTCTCCCTTAGTCATGATAGTTTGACTGCTGCTCATTTATTAATGGAAGATGGAGTTTACTTGAGCCTTTTGCAAATGCAGCAGCTCCAAATGTTTTACGGAATGCTGTCACCACCAATTGTGGAAACCACCTCACTTGACAGTGGTGTGTGGACTGGCAAGCAGTTATTCAGCATTCTTCTGCCTCCAGATTTTGAGTATTCTTTTCCGTCAAAAGGTGTTTATATTAATAAGGGGGAGATCATATCATCTGAAGGATCTTCTTGGCTGCGTGATAGTGATCAGAACCTTTTACAAGGTCTTATTGAGCACTATGAGGGTAACACACTTGACTTTTTATACATGGCTCAGGAAGTTCTCTGTGAGTGGTTGTCAATGAGGGGCCTAAGTGTTTCGCTTTCAGACTTTTACCTTGCTTCTGACTCATGCTCGTGGAATATTATGATGGATGAAATTTTTTATGGTCTGCAAGAAGCAGAGCAGACATGTAATTTTAACCAACTAATGGTGGATTCTTGTCAGGATTTTCTTATTGGTGTGGAAGATAATGAAAATGCTACTCTTGAAGTGGAGCGCTTATGTTATGAGAAGCAGGGATCTGCTGCACTCTGTCAAGCTTCTGTTGATGCTTTTAAGCAAGTGTTCTGGGATCTTCAAAATTTAGCATACAATTATGCAAGTAATGACAATGTGTTGATGGCTATGTTTAAGGCAGGAAGCAAAGGTAATTTGATGAAGGTAGTTCAGCAGAGCATGTGTCTTGGGGTACAACATTCACTGGCCCCATTGTCATTTAGATTCCCCCACAAGCTTTCTTGTGTGGCATGGAACTGTCTAAAGGCTGATGATGCTGCAAGATTTTCCAAGTCTTACATCCCGTATGCTGTGGTTGAAAATTCTTTTTTGACTGGCTTGAATCCCCTGGAATGTTTTGTTAATTCAGTAACAAGTCGAGATGGTTCTTTCAGTGACAATGCTGATCTTCCTGGGACTCTGAACCGAAGGCTTTCATTCTTCATGCGTGATTTATACACAGCATATGATGGAACTGTGAGAAACGCATATGGCAATCAGCTGATTCAATTCTCGTATGACATTGAGGATGAGAGTAAATTTACTCGAAGAGATGGGATAGGTGGTCACCCTGTCGGATCGCTGTCTGCTTGTGCAATTTCCGAAGCTGCATACAGTGCTTTGGATCAGCCAATTAGCTTACATGAAACTTCACCACTACTAAATTTGAAGGTTCTCTTCTCTCTCTCTCTTTCTTTTCTGTTTGAAAATTTAATGTTATGGATTGCTTAAGTGTTTTCTTGTGGAAAATCACCCTTGGCATGTCTGCTGGTAGCATTGAGTAATACATACATCAGTTAAGTTTGGAAAGATCTAAATGTTACATGCTTTTCGATTTTGACTTTGCTCTAGTAAAGAGGACACAATTATGTTGCGTATCTATTGTCAGCCATTGCATGACATACAAGCATCATATGTAGTTCATGGTTTGTATTGATTGCATATGCTTCCGATCAGTGTTTGGGCATATAGTATGAACTCATTTGTACCAGGAAAAATTCATGTTTTCGTAAATTTGCCTATAAAATGTATGCTTAAAAGAGCATGCACATCATCTCAAGTGTTGTATGCTGTTGTCACTTTTAACCATGTTGGCATATTCAGGCTTGATTTTCAAATCTCTGAATTTTATGTGAGCTTGAGTTGTCAAATTTGACAAGAGGTGGAAAACTACTGTTTTGGTTGGACAGCAAAATAGAATTTGAGTCAATTTTTTAGTTAAGTTACTTGTATGGAGCTTGTGTATCCTAACCTGCAAAATCCTGCATTTTTTTTTTTTTAATTTTATATACTGTAGGAATGGTCCTGTTCATATATCTGCTAAAGAATTGTCACTAGCCAAATGCATTATGCTGTCATCTCTTAATGCGTTTTGATTTGATGAAATTGCACAGAATGTTCTGGAATGTGGTTCCAAAAAAGGCTATGCTGACCAAACTATGTCACTCTATTTGTCCAAGAGACTGGGAACACGAAGGCATGGTTTTGAATATGGAGCCTTAGAAGTCAAGAATCATTTGGAGTGCCTAAAGTTTGAAGATATTGTTTCTACGGTCATGATAATGTCAGCATACCTTATTTTCTCATATTTTTTCCTGTTTAATGGTCTTGTTTTAACTGGACCATAATGGTAATGTTGTCATTTGAAATTGACTGTTATATGCTGCGTAGGTACTCCCCGCAGACTGGCAAGAAGCCACATTACAGTCCTTGGATATGCCACTTCCATGTGTGCAAGGTATTACAGTGGAGAAACTTTCTATCTTTGTGCATCTATGTGTCTTGTTTTACACTGAAATTTGTGTCTTGTTAGGAAAAAATGAAGAGGAGAAGGTTGAGTGTATGTTCCATTATCAATTCCCTCTACAAGCAGTGTACCTCTGCCAAAACCAAATCAAAAATCATTCTTTCCAATGTGCATATTTCAAGCAAGTAAGTTGCTTCTTTCCTGTGACTATGGAATCAGTTGATGTTGCGATAGGAAATTATTGTGTTAATATGGTGATTTAGTAGACCGCTTATCCACATTTTGTAGTTGTGCTCTTTCTTAAATAAAATCTGTCTCTTATTTTATATATAAAAAAAAAAAAAAAAAAAAAATGTAGGCAGAAGCTTTTTTCCTTAACGTTCAAAATGACTTTGTATACTATTAGAATAATAATGATCTTAAACACTAGATATAGTAGAGGACAGGTAGAAGTTTATATGAGATGATTTCAATGCAATTGTGTGTGTTCTATTGAAACTCACTGAAACAAAAAAAATATCAAGTATAGACCTACTATTGATTTAGGCATGTTGAACTTGAAGGTGATGTAAAGAGGCAACATTTGATACTCTAGTCTGGAGTTAAGTTTTTATGTTAACAAAAGTTAATTTCATTATCAGGAAGAGGATATATAATCTATGGGTATGAACTTTTTAACTCATCAATTCCCTTCATCATCTCCAAATGAGGGATGAGTTATGTGTGGCTCTTTCATCTTTTATTTTTGGGATTTTCAACTGTCTGAAGTCCTGTTTCTTTCTTTATTTATTTTTTTATGTATATATGTTGTATCATAATAGCTCTTATCTTTTACTTTTGTGTGTTATGTTTGTTGTTTTTGGAAAGTATTAATTTAATGTCATATCATGTCAGTTATTTTCCATAATTCCTTGTCTCACATAACAATTGGTTACATTTTAGGTTGAATGGTTACCTAACATGGTATTTATTTATTTATTTTTCTGAAGAACCTAACATGGTATTTAATGCCTGCATTTTGCATGTATATTTGTACTTAACAGTAGTGATAAGCCTGCCCTGCATGTGAGGTGGCGGCTTAAAGTTTAAATTCATTGTTAGGCCCTTTAGGCTTTTAGGTTGAGTAGTTTTTTATAATTATCTTTTATTAAAGTGCCGTTCAAAATTTTCCTTATTGTTTTACATCACATTTTATTAAGTTCTGGCATTTGGATCCTTTTAAGTAAGCTCTAAGAAATCATTTAAAGTAAGATTCTTGCCTGCAAGGGTTTGATCAAAGAAGTTTTACACATTCACTCATCAGAAGAAGTCATATTTAGGCAAAATGAATTAATTCTTGTTGTTTTTGCAACTTTTTCCAGCAAGTTATCAGCCTGATCCTTGAGATAAATAATGTTATATTCTTGATAAGGTTTGCTGGGTATAAGTTCCCAAAACCTGATTACGTGCCTAATGACATAGAACTTGATGCCTTGAAATTTCAGTTGTTCTTTTGCTCAAGGTTAAATGCATATGTTCGAGTTTCTACTATTTCATCAATAAGCATTTTGATGCTAGTAATTTTTAACAATTATAAGAAGGCTTTGGATGGAGACTCAGTTAAACCTGTGTTTGCGTATGAGGGTCGGGGTGTGTGGAGACAATGACGACTCATTTTGAATTTCTTAGACCAGATTGACAAATTTATGATAAGTTTAATTTTGTTGGTCTAGATCTATTATTTTTATCTCAGTATGAAACATACATGAACTTTAATTGCTTGTGTCTCCAAGGCATTAGAAATGAAATGAACGTGTCAAATACATGTATAAGAGCTTTAAACTATGCACTCAGAAAAATTATTTTGTAAGTTCAAGTGAATCTTTTATGCATGCCAAATCAAAAGCAAGATCTTAATTGAGCTGTCTATCTTGGGTTACTTTGTACATGTTACTGTTTTTATTTGTACTTTCACCCATAAACTGTACTTTTTTTCAATGATTTTCCAGTTACCGTGTCAGCTTTTTTCTAAATGTTAGAGTCTTGAGATTTCTGCATGTATTTGGAACATCGAGTTATCTTATAAAAGCAATCGTGTCTGCTAGTGCTCTTGTCTATGACTTTATTATCCTTCTAAATGTAGCTAACTTAATTGCAGGGATTGTTCTTCAATTAACACACAGAAGGAATATAGTGATACATCATGCATCACTGTTGCAATAGTTGAAAACTCTGAGAGATCTTCCATACAATTGGAGGCAATACAAAAGTCAGGGATACCTTTCCTTCTGGATACAGTGATAAAAGGTTGGTAGTGAACCATATGTCTGTTTTCTTCCTGCTTTGCTATTTTGAGTTCATGGTTTTGATTGTTGATTGATATTTTTTTCTGCATGTTATTTAAAATTTTAAATTCAGGTCATGTTGAGCTTTGTGGAAATTGCTTCAGTTTGAACCTTAAATTTATTGCTTAAAATTTGTGATACTTTGTGTTGCTTAGTGATTGATAATCACTCTATTGATTTCGAGTATGAGAGTTTGAAAATGCTACTCATTTTGAAGGAAACTTAAAAGCCTTTTGTAAGAGCTCTATGCTCCTCACTGTTGCCTCATCACTCTAATGAAGCGCTGAAAAAGTTGAGTTGCAGTAATGTATTTTCATTTCATTTATTTTGGTTCACTTGTTTGAGTTAACACTCATCTATTGTGTTAGGCACATTTTGACTATCTAAGAAACAGTGTTGATGAACACAAGAAAAACTTTTGCTTGCTTGTATCATATTATTCTTCTGTGATAATTGAATTGGTAGATAGATAAAATTTGAGTAAGCTATTAAAAGGGAGGCCCTTCATAGGCATAAACTTCTGAAATCTTCTCTTAATGTTTTTTAACAAATATGGATTGCCTTTTAAAGCTAAATGATAAACGGTTGGGTTTATTTTTTATTTTTTTAATAATATATAAATTAATGATAGGTGCATCAAAACTTATGCATTTTTTTACCAGGGTTATTAGGTATCTTCATTGTGTTAAATTATTTATATAAGGATTGAACTGAATTTCTGGAACAACTGAATCTGTTCAAAACATGCCTAGGAGTAATATATCGAAATTTAATTCTTGAAACTCTCTAAGATGAAAAAAGGTGAATGAAGCGGCCTGATAAAATGCTTTGAAACCTAACTATGAAAAATATTGATTAATGAAGTGAGTCCTTTCAACTGTTTTAGGAATGATGCAGCTTCTAATATCTGAATAATAATCATCTCATTTCCTCTCCTCGATTTGTGAATTTCTTGATCAATGTGCAACTCCTAACTTGTAAAAATTTTGGGAATAAATTATTATTATTATTTTCCCTGTGGAAAAAGGGCTGCATCAAATTGCTAAAATTTGTAAACATTTTTATTTAGATAGTTATTCAGTATATTCTGTGGATAAACTTACTGATGACTAGTCTTAATTATGGATTTCTGTCATATTGATTAGGATTTCGGGAGATAAAGAAGGTGGATATTTTATGGAAAGATAGTCCCAAAGCGTCAAAATCCCGTGATGGTTCTCTTGGTGAACTCTACTTGAGGGTTTTTATGTCTAGAGATTCTGGAAGAACAAATTTATGGAGTGTACTTGTGAATTATTGCCTTCGGATAATGAATATGATCGACTGGACACGCAGTCATCCAGATAACATCAATAGTTTCTGTTTGGCCTATGGAATTGATACTGCGTTAATATGTTTTCTTAATGTGCGTTTTTCCTCATCATGTCTCTGTTTTTATTTATATCTGGTATGCATACAATTAGGTCTAGCAAATTGTTAAAGTATTGTTATTCATTTGAAATGCAGGATCTGGAGTCTGCAATATCTGATACTAACAAAAGTATACTTCCTGAATATTTGCTTCTTCTTGCAAATAGTCTGTCATATACGGGTGAATTTGTTGGCTTAAATGCCAAAGGCTTGGCAAAACAGAGAGGAAATGCATCTGTTTCATCACCATTTATGCAAGCATGTTTTTCGGTTAGTTTCCATGCTCCCCTCCCCTAGGGCACAAACACATGCACGCGCGTGTACATTTATATAAAAATTCTTAGGTGTGGAAATCTGCCTTTTTGCTGAAATGCAGATTTCAACACCTAATGCAAAAGTTCAGAAATTCCCTATGTAATCATTGTTAAAAGCTCTCTCTCTCTCTCTCTCTCTCTCTCTCTCTATATATATATATATATATATATATATAGAGTTGTGTTCACTGATTTCTGATATTAAAGAAGGTTATCTTTACCCAACTCATGTTCAAGCTCTGATGTTGTCGTAGAATCCTGGTGCTTGCTTTATTAAAGCTGCAAAGCGAGGCGTTGTGGATAATCTTCAGGGTAGTATAGATTCATTAGTTTGGGGAAAGGTTCCTTCTGTGGGCACTGGCGGACATTTTGAGCTTATCTACTCTGGGGAGGTAGATTTTATATTATTGTTGTTAATATTAGTACAATGTAAATTTTATCATTTTACATTGAGTTTTACATGGTGAAGTTATTATTGTCTTTAAGAATTTGTGCCCAACTGTCTTATCCATGTATTGATTTTCTTCTTTCTTTTGAATCATGGTGTGCGTGGTATGAAGAGATAGACTGAATAATTAGTTTACCTGGCTATACCTTTTTTATCTGTTAACTGATCTAATTCTCTGTCCAACTATTAATTATCAGGGACACAAGCTAGCTAAGCCTGTAGATGTCTATAACCTCCTGAGTACTACAGTTCCTTCTAAGCGGCATTTAAAGGTTGACCTGTGCAATGCTCAAGGCCATAAGTCTGATGAATGTAGTGCTCAGTTTGAGGATACCTTTGGTGGTTCTGCTACTAATGGACTCAAGAATTATCAGATATCAAGAAAATTTGTGAGCAAGTTTTTCTCATTGATGGATGTCCTGAAACTTGATCGTCGATTGAAGAATATATTGTACAAGTAAGCTACTCTCCAATGTCTTTTTCATTCTTAAAATCTTTTTACTTACTATTTGGTGATGTTTGATTGAAAACAAAAGTATATTGATGAAAAAGGGACTACAAAGCTATCCACAAAATTAAAGTACATAGTTAAAATTTCAACTAAACAATATATGGTTTTCTGGAAAAAAGAAACAAATATATCTCTGCCCCCTCCCAAAACACCTGAACGATTACATGACAACTGCTTTCCAATCATTAGCAATAAAAAATAAAAGAATGTCCTTAAACCTTAATGAAAGTGAAGCTCATAAAGAAGCCCAAAAGCAAACTTTCTTCATAGAGAACCAACATCCCTTTCCCTGAAGTCTTAAAAAATCCCTTTTTATTTTCTTTTCCCCATTCTTACAACCTGAAAAAATGCCAAGACAACACAATCCCAAAGAATTTTAGCTTTCTTAGTTCCCTCCAAAATTCAAAAACTTCTCCACCATGATGTCTGGGCAAGATGGAATAACCTTTTATTTAATATAGAAGGATTAACCTATGTAAGTCCAGCCTTAAGAATCCATGTACTCCAAATCTACCTCTTGGTTTCCCATTAATGATAACAAAATAGGTGACTGATCTTGAATAGCCCCTACTCCATGATCTCCATCTCCCCCAAATGAATCAACGCCTATCATATGAAGGACGAAATCCAGATAATTCCACTTGACATGATCGTTTGCCTTCTCAAAAACTATCTTGAGCATGAATCCCTCCTTTGTCTTATATTTCTCCACCACCTCATTGCCAATTAGAACAGCATCCATAAGTCCTTCCTTCAACAAAAGTACCTTGAGCTTCAGATGTTGTTCGACATAAAAAGCCTCAATCGCAGAGATAACACCTTTGCAATAATCTTGTAAAGACTTGCATGTCAAAGGAAAGTCTGCTGGCCATTTAAAACAAACCAAGAAAACATGAGACCAACATTGGAGAACAAAGAATGTAAAACTGATTGAGAGGAACCAAGAACGAAGATGAAACTAGGATTTCAGAGCTGACACTCTGATACCATAACAAACTTAGAGAGTTTTAAGAGAACTATCTTCTCTTGTTAGAGAATTTTCATTATATATCAAATGTACATGCTGATTTACAGTCCAGATAGCCCCTGATTTACAACCTGATTTGCAGCCCATGCTGATTTACAGTCCTTGATTTACACCCTGATTTACAGCCCATAGTTTAGCAAAACTACCATATATAAAAACTGTCTATAAATAGTCTACATTAAAGAATCAAGGATTTACACAGCTGTACAAGGTTAGAATCCACTGGTTTTAAATGGCCAGCAGACTTTCCTTTGACATTGCAAAATGTGAGTGGGTCTAAAGTCTAATTGTCTTGGAATTCAGTATTATAGCAATTTCCTTCGAAATTGTAATGACAATCTGGTATTATAGGTGTTGAAAAATATCTTTTATTACAAGCATCATGGTTGCCATGAAGCACACATCTGTCGGATTATTTTTTGTCTTTTGTAGGAGGATGTCTAAGGGCTTATTTGTTTTTTCCACTTAAGACTTAATGGTGCTGAATTACACTTATTAAGTTGTTTTTGTTTTTTTTTTAAGTGGTCAAACCACATAAAATCATCCAAAAATAACTGAAAAAAAAAGTTAAGGGTCGTTTATTTTTTTGTCTGAAGATTGAACAGTATTGCTGAAGGCTGAAGACTGAATAGTGGCTGAAACCTGAAATCTAAATAACATGTTTGTTTTTTGTTTTACTTCTGAATATGTTGTAAACTTATTTGTTTTTTAATTTTAAAATTGTTTGAAAATTAGTAAGTTGACATTTATTCTTTTTTTATTATTTGTTGTTATATAATTTTAATTAATTTAATACAAACATCTGAAAATAAACAATTTAATAAATTCTAAAACATTTTTATGTACATATTAATAATTTTTTATTCATAATTAAAATATGATTAAAAAATATTGTAGTATTAACTATATTTATATATTTAAATATATTAATATATTTAAGAAAACAACTATGAACTACTTTGGGTGTAGGTATCCAATTGATCATAAATTAAATGAATCGGACAAAGATGCAGTGAAGTTGGCTTTATGTTTTCACCCTCGAGGAGCTGAAAAGATTGGAGCTGGGGTGCAAGAAATGAAGGTATGTTTAGATGCTGGGTATGAAGTTATCAACCTATTTATGCTGGTATTTTTTAAAAAAAAGGTAGTTTTCTTACAGTCTGAATTGGTTGGCTTACACATGGATTTAGTAAGTTAGCGTAGATCTTACATGCATGATGCCACCTAATGAAGGTGGTGGTGGTGGTTGTTTTTTTTTTTTTTTTCCTCTTCCAGTTAGTTTTCTCCAAATTATTGTTTTTCTCTCTTTTGTTCTTTAGTTTTGGAAGTTGGCTCTATTGCTTGGAAATCTCCTAAACTATAGGAACCATTAGTGTTGAGATATATATTGATTTACTAAAGATTGAGAAAAACTTCTCACCACCTCATTTTAACTGATTTGCCATCTTAACACGATTGCCACACTTTAGTCTACAACTATTTTTAAAGCTTACTTAAAACTCTGGTTAGTAATCATATAGATATTGGCACAGCTTAATATTTTTGTATTGTCATAATCTTAGAGCTTGAAGAGGAGGAATCTTTGTGTAGACATTAACTAAACAATATTACAATATTTATGTGCAGGGTTAAAAAAATCTTAACAGTGCAAGCAAATATATTAGTCCTTGTGCTATTGATATATTTTTCATATGATAATTTATCATGGATCTAAGATTAAGAGAGATGGTCGGTGAAGGATCTCTAACTGGAAATAACTTTTATGGTAAAGATGACGATACTTATGATCTGAACGTATCTGTTAACACTTTGGTTCCAGATCTCAATAGATCTTTCTTTTACTAATGCCAAGAGAATTTACTTGAGTAGAGATTCATTCAACAATCCTTCATTCAAGAGAGATTTAGTTATGCACAGCTTATTTTTTGTGTGTATTCATTTCTGTTATCTATCCAAAAATACTCTGATTCTGCAAATATTAAATGTTGTCTGGTCAATTGGTTACACTGCTTTTTCTCAAAGATTCTCCACCTACCTTCTAAACATTATATATTTAGCCTTTTGCGGTTAACTTCCTGGTCATAAAAGTATAACACAGATTCTTTTGTTGTCTGACAGAATATCTGTAAGCACGGTAGTTTTTTCAGACGTCTTTAAAGAATGGGAAAATAATCAATCAGCTAACCTGTCCTCAACTTAGATACTCTGTTGATGTTTCAACTGCTTTTTAGTAATGAAGCTTGAGTACAGTCTAATTTAGATCTCTTAGTCTGAGAAATAATCACTCAGGATTAAAAAGATGGGATTTGGTCTTGGTGCCAAAATTATTTGTCGATTAAATGGCTAATTGCAAAACTCCTTGTGTAAAAGAGTAAAGTGAATGCAGAAAGAGTTTCTCCACTAGAGACAGGTGCCATATCAAGAGTTGGTAAGATCGAGTCTAGTGAGAACATTTTTTAGGTTGATGACATTGCATATATAATGTAGAGTTTCACATCTTTTTTTATTTTTTCATACAAAAAAATACATGCTCCTGGAAAAGGTCTCTTTTTAAAAATCAGAAAAGGTCTGTTTAAGTTTAGCATCAAAGGAGTGAAACATACATTCCCCTCTCTTTCAGGTTATAAATCACCCTGAGTATCAAGATACACGCTGCTTTTCATTAACAAGAATAGATGGGACAATGGAGGATTTCTCATATCACAAGTGTGTTCTTGGCGCTCTTGAAATTGTTGCCCCAGGAAGAGTAAAATCGTATCACTCAAAATGTTTAAGATATGGCTCTGCACAAGGAAAAGGTTATAAACCAAAAAGTATACAATATGGCTCTTGTTGATGGGGTTACATGTGCAATCCTTGTGAGTATTGCCTCATGCTGAACTTAAGCCCCATTTCTTTTAGAAGCATTAATGTGGATCCTTACTAGTTGGAATCAGGGTTTGATTTGCTGGATAGCTGACTCATTAGTTTCCTAGTTAATTTTGTGGCTACTCTGACAATGGTAATTCACCATCCAAGAAGGATATATGGTTTCTAAAATGTCATCTCTTTCAAAAGCTGTGCATTTTTCTACAGAGGCAGCATATTATGCGGAAGAAGAGGGCTTTACATATAGAGTAAACCCGTTTGTTTTTGTAATCAGCAATTTTTTTCTTTTTCTTTTTTTTTTTTTTGATGTTGCTTTCAATACAGAGTTCTCCCTTTCCCATGCTTCTTTTTGCTGCTTCTACTATAACTTTTTTGCCTTTTTTATCAATTTATGCAGAAAAGCTCTAGTGGAAGTAGCAAAGATAAGCTCTGTAAAGGGCAAACCCATGCTCAACATGTATCTAACTATAAATACATGTGGCAATGAAAACAGCTAATTCAGCTATTCTTGACTATACTATTGTTTGCCCATGGCATATCAGCCCATACCGCGGTACTGATAGCTTTATTTTTCATATGCAAAAAGGGATTCATTTTATATTTTGTAAAACCAAGTTCACCAGCTAGCTATTTACCTTTTTGTTTGTTTCTTAGGCTGCTTCTGCTGGTTTAAACTGTTTTATATTTTTGTTACCAATGAAGAATCTCAATAGCATTACAAGTGCTATTGGTGTTTATTGACTAGGGATTGGAAATAGATGAAAGTGCTTTTTGGAATCATTTAGAATCATGTGGAGTAATTTCTGTGCAAGTATCCAAAAACCATAATCATGTCAACTCGGGATTTCCTTATACAGAAGCACTTTCAGTTCTACGTTGGCGCAGACTGCATGATTGCATGCAAAATACACACGTGCAGAATAGAATAGACTGGAGACATGTAACTACACTTTAGACTTAAAAAACAATATCCTGTAATGTGGTCTATGTTTATTTTCGCATATAATGCAGAGCAGCGAATTGCCTTCTTTTAAGAGTGGCGATGTTCCCACCCCTTAAATATTGTATGTAAACCCCTTTTTAGACTCACAGCCAATTAATGGTCATACAAATACCTAATTAATGATTGTTTTAAAAGATTATTAATTATAGGGTTAATTGTACTAATATTCTTCAAGTATCTCAAAATTGTACTAAATGATAACTTTAACATTTATTGTACTGATATATCCCTAAAAATGTTGACCATCATTAAAAGCAATTATTGACTAATAATTTATTATGAAAAGTCAAAACTGTCTCTAGTATATATTTTATTATTTTATTTTTAATTATTATAGTCTTTTGAAAAAATTGTTATATATATTTATATAATAAAAAATTAAGACAAAAATCACATCATAATTATAATTATTAAAAACTTTTTGCTCTTAAATTATAATTATGATATGATTTTTTATTAATTTTTATTATGTAAATATATATAACATTTTTTTCAAAAAAATGATAATTAAAAATAAAATAATAAAATATACGCTAGAGACATTTTTCACTTTCACAATAAATGATTAGTCAATAATTAGTTTTAATGGTAGTCAACATTTTTTAGGATATGTTAGTGCAATAAATGTTAAAGTTGTCATTGAATGCAGTTTTGAGATATTTAGGGAATATTGGTGCAATTAATTCTATAATTAATAATATATTAAAACAACCATTAATAGGGTGTGTATATAACTATTAATTGGATGTGTGTATAAAAAGGGGTGTACATGCAATATTAAGGGGTTGGAAATATGGCCTCATTAAATTTAGGCCCATATCTGCTTATTATATCTACTGGATGGAATATCCCCCACGTCCCAACCAGCAAAAGAAAATGGACCTCTGGGTTTAGTGGATGGTGTCAGGTCTGAACGTCTGACCACCATATGTGTTGAACCCCCACACACGTACAACACGTAGACAAGTTTGTTTTGTGTTCTATTTGTACTCAATTGCTGTAACACGCCTACACTCGTGACTCATTTTACAGCCGCACATTTGCATGTAAAAGTAGGATCTTGAATTGGGCTACTGACATCTCTGTGATAATAGCATCAATAATTGGGCCACTAAATTCATGATAATTATTGATGTTTATCATATTACGGTGCTTCCCACGTAGATAAGGGCGTAAGTATTGAGTGAGAAAGACGTTAAGACAATTTGGTCAAAAATAACATCAATGAGTCGAGGATGAGTGGGTAAATAGTGGAAAGTGACATGTAAGACACACGGGGTCAGTGTGGATGACGTGCGCCATATGTCTGGTTTGTAGTTCGTCATCAGAGGCGGCGTCAGTCCAGATCATCACATACCCTCTGGTCTGTGTCTTGCACTGTAAAAATAGAATCGGGATTGTCTCGACTTTCTCCGTATTTCGAGTGATGCTATTATATAATTTTTACATAATTTGTAAAATTAATATATATTTTTTTAATTTAAGTGTGAATTTGAATTTGTAATTAAACTTTATTGAGAATGTATAATCGATAAAGTGCGGTTACAAGTTGTATCTGCAATCATATAAAAATTAAAATTTTAAGAATTAAATAATAATAATAATAATAATATAATTGTAGTATGTAACAATTCTACAACTATAAAGATGATATATTAAATAGTTGAATTCTGTCGTTATTATTATTAGGTCAAATTTTACGAACCTGTCCAAAATATGACAAAAAGACATAAATTGAAAAGTATGACAAAAGAGATTTTACAAAGAAAGGAAGATTGATTTGATGAAGATTTGCTCAAGAATGCCTCGAACGAGAGAGCTCGATTTAAGAGCTTTTTGTTCATTGATTAGTTCTATTATTTAGAGAGATGATCCAACTAACTATCTCACACACATGATCACTTATATTCCTATCATAGTAAATCAGTTTTCATCCTAAGTTTCACTTTTCTGATAATAGCCAATAGTAAGCCGCCACCTCAATGATTTTCCAACTTGCTTACTAATCGTTGATCCTGATAGCTGTGCTAGTCCAGGTTGATAAGCTGACTTTGAACTTGCTGAGCTCTTCCTCTGCGGCTGCACAGGATTCTTCAGCTTGATCATAAGCTTGAGCCTGTGCAGAGTTCTTTTGAGCTGGTTCAGCTTAATTGCCAGCTTGTACAGCTTGTGAAGCTTGAGTAGCAGCATGTACATTCACAATAATATTGAACTTTTATTATTAATTACAAAAATATACGCCGTTGCTTAACAATTGACCAAAGACTTGAGGGTAATCTAATCATTTTAAATACTTAGTAAAATAGAACTTCTTAAATTGGTCTCTAAAATTTTTAGAATTATAAACTTTTATCAAAGTTAATTGTGAAATAACCACATGATTAACTTTTATTATTAATTACTGAAATATACGTCGTTGCTTAATAATTGACCAAAGGCTTGAGGGTAATTCGATCATTTTACATCATCGGTAAAATAGAATTTTTTAAATTGATCTCTAAAATTTTTAGAATTATAAACTTTTATCAAAGTTAATTGTGAAATAACCATATAATTTTCAACCTAAACAGAAAAAAAAAAAAAAAAAAAAAAAAAAAAACAATAGTTATGGACTGATTCCAATCCATGGGCAGTAGAGTAGATATCTTTTAAAGAGTATACATCCTTTGATAAAAAAAAATAATAATAAAATAAAATAAAATAAAATTAGACCCTCTCTTCACAAGGACAAGAACGATCTCTCTTCTTTATAAAGGGGCCGAAGATCTCTCAAAGAGTTGGTTAATCTCTTATACTACCATAAATGGAATTTTTTCTTTTAATCTTTAAATGATATGTAGATAATTATTTTTTGTTTGAAATAAAATAATTACTTAATATTAATGCCTATTTATTGAAAGGGGTAATTTTATCCATGTAAAGCTAAGGCCTTCTCCAACGTACACTAAATTGGTGCAAAAACACATCCAATGTAGCACCATAATAGTGTTAGTGTACAAAAATTAATGTCAAATTTGGTGTTCAAGCTACGGTTGGACACCAAATCCAAATTGTAGCCAACACCAAATTTGGTGTTGACCCACGTGCAACCTTTTTTTTTTTTTTTTAATTCCAACTCTACCCTTCATATAATAATTAAAATAATTTTTATTCTATTTATATCCTTTACCATATTTAATGTATTTACATAATTTGATTAATAATTATAAATATAAATTAAATTATTATAAAAAAGTTATACCATTGAAAATATTTTATTGAGATATTTAAAATGAGTATAATATTGAATATGTTTTAATATATTTTTAAGTTTTTAATATATATTATAAGTAATATATTAATATAAAATGAATTAAATTATTTAATGTATATATAAAATATTATTTTAATAATTACTTGATAGAATTGGTAATATTTTTAATGCAAAAACTCAATAATATTTTAAATAACAATAACATTAACATTACCATTACCTTAAATTAAACATACATTATTAAAAAAAAAAAAACAACAACAAAAAACTAAAAATAAAATACCTGACATAAATACTTCTAAACAACCATTTAGAAATTTGGATTGTCATCTCCATTTTCTCCATAACCACTAAAATACTTATCAAATGCATTGGATGATCCTATGATACAGTGTGGAAGAGATAAGAATACCGTTTAACGGTTATGATCAAATCACTTTTCATCCAACGGTAAAGATCATATCATGTTAGATTTTTATGTCAGATCTAGGATAGTGTGTGGAAAAGATAAGAATACTGTTTAACGGTTAAGATCAAACCGCTTTTCATCAAACGGTGGAGATCATATCATGTTAGATTTTAATGCCTGATCTAGGATAGTGTGTGGAAGAGATAAGAATACCGTTTAACGGTTAAGATCAAACCACTTTTCATTCAACGGTGGAAATCATATTATGTTAGATTTTTATATCAAACCTAGGATAGTGTGTAGAAGATATAAGAATACCGTTTAACGGTTAAGATCAAACTGCTTTTCATCCGACGGTGGAGATCACATCATGTTAGATTTTTATATCAAACCTAGGATTGAATATGGAAGAGATAAGAATATCGTTTAACAGTTAAGATCAAACCACTTTTTATCCGACGGTGGAGATCATATCATGTTAGATTTTTATGTTAGACCTAGGATAGAGTGTGGAAGAGATAAGAATACCGTTTAACAGTTAGGATCAAATCATTTTTCATCCAACGATGAAAATCATATAATGTTAGATTTTTGTGTCATACTTAGAATAATGTTAGATTAATGATTAGGATAAAACCATCATCTTCTTTTTGGTAAAACAAACATACTTTATTAATGATAACAATATTTTATAATAAATTTAAAAAATTATGTGAGAAATTAATAACTTTTTTTATATATTATGCGTAATTTATTTGAAAATAAGATTTTATAATGGGGTGGATAATAAAATAGTTGGATAAAAAATTAAGTGGATAAATAATTAGTTAGATAAAAATGAATTGAAAAATATTAAGTGACTAAAAAATTAGATGGAAACATAATGAGAATAATTTATTGTAAAAAAAATGTAAGTATTTAATAATTTTTTAATATATTGTGAGTAATTATTTGAGAATAAAATTTTATATGAAATAAATTAATTAATATTGATTAAAGAATTATATATGAAATATTCTTTGAAGATACCTTTTATATCAATTTGGTGTTAACACATTGAAGTAAAAAAAAAAAAAAAAAAAAAAAAATTGATATTAAAAAATTTGATGTTAACATCAAAATGATATCAAATTTGGTACATCATATTGAAGATAACCTAACCAAGAAAACCTTGCCCCCGTGCTTGGGTGAGTTTGTTGCAATTTACTCTAATTATTATTATTATTATTATTATTATTATTTCGGTCTAAGAATAGATGCTCTGTCAAGTCATTTCAATGACGTTCATGATGTTGAATCATACTTGGCTTTCTGTGGAAGAAAACTGATGCTAGGGTCGCACGATCCCATGACGCCATCTTCTTGAGATTACCTATTTTTTGTTTATTCTTTAATTGATTTTTTTTAAGTACTGTTTAATTGATTTTAAGCTAACATTGCTAAGGTTTATTTATTTATTATTATATAAACTGACATTGCTAGTTATTATTTCTTAACTTTACACTTGTAAAAACACCTTAATATTTATAAGGGCACTTGTTGATATTCTAAAATAAAAAGACCAATGTCTGTACTTTTGAAGATGAGTTAACATTAGAAGAATATATATTCATATTTTAATTTTAATTTTTAATGTGTCTTTATGGATATATTAACATAATCAGTTGTGTAATACAATGGAGTCTAAATTTGATTAACTATAATTTTTTTAGGGAGAACTTCATTTGGGTCCCTATGTTTTTGAAAAATTTCTCATTTTTAAATATGAATTCGTTTATAGTCTTCATGGTCCATTACTTTTCAAAAACTCATCAAATTAGTTCTTTTGTCATCATTTTTAATAAAAATGTAGGGACCAAAATGAAGTTCTCTATATTAAACATAGAGACCAAAATGATGACAAATGACCAATTTGATGAGTTTTTGAAAAGTAAGGGACCATAAAGACTATAAACGGATTCATATTTAAAAATGAGAAATTTTTCAAAAATAGGGACCCAAATGAAGTTCTCCCTTTTTTTTTACTTTATCATTGTTAAGTTAATTCTACATCTTATTATTTCTCTTTCAATTAAATTTAACACCAGTTTCTTATCTAAATAATTAAAAATAAAAAATAAATAAAAAAATAACACACACACATAATGAGTTTGATTCAATGTGTGGGGGAGTTTCTCTTGTTGTGCACATTGATATGTTTAGTGTTATGAGATTAAATTTTAAGGTATTTAATTTCAACGGATCTTAATAAACCCTTCACCATTAATGATAATAAATATCTTACCTTATAAATTCCATTAAAAAAAAAAAAGGAAAGAGTCTATCTTTCTTACCTTACGGGACGAAAAGTTCTGTAAATACTAAACACCAAATCCTCTGCCCTGTCCGCCGATTGCAGTAATATCTCGTTACATTGATTCGTGAATTTGGTTATATATGGATAACATTGATTATATTATATTGATACGTGGATAAATTAATTAATTTGAACCCCTCTATTTTCCAATGAAAACAATAACTAAGAATATAAACTTACAAGGCACCTCCTAAATAGTCCTAATTCTTTATTTCGATAGAATTAATGTTTAAATTTCATTTTGGTGATATTGCATCTGTGTGCACTCTCTGGAAAATGCTTCAACTCATCGAAAATGTAATGCATCATTTGTAATTTACAATATTTAATTAAATATGTTTTTATATTACACTACATAATTTAAATAGTGGGGTATATTACGATCAGTGTGTAGAAGAGTTTTGGTGTTCTTGATACGTTGCCAATCTAAAAATTGTACCGAGATCATTAGACAGAATATAATAAATATCATTGAATGTGCATGAATACACCTATAAAATCTAATAACAGCGATAGCATTGTTTTACATGTGAGAAAAAAATCATGTTATTTTAAATTTTGTCTCATGGCCTCTTTTTACGAGAAAATCTAATCATTTTAATAAAGGGCTTGAATAATATTAGAGAAAAACTTTACTAATATTCATTATTTTAAAACGATTTTTGGTAAATTTATTTGGTTAAACATATAAGAGAGGTTTATGAAATTTTTATATACATTCATCAATGCATATTCTCGATTAAGAATTTAAACTGAAATATAAATTGGTTTAATTATTGTACTTGTTGCCTTTGAAATATTGTTGGTACTATTTTGACACACAGGAAAATCAATTCCTTGATTTGGCAAGTTGATTAAAATAGTATTTTTTTCTCGCCTCATTAGGATGGTGGCGTTTTCCCAAATACAGTATGATCAAATTCCTCATATAAATAAATAAGTTGACATTTTTTTAACCACTAAATAAGTTAACATTTAAACTCCATGAATTCAAAAAAATTCCAAACCGAGTCAACCAATAGGTCTGCTAACCATTTTTTGTATTTAATCAGTCCAACAACAGATTTAAATAATATTTATTTTAATATATATTTTTGGGTAAATTCTAAAGAAAAACCCCAACTTTTCGGAATTAGCATTTTTCCATCATAATGTTATAATTTGCGTTAAAAAGTTAACTCTGATCATTAAATGATTTTTTGGTCTTTGGTTTAAACTTAATTAAAATTAAATAAATTAAATAAAAATTTTATTTATTATATCTTCATCATACATGTTAAAATGAACAGTGAATATTAATATGAAAAAAATTAAAAATAAATAAAAAATTGTTCATCAGATTTTCACTGTCTATCTTGAGATTAATTTAAAAAATAAATTTAAAAAATTGTTTGTTCTATCCCTTTCACTCTCTCTCTTCTCTCTCTCACTCAACCTCAACTTTATCTTCAACCAACAACCCTTTAATCTGGGTTTGAACTCAACAACTTCACCAGAGCAATGACATTGATGATTTTATTTGGATTTGATAATCCAGATTTTATCTAGGGAACTCATATTTCCATTAACCTAGACATCTGGTTTGATGAACCTGGATGAGTTTGTTGTTGCTGTTGTTTTTTTTTTTTTGGGCGATTTTGATGTTTGTGTTCTTCATAGATGAAGAACATTGAAGAATATTATTGTTCTTCATAAATGAAAACACTGCTGTTTTTCATAGATGAAGCACATTTTTTTTTAGTTTCCAATTATGATGTTTGTTGGAGATTGATGATGATTTTGTGGGGAGATTGATAATGTTGGGTTTCTGATCGATGATGTTGGGAGGAGATTGATTAACGGATTAAATTTTTTATTTAAATTTTTAATCTATTTTAATTTTATGTGTTATATATATATATATATATATATTCCTTTATGTCCCTTCATATATATATTTATCATTTTCTTGTTGACTCATGTTTAATTAAAAGCTTTATTCATCATTTTGCCCTTAACCTATTAACGGCAGTGGCTTTCTCTAACGGAAATTGTAATGGTAGAGTAGAAAAATGGTAATCCCAAACCAATGGCTTTTTTTTTTTTTTTTTTTTTTTTTTGGTTTTAAGGAAAAGTTGGGTTTTTTTTTTTAAAGAATTTACCCTATATTTTTTTTCTAAAATAGGTGTAAGTATTGCAATTATTTCATAATTATTTATTACAAAATGTTATATTTGGTATGAAAATTTTTAACTAAGAAAGTAATTATTTTCGTTAAAATTACTAAAAGTATCTCAAAAGTCTAACGTATTTTTCGAAAACCCATACAAGAAAGTTTACTATAAAGAGTTATTTAAATTTTTCTCCTAATGATTAATTAATCATTATTTTTCCCTAGATATTTATAGAAACGTAAAAAGATCCCTTGCTATCATATCTTAGAAGACCATTTTTCTAATAAATGAGGGATCTTTTTAACAATTTTTCAAATAACAAGAGAAAAATTGTAATTCATGAATCACTGGGGGAAAAACGAAAATAACTCTTACGATATAAAACCAATGGTGGCTGGTACACGCAGAAACGGCATAAATCTCTCTCTCTCTCTCTCTCTCCCCGTCTCTCTGTCTCTGTCTCTCTCTCTCTTTCTCTCTCTCTCTCTCGTAATTGAAGAACCATGATTCATAGAGCAACAAATTTCTAGCCCGCAAAGTAAAACTTTTCACGACAACCAATCAAGTGAAGTGCAAAACACTCCTCCGCACACACTGTTTAACAAAAACTCAAGAACAAGATCAGCTCCTCTCGCTCTCTCTGTCGATTCATTTAAGGTATCTCTCATTCATTCATTCATATACCTCTCTTTTAAGTGATCCTATACAAAATCCTTCAAAGCCGAATCTCTCTTTTATTTATGAATCTGCGCTTTTTATTGCTTGGATAAGCCAGGCGTTCGTTGATGGTCATCTAAACAACTGAGAAAGTTTTATCGAATTTCGCGTCAGGTGATTTTTTTTTTTTAATAATAATCTTTCGGTTTTTGGATTTCGTTTCCTGTTTGGTTGCCGCGAAACGTAACGAAAGAGAAGACGTGTTATAAGATTCTAAATCCTGTACATGTATCATAAAAGTTGTTACAATTGTTCGTATAATATTCGTCTTTCTTTGGTTAATCGATATTAACTTTACATTTTCTCGCGATTTCTCGGGAAACAAACAGACGAGTACTGGAAATTTCACGTGTTGACAGCTTATTGCTACCTGTTTTTAACTTGTTCTGTTCCAGTCCGCAAGTACAATTGTTGTGTTACTGGTTACTTTTTATAATTTTTTCGTTTACTTTTACTTAAATTGGATTTAACTTTTTTTGTTTTCAAAAGAAAAAAAAAAGGTTAGATGGCTGCCAGTGACTTGTATGATTGTGCTGACTTGGTCAAATTTGTCTGTTTACTTGTATTGAACATTCAATGGATGATTCAAATTGTGATATTTGTCTTTGCATGTGTTTGATGATGTCATAAGTGATAGGCATTTAGAGGATGACTTTAGTTTGAAAAATTTGTTGTAGGATAAGCTTATAGAATGTCATACTCCATTTAAATGGATGTTAGCATTTAGCAATGGCATTTTTATGTTAATTTCAGTTTGTATTAATGTGAAAGCGAGTGCCTGGCTTGCAGATAAAATAAAATTTGGGTTTGTTGCTTCAAGCTCATTGAGCTTCTTTATGTACTTTTTATATACGTGGACACGTCTTGTTGTTGATAATGACAGACATGATGTTCTTTTTTTCTTTTCTTTCAGTAATGTGATTTTTTTTTTTTTGTTTTAATTTAAATTTGTATGTTTGAAATGTAGTGAAAATGGTTGCCTTCGGGAAAAAACTAAAGGAAAGACAGATTCAAGAATGGCAAAGGTATGTTATACATTCCTGGTTGCACCACTGAGATGAACTTTGACGGACATAATTTCGGACTTCTTTCAACAAACAATTAAGTGTACATTTTTTCAACAGACATTTGTACATGAAATATGATTACGCTGTTTTTTTGAGAGAAGTTTGTAATGGCTTCACGTATATTTTAATGCATAATACTCTATCCTGCTAGAGATTAGATTGTCGCTTTCTCAAATTGCTTTTATATTCAAGATTTATTCTCATTTGGACTATTAGGCTAAGAAAAGAATTATTGGCTTTTATGCAATATTTTAATTAAGATTATAGTCAAATGTGTGAATTGTGTGTTTTCCTTGATGGAAAGTATAGACTGTTAAGGTTTCTTACACAAAACTTGAAAAGACATGCATGGATGCAGATGCATTCAGACAGAGAAGTGGGAGTGGTGGCTATTCATTTCGTGGTCATAATCGAGTCATTAAACCTTATTGTTGTGCAGCATGTTAAATATATAAACTGAACTTGCTATTATATTATACTTACAATTGGTTCTTTCAGATACTACATTAATTATAAGTTAATGAAGAAGAAAGTAAAACAATATGCTCAACAAATTGAAGTTGGAACTCAAGATCACCGTCATGTTCTCAAGGATTTCTCAAGAATGCTGGATAACCAGGTATGGTAAAAGATAAGTTTATATGAAGTGTTGTCGGTAGATACATATCAGAAGTGTTCTCTAATGCTTTTTCAAAAAAGCATATAATGAAATGTAGACGTCATATGTTGGATATCTCATCTGTTACCAAATTAATCATGCATATGCAAGCAGTGTTAAGTTGAGAGAGTATTGATGTTGTCCTCAGGTTCCATATAATTAATGAACCTCTGTAGGTCTTTGGTTGTACATTGTTTTTGGGAAGCTTGTTTTTGAATTTTTGAGATAAAAGTGTCGTCAGCAGTGAAGCGAAAGTCAAGTTTGATCAGTAATACTGAATCTTAAACTAAAATGATGGAGAATTTCTGATAATTGGGCGCACCAATATTTGATGAGAAATGGCTATAGAAATCATAAACATGCAATTTTTTAGTTATTTGGTTAAGAGTGGGCTTACCACTAGACTAGCTCTAAAACATGTCATGACTACTGAGGGAACTTCCTTTTATATTTTAAATACTTTGTGCTTACAAAAAGGTTGTTTTTGGTTTATTTCCTCAAAGCTGAATAGTCTTATATTTGCTTATTGTTCACAATCTTTTCTTATAATTTCAGATTGAAAAAATTGTCCTTTTTCTGTTGGAACAACAAGGGCTCTTTGCCAGCAGATTAGTCAGGCTTAGAGAAGAGCATGATGCTCTTCAAGGGCAGCCAGATATATCCCATATAACTGACCTACGAGAAGCATATAGAGCAGTAGGACAGGAACTTTTAAAGCTTCTCTTTTTTGTTGAGATAAATGCTATTGGTCTGCGTAAGATACTGAAGAAGTTTGACAAACGCTTTGGGTATAGATTCACTGATTACTATGTCAAAACTCGTGCAAATCATCCTTACTCCCAGCTGCAGCAAGTATTTAAGCATGTGGTAATGTATTGAAGTCAGAGAGAATTTTTCTGTTTTAAGCATTTTAACATTTAAATTAACGTTGTAAATGAACTTGTAAGTTTTGGGAGTATGCTAGAACAAGCAGAGGCTAAATTAGCCTCTATAAAATAGTTGTGCTTTTGAAGCTTTACCAGCCATCCCTAAAATGTGCAGGGGTTAGGAGCTGTTGTCGGAGCCATATCTCGAAATCTGCATGATCTTCAGGATCGTCAGGGAAGCTACTTGTCCATATATGATCAGCCTGTTCTTCCCCTCCAGGTTTCTCGTACTAATCGAACTTGTAGAAAAGGATGTGTCTTTCTGACTGTTTTCTAACACTGACAGTGCTCATATAATTGGGGAATTTGCCATGCAGGATCCTGTTGTTGATTCTATAAAAGCAGCTGTTGATAGGCTAACCAACTCAACAAACTTCCTCAACTTTTTGGGGCAGCATGCTCTGATCATGCAGGAAGAGCTACCAACTCCTACTGATGAACTTGTTGATGATCAGAAATACCATTTTATGTCGCTTCTCTTGAACCTGGCGAACACATTTCTTTATATGGTCAATACATATATTATTGTCCCTACAGCAGATGACTACTCCATGAGCCTTGGAGCTGCTGCAACAGTTTGTGGTGTTGTTATTGGAGCAATGGCTGTCGCGCAGGTGTTCTCCTCTGTATATTTTAGTGCGTGGTCAAATAAATCATACTTCAGACCTCTTGTCTTCAGCAGTATTGTTCTTTTTATTGGAAACGCCATGTACGCACTGGCTTATGATTTTAATTCATTAGCCATTCTCTTAATTGGTCGGCTTTTCTGTGGGTAAGTGTTCTAAATCTTCGTTTTCTTCTCCTTGATAATGCCTTGATGGACACAACACACAACTTCCAGCATATACTTTCTGGAGAATTTTAGCAAAGGAAAAATCTACCTTCCTTCCTTTTTCTTTTGCATGTGTGTAACTGCCCAGTCATTATTAATGTTTTATTATCAAATATTTAACATACTCTGAGCCCTTATTATTTTTTTTTTAATATTTATAATAAAGTGTTATCACCTAAAAGTATGTAATGCAGAACCATACCTTAGTTATACTGTTTAAAATGATATGGATTATTATTTTATTTATAGATCACCATAGGTTGATGAAGTTGTACTTCTACATTGCAGATTGGGTTCTGCCAGAGCTGTTAACCGGCGTTACATCAGTGATTGTGTGCCACTGAAAATCCGCATGCAGGCATCAGCTGGTTTTGTTAGTGCCAGTGCTCTTGGAATGGCCTGTGGTCCTGCTGTTGCTGGCTTACTTCAAACCAATTTTAAGATTTACAAGTTAACTTTCAATCAAGACACATTACCTGGTTGGGTTATGGCTGTGGCCTGGCTTGTATACTTAGTATGGTTGGGGATCTCATTTAAAGAACCTTCTCATGATACAGAAGAGAATGACAGACCAAGTGAATCAAATGCTAGTATGTTAACTCCTACCAATTATCTTGTATTGGCTTAGTATTTTGCAAACTTGCCATTGTGTGGTCAATAGGCATGCCCAGAATGTAAAGCATTTGCCCTCTGATATGACATGAAATATCATATTGTCTTTTATGGTATTTCATAATCATTAAGCTGCAATTTCTTTTATGTGCTAAAACATATTAAAAGGACTTGCATTATCAGCAATTGTAATTCAAATCATGGTTGCCCTGTGTAGTTTGGGATAGAGTCTTGAAAACAATGAATGCACTTTGGGCTATATGTCAAGTGATTTTAGTAGCTTTCCCTGTGTTGGCTCATTGATCTGTTGCACAAAATGTTATTAGGCACTAAGAGTGTGTAGAACGAGTCTTTATTATGAATTTGGTATGGTGTTGCACTGTGCTGTACAAGCATTTCATTGATTCTCAGCACCTAGGTTGGCTGAATGGAAACACACATGGCTGAACATCAAAGGCTGAGGGGTCATTACTGGCAAGAAAATCTTAATATTGGAATGCTGAAATGTTGTAACTTAGTTAAAATATAGCTGAAATACTTGTGGGATAAGTTGAGCTGGGTCAGGTATAGATGAGGTCTGGATAGACTTATATAATCACTTGAACAATTTTATAGAACCCCTTACCTTCTTTGTTTACACATTAAAATTTCATTTTACAGAATTGAAATGTTTAATTATCATATAAAATATTTATTTTGATGTGGGATGTTGTAAATGGCAGAAACAGTAGAAAATGATTCTCTCGAGAAAGGTCTTAAGCAACCATTGCTCATAACATCAGAGGACAAGCAACAAGATGAAGATGGTGACCAAGAAGGTGATGGAAGTGAAGAAGCTTCCGAGGAATCTCGTCGACCAGCCACTTCAATTAAATCAGCGTATAGACTACTTACTCCTTCTGTAAAGGTATGTGATTGATCACAAATATTGTTTTAGCTTCCAAAATGTTGACACCTGCAGACATCCCCAGGATAGTCCAAATCTTGTGCTAGAATGTTGAACCAGATAGGGCCTGGGAATTGATTAAAATTTCTAGTTTGAATGCAATCTTAGTTGTCTCAGTAGTGGAATAGATATATAAGCTCAAAATTGTGAATCTGAATTGTGCTTATGGGAATCTGCTGTTTAGCATTGATGATATGTAAAGGACGGGTTTATATGATAGACTTAGAGGATCTACTATGTAAAATGTTTCCCTAGAAGAGGTACTCACAATTGTATGGCTAAGCGGAACTTACTATCAAACGAGTGGTGATAATAAGGAAAATTTAAGCTTTATAATCTTTTATAGTTCTCGTTTATTTATTTAATTCTATTAATTATCTTTTTATATCAGTTTTGTCTGCCAAGTCTTTACTCGTAACTTTCTCATCAAAAATCTAATGTATTTGTCAGGTTCAATTGTTGATATATTTTATGCTCAAGTACGTGATGGAGATTTTACTCTCCGAGTCTAGTGTAATCACAACATACTATTTTAATTGGTCCACGAGCACAGTGGCAATTTTTCTAGCATGTCTTGGCCTTACTGTTCTTCCAGTTAACATTGTCGTTGGAAGCTATATTAGCAACATGTTTGAAGACAGGTGATTTCTTAACAGATGTTGGTTTGATATCTATTCTTGCATGATTAAAATCCTGCAATGGTTTTCATAACCTTTTGGCTAATTCATTCTCTTTGATCTAATTGTAGGCAAATTCTATTGGCATCTGAAATCATGGTTTTAGTTGGCATAGTCCTAAGCTTCCATGTTATAACCCCTTACTCTGTGCCACAATACGTCTGCTCAGGACTCATCCTGTTTGTTTCTGCTGAAGTACTTGAAGGTGCGATGTACTTTTTGGTTTTTATAGCGATAAAAAAAGAACTAGTGCAATCATGGTTTTCGCCAACCAGCTTAAACTAATAGTTAGGCTTTCACTACAAAATGCTAAAATCCAAGCCTAGATTTGGTGTATTTGAATCATCATCATCATATATTTTGTTTACCGAGTTGGTTGGATTACTCTATGCTAACACAGTATATGTCATGAACTTGGTCCAGGCGTCAACTTGTCGTTACTGTCTCGGGTGATGTCCTCCAGGCTTTCCCGTGGAACGTACAATGGCGGTTTACTTTCAACAGAAGCTGGAACAATTGCTCGAGTTATTGCAGATGCCACCATAACATTGGCTGGGTACTTGGGCGAGAGCAGGCTTTTGAATGTCACCCTACTTCCTTCACTCCTCATTTGCATAACTTCCATTTTTGCAACCTCTGTTACATATAATTCTCTGTATTGAACCATGAAGATCCGTCTATCTGTTCCAGCACACCCCTAGTCCCCTCATCAACCCCCCTTATTTATTTTGAATTTGCTATTCTTTTGCCGTACTTGTATCATTATTAATAAGTAATGTTTTAAAAAAAAAGCTCATTAATTCTTTTCAATTGGATTTTAATAAAGTTTAGGTCCCTGCAATTATGGGCTCAAAGTTTCTTAAGTTGTTGTTTTTTTTTTTTTTTTAATTTATTTTTTGAAATTGTTGGCACTGGCGGTGATAGCAACTTCCATGCGATATGTTTGTGGGATTCAAAATCCTAATATGAATGTGAGAGACGAATGCTCAATGACTAGAGTGGATGTGCTTCTAAAGATGTGCATTCGTGTCACATAGTTTGTATTTAATTATTATTATTATTATTATTTAAATTAGAGACATGCTGGAGCAGCAATTAATAATACAAAGCTGTGCAAGACTGGCTTGAATGTCTAGTCACAGTATGGCCTGTTTAATTGAGTGTGTGGGGGAGTAAGTTATTTTATGCCGCCCCAGTGACACTCTTGACACTCTGTTGTTATGTCCGTGGACCGTGTCGATGTTCAAAATAAGGAGGCACCATTGAAATTAAATCATCATAAAAAATTATATAAAAGTCGTGTTCACAAATATTATGCAATCTCAATGTTATTATACTTGGATGCAACAACAATAGATGGAATTAGGATTGGTAGCTGCCATTTCATGCCATTCATGTTTGAGAGGTTGCCTTTGCAGCCATTTTTGGTGAATAATTAAGTAGATGGCTTTTAAAGAACCTTTCAGCCTCACAGTCCAAGGACCACAAATGTCCAGCTGTTCTCCAGAACATGAATTCATTTAATTTTGCATTGCACAAGTTGTTTTATCATTTCATTGCAAGAATTTTTTATAATTTTACATACTAATATATATATATATATATATATATATATTTTTTTAGGGAGATATTAAATCAGTTGTTTAAAACAGAGTCAGTTTAATACAATTGATTTAATATCTCCATAAAAAATATATTTATATATATATTAGAGATCTCTGCAACATCCTTATGCGCTTTATTTATGTGTTCATATTAGTCGACCGTACTTTAATAACTACTTTATATTAACGAATGAATATCACGCACTTCCATCTAATTGTAAAATAATACTGTTTTTTTAACATGTGAGAAAGGGAAGCAAAGGATATTGCAGAATTGATTTGGGTGACAATTAACAACATTAATAATAACAACGTACATCAACCCTTAACGAAGAGATTTACATTTTCCTTGTTCACCTTTATAACAGAGAAACGAGTTCACCTTTGAATAATAATTATTATAAAGGATAGAGAGACTCCTCCCCCAAAGTAAAAAATACATATTGAATTGTGTTTTTAATGATTGATATCGTCATGTTCCAATATATCATTGCTCAAATTACTGTCAAATTTACAAAAGAAAATAATTATGAATAATAATACTAATAATAGTAATGAGATTGTTCTGTTTTTAATGTCATATTTGTGATGTAACGTTTATTTTAATATAAATTTACAAATTGGGAAGGAAGAGATAAAAGTAATTATCTCTACATGCATGTGGTTGTAATGAGTACAGTATTAAATCATCTCAATTTTTGTTATCTGATTTAGTGTATTTAAATGTCCACACATACAAGCTGTATAGATTACTCAGCGGTAGATCAAAAAGAGGGCCCAAAAACCTATGAAATATTTCATTGGACTGGAATTAAGGGTATGTATTAAAGACAATGCAGAGCAGCTCGACACGAATGCGTGAGAAGTGTCAGTAGCAGAAATTTCTTCCCCATAATTAGCTGCCCATGTAGATGTACTCTAAAGGTTAATCTGTTCTTGGTCCCACAGTCCGGAATTTGAGGTTGATGCATACTTCGTACTTGAGAGGCTTCAGAGGAGGTTCAAGTTCTTTTAATCATAAGTTCAACTAATTTTGCTCTTTTATGATCTGAATTCACATGACATCAATCTTATAATGACCAATTCATGTTAATCTTGTGCAACTCACAGAGTTCCTAATTAAAATTGGCTAATCCTAAAAAAAAATTAAATAATAAATTAAAAGTTCTCATTATTATTAATTATATCTTATCTTTAATCCAAAATGAAAAACTAATACATTATATTTATTAAGTTATAATAAAAGCATTTAATAATATATCTTTATCACTCTATAGATCATTTTTTCTCTTAAAATGCGTGTGCATATATATACACACACAAAACAAAGAGTAGAAAAAGAAAAAAATTGTGGGTGTGATTACCAATAATGCAACCTGTATAGATAAGTCTGTGCTTAATTATTTTATGCCACTCATATATATTACTCATGTAATCAATACTGTATGATTTATGTCTCTAGCTAGATGAGTTAGAATAAATGACCTCATGTTTTTTAAATATATATTATGTAAGTAACAAATCAACGGATCAATGTACTTGATTTTTAATTTGAATTGTGAAAAATGTATGAATTTAATGATCTAAAAGTTGTGGTTACAAAAATATATAAATTTTGTGTCAAATTAGAGGAACGGGTGATTCTACCTATAACATATATGTGCCTTGATTGGTGGAGCGTTTATTAAATTGTTTCCAACTAATTCTGATAAGCTAATTAATAATGTATTTTTAAGCTTGCCCACGTGCATTAAGTGAATCGAACTACTAATGAGTAAGTTGTTGGAATTCATTTATATCATCCTATCGCATATATCGTTGACCAAATTTTTTTTTAATTTTTAGGAAAACCTGTTCCCGAACTGAATATTATGACTGTACACTTAGGTACTTTTTAGCAGGTACTTTTTATGTAATTTTACTATTATTATTTAGAGTATGTTTGATTCATAATTTAAAGAGAGAAGTAAAAAATATTTTTAAATGTTGAAAAGAAAATATATATACAGCCATTGTGGAGATAATTAAGTTATGGGTTAGAATTTTTCGTGGTGAAAGCAAAAATAAAGCTGTTTGGCATTAATGGACTTAGGTAGGTGTATTATATTTATTATATTAAGTGTAGTGCTTTTAAAAACTGACCCAAAATGCAGATTTATTAATAACTAAAAATAAGAAATAAATAAAATATTATTATTTTAACTGAAATTGTATTAAAATTAAAGAAACAAAAAATCAAACTCGATCTTAAAATTATAAAAATTTTAATCTGCTCAATTTTTTCCCCTCATATTTGACATTAAATAAATTAAGACATCAAAACATATACAGGCATTATTTAAATATATACTCCCACTACATTAAAAGGACAATTAAGGCAGTATTTGCAGCTCATCTACTAATTGACTGGCACCTGCACTGCAATGGCCTTTGCTGTAATTAATAATTATTTCATATTCAGTGAAATTAATCTTGATCCCTTACCAGAAGTCTAGTAATTAATTATCCACTTGCAGTTATTAGGTAGCTTTAACTCCACCCTCCCATTTGTCTGAGCCTCTCTCTTTCTATCATGTATCATCCGACGAGGACCGACATGCACACAAGTATACATCCATGACTATATCTAGTAACTGCAGCAATACTCTCACTGTGCTTTATTACTTTTATAAATTGGCTTAGTTTCACTAGTTGGTACCAAAGTTTCTGCATTTCTCAAAATCTTTGTGTGTTTTGTTTTTGGTTGTCTTTCCGACAAAGTGAGTAAGGCCTTGTCCTTTATGTAAGAAAGAGAAGTTGTTTGAGAACACAAGAGTCCTTTAATTTTATATCAAGGCTTGCTTGGAGGACATGGGTCTTGGTTGCTGTTGGAAAACATTTGGTGTTGCTATTGCTGCATTTCTTTTCTTTCATGACTTCTGTGCCTCTGAAAAAGGTATATTTTAAAGCATCTTGTTTTATATGATCTACTACTTGATCACCATTCTGTTAAGTTAATTTTCATTCGTAGCAGCCTATGTTTAGTCTCTTTGCATGCAACATTTATTAATTAGAATATGATGAACATAATTTTATAGGTGGAGTTATCAAAAGATCTGACAATTGTTCAGTAGTCATTATAAACTGTAGTAATTTTGTTTATGCATTTGATGGCAATCGTTGAAAACTACAGTCTTCATGTTAGTGCATATTCATTAAAGATATACAAGTACTATAAGCCATCAAATTGTTATCCAAAATCTTCAATGATGTACAAATTTACTCAGTTTCAAAATAAATAAATAAATAGTTATTACTTTTGGGAAAGCAAGAAGAAGAAAGAGTTATTTTAAGCACAACATTTAATTTACTAAAGATTTACACCTAGTCATTAGTTAGAGATGACATCTCACCTAAAAATGAGGTGCAAGTTAATTATAATGTGACAGCCGTGAAAACAATGTTTATTACCATAATTTTCACCTTTTTTATATTATACTATGAATTATTAGATTTATTTAAATCATCGTTCATAGTTTATTTGTTTATAAAATTTATTTATAGAAATACAAGATATGCTTGTTTATTTATGTCAAGTTTTTTACTTTTATTAATAAATATCTAGAGTCTGAGTAGTAAAATATAGAATTGAACCAGCTGAAAGATTACAAATGATTGATTAAATTTCTTTAGTTACGTCTCAGTAATCACTAATGACGTTGAGAAGAAGAAATGCGGTATTACCGGGTCTAGAAAATATTTTAATGAAAGCATAGTGTTTGCTAGTGGTCCACGTAGCTAGCTTTGACAGCAAGCCAACTCCAACAACTAATGCCCTTACCCGCTTGTAGTCATTCTGTCTAAAAACAATAAATGTGCTAAAAAATCATTATTCTTTTTCACTTAAACCTACTCTTCATTTTGCTCTTATGACCAACTCCAAATGAACACACCACAACTATGCACCATTTGGATGCACTTTTTCACTCCAATATATGCACCAAATATTTTTTTTCAAGAAAATTTTTTGATATCAATGAACAGAACAACATCAAACTTGATATTGCATTGTTCATGATACTAAATTTAGTATAAACTTATCAATTAATTTAATTTAAAATATATATTAAATTATTATAAAAAAATATGTCATCTAAAATATTTTGTTGAGCTCTTCAAAATGAGTATAATATTGAATATATTATAATATATTTTTAAATCTTTAATATATATTAATTAAATATTATGTATAGAATATTTTTAAAGATGCCGTTTACATAATTTGGTGTAAATATATTGGAGTGTAAAAAATTTGATGTAAGAAAATTTGGTATTAATGTCAAAATGATATAAAATTTGATATTAGTACATTGGAGATGACCTTATACCAATTCAATGAACACACCAAATGGTGTTGTGCACCATTTTGATGCACTTTTCCACTCCAATGTATGCACTAAATATTATTTTTCAAGAAAATTTTTTGGGTCAATGAACAGGCCAACACCAAATTGGTGTTGCACTGTTCATGACACTAAATTTAGTGTAAACTTATAAATAATTTAATTAAAAATATATGATAAATTATTATTAAAAAATATGTCATCTGAAATATTTTATTGAGATCTTCAAAATGAGTATAATTGAATATATTTTAAATATTTTAATATATATTAATTAAAGAATTATGTATAGAATATTCTTTGAAGATGTTTACACAAATTTAGTGTAAAATAATTGAAGTGTAAAAAAATTTGGTATTAACACCAAAATAATGTAAAATTTGGTGTTGTACATTGAAAATGACCGTAGTGTAGGAATTGCTCAACTAGGAGTCTCTTGAGTCTTTCGGTTTATTAATTTAAAAATTCATTTGACTTATTTAATTTAATATATATAAATAATTTAACTAGCAAATATTAATATGAAAAAATAAAAAATTTATATCAATATTTAAAAAAAAAAAAAAATACTTATAAATTGTGTTTGATTGATTAACTTTTAAATCCTTACTTCCCGAACTTATTAAGGTAACAAAATCTATATTATGTAATTAATAATTATAGTGCTAATACATGTGAACACTCATGCAGCTCCGAATTACACGTTTATGAAGAATGCAACGGCAGCTCCGGCGATATCATACTACGACTACATTATAGTAGGGGGAGGCACCGCTGGCTGCCCATTAGCCGCCACTCTCTCTCAAAACTCTAGTGTTTTGCTACTTGAACGTGGCGCATCACCTTATGGCAACCCTAATATCACCAACTTGGCCTCCTTTGGTGCTGCTCTCTCCGATCTTTCTCCAACCTCTCCCTCTCAGCGTTTCATCTCTCAAGACGGCGTCATCAATGCACGTGCACGCGTTTTGGGTGGAGGCTCTTGCCTCAACGCCGGCTTCTACACACGCGCTGCTACTGATTATGTCAGGTATTCCACTACCAGCAGCAGCACTATATATATATATTATATATTTGTACCTGTAATGCAAATTTGTTAGTTTGGTTTTTCAATCTTCTTATAATCTAACGAAAAAAGTTCATTTTTTGGTTTGTGAAAAATAGAAAGGTTGGTTGGGATGGAAAGTTGGTGAATGAGTCATATGAGTGGGTGGAGAAGTTGGTGGCGTTTGAGCCACCTATGCATGAGTGGCAGACTGCAGTCAGAGATGGGCTGGTAGAGGCCGGAGTGTTGCCCAACAACGGCTTCACGTATGACCATCTTTATGGCACCAAAGTTGGTGGAACCATTTTTGACAAACAGGGCCAAAGACATACAGCTGCTGATTTGTTGGAGTATGCAAACCCTAGTGGCCTCACTCTTTTCTTGCATGCTCCTGTTCATAGAATCTTGTTTAGAACCAAAAGTATGATCCATATACATGTTTTGTGGTTATATGATGCATCATTTTGTTTGCAGTACCTATAGTTATCGACATTTGTAATGGAACAGGGAAACCAAGGCCGGTGGCTCATGGAGTGGTTTTCCGAGACTCAACGGGAGCAAAGCACAAAGCATATCTGAAGAATGGGCCCAAGAACGAGATCATTATATCAGCTGGTGCCCTAGGAAGCCCGCAACTATTGATGTTGAGTGGAGTGGGCCCTGCAGAACACCTCAAGGCCCATAACATCACACTGGTGTTGGACCAGCCCTTGGTTGGTCAAGCAATGTCTGACAATCCCATGAATGCCATTTTTGTGCCCTCTCCCGTTCCGGTTGAGATTTCCCTTATTCAAGTTGTCGGCATCACCCATTTCGGAAGCTACATTGAGGCCGCAAGTGGCGAAAACTTTGCCGGGGGATCGCCTAGAGACTATGGCATGTTCTCTCCCAAGGTAACCATTTTGTGTGCTACCAAACAATTTATATGGTCCTATCATTTCCTACACGACATAGATGAGAAAATTTGATATCGAGCTACATTTATATTAAGGGTTTGATTAGTTTATTGGTTGGATAAATTTACTTATCAATAATAATCTTTTGATTAATTGTAAATGTGGTTATTAAATAATATTCAATTGTTTTAAATGCCTAGAGACCAATGGGCCTCTTAAGTTAACCAATGAATGGTTTCAAGAAGCTTGTTGGGCCAGACATATTTAGCAAATGGTGACTTGTTTCATACAGTGAAAATTTGTGTTCACATGCAGATTGGGCAGCTTTCAAAAGTGCCACCAAAGCAAAGGACTCCAGAAGCTATAACCGAAGCCATCGCACACATGAACGCGCTTGATGATGCAGCTTTCAGAGGCGGATTCATTCTTGAGAAGGTTATGGGCCCAATCTCCACGGGCCCATTGGAGCTCCAAACCCGAAACCCGAACGATAACCCATCCGTTACATTCAATTATTTCAAAGAACCCAAGGATCTGCAAAGATGCGTCCGAGGCATTAAGACCATAGAGAAAGTAATAGAGTCAAAATCATTCTCAAAGTTCAAATATAATTTTATGTCAGTGCCAACATTGTTAAACATGACAGCAAGTGCCCCAGTGAATCTGTTACCGAGACACAGCAATGTGTCAACATCATTAGAACAATTCTGCAAGGACACCGTGATGACCATATGGCATTATCATGGAGGATGCCAAGTGGGAAAGGTTGTTGATCATGATTACAAGGTACTTGGTGTTGATGCATTAAGGGTTATCGATGGATCAACATTTAACAAGTCTCCTGGAACTAATCCTCAAGCCACTGTCATGATGCTTGGAAGGTAGATATCATGCGTGTGTGTGTGTGTGTGTATATATAATTAGGATTATAAATGTTGGTGATTAACTAAGTTGACGTGATGCGATATTTTGCAGGTACATGGGAATCAAGATATTGAGTGAGCGACTTGCAAGTGAAAATCAAATTAATTGATTTGACGTTTGTTTTTGGGATTCTAAAACAAGGAAGAAGGGAGTTGAATAAGTCGCGGGATTTATTCCAAGCGATGATGAAAGAGAGGTAATTAATAAATTTTATTTGGAGAAGGTTATAATTCAGGACGTAATTTAATGTGTATTCTCTGCTTTCTTTCTTAAATAAATTATTCTTAAAGTATCGTTTTCTCCTTTTATATAATTATAATATCATCAAAAATTTATTAATATTAATTGTCAAAATTGGACATATATGTCGGCATCTATTGATATTAATTTATATTAACTACTTGAAGTGGGAGAATACTGTATATGAATTTTCAGTTGACTAGCTCCACCAGTAATCATTAATAACGTTAAAGACCATTAAAAGAAACTTAAAAAGCAAATACGTCAATTTCTATACATACTAGCTAGTGAGAGAAAATGAAGAAAATGGTGCTATGAAAATTTAAAATTGCGTAATTTCATTCTAAGGGTGTTGCAAATAGGGGTGGGCAACACCATGTTCGGATCCCTTCCGATCGGATCCGATCCGAACATGGTAACTTCGCGGATCGCCATTTTTGGATCCGAACATGATCCATCAAGGAGAAGGAACCGATCCGATCCGAACACCTAGTTTGCGGATCGGACCGGATCGGACCGAATCAGAACACCTACTTTAAATTTCAACCTATGATAAAAAGATAAATAGAGATATCTTGTTGGTGTACCTTCGTGAATTGTAATACATATCTCCCAAATTTTGTAAATATTCATACAAATTACTCAACATCAAACACGTGTAACATCTTCTTTGCCGGCTACCAACATCAAACACCACCGACAACTATCCACCCAGAATAATAATAAAATGAATAGGAGAATTGGACACTCAGTTTTCAAGATTATTTTCAACAAGTCTTCTGAATTTCAATGCGTCCATCTTTATATTAATGGAAATCATAGTTCAAATCCCACTAGCACCACTCTTTATACTTTTCCTATCTATTCACAGCAATAATAACATATATATATATAAAATCAGCAAATGAAATATGTAACTAAACAACAGAACACAACAAATAAGCATAGAAATCACTAAAACACTAACACCTAATCATATAAATATCAAGTTAAAGCTGCAAATAGACTCACCAAGCTACTTAGATGAGAGTGAGAGGGAGTGAGAGATGGATGTTAGGGTTAGCTTAAGTGGACTTTATATAGAGGCATATGAAATTACGTATGTATCATTGTTCACGGGTTCACGGATCGGATCGGTTTTGAATACCCCGATCCGATCCGATCCGTGAAACATGGTGTTTTCACAATTGAGGATCCGAACACCTTATTTTTGAACATGTGATCCGATCCGAACACCCACGGATCAGATCGGATCAGGGTGTTCGGATCGGTTCCATGTTTTTGTGCCCACCCCTAGTTGCAAACTCATTTGAGAATATAAGGCCAATAAATTGCTTATGATTTACAAATCTTGTTGAATTATTAGCATATAACCTGACAACTGGAACTCATAAGAATATAATAACAATATTTACATTCTAACCACTCATCATAAACAATACGTTTAATTTCGTATTAAAAATAATAATTTGACTGTTAGAGAATGTGTGATATATATAGTATATGTCGAAGATAAAGGTGAATTGAAGATATAATTTTACAGCTCCTGGGAATTATTCTGATTGGTGAAGATGATAAGGTGATGTTGAGGGTTATATAGATTTCCACACAACCCTAAACTCTAAAAGCCAATTTTTAGTCTTTGGCTGTCGACGCGGTTGGTTGGCGTCAGCATCCCCTATGCCTCCCATTATGTGTGGTATGAGTTCGACACCCAACCGTCAAATCCAAATAATTCATATATATTTTTATATATAATATAATAATAGTTTTTTATCATTATGTGTGAGTTGATCTCACATTTCTGTGTGAGTTTCTCCTCTATTTTCGTGTGAATAAATCTCATATAATTAGGAGTAGTATCCTGGATTATATCACCAGTGTTTTTCATCATGGTTGGTTTCAAGAGTCTTCTGAGCCATTTCCAATCACCCTAACAAAAAAAAAGCTAATTTTTTTCTTAAAAATAAATAAACAAATAAATAAATGAAAGCAATATTATCAAAACGAGAAGAATATTTCACAGGATATACCTCCAAAATAAAGTTAAGGCATCTCCTCTTAAGACTCCTTTTCTCTTCCCCTCTTCCCTTCATACATGGACAGAGAGAGAACCCATCATAGCTAGTCCAGATCATGTTGAGTAGAATCTCAGAAAAATGTCTAGGAGGCTTTCTCAGATTAAATGCAGAATAAAAAGAAAGCACTCAAAGCAGGCTGGCACCAAAAAGGATAAATGGAAATATCCACAGCATATGCTCTTCTCTTCAACGGATTATTCCATGCGTTCGTCTACACCCCTTCAGAGAAGACCCTATATATACGCGTGAATACTCATCACTCTTCAGGCATGATTCAGTGCAATTCAGAGCAAGTTCTACTCTAGATTACCGTTTGATTTGGCCCCAGATGGTCATGGTCATGGATTGAATTCGAGTATGGTAAGCGGATCAGTTATAGGGCTTCTCTCCTTTGGCAGGTAATTAGATTATAGTCAGAGATCATTGGTGTTTGCTCTATATCTCGATGGCCCGCCAAAGGAGAGTTGCCCTGCAACTGTTTCAGCTTAGTCCAACACTTTTACTATATATACAAGTCATGCAAAGGGTAAGATTATGATCACAGAACTAGTTTCATTTTCTTGTTCATTATTAGAATGTGTATGATCGCGTAGCGAACTGCTGTCTGCAAGCAATTTTTTTTTTTTTTTTTCAATTGGAGAGTGCAATTCCTAATAAGCTGAGCAAAATTTGACTGAAGTGTTAACTTCTGTGGAGATCATGATTCACGATACATATTCATGCATGCTTGTTGATCCAATTTTTGTAGCTGAAGCATGCATAAGTTACATACTAATATATCCTCATGCCACCTTCGTTATTAACACTGAATATAACTGATTGATGCTAAATCTAAATCGTGTGCTTGAACACTAGTCTGATTGGTACTTCATTTACACCATGCATAATTGAAGACCTATATAAATTATCTGAAGCACCGGCATATGTAATTTGTTTAGTTTCATTCCCAGAAATTTCCTCATTTTTCATTTGCTATATGGAAGGATATCATTCTAACTAATACTTCCGTGCAAGCTTCACCAACAACAAATTGAACCTTGAAACATTGTCAGACAAGGAAAAGAGAAATAACATAGTGATTATTGAAGACATTAAGTACTCTACTTAAACTTCTTATCAAATTATGTTTTTCATGTATCAATATTTAGTGATGACCCATACAGAGCACAGATATGTTTATATATATAACTAACATATAACTTATTTGTAAGAGAATAATTAATCTGTACTACTCTGAGTCTTCCTCGTACTTTAGTTTTTTCAATTTAATTATTTTGGCAATATGCCGCAAACATCAGTAGCAAAACATTACATGTTAGTGAAGGCTATTAACATTGATTATCAACATTCTTGATTGCCAGGCTACGCTTGAGAGAAAATATCAAGACAGTATGCATGCCAGTCATTTTTTTTAAGAAAATATAAATAAACTTTTAAAGGATGAAGACTATTTGAAATCTCATATGGGTACATTTATTCCGTCTTATTAATTATAGGAGGATCATGATGTCGAATGAATAAACTAAGCCGGGCCGAGTCCTTTTTTTTTTTTTTTATGAGAATATTAGAAAATTGTATAAAACAACAACACAAGAAGTGGCAGAAGGGATAACAAACTATACACATGCATCAGAAGCAGCTAGTTTAAGCAACCAATCAGGAAAAGAAGATTTCCAAATTGTAGCACTATTATATCCTAGAGCCCACCTTGCGATTCCGTGGGCCACCTAGTTACCTTCTCTGTGCACAAAACCAATGGGACCAGTATTATTTACACCCATAAGATGCTTGATATCATGGATGACATTCCCAATATCAAGTCTGGACATTTCTTCCCCATTACACAACTTTATCACCCTTAAAGCATCAACTTCGACACACAAAGGAAAATAAGAGTTTTCAGCAGCCAACAACAACCCGTCTAATAGCTTTTGCTTCAGCAATTTCCACATTCATACAATGATTGAACACAAATGCAGTAGCCAGCCTAATCCTTCCTAGATGATCCCGAATAACAACGCCAGCCCCCACCTTTTTCTTTGGTTTGAAAAGTGCTGCATCAGAATTGATTTTGAAAGAACCAATTCGAGGGGGAAACGAGCAACTAGATGGGAGCATTGACCTGGAAGGAGAAGGTACTGCAGACTTGGCATGTTCAATTTCCAACAAGAGGCGTGCAGCTTTACTCTAGCAGTCCATATTGAACGAGACTTTTCCACCATGAAACAACGAATTACGAATGGACCAACATACCAGGCGGTCACCAGAAATTGCTCCACAAAAAGTTCTTCCCATCACTGAGAAAAGATAAGCAATTCTGTCCAAAAAATCACAGCAAACCAACCTACAAAAAGAACTATCAGAGTGAAGAGGGCCGAGTCATATTTTGATAGACTTGGACTGGCTTGAGCTTTTTTTTTTTTTTTTTTTTTTTAATTTTAATGGATTCGATCTTATCTATGATTTATATCTAAAATAGGTCTATTCAAATTTATTGTTCAAAGGATATAACAAACTTATTTATAACTATTACATCATCAATATATCATCTCATAATTAATGTGGTTACAATAAATCATTATATTGTAACATTATTTAGATAAAAATTTTAATAAATTTTGGATAGTGTATCATTATTCTACATTCATTCAATCTTATATGCATTGAAACTAGTTGATCTGAGGGTGTTCGATATAATTTTCCTAAAGGATAAAAGAGTTTCCTTAACGTCAAAAACCTTTTCCAAATTATTTTGATTGTTTGACATCAACTTAAAAAACGTTTCATCAATTAAAAGCAGTCAATTAAATTATAAAATTTTTAAAAAATTTCACTTCAAAAAAAAAAAAAGTTTTAAAGATATGCAAAATAAAATAAAATAAATAACAACCAATCTACATTAAAATTTTTATCAAAGGTTCAATTTTTTTCTTTAAAAAAAAAAAAAAAAAAAAAAAATCTATTTATAAAAGATCTTACCAAAGAACTTTACTTGAAAAATCATCCCAAAGAGAATCAATATGCTTGACACGGTTACATTTAATTTAGATGAAGATAATTATTAATAATGATTTAAAGAGGATTAAAAGCAATGTATTTTGAAATGTTTGGGATCAAAGGAGCTAATACACTGGGGTTGAGTAACAAAGTCATTTTTTTATCATAAGTTAATGTTGCTTTATAAATTCCTCATTGAAAAAGAATAGGGATAATCCCACTTTCCTCCTTATGATTGATTGCTAATTTCCCCATATAATTTCAGGAATCTCATTTTATCCTATGTCATTATTCCGTTACTGTTGACGTTCGGAAACGGTCAACCAAAGATTTTGGGGCCCAAACTGCAAGCTTGATAATTAAAAGGTGATAGTACTGACGAGGGTGTGATAAATGAGTAATTAATAAGGTTTAAGGTTGGTGATAATTAATTTGGGTGAAGGAATGTCGGTTGTGGAAGTTGGTTGAATTTAATGAGATGATCAATGAAAGACAAGAGAGAAAGAGAGAGGAGAATGCAAGACACAAGGATTTTTACGTGGTTCGGTGACTGCACCTATGTCCACGGCCACTCTGAGGTAATTCCGGCAGAGTGACGATACTCTAGTATATTCAGCTTGTTTGTACAGTAAAGATCTCCCATATTTATAGAGGGGGGAGATGACAAAAAGAATTACAAAAGAATGTCACACATGCTACAGGCAACGACTATTTACAACTAATCCTGACATAGTCATGCTGCATTAATTGTAAAGGTGATGATTATTCTCTTCTTGCACACGTCTGTATTTAATACACAAGGAGAGGTCTTTCCTTCATTAATTGTCTAGCCACCGCATTGAATGCTTCTGGGTAATTGTGCAGGTAGTTTTCGGCGGGAAATCATGAGAGTTGGTGATTCTGATGACTTGCTGCATACGACATCCCCTAAATAAGCTCTCTGGTCAGTCAGATGATGCATGCTGGAGATATGTCGACGTGACCAGGAGAGGAGGTTAGACGGTCTAAGGATTCCTGCGATCTCGCGACCTGGATGGTCTCGCGAGCTTGACGAGCTGGCGACGCGGGCAGGATGCATGCTTGGGAGGTCTGGAAGCTGTTGCGAGCTCACGACCTGGACGGCCTCATGAGCTGGGCTTCCAACTGCTGGTCCCGATCTTGGCCTTCTAGGCCCCCGCTCCTGTCCAAGGATCTAGAGCTTATACTGACCCATTTAGGCAAAGAACGAGAAAATTGGCATAACAGTTACCAAAATGATCGCAACAACTAAAACATTTTTATAATTTTGTCCTTTCACATTAATAATTAAATTTTGATTTTTATCATTAACTTTATCGACAAGGGATTTTTTTGGATATTTTTATATACCATAAAGATATTTGATTTATTTTATAAATTAATAAGGGATATTGATAATTTTTAAAAATATTGAGGCATTTTGATATTATGTCAAACTGTAGAAGGAAAATAATATTATGGCAAAAGGAATGCATGAAACATAACGTTCATAAAATATATATTAATTTAAAGCCCTCAAAGAAAGGGCAAGAATGTTGAGATGGCCGAGTTGGTCTAAGGCGCCAGATTAAGGTTCTGGTCCGAAAGGGCGTGGGTTCAAATCCCACTCTCAACATAATCCCACTTATAATTTTTTTTCAATTTATTTTCTTTTTAAATTTCAACAATTCAAGTCTGAGCAGATGCTTTAGTGTTTATTTCTTTCATTTGTTTTTCTCCAGTTTAGAGTTTATTACTATTTTTTAAAACTGCCAACATTCCATTAATAATTTTTATTTTTTTTTCTTTTTAATTTCAACAATTATAACTACTTTTTGTTTGATTTGTTTTCCTTTTTAATTTTACCATTAAACAGGTTCAAATCCCACTCTCAAGTCTCAACAGATGATTTAGTTTTCTTCTTTTTTTATTTATTTATTCCGTTTTAGGATTTTTTTTTTTTTTTAACTTGAAAGGTAATTTACCATTTCCTTTTAAATTTAACTTTCATTTCATTTCATTTGGGATCAATTCCAATGGCATTTCAATTTCATGGCTTCTTTCTTTCCATTTGATTTGTTTGAAAAACGAGATTACCTTTATAACCTTTATATCAATTATTTCATAATTTAAAATGACTCAAAAAGTTCTTTAAAAAAATATGTAGTCAAAAAGTGGTAGAAGTCATTTAGAGGAAAGGGCAAACTATACCAACTTTGACAAGTGACAACAAATAACCAAAAGTAAAGGAACATATAAATATATATAGATATATAGAGGCACACACGATGCAAATTGCGAGAAGTTTACCACTTCATGACTAGAAATGTCAATGCAACGGGCATGGGGCGAAGACCCCTTCCCCATACCCGAAGGCAATGGATAAACTTTTGTTAGGAATAAACACTCACAATCAAAATGTATTTAATGAAATAAAAATACTCTACACAATCAGTATTCCAATCAAATGTTGAATTAATAAAATAGCAATAAGAATTCAAACGAAAATAGCGAAAATAAGAAATCATTGACTTCGAACGAAAGAGACTTGCACAATGTTTAGTATTGGTCATTATATGTTTTTAGAATTTATTTATATCCATAACGGTTGCGAATAATTTGTCCATCATTTATGACTAAAAAAATTGAAATAAAAATTTTGTGAGATCTAACACTAATGTTTTGAAAAATGTCTCTCTTTTTAGAAAGAAAGAAATAAATTAATAATCTTAAACTAATTAAATAAAAATAAAAGAAGAAAGTCAACTAATTATGATAATTGCTTGCGTGACTGATAAGTTGGATTAAGAACTTGTAGATTTATCTTAAATAGAATGGCAATCAACGCTATAGTTGGAAAATTTGTTAGTGGTTGGGGAAGGTGGATGACGGTGACACAATTGACAATAATGTATAGTCTTAGCTTTATGATGCATGGACCCTTGCTTTGCTAGAGTTTTTCCAGGTTAAAAACTTTAATTATTTTGACTTGATTGTATGTCCAGAAACCTCCAAGACCTTGCTCATATACTAGCAAAAGAATTGGAGCCCAATTCACATTGATACATACTTGTCAGAAAACAGCAGCGTGGGGGCAGAAAACGATATGATGCCATTGAATTTGACTCTTCTGCAACAACAAACCTTGGAAAATATGTCACTCTAATGGACACATACTAGCGTACGTGGTGTTATCTATAACGTGTTTCAAATGTGTGACCGATGCGTAAATGAGAACCTTTTTCAGGACTCACGCGCCGGCCACTTCAAAACTTCCCTTGCTCTTTTCTGCTTGGTTTTTTCTCTTCTCGCATCTACAAATGTAAACATCACAAAATTTCCTTTATAAGCAGTAAGGCTATTTGGTCAAGAAAATTGGGATGCTTAGTAATTATCACGTATAGAAGAAAAGTTCCAATTCTATTGGTCTAGATGAGCAAATACGGCTCACATTAATTTAGATTTTTATTAATTGGTCCTAACTTCACATGGAGGCTCTATGACGGCAAGGTAATAAATAATTATATATAAGTAATTCAAGCCAGCAGCAACGTAGCAGAGAAGTTGGGTGTATACGTTATTGTGTGCGACCATTACAAAGAGTGAAATAATAAAACCATCATTGCAATTTATGGAAGACAAGGTCAATGGTGAGTTGTTCTTGGAAGGTGACAACTTTTCCAGAGTCCACACAACTTTTTATGACTTTTTTTATGGTAACGAACCATTTAGTATCCAACGAACAGTAGACTTTGGGTAATTTCAATGGGAAGTAATGGAAGAAGACAATCAAACAAAGTATAAATAGGGTGTGCGAAAACACAAGGAGAGAAATGCCTACAATTAACCACAGAGAGGACTGTTGTCATGGCTGTTGTCCAAATCCATTTCTTGGACATCCTGACCACTACTCCTCCCAACCTGAAGCCTCTATGTCTACAGCAGCAGCAGCCAGGAATGAGTTTCAAGTTGCCACAACTTCTGCTCTCTTCCCAAACCCTCAGGAATTCACCAACCATGAGTCCCTCCCTTCCTTGCATGAATCATTTTCCAACTTCATCAAAGTATTTCCAGATTACTCTCAGACTGATAAGGCAGACCAAATCCGTGACCAGGATTATTTCCATCTCTCTTTGTCCAAACACGTTCGTTTTGATTACATTGGTCATGGCTTGTTCTCATATTCCCAGCTCAAAAGTTATTATTCAAAGCCTAGTATGGTTGCCTCTACGTCGTCTTCTCCTCTATTCTCCGAATTGGAACCACCCTTCTTTGATATATCCTGCAAGTCAGTGAATTTGAGTTCATGGATTCAGTATGGTGGTGAGGAATCAGAATTGGAATCTAGTATCCGAAAAAGAGTAATGGCTTTCATGAACATCTCTGAAGACGAATACAACATGGTGTTCACAGCCAACCACTCATCAGCATTTAAGCTTCTGGCAGAATCGTATCCATTTCACTCCAACACGAAACTTGTCACGGTTTATGATTACGAGAATGAGGCAGTGCAAGTGATGAGCGAAAGCGCAAAGAAGAGAGGAGCAAAAGTGATTTCAGGTGAGTTCTCATGGCCTGATCTAAGAATCCAATCCAAAAAATTGATGAAGAAGATAGTGGGGAAGAATAAAAAGAGATCAAATAGAGGGCTGTTTGTTTTCCCACTTCAGTCAAGGATGACCGGAAGTAGATATTCTTATCAGTGGATGAACGTGGCCCAGGAAAACGGATGGCATGTATTGCTTGATGCAAGTGGTTTGGGGGCTAAGGACATGGACACTTTAGGCCTCTCTCTATTCAAGCCTGACTTCCTCTTTTGCTGTTTTTACAAGATTTTCGGAGAAAATCCTTCCGGGTTCGGATGCCTTTTTATCAACAAGTCAAGTGCTTCACTCTTCAATAACTCGACTCCTGATTCTAGAATAGGGATTGTGAATCTGGTCCCCAGCATGAGAACATATCAGTTCCTTGAAGATTCAACTATTTCCCACCAAAAAACAGAAGAATTGGAGAAAGATGACACAGCTGCAACAGAATCAACTTCAGAGATTCATGAAGCTGAAAACTGCAGCCAAGCCAAAATCACAAAAGAAGACACACAGCTGGAATGTAAAGGGTTGGATAATGAAGAACTGGAGAAAGATGACATAGGTGCAACAGAATCGACTTCAGAAATTCATGAAGCTGCAAAAACCATTGTGAAACATCGTAAGGAGCTATCTCTTTCTCAAATACTGGAAGCAGAGACACTCCATGATGATTCCAACCAAGCCAAATTCACAAAAGCAGACAGCATAACAAGGAACACAGAGCTGGAATGTAAAGGGTTGGATCATGCAGATTCATTAGGACTAATACTGATCAGCTATAGAGCAAGGTGCTTGATCAACTGGTTGGTGCACGCGTTGATGAGTCTCCAACATCCTTATACAGAAAACAGGCATCCCCTAGTTAGAATCTATGGACCAAAGGTGATGTTTGACAGAGGGCCAGTAATAGCATTTAATGTTTTTGACTGGAATGATAATAAAGTTGACCCTGCACTGGTGCAGAGACTTGCTGACAGATACAACATTTCTGTAAGCTGTGGATTTCTACAACATATTTGTTTTTCGGACAAGTACGAAGAAAAGAAGAAGAGTGTGTCGGAGACAACAAGAAGAACAACAAAAGAAACAGCAGTGAACAAGAGAGGAGGAGATGCAGTTGATTCAGGGATTTCTGTGGTGACAGCTGCACTGGGGTTGTTAACAAATTTTGAAGATATTTACAGGCTTTGGGCATTTGTTTCCAGATTCTTGGATGCTGATTTTGTCCAGAAAGAGAGATGGAGATACTTGGCTCTCAATCAAAAGACAATTGAAATTTGAAGTTAATTCATTCTTTCATTCTTTTATATTCCTTGTATTAAAGTAGTATAATATAATGTTTGGCAGGCCACTTATATTATATCAGTCTAATGCGAACAGTTTCTCCAATACACCATATTGCAGATTACGCGATACAGACCAAATAGGTAGGAATATGTTGTATTAATATATTTATACACTATATAGGGCTCAATATGATTGCAACCCAATACAGTCCAATATATACATCGTGCCAACATAGAAACAGGTTTTTAATATATATATATATATATATATATATATATGACTTTTATAATTAGGTATACCTGATTTAAAAAGTAAGAATTAACCAATTAAATTAATTTATTGCACTCTTTCTATTAAAACAAAATCTATTTCATATTTAATTTAAATGCAATTGATGAATTTGATTGGTTGACCCTCACTTTTTAAAATCAAGTATATTTAATTTAAAATCAAGTATATTAGTTGGCCCTCAATATATACATACATATATGTGTATATACTATATATGTATGTATTGAGCCCATTTATTTTCTCAAAGCCCATCATCCTCCATCAGCCCATTTCATCAAAACCCAACCTATTGAGAGTTCAAAAATATATTAGTAATGAATTGCAATTCATCCTACCTAAGGTTTACTTGAATATAAATGGATTTAGCTTTACCATATCATAAATCTTCCTTTGATCTCTTAACGTGTCTTTGATATTCAAATGCATGCTCATCTAGTCATGGGCTTGCATTTGCTCTTCTTGTCATGGGCTAGCATTTGCTCTCCCTAAAGCAAAAGAAACTCTATAAAACTAGTTGAAAATTGCAAGTGATTTATATTTATATACAAAAATTTCAAACTCGCGTGACTTGTAAAGTTGGGCGAGCATTGTAATTGGTAAGATACATATAATTGAAAACGATGATGATTCGCCGTTTTGATTAACGTATCCACTTGGTAATACTAATTGCCCGTATATTGGCTAATGGCTTCTATTGTTGTTGTGACCTTGAATAAATTAAATTTTCTTATTTAAGTGTGTGGAACAATAAATGATGCTTAAATTTAGTCCAAGGATTTTGAAATTTATAATTTAATCTAACTATGTTGATATAAAGTTAACTGATGAAATTGAGGAAGTTGATAACGATAATGAATATGAGATACTTCAATAACATATTTTTGTAAACTTGAGGCTTGTATGTACAATACTCAAAGAAGAATAGTCCTTTTGCCATTTACAAAGAGCATGCATTATGCAACTATGGGATATATGGTGTATCTAGAAGACAACAACTAGTTGTTACAATTTTTAAGGATAGTATTTTAGGCAAATCATGACACATGATTGACCATGCCTTAAAATGTTGACATTCAAACTTGATTGCAACTCTTTTTCAAATAATAAAATTTTAAAGCACAATTTGAAGATTTATGAACAATTAAAGAGATTTTAAGAGTTGGTTTTAAATGAGTTAAGCTTAGAGAAAGAAAGAAAGAAAAAAAAAATTAAATACTCTTGGAGAAGTTTAAGCAAATATTACACATCAATTACATGAAAAGTCAAATCCAACTAAATCTGAACTTTTTTTGTGTAAATTATTTATTCTTGCTTCTTTGACTTAAAAATCTGTCATCCATACATAAAAATTGGTTCTTTACTTCTTTAAAGTATAACATCATTGTATGGTGCCTTTGATTTTGTTTTGAAATACTTTAACTTTATTATATCACAATCAAATAAAACCTTATTGGAATCTCGATAATGATTTATTATCATCTAAATCAAGTTTTAAACTTTGAAGTTAATATATTTCAAAAAAAAAAAAAAAAACTTTGAAGTTAATAAATATATCTTAAAGCTTCACCTATTAAAATATACTTCTTCATCCCTTTAAGACTTGTATGTGTAAGATTTAAGTCTTACATTGATGGAAATAAGGTTAGTTTAAAAAATTACATAAGGACCTTGGCTTGGTTAATATAAGATTGGTCTTACAATGTCGTTTACTAACATAAAATAAATTTCTTATTTTAATTATTTTTAGTTTTTAATTGAATATATTGTTTCATGGCCTATAAAAGAAAATGTGAGATTTAGCTAGATTTGGCGAGCAACAGAACTTCGGATTGAGAATAATGCTAGGCATCCTAATTTATATCCCAATATATGTATGAATTGTCATTCAATTGTTAATTGAAATTGATTAGAACCTTATTTTTCTTGTCACATGTAATCAATTGAATAAGCACCCATAAGTTTGTATATACATGTCTTGATGTCTAATATTATTATATAACTAAATATAAATTTCAATCCCATGTTCGAATCTCGCATGACAAATGTGGTATTTTGCAAATTAAAGAATAGAGAAACTAATTAAAAAATATATCATTTATTTTAGAGGAATTAATATTAGTCCCTATAGTTTGATAAAAATGTCTAATATATATATATATATATATATATTATTAGCATATTAGGTCCCCATTTTTTACATCCTATTTTTCACATACAAATATATCATTTTACTAATTTTATCATTTATTTTGGCATGTTCTTAGGTGGTATTGTGCTTTAATATGAAACTACATCATTAATTTTGAGTAATAAAGAGAACGTTGTATTAATTAAAAAGTAGGGAAAAGCGTAAATATAATAAGAATATTTTAAAATGTGACATTTTAAGAAGAGATATGTAAAATTTACCATGACAAGACAATGAAGATGAAGAAATTATTTTCTTAAATCAAGATAATTTTTAATTAACGTCAAGTGAATGAGAAGGGCAATGACAGAAGACTGTTAAAAAGTGGTAACGTGGACGACTGAAAATGACTGATGAGGGCGGTTGAGACTTGAGAGATTGACATTAAACAAATTTCTTATTTCGAAATGATACTAATAGTACTATAAATATTTCCATGTACACGCGAAACTCATAAATAATACAAGCATTAACACGTAATTAGAGCATCTGCCTTTGCTTCCATCCCACGAGTTTTATGATTCTTTATGCTTTTAAAAATAATATTATTTTTCTAATCTGTTTAAATGATAAACCTCATATATCTCCCTTTGAGGCTTTGAATCCTAAAAATCCCTCATTTGATTTATTTATTTATTTTGAAAGCACTCATTTTATTAATTAGCTGGACACATTATTCATAAATTCAAATATTCACTCCGCAATATTTATGCTCTTTATATTTCACGCATGCTGGTCAGAATACTATCAGTTATCATTTTCTAATATGTGGTTCTCTTGAATTGTTTATATTTGAAATCTGGCATTGATAATTAATCCTCAGTTTCCTTATTCTTTTATCAGTTTTTTAATTGTTTTTCGTTGCGTGATATTAAAAATCAAAAAACAAAAAGCCAAGAAGCAAGTCACTAAAGAATAGAAGAAAAGAACAAGCCTAATTTGCATATGAGCAACAATTTTGAAGGTTCACTTGAAATTTATTTTTTTATATTTTATATAATGATCAAAGAAGCAATAGTGATGAAGTTTCCAGCAACAACATTGTTTTTTTTTCTCTTGATGTAGAATCACATAGGCTTCCCACAGTTCTTATTTTTTAGGTTACCATTTGCCAATAGCATTACATCATATTAATCGAAAGACAACGTCACACAAAAAACCCAATAAGGAAGATAGTATTTGTCAAGCTATTAACAATTTTGCACATATAAATACATAGCAATAATTTCTGAAAGTTTTAGATTTCACAAACTAGAGTTTGCGGTTTCTCATCAGACCAGTATAAACTTGTCTCGAAATTTTACTAACACGTTAATAGGTAAGCTATTGCAATTTACAAATATATATATTGAAGATGGTATCTTACAAATTATTAAATCCTTTAGTTAGAGCATTAAAATTAATCCATGTGGCTACAATACCAATTTTTATTATTCAATCAAAATGGTTACATTGAATTACACATTAATTCTTAACAAAGTAATTGAACAGTTTCCCTCTCATCTCTATTGTAGGAAATTGAGTCCTATTTTTACTCATTAAATTACTAAGTGTGAGAAGAATCCCTTTTTTGTACTAAGTGTTGTCTTCTGAATCTTATTCATAGCGGTTGATCTCGTCAGATTCAATAGATCTATAATCTAATTGATATCAAATTAAAAAGGGTAAAAAAATAAGAAAGAGAGAAAATAAAAAAGAAAATAAGGTTGTATCCAATGACTTTAAAGGTGACTTGATAAGTAAACTTTACTATGAGTGCTCCGTTAATATTATAAAATAGGGCAAAAGTCCAACATAGGGGACCTACTTTAATAGTAGTATTGATGGAATTGAAAAAAAAAAAAAAAATTGCAACCCCCAACAATAACGAATTAGGTTGAAATTTGATATTTGATACAATGTTGACAAAAACACATTTAAATAAACATGCATTATAAAACTATAGCTGTATATATTAATACTACATCTCTCAAATGAAAGAGGTCAGGACGCCTTCAAAACAGGCATTTCTAACATTCTGTTTGGAACACTACCAAAACTTTGAAATTCAAATATTAGGTAAGCTCATTCGACAACATTTTTCAATAAATGATATTAGATATTTTTATTCATATTTCAAATTGTATCTTAACTTTATTTTAATAATGAAATTTGTATAATATATAAAAAGTTAAATAAATTATCATTAATATGTATTTATTTATCAATTAATACATATTAGCATTATCTATTCTTAAAAAAATAATAAATAATCCCAAACTTTATCAAATCATTTGGTTTGATAAATCAATTAAAAAAAAAAATCCTTGTCTTTGTCATTAGTTGATGGACAATTAACTTTGTTAAATATAAAAGGAATAAGACTATTTTAATAAACAACTAAAAATATATTCCAATAAACCTTTTAGAAAATAAAAGGTTTACTTATATACTTTTCAAACAATTTATTTTCTTTCAAAATTTGTTGATATTAAACATTACATGACTTCAACAGCTACTCATATAATGTCCAACTATATCTATTTTTATAATAGTAGGAGTTCTTTTAGAGGATATCTACTCTCATATTAAAAAAAAAAAAAAAAATCTAAATATATGCTGATAAATACTTATAATGAGACTCAAATATTTATCACGAAAATGAAAAAGAAATGTTCTGACTATATGAGTTATGAGTGAATGTGTGACAATTTATTTTTTATTCACAAATTATATATTTTTTAAGAAATTATTATTGTTATTAGTATGTTGTTTATTAAATTTGTATTTAGTTTATTTACTTAAATAAGAAAAGATCTAAAGAATTTATTTCCTTGGATCTAACCAAAATCCATTAATGATCAACTAATATGGAGGGATTTACTGATTTCTTAGACCATTGGTTATTTGCAATTCTCCTTTGATTATTTTAAATTGACAAATAAATTATTTCAAGAAAAAAAAAAATTGTTAAATAAATAAACAATGCCTGCAAATTAGTCATGATTACGGGAACGAGGAACGGCAGTCAAAAAATGTCTGCACGTGACCAGTGACGCGGGTAGGTGGGAGAGCAAGCACTGACTTGTTAATCTAGTGACTTTTTTATTATTTAATTAATATTTCTATGGATCCTGCTGTAAGTTTCGGGATTCGTTTTTTTTTTAAGATTAAACTATTTTAATAAATTCGTATGTTTTATCTCTATATCAAAAAAATGTTTCATTTTATTAATTAAATATACTTGTTCTGCATTATATTCCCAACATCTTAGGCATACTTGGACTGAACGCTCTTAAATTCTAATACGATTGTCTTCTTGAATTGTTTCAAAAATTGTCCTTAGAGAATTATATCAACATTAACATTAAGATTTCAACTTGATGCAAAATAATAAACTAATTTCCAAGCTAATCCCTTAACTACTCAGAGGATTTGATCCCTGATACGAATGCTAAAGAGTGTTGGTGAATAAGGGATCTCAGCTCTTAGAGTTGATGTATCTCTTTCCTATTTTGCTTATTTCTTCCCTGGTTACACCTGCAAGACAGGGAATAGAGATCAAGGATCACCGATGTTTCACTGGCGAAAACCCTTTGATACTCAAGTAAGACAATTTTTTCGTAGAGAAAACTCTCATCGACTAGCAGTCGAGGGGTTTTTTGAAGAATTTTTAGAGAAAAAAAAAGATATCCAACATCAAATAGGTTTAGAACTAGATGTAATATTTATGAGAATCCTTCCCAATGGAGTTTTCTTGTATATTAGTCTATTCCATGCCTATTTCTAAAAAACTTACTCTTTGGATAAATAGTTACCTCATTATATATGATGCTACATGTGCCTTAAGAGCTTGTCGGTCATTTTTCTCTTCCCCAATATGGTCAAATTCCTACTAGCTTCCCCTCCACTTACACCTCTGCCTCTTCTCGCTTGCTTCCTCTTTATCCCATCGCTTTCCAACCTTGCTTGCCTCCTACTTATGAGCTATTTGCAATGGCTATGTGCTTCATTTCATAGGTTGACATGACTTTAGAGACATGTGACGCATTGTGAACTTTTTCTTTTGCTAAAACATATTACACCTATACTGTGCCAGTGTTGAGCCATATATTGGAGTTGTCCTTTAAATTTTGCTTGTCAGAGGGGATTGATTTCTTTTTTGAGGTTTCCCTCATTTTTCAAATCCATTTCCCTCCATTTTGCTAGGGTAACTTGACCTTTTCCAACTCTTATTTTTCTCAGAAAACAATCCAGCTTGGGCTTCGTACTTGAATTTATTCCTCACGAGTTTGCTCCTTCAAATCAATTTGAAGATTTTGGCAACCCATTTCCATTGGGCTAAAAAGACCAATTGATTTGGGATTGTCTCGACTAATTTTCAATTGATTTTTTGGATGTTTAGATTTCCCCTGAACATTTTTATTTAAAAGCTGCCGCTCCATTTCACTTTTCTTTGCGTTCTATTTTCATCTTTAATTTCTTTAAATTATTAAAAAGGTCAACACCAAGTCAATTAAACAAAAATTTGAATAAAATAAGAATGGTCAAATTTACAAACAAGCAACAAAATAAGTTTGATTATTTGACTCGAAATTTCTTGCTCCATATTTGTCGATGTTCGGAAACGGTCGACCCAGAGATTCAAAGACCCAGACTGCGAACGTGGTAATAAATGATGATAATTGTAATAAATGTTTGATAATTGAATTAAGTGTGTAATAAATATAGTTTAAGGTTGTTGTGTAGTATTAAAAATAGAGGAATGTTGGTTGTGAGGGATGGATGACAATAATTGAATAATAAATGAAGAAAAGAGGGGGAAAAATAAATGTAAAGACACCAATTTTTACGTGGTTCGGCGAGTGCGCCTACGTCCAGGGTTACTCTGGGTTAATTTCGACAGAGTAACGGTACTATGAATGTTGTTAACTTGTTTTTACAATGAAAATTTCCCCTATTTATAGAGAATAAGAGATATAAATGAAGTATTTTATACATTATAATCATCAACATTTTCACTTAATCTAATTCTAGTCATACTGCATTAATTATTAAAGCAATGATTATTTTTGACATCTCATGCCTTCATTTATTGCTCCAGGTAAAGTCTCCTCTATAATAAATGCACAGTCGCCGCATTGAATGCTCCTCGGGACTGTTGAGGTGGTACCGACGAAAAATCAGGAGATTAGGCAGATCTGGCAACTGCTTCCTGAGAAAGAGTCTGGGGCAAGGTAGAACAGAGCTGGTCGTCTCTACGAGCTGGGATGTTGGGGTGACTTGATATGGAAATGAGCTAGGATCACCTAGGAGGGGACCTGCTGTAGGCTGGTGGAATCTGTCTGACACGGTTTCAACGAGCTGGTTGCTCAAGCGACTTGAAAATAGGCTGAGATGGATCCTGGCATCGATGCGAGGTAGAAAGCACTGGTTCTGGAGATAAGCGCGAGCTCGGGGTTTGGCGAGCTCTCTTCTGCGATATGAAGGTTGGGCCTCTTGGCACTGTACTCACATTTTGAGCCCTTAGAGATCCCTTTTACTTGTGACGAAGAAACGAGCATAACAATATTATACGGGAATTTAATTATATTAAAAAAAAAAAAGGTCAAAAAAGTACTTAGAATGTGAAATAGTCCAGCAGCAATAGCAATATTTCTCTTGAAGTAGAATCACATAAGCCTTAATGTCAAAAAAATGAAATAAATAAATAAATAAAATCAGATAAACTTCCATAGTTTACCCTTGAAGCATTGCATTGGCTTCACACTGTGATGATCACACTAACTGAAAGTCAAAGTCACCCAATTGATTAATTTCTCATCCAACTATTATCATTTACTCATTACAATTGATTACTCAGTCAAAAGGGACGTTATCAATCACTTATTATAATTACAGTCATATGATCAATACATACATAGCATCAAACGCACTCATGTTATGATATTTTTAATTTTAACAATATTAATTATCTCTGCATAAATTAAATGCATTACATTAAAAGGAAATCAAGCAATATGTACATGAGAATCTATTTCATATTTTAATAATTAAAATGATTTTATCAATTCAAACTAGCCACAGTTGGTATTTGTATATATACAATTGTTTGACCAAGACCAAGCCAGCATTTTCAACAACAAATAAACTTACAACGAAGGTGAAAAATTAAATAAGAATAAAACATGAAGTAATTCACAAGGAAGCAGACAAATATACTTCACAAGAAAGCAGACAAATAACAGGACAGCCAGTCTCTAAATATAGATTATGCTCATCAATGGCAGCAAGTGTTTGATTATTATTATTTTTGTTTCCTTCGGTCATTGTTGCATACTCAAATTTGTAAATTTATGCTTGCACGAGTCCATTTATTACCTAACAAGAAATAAAGCAGACTTGGTTATGCGTCGAAGTCATTTTCTATATATATATTTTTGCAGGTAAAATAGAGAAAAGTCTCAATCAGATCCAAGTTCTTATCGTTTTGATTTCACCCACCGAATATTTGAACAAAATGCATTTCTCGTCCTCAGCAGTGGTCAAAGCCGTAAACAGTGGTGCGCTGGTCAGCCCATGTTGTTTAGTAGCATTGTTGAATTTAATTGAGGGTCCTCTAATGTCTAATGTTTTACTTTTACGTTTGACTTGTACATTCAAGATCCAAAAGTTTAGAAAGAACTTATATTACTATTTTAATGTAAATATAAATATACATTAACATAATCAAATTTTATTTATTAGCATGCACTTTGAAAGTTTTCATGTGTTGAATTCTTTTCAAACCTCGCTCAAAATTGTGAACTTGTATTGTATTTTATAAAATTTTTACAGAATTCTAAAGCCATTTAATTCTATATGTACTGAACTTGAAGGAAAGATGATATAAATGCCGGTGGAATTAGCATTTTCACTTTCGAGAGTCCCTAACAATATAAATATATAATTACCTAGGTAAGAGAGAGGGGCTAAAATGGGAAAAAAAAAAAAAAGGAAACAAATGTATAAATTTTGAAAGAAAACTTATAAATTTTATTTGGCTAAAGGGACCGCGGCCCTGTTATTATTATTTTTTTAAGATCAAATTACAAATTTTTTGACATACTTTTCTTACTATATTAATATATATTTTTTATTTTTTAATCAATAATATTAAATAAATTATATATATTTATATTTATTGACACCACTTTTATTTTTTTTTAATATTATATCTATCAAGATTTGACTAAAATATCATTTTAATACGCAATTTTAGAATCTGATCAAAAAAAGAAAAATCTATCCATATATGAATGGAAAAGTTATCTATATAAAATTAGTTTTTCCGCTCTCGTGACACTGAAGGTAGGGATGAGGGTGGTTAGCACTCGACCATCCCACTTGGAGCCATTATTTTATTAGCAAACATTTTCACCCTGTTTTTTTTTTTTTTTTGAAAAGTCACTTTCACCCATCTTATTTGGCTTCCATGATTCTAAGAGAAAGCGACGTATAGATAGTTACGTAGCACGTCAAACTGAGCACTAGGTAATTGGCTAGAATAAACTAAATTCCAGAGGACACGTGGCCTCCTTGGAATGCACCACGATAAGATACTTGGATTCATAAACAGGAATATTAACAAAGAATTTTTTTTTTTCGTTTGAAGTGGAATATTAACAAAGTATTTGCGTTCAGATTTTGCTTGCGCACTTGCTTCGCCAACTACCCCTATAGGATTCGCAGCTCACCTAATCGTTTAACAATTGCTTGACTCATCTGACGGCGCATAGCTCACGTGTCACACGCAGCCTCCAGTCCTACTACTACATCTCACTATTCTTCTACAAATGATACTTATTGGACTCATTGATCGGAATATTGGTTTGGACCTATATTTCAATGTTATCATGGCGTGGTGTGGTAGCAAAACACAATGACTTTTCTTTTTTAGAAATTTTTTTGTGGGAGGGTCTCACTGTGTAACATGGAAAGGATGATTTATGAAACATGATAATAAATAGTTGGTTAAAAACAATATTTGTTATCTGTTTTGATTTATAGGACATAGGATGAAATTGTATTATGCAATGATAAAATTATTTGTTATATGATATGATATTGTTTAGTGGTATAAAAAAAATTTCTTTTAAAGTCCGTAAAGTTGGTGAAAATTTTGCTCCAAAATTTCATTTTATGAATTTCAGATTTTGATCTTCTACCCTTTTGACCAATTGTAGTTGGGTATTCGACCACTAGTGGAACAGTCAAATTTGGTTGTTTACATTTTCAAGAAAAAGACTTGGTTGTCTACAAAGCATTTTCCGTTTGTAAGAAAATAATACCAGATTATTTCATTTGTTTCAAATCAATCTCATCGTACAAATTTGATATTAAAGGATTTTAATTTTAAATATCATTTATGGCATGATAAGTTAAATATGTTGAATTTTTTTTTTTTAAATTCTAAATTCATATTGATAAAAATGTCGATTCTAAAAAATTATATAATGCAGTAGGTAGAAAAGTTAATATGGCTTGTTCAACCGGATACATTAGAATTTTCTCTTTTATTGTCTTACATGATAAAACTAACAATTTATGGTTTAACAGTAATGTAGTAATAAATTACTGTCTATTCATAACCTTGGGCTACGCCACTCTCTCTCACTATATGTGGGTTGTTTATTCCCACTTTGAGAGCTGTTCCTTTGATCGTGTTACTAAAGTTTAATTATATACGATCTTAGCAGTCCCTTCGGTTAATACCAATACTAAAAATAATAATAATAATAATAAATTGACAAAATAATAATAATAAATCAATTGTCAATGTTTATTTGCTAAATATGATTTCGAAAAAATCTTTAAAAAACCCCTAACTTTTGATGGATCATCTATTTTTCTTTATATAGTTTCGTTTTTATCTAAAATACAGTCTAACTTTTGAATAAACACAAAAAATATCCCCTAGAATCATATGAAGAACAATAATGCTTTGACGATAACAGATTTCGTTAGATAAATATAATTAACCATTTGACTCCAATGGCAAAAGCGAAAATGTGAAAAAAAAAATAATTAAATGCATTAATTAAAATATGAAAAATCAAAATAAATAATATTAAATATAAAAATAAAAACAAACAAGAATACTTTTATTTAAAAATTAAAAAAAATATAGAATTAATAAAAATCACTCAGCTCTCTCTCTATAACCTCACCCCGTCTCTCTTTCTAACTTACTGGTCTTTTCTCCATCGCTCCTATCACTTTCTCTTTCTAGCCTCATCTCCTTCTTCTTCTGCTTTATCACTCGCCGTTAGTAGTCTCTCCTCATTTTTCTACTCATTTTGGTCTCCGTCATTCATTGTCGCATCATTGTCTCCTATTACTCTTGCTCCCCTTACACCGCATCGATCTGACCAGCACCATCTTCATCTTTATTGACTCACGGTGCTGTCTTCGTCAACTTGCATCTCCTTGCCGATCGTTGCTACTCATCGTTTCTTCTCTCCTGCTCTTGCCGCTCACCATCGTTGTTGCCAAATAATGGAGGAAAAATGAAGGAATAGAGAAATGGTGGAAAAATTTAAAAACGTACCCTGGGTTTGTTTAATGTTACTGTTGAAATTGATTACTTTGCGAAGAAGAAAATGAGATTTAATGACAAAAAAATAAATGATTGTGATAGTGTAAATTACTCATGTTTTATCTTTGTTTGACCATATGTTTGTTTTTTTAAGGGAATGTTTAGGCACTTCATGAGCAAAATATTGTATCATTTTAGGAGTTAATGAATTGCTTTTCTTTTTTGGGGGGTTGTTGGGTTAATGTTCTTGAATTAGTTTAGTAAAGCTGGATTTTGTTGTGACTTGTGCGATAAATTATTCATCTCCGGTTTAGGATTCTTTGTGTTTGTTCTCTAGATTCTTCTAGATCAAATGAAATATATATTTTTTTAATTTATGATTTTTTAAAATTATTTTGTTTTATTTTTTAAAATATTATATTTTTATATTATTTATTTTATTTTTTATATTTTTATATATAATATCATTTATTTTTATTTTTTATTTTAATATTATTTAAATTAAGAATAAATTCGATATTTTAACTTTTTTTAATATTTTTGTTAAAAAAATTGATGGTAAGGAAAATTTTAGATAAAAATAAAATTACATAAAAGAAAATGAATAATGTATAAAAAAAAAAGACGGTTTTTCAAGATTTTTCGCATAATTATTGATAAAAAAATAAAAATAATTACAGTCAAATTATATTAGAATTGAGGATCTATCAGATGGAAAGTACACGTGTGAGGTGTATGTTGGTGTCAGGCTGTCCGCGTCAGAGTTACCATTTTTATTTCATTTTACGGTGAATGATTAGTCATTGGTTCAAATCTGTACACCAGCCTTTCTTAACAAAATTTCATCCCCTCTGGCCCTCTCCAACCCAGCATCAAAACACCATTTTGGTGTTGAAAACAGCTCCAACCCAGCATCAATTTGGTGCTGAGGCACAAACTCCTATGTAAAATTTGATGTTGAATGAATAATACTATACCAAATTTTGTATAATACTGTTTATTCAACACCAAAAATTTATTTCACAATAAATTATTTTATTTAAAAATATATAATAAATTAATATAAAAAATATATCATTTAAAATATTTTATTGAAATATTTAAAATGAGTATAATATTGAATATGTTTTAATATATTTTTAAATTTTTAATAATATTAATTAAAATATTATGTATAGAATATTCTTTGAAGATATCATTTACATCAATTTGGTGTCAAATACATTGGAGTGTCAAAAAATTTGATGTAAAAAAATTTGATGTTAACATCAAAATAATATAAAATTTGGTGTTATACATTGGAGATGATAAGAGGGGATGAAATTTTGTTAAGAAAGGCTGGTGTACAGATTTGAACCAATGACTAATCATGCAGGCGTACAACCTTTACCTTTTTGCTGTCCCCCATGTGCGCTGTTAGAGTTCACATATGATGACAGATGAGACATGATGGTAAAATATGAATCACCTGTCCGTCGTTACTCTAACGCAGCACATATCCCCACTTTAACCATTTTTATTATTCACATTTTTTTTGGAAGATATTCCAAAAATTCCCAATGATTTCAGAAAATACTAGTTGAATTTTACTATTTTCAAATAGATAAAAAAAAAAAATGTCCCTAAACTTTTTTAAAACATCAAAAACATCCCACTAATTGGATGGATGTTGATCAATCTATTTAATATAAACTTTAAAAAACTTTATAAAAGCTAGGAGGTATTCGATATAAACTTTTAAAATGGGGTATATTCCTTCTAGAATTTCAAAGCTTTTACAATTTTTTTTCAATGAATGATTTTTATGGAGTTCAAAAACCTTTATTGATTTTTATAGATTTTACAAAACTTGCATAAATTTACATAGAGTTTCAGTTTAAATGATTTTAATAAAATTTTATAGATTTTTATAGACTTTACAGAAATTATAAAAGACTTTCATATGTTGTATAGATTTTCATTTTTAAAAAATTTCAAAAACATCCATAAACTTTTTTTTGGCTTCTAAAATATAACATGCACCTTATAAATTATATTTTTATAACATACACCTTATAAATTATATTTTTTTCCATAAATAAAATTATTGTCTTAAAAGAATGAGAAATTATCTCATTTGGAGGAAAATTGGCTCCAATGAGATTTAAGGTCTTCCATCTCGTTGGAGGAGGCTCACTTCCTTCAGCGGTAGCCCCATAGATCTGCAACAAACTTCCTTTAGATTGCGATAGTGAGAGAGCTTCCTCTAGATTGGATGAAGTTGTTACTGCTTCTGTGATTAGAGGAGTCAGGGGAGACCACCATCATCGGCAATGAAGATGGCCTCCATAACTCCTCCATTTTTTCAAAAAATAATTTATTTATTTAGTATTTTTTCTTTGATCCCCAACATTTTTCTTTTTCATTTTTTGTTTTAAATTCAATGTTTTGAGGGATGTTTTCGTACCTTAAAAAGGATTAGGGAGGTATTTGATCCATTTTTAGAATAATGAATAATAAGTAATATTTCCTGAAACTATAAGGATGTTTTCAGTTTTTCCCTTTGATTCGTGTTACATGTTTATATCAAACCATTTATATTTTTCTCTAATGGTAGAGGAGAAGAGATTAAATTTAAAGAAAATTATCTACACTTTATGTCTTAGGATAATGGTGGGATTTAAATCAGATCTTTTAGAATCAAAAGAATTGATCAACCATTCACGCTAAAAAGTAGTGTGCATCAAAATATCCTTTCATTATCCGTCCACTTGATATCATTATATAGACATCATATTATTATCCATGTGATCTTGGCGATTATGAGAGTCAAAGGTATTTGTCTTTTATTCAAGAGTCAAGGGTAATTGTTTTCCGTTCATTGAGGTTCTAATAGCTCTTGAATAATTATTTACTATTCATGAGAGTTGGTCTTCTGTTCATTGAGGTCTCAATAGGTCTCCGATAGTTATCTACCATTCATAAAAGTCAAGTCGTACAAGTAACATATGATTTTAACATGTTTGTGTGTCTTGACAAATCTTTAACTTATAGTCGAGCTACATTAGCAGTGTCTGATATTAGTTGATTTCAATAGATTCTAACATACTTTCAATTCATTCAATGTTAATCGTATTATATTAATAATATCTTATTTCAATCGATTCCAATAGACTTCTAACTTTGTTCAGTCTGTTCGGTGTCAATTTTTAAATTATTATTCACACGGGTAAGATTAAGTTAAATAGTTTTTTAAATTTTAAAATTAAGTTTAATATCGAATGAAGAATTATCCATTTGCCCTAATTAAAAAATTGTAATAATTTAAATTATTTATGAATTTAAATAAATAATATAACTCCAATATGTTATCGTAACATGTGAACAATAATTTACAAATGGTTAAATATTGAAATTCGGACATCTACTCCCACAGTCCTAACCCAAATGCTACATGCCTTTATATGCCTCAATATGTGTGAAGAATTTTTTTAAATAAAAATACAGATCATGCTCATCCCCATAATAACCTAACCTATTTCGGTATATCTAAATGAAATCTACGTGTCCATGATAAATATATATAAAATAATTCTATCATCAGTATTTTTTAATTTTAAAATATAAAATTAAATTAATCAAATTTATCTATTATATTTAAATTAAATAAAAGATAAAATTTATTTAAAAAATGTATATATAATAGTGAATTAGATTAGTTTGTCCTAAACTTTTAAAATTAAGAATATTAATTGTGGATTTGCTCTCTCTATATATATTTCTATTTCTTATTACTTACTATTATTCATAAAATTCTATAATCGTTTTGCATTCTTACCACGAGGTTGTATAACTACAACTGTCATACTCATTGAACTATCTCGTTCTCTTATTTTTTTTAATGCAAAACGTGAAAAGCAATGCCACTAAAATTTGAGCTCATTTAATGAAACCGTGAATTGCATGTAAGGATATAAAATGTTGGTTTCTCGTGCTCGTTGCTAGAGGACATAATAAAAGGTCCTTTCAAATTGCAATCAAATCAATATGAGTCGATTTTAAGATTTGTTTCTTTTCAAAATAAAAGATCTATTTCAATATTTTGGTTATTTTGGTTTTGTGATGCATTGTGAAGTAATATTTAGGTATTGTTTTGACAAATAATGAAATTAAAATTTGAGTAATATCTCCATCATAAAATATATTATTCAACATGAGTCGTTATAGGTATTGTTATAATTAACAATGATTCACTTTCACTCAAGATATAAATAAGCAAATATAAATTGTAATATTTAGAATTATTAAATTTTTATCATTTTGAATGAAAAACTTCTGTTGGAGTATGATGTACACAATACATCACACTGAATCTAACCATACTGAGTGAAGAAAATCTCAAATTTATATAACTTATAATCAACTTAGTTATCACAACTTATTGAATTATAACTAATACCCGTTACATAAATAAGTCAAAGTTTACATTAATGTGTTGTCCGGAAAAAATTTCCCAACAATATTGTGGGGCTCTTGAAAAAGAGTTAATTGATTAAACTGATGGTCATTAATTTACTTTTACTATTAGGACGGTACTATAAAATCTACAAGTATTTCTACAATCAGAAATTTTAATTAATAAGTCAGAAATTTTAAAAATTATTTATAATGATGCATGTGCAAATATTTCTCCCGCATTTGCGATAATAAATATTTTTTGATCATGAAACTAGATTTTTAAACTATTAACATAATAAGGTTATTAATACTTAACCTTGACAACTCTTTTTTTTTTTTTTTGGGTTTGAAAGCGACATCTTACAGGTCTTAGAACTACGTCAACCTATTGTTTTTTCATAAAACTGATATCTTATAAATTAGAGAATTAACGGAATATACTGAGATTACATATTACTAGGATCCAACGAGATTACACACTAAATAAACGATTCAGATATCAATTTTCAGAAATGAGAGACAAAATATACTTATAATCAACATGAGTAAGCTATTTACACTTTTCACACTAGTGTAATATTTACTAGGTGGAATTGAACCTTTCAATCTTTTTTGAGAAACAAAATACTACTCTACCATCTACACACTTGCACTTGATAGATTTTGGCCCATCAATATTAATTTTTTTTTTTGAAAACGAAGCATTTTAACATAATATCGGAATTAAATAATCATAATAATAATAATAAGAATAATTATAATTATATGAACGTTAGAAGTAAGAGTGACAATGCAAACAAACAATTGAATAAACGTAATGGCAAAAGCGGCAAATAAGTGGAAAGAGTGGGCAAAGTGGAAAGAATCCACCCAAGAATTGGCATATAACCAGTTTCAAAGTCAGCACACGTTTGCAAATACATGAGGCTGTGACTTGAGAGACTATTTTAATTTTAATTTTATTAAAAATCAAAATTGAATTTCTAAATTCGAATATTTGCATAATTTTGCTATAAATAAGGAAGAAGCAGAGACAGGATCCTCACCATCTGTGTGCCCGACTTTTGAGGTCTGTTTTTCTCTCTAAATAACCAGAGAGACTTGGCGCAGAGAGACCATACCAACAAGCAACATAAACCAGCTCTTGTTTTCTCTTCATTAACCAAGTAAACACACATAGCAGAAATGGCGAAGAATGTTGGAATCCTGGCTATGGACATCTACTTCCCTCCTACATATATCCGACAGGTGAAGATCTCTCACCCCCATATCACCCTTTCTTAACTTGCACAACTTTTTTCCATCTGGGTATAACGGTTTCTTGACTGTTAATGTGATTGCAGCCTTGGTTTAATTTTTCAGTTGGTGGGGATTGGTTTTTAGGTTGTTGGTAACTATATATGTGTTGATGGCATCGAAAGTAGGGAGCTTTGTTTTGGTGTCACCAAGAAATTCTAAAAAGTTAATTTGATACGTTGAGTTTCATTTCATATTTGAAAATAGAATTGTTCTTCAATGAGCCGGCTTTTGGTTATGCCTATATTTAATGGTTCTGTAATGGAGTGAGATTAGAGATTTTTAGGATTCTAAGAGGATTTTGGTGGAAGGAAATATTTTTAATTCTTTGCTAAATAAGTTTTTAATTTGAGCTTAGAAAATATGTTATACAACATTCACATGATATGAAATAAGTTTAATTTTTTATGTTCTGATCTATGAATATTTGTCTCAAGTACAGGTTTTTCTTCTGTGAGATCGGTTGTGTATGGTTTGAATAACACTTAGGATTCTAAGAAGATTTCGGTGGAAGGAAATATTTTTAATTCTTTGCTAAATGAGTTTTTAATCTGAGATTAGAAATAATGTTATACAACATTCACATGATATGAAATAAGTTTAATTTGTTATGTTCTGATCTATGAATATTTGTTCAAGTACAGGTTTTTCTTCTGGGAGATCGGTTGTGTATGGTTTGAATAACACTTAGGATGCTAAGAGGATTTCGGTGGAAGGAAATATTTTTAATTCTTTGCTAAATAAATTTTTAATCTGAGATTAGAAAATATGTTATACAACATTCACATGATATGAAATAAGTTTAATTTGTTATGTTCTGATCTATGAATATTTGTCTCAAGTACAGGTTTTTCTTTTGGGAGATTGGTTGTGTATGGTTTGAATAACACTTAGGATTCTAAGAGGATTTTGGTGGAAGGAAATATTTTTAATTCTTTACTAAATAAGTTTTTAATCTGAGATGAAATAAGTTTAATTTGTTATGTTCTGATCTATGAATATTTGTCTCAAGGTTTTTCTTCTGGGAGATCAGTTGTGTATGATTTGAATAACATTTACATTTTTTTTTTTCTTTCTATTGGATAAATAGGAAGCTTTGGAGGCTCATGATGGTGCTAGCAAAGGAAAATACACCATTGGACTTGGGCAAGATTGCATGGCATTTTGCACAGAGTTGGAAGATGTCATTTCAATGAGGTTGTGATCCTATATCTATGTTTATTTTAATAATAACTGAAAGTAAACTCTTTGGATTCCATTTAGGTGGCACCTTGTACATCTATGTTAAACTGTTTCTGTTGAATCATATATTGCCAGTTTGACTGTTGTTACTTCCCTTCTTGAGAAGTACAAGATTGATCCGAAACAAATTGGTCGTCTTGAAGTAGGAAGTGAAACTGTGATTGACAAGAGCAAATCCATCAAGACTTTCCTCATGCAAATTTTTGAGGTATTTTCCTTAGTCCAATGCAGTTTCCTATATTAAGCTATTGCTTTACTTTTGTTGGCTGGGCAAGGTATCACAGCACGTGTGAACTGATGTTGTAAATTCGCATCTCAACAATGGGAAGTATATATATTGTCAAGTTACTACTTGTTTTGGTTGATTATTTTCTTGATTTTAACCTGCACTTTTCTGGGTAGTCATGGGATTTCCAATATTAAGAAACCGAAAGTTAGGTGCATGGAGAATGCAATACTAAATGGGTAATCCTAGATTTTTTTGGTATATGAGTCAAACTCATATTTCTTGGAGATTAAATCAATTGTTTGAATCAATTCAATTTTTAGATATTTCTTAGCTGTAAAAATACCTCTTTATCAGGGCTAATATTATGCTGTTCAAATATCTGCTCCTTACTGCTCTTTTCTTGCATAAATATTGCAGAAATGTGGAAATACTGACATTGAAGGTGTTGACTCCACTAATGCCTGCTATGGAGGAACTGCAGCTTTGTTTAACTGTGTAAACTGGGTGGAGAGTAGTTCGTGGGATGGACGCTATGGGCTTGTCGTGTGTACCGACAGCGCGGTATGTTTAATTGCTTTAGACATTATCTTGATAGCTAATTTATAGCTGTGAAACATCTGTGCTAAAAATGCATTTTTGTTCTATTTGTTACTGTACTGGGTTCGATATACATATATGATGCATAGGTTATTCTCAAATGTTAGACAATCTTTGATTTTTTTTTCTATATTTTTAATGGAGATCTTCTTAACAGGTTTATGCGGAAGGACCAGCGAGGCCAACTGGAGGAGCTGCTGCTATAGCCATGTTAATAGGCCCAGATGCTCCAATTGCTTTTGAAAGCAAATTTAGGGGGAGTCATATGGCTCATGCCTATGATTTCTACAAGCCAAACCTTGCTAGTGAATATCCGGTAATCCTTCCCTTTAACAATTTTGGTGATTTATGATTGTCATTAACATCTGGAACGTCCTTAGCGATGAGAATTTGGTTTACAAAAATTTCCCTATGTGTGCCATCTCAACCTTTTATGTATACATTGCAACTGAATTTTAATTTCATTGTTTGAAAGCTTCTAAGTCCAAATAATGTGCAATTGATAGTTTAAATTGCTGGTCAGAGTTTACAGTGTACAAGAGAGAACAATTTTTAGACATCACTTATCTAACCCTTTTCTGCCAGGGCTTACATTGAAATTCTTTTTCCTTCAATTCTTATATAGATAATCCATGCGTGACTATAACAGTACGCGAGTTGATAATCCTAAGAAGATTAATTTTAAAGGAGTATTATGCAAAAGTGACTTGCTTCACTAATGACTTGCTTCACTAACTTCTATTTTATTTTAGCCATCTTTGCTGATTTATTAATAAGAATGCCCTTTTTTCTAAAAATTTTTCTCCTGCTTTAAAGTTGGTATCGACCATCTCTGTCGGAGGAATTCCTCCAAGTGCTAGAATCTTAAATATGAAATGCACATAAATACTTTGCTTCTGTGATTTGAAGCTACTCTTTGATCTAATTTATTTATTTTTCTCTAGTACTCATGCATATTATCTATGGGCAAAAATGTTTGTAGGTTGTAAACGGGAAACTTTCTCAGACATGCTACCTCATGGCCGTCGATACTTGTTACAAATACTTCTGCAGCAAGTAAGTCTCTAATTAAGTGGAGAAGACATTTTGTGTTTTTGTATGGTTAGTTGTGCTCCATAAATGACTGACTCGTTTTTTTCTAGGTATGAGAGACTGGAAGGCAAACGATTTTCCGTGACTGATGCTGAATACTTTTTGTTTCATTCTCCATATAACAAGGTAGGTTTTTTCAATGGTTATGATCTTCAAAACACACATCTCGTTCCATATATTGATGAATCAGTAGAATACTTACGACAATTACTTGTCTATTGTGTCTAACGTTTTTTCTTTTTAACAACAGCTTGTACAGAAAAGCTTTGCTCGCTTGTTGTATAATGACTTCTTGAGAAATGCCAGGTTCCTTCTTCATTTCTCTAAGCGTTACATTTTTTAAATTTTTAAAGTTTTTTGATTTTGTCATGCATGTACCTGGTGATTGATTGCCCTTGCTGTTGTTTTCAGTTCTGTTGATGGGGCTGCTAAAGAAAAGTTTGGACCATTTTCAACTTTATGTGGTGATGAAAGCTACGAAAGCAGGGATCTTGAGAAGGTCTGCTATGAACCTTAATTGTTATTGTTTTAATAAAGGAATTTCTTATATTTTTCTCCCTTTAGTTTGTTATATTTTTTTTTTTTCACTTTTCTTGTCCTGGGGGACCACTAAGGTCTCTAATCTGGATCTCTGTCATAATGTGATAGCAAATTGACAATTCATCAATTGTCTTCTTCAAGACCCGAGTTTGATATTCACTTCTTTATTGTTTCTGGTTGATCCATTATATCAACAACTCACATTTTAATAGATCTCCGTGATGATAAGTTCAATTTTGTTGGTTTCTACTCTCTGCACCTTTCCAGATTAACTTCCATATTTCACATTGTACACAATGGAGAGTATTTCTTGATTTTGATGAGTTTAAGTGATTGGTGGTGGATTTAAGTTTAAGTTGTTGCTCTTGTTGATATCATGCATTTTACAGGTATCCCAACAAGTTGCAAAGCCTCTTTATGATGCAAAGGTCCAACCAACCACATTGCTACCAAAACAAGTTGGTAACATGTACACAGCATCTCTATATGCAGCATTTGCATCCCTTCTTCACAACAAACATAGTGAATTGGTAAATGCTTCTACTGCATTCTCAATTTCACTTTTGCATTCATGCTATTAATACAAACAAATTTATAATTCATATGATAACTTCCAGGCCGGTAAGCGGGTGGTATTGTTCTCTTATGGCAGTGGTTTGACTGCAACAATGTTCTCTTTGAAACTTAGTGACGGTCAAAATTCTTTTAGCTTGTCAAATATTGCAGCTGTGATGAATGTTGCAGAGAAATTGAAGTCAAGGCATGAGGTAACTCCCATTTTTCCCCATCGGACATACTATATAAAACATAAATATTCTTCTTCATCAGATATGACAATTCGTTTTAAATATATGATGAATTGATGATAAATATCACCCTGTTATCTTTGACATAGACTGCCTACCTCTTTCAAAAAATGGGGATTGCATTGTTCAAGGCATTCATTATTTAATGCACACAGAGTGCCACCAATTGTATAGTTTTCAAAGACTGCCTAGGAGCCTTAGTATCTTGAGATCGAGAATATCTCATTTACTCTTTGTTAACTGCTGTAATATTATGACTTCCACCCGGCCGTTGCCTCAGCTTATGAGGTGGCATTGTCTTATAAAAAGTGGGATGAGGATAACATATGGACAGTAAACCTATGACTGGAGAAGTCGAGGATCTTAGAAGATAAAGTGGTACATTAACCACTGACCTTTTTATCATAGAAGGGAATCTGAGTCTGTGTTGGTTGTTTCAATGTTTGATGTATATAGAGTTATAATAGTAACAATTAAATAATCTTTATCCTATTAAGTCATTTAGAAATGCTGGAAGACTAAAACCGTTTTGAATTTCAAAGTCAATAGGATAGTATATCTTATACGGGTCTTCGAATAGTAAAAGGTGCTTTATCATTGTAAACGTTTTAATGTTCATTTACTTTGATGCAGTTTCCTCCAGAGAAGTTTGTTGAAGTAATGAAGTTAATGGAGCATAGGTACGGGGCCAAGGACTTTGTGACAAGCAAAGACAATAGCCTTTTGGCTCCGGGAACATACTACCTCACCGAAGTTGATTCAATGTACAGGAGATTCTATGCCGTCAAGGCTGGGGACAATACCTCCAGCCAAAACGGTCCAATTGCAAATGGCCACTAAAAATGAACACTAATGTGTTTTTAATGCCAGTAGGTGGGGTGCCTTGCTGTTACGTCTTGTTGTCACTAGGTGTTGATGCCAGTACTAAAAATAACATGGCTTTCATGAATTTGTATGTCAAAGCAAATATTTTGTTCATCAGTTTTAAGTATACATTATTGTTCATCAAAAGTGTATTTCAGTGGGATCATAATAACACTTATATTGTTTGTACTAAATTAGGTTGGTCAGTTAGAAAAGATTGAACCCAAATAAGTGGCAGACCTATGCCTGGGTCCAGCTATAACTGGGTCCGTCCTTTCATTGGCGGGCCATGGAGCAGTTGCAATCTGCGTCGATGGAGAAATATTTAGAGTATCTTCAACTATGCTGTCTGTCAATTTGTCCTTAGCTAAAACAACGTGATGATATTTTTTATGAATTTTAATCATTTTCTATATGTTTAGTTATTTTATAAAAGTTGAATCACTTTCTCTAAATATAGAAAGTAAAAAGGTTCTAATAAATTTTCTCTTTATTATTTTAATATTTAATTTGAAATAAATTAATTTTAAAATTTTTACTAAACTCCCTGTTAATTTAACAAAAATTTAGTTAAAATTTAGGAAGTGTGGGTGGAGATGCTTTTAGTAAATCTAGATACCCGACAGCTAGCAGTAAGTTGAGCATTATTCACGTGTCTTGGCTGCTTTCCGCTCTTTGAAGCTTGTGTTAAGAAACCCGCCGTCCCCACTGACTTTAAAATGTAGTGCTTGCTATTAACAATCCGTCAATCATCCTTATTCTCAAAAAAACAAAAAATCCGCTAATTATCAATTCACATGCACATAAGCCCCTCTTCATGAGATAATTAATGGATCATCCATTAATAACAATTAACTAATAAAAAAATTCAGAGAAGGTTAGTGCCTAGTTGGTAAGGCCATTGACCCTTGTTCTTTGAAGCCACAATTCTATTCCCCTCAAAAATAGGTTTTTGATTATATAAAAATATATGGATAGTCTCTTACCTTTTATGGGCTCTTTTCCCCACCTGTGTGTGGATGTTTTCTTTGTATGGGAGTCGCTCCTCGAACTATGTCACAGGTCAAAACCTCCTTGGTCTCAGTTGATACGTGAGTTTGTCTCAACTATAATATAATAATAATAATAATAATATAATAATAATAATAATATAATATTCATATACTATAAGAGATGATGATGATGTGATAATAATATTCATTAATTATTATTCATATACTATAAGTTGTAGTAGCAGTATGACCCTTGTTCTTTGAAGCAATAAGTTCTATTCCTATCAAAAACAGGTTTTTCATCATATAAAAATGTATGGATAGTCTTTTACCTTGTGTGGGCTCTCCTCTCCACCTATGTACTATGTTATAGGTCAAAAACCTTGCTTAAATAACATTTCTAAAAATAACGGTGGGTTCTATCTCTCCCTCCTCTGTGAGGGTAGTCTTCCCACTTATGTATGGGTCATTTTCTCCCATTTGGGAGTATCCTTCCGAACCGTCCATTCAATGTGTGTTGATTCCATTAGGTCCCGGTTGTATATTGAGTTTATCCCAGTTACATAATATAGGTAAAAAAATAAAAAAAAGTTGTAGTAACAGTATGATCTATTTACAATTTATTAAAAAAAAAAAAAGGTAGTATCATCCATTTACATGCCATAAGGCATACTAATTATTAACAATCCATTATGTTGGACCAAAAGGTAACCCAAAAGGGGTGAATTAGGTTTCTATCAAATGAAAACAATTTCGATCTACGATATTCAAATCCGTTATTTTATGTAAATTAAAATAAATATACTCGATAAATATAAGTTGCACATCTTATAGAGTTTAGGGATAAAAAAATTAAACCAAACATAATAATTTATAGCGGTTTGGCTTCAAATTGTGCCTAAATAAATGCACTCGCTAAACTTCCTCCAAGCTTGAGGTTTTCACCATCTCTAGTTACACCTTTAGGCTATGTTTAGTAGTTGAGATTTGGGATGAGATTGAGATTCATTTTCTCCCATTCTCCCATATCCCATGTTTGGAGCTGTTGATGGGAATGGACATTTCATTCCCAAGTTCCCCTCCAATCCCATGCTCATGGGATATGTCATTCCCACCCTTTTCCATGTCATTCCAAAATCCCAATCTCATGGGATTCTATTTTTTTTTTTATTTTTTCATTTCATCCTCTCCTACCCTTTCTCTCTCTCTCTCTCCACCGAATCACAGGTTGTTTCTCTCCTTCCTCTCCACCACGTCGATCCACCACCACCGTTGCTCATCGTCTCGCTCATCTCCTCCTCCATTTTTTTTTTTCCTTTCTGAGTTGTGACCCGACCTAGTTCTGAGTTCGAGGAACCAAGAACCAGGTGGTTCTGGGTCGTCGAACCTAGAGCCCGGTTTTGGGTTCTGGGTTTGATGAACCCAGAACCATTGGGAACCCAGAAGATGGTTCTGGGTTCATCGTCGATGAACCCAGAAGATGGTTCTGGGTTCAAACAGAACCTGACAGGTTCTATTTTTTTTTTTTTTGGGTTAATTTTATGATGTGTTGATGATGTTGTTGTTGTGAAAGATGATAATTATGATGAATTGATGATATTGATGAATTGTGTGTTGATGATGTTGAATTGTGGGAGATGATGATATTGATTAATTGTGGGATTTGATTTGTGGGAGGAGATGTTTTTTTTTTTTTTTTTTTTTTTTTCCAGATTTTTTATAAAATTAATTTATATAATAAAAATTTTAAATTAATTTTATTTCAATCTAATCTCAATCTATATCAAACATAATACGGGATAATTTTTAATCCGATCCTAAGTTCTATCAAATATGAGATGGTGATTTTTCATTCCAGTTAATCCAATCCAATCCAATCCAATCCATTCCATTCCAATCCAATCCCGTGTACCAAACGGAGCCTTAAGTGCCAACAAAACCCTCACAATAACTGTGAATATTTCACAACAATCCTATCAAGTGATATTTCACACTTGGATTTACAGTCCTTGAAAGCGTTTCTCACACTCAACTAGTATTTCTCACACTCAAACACAAATACAAGTGAATAGATACAAAGAAATCTCTCTCACAAAGAGTATATAAGAAAATTAAAGCATTAATGACTTTTTGATGTGTATGAATGACTCAAATATGCTCAAGATTGTAATGTTGTTAGAAGAGTGATAGGTGGGCGAAAGAATTGAAGTTGTAGGCAAAAATCATCAGAGTCGTTAGGTGACCCGTTGCAAAGAATAAATATATATTTCTCCTTGCAACTTTATAGTTTCAAACAAGAGGCCATTTAATATTTGCAGGCATTTTTTTTATATGGCAAAATGTTGAGAAGTTTGGAAAATGGCATCCAACTATTAAAATGAATTATAGTTGTGGAAAAACAATATTAAATATTCTTTAAGACAACGTGACAGTTCATATGCTTTTAATTCAAACGAGCTATAGTGACTGAGGAGGTTTGAATGAGTGAGAGCAATTGTGTGTGGGACAATGAGTGTAAAAGAGTGATTTAATTTGACCAAAACTCAAATAAGAGAAGAGAATACAGAATAAAAACATTCTAATAATGAAGGGAAAACTAAATAATTCATACTCTTAGGTGCCATTATAACTCATTTAATAGTTTGGTTCAATTTTCAAACTCCTCAAGAGTTTTATGGGATTATCTCTAATTACTATTTAGTTCCTGTACGTATAGAATAGATATGTTAATAGATCATTTGGTACAATCTGAGTCATTTGAGCCAAGCCATTCAAATATAAATACAAACATCTACTAGTTTACAATATATTATAACAATAAATTTAGAATTAGATTTGTTAGCTTTAAGCTTTAACAAAGTCTTCCTATGATAATTGATATCCTCAAGTTTCATGTGTTGTCTCTCTATACATGTATAGCAATGTCTTGAAAGGTTTAGATTCTTACATGGTGCCTTTACTTTCTTTCCAAAAATGTTAAAACTTTACTATATCATAATTAAATTAAACCTTGTTAGATTTTCATCAATTGTGGATTATCATTAAGATCAAACATTAAAATTTTGAGGCTAATTATCAATTCACATACCATAAGCCATACTGAATACACTAGGTAAGATGAGACTAGTGTTTAATTTTATAATTTAATATTTTGTGTATATTTGAAACTTTAAACTAAAATATTTCCATTTACTTTGAAAGGCACTTGATGCTTACTTCAGAAAAAAATCTTTTAATCTGAAATCGCCTAAAGATTCCAAATAACTTTTAAGATTGTATTTCGAAAAAGATTTGGAAGAATATCAAATTGATTATATATCACACATACGTTTTCATTTTATTTCAAGGAAAGAGATTCAAATTATGCATTGTTGGATTGAAATGCAACCTAAAAGGGAGCCAAACTTAAAATTTATAGTGGTTTTAGCAGAAGATAAATGGTAGGTGTGGTTTATTTTGAAATCCAATTGTTGCTTACATCGACACTCCAAGCTATCTCCATTAAATTTAAACTTATCATTTTTATTTTCAATTAGGCTTCTAGTGCCAATCTAATTGTTTACGACCATATAGATGTTACATCACAAGTGTGCAACAGTTGGATATATTTACAATCTTACAAGCTATCTCCACACTTCAAATGAGAAAGATTGATTGTAAAGAATTTTTCCTCCCTCGAACAATAATTGTGAAATTTAAACATTTGTGAGTGTGCTTATGAATAGATATTTCTTGTTCAACAAGAATTATAACACTTTATGGTTACATTAGAAAACTTTTTATAATTGCGATCAAATTTATAGGAAATGTGGTTTAAGAAATCCAAAACTCAAATTTATAGGAAAATTTAAGACTAATCGTTATGAATAATTGCGATCACCACTCCACCACCTTATTTGCTAAAGAACAGAGAGAATGATTCCTGGTGAACCACAAACTAGTCCAAAGAATTGTGACATGATAATAAACTTTTTTGCATTCTAAATTAGTGTGTCTTGTTCAAATAAATATTCTATGTTCTAACCAATCTAGAAAAGGGTTAAGAGCAATTTGGATGATAAAATACACATAATTGATGAATTTTAAGAGTCAATATGAGGTCATTTGGATATACCATTTAAACTTACATATGAACAAAATTTAAATTACAATATAATAAATAATTAAATATAAAACTACCCTATTGTTGTAAACGTCAATAAAAATCATTTTTGATGTCGAAAATATTGATGTTGATATTTTCTAGCATGTAATATAAATCCTTCCAAAGTATGAGATCATTGTACAATGCATTATATTTAAAAATTTATTAAAATTAAAATTACGTCAAATAATATAAGAATTTTATGTTATTGTCAAAATCTTTAAGATTGATATGATTGTCGAAGGCCATAGACATTAGGATTGAGTAGGGTTAGGGATGGACTAAATACTTATTTTATATTCATTTACCTCTCTTTAAAGCAAATGTGTTTGAATTTGGGCCAACTTCTCACAACGTAGGCCTGAAAAAGAGATCCGGATCCTGATAGGGATTGGGTGTACAAAATCATCTATTTCTTTCCATAAAGGATTTTCTGCTAACCTTTTTCTCTTTGAAATTTTTTACAATTTCATGATACATCAACTTTAAAAATAATATGTAATTAAGATTGTTAGTTATTATGATTGCGTCCGGCACCCTTTTTTTGGGGACGTTTTTGTTTTTATTCTCCACTTTGTGTTTAGAAAACATGAAAAATGCATTTGGTAGCTATTTCTCAAATTGTTTTTAAAAAAATACATGGAAAATATCGAAAACAAGTTTAGTGTACAAAAATGAAAAACAAGAAATTGTTGTTTTCCCTGTTCTTTCTTCTGTGTTTTTTCTTTCATCTTCTTTCTTTCTTCGACAAAACTTAAACCCAATCAGATTTTCTTATCATCTTTCTCATGCAGATCTTCTCCCCTAAAATCTATCAGAAGCGTTTTCAGAATCTGAAAATAAAATAAAAAACACTGTTTTTATTTTTCATTTTTTTAATTAAAAACCAGAAAAAGAAAAACGTCTACCGGATGCACCCTATGTCTCTCATGCTTGTCAAACTCAAATTCCTCCTATAAAAGCCGAAGCAAAAAACAAGATTAGGAGAGGATTCGAACCTTTTTTTTTTTTTTTTTTCAAATTCACAAAAATACCATTTTTGTGTTATTTTCTTTTGCCATATTTTAACCCAATTCAAGAGACTTTTAATGGTTCTTTAATTTATTCTTACAGTTTTATTTGAATGAAAACAACAGTATCTTTTTAATCCAAAAATAAAAAGAAATGGCAGTAATAGTTATACTAACTTTAACAAATATTTTCCTTTCATGATTCAAGTGACATGGAGAGAAGTAATAGAGGAAGATTTAGGATTTGGTGAAAAGGATACAATTTGAACTTACAACCTCTTCGTATAGCTGCGGGAAGGTTACAATTAATGTGTGCTTTAACTTTCGATAATGTAAAAAAAAATAAATAAAAATTGAGATGAAAATGGTTACTATGGCCTATGGGTCCATTTTTAAAACAGTATACATTGACTTACAGTTTTTCACAAAAAAATGGAACATAGTACGCATCTCCTCGACATTGGCGGACCCAACAAGGACATTTTGTACGACAATGAGTTTCATTTTCATGCAAAGAAGAATGATATGAGAACATAATAACAAACTTTGAAGCTAACTTCAATTTTTTACTACACCTACTAAACTATACAAGAAATACATTACAAATGCTACATGATAAACGGACGATCAAAACAACGTTAACAGCACTGCCTTCAATTTTATTGACATTAATTATAAACCAAATCGCAAGTTGATGACCATGGTTCACCTCTAACATTTTGTTGGTATTAGAGAACCAGTTAACGCACATTCATTCCTTAGCTTTGTAATTTTACTTTAAAATTGGGCGATAATAACAAAATCACAAGCAGCAAGGACAGTTTGTTGCCAGTTGATAATCAAGCAATACAAAATGGTGGTGCGGACATTCCAAGTATCATCACCATTTGTTCCTATAAATAGATTACAATACCATGCCCAAATCACCAAGTCACATTTTCGGGTGAAACAAAAGAGTTTAGTTCCAATGGCTAACTCATCAGGACTGCATTATCTGTTGTATGCATTATTGATTGCAGCATTTGTCCTCAAATGCCATGGACAAGAGAGCAAGGTAGTGTAGTTTTCTAGTTACAAGTGAATGTAATTGTTTTTTGTTGTTGTTGATTCTAATGAAAGATTTTGTGTTTGTTTGTAGGTTCATGTTGTATACATGGGAGACCGACCTCGGGGAGATATATCTGTTCAATCAACTCATCATTCCATGCTAAAAAATGTTCTTGGAAGGTTAAATTTTAATTCCCGAATAACTAATATCAGTAGAAAAACTTCAATGCCAAAAAAAGGGATTTATTTGTTCCAGCATTAAAAGGAGAGAATTAATACATAAAAACTGAAATGATTTTTTTTTTTTTTTTAAAGTATCAACATTGTTTGTGAATAAGTGACAATAAATAAATAAACATATAGAGTTTGCTGCTTTTATCCGTGAACTATTATTGCATTTATTTGCAAACGCTAATAGAGCTAAAAAAATTTATATTAACTTTTTGGTATAGTTTATAAATCATATCTTTTTATGGTGTCATTCCATGCTATTAATTTTCTCCTGAAAGAAGAGCTAATGCTAAATTGTCTATTTTTTTTTTTTTTTTTTTTTTTTTTAATTCAAAACACTCAAATGATATAATACATGAGTTGTCAATAGTATATATATATATATAAAACGATATATAAGTCATGACTAATTTATATAAATATTATTGTTGTTGTTTCAAACACTTTCTCTTTCATAATAATATAAATGTCTTATTCTGCTCTGTCGTAGTACTAGTACCAAAAAACTAGCAAGTGTGACAACATTAATCAGGACAGAAGATGTTGCTTGAATTAAATAAATGTGAATAAAGTCGTTGGTGATCTTATAATAGAAACGAATTAATGTTTATGTACCACAAGGTCCTCCGGTTCTTACGAATTCTCTAAGCACAGCACCTGATGACAAATCTCTTATATTATAATTTTGTAATTGCAGTAATGCAGCAGCCAAAGATTCTCTAATCTACAGTTATGGGAGAAGTTTTAATGGATTTGCGGCTAAATTGACAGATGACGACGTTGCAAGGTTTTCGGGTGAGATAGTCAAACAAGTCGTTTCTTAAAAATTAAAAAAAAAATGTAACAATTATCCATTCTAAATACAACTGAAATGGGGTGCAGAAATGCAAGGTGTAGTTTCAGTGATTCCAAATCATATACTGAAGCTTCACACTACAAGGTCATGGGATTTCATGGGTTTCAGCAATGGCACGCTTGGAGCAGGTCAAGAAGGGAATGTCGTTATTGGACTTCTAGACACAGGTCATCATATTTAGTTACTCACTAATACCACTTTTTTATGTAGAATAAATCTCAATATTTTAGAACTTGTTGCTCAACCGGTAACTCAATGAATAAAGAATATTTAATTACTTAATGAATAGTCGATTTGATATTTAGTCAACAGTCAACTCATTGATTAATTGTTAAACTTGATTAAATCTATAAAATAAATATAAAAAAAAATTTATAGAGTCAAAATAAAAATCATATGATTACAAATCATTATATGATTATAAAACTTATATAATACAATTTAAAAAACAACATTAGCACAGTACTTGTCAAGTTGACTTGAGCCAAGGATTTCTCAAGTTGACTGAGTTTAGCCTCAGCAAGTGCGAGTAGAACCCCCCTCATTTGAGGGTTCTCGGATCAACGGAATTCCAATAACTTAGTACTCAGAGAGTAGTCAGACCTACTCTCGAGTTATACAGCGCTGATGAATCCTAGATGATTATATGAATTGAAACATTTGAATTCTTTATTTTGTAGGAATCTGGCCGGAAGCCGAGAGCTTCAATGACCAAGGACTCAGTGCTCCACCTGCTAAATGGAAGGGAGAATGCCAAGGTGCCAATTTCACCTGCAACAAGTAAGCACTCTTCCTCTATTCTAGCAAGATCATTTTGTGTTTCATTTCACAGTAACTAATGGTACATATTTGGCATAACAGCAAGATCATTGGAGCTAGATATTACAATAGCGAAAAATTCTATGACATAACTGACTTCGAATCCCCAAGAGACTCTGAAGGACACGGAACACATACTTCTTCGACTGCAGCAGGTAGGGAGGTGCCTGGCGCCAGCTACTATGGTCTGGCAGAAGGCACCGCAAGAGGTGGAGTCCCCAATGCAAGGATTGCCATGTACAAGGTCTGCTGGTCCTTTGGATGTGCCCTTGCAGATATCCTTGCAGCATTCGATGATGCAATTGCAGATGGAGTTGATATTATATCAGTGTCCCTCGGAAGTGACTTTCCACTCCAATACTTTGAAGATCCCATTGCTATTGGTTCTTTCCATGCCATGAAACATGGTATCTTGACCTCAAATTCTGCCGGCAATTCTGGGCCCGAGCCATATACAGTTTCGAATTATGCACCCTGGTCACTAACTGTTGCTGCTAGTACCATTGACAGGAAATTTGTTGCCCAAGTTGTACTTGGCAATGGACAAACTTACACTGTGAGTGAAATTGCAAATGGTTTTACACACCGTACAGTTTTTGCTCTAGGATATATATGTGTACCCTTATACCATTTTTTTACTATGACGAACAGGGACTATCCATTAATAGTTTTCAACTCAATGGGATTTCATTTCCCTTGATCTGGGGAGGAGATGCAGCCAACTACTCTGCTGGAGCTGATCCAGATATTGCAAGATATTGCATACCTGGTGTCCTGAACTCATACAAAGTAGCAGGAAAAATTGTTTTTTGTGAAATCCTCTGGGACGGTTCTGGCGTTCTGATGGCTGATGGTTTCGGTACCATAATGGCTGATTCATCTATCACTGATTTTGCCTTCAATTACCCATTGCCAGCAACATTAATCAGCACGGAAGATGGCGTTCAAATTTTGGACTACATCAGAACAACAGAGTAAACAAAACCACCCATACAGATTCATTTTCAATGGAACACCCTTTTACCTTATTGTCTTAACAAGCCATTTTATTAATGATTCTCACAAGGTTACGTTTTCAGGAATCCAGTTGCAACTATCCTAGTTGGTGAGACTTGGAAGGATGTCATGGCTCCTTATGTAGTATCATTTTCTTCTAGAGGACCCAACCCTATCACCCCAGACATTCTCAAGGTACAATAAGAATCTAAATCATTCACAGCATTCTTCACCTGTTATATTGTTTTAAAGCCATATGGCTTAAAAATATTTGATGGTTAATGTACAGCCTGATATCACTGCACCTGGTGTGGACATCCTTGCCGCTTGGTCTCCTGTGGCTCCTCCTTCAATATACTATGATGACACCAGGAGTGTCAATTTCAACGTAATCTCTGGCACATCCATGTCCTGTCCTCATGCTAGTGCTGCTGCCGCCTATGTCAAGGCTGCCCACCCCGACTGGTCTCCTGCTGCCATTAAGTCCGCCATCATGACCACAGGTTAGTAACTTGGTCTTTGTATTTGTAATATTTCAGCGGATTTGTAAATGTCGAAACACTGAGACCCTGACCTCACTGTTTGTGAATAGCTTATGTAATGGACACAAGGAAGCATAAAGATCTTGAATTTGCTTATGGAGCCGGCCACATCAACCCTGCTAAGGCCATAGACCCCGGGCTTGTCTATGATGCATACGAGGCAGATTACATAAACTTCCTATGCGAGCAAGGTTACAACAGCACTACTCTAAGCATGGTCACCGGTGATAACTCCAGTGTCTGCTTCACAGGGCCTGGAAGAGCTTGGAATCTCAACTACCCTTCATTCTCTCTAGCTGTTGAAGATGGCCAGCAAATTCAGGCTGTCTTTACCAGGACAGTAACCAATGTTGGCTCACCAAATTCAACTTACATTGCAAGAATGAACATCCCTAGCTCTGTTGGAGTCACGATAGAGCCATCCGTTCTGTCATTCTCTGAAGTTGGAGAGCAGAAATCATTCAACGTGAATGTTTATGGTCCAAATATTGTGCAGCAGCCGATTATGTCAGGTGCAATCATCTGGGAAGACGGAGTTCATGCGGTGAGAAGCCCACTTGTGATATACAACATTCTCCCAGGTTTTCCCGTCTCTTACTACTCCCACCCTCAGAAAAACCTGCAATTCAATGGTCCTTCCATGTATACCAAGAATGGGATTCTTGGACACAACTAAATCCCCATCCAAGATTCAGAAGTCTGGGCTTTTAACAAGATTGACACGTCCAGACCGTTTTGCTTTTCAAGCTTTCAAGTTGGCGTTTTAATATTTTTGTTGCTGCATTTTACCAGATGGAAATAAAAACTTCAATGATATGATGATCATTGGGATTTCTCTCATTTTGTTAACTGTAATTGCTGAGTGTGGAGTGTGAACTCGTTCTTCAATACAAACTTGTCCAATTACCAAGCTTTGAGTGAAAAGGTTATTAATATATTTTTGTTTTTTTTCGGTCACTAAGTTGAAAAAAAAAAAAAATGAAAAACCAAATATGCTACATCCATATTTAAGAGGCAGAGAAAGGAAAAAGTGAAAAAAATAAAGGGTAACAAACGAGATTTGCTACATCCATAATTTAGGAGATTGAAAAGACAAAAGAAAAAAGATAAGCAAAGGACCTTAAAGAAGCTAGACATCCTGCAACAAATATAATCTCAAAACTTTTATTGGTTGTTTTTTCCAAGTCACGGTTCTAAAAGCGTTACTGCAGCGATTGTTTGGTGGATTTAAACCTTCGATTGAAAAATAAAAAGACACATCCGTTCTATCATTTGCCGTTATCTCAATCTTTTACATCTATGTTTTTTTCTCAAAAATCCAACCAAACATATCATTTGAGACCATCCAACCAGTTCCCATGCAAAAGAAGAGACAAAAGCAACTTTCCGAAAAATTGACATTCTAAAGATCAACGTCTAATAGCACAGAGATTGTTTAATAAACAACAACCTGCTATTGCATCAAACAAAAATTGCCTACATATCTTGTAATTTCAAAATTAAAAAAAAAAAAAGTACAATGCTCAGTTCAATATGCCCAGGCAAATGGCAAGAGTAAACAACTGTTAAATTACACCGACCAAAGCCTGCTATCCAAAGCCAAAGATTCTATCCTCAGCAATTCAAGCCGGACAAAACCACAAAATCATACCTGCAACTAGATCAAATAGCTTTTGACTGATTTATTCATGATCAAACTGAGAATACTACATATGGAATACAAATACGTAACAATCATGCTGTGTAATGTGTGAAGAAGAACCATACACCGGTTATATCACATCAAATTGCATGAAATAAAATTCAATTAATTATGAAAGTGAAAAATTGAAACCTGACATCAAGCCTTCTTGTTTGGCTCAAACACATATTTAATAAGGGACTCCTTAATGGGCAAGAGTTGAGGGAATTCAGTCTTCAATTTGGTGGCATCAAGCTCATTGTTGCTCCTAGGGGCAACGATGACCTTGGCCTGTTCTTCAAGAGTAAAATTTTTCCAAGTAAAACCAGGATCAATATACTCACGATACATCTCCAAAATCTCGTTATGACTAACCACTCCAGGATTTGTAAAGTTATAAATTCCAGTCAGGTTCCTCTTAGCCATCTCAATGGAAATTGGAAGCAGCTCATCCAATATAGTCATGGAATTTGGAATGTTGACCACCTTATCATATCGAGCAATCTTAGTGATAAAGTTACGAGGATTCGACAAATCAGATGATATCGGCATCCTCACACGCAAAGTACAAACATTCTCATAATTCTTCAGCAGATCCTCCACCTTTGAACAACAAACCACAAATCACAACAACATATTGCAGCTGACATCAACTATAATATATCACATTAATAGTTAATGTAAAAAATAGAAAATGAACTTGACATAGCCACCATAGTGGTTGGCTAAGTTTACCCATCCATATCAACCCTTAGATATTCTTCAATAATCATCCTTACAACCAATCCAATGATTGTTATTATTAAGGTGGCCAAACTCTAATATGCAACGTCAAAGAGTCATAATTTTTGGATTAAAAGAAAATCAAACTACGTGGCATCATAATCAAATATTCTCAAATCAAGAAAAAATGCAAATTAATGAATAAAAAAATGTGATAGAGAGTGAAAACATATATACCATGGCCTTAGTCTTGGAGTAAAAGGATCCGATAAAATTGGGAGTGTCTTCCTCCTTGAAGCCGATACCGGATCCGACGGGGTGCTTCTCATCGTACTCGAAGATGCAACCGGTAGCGTAGTTGATGAGAACCAAACCTTTGTCTCTACAGACGTCAGCGAGAGTGAGAGTGCCGACCACATTAGTGCGTATGGTCTCCACCTTATGGGATTCGCACCAGTCGACGTTGGGCCTACCAGTCACGCCAGCGGCGTTGAAGACGTGAGTGGGGTTGATCTTCGATATGTCGGCCTCCAGAGACGCGCGGTTCTCGAGGCGGCCGGAGCCGTAGACGAAGTCGATGCCTTGAGATCGGCAGAGCTTGCCGATCAAGCCGCCGATCCAGCCGGTGCGCCCGTAGATCAGAAACTTGAGAGGCTGCTCACCGTTCGCTGGATACCCCATCGTCTGCTGTCCCTTGCCTTTGTTTGAGTGGAGTGGAGTCGAGTTTCAGATTGGATCTGAGTTTGTTTTTTACAATGTTTTGTTTGGTTTTTTCGCGAGGGTGTCCAATATGCATTTTGTAATAATAATACATATATAAATATAGAACTAGAACTGAATTTCTTTTTTTTTTTTTTAAGAAAAAAAGGTAAGATATTTTCATGTTTAATTTACAAGTAGACAGCGATGTGTCGGCTACTAGACAGTGAGGGAATGGTAAGAATAAGGGCGTCCACTCGTTCTTCTACCGCTAAAAAGTTTGATTAGAATTTTTTCACCATGTAATTGCTGATGTTTATTTATTGTTGATTTTTTTTTTTTATATAATTGACATTCATGGTTAATGATTTATTAAGATGTGTCAAGTTTGATATGCAACATGAAGATTTACTTTATAACACAAAAAGATATTTACTCCCATAATTACATGTGTAATTTGAAAGCCTATTCAGGCTATATATATGATATAAAAATCTAATTCATGCTATATACATGACATAAAAATCTACTCTAAAAAATCTATTTAGCAAGCCAGTTATTATTATTATTATTATTATTTATTTTATAAAAGGATGCCAATGATAAATGAACTCATATGTAATATTTAGGAAGGACCAAAGTGAAGTCCATACAAAATTGAGAAATATACGTGTAATTGTTTAGCTGTTTTTCCTTAAGGGGCATGGCTCTTGTGGGCACCTTTGCGGGCACCTTTACCCCACCATTGATTACATGCGGATCTATATATATATATATATATATATATATATATATATTCATATAGTGAAAAAAATAATATCTACTCTCATAATGGAAGACAACTTCAACACATGTCAATAAATACTCATGGAATTTCCATGACTTAAATCCCTATCCCTATCATGTTAAAAGGAAGTACACTAATCATTAAACTATTGGTGGATGTGCATCATCAATATATTAATTTTAATTTAGAAATGAATGTATATAATGCATTTTACGAAATAAAAATTGATGTGATAATTTTCATAATTTTTGTCTTCAATTATTATTATTATTTTGAGGAAAAAGTGTATTATAAACAATTAAATTCGATCAAAAGAGGAAGTACAAGTAGTGTCCCCATTAGCCAGTTTTAGGAGCCAATCTGGAAATGAAATTGACCAAATGGTTAAGCTATTATATCTCAATGCCTAACTAACAATTTTGTGAGTTGCCCTATTACACTCCCTATAAACAAAAGAAACAGAACCAATTGCACGCCTTTCCAAAAGAAATTTAATGTCACACACCACATTTGTTATATCCAAACTAATATCTACCAATGTTTCAAAACTCGTACTCACAACTCTATCGGTAACCCAACGAGCAGCGAGTAATCGGGTATTCAACGAGTACTTAGAAAGCATTATTCAGGAGAGGAGGGAAATTATAATTTTTGAAGTTTAAAAGCATAAAATAACATTTTTATAAATATCAGAGGTTATGGTAAAATTATCTACACCATATTTAAGGTTGAGCAGTGATTACATGGTTAACATCCTCAAACCCTCATTCTCTCTCTCTCTCTCTCTCTCTCTCTCTCTCTCTCTCTCTCTCTCTCTTCTGCTCCCTCTTCTTTCCTCTCTCATCCCTCTTTTCTCTCTACCAAACCGTCCTCATCGTTGTTCCCTTTCAAATGCATCGTCACCATCGTCGTTTTGAAATCAAGAACAGTCATCGTCGTTGAAATTGAAGCCAGTCCCTCTTCATCATCGTCAGCCATTTTAAATCTCCTTTTTTCTCCTCTATGACGACTGTTCAAGTTCCTTCTCTTTCCCTCCGTGTCGTCGACATCTTTCTTCAAGTTGTTGTTGTTGTCTTTTTCGCTTCAAGTCGTCACCAGTTGTAGTAAGTAATTATTTCTCTAATTTTTCTTTAATGTGTGTTGTTTGCTTTAGTGGGAATATTAAATTTTGAGGATGACTTTTGGGTGATGTTTAGAATGATTTTCGATTGATTTTATGTTGGTAGACTTGTCGAGTTGATTGAATTAAGTCGAGTTGGGTCGAGTTGGGTTGAGTTGAGTAGAGTTGGATATAGTATCCATCTTCAACGAGCAGGACTTTCGATTTGGGGTTCTTGGATCGATAGAGTGTCAATCCGTAAGAACCTGATGAGAACTCAACGAAACTCGCCAAGTTTTTAAACAATGGTATCTGCAACCCCATTACAAAGTTGAGCTATCTATAAAACAAATGTTTCTATACATAGCGGAAGACAGTTGCCTCTCACTGTTGATTTTAGACCTTACAAAATAGCCTAGGCTTCAACAATTACAATATCGGAACAGTGGTGAAAGTTAAAAGCAACTACAAACCTCACTTGACCAGTCCATGATCACTAAACCTCCACTTATTTTCTTTCTTGCCTTATTAACAATAGTATCAACATTTAGTTTGAAGAAACTGGAGGGGGGAGGGAACTAAAAAAACTGAGCGACAAGCTTGACGATAAAGCTACTTAAGACTTGACCTGATCAAGTTCCAATAGATAAGCCCTTGTTTTTATCCAAAATACCAACTTGTTCTTATAGCTCCACATAAACTAGGAACCAATAACAAATTGACCCACCGGGATTTTATCCAAAACCGAGAAAACATAAGTTGTCATATTCAAAAATCACAAAAATTAAAATTGCAAAACTTGGCATCCTTGCGAAAGGGGCAGGAATCTCGATTGTGAGCTACTACTTAACATTTCCAGGAAACATGATCCACTGTCTCCAGGTTATTCCCACATAAATGACAATGACCAAAAGAACTGATGTTACCTTAAAGAAGGATAGCATTTATAGGGAGAACATGCTTGAAAGCTTTCCAACAAAAGGATTTGATTTTATCTAGTAAAGGAAGAGCCTATAATGTTTTCCATATGAACAAAGGACCAAAGGAGGAGGATGCCATGCCATAGTCTTGGCTTTGGAAAGCTACTCGAAAAGAAACCATGTTTATTGTAATGCCATAAAATGGCATCATTTGGGCTGTGATGGTTGAGAGGAATATTGAGGATTAATTTAATCTCTTCTGGTTGAAAATACGTCCTAACACGATCAATGGACTGTACTCTAAGTTCTGAAATAAGGTAGGATACGGTAGTTCCGATAGGAAGAGATCGAGGGGAAAAGACTTTGAATGTGGACGGTCCAGGCAACCATTGATCTTCATAAATGAAGATATTGTTGTCATCCCCTCTTCGCCAGCGAACACCACATTGGAGAACCTCTCTTCCCCACAAAATACTCCTTCGAACTAATGACGGAAATTTGCCCCAAGAACATGGAAGGAAGGAAGAAGATGAGAAATATTTGGCTTTAAAAATTCGAGCCACAAGGGAAGACGGATTATAGAGGATTTGAAGCCATTGTTGCTCGTCATATCATCATTACAATATTTGTTTAATTTTTTTTTCTTTTAAGTTATTATAATTATTAAGTTATAAAACCAATTATTTTTATTTGTTAATGTAAAATTAATTTTAAAATAATAATATTTTATTTTATTATTAAATTCTTTATATTATATAATTTAGAATATTATTGTATTTAAAATATTAAAATTTTATTTATTAAATAAATTATCTTGTTTATTTATCAAATCATATCCAATTAATCTAATAATATATTAAACATAGTATTTGACTGTACCAAATGAAGCCTCAATCTGGGTGAGATACTAGCTTGCTTGTTGGAGTAAAGATTCTTTGTTAATATTGATATTATGTTAAATTATCTTGTTTATTTATCAAATCATATCCAATTAATCTAATAATATATCAAACATAGTATTTGACTGTACCAAATGAAGCCTTAATCTGGGTGAGAGACTGGCTTGCTTGTTGGAATAAAGATTCTCTGTCAATATTGATATTGTGTTAAACTTTTTATGAAAGAAGTTTAAGTTTGAGTGATATTCAAAAGAAAAAAAAATATAATAATTTTAGTCATATATTGATTTTTATACTGATATATCATTTGATTATTAAAATCTTAGTTAAAAAATAATAATAATAAAAAGAATCCTTGCTTTACTAGCTGATATCAAAAACAAAAATATCATATCTGAAATTGATTTCTTACCACACTTATCATTAAAATTAAAATATGGCAACATCAGTTATTTTATCATTACAAAAATGTTATCCTTTTGAAATCTTGCCATAATATCTGGAGTGGATGTGAAGTTCCCATTGTCCTATCAACCGTGTGAAGGTCGTGGCACTACTTTAATTAATTAATCCTATACTTTTGCCGCTTAGACTCAAGAGATGGATTAAAGTTAATTTATTATTATTATTATTTTTTTCTTAGTGGTGAAACTGTTTCTCCTGTCTCTCTTCTATCAAAAAATTTTGGGATGATCCAACTTTCCCCCTTTAGTTTGACATAATCCTAAAATCCTTAAATATATTTTTGGAAATCACTAATATTCTCCTTATCGATCATAAAATCGATCAAATACCTGTTTTAGTTTATAAAATATCCAAAAAATTTCTTACCATCAAAGTTAACATTGAAAATCAAAGTTTAACCATTAATGTGGAAAGATAAAACTATATGGATACTTTGATCATTTCGATTATTTCAATAACATTAGTAATCGGAAATGGATAAAATAAGATTTCTCAAAATTATAGGGATAATAAGCGATTATGTCAAACTATAAGGGTCAAATTGGGATTAGCCCAAAATTTTTTCCTAGAAATTACTGTTTGCTTTTACCAAATTTTTGTCAAAATCTACGACATAATTAATAAAATATGGATCCAATGCTGAACTAATGTGTATTGATATTTATGATTTCTATTGACATATTTCAAATTTCAAAAGTAAATAAATAAAGTAAATAGATAATATTTATTTACTTTTTATTTTTTCTCTCACTTAGGAGCACCGGAGCTAGTGGGATTGTTGGAGCCGTGGAATCTCTGAAGCTAATGCCGATTATTTTTCTTTTATTATTTATTTTTTTATTAAGATTTAAAAATGATATGGCTGTAATTTTGAAAATAATTAAGGGGTATGTGTCCTAAGATATGTAAATCTTAAAAACCATTATAAAAAAACTTAAATTCCCTTTTTTCAGAAGACTAATTTTGAATTTTTATCGGAAGGTATATTTATAAAAAATAACCTATGCGATACGCTGTTTAACCAGGCTTATGATTAGAATAATGTGCTTTGGGCGAGTCCCAGTGATTCTTAAAAAAAAAAAGAATCATGTTCACTATTGTTTATTATTTTGTATTAATTTATGGAAATGCCTTCTCTTCCATAAATTTCTTTCATAGTTGATGGAGTATTGATTCCCCAAAGTCACCCATTTAAATACCAAAATGCCCACTAGCAAAGAAGTCTTAATATATAAGGGTTTATACAGTTTCCGTATTGTAACAAAGTAGTTATGCGAGTGATTTAGTTTTGTTTAGTTTTTTTCTTAATTTTTAAATTTTTATTTTTGTGGATCATTAAATTAGAGTCTAATGATCACCAATCATCCAAACAACTATATAAACACTGTATGATAATATACAACAATATATAAATGTAAATTACAATTATGCCAAACTTCAAAAGTTATTGGTCTTCCCCTTTCATATGGGAGCCGTTCCTCAAATCGTGTTATTGGTGTTTAATTTCGTTTAATCTCGATTATTTTTTGGGTTAATTCTAATGTTGTAATGTAATAAAAGAAAAAAAAGAAAAAAAGAAAAAAAGAAGGGTATTAGCTGCTATTTGACATGGCTTTTGGAGCTCAAACTCCATTTTTGGAGGTGTTCGGTTAACAACAAGAGTCTCGAAGTTTTAAGAACTCTTTTGTATTTTCTCTTGGAAAAAACTTTCAGGCAAAACAAGGAAAGTCGCCTTTCCTTTGACTAAACTTTAATTGTTGTTTCATCGTTATTCTAATAAATAAAATAATTAGTTTAGAATAAGTTAAAATTTTAATTTAAAAAAATTGATTTTAATATTCGTTCATCCTTTTCATTTAATCCAAAATATTAAAAAAATAAATAAATTTAAAATTGATAATAACTATCAGATTGAGTGAAAATTGATGGATAGATATTGAATTTCACCATTTTTAAGTCAAGATTTTAAGTTATTTTGACCTAAGCCAATAGAAAAACACAATTTCCTCCTACATTTCGTCTAACATTTTTTTTTTTTTCACTTTCTACCTGCAATCAATTTATTATCTTAATATGATTTTTTTTCAAATTAATTTTTATTACTTAATATTTAATAAAGAAATTTTGTTATATTTGATTAATTTTTATCACTTTATCATTTTAATAGAAATTTTTAATTTCAGATTAATTTTTATAGTTTTATTATATTAATAGAATCTTTTATCTCAGATTATAAAAAAAAAAAAAAAAAAAGAAAAGAGAAAGACACATATTTGATGTTGATTGGTCACAAATTTATGTATATTTTATTTTAAATAACTGCAGTGAAGAAGAGAATATGTAGTTTTATAATTTTTTTATCAAGATGGTTCCATATTAAAAAAAAAAAAAAATATTGATTTGTCACAATAGAAATTCAAAAATACAAATTGCAGATCCTCTAAATCCATTTAAGAGTAATGTTAATTTAATCCCTCATAAAAATATTTTGAGTGACAAGCCACCCTTCAGCTACTTTATTGGCAAATGGCAGCCTAAGAGATTATCAACAAGACAACCACCTTAATACATTTAAAAAAGAAGAAAAAAAAAAAACCACCTTAATAATCAATTTTATTTTTTTCATAAAAATTTAAAAAAAAATTGATATTTTCCATTTTGATGTAAAAATTTATTGTAAATATAAAATTAATTTTGACCAGATATCTACATACAAAAATTAAAGATAGTTACCGGGTTTCTAGCATAATATTTTCTTTTAAAGTTAAAATTAATCTGCGGTTAAAAACAAACAATCCACGATCATTGTTTTAGCAAATAAATGGATAATCTACATTTGTTAATCATTAACGATGAATTGAGGTAAACATAAGATTGAGCTCACTTTAGTAACGCGCGGACGGTACTTTCATAACGTTTCTCTCACCACCCACACATCGCTGTCTATTTCCCGTCAAACATAAAATGGTATTTTTTATTTTAATCAGTCAGAGAAAGTAGTCCCCAAAAAAAAAAAAAAAGGAAAATCATCTCTAAAAAAGAAAAGGCTATATGTATAATTTAATAACGTAATATTTTATCATTCATTTATTATCCCGTAGATGAATAAATAAATTTTGTAATTATAATAAATTAGTTATATACATTTATATATAAAGATATGTTAATTTGTGCTTTAAGTATATGTTAACTTCTAAAAAATTAAGAGAGAACTCACAATCAACCAATCAATAAATTCATTTATTTTCGTGACTTTTTCCTTCTTTTTTTTTTCTGGTCCATACAAATATTCATTGATTTTTTTTTTTTTTTTAAGAAACATAACTTAATTCAACAAACTGGGTGGAAAAAGAAATAATATATACATCAACTAACTTTCAGAACCAATTATGAAAGTCTTTTAACCCAGGCCAATGGATTTTTATTTATTGATTGTTTGAATATAGGCTGACATAAAATATGGAGAAAATTACATTATACATGGACACATTTCCTAAAACATTCTGTTGCGAATATATTTGGGATCATGTAAATGAGTTGGTAAAAGCTTAAGAAACCGATCAAATGGATTAATCCAGTAGATAAATGCTCAGTTCGCCAAAACTTAGTTCGCACAAACGAGTTCGCAGTTGCTAATGTAGTTCTCAAGTCGCTGGTTAATCACAATCCAACTTGTCTTACGTCTAGTTCGAGGTTGTCCAAGACAAGCTCCAGCTCGCAGATTGAAGTACCTGTTAAGAAAATTTTTCAGAATGACAATAATCTAAATTGAGAAAGAGTCAACTATCAAAATCGAAAATAAATTCAAATTTTTATGTCGATAGAATCAATCTCTGATATGACGAAATTTATCCCTGATATGGTGGACACCGGTTTTTGAAGTGTAATTAATGTAAATTTTTTTCATGTTTTAATTGTATTCAAACTGTAACGCCCTACGCTATAAATATAGACTGAAATTTTATTGTAAATAGACACAATACTGAATAATATACTGTGATTCTGCCATAATAACCAGATAACACAGTGGTGGACGTAAGCACCATTCTGGCCGAACTACCTAAAAATCTTTGTGAAATCTCTATTCTTCCTCTTTCATCTTTCTGTTTTTAAAATAACCAGATAACACAGTTGTGGACATAAGCACCATTCCAACCGAACTACGTAAAAATCCTTGTGAAATCTCTATTCTTCCTCTTTCATCTTTCTGTTTTTGCTTTGTTTTTATTTGATTGCAGGTATTGGAATTTGAACTTCGGTCGACTAAATTCGTATGTTGACGCATTCTAATCAGTCATAGAATCTTATTCCTTTTCAAATTTTAAAATTAAAAGAAAATAAAAGACTAATACATATTTCACACTAAATTAAAAAGGGATATTATGAAAACTCTCCTAAGTAAATAATCGAGATTTACCCCCTTTTATGTGAACCGCTCCTACCGTTAACTTTTCATCCAAAATGTTAACATTTTCCGTCCAAAATCGTAAAATGATCAAAATACCCTTATACAAATTCTATAAAATCCCTATTATACCCTTCAAACTTAATTAATGACTAAATCACCCTTTAAATTATTAATTAATAATATTATTACAATAATAAATAACACAAGATTAAAAAAAAAAAAAACTAATTAACAAACAAATTTCTGGTTTCTAAGTTGAAACCTAAAAATACATGAATCAAAAACCTAAAAAAGGTTTGAACCCCAGAAAAATCAAAATAAAAAATGAAATCAAAACAAATCTAGAAATCTAAATCAAAGACCAAACAAAAACCATAGATCTTTCCACAGCAACCAATTAAAACCAAATCAGTTTGTTTAAAAAAAATCAAAAAAATCAACCACGTTATCATCAAAACATTAATAACATTCAACCTACCATTATTATCAACATCAACTCACAACATCAAAAAGTTTGATTAGAACACCAGAAATGTTGTAATCATCATCATTAAACATTTGAAAAAAATTGAAAAAAAAAAAATCTAAACCCAATAGAGACCCATCGTACCTAGATCTGTTCAACAGGAGCTACCCCTCCACCTATCATCACCACAAATCACCAAGAACAACCCTAAACCACTCACCCATCATCCAGAACAACCCTAAATTGACCACCCATCAGCACCACAAATTACCCACCCACCATACCCGACCTAGAACTAGATGGTTCTAGGTCGAATCGAACCTAGAATTATCTAGTTTTAGGTTTCAAAACCCAAAACTAGACGGTTCTAGGTTCAAATTGAACCTAGAACCATCTAGTTATGAGTTTTGAACCTAGAACTAAATAATTAAAGAAAAAAGAAAAGAAGAAGGAGATGGAGATGAAAAAAAAGGGTGTGGGTTGGTCACTAGTGAGAGAGGAGGATGCCAAGGGTGAGACAAAAAGAGAGATAGAGGAGTGAGAGAGAGAAGAAAATGGTCGAGTGAGAGAGAGAATGATAAAGAGAGAGTTAGAAAAATTATTTATTTATTTTAATTATTAGTTATTCTTTCAATTTTTATTTAATTTTATTAAAATAAATAAAATTACTTATTCAATTACTATTTTACCCTTCAAGCTTAGCATCATCTGGTTTTTTTAACCGGTAGGGGATGGTTTATCCAACAAAAAAGACCGGGGATAAATCTCAATTAGCTTATATTAAATAGAGGGGTTTTTATAATATCCCAATTAACAATTCTAATTAAAAATCAACTTTGAAGGGTCCACAGTCTACTACGTTTTCGAACCCTTTTGTTATGGGGTGAATTATATAGATATTACCTGAGTTTAGGTGAAACTACACATATTCAACTTTTCCTTTCCTTTTTATATATATTTTTTAATACAAACCTCTTCTAAAAAAACATTGACTAAGAGGTGAACAAATGACAACTTTGAGGGTGTAGGGGTAAAATCATCAATTTAAACATGAAAAGTAGTTAAAACTAAAAACTTCAAACACTTGCCTAAATACTAGTCTATCAAAAAAATACAAAACAGACTTAAAAATTGGAAATTTAGAAAAAGAAAAATATGAAGGCCACTAGCAATTAAGGGAATCCACAACCGGCAAAGTCTCCTCCAGGAATCGGAGGTAAAATCTCCTTCAATTAAGGAGATTTGACACAATCACTTCCAAAAGTTCAATATATTTGTAATTGGTTTATTGTATGTCAAAATACTGTTTATGTGTACCATTAGCTTCGTAGGTTTTGTTGTTAAAGTTGACGGCATGATATGAAGCTTGATGGCCAAGAAATCAAGACATGAAGATTTGCGAAGGTTAGCAAAGAACACTTTGAGAGCAAGTTCGTAGTTGATGCTTGCAAGCAATATTAGGATTGCATTTATGACATTCATGTAGTTATTGATGTCTAAGAAATTAAACATGTAACTTTGGGACTCATATTTATATATACAAATATATATAAAGAGTAGGATTGTGATATAATTTTTGACACAATTTTTTAACCATTAGATTGAAAAATATTAAATGATACAGATTTAATTTTTTTTTTTTAAGAAAAATAGAGTTGTTTTACACCAGATAACTATATGTGTATCAATTTCTCTCTCTTCACTCACGTTCTTTTGCATTCTCTCTTTCCCCTATTTATTTATTTTTAATTGATTTATGATTTTGAGTTATTTTGATTAGTATGTTTGTTTAAACATGTGTGATATAGATTTTGTTTGAAAGTTTATGTTGAGAGCTTCAAATCTATATATTGTTTGCATGATTTATTAACTAAATACAGAGAAAAAAAATTAAATGAAAATTGGATTTATAATCATTTTATCATTTTACAAAAGCTTTTGGAAACAAGTTCTTCACAAAAAACATAGCGTTAATTATGCATTTACTTTATGAATTAGAGAATGAGAATAAGAAATGAAAATGATTATTAATGTTTACTTGCACTAAAATAATTTATAATGAGAATGAATTTATGAGTCTCACATGAATTTTGAATTGTGGAATCTAAATCTCATTCCTCCAACCCCACTTGAGAATTTCATTCTCATTCCCTTTCAATTATTAAAATGATTTTAATACCCCTTATTAAAAAATGAAAAACCTATTTTGTTAAAAAAAGACCTTCAATTTTTTTTTTTCTTGAAAAAGTTATGTTCTATCTTTACTAAAGTCACCAATAATTGCCCTATATGAACATGGAGCATGATTTTGCTGCAGTCACCAGCAATTGCCTTATGTGAATATGGAGCATGATTTTGCTGCAGTCACCAACTATCACATAAGTGATAAGAGGTAAAGTGTAATTTTTGAGTTTTTGTTTTTATTATATAAACAAATTTAATTCAAGATATCAAAATTTTTTATTGAATAAGGAAATATTGAAATGAATTTATACATTATCTATGGAGATAAATTATTATGAAGAACCAAAAATACTATGAATATGATCTTCATTTGATCATGAAAATAAAAATTATATACAAAAGCTATAAACATAATTAATAGCTGTGTGTCCTCATAAAAACAGGTCAAAAAACTTTGGATACAATACCATACATGAATGACACTTTTTTCTACTAAACGAATCCAAATATTTGCAAGAGTACAAATAGACAAAAATCATCTAATTTGAAGCTATATATCAGTCAAGATCAGTAACAAAAACTACATAAGATCAAATTATAAATTCTTCAACATAGACATAAAACATTCACTACATGATAATATATATATTCTAGATAATGACCATATGTAAAAAGAAATAACAAAAAAAATCAAGCAAAATAAGAATTATGAGAATGCATATAATCCAAAGCTGCTCTTCAATATATATAGACATTGAAACATCAATTTGAAGGAAAAACAACCGTTGTTATTGATAAAAATAAGAATTTTACGAAATTATGAGTTTCAAAACTTTTATAAAACTCAAGAATCTTAGATCTATAAAACAGTGAAATAAAATAATATAAAAAAATAAAAATCATATTTTTATTTTTTGTATTGATCTATGTGGATTGCTCACCACCTTGTCTTCTCTGATATATCTTTACACCAAGAAATAAGTGAATAAACACAATTATATAAAATCATGTCACTTGCTATTGATTTCTCTTTGGGAGAAACCAAAATGACTTCTATTCGCTCTCAAAAAGAAAATCATTCACTTTCTATTTATAGGCAACCAATTAATGCTTTAATTAATCAAAATTATTCTTGAACACTAAGTTTATTAAAATTAAACTTTTACCTCATATAACATAATTAATTCATGTTATATTATGAAATTGAACTTGTGATCTCTAATTAATTTATGTCAGAGCCACAACTAAGAATTGAATTTAAGACCTGTTGACGTTCGGAAACGGTCAATCAGAGATTCTGGGGCCCAGACTGCGAGCTTGGTAATTAAAGGTCTTGATCGTACTGATAGAAGGGTAGTAAATGGACAATTAATAAGGTTCAAGGTTGGTGGTGATTAATTCAGGTGAAGGAATGTCGGTCTTGGAGGTTGGTCGAATTTAATGAGATGATCATTGAGAGATTAAAGAGAAAGAGAGAGAGAGAAGAGTGTAAAACACAAAGATTTTTGCGTGGTTCGGTGACTGCACCTACATCCACGGCCACTCTGGAGTGATTCTTGCAGAGTGACAATTCTCTAGTATGTTCAACTTGTCTGTATAGTAAAAATGTCTCCTATATTTATAGAGAAGGGGAGATGACAATAGAAAATATAAAAGAAAGTTACACACCTTACTGGCAACGGCTAGTTTCAACTCATCCTGACATAGCCATGCTGCATTAATTGTAAAGGCAATCACTGTTCTCTTTTTACACACGTTTGCCTTTAATATACCAGGAGAGGTCTTCACTTCATTGAATGCTTCTGGGTACTTGTGCAGGCAGTTTTCGGTGAGAAATCATGAGAGTTGGTGATTCTGACGACTTGTTGCACACGACATCCCCTAAGTAAGCTCTTTGATTAGCCAGGCAATACACGCTGGAGGGGTGTCGGCGTGACCAGGAGAGGAGGTTAGGCGATCTGAAGGTTCCAGCGAGCTAGCGACCTGGACGGCCTCGTGAGCTCGACGAGCTGACGACGCGGGCAAGAGGCATGCGTGGGAGGTCTGGAAGATATTGTGGGCTCGCGACCTGAACGACCTCACGAGCTGGATCTGCACTTGCTGGCCCCAATCTTGGGCTTTCTGGGCCCTCGTTCCTGTTTGAGTTCATAAGGTCTATACTGGCCCATTTAGGCAGAGCGAGAAAATGGGCATAACAAGACCTTTTAAAAAATCAATTAAATAATTATTAATTCATAATTAATAATTAACTAATTAATTATTAAATAATTTGAATAATCAATATTATTCAAATATCAAGTAAACACAAATTTTGTTACTTATGTAACAATTGTAATTGATGGTCTAATTATAATATTCTATATACATATTTTTTACAGTGAAATAAGCTATCAAGAGAACCCAATGGACCTATAGTTTTGAACTCCAGTAATATTGAAATTATTAATTAAACTCTTTAGTTAAATAATTCACTATTATTAATCTTAGAGTTATTTCACTAAAAATCTAATATTGCACTCTCAAAATTGCAAATGTTTTTATACAATCTAAAATTTTCAGTGTCCATTGATTTAATCATTAAATATGATTTGATCTTTCATAAATAGTTCACAATTATAGCTAAATCAATATGTTTGTTTTACTCCTCTATTTATATATTGATCCTTTAGAACCATTGATTCTATAATCAATAATGTATTTATAATAAGTTATGAATTTATCTTTCCGTTTACATATAAACAGAAAGTTGAACGCTCTTATTGTTCAAGATACTGAATCAATCTTTAAGGAAGCTACTTTTCTACTTCTCATAGGAAGAAGTGGATTCTACCATTGTATAGAACGTTTTCAGCTCCTTATTAAATCATATCACTAAAATACAAAGTTATTAATCGGACATCTACATCAATCTCATCTATGTAAATAAAAAGATATAACACAACAACTAATAGTTCATAATGCACTCAGGATGAATATCAATTAATATATGATCATTTAGTCGATAAATATAAATCTCTAAGTTTAATGAATATTAATTAGAAACTCAAATTTATCGTGGTCTAATTCTATATAATCTTTATTATATAAGGTGCTTCCATTTTTATGTCATCACATGAATACTCTTTGATAAAACTATCATATCAAATACGAAACAGACTGTCACTGTAGATTTATCATAAACAAAGTACTTAGTTTCATTTGCTTTCTACAGACTTTTTAGATTTTCTATCTCAAACTAAATTCGTTTGTATATAGTATTTATATACTTAATTTGAATTTACATAAGTAATCAAAGATGTTTCTCATGATATATACAATTTTTGAAATATATATAAATTGAATAAAGTGAATGTTTTATCAATATTTATAAAACCGTTTATATAATTACAAACTCTTAGGCATAAACCCCAACACAATTAACAATACAACATAATCTAAACATCATAAAATCAAATCCCTCATCAAACTAATTAAAAGATACACAATATTCTTACAATAATAATGTTAAGAAATTTATTTATTTTTTTAACCTTTTATAATGAGTTACATGACAAAAAAATGATACTACATCTTAAACATAATTTTGTAAAAAAAATACATAATACTTCTTTTGCGATTTGGACAATCTCAATGGTTACATTATTTATATTTGTTTTTACAAAAAAAAAAATGTTTATGGAGTGTATAATTTTAATTAAGGATATTTTGTAATTTATAAATAATTCATTTCAATTTTAAAGTAAAATAAATAGCTTAATAGAATACTACTGATTCGGATTTCGATTCCTGTGATTGAAGTAAATAATTTATTTTGATTTCGATACATGATTTTAATTCTAAATTATTTCGATTCTAGATCATTTTGATTCACATTTCAATTTCTATAATTAAAGTAAACGCACCATAAATACCAAGTAATCACAAGAAAAAACTGTAAGTCAAAATGAGATTGGACGAAGGAATTATGAAATTTTCTATAAAATAGTGTGGAGCTAAATGGGAAATAGCGGAAGACCGTTGACCTACGAATATGTCAGTTGGGATGGCGGTACCTAACATTGCCGCTACGAGGTTCCATTATGCTTGCCATCATGGCGTAAAAGCAATAGTCACCGTTCGCTGGTTTACCATCGTGGGCGGTTTGGCGACAATTCACCCTAGTTTTCCGCGGGTCTTATTCATTTTTTTCCATTTTCGAGTTCTCTTGTTCAAAAAATTTTGGTATTTATATTTAGGAAATATGATTTATTTTGGGAAAATAAAATTGATTTTGACTTGTTTTAAAACCTCCCAATTAGTTTTCCTAATTGAATTTAATGTTTCATTTGAACTAGGATAGAATTTTAGCCTTATGAAAGTTTTCTAAACCATTTTGAACTTTAAATCAAATTTTCAATAAGATGTTGTCTTTCTCACATAATTAAGTTACTAAATATAATTTGGGAGAACTATGAGAGACAATTATTCTCTAGAATGTAGATTTTTGTGTGAGAGCTTTATCGTATCTAGATTCTCACGATGTATTTTAATCAATCACATTACTTAATTACGTTATATGTATAGTCTTCTATGTGCATATGGACCAGTACCATCTTGTGGCCTTACCTTCTTATGGCATCAAGGAGGTGGATTTGAGATTGTAGTGAATTAAGGAGACAATCAACGTTGTTATCTTAGTTCATGAAGGACGAAATTAGGATTGGCAGTAGATAAAAAAAAGGTTGGATAGCTAGACAAAAGAGACTGTAGTGAAAGCAGTTAGTCCTGCGATTTTTACTTTATTAGGCTTTCCGTATAAAAATCCTTATGCACGATTTCTTTCTTCACTTTTTTATTTTATTTTATTTTATTTTATTTTTCATTGTGTTATTAACTTTGGTAAAAAGAATTTATATAATAACAGAAAAGGGTGAGTATACGAATAATTTTATTTAAAATCAGAAATATTTGTACAATTTATCAAATGAAAATATATCGATGTGCCTTTTTTATGAAAGGATAAATAAAAAAATTATATTTACTTTCTAGAGACATATAAAATTGTATTTTTATATATAACATTATATTTTTACATATGTTAATGAATATACATTTAAAATTAAAAATTTAAGATATATTGTAATATAATTATTTTTGTTTTAAAGGTGATAGAATTATTTTCGCATAGGTTGCATCAATTGAAAGTTGCTATTATTATCGAGGTTCCACATGGGTAGCATGTAATCAATTATATTAGTAAGGATGAAGACATTGGCATCAGACGAATCTATTATAATATAAATATTATATTGACGGATATATCCATGAAATATAAATATTGACAAAACGAAAGTTTCGCATTATATGAATTGTGCGCTATGAAAAGAGAATAATTTGATAAATAATGGAAAAAATACTACTCTTTGCAGTTTCATGTGTCTTGCTTCTCATGGAAGCTAATAAGTGTCCTTTAATTTTTTTTTTTTTTTAACTTTTAATAAGTATATGAATAAATTACACTCGTGCCGTTGTCCATTAAAATTACAATTATGCTAATTTTAAAAAGAAAATTACAATTATGCCATTTGCTTCTAAAATATTATTTGTATTTCAAACTTTTCTAGATAAACTTTTATCTAATTACTTACATACAACTACATTCTCAAAATAAAAATGAGAATTTTCTTTTACTGAATTTATTTAAAAAATATATATAGAAAATACAATTCAAAAAAATAAAATTACTTATTTCATCTATAGTTTTATAGATTGTATCTCTAACATTGTTTAGATATTTATTGACTAAATTATACATATAAATAAATCTAAGATAAAATATTACCTCTCTTCACAAGCTCTTAAAGTTACACAATCTTTTTTCAAGTTTATGAATATTTTTCTACTAGAAAATCTTACAAACACGTAGTACGCATTTTAGGTGTAATTTACTTTTTGTACAGTATTCGGGTGGCATGACATTGTAAATAATAATAATAAAAAAAGAAGGTGTGTGATGTGATAGAGTAAAAAAATGAATGTGATATTTTGGTAAAAGAAATTAATGGTGTTTTGGTAAACAGAAATGTTAAATGGGTTCATTTACTGCGAGAAGGTAATGGCATGTAAATAATTAAACAAAGGGTAATTTAGAAAAGTTTGGAAAAAATATGAAATTTCAGAAGTCAAGGGTATGGGTGTAATTTTAGAATATAAGGGCATGTATGTAATTTTATGCATATACGTTTTAAGAAGGAGATAATTGCACAAAATCCCTGATATTTGATGTGATTACGTGGATATGTGAATTTATGCCACAATTATACAACCTCGACCTCAAATTTCACAAGTGTTGCAGTTACACCAATTACTATCAATTAGAACCATTAATCGTTAATTAAATATTAAAAAATAAAATATTAATTTAGATGTAAAATATAAAAAAATAGAATATTTATTATTTTAATTTTCACAATTAAAAAAAAAAAGTACAAAATTATCTTTGACCAAACGTCTCCAATGATAGAGATCTTTAGATTTCCATTAAAAGATACTTTGAGTTCTAAGTCTCTAATAATGGAGATCTAATTCTAAATCTCTATGATATAGACCCAATTCTCAATCTCATTGATAGAGACCTAGTTTTAATCTCCATTGACAGAGACCTATGTTATCTCCATTGCGATGGAGTGTATCTGTTCTCCATGTATGAAGTCTCCATCTTTGATGAAGATCTCTATGATGAGATGTCTATTAGAAGTAGAGATCCAATCTTCATCTCTATCTCTAATGGGCGGACATCTAATCTCTAATTTTTTCCTCTAATATAATATCAAAAGACTACATTATTCTCCATCTGTTACCACAAAGTTCAGTCAACTAAAAGTTCGGTAGAGGGTGAAGCTATAACACTTATGAAACCGGAGGTAGTTTCCATGATTATGGTCTAAACTTACGTATCCATATAATTATATCAAGCGTTAGAGGTATTTGTATAATTATCTATTTAAAGAAATTAAAAGACACCTGTCAGCTTCTCATGCAAGCTCAGTTTGCATGAGAAGCGAGGGGGTTGGAATAGTCACTTGGCGATTGTTCCTTCCACACCTCATATTGAGCAACATTACATCTAAAGACAACATAAATTTGAAAAAATAATAATAATAAACAAATGATCACATTGTTTATTCCTCATTAAGCAAATACTTTTTGAGGAAAAAGAGTAGGACATAGTCACGATAGGCAAACCGCGAGAGAAATGATCACATTGTTTATTCTTTAATTCAATTCAATCATCCTCCCATAAACATCTTCAAAGTCAAAATTATACAAAAATTTAGCTAAAAAGATATGCACATTATCAGATTATTCTGAGGTAAAAAAAAAAAAAAAATTGAGCAGTACATATCAAGCTATGCACATATGGATTGAAACAAAGGTTGAGTTGTGACTGAGATCAAGGGTTCAAATGGTTAGATTTTCTTGAATGGCAGTAAATGACCCCAATATGTTGCCACCCACATCTGGAAATGTTTCACAGCCAGGAATTGCCTTAACCTTCCCTGTTGGATCAACGTCAACAGGATATTTAAGAAGGTGACCCTCTAGTTCTGCTACCTCATCAGCTGCATACCGTTCCCAATTGAGTTCACTCAAGGACCTTACTCGTCTTACGCATGCCAGGCTCTCTGGTTGCTCGAAACATTCCTCAAGTTTACCAATGTGCTCTGCCCAAAGTGACATTCGATATCCAAACACCTGCATTTGAATGACATTTTGTCCCATTATTGACTTCTGTTAGAATCAATACATGCTGAGACCATTCATCGGTTTGTAGCAAAATAAATGTTATAGAAAGGTATCATTATGCTCACCTGCCCATGCGGGCTAGAGCGTCTACTTGCCCAAGTATGACGAGGCTGATATGCTCCCATTGCTATTTCAGTGTCTCTTGTGCCTTCTAACGACCGCTGGTTGATATTTGCAGATCCCAATATGACATATTCATCATCCACTATCATACCTTTAGAATGAATATAAATCTGAAAGCGACGACTCTTCTGACAAAGTGCCTGTATAATTAATTATCAAGTATAGCACATCTTACTTAGAGGATGAAACAGTTGAAAACACAATCTACAGTGATTTGACAAAGTGAAAAATTGTGAAGAAAAGGGGGGATACCTGTGGAGTATTTGCTGCAGTGGAATTCTTAGTACTAAAACTGTTTACTACATCCAATGCCTCGCGATTGCCTAGGCAGAAGAAATTTAAATAGTCTTGTGGCACATATTTATTTTCAAGTCCAACTTCCACCAAAGCCTTGTAAATTGTCTTATACATCATTTGCATTGTTTTGTGCTGCACCAATTAACAATTAAAGCTAAGTGAACGATATGCTATCACAAAGCATTCTCTAATTATTTTACTCTCAAATTTCTTGTTTACTCTCAAGTATTGAGTACTTCTAAATGGTAACTAAAACCTACCTGCCAATAGAGAATCCTCTGAATAGGAGCGCTTGTGGTAACACCTTCTGGCCACATTGGTATAAGAATATATGCAGAAAATCTCTCATTTGCTCTGATTTTGTTGGCAATTTTAAGAGCAATTTCCATCGGTATTAAGTTGTTTGCTCCTGCAAAACAAAAAGGGCAAGCTTTTAACTTTGTACTCGTTGATTTTTCTTTGATAGAAATTTATAAAATTACAAAAGCATAGGCCTTCAAGTTTGATCATTAATTAACATGTTTTCTTTTTTTTACTAGGAACCATTTTTACAATATTCTAGTATTCTTTTAGTTCAAAGGTTACATTTTCTCACCTAAGTCTTTGTGAGAATCCCAATTATATGATGAACCAAGAAAATACTGATTCTCGATATAAATGAAGTGCTGGGCAGCCCGGATTGCATTGACATAAGCTGTATGTATACTCATGTCTATGAGAACATTCTTTCCGCATACTAGGTTCTGTTACAATGCAATTAACAAGTTATGTTGATTAATTATTCTTGACTCATTTTAAACAAATTAAATGACTTCTTGATGGGAAAAGGATACTTGAAGCCAATTATATCTCACCTTGCTTGTAGCATCTATGGGATCATCTGGAAAGCCTTTCACAGAACTTGAATCAATTGAACGGAAAACCTGGGATTGTTTGAAAATGTAGTCAAACCTTAACCATATAGATAGATAGGCAGTCACTGGATAAATAAAAAAACCAACAGCTGATTAAAAATCTGATATACCTGAATATGCCAAGACTCTGGATCATTCACATTCAGGCTAGAAACTTCTGCCAATCCCATAATTTCAGGAATTCTTTCAAGCTTGAGCAGTGCATCATCATGTGAAGTCCTAAATTTTTGAAGTCCGTGAGGCTTAGAAGCCTTTAGCCATCGCTCTTCAAAATTGCGAAGGATGTCATATGCAGCAGGACCATCAATTCGACAATGCAAGTCATGCCATGGTTCTCTTGGACCATCGGTAGTAGGCTCCTGATTAGGTTACAACAGATATTGATCAAAAACAAGACAAAACAAAAAACTTTGCATATTGACTACAATAAATAACAGGAATGACTTTCCTTGCTCAGCCACTGCCTCTTCCATCTTTAAAAGCATCATACTATTCAGATACTAAAGTTAGGATTTCCAATCATCTCAATAGAAGCCAACAGCATGGTGATGAAAAACTTACATTTGGTATGAAAACTAACATTTGCAGACCATTGACATAATTTTATAAGCTCCTATATGTGTCTGGGCGTTTTTCATCACATTAACAAAATCATAGAAAGTAGGACACAGATTAATAGGAAAGGAACCTTAATTAGATATTTACCGTGAATGAAGGGTTACGGAAGTCATCTTGGTACACTGCGTCTAAGTTTCTAAAAAGAGGATGCATTGGAGTGTCGTACCGACCCTTGCATAAATCAAGACCACCAACAAACGCAATGAGTTTCCTTCTAAACTGTCCTGCATCTGCATCCACAATCACCGTTTTTTGATGATGTGTATAGATTGTTCCCACTTCCTGAAAGTCAATAATCATTTAATGAAGGGTCAGAGAAAACACTAAATCTTGGATGTTAAATACATCAATCTTCTTGCAGATAAAGTATATGTATTGAAAATTAATGCAGGTGGATTTTTACTGAAATGAACTAGAAATTGAAGAAATTTCGGGAATCGACTGATACAGGAACTTTATATGTATGGAAGTGGTAGATAATTCATATCTTTTGCTTCAAAAAAGCCATTTTCAACAGTTAACTAATGAGGAAAATAAATTTGAATAGGACAAAAATAAGAAATGAGCCAGCATTACTTCCTACTTAATGTTCCAAGTCTTCGCCATAATGAGCCAGGGAAAAACCACACACACACCACTAGTCTTCTATTGCTTGTCTTTACAGAGCAAAGATACCACTAGCCAACCATACTACATGCCATATCCTACCTGCTTTTTGACCCAGCTATGTCCTTCTCCAGCAGATCGAGGGCAAAGTATAACTTGCACTGAAGAATTTTTGAAGAAACGGCGAGTCTCCTCATCGCTGGTTTTCATGATTCCATCCTACACATCATAAGGAAGGAACGTAAGCAATTTCTATTTTGATTAGGTAAGCATGAAAGTTTTCAGTTGATGATGTAATGGTATTTTATATTTATAGATTAAACAATATCATATTGATATTCTCACAGCAAAAGAGAGACGAAGAAATAGATAATATTATGTAATGGCTTTTCAAGTTTCTTGGTTCAGGCCAAGTAGATCATAGTTCTCCTTCCAAGCGCTACATATTGGCCATGCAAGGCGGAACCATCGAAATCAGTCAGTTAATGAAATATATGCAGATAATCTAAATTTATATACCAGCACCATATACAAAATCATAAATCAAATGGAAATGACTGATGTTCAAATCTACATGATGATGACTCTGTAATAGTTAATGCATTTTGTACACCTACACTTGCTGCCAATGCAAGATTTAGTTCATTGAGCTTAATAATTGATCAAATTAGGCCATAATACAGGAATAACAAAACGGGCAAATTTAGTCATAATAAATATTCCATATTAGTCATATTTTGTAATTGATTCTAACACTCATAATCTCAATAAGCATAGTAAATAAAAGCATGGTCAACTCAAGAATTCTGCATTACGACAAAGATTGAATGTTGTGTCAAAATATTTCTCATTTGATGTTTTACTATCAGCCACTGAGCAGCTGTCTAAGGATGCAACTAGCACAGATCAAATCTGCCACTGCATAGCAGTTGGCGGTTGGTTCAACAGGTGTTCTTGAATCAAAATGCTACATATAAGATGTGTATCAGTTAAGGATAAATTAGAACATATTGAAAAACGTAAACCACCCCAGTGATCAGCATTAAACACCGAACATTGTAAGATACATGGGGTAAACAAGAAAACAAGCAAAATGCAACAGACAGCGCGAATATTATATCCTCCAAATTAAGCTATAAACCGAGAACTAGCATCAAATGTCGGAAAAATATATGCATGCCTAAGTTCCTTACCGTTTTATAACCCAAGATGCTCCTGGAAGTAGGATCATCCCACACAAGAAGCAGCACTCTGACACCCTCCTGTGACTTGTTTTTGAGAAGATCTCCTAACATGTAAGTGTTATTACCATCACGAATTAGCCTCACTGTATGGTAGACAGACCACCCTGCAATATAAATCAAGCGACGAGCCTGACTTATAGCTTCATAGATATCCTGCCAACAACTAGAATGTTTAAAGGGCTGGCCACCATCAAGTCTCAAATGTGGAAGACAACCATCGTGAGCATGAGCATCTTGATAAAGTGTAACTTTACCAGCTCTCCTGAGAGGAAAGTATGTACCAGGGACTCCATTATAATCTGGACCTGAACCTACTCCCCTCTGATAAAGACTCACATTCTGAATAGGAGTGAACTGAATTGATAGACATAATACAGCTCCAGGCTTACAAGGCTTCCCATTGGAGGTAAGAACAGGGAATGTTCCCTCAACTTTTGCACCTGAGTACAATTGCTCTACTGGTATTCCTACAGCACCCATAATTTGGGAGCCAACAACATCACTATCTTTAACAACAAAGTGCACTTCTGAAGCATAATGTGCAACAGGAACATTGAAATACTGCATCCATACAGGGTTTTCAGCGTTACTAATAACAAAAGTCCTTCCTATAACAGCACCACAAACCGAAATGGTAACATAAGGATCACTAGTGATCCTCTGAGCCATACCTTCGATTTTGCTGCTGACTTTCACATTAAGCTTGCCAAACATGTCATCTAATTTCTTGTGAAACATATCCATGTTCGGGAGGTTCTTAGCCTCTTTGACCCAAATATCTAAATTCCCATGTAAAAGCAGAACTTTCAAAGACCCTTTATTGGTCTCAAATGGCAACACTTGTTGGCCTTGCCCATGATGAGAGCCTCCAAACGACATCATTTCTGAATAAACTGGATGTGCGTCCATTGATCCTCACACACACACCTCTTGGACAAGTTTTAAACAGCTCAGACAACAAGAACAACAACACAAACTCTAAAATCTATCTTTTGAGAAGTACCAGATTCACTTAGGCCAATAAATGAACAAGACGTAAAAAAAGTCTACTTACAAGACACAAGAAGGCGAAACAAAATCTCCCCAGATGGGTATTCTGAATAACAGATTGGAAAACGAAAACAGGAAGAATGTAAGAAGTTGCATTGAATAGACAAATTAATGTGAAGCTAAATATACGCTGTATACACGCTAATGAGCATTCAAGAGTTGAACTTTGAACAAGTCAATGAGAGAGAATGGTAGGCTGTGATGTTAAAACATTGGTACAGTGAAATAAATACTATATAATAATAATAACTAAATATATGAAGGTTGTTCATAGTCATTGAATTGAATGAGCAGAAAGAAACGAGATTATAATGAAGTGAAGACCAACGAGAGAGGAGAGTTGAAGGGGTTGAGTTGCTTGGAAAGTTCCGTTAGATGTTATTAAGATAAAATAAGGATTCAAGTTGTTATTCTCGTCAGTCAGTCAGTCGTAGAAGACTTCAGTTTCATTAAGAGCCGGCCGTCTCCTTTGCTAGTGCTTGTCTCAAAAGAGTCCAACCTTTTCAACTTTTTATTTGTAATTGTACTTGATCACTTCTTTCTAAATTTAGAACACTTTTTATTTATTTATTTTTAATTAGATGTGTAAGAAGAGAAGTTTATTTAGAATTTTACAGAGATTTTTTCACTTTTTTTTTCTTAGTTGAAACTTGAAAGATAACAAGAGATTGGAACACATAGCAATAGTTGAACACTTCTCAAAATTCAAATATTATCCTTATTCTAAAATATAAAGCGTTGATAGTTTAAAATCAATAAAATTTTAAAAACAAAAAGATATTTATGATTTGTGATTATGAAAGGGAAAAGGAATATCACTTTAAAATCAATAAAATTTTAAGATATTAAAAAAAAACAGAAGATATTTATGGCCTGTCATTGTGAAAGAGAAAAGAAATCATGTTGGATTCTACCGAAATTATTTGATAATATCTTTGGATTTTTTTTATTAAATTTAATTTAAATTAAGATTAGCATTACTGAAAAGTTTAAAATAGAGTTAAACAAAAAAAAGATATATGGTGAATTATCAATAACATCATTCATAAATAAAGTTTCCCATGCCGTTAAGTTTTTTTTTTTTTTTTTAATAAAGTTTCCCATGCCGTTAAGTTTTGTGCATAAGAATATCAAAAGAAGAAGTGGATGATATTTAAATATTATTGATCATTGTCTTGTATAAAGCTTTTATATAATTAATGTCAACCACGCCAACGTATACTTCGGATAATTATCATTTTAGGGGCAAATACGACTAATTCTTCAAAGATGTTGGCTCACCTACTCTATAGCTTCAGGACTTCAAGACTTCAATCATCTCTAATCTCTTTCCAAATTCCAATTATTTTATTAGTATTTTTTTAAAGCTAATATTCAACTCATTAGAAGTCAATCAAATATGGGAAATACATAAATTTATAAAATATGCTTTTAGCAGAACTTTTAGCCCACCATGATGAAGAAAAATATAATTACATGCGCATAAAGTTATGTAAATTTTATTGGTTAATTGAGCTTAACTATTATATACCAATCATGAGATTATATATAATATAATTAAATCAATTCCATAAAATATGTTTTATCCTTCATTTATCAAGTAGAGTGTATTGAACTTTTATTTCTATATAGGTGTTCTTTTCTTCTTTTTTTGTCCAAAAATTAAAAATAAAAATTAGAACATTAATTATTTTCGAAGCTAAAAATTAGAACACGTTCTATTTTTTCTCTTTTTTTATAAGGCTGAAAAAATTGGAAGATGTTGAAGCGAGGAAAGGGATAAAAGGGCAAATTAAGAAAAATTTTGAAAAATGATGACAATCAAAGTGCGAAAGCACATCGTGGCGCTGCTAAATAATATGGCCGCGTTTTGCGCGGTCAACTGAGTTTTTGAGACCAAGAATATTCAACATGCTACTGGAAATAATGAAACAGGAAAACCAAGAATATCTCACAGCCTTGTGTCTTGTTGCGTGAAACTTTTCCAGTGTCCCAATCAGGGATGTCAACGGATGGGAGCTGGTCAGATCAGTCCATCTCAAATTCCATCAGAATTTCAATGGAGTGTCTCAAATTGAGGAAATTACTGATAGGCCTCCAAACATATGCTTTATTACAAATGAAAATCACTTTTGCTTTTTGTTACAATGACCTCCCTTATATTGAGGGTTTGACCATATTAACCGTGAAGGTTAATTATAGTAAGGGCATTTTGGTCCATTTCTTTCATTTTTATTTTTCTTTTAAAAATTAAATTAATTAATAAATAATTAAAATTTTAAAACTAAAAAATATTTTAAAATTTTAAAAAATATATTTTATCAATAAAAAAAAATAATTTAAAAAATTTCAAATAAATCTAAACCCCTTATCTCAAAAATTGAACAGTCTAGATCAATTTAAAAAATATATATTTCAAAAAAATTAACAAAAAAAGAAAAAAATGATTGAGGATGGTCCATCAATATTCAATTAATGCTTGGGTTTCTGGGTTCATCAACAGAGGCCTGATTTATCAACAATAATCCATCATCATCAATCATCAACACAAACAATGATCATTAATCATCAACACAAATAACATAAACAAGTCCAACATCATCAATCATCAACACAAATAAAACCACTGCTCTCTTTAAACAAAAACCGCACCATCATCTTCAAATAAACCCAAGAACATCATCATCAACACCATCAGGAAACTCAACACTGATGCAGATCTAGGTTCCGATGAGGAAACTCATACACTGATGCAGATTTAGGTTGGAAACCTAGATCCACGGTCGGTGACGGTTTGATTCTAAGATGGAACCAAACCTACATCATCTGGAAACCCAGATCGACGTCTGGGTTCCCACCTGGAAACCCAGACGTCGACGAGCATCTGGGTCTCCAGGCGGAACCCAGACGTCGATATGGGTTTCCAAACCCAGACCGACATCTGGGTTTCGGTCTGGGTTTGGAAACCCAGATCGACAACTGGGTTTCGAAACCCAGACGTCGATCTGGGTTGAACCCAGATCGACAACTGGGTTTCGAAACCCAAACGTCGGTCTAGGTTTGGAAACCCAGATCAACGTCTAGGTTCCCGCCTGGAGACCCAGACGCTCGTCGGCGTCTGGGTTTCCAAACGGGAACCCAGCGTCGATCTGGTTTTCCAAACCCAGATCGACTGGTGAAGAAGTTAAAAAGAAGAACGAGAAAGACGAGAAGAGAAAAAGAAGAAAGAGATCGACTGGTGACAAATCGGCATCGATCTGGGTTTCGGTGAAGAAGACGAGCAAAAAGAAGAGAAGAAACAGAAGAAGACAAAGAGAAGAGAGAGAGAGAGAGAGAGAGAGAAGGGAGGTGAAGATGATGACCCGATTGGATTTTATAAATAGAGGGGCATTTTCGTCCTTTCACTCAATTTTGTCCATTTTCAGTTATTTCTAACGGTCAACGCGGTCAAACCGTTAGTATAGGGGAGGTTATTGTTATAAAAAGTAAAAGTGATTTCCGATTGTAATAAATGATATGTTTGGAGGCCTGTCAGTAATTCCCTCGTCTCAAATTCAACCAATGAGAGGAATGGATCTCACTTTCCGCCCCATCACTTATAGTGATCGATTCAAATTTTAACGAGCCACAAAATTTATACTAAAGATAAATATACAAACAATATACCTTCATTCCAATTTAATATAAAATATCTAAGTAATAATAATATAAAACTTATAGAAAATATAAATTCAGTAAGTACAAATTCCTAAACAATAACTATCACATAACGAAGTTCCATTATATATATTAAAATAAAAATTATACATAACAAATTTTATAACAAAATAATAATACACTTAGAATTAAAATAATAATAATAATAATAATAATAATAATAATGTGTAATCAAAATATAATAAAACGGATTAATCGGTTGGATCTGATAAAAAATGTTTGACCCAAACCTCATCATTTATAAAATTAGAGTTAAATACTCTTAATCCAAACTTAATTTGAAATCCGGTTTCAATGTCCAAAGTCATCCCAAATAGATCAGGACTTTGTCAAATTGGGTTGAGTGGGGGATTTTTGTCATCCCCACTCCTAATTTTTATCATGAGATCAATAAAACTAAGGCATCAAATTTCACCTTCCAAAAGAGGCATCAACTTTCATAAGTATATCGGCATTCAGCCACAATGTTGAATCATGGTAAGTCTCAGCACATCCTTGAGCAATATTGATATTAGTTTACCATATAATTATTTTAAACAGAAATTCATAAATTTATGAAGAATGGTCTGCTACCGATTTAATAATATTAGGACAGTTTTTCTGAAACTAAATTCTTCTTTCAAAATATATATGACGTATATTACAAGATAAAAATAAAGCGTCTTTCAAAACAATTCTTTGCATATATCTAATATAGTTGTAAGGTAATTTAACATTAATGATATAGTATTTGTTAAGACCTCAAAATTAAACACTATATTTGTGACTAAAAAATTTGCTCCCATAATACTCAAAGATATATATACCTATATAGTTAAACTCTTTACACATGGTAATGAATATGTATGGTGAGACTTAAATATCTATCATTTTGTGAAAGAAAATATACTTTCTATTTAAATTATGAAATATTATGTGAATTATATAGAATTTATATATGCTCAGTCAAAATATGACAAAATTTTAAAAAAATAAAAATAAAATAAAAATAAGACAAATATACAAAAATCTCGTTAGGTATGGTTCAATTAAATTTCGCAGTCCACCACGAATATTGGCTGTCAACCTTTGACCCAAATAATTGAGTATATTGGATATTCCCTAAATTATTATAAGTTCATATTAACTAAGTGAAAATTGTAGGCATGCCCCGCCCGTACGCAATCTTATAAATTTATCGTGCCGTTAGTTCATTTTCATCAAATCAATGATTAACCCAACTCTACTGTTAAAAAATCACTAAAACAAGTTTTTATTTCGATGACGATGTCTAGCGGGATCTTCACGTTTCTGTACAGCTAATGCATCCATGTGATTTGATTATAAAATATTAAAATCTGAGTGTGTAACTATTGTCAGTTTCATTTGCAGACTTACAGTGGACGTATCAGCTGGCCCAAAGTGTCTCACTGAGACCCAACATTAATGTCTAATTCATTTGTGTGGGATATTTACACTGCACCCCTAAAAATTGGTATCTACGCTCCTTTCTGTACGTACGCCTCGTTAAAGTTTCTAAATTCTCATAGCTTGTGAGCACACCTCGCGTTTTATCAAATATGTTCTTATATCTAAATTTTTCATAAATATTGTTAGTTAATTAATTATAAAATAATTAACAAAAACTGAAAGGTTTGAAAAATGGCCTCAAAAGTCTGTTTCAAAGAAATAAACAAACTTCCAAGGGATAAAATGTGTTCTTATTCCTCCAGCATTATTCAGTTAGCGAAAAATAAAATAAAAGAGAAAAGAAAACCTAAATTTACTTATAAACAGAAGTAAAAAGAATCTGGATCTCCATTCTGAAACCTTCTGGCTTTTCCAAGAAATCCTGTTGTGTTTGCTTGTTAGCCATTTTAATTTTTCAAACAAACCCAAAATAAGAATTTTGAACGATAAATTTTAAAAGAAGGGATTTACAGAGGAAAAAAAAAAGTGTCACAGATGGGGGATTTTTTTGAAGATTCACGAAAACCAATTTCAAACACTCTCATAGTCATAGTCATTCTATCAAGGCTCTATCTGTTTCTAACTCTAGTTTAAATTAAATTTTATGGTTTTCCCTTTTTTTAACATTTTCATAATATCACTATTTGAAATTTTCAATTAGTAAATAGTTACTATTATAATTAAAATATAGTATGTCTGTTTGTTAAAATTCTCAAAATATTAAACAATAATCATTTATGGGATATGTTTATAATTATTTAAATTCTTTTAATAGTTTTTCCTTAAGGATAATATTGAAATAAATAATAATAATAATAATAATTTGGGGTGTGGCAACATTTTTAGAGGGGTAAATATATCACCTGTCAATTCATTTTCCAATTTGATTAGCCATTAATAACTTATAACTTCACTTAACTTTAAGTTGATCGATCTAAATATAAATTATTCTTAGCAGAAAATTGAAATAGTCACAACCAAGTGGAATTCGAGTTTTCAAAAGAGAGGAAAAAAATGGAATTCTTCTAATTCTACGGAGAGTAGAAATCAGTGTTTTCGAACAAACTGGGCAGGTCGACTGGGTGGCAAGGTGGGCACGGGATTGACCATGTTAAATAAGTTCACCACATCTGCCATTGAAGGGCAACCATTGTTGACCTCACTCATACTACAATTTAGTCCGATTTCCAACGCCCTAATCGCTTGCTCTGAATTTACATTCCTTGCCATCTTTTCATCTACCACTTTCAACATCTCTCCTTTCTCATGCATGCTCCATGCATACTCTAACACTCCCATCTCCTCTTCATCTTCTGTCTCTACTGTCTTTTTTCCTGCTACAATTTCCAACACTAGCATTCCAAACCCCAACACGTCCACCGCTTTCTCGCTTGATTTTCCCTGCATGGAAATGAATCCGTAATCACCCAACACGCCGTTGTAATTAACGTCAAGAAAGACGCTGCTGCTCTTCAGGTTTCCATGAGTGACTTCTTTTGAATGTAAGAAACTCAGTGCCTCTCCTATATCTTTGATGAGCTTGAGTCTTCTGGTCCATGGAAGTCCACCAAGTCCAAACAGCCATCTATCAAGGCTCCCGTTTTGGTAATAGTCGTAGACAAGGATTGTCTGACGGTTATCACAACACCAGCCTCGGATTGGAGCCAAACCTGGATGACATACTTGAGTTATGGAACAGATTCGTTCAAGAACTCGAGTCCGATTCAAGCTGGACACGTTATGGAACTCAGTTGAGAACCTTTTCACAGCCACGTAACATCCACTGGGTAGTGTTCCTCTGTAAAGAACCCCGCTTGAGTCACTAGACAACGCCTCCTTTTTGTTAAAACAGTTAGTAGCCCTGTAAAGTTCAAAAATCACAAACCGACGAGGTTTGCTAGGCGGACGTGGCCTCTGCTTTTTATCAGGAAAAGAAAAATCAAGTGAGGTCTCAGTCTCACTCTTCCAAGTGCTATTACAATAGAAATTTAGAAAAGATATAGTACACAGGGCAACCACACACATAAAGATCATAAAACTGCTCCTCGTAGTACCATATGTGTGATTTATAGTACTAGAGTATTTGGAGACTTGGTGGGCTACATTTCTGTGACAAATATGCTTCAAAGGGACATTAAGAGAAGCTTGAACTGTCGAAGAAAAATTCCAAGACAAGATACTGTGAATTTGAGGTGAATCTCCTGTAGAAGCAGAAAAACCAACAAACATATACTCTTGCAAAAGAGGAGAAAGATTGAGAGGAGTTGATATTATAGGTTGTGATGGTAGAGGATTACCATCCACTCCAAGATAAATGTCGATCCATTTTTTGTGACCATCGTATGTAATCCAAGCCCTGTGAATGGAATCATCATGAAGAGAAGCATTGGTTTCTGATGAAATATTGGCGGTCTTGAAAGAGACAATGCTACCAAGATTTACACCCACATGATCATCATTAGGGTCACCAAATTTTGGGTCATAGCTATTATCAAATTCGACAGCAAATACCTTGTAATGGTCACATGCATCGTTGAGAATGCCTAGCCATGGCCCAGGTCTCCCTACAGTGAACTCATCGGACACGATTACAAAGGCTAGACCGTTGCCAGGAAATGAGTTATTGGTGGTGAATTGGAAGGAGAAGGTGGTTTGGAATGAAGCTGGGGTGAAAGTGAGAGGGTCAAAGAAGCGGATAGGAGAGGAGTAGATAGCTCGGCCTGCTTGGTTTGCGTGATCAAGGGTTGGTGATCGATCAGGAATTTGAATGAAACCCTGATCTAGTGATATTGATGCACTTCCTAAGAGCTTCATTTCATGGCTGTTTGGATTGAAATTTGGGAAGTAGAGATTCTTGGTTACATTTGTCGGTACTCGAGGGTGGTGGTGTACATGGAAGAGTGAATGTGCTGAAATTTGGTTCGTGAGAAGAAACCATGTAGTGGAATAGATTAAGAGCCAAAAGTAACATAAATGGTCACAATCCATCCTTTAATTCAATGCAGGAAACTCTTCAATACTCCTGCTATTTATAGTACTGCAAATTAAGATTAATGCGTTACATTTGATTGTTTATTAATTATAGATAGATTCATCTTGGAATTAATTTATGCCTATAGATAAAGATTAGCTTGTCAAGTTTATACCAACTGATAGTCGGATGTGTCACACAACAACTAGATCGAGAATATGCTGAGTGAAAATAATGTAAATAAGCATATAGGGAGCCTTGCCGTAAAGTTGTCCATGCATATTTTGAACAAATTAATTTAACAACAGTCAATTACTAGGGTAAATTTTTATAAATAATTAAATTTATTATTAATTCCACTCCCTCTTTTTATTAGCTTTTTAAATCAAGTTGCTTTGATATATATTATAATTTAGAATAGGTTTTTTTTTTTTTTCCCACTCTTTGTCAAGTAACTTTTATCTCCCTTGCCAAATTAGTAAATTAATTAAGTTTTTATAACACTTAAGATATCATCCCCATACATAAAGTCTGTTAACACCCACAAAGAAACACGATGATTCGATAGACACGATGATTTGACCGACCAAATAAAGAGCGACTTCGATGAAAGGGAAAGGGAAAGGGATAAAATCAAAGTGCTATTACCAAGCATGGGCCAAGTTATTAATAACGACAAGTTGGCAATGTCGAAGCAAATGGTTTTCTACTATTAACGTATTATAATTTTAAGTCTCTTAAATACTATACTTAGATCAGTTCCTATCAGTTTAAGCTTTTAGATTCATTGATAATTATCATGGTATCAAAGGTTGGAGGTCTTTGGTTCAAATCCTCTCGAATGTTTAGTATGTGTTTATTATCTGTTATTTATCTATATTGCATGTAAGAGAGTGTATTAACGTACCATAGTTTTAAATAAGGGAAAAATCATTTTAGTCTCTAAAATCATTTTAGTCTCTAACTTTTGGGAAATGATCAAATTTTTAATTATGTTTCAGAAAAGGGCAAAATGAACCCTAACGTTTCGAAAAAGTGTCAAATTAGTCATTCTCGTTAGTCAACTAACGGTCAAACTTAACGGATGACATGATATACAAGGGTAATTTTATCATTTTAGGGATTAAAATGATCTGAACCTTTTAACTTTTTTCTTAATTTTTTTTTTCAGATCATTTTAATCCCTAAAATGATAAAATTACCCTTGTACATCATGTCATCCGTTAAGTTTGACCGTTAGTTGACTAACGAGAATGACTAATTTGACACTTTTTTTCGAAATGTTATGGTCCATTTTACCATTTTCTGAAACCTAGTTAAAAATTTATCATTTCCCAAAAGTTATGGACTAAAATGATTTTTTCCTTTTAAATATTATAATTGGACTTTTTTCTATTAATATAAGTTTTTGGATCTGATAGTAACTACCACCTACAAATGTTGGTTGGTGGCACAGGCTCTTGGTGTTAGGTTTGTGGGATGTCATGAAAAATACCTGTGTCGTCCTAGTTTTGTAGGGCGACCCAAGCGTGGCCTTTTTTTTTTTAATATTAGGGACCACATTTGCAATAAGCTTTGTGGGTGGCAAAACCATCGTTTCTCGATGGGGTAGGGAAATGTTGCTTAAGGCTGTCATCCAAGCAACTAATTCCTACTTGCTCTATGTCTCTTTTCTGGCGTCCCCGCTCTCTTATCCATGATCTGCATCATATATATGGACTTACAATCAGAGCTCATTTTGTCTAATTATCAGTTATTATACACATAATTTAAATTTAATTTATTAAAAAACACACAATTTAAAATCATTAACGTTCTAGTTCTACTACGTACCAGGATGACATTCATTAATTTACAAATTGGCCTCCTAATAATAATAACAATTATAACACGGTCATTACAATTAATTGGCTAAGCGTAGAGTGGGCAATACTAAACTTAGGAGATATTGTTGAATTAATATATTAAGTTATCATCTGTGGAAGGCTCCACTTTAGATTACTTTTTTTTTTCCCCTTTTCGTTTAAAACAAAAGAGAAATGTATAAACTTCGACATTCACATGCATAGATGATGATAAATCGAAGCAAATAAAACAGCACTTAGGATTTGATGTCCTAAATCAAACTGGACACCTCAAAAAAGCACCAGACTATAATGTATTAATATTAATTAGTAATGGTGATTAACATGTGTCATTAACATTGGCTGTAGCATCTGTCGTAGGAAGTATTGTTCGAGAGCCATTATTCATGATTTATTAAAGAGAAAGTCAGATATAAAGAAAAAAAAAAAGGAGTTTTGAGAAGAATTGAAATGAATATTTTTAGCACCATCTAGTGTTCATGAACTATAGTTCATGATTATAAGAAATAGTCTACAAATGGAGGTCGCAAATTGTGTAAATTATGTTTTTTCTTCTTGTGAACACTGGTGATGTTAAAAAATATATACACAAGGATAAATCTAATTTCCCTCCAATAGTTTGATATAATAGTAAAAAAAAAACCCATAATTTTATAAATCACTAAGAACCCCTCTATAGCTTATAATAATAGTAAAAAAAAAACCCTATTATTTATAATAATAGCTAAAAAAATCCCTTGATTTCAAAAATCATTAGGGTTTTTTTGCTATTTTTATAAATGATAGAGGGTTTTTTGTCTATTACAGTAAATTATAGGGGATTTTAGTAATTATTTAACTCAGAGGGTTTTTTAATTATTATACTAAACTATAGGGGGAACATTAGACTTATCCCAAAAAAATCGCTTTTGTTATTCGCCATGATTTTCAAAACTTGTATATTGTTTGTGCTTGGATAAAAAAGAAATCTACAATTCTTCACAATAGTATAGTATTATATATAGTGTAACTTTCTCTAACTATTTATAGTAATGATTTAAAATATTTCACTCAACGATATCCTTGATATGCATCTAGATGTTATCTGCCTTTCACTTAATTTTTAAATAAAGTGTTGTTAAGTGAGGATTGACTCCATGGTCTTCTTCAATCTTCGGTTCCTTAATTGTTGCATTTTTTTTTTAATTATAATTATAAGACATCCTAATGAATCTTAGCGCGAGTGCTAGCGTGAGATATATAATATATAATCTCGAACATATCTTGATAGTGATGTAAGTTACAAATGTATTTATAATCAATAATTTATCGTAGAATTTTTAATAAAATTTGTCTGTAGAGAGAAAGATTAAACAATCATTATATGTATTCTATAGTGCAAGATCTTAATAGATTCTTTAAATATTGATGTTAGAATTTTATATACTTCTATAGATAAAAGGGTTTAATATATTAAATTGATAGAATTTTTGTTCGTTAAGACATAAAGTATATAATATTAATGATAAATAAATATTTTTTAGTGGTTGAATAGACATATGATCGTAGTAGAAAACTTTCCGAGGATCTGAGCTCTCTTCAAAGGAATGAATTTTCTAGCCTTTTCTATCTGAGTTGTTCATATGATGATTATACATCTGAGAAAATTATTTAGATTTTTTTTTTAATACAAATTAGTTTAGAAGTTGATGGTTAGCAATTTGTAGGGAAGAGAGTGGCTTTGAAGAAGGTAAATGTAGGGCAGATTTGCCTTTTCCAGTCAACCTTAGGAAAAGAAAAAAATGAAAAGCTGGTTAAAACTAATAAAATTTTTAAATATAGACATACAATGCTTTTGTGCAATCTAATATTCTTATATAATAGTTGATATATTAAAAAATTAGAATTCGAGGTAAAAATTTGTGAACTCTAATTTGTTGATATATAAACTATCATAGAAGATTAGATGAAAAAATTGAATAAAAGTATTGGATGCCTATCATTATCAATTTTAAATGTCACAATATTATTTAGGCCGTTTATGAGAATTAATATGAATTAAATTTCAGTTTAAAATAAAGCAAAACAATCCATAATTTATTTTTTCCAAATTTCTTTTGGAGAGACTTAGGAGGTCCTTTGAGGCAGAGCCCAAAAAGAGTATAGATGCCGACATTTATTAGGATTCGGTGCTTTATTGCATGAGGCGCCGGCGGTGCACGATGCTTAGTTGAACATATGGTATCGCCACTATTAGATTCTACTAAAAGCCGCCACCGCCACTAAATCCTCTACTTAATTGATGTGGAATCTAATCAATGGAAGCACGTGAGATACAATTAGTGGATGTCTTTCTGATTTGTTATAATTAATTTCTCTCTTGCTTAGGTCACCTTGGCTTCTATTAAGATTTTCCATTAACCCAATTCTACATGTAAAAAATCGGATAATAAACCTAAAATCTATATTTATTAAACACATTGATATGAATATAGAATCTGGTGTTCAACTTTTGCTAGCATACTTGCCCTCAACCTGTCAAACCAAACAGTCTTTTCTACCCTTAAGTAACCAAGTTGGGGGAGTGGGGTGGGCTTGTCTCTCTGTGAGCATGCGCTGATGCTCGGGATCATTTATATGGTGACAAAGTTGCAATAGAAAAGGATTCTGATGATGCTTCACTTTTGGTGCTCCTGGTACAAAAAGTCACAGCCATTAAGTTTTTGTTCATTTTTTATTTGCTGATCACTATCAACTATCAGGCCATGTGATACAAGGCCCCTCCCATTTTTCATATTCAGAAATTTTTAAATTCTATTAAGGGCCTTTAATTTCTTCATTCACTGAGCCTTGAGAAAATTGATATGTACAAGTATTAATGGATCCTGTAACATCCATAGTTAATAAACTCCTAAAATATTATATGAAAAAATATTGTACTTTCAAGTATATGAAATGAGGACAATTGAAAGGTAACGGGAGTTTTAATTTTGACAAAGAGGAGCATCTTTGATCAGTTAGAAAGATGAATTTACAAACTTATATGCAAAGCTATATAAATCCCATCTCTTACGTTCTGTACCTGGCTTTGGAAAAATAATTTCTAAATTCCAGGTTTTGTTAGCTAGAGGAACTATTTACCACCACCAAGTTTCGTCACAAAACAGCTATATTGAGACGGCAATAAGTTCAGTTGCTTCTTCATTGCTTTTTTGTGGCGAACAGATATGATGGTCTTTCTACCTTTTACGCTTGGACTTTAAGGAGGTCACAGACTGAGAGTTGCTGTGCCAGTTGCGCTTCCTTTGGTTGATGAACCAGTTGTTGATTTGCTTCAGTTGCAACCCTGTCTCCTCCACCAGCTTTGCCTTGTCATCTTCCTGTTGTTGGTTCATATGCACACATGTTTTTAAGTTAGAATGTGAGCTAATGATGTTATTGTGACAGTATTTTGTATCAACTTTGCCGAGAAATCAAGGATGAAAAATGATAACCAAAACTTGAAATGTAGAAACAACACATTGGTGTCAAATTCAATCAGTCCAAAACATTGATACGTAAAATGGTGGAGTGGAGGCGGTATTGCTTACTGTTGGGTATGGCCACTTCGAATGTTGCTGCCACCAATTTTTGAGGACTGTAGTTGTGTCACCTGGCAATTTCCCAGCCCTTCTTTTTCTTAATATTTCCTCTCTCACATCTTCAATTCTTGATTTAAAACCCTGCAAGCAAATGGTAACTGCTTTATGATTTACTTTTAACATATAGCATCATGTAACGTGAATTTCAAAGACAAACAAGCTAATCAAGTTGCTTCTTGTTTTTCAATTGATTAACAACTCTAAAATTGCTTCAAAACTACGACCTGCTTCAATTCAATCTTCAACTCCTGGCGAACTCTCTCCATCAGAGACCTTTCAGATTCTGTAGGAAGTAATGGACCAAAACCCATCAAGTCATGTGCTTCAGAGCCTGATTGATCAAGAGAGAAATCCATCTGCAGATCATCCTCATCATCTGACATTGTTGCACCTGTTCCTTCTCCCAAAGATGCTCCTGAATTTGTTATAACATTTCAGTATTCACCTCCAAAATATTAATCAATCCTGATTTTCATTATAAAAGTCTGAGGATGGCTCTATTCCCACCCAAAAGTTTACTCTTCATATCCATTTACTCGTTACACCCAATTTATCAATTCAATATATATATATATATATATATATATAAATAGTACACAAAATTTATTATATTTATTAAGATATAATAGATTTTAATTAATATATTATGGATTTAGATGAATAGGAAAAGTTCAATTGTCTAAAAACTTAAGCAACAAAGATAGTTATTTATGAATAATAAAAATTGTAAAACTGAAAAGTAATCTTACCTTAAATTTTCATGTTCTAATAAATAATTTTAAGTGTATATAATTTTGTAATTAAGAAATTTATTTAAAAGATGGGTGTTTAAAAAAAAAAAAAGATGGGTGTTATAAGCAGTTTCTTGGGTGTCAATAGCCTCACTCAAAGTGTTATGGTTAATGGGTCACCATATTTTCTAGCAACTATACCTTCATTGTGGTCTGTTTTTTAACCATAGTCACCCTGACACCTTGACATGTGCAGGTGAAATGCAATTTAAGAATATTAAAATTGATTATTTTTGTTAGTGATGGAAAATTGATACTTGAATAGGAAAAAGAGCTGTGGGACTGTTTTCCTGCTAATCAGGACCCCAAAATCCGCAATAACCAAAGCTAGGCCATGCTTATTTATTTGGTCTGGGTTTAGCTAAAACTGGCATTTTCTTCTTCAAACCCAACAAAAGATCCAAGCCTTTTCTAATGGATGACAAAGTCGTACTGTTCATTTGTTTGAGAGTTATTATCATTTTCTCCTATGACGATTGATTGATGAATTATTATTTTTTTCATTGAGGAAAGGTTAAAAAAAAAAACCTTAAATAATATTAATTCAAGTCAAAAGAGGAGATAAAATGATATTTTTTGAATTAATAAAGGTAAAATGAAGTACCCAAATTTGTGCCTCTCTAAATGATGTTGAATTAGTGCATGTAGTTAAATCTCCATGATCTAGGTTCGTAAAAAAAGGGGAAGTATCTTATTCACATAGATGAACAAACAATTAGCAGACTCGCAAAGGTTTTCTTCAACATCCTTAAAGACTCACATGTAGCACAAATCACTGTAGAATAAACTAGAGTATGTTTATATCTCTAACACACTCATTACACATATACATACATGTCAAAACCTACGCAACAATGTTTCAAGATGTCCCTATAAACAGCCCATCAAAGTTATTTGCAATTAGAAAGTTAATATTCCAATTTCAAGATCTCCTCCTAATATAATTTGGAAAAATAACGATAGAATTCTTATTATTTTTATTTGAAAACTAACACCGAATATGTAAAAGTTTATTGAACTTATCAAAATTAATCACTATTTAAGGAGTCTAGGTATCTAATCTTCTATTTGAAAGATAATTACTCTCACAATAAGAAAATAAATCTACTTAAAAAGTTTGTACAATGCAACTCTTATCATTAAGGTGGATGGAGAGATATATAACCATCAATAATAAAAGGTGATGTGCAACAAAAATCCTGGCTACTAAGTTATAAGGTTGTCAGTCTATTAAATACATTCTTCTTTTTTATTGAATGGTATTTCCTTACTATATCGATTTACATTATAAATTAGTGTGCAATGACTGTATTTAAGGTCTATGTTTTGGTGCATCGTAGCTATATATAATGGTGATCCTGTGGGTCAGATCATGACTGCAAAGATGATGGAGAACACAAAATTATAAGAGCTAGGATCTACTTGATGACATATCTTGCCAGCTTTTTTAACAAATGATCTAATTAGAATCCTATAGCTAGTAAACTGTCTTCATGTAAATAACGAAAAAGTTGGTAAAATAAGTTGAAAAAAAGTAATATCTACTCATTCAGGCTCAATTATAAATTAGGTCTGTCAATAATTGGGGTGGTTGGTTTTATGTAATTGAGGTGCTGGTGCTACATGAAACATAAGCCGCAATTCCAGTCTGATGGAGCAAAAGTGACAGTATGGCTAAAACACAAGATGACTCCTGATTAAACTGAAGATTATTGTGCTTTAGGCAATGGAAAGAACTGATTAGATCCCTATTGACAATAGTCATATTTGCTTTTCTAATTGTAAGTATGTGGTTGGCAGGCAGTTGGGACATGTCCCTTTATTTAAAGATATTTATAGGCAGTTGGATGATGACCAACCAAATTACAAGTATTAGTAACCAACCTAATCATTCATTTGATATATATTCATGCACCAACAATCACTTTATTCGCATCAATACATAGGTTTATATCCCATCATCTATCTAGTATCTTATCACCCAATCCAAATTGTAATGGTATACTATAGCCTGATCATCGGTATCAGTAGCCTTAAATAAACTGAGTGAGTTATGGTCAGCTACAATTCTAAACAATATTAGAATTGTGTTCAATTGTGGAATAACTCCAAACAGTCTGAAACTTAAGCGTACCTTTGGTGGAGTTTTGTATATTGGTCAATAGAGACTTTTTAATCTTACAAGGTTTTGTGTGTGTGTGTGTGTTTTTACTTCAAGTTTTGTACATTAGAGGAAACTCAAGTTTTGGACATTTTTAAATAGATTTTTTCAGGTTTTTTTTTTTTTTTTTTTTGTAAAAATATCAAAAATATCTTAATGACATTTTATTAATTACATTGCATTTTTTTCAAATGCAAAACATTAATAGCTCTTTGTTTTCTTCATTCTTATGCTATATATCTCCTCTTTCTATGGTTAGAATTTTATATTCGTTGAATATTTTATCTTCTAAAATTGGTTTGTAGGTTATTAAATTGACATATAACCTAAATGACTCGTTAAATTAGGTTGTTTCTTCCATAGTAATGTAACATCTTCTCTTCATAATCTTTTCAATGTAGAATTTACCCTCAATTTTTTTAACTCGTGACATGTGGGAAATTCAGGATTATCTTCTTGTTCTTTTATATTTTCAATGTGAGTTTACTAGTATGTGCATAAGGGTAATCTCAAATAGCCCTCACACATATAAGATATAAGTCTTAGTTGACATTGATTGGCAACTTTCTCTGCTTTTATAGAAATATATACACAAATTATTTGATCCCTTTACAATTAAAATAACCTTTCTATTGGGCTGTGAATTTCATAATTATATTATTCTTTTCCTTATATTTATAGTATGAAATAATTTCAACTTTCTCTAACTCACATTTGAGTGATGTGAAGGTATATAATATTGGAAAAGGATTTGAAGATTTAACGCAAAAATTTTTAAATTATATTTGTGTTATAATGGGAAAGGAGTAGACAAGAAAAATTTTTGAACTTGCATGTAAAGAAACCTTTTTATCACTTTGGTTTCTTGGCTTGCTACACAAATGCTAACACCTTGGCCCATTTTATACCTAACCAACTTTACCTCTCATTTTTACATCTCACAACTTATCTACCTCTTGTAATTTATGTTTTCACAACACAATCGACCTAACTCTGATGTTTAATCTTTATATCACCCAACACAACTGCTTATTGGGTTGTTTTAAATCTATGTTTTCCACAAGTGTACAAATTCCTTCTAGCCATGAAATTTTACTTCCTCTAAGAAATGGAAGCAAATCAAGAAATAGATTTTGATTATTGAAAGACTGAATAGCAATTAGCAAATATCTTCACTAAAATTATAATATGAGAAAAATATAGGAATTAGTCATGTTCCAATTGATCGCACCATAAAATGTTATCTCGAAAAAATTTGAATCCTTTAATAATCTGAGCTTTTTATTGACTTAACTTAATCTTATAATACATAAGCATTATAAGCAGTGAATGATTGATATGTGATTTTTTTTTATATTTACTTTTTCAACTACCAATCACATGTTTCAAATAGATTTTAAAAAAGCTTAAATTAGGAGAAGATCTGAATCCATCTCAAAATGAGATATATATGCTCAGAGTATCACAAAAATGAATTGAGAAGTGTTAAACAAATGTTCTTTTTTCATATAGTATAGAAATCAAAGATAAAAATTTAAGCAATGTTGTATGGTGAAAATGGGATTTAAATTTATATTGTGATAAAAATGCAAATAACAACAAATGGGTTTAGTAACAAATTAAACGTGGGAGTTGTTACATTTGTGTACCATATCAAAAACACCAAAGCAAATTAAAAGGTTTCTTTTACATCCAAATCTATCACTCTTCTTGTATACTCCTCTCTTTTCTAATAACTTCATTAAACTTTCAATCCCTTCCCAATATTTCCTCCCATGACCCTTATAAATAAATAACCCTCTCTACTTTATTTGTTTTTTTTTTTTTTGATAAACTACAAATCTCTACCTGTTTAGTTAGCTCAAAGCATAAAAGCACAGAATGAACGAAATGTATTGATTGATTCATTTGGCAAGATTTTGGTCCCCAACATATATAACATTATTCGTATCAATCATGATTTCGGATCCTTATGTTCAAAGAACGTACTGTCTCTTGTGCTCTACTTTTCCTTGCAGTATTTTGTACAAATGTACAGCAAGTTCGAGGAAAAGAAAGAGTACTACAGCTTTTAGAAGTAATTTCCAAAACACTTTATGCATTTCTATGCACAGAACTGGCTAGGAACAACAAGCTAGCTCCTTGGTGTTTTAGGACCAATAGTAACAGATCTAGTTCACGATATATATGTATAGGATGATAATTAACCACCAACTTCTTCTATTGAGTCCAAATAAAAAAAAAAAAAAAAAAAAAGGGCTCGTATACCAAATTGTATTTAGAAGGTTTGAGTTCCCAAGCCCTATAACAAAATCGCTAAACAACTCGCTCAAAAAAAAAAAAAAAAAAATCGCTAAACAGCAGAATAAAAGACCCTTTTTGGTTCAATTGTTGTAGTTCATTTATTTTTTTTCCTTTGTCGGTTAGCCTACTCTAAAACCTCACAAGTGAATTAAACACCATAAATCCCTCACATCCTTGTATCAGTGGTTTTGACTTTTGAATCCAAAGCCTCTTACATACTCAAAAAAATGTAAGTTTCTTTGGTATTAATATAGGGACAAAAATTAGTATCTATCTAAATTAATGACCCTTATATTAATTACTGATAAAGGTATATATATCTAATATCTAATAACCTTATTTAATATCATTGATTAAAAGTCCTTCTGTAACAAGGAAGCTCATTGACTTGAACACAAATGACTAGAATATGCCTCCAAACGTTGTATACCTAACTCAATTATAAGGGAAACCACCAAACAAATTAAGCTCATATGCATTGTATATAGTATATACAAAGCCAGTAAGAACAAAAGTAATTCCAGCGCAACCTTTTCGGTTGTTGTTGCCTTGTAGGTGGAGGTGGTGGTGGTGGTGCCCTCCTTCACCAAACTAAGCCACCCTTCCTCTATCTATAATATACAGATTCTATGGATGATTTTTATTGGTAGGTCCTACTTGCACCCACCTTCCAGTACGGTCTCCCAGTCTGACAAGAAACCTAAATATATATTAGCATATTATTTATTCTTATCTTATTGATGACTACCAAACGTGTCAAGGTCAAGCTAAACAATTTTTTTTTTCTTTTAAATCATTGAATCAAAACAAAATACAAGAAATTTTCTTTGATAAGGATTATATCCAAAACCAGATTCAATTGTTATACTAATAATTATTAATAAGACAATTTTAACAACAATATATTGTCAAGAGATGACATGATCTTCACAAACAGATGAACAAATTAACCAAACAGAAAAATAGATGTCGAAAGGACTTGTTTAGCATATACATAATAATATCTATACTGTTATGATTATATGATCATTGATGTATGCTAATATGTATATTGTATGATACGGAGCGAGATATAAGTACAGACAGAAATATAAATAGAGAGAGACAAACCAGTAAGAGCTTGTAAAGTATTTTCAATTTCACGGCAGGCCATGACAGCTTCAACGGCATGGACTCTGACATGTTGTTGAAGCTGTTCTTTGAAAGTACATAGAACTATCAAATATTGTGCCTGTAACACAGCAGAAAACAACCCTTAAAAGATTTCGACCCCATCAAACAAAACGAAAAATAAAAAACACAATCTTTTTGAAAGAGCAAGTTTGTATATATAAATATAACAAAACTTATAAACATAAAATAAAAATAAAAAAGGTGGGTTTGAAAAAGAGAAAATATATACCAAGAAATTGTCAAGGTCTTGCCTCTCATGGGGGGAGAGAGCGTGATTATTGTGTTGGTGTTGTGAAGCATAAGACCTAAGAAGATGATGAGACTGAGAAAGTTGTGCATCAATAAGAGGTAACTGATCAATAGGAGTAGCAACACGAAGACACGATACATGAGCAGCTAAAAGCTGCTCATATAAAGGGTGAGTGGTAATTTCTGCCTTGAGTTGACGGTTTTGGTCACCCGCCATGGACAAGGACACATCACCGCTGCTTAAACCAGCAATTGCACCACTACCACCACCGCCACCGCCACCGCTATTCATTATTCCCAAGCCTGATTCTTGCATTTGTTTTCTTTTGCTTAGAAGCACTAAAAATCAATATGTATGTATGTGTATATATTTATAACAGACTAGAGTGATACAGTAGTGTAGTGAATTTTGACTAGTAGGACCACAACTACAAAAGAGAGAGAAAGAGGGGTTGTTGTGTGCTTGATATGCAGAGATGTTTAATGATGCGACAGCGTAATCTCGTTAATGGTGTAAGAGAGAGAGAGAGAGAGAGAGAGAGATGAGAGGCAGTATATCGGGATCTGAAACACAAAACTTTCTGCACCACCCTCTGTAACATGCACAGGTTTTACAGACAGAGAAATAGAAACAAGCAAAAGCATAGAACTTGATAGATAAGAGAGAGATAGAGAGAGAGAGGGAGATGGCTTTTAATTAGTTTTGGTTTTAGTTTCAAAGTTTTTGAGAGAGAAAAGAAAACTGTGGAATCATTACTATGAAAGGAGGTTGGAAGAGAGGTCAGATAAAGAAAGCAAAATCACAGATAAAAGCTGCTGCTGCTATAATCTGTTGTCTGACCCTGACATTTTTTCTTTTCTTTTTATTATTATCATCTTTTTCTGTTTCAGGGTTTGATTTATCATAATCTTAGGTAAGTTGGGATTGATTTGATTTTTGATTTGATTTTTATTTTGATTAGGTGTGTAATTATATTAATCTTCAAGTTATCTGGAAAAGAAAAGAATTGGATTAGGTGTGTGTGTTCGATTAATTATTTTGTGTTATCAGAAGAATTTGGTGCTTCTTTTTATATATATATTTTTTAATTCAACCAACACATCTTCATACTGATTCGTCACACCCACCACGCTGTTAGTTTGTTTACAATAATTTTTGTTTTTTAATTATTATTATCATAGACTACTACACTTCTTCTCTTTATTTTTAATCATTCTATTAGGTCTTGCTGACCTTCATCTAATTAAAATCATTATTATAAAAGCATATTATGTTTTTTACTAATAAAAAAATCAGTGGGTGCACCTCGTTGTCGTTTATATGAAAAGATCTATCCCTACTTATTATTTTTTTATTTAATAATTTTTTAAGGATTTATGAGAAAATCTTGCTCACAATTGAGGGATTTTGCGTATTTCAAAAAAAAAAAAAAAAAAAAGAGAGCTAATTTGTGATCAAAAAAGGGTAAAATATCTATGTGGTACAACCTTACACTATAGGATAGCATGTCTACATCCAACTGCCAAAAAAAACGAGCATCTATCTGTTTTCAGGAACAAATCACATTATTTTTTGTTTAGGAGTGTTACATCCACATCAATCTTTATCATAGTCTATAGCAGTCATAGTTATACACAGGCCACCATGTCTAAACTTATTTTTTTTAATTAAAAAGTGAATAATATGTTGGGATTTTCTTTTCAAGTAGCCAAAATTAGGATTAAGTTTAGTTTTTTTTTTTTTCTTCCTTTTACTTGGAGGGGATTTGAGTTTGAGGCACCAATACATTGGTTATAAAGTGTAGTTATTATCAAATAATGTCTATGACTATTAGTTAAGAAGTGTCATCGCACCATTGGTGGTACATCCAAAAAAAAGTATAAAATCATTATTTTATATAGTACTTTTAAAAAATATAAGAAATACATATGTAATTATATTTTGAAAACATAATATTTCTATATTATGGTCATCAAAAGATGTTATTGCAATAGTGTACTTTTTACAGTCAATCACAAAATTCTGTACCATAGTGATTGCTAGTTGATTTAGATAGCGATATATCTTATAGATCATTATGCAAATGTTTTTTGGAACAAAGCTCGCTCACTCCTGAAATTATACAAATTCAGTTCAGATTTAAATTGTGTTATAGATAGACACATGCATCATATTGTGACAAAGTGAAGACACATCTTCTCCATATCTATAAAACCATGCTAGATTGCTAATATTGTTTGATATTCTTGAAAAATATATTTTCATTGAACATATATTATTTCATATATAAGCAATTCTAATCACTATTTCATGGATTTGTGTTGGCGCATGGGGTTAGTTGGGTGGGGGGTGTGCTAAAACAAGAAAAGAAAAATCATTATTTCTAAAATTCAGATTTGTAGGGAATTTCATTCTATTAATCATTTAAAAAAAAAAAAAAAAAAGCTTAAATTTTCAGCAATACTAGAAGACAGATTTATCGCGAAATTATGAGATTTGATAGTTGTCAAACAAAAATGATGTATCTTCATAATGGGAAAAAAAAAAAATCAACTTATCATTTTCATTTCACGAAAAAAATATGGAAAACCAATAAAAAGCAATAAGTTTATCATTATGAATAGACCTTTATATATCTATGGAAAAAAAAAACAGTTTATTTCTGTTTTTTCTTAAAAAGAAAAAAGATGGTGTTTTTAAAATGAATGAAAGGAATGGGTTTAAATACATGTTTTGTAAAACATGTTTTTGAAAATTAAAAAAAAAAAAAAAAAAACTTTTTTTTCTCAATTATAGCCAAAAAAATAAAAAACAAAATTTTTATGTTTTTCATCATTTTCAAAATAAATTTTTAAAATAAATTATTATTTTCCCTTTCAAACAACTATTTTACTTGTTTCCGAAAACAATATCAAACACCATTATATCATTTTTAGTTTTCAAAAATAATTTTTAAAAACATCATTTTGAAAACATATTTGTTATTTTTAAAAATATCATTTTTAAAACAATGCCAAGCAATCCTGTTTGGTGAAGATAAAATTAATATTTAAAAAAAAAAAAAAGAAGGGAAGCAAATTGGATTTTGCACATATAAACAATACTAAAAATGTGCAATAAAAAAAGGAGGTGAAAGTTGAGGTGTCAGTTGATTTTGTCTGGCTTTTTCATTTCTACGTTTATTTGGATGTAAGAAATATATTATAAAGTGACCTGTTTGTTACGGACATGAAAGACAGACTACCAACTGTGTGGATTCCGTTGACGTGGTACTCTGTCATACGTCTTAGAACCACTTGTGTTATTATTAACTGATTGAACCATCTGTCACATTCTCCTTAACTACTAGAAAATACTATTTCTAGTACTTTAACTTCTCTTAATTCATTATTAATTCATGAATTATCCTAGCTCTAACTCATCCATTTAAATGAATTTTATTTTATTTTAATATTATTTATTTAGTTAACATGTATGTTTGGTATATATTGTATATTCGAATTAATATTTAATATTAAATTTGGTATAACAAATGGATAATTTTTTGCTTGTGATATAATTTATTTGACCTACATAACTAACGTGTTAGGTATAGAGAATTGGGCTTGTATGATCTAATTTATTTGTGATTTTCTTTAATGTTTGTTCATTAATTAGACCGAATACCATAAATGATACATTATAAATTATTTTGTTATACTAAAAATACATCTTATTTTTAAAAAAAAACAAAAAAAAAAAAAACATCGCAAAAAATTTATAGACCATAATATTTGAGATTGTATTTTTTCAAAAAATATATATATTTGAGATTGTATTATCATCATCATCATCATCATTATTATTTGATTACTTAAATTTATTTTTTACTAAATAAATCATACGAGTTCGTATTGCAAAATTAAGTGGGTTATAACATATCACAATATTGATATAATTTGTTATTGGAATTCAATTTGTTATATTGTGTCATTTAATTCATATTATTTTTAAACAAATTATATAAATTAAGATTTATTGCTTGTGTTACCTATATGTCATATTTGTATTATAAACTTTATCGTGTTCAACCAATCTTAATATTTTGTTATGACCTAACAATACAAAATCGCTCTTATATATTTAGACTTTAGATATGCGAAATACTTGTTGTGAGGACTTTTTGTATAAAATTATGTGTCGAAAGACTGGAATACATTCATATTAGAGATCATCCATGTTGTTAGTGTCTTGTTCATGTCATAGAACTTGTTAAAACTTTTGAATGATCACGATTCTAACAATAACGTTAAAAACTTTTAGCATATAACATTTTTTAAGATCTTGCATTACAGAACTTTTAAGCATCTATCAAGACATATCCTGAGCAAGGGCGAAGCCTAAAAAAACCTGTTCAACAGCCAATGAACTAATATATAATATTTAAAGAGCCAAAATTTTTATAAATTTTAGGGATAAGTATAAAATTTTTAAACCTATTTTTAAATTCCGACAAACTATTGTACAATATTTAGAGGATCAAAGTAAGTTTTTATAAAATTGAAAAATAAATATGTATGGCTACAAGAAAGGTCTAATGGAAAGAAGACATATCAATGCAACTAAGAGGAGACACATGACAAGTATCATAGATTTTGATTGAAGAAGATATTACAATGAAGTGAGTTATTGAAAGTAGGGAAAGTCTGGGAATTGTTCCTTGAATGGATAAGCGACAGATGTAAGACAGAGAATAAACATTTGTCATCTCAAAAATAATATGTGCAACAAATGACAAGTACCTTGGCATGCATTGTGATACCTAAAAGATAAACGTTGTTTCTTTATAAAATGTGGTTAAGTATCTTATTGGTTAAGGATAAGAGCGAGTCTTCTAGATATAATAAACCGACTTAAACTGTTATACGTATTTTTCGGACTCAGTAATTGGGCTGGTAAAAGTCCAATTTATGCCCATTTAAGACCCGATAAGAAGACCCAATAAGGTCAACGTAGTCAAAGCCCATCAGACGAGACCCAGTATTGACTCTAAACCCATCAAGCTTTTCAGCTCGTTTAAAGGGATTTTCCAGCTGGCAACAATAGACCTATAAAACACAACCAGGTCACAGCTCGCCTCTTGCGCAGCTCGTCTCTCAGCGAGCTCGAGCTCGAGACCACCAAGACACGTCAGCTCGCTCAGATGCGTAATAAGTACAGTATATTCCAAAAACAGGCAGTTACCAAGTTCAACCATGATTCTCTCTTCGAATATGGCAATTGCCCAGTCAAACCATGATTTCCTCACCAGATATGGAGATCTATTCAAATTTAAACTTAAATCAACCTTATCTTGAGATAATTATAGTAATTTCCTGATATTATCTAAATATATTAGGAAGTGTAATTAATTTATAATTCTTTTCCTTATTTTTTTCAATTATTTAGGAAATGTAATTAATTCAGGATTCTCTTCTTAATTTGCTACAACCAGAATTTTAACACCTCATTCCCTATAAATAGGGATTAAAATCATTGTAACATCATCATACAATATTCAATAATATACTGTCACTCTGCAGAGATTAAGAGTTGGACAGTCGTGGACGTAAGCTTTAATTGCTGAACCACGTAAAAGCTTCGTGTTCCTCGTTTGATCATCTGTTTCCGTCTTTGTCTTTTCTTGGTATTTGTGCTTTCTCACATTGATTGCAGGTATTGGGTATTGATTACTCGTCGACTGAATTCCAACGTCGACATAAACTTTAAAGAGTGTCTCTGAAGATAACTTCCAGATCAATTTAACAAAAGTATTACTTGTTTTGTAGGATTGAACTATATGGGAGGTTCACAAACAAAGCAAACTTTTGAAGGCATAAGTCCTAGATAGCCTTTGAACATAAGTTACAGTAAGAACAAAATATTAAATATTCTAAACATTTAATAAATGACAAACAATGAACTATTCTTTTTAAAAAAAAAAAAAAACAAACAAACAAACAGACAATGAAATATACTCGTGAAAGAAGGTCACAATTATTTTAACATTAAAACTATCTCCTCCTATATTTTTTAATATGAAGCTTTAACCCTTTAAAAAAAAAAAAAAACATAGGAAACATAAAAATGGAAAAAGAAAAAGAAAAGTTAGGCTTTATTAACTTAGAAATAGGTTAGAAAAAAGTAACTATACTATTTGACCATCTATTTTCACTCAATCTAATAATGAAGAAATGTAAATGGATCTCTCTCTCGTCCTAACTTTTACATTGTTAATACCAATCATTTATTTTTCTCGTCCTAACTTTTAAATTGTTGGGACCAATCATTTCGGTCATTTTACTTGTTCTCTCCTTAAAAAAAAAAATAAATAAATATTTTAGATATAATAAATGACTAAGATGATTGGTTCTCATAATTTAAAAGCTACGATACATTAATAGTAGAAACTATATATATATATATCTGTATATATCTTAAACATCATCAATGTCTTTTAAAATTAATGATGACTCACCATAGAAGGGGAATATATACGTATAACAATAATGCTATTTTAATTAAACTGGAGTCCAAATGATGTGATATTTTAAAAAATAAAAATAAAAAATAAAAACTAATCAATCAAATTTTAACTCATGAAAATCTTATGAGATGTTGGTAAATCCCACTAGAATACCACATTATTTGGGTATTAATTGGGATAAAGTAATAGTATTGTATTGTACATCTCCTTCCTTTTTAGGATGGGAGAGAAAGATTAAATCATAGAAAACTATTCGTATTTTATGTTTTTGGACAAATATAAGATTTAAACTTATAACATCTTGGGATAAGAAAAGCATTCATTTACTCCCATTAAGGCATAATGTATTAGTATTGTATATAATATTGGTAACATTTGTCAAAAGATAAAATCATTGTTGCGTTATAGTTTGAAGGAAAAGGTATGATGTCGGCCTGGAGCGGTGGGCCAATTAGAGGACAAAGATAGAATCGTGGGTCCCAAAACAAGAAAACATAAAATATTAATATTATTAATAATATTTGCAAAGGGACTCATAAAAAATTAGTAATAATAATATGAGTTGAGAACAAAATTTCTTCTAGCTTCCGTCTGTTTGAAGTGGGTTATTGCGTCTGATGCAAGGCAACATTTTTCCTATTATGTTTCAACAATCTCATGTGAATTTTCAACCAAATTAAGTCTTATACTTCTCTTTTACAGAAAGATTTTTCTTCCTTTTTCTTTTTCGTAAATGATTCTAGAAAAAGCTACTTTTCTTTCTTAATTAAGATTGAATGTCAATTTTGCATAAGTAGAAACAATGTTTAGTTTTTCCCTTTCCTTCTTATGAGATTTAAATTCAAACTCCAAAGTATGGAAGAAAAGATAATTATGAATCATTTTAGCTCAGCTACTGCTGGTCATTATCACGCCTAGGCTTGGATATTTAAATTCTCTTGTAGTACTAAAATTAAATATCGATAATATTTGAGCATATATATAAATTCAAGTAAATAAAAATAAATAAATCTATCGATTTATAGTTAAGAAACTAATAAATTTTGTTTCTTAACTATTGGCCATTAGATTTACCACTTTTATTTACTTGGATATTTAAATTCTCTTATGGTATCGGAATAAAAAGAAGACCTTTGAAAGCATCAGAGAGAAAGTTTACAAAAATGTGCAGGCCTGGTGTAGAAATATGTTCTCTGCAGGTGGAAGGGAGATTCTGGTTAAAGTTGTGTTACAAGCTATCCCAGATTACGTAATGAGTATCTTTAAAATTCCCATCAATATATATGATGATATCATGTCGCATTTTCTTCAATTTTGGCGGGATACTCGAATGGCCACAGGATGATTGCTTGGATAAAATGGGAGGATATCTGTAGACCTAAGATTAAGTGTGAAGGTGGTCTACTTTTTCGGGACCTTAGATTATTTAATCAGGCGCTAGTTGCAAAACAGGCTTGGAAACTTTCTAACGGATCCACATTCGTTGGTTGCACAAGTGGTAAAAGGAAAATATTTTCCTTCAAGCTCCTTTTTGAAGGCTAGTCAACGAGGAAACTCCTCCTAGCTTTGGCAGGGGAAGAGAACTCCTAGTCAAAGGAATCCACTGGCGAATTAGGAATGTTAGATTGGTTAGTGCTTGATGATCCGTAGCTGCCTCGACCAATTTTCTTTAAACCAATTGCTTAGGTCCGTAATCAAGAATTCGTTGTTGCTGTCTTATGGTACAACCTGACGTTTGGAATGAAAGGCTTACTGAGGAGACCTTCATTTCGATACGTTGTGAGCTCATCAAAACTATTCCGCTAAGTCTTAGAAATAGAAATGACTCGATCATTTGGCATTATAAAAATCTGGGTGTTACACGGTTAAGTCAGGGTATAGACTTGGGTTATCAAGTGTGGAAGCTGGTTGCTCAAGTTCTCGTGGTCTGAGACAATGGTGGTTGGGGCTTTGGAAACTCAGTGTTCCTTTGAAAGTATGCATATTTATCTGGAGACTTTTTCCTGATGTCTTACCTGTTTGAATGAACCTGCGGAGGAGGAGGATACCATTGGATGGTGTGTGCTCACCCTGTGATTGTGAAGCTGAGACTTTGTTCCACTGTTTTTTTGGGTGCAATTTGCTTAAATCCTTACGGCTTGTCTTGGGTTTATGGCCGCTATTAAAGGATACTTTAGGTGTAAACATGCCAAGTCTCCTGCTGTTTCTTTTTGAAAAGCTCCCTGTCGAGTTGTTTGAGCTGTTAGTTGTGACCCTTTGGTGTATTTCGAATAACAGGAATGCTAAGGTCCATGGAGGTTTCCTCCGACACCTGTATGATCTTTATAGTTATGTTGTTTCGTTCCTCGAATTTTACTCCTCCAAAGACATGTCTGGCTGTTTACTTCCCATCCCGTGTTGCTGGTCCATCCTCTGGGCATTCTTGGCTGCCTCTAGGTTCGGGTCTGAAGTTGAATATTGATGCTGCAATTTGGAAGGGCGTCAATTGTATTTGGATTGGTGGAGTTTTGCGCGACTCTTTTGAAGCTGTCGTGACCTGCTGGGCATTCAAATTTCTAGGTTTTTCCTCACCTGCTCTGGGAGAGCTCATTGCCATTCGTGAGGGGTTGAGGATGTTGTTGAAGATGGTTTGGTGGTCTCCGCAGTTGAGTCTGATGATTTTAATGCAATCAAGATCAACCAATCATATAATGAGTTTTTCCCAGCCTTTTTAATTAGTGATGATATTAGGAATTCATTAGTTTATGTTTGGAATGATTCGTGTCATTATTACTCTCGTTTAAGAAATATAATGATCCATTCGTTAATATCTTTAACTGTTATTGATAGTTCTGATTATTTTTAGATAGATTATTACTCAATTACTATTTTAAATGTTGTAAAAACGGATTTTCTGAAATGAGAATCTCATTCTTTTTTTTTTTTAAAATGCTTATAAATTATAAGAATAAATAATTAACTTGTATATTTTTGAATGATGAGAGGTGGGATTAAATTCAAAAAAACTATTCACACATTGTATTTCAGCACAAAAATAAAACTTGAAACCTTTGATATCTTAAAATAAAAGGAAGTACTCAAGTGATTCTATTAAAGGGTAGTGTTCAATATTATCTTGTAATTATATATTGATGTTAGTAGCTAAATGCACTTAAAAGAAAGCCAAATTAGGTAGATAAAAGGGCAAAGAAAAGGAAAAAGAGGGAGAAAGACGTAATTTGAAAGAAAGAAGGGGAATGGAGTGGATTGGAGCATCGTAGTCGGAGGGTGGTGGTGGTGGAAATACTAGTAGTAGTGGGGTTACCCGTCACCCGTCACTGTCACAGCTGTAGACTTGTCGTATTCCTAAACCTAAGATGGTGACACCCCCTCTCTCTTTGCTTAGTTGTGGACCCCACCCCGCTTCTCCAATCCATATAAGATTAACAACTGATAGATCAACAGTGCTGTGGAGAGGCAGTTCATACCCTCTTGTCACTTTCGTCTCGTGCCCCCACCCACGCCCTCTCTTCCTTTTCTTTTTCTTCTCTCCATGTCATTTTTTAATCTCTTTTCCTTTTTGCTTTTTTCCTTGCATTCTTCTACCAGAGATTCTTCAGATCGTAGTATGCTATGTTACGCAATGTATGTGGTGCAAACAAACGCCTAATCATAATAAGAATAAATACTTGTTTAGGTTACCTAATATATTATTGGTCCGAATAATGAGAGAACTAATTACGTAATTACTGTCTGAATAATATTTACAAAGCAAAAGTTAGAGGGGGGAGGCGGGGGTGAGTGTCGGTGCTGAGTCAGATCCAGCGTGGGTTGTTTGTTGTACTGTTACTACAGTAGGCCCAGAAATAGGGTTTTGTCTTTTTTAAATGTTTTTCAGAAGCTGTATAATTAGGGCCATCAAAACAATAGTAAATGTAAAACTTTAACACAGGTTCAGATTCAGACTATATAGGATGGCAGTGTACAGTGATTTTAGAAGGCCTAGGTGACAGGCACTTTAACCAGAAAACACCAAAAGGAATAAGACAGATGCTATAATACAAACAGCTGACTTTTTATCATATTTCAAGCCTTGTCGGGACTTCTCATCATGCTTATTTTATCCCACGTTTCCAAGAAGCTTTTTCCCCCAAAAGAAAAAGTTCTACAAACAAAAAGAAAAAGAGTGTCGTCCATTGAACGAGGATAAAGAATAATTAACCGGCCACCAAGCCATAAAAGATCCAACGAGCGACCTCAAACACAAAATTACTTCGAAATTTTCTCGTTAAAAAGGAGATTCATGATGCTTCTTCACATTTACATATTAATCTCGGATCTAAGCAAGCATTAAACTACCCATCAGATTTTAGTACCAACAGTCATTCTTAATGTTTGAGATCGTCTTAATCACATATCACCTCTTAGTAAAGGGTTGGATATTCCCTTTTGACCTTAAAAGATTAAGAATTCAAATCCCCTTTTTGTTCTATTAAAATACAAAGTATAGATATGAATCTCATTTAATAGAAATAATCATATAATCATCTCCCAATTATAAGCGTAATCATCCGGACCGCACCATCATTGATTAATCTCAACAATCCTCTATATATATATATATATATATATAGTCGTGATCCAACATTAAATAAACTAGCAACCATATGCATAAGGTCAAATGGGCCCATAAAAACGTGAATGAGCCCCAAAGCTGCAATTGGAAGATGCTATGCTTGTTCAAATTCCAGAATAAAGAAACCAATCAACCTATCTCAAAAAAACAAAAAGAGAAAAACCAATCAACCTGTTTCCAAAAAAAAAATAATAATAATCCCAATCATCCCATCTTTTGTTTTCATTTCGTTATCTGCCATCAACATGACACGATTACATTTTCAGCACTAGGCATAACTTTCTATGCGTGTACAAAACAAATAAATTCTCTATTTCTCTTCAAATCAGCTGTACCAGGCAAACGAAATGATTTTTTTTTTTTTTTAATGACTGCTCATAATCTGCTTCTATTAGCAAATCGCAGCTGCTTGGCTGCAGGGTAGACAAGAATGCAAAGCCTAGGATATGTGGCACTATATACTTCCTTTTTACAGTCAAAAAAACTTGATCAAAAGTAGCAGTTATCGTAAATGAGGATTATTAAAGTCACTGAATATACCAATGAGGTTTGAGAACACAAATCATTTACAGTACAAACATCCAAACAGCCTGAACGCAGAATTCACATTAAACGACACCTCTCTTTTGATTTTGCATCCGGCTTAGAAGAAGACGAAGACGAAGAACTTCTGCCACTATTTCTTGCCACCTGCCAAAAAAAAAAATTATTATTTTGTCCGTACTTCATTCTTGCTGTACGTAGAGGATATATATGTGAAGCAACTATGTCTACCTTAATGTAGAAAACTATAATGAAGAGAATGAATGACATTAATGTGAATTAAAAGGATGGTAAGAATTTCAAGCATCAAACGTTATCATTATTTAGATCACTGGCAACTGTGCGCTGGCGAGGTAAACTCTTAAAAATGGGATCACCAAATTTCAGTTGTCATATACCATTATACTGGAAACCCAGCAGAACAAAATGAATAAAAATGAGTAGAATGCCAGAATCAGCTCCAAATATAATAAGATTATAATAGACAATTTATTATTCTTTTCACTTCTACAACTCCCAAGTAAAAAATTATTTATTCTTATGCTAATCAGATCACATGAACCACTACAATAATTATTAGACTATTATTTTGCACAACAGCTACAAAGCTAAATGCCACTTTCTCTTTTTTTAAAATTCAGAGCCAAGCCAGGTACAACCAAACGTACACACTCATCACAGCTATCAATATCTAAGCAAACTGAGTAAAGCAATATCTACACACTCATCACCACTATCAGTATCTAAGCAAATTCACAACTAATACTGAAAGTTCAAGTTAGGAAGATAATACTTATTTCAAAATATAAACACAACGTAAGATACATACCTGGGGACCTGTTATCAGTCTTGAACCATCACTGTTAGACGGTTGTTGCAAATTCGAACGCTGTGGCTGTTGCTCAAACTCCTGTTGTTGCAGAGCTATTGCTAGTTGTAGATCAGAGCTGCCACAATGATGTACATGCACTCAAAATAAAAATCTAACACAAAGTGGCCTATATCAAATGCAACTCTTATTTAAAAATAAATTACTAGAATCACATACAGAAATGTTTGTGGAAAATATCACTTCCATAATTTTTTTTAAAAGAAAATCAATGATAAATTATGTTTCCCTCCACCATAATTCTAAGCACTGAAAATTTAAATTCACTTAAATTTAATCATCTTATTAGAGTAGGTAATTAATTTGATAACAAAATCAAGATTAAAGGTGCTTTTCAATGAATGACTTAGCTTAACCAGAAAAAGGTTCCCATGTGGTACAACGAGAATGAAACAAAATCAAAACTCTAACAATATGCGACGCTGTTAGCAAAGAATACGATCAATGAATTTAAATGTAGTGAAAATTAATATCACTAGAGCTGCTACATGCTATTTGAGAAACTAAACATTACAAAATCAATGATTAACCAACAATAAAAGTTAGGATAATTACTTTATATCCAACCCCGCTTGTGCTGCAGTATCGATGCTGGCAAGATAGTCCTGAATCATGCACAATTAAATCAGTTTCACAAAAGCAATTGTTCGTAAGTCAGTGAAATATTTTAGACAGAAAAGAGACACATACAGCAGTACTGGTCATAGCACCATGCTCATCCCATGTTTCATTTGTATGACTTTCCAACTTAAATTCCTTGAAGTTATTCGTCATAAACAATGTATCTCCATTTACCTGAAAGTATACAGAGATTTAAAATTTGGTTGTCAAACTTAAACAACAGCTTAAAAAGAAACATAAGAAGATAAGTACAATAAGAAAATTAAAAATTGAATATTTTACAAATTATTTTTAAAGCAAACTTGGCTATCATCTCAAGAAGGGGATTATTTCCATATTGAATTTTTTCTAAAAGAAAAATCAACGATGTCGAGTAGAAAAATGCTTCATCTGTTTACACACTTTAAAAGTTCTCTTTTAGATTGGCTTAAGGGGCAAATAAACACTTTTTTGGAAGGATTGCGAAACACTGATTCCTCTATCAATGCTAAAGCTACCAAATTCAGTCGTAGATTAGCAGTATTCTGCTTTCTACTAATCAGCATGAATCCATATCACACAAGAAACAAAAAAGCCATAACTAAATCCAGGAAACACATAATATGTTGATTACAACCATTCAGCAGTATTTTTAATTTTTAACTTTTAATTTTTAATTTTTAATTTTTTTTGTTCTTAACCAGTAAAGCTTCAGCAAAATATTTTGGGATGTCAAGCTAAAAAAGATTATTAAAAAAAAAAAAAAAAAATGTCTTGGGACGTCATCGAAAGTTAAAACTAACTGGTTAAATCTCCATTTAACTGAAACTACAGAATCAAACTCAACTAGACAGTAACAAGCTACTTTAACTAACAACTACAAAATACTTCCCTTCTACGATCATATATATAATCTGCATTCAACTCACTTCAAGTAGGTTATAAATGATTGATCAAACCACAAACTCAGGACGTTATTCAATAATACAAACCGAATTAAGATAGAGAGGATTACTGAGCACACAATTTTACCTCATTTAGTTTCTCCCATACCAAATCAGGCTGATTTATGTAACCTTGGTCTGTGGCTAAAAGATAAAGCTCACCATCAAACTGCAAAATGAAACAGAATTCGGTAAATCATTTGAAATTGAACTTGAGAAAACATTGCAAAAATGAAACTAAAAACAACATAGAGATTGTCTTCGAACTGTTCCCAGTAACAAGTTTAGCCAGCAGTTCCTACGCAGCAACTTTACCAACTGAAACACATTAGAACCACAATCTGAGCTCCTATCTACCTTAAACATGGTGCCGAAGTGATTATTACGGAAGAAAACACAAAGTTCTCTTTCTTTAAGGCCATCCTGTAAGCAGAAAAGGCTGCAAAAAAATTATATAATAGCAATTACACAAAGTGGTTCCATGTACCAGCGCAACAAATAATTAGATTGATAAAGAAAATAGGAATATTATAGGTAATAAGCAAGTTGGCATACCCATAAAAGGTCAATTGACTAGCATTGTTCCTCAAAAAATTCCTGATAAGTTCCCCTGAGAGAAAAAAAAGAGAACAGAAGTGTTTCAATTAAGTCCAAAAACATTTTCATATCAGTACTAAATAGATATACACATCTAAGATTTATTAGCTATAATGCTCCACTTACCTTGTTGTGGAGTGATTTCATCAATAGACTTCACATTACAAGGATCTGAAGTAGTTTTGTCAGCTTGCTCTGCAAGAATCACCTCACCTTCATACACAGGCTCCCCGTCTTCATATACTACAGCTCCTGAATCTAAAATGCATTCTTCTCCTTCATAAATGGGTTCACTGCCATCAACACTAGAGGGATAAGTTTCAAGCACATCAGTGCCCTGTGTTCTGCCACTAGATGAATCTGCATCTGCATTAAGCACAGATAGATTGGATACTTCTGTTGTGCCACACCCACATCGATTATCAGCTGGTTCATGAACATCAGGCACAGAAGTTGATTGAGTAGATTGATTATCAATTACTTCACCTCGTTGGCACATATCTACATGTGTCTCCACTGTAGAGACGGTAGCTTTTCCAGGAGAAGGTAAAACTGCATCTTCAACCTGCACCAGGGTGTCAACAATATTCGTCTTAACAATAAGTTCTTCAGATTCCTTTTTAGACGACTGATCAAGTTTAATATCTCCAGACTGTTTACTGTTCTTATCACTGCTCAGGACACTGCCACTATCTAAAATAGAAGGTTCTAGCTGATGAAAACTTGGATCTCCAACACCAATATGCTTTTCTAATGTAGGTACCGAATCTAAAGCCACCTCCTTGCTAGAACATATATCTGAATAGACAGACATACTCGCTCCATTAGCATTCTCAATGGGAGAATCACAAAGTGAAGTTGGCAGATCAGCCTCTGACAACTTCAAGGCTCTCATGATCTCTTCTGCTTCTTCAAGATCTCCTTTTCTCATGTTTTGCTGATCAGAAACAGATGGTGGAGAATCATCAAAAGATCTTGTTTTTGAAAGACATGGTGAAGGAACTCCAAGAGTTGCAGTTGTTGCCGCAGCAAAATCAACACAATCTTCCTCAGAATTACTTCTACATTCACCTCTTATGCTTTCTAGGGCTACAAGCTCTCCCATTAGAGCATTGTAGGACTTGGATCCAATTGCTTTAGCTGTATCAAAGTCCTAGTATACGTCCACAAAGTAAACCAGTCTGTTAAACCCAAAGTATATGCATAACATCAAAACAAGATATACTAAGCACAAAGGAATTCTAGCTAACATGTAAATAGATTAAAAGGAAGAAAAAGAATAGCTGAATATTACAATGATGGAAAAAAAGATATAATATAGCTTTATTAGAATATAGTTTTAATGAGCAATTTCCGTTTTATTTATGATTCTCTGGATTTATTTCTTTCCTCTTTATAGGTTCCGATTTAAATAAGTTTAAGTGCCCTATAAATAAGCCTTTTTATGTTTCTTTTTTTTTTTATTTGATGAAATAAGTGATATTGAATGCTTCTCCCTACTTTCTCCCATCTAATTTCCTCCCCTATCTTCCCCTCTATTTTTCTATCTTTCCTAATACTAATCTCTCTCTATTCCCTAATTCTTGAGTTTGTTTTCTACACTAGAGAGCCTGCACCTGACTAAAATAAGCAATAATTTTCTACTGACAAATTGGCATGACAATCACTTCATGTTACATCTCATGGTTGTCAATTTATGGCATTTATATGTTCACAAATAGAAGGATTACCCCGAATCCTTAAAACAGGGTAAACTTACGTGAGGGTGCTATGGATTTTTCCCAATAAACTCATGCAGTGATCATTTCTATAATTATTTCTGCTATCTCTTGTTTTTCCACATTCAAAATGCACAAAATAATAGTAAAATATGTACCCTATATAAATTTCACATCACAGCTAAACGAACATACACAGACCTGACAATTACAGTTTCTAAAACTTGTTGCTTCATCTGTGCATGTGCCTGTTTCTAGTGAACACACTGGGTGAAAAATTGGTGAAATCATAAATGAGAAACCACATAAGTAGAATCACCAAGGCTGCAAGTGGTGAGCCTCTCCACTAGCAGACAAAGCACACTTCTAAGGACTAATCATAATTGTAGATTTAAAATGATCTTCAGGATCCAGAACTCCAATCAAAATACTTGATCAAGGATGCTATAGTGAGTTCCTAATACCTGATAAGGTTCCCCAAGTATGCACTACCAAATAAAAACTAAAAAAAAATTGGATCTATATTTCTATCATTCTATGCTTACAGTAGTTCTTCTTTATATGGTAGTTCATATTAGAAAAATTTTCTTTATCAGCAATTAGCTGTGCTCAGGCAGCAATGCCTAGTCAATTTAAACTAAAATGAAAAATTTAATAATAGAACCACGTGCAGATGTTCTCTACATATCAAGAAACAAAATACAAGTAACTGTCAGACTATTACGTGGTTTCAACAAAGCATTAAAGCCTATAAAACAGACAATCAATTTCCTATGTAATCCAGTTTAACAGGTGAACCACTCTTGAAAAATTAAGCAACAATCAGATCCATCATAATTCATGAAACACATAATGTATTAACATCTAATAGAAAACATCAAGTACTATGAAAGGCAACCACTGACATTTTGCATAATAAATATCTCTTACCATTACACCAATTCTGAGAAAAGACAATAAAGATTTCTCTAAAACAATGTATTGATTTGCATGATCATAATAGTAGAAATCACATCTATTCATATGTCTCATAAATGTGGAACTACATAAGCCTTACTACCAACCAGTTATACTTGAGGAAAAATTCCATTATTAGCATAAAGTAGAAATATAAAACTACATCTAACCAGCAAACGCGGCTAACTCTCAGTGTGAGTAATTGTATTCTCCTCTGTGCCAAAAGAAAATTTCTCTGATAGCATTATTCAATATGTAGGACAAAATTTAGGGTTTGTTAGTTATTGATTCATAGGGTGATTTTAGAAGCCAGGAATGGTATTTTAAGAATAGATTGAAGATAAAGAAAATAGGATTATTTAGGGATCACACTTAATAGCCCTTGCGGCTGGCCTTGGCATTACACCTTCGGTCGATTGAATCACACAAATATTAGAAACCACTCCTAAAACTAAGGCATCACAGCTAGATAGGTTTACATCTTACAGACCAAGATAAACCGAAATAGTGAAATTTGTTTCCACCATTCATTTCCTTAACAATACAACAGACCACCATATGTAGAGCGGAAATATACTCGTTGAAACATTAAAAGGCACTTAGAAGTTAAAAAATATCAAAGACCCATAAATATGAATGCTTGACACTCTTTAACTAGACTCTTCAGAATAACACTACATCTCATCGAAATTGAATCCCTAAGGCTCTTTTGGCTACTTTAACCTGACATTAATAACTCTTACACCATTTTCTGGATTTTAAAACTTCTTTGCCATTGGTTTGGACTGTGGCCCATATTTAAATCATTTTGAGCTGTCTGGCTACTCCAATCCATTCTTTTACATCTTTTGTAAATTCTTAAAACAGGTTGTCACTTGTCTCCATCATTTAACTAATCTTTTGCATCCCTCTGGACACTAATTTAGCCTTCACCATTAAATCTCGAGGGTAATCATGTTACTGTCAAAGTTAGATTCAGGGCAACCAATATTTCCAAGAGAAAAATAGCTTACAAAGGCAGAGATATGAGTAGTTCCCCAATATGCTTCATAAATATCTCAAACCACACAAACCAACTTTTTTTAAATAGTCAGACCATCAACTAGTTGAATTTCTTTAGCAGGATTTAACAACTGGCATTATAACTCTTAACTAGAGCACACACAATAAGCCATAAAGAGGTTATATATATTAAATATGAACACAATCTAACATGAAGCTGAAGAGAGGTAAAACAATTAACAATCCATAAAAATTAAGAATAAAAAAATCCAAAACATTAGCTAAAGTGATTGCATACTAAAGTCTAATGCTATACAAAGAATTAACTTTGGAGTTGCACACCCAAAATTGTTTTGAATAATTGTATGTGGCCTAAAATGAACACACCTGGGGATCAACTATCCAACCATGATATAAGGGAATGTCAAGTAGATCAAATATGGCACACTCTGGTGTGAACTCAAAATCATCTATCCTGCAAGTATAGTCATAGTTCAGTCAGAACTAAGGGGAAACCAACAAATGAAAGCTTGTAGAGCAAGAGAGAAACAGGAAGAAAGAGCTCTAACCTCCTAAATTTTAAATTCACATCAATCCCAGTTGCAAGGCGTGGAAGCAAATCAATTGCATCCGCAATATTCTGCTGTTGATTTTCAACATACCCTGCATCTTTGTTCTGCATCTGAAAAGGAGTGATAATCAAGTAAAAACCAGAGAAGACATTTAAAAGCGATCAGGATAGCAGGTTATTACATTGACATTACTGTTGGAATCAATGAGCCTTTCAGCCACCAGCGAAAGCAATTTCTCTTGTGATACTTCACCTATATCCGGACTCAAATTAAGATTGTTCCTTAAGAGAAGAACATTACCTATTGCAATGCCAGAGGTTAACAACTCATTATTAGTGCCCAAAAAAGAGAGAAAGAGAAACCTACATGGTGCCCCTAAACAATTACCAGTTTTAAATGCAGTCATTTTTTCACTACCTTGCAAACAAGACCCCTAAAAATGTGTTCAAAAAATAATAATAATAATAACACAAAAAAAAAAAAAAAAAAAAAAACAATGATCATTAATCATTATTATCTTAACTCAAATTTCTCAGCAGGCAAGTCATATTAAATATATAAATGATTAAGAAACACCAGGAACTGGTTAAATGAAATTTTATATAACAAAACACTCTGTCCAAGCATATATAAATCAGGGCAAAGAAAATGGTGTTATTGGTTATATTTGATCTCTTCAACAAATTTACTAATGAGCATAATGGCCCTATTATACCAATAGGAAGAAGAACCTATGATTAGCTTTTCATGAAATTCCCAAACAATTTCAACAAACTCTGTCAATTTCTCATTTTACCATGTTCAACTCTATACATTCTTCCATCCTTAGGGTACATTAAATGAACAAAAATTGCTATCATGAATTGTTTGTTATTCATGTTATCAGCTACTACAGAAGAATGTTTTCGAATGGTGCTAACAATTTTATAACTATCTTCGTAGCTCCAAATGTCTCAGCTTATTCTCCTACCTATTATCTAGATATACCAAGAGAGCGGTACGGTATAATGAAGCTACCATGAAATATTTACTCATGGCTGGGGCAAACTCTTCTTTTCTGGTTTTTAATTTCGCTTGACTATATGGTTCATTTAAGGCAGAGATAGAGTTTCAAGAAATAGTGAATGGCCTTATCAATAAAAATGTATAACTTCCCATAAAAATTTCACTTATATTCATCATTGTAGGAAGTGGGGGAAAGCTTTATTTATAAAATAATATATAAAAAAAAAAAAAAAAAAGGCAAAATAAATTCACCTGTATTCTCAAAGTTTTGAAACTCAATGAAAATTTAAGAAAACCTTTTACTTTAACCATGCATCAAGAAGGTAAACTTCATTCTTCATTCTAGAAAACCAGGCAGCATAATAAAAGAGGCTTGCAATACCAATTTATTCATACTTCCTCAACTCTCTTAGAAACAAAGAACATTAATTATCCATTAAAAAAAAAAAAGAATACAGAAAGAAAGATAAAATTGCAAACCAAAACACGAATCTGACAAGTCAAGAAATATATTCCACTTCCAACATAAATAAAAATAAATAAATAAATAAACAACAACAAAGTTATACCACAACTAACTATTCACCTTTTATTATTAGCTGTACAAAGATATCAAAACAAACAAAATTAACAATCAGAACATCATTTATCATTACAATGATTTCCAGTCAACTATAACCAAAATACAACTATTTCACTTCATCACGTACTTAATTCCTATCAACAATAAACATATGTACCCAATTTTTCTCGGCAACCAAATAAGTAACAGATAATCAATTTTTACACAATACAGGTAGTGATGATAATAAAAGAACATTAATAGCAGCAACAAATGGAAACCTCACAGAATAATCTTTAAAGGAAACGTATAATCATAAGACATTAGAAAGCGTTAGGAGCAGTCAATTCTCATCTCTCAGCAAAACAGTCCAGATGACTATAAAATAACACAAATTTTATAACCAATGTAAGGTAAGAAAAAAATAACTAACACTCAACATATGCCTCATGCAGCAGTATGACTTAATCATAATAATTTTTTCATTTTCTCAAAAAAGTCCTATGAAACAACCAAATTTCCCAATCTTCGCTTTCAACAGCTCCCACATCAAACAAACTTAGCAAGTAAGAAAATTAACAAAACATTATTAACACATAACACAAACATAGCCAGAAAGAAGTAGCTAAAACTTAAAAGCCTTTGACCCTGCCCACGCCAGATTTTGATACCAGATTCATAACAAGAAGCAAACCAAACTGTAAATCATCGTTCAAGTTCACAATAGTTAATCAAAAGAAAAACACTATACTGTGATATAAAAAGCCAATTCCTGACTGTAAGCATTCAATAAAAGACAGATTAACATTAACTTTGCTACTTTGTTGGAACCTAAACTGACATTGAAAACTTCAATTAAGCCTACACGGCAATTGCTTCACTTCTTAATACTAAATTTTGCAATAACTTGTCAATTTTATCCATACGTACAACACACACACACACACACACCAGACATTCCCAACTCCACTTCCTTTCCTTTCTTTCTCTCTCTTCATCGCCATCAAAATTGTTAACAATTAGAATTATCAACAGTACAGGAACAATTAGAGACCAGACAGAGAATTAAAACAAAAAAAAAAAAACCCTAGCAACAAACAGAATTGACCAAATAAATCATTCATTTCCAAGATTGATCAAAAACTACATCACACTTATTAGCTTCAGCTGCCTCAACTGTAATCAATTTGCCTATCTCTTAAACCCCAAGACCTAACATCCAACACTGCCATATCAATTCCTTTTGTTTCCTCAACAACCAAAAACAAGAAACCCTAGAAATGATCATTCGATCATCAAAACAAATCAACCAGAAACAACATAACGCTCGGTTAAAGCAAAACACAATCATTTGATTTCAAGAAAACTCGCCAATAAATTCGAACAACAAAAAAGAAACTATTCAGCGAAACTAAGAGTCCAAAACTTTGAATTAAAAAAACCAACAACCAATTCCTTAAACTTTCTCGGCAACCAAACAAAGAAAGAAGAGAAAAGAGAAATTACAGATAGCGAGGAGAGGACAAGGTCCATTGTCATTTTGGAGTACAATTGGCGTGGTTCGGCCCAAGAACTGAATAGTCTTCGTCTTGTGCATGCACTCTTTCATCACTGCTGCTTGCTGCTGCTCCTCGCTCGATTCGGCCATCAGATGCTTTTGATTGGATCACAATAGAAACTACCAACAACCTTCAAAACAACTCGGGATTTCTTGTGGCAGACAAAAGAAACCAAATTTATTTGAGAGCTAAGACAGACACAACAACTAAACACACGAGTTTGAAAATAAATTGGTTTAGCTTTATTAGGTGGTACCTTGTGCTGAAATGCTTGTACCTTTTTTTCTTTCTATGAAATTCCGTACCGACGCACCAAAACATTTACGTTCGAATTTCTTCAATTCTTTGTTAAATTTCAGTTTTCGTGGAGGTTTAAATAATAAAATCTCTGTAATTTATTTGTATTTTTTAGAGAAATCTTTGTAATAAAGTTAAATTTATAGCCTTACTATAGTACATAATTTTGAACCGAGTTATTGTCACCCATAAAAATTATTCTTAAATAAAATTAAAAAGAAAGAAAAACACATATAAGTAAAACAATTTGTTTAATTTTACAACTTCAAACAGTTTTTCTTTTTTAATTTTAAGTTGATAAAATAAATAAAATATTATTTTCAAATTTAATTTTTTATTTATCTAAACAGCAAATATTGATCAAAACACAAAATAACATCTCATTTTTTATGAAAAAATTGGTGGTTTCAACTTTCAGGTATAGTTTTCTTCTTCTCGTTAAAGTGTAAAATTAGTGTTAATATTATGAATTTATGTTTAAGAAATATATGAAAACAATAAAGATAAAAATTTTATTTTAAATATATGGCATTAATGTAGTTTAAATAGGGCTAATATTAGTATATGTACGAGTGCCTATATTAATATGAAAATTTTTAAATTTAATTAGTGGGTGTATTAATTTGGGTGTGAAAATTGTATTAGTGGCTATATCTGCATCCCTTAATTATATGTTATAATTTTTTTAGTAGATTAATGAGTAGTTCGTTATTTTATTTGAAAATTGAATAATTTTGAATATCATTGAAGATTGAGCATGAATTGGATGTGTTAATTATTTTTACAAAGGGAAAAGCACTTGAAAACTTATCATTCTATCCTTTTTTTTATCCTTATTGAATTTATTGTCATTTAAATTGATAGCTAATGGACAAGCAATTAATAAATCCTGCACCAATATCATCTCCATATTTATAATATTTTATAAATGAATTTTTTATTGATTATAATAAATCAATTGTTATTTTTATTTTATAATAATTTAGATTTGTACTTATTAATGTGTTCTCTTTAATTAATAAACATTTGTAGTTAAAATAATTGCATAAGTACAAATATTCAATTCATTAGTTGTATATTAAAATTGGGATACATGATAAAGTCAAATTTGGAAATATAGCAAGCCTTGTTATAAGGAAGAATATAGCAAGCCTTACCACTCAAAATTTTTATTCAATCTTTTCACTCTCTATGCTTGATGAGATGATAGAGAGGGTTCTTTCAATTGGTATTTGAGTTGTTGTATGGCATGTATGGTATTTCAAAAGTAGATGCTTATTATAAGACAAACTATTTTAATTGAAGAAAAAAAGACAAAATTATCAAAGTGAAATAAACAAAATGCAATGCAAATATGAGAAAATACTATTTAATTTGAATAATATAACTTTTTAATATATTAAACTTATCAATTATAAAATCTTCATAGATTTCAACAATATATCTCCTTCGATTTAGAATTGTAGAGTAATATTGGATTTACTGCAAAATCATTCTTTGTCTTGTTTTGAAATCATGGTTAAATAGAAATCATTTGTTAAAATGAATGTTTCATGGGTGTGGAGTTTACATTCTATTTTAACCCTTATTATTTTCCTTTCGCTCCATTGCAACCATTTCTCTCCACAATTTTTTTTTTTTTCATTGGACCTTTTTCTTATGCATTTTTTCCTTTCTTATGCATATTTTAATCATGCTTAAATCAGAGAATATATATATATAAAAAAGAAAAAAAGAAAAATAAAGTGTAACTTCTTGTTCCCTTTTTGGGTATTGGAAGAGTCAATTAGATTATTGTCTCTGTGAATCATGGTTCATTAATTTGTTTGGGTTCTTGGAGGTGACCAAGATAAAAACAAATAGAAGTAGAAAATAGAAATTTTAGTGAAGGAATTCCTAAAAACATGCTACTAGAAAAGTATGTTTTATTTATTTATTTATTTCCAAACCTGAGCTAAGTTGATAGTAAATTCCTCATGCCCATACATTAGAGTCAATGGATTCAAATTGTTTCTCATCTCCTAAATCCTAAAGTATCTTTGAAAAAATAAAGTATATCTTTTACTTTTCTTCCAAATTAAATTTTTTACTGCCAAAACAAGATTAAGCGAAATCATTGGAAGTAATAATCTTCTCTACAACTTGGACAGTCGAAGATGAGTCGTGAGATAAAAGACATAACAAATGTTTGAGGAAAACACAGATGTTAAAGTGGAAGGCACGGCAAGACAAGAGAAAGAAGAGAGAGAGAGAAGAAACCGAACTAGTGGTGTGAATCACGATCAAAATAAATAAATTAATAATAATAATAATTATAATAATACTGATAGTTAGTCTCTCATCATTTGTGTGGGTTGCTCTCCCATTCCAGTATGGGTCTCTCCCCCACTTCCGTGTGGGTGGATCCTTTCTAATTGGAAGTCGTCCCCTGGACCGTGCCAACAGTGTCATATCTCGGTTCAAGGTCCCAAATACCCCTGAGTTTATCCCAGATATAGTTGTTATACTCAAAAAACAAGTAAGGGTGAGCTTGATTTTAAAAATTTGCTAAATAAGGTCCCGTGCCACCTAATGATTGGTGGACGCACTACATTAGTGGAGAGACTAGAGTAATATACCAAATCAATGCAAGATATACAAAGAAAATGAATTGGTTTTTCTTTTTCTTTTTTTTTTTTTTTTTTCGTTTTTTCGGTCGGGTATCAGATTGATTTGGTTTGTAAATTCTTATGCCATGCATAATTCGATTCCAAGATACAAACAACAAGAATATGATAAATATCCTTCCTCCCATTAAACTAGTTGACTTCTATAAGGTGTTGCCATATTTGCACATATAGCGCAGATCATAATCATATTACCATATAGAAATGATATTCACATCCAACTTTCATTGATATTTTGTTTTACAAATATACACCAATACAAATTTACTTATTTGGACATTACATAATTAATTTAAAAAATTACAGTACTGCAAATTAGATGTGAAAAACATAAATGAACATTGGACACACTAAACAAAAATAAAACTAACAAGATAGCATAGAACGAAATACTTAACATATAGATTTAGTAAAATGGATCGATAGAAAATGCCTAGTTTGTTTGAAAAGTTTAAATGTTGTGGACTCAGTGGACTTTTGGAACTATATATGTTGTATTAATTCTCTGGAAAATTCCATGATAGGTTCTATTTGCTCCGTGGCTGGGGTGTTGACATCGTTGATGTATTTGGTACTGCTTGTTTAGATGTATGATGGTGTCCTTCTGTTTATGCTTATGGACAAGAGATAAATCCCATGGTTTCTAATAAATGATGCTGTTGGAAAATTGGGACACAAAAATCCAATTTTATGAACCATTTTGGTTAAGATTTTATCTCAATTGTGGAAAATCAATATATATTTGTATTCTTTTATACGAGAACATTGAATGGTATATTTATTTGATCAAAATGATGTTTTGATAAATAAGAAGTTAAAGTTTAAAGTGTACCCATTGATAAATGATTATTGAGAAAAGAGTTTAACGGCACAATAAATAAACCATTTGACGATGTTAAAGTATTCAACCCTTATGCCTCATAATTCAAGAACCAAGGGTTAGAGTTTTAAATTAATTCAATAGCCCTAAATCTAAGGGGCAAACTAATGTATTCTATTTTAAAGGTTGTGTTTGGTATTAATATTGTAATATATTTGTGTGTGTATGTGCGTGTGTGTTTAAAATTAATATTTAATAATTGGATGTAAAATCCAATCTTATGGATGTTAATATCGGCACTTTTGCACTTATGTATATTCCAAATTAATTATTTTCAACATTCTAACATTAAATTTTAGTAACATTATAAAAAACGAATGAAAATAATTATAAGTAATTTTTACATATCATAATAGTGCAACATAATTATAGTTTGAGGATTTTAACATTATATTTTGATCAAAATATTAATTATTTATCTTTTAAACTTCAATGGTGAAAAGTGATTATTTCCAGCTAAAGATATTAAATAGTTATTATAAAAATAAAAATAAATTAATTAATTTAAATGAAAAAATATCTAAAATAAAATTTACATTACATTAAATTACACAACAGTAGGTGTAGCAACAGTAGGTGTAGCTCTATACTTTTTATTTATTTTTACATTATAAAATTTAGCATTCTTTAATCTATAGTAGTTAATTAAAATGTGGGGTGCGATTATAACACTTAAAAAAATTGAATGGAGTATATATGGATATACACTCAATTTGTTTTCTTTTATGGTTTTTTTAAAAGGTCGCACGCACAAATTTGTCAGGGTTACAAACACGGTTACTGTTCAATAAATGGGTTGAATCCGTATCTTGCAAAGCCCATTGGGCTTTTGGACTTTCCCATCATTTCAGCGCGCTTGTATGAGGGTGGGGCAAAATGAGTAACAAAACCCTCTCCATCCTTTTTTATTTTTATTTTTTTCACAAATATATAATGAACATCTCAAAATCTTTTTTTTTTTAAAAAAAAAAAATTGTAAACTTTATTGATTTCTTTATTTATTTGACTTACATTACAAATTATACAAACAAGTACTAAAAGTCGGGCTCTCTAGATAGGACTATTTGAAGAGCGGCTCAAAACTGAAACTTCCAGAGCAAGAAGAGGAGACAACGGCTCCTCAAGTGGGAGGATGCAACATTAGAGAAATGCTCCTACTCAAAGGGAGACAAGGGGTTCGAACCCCAACTCACCAAGTGAGATAGGCTTGGCGTATCACCCAGTTAGGCTGCAATTTTCTTTGTAAACTTTATTAATCACTGATGAGTTTTGGTTTAAACACAAACAAATATGATGATCTCTTCGGGTTCCAAAGGTTTTTATTGAATATATTTAATAAATTTCCATCGGGGTTTAGGAATTTCAAGAACTCAAAGAGGTTTTAGAAAATTTTCAGAAATGTATGAGAGATCTAATTAAGTGGTGGCCAATTTTTTTTTTTTTTTAAAAAAAAAGGAGAAAAACAATATTTAATCCGATTGGATAGATATCCAAAATCAGATATTACATACAGATGAGATTGTATGAATTGGACAAATCCGAATCTACAAATTATCCGAATTTCTTTTTTATCCAAAAAATTCTGAATTTAATCCAAATCTCCTAAGAGCAACAAATTCAAGTTAGTCTAATTTTTTTTAAATAAGTTATTTTAAATTAAAGTATATGCATCTATTTTTTTAATTAAACAATGTGTAATATACATACATACATACATGTATGTATATATATATATATATATATATATTATGCAACAAATATAAGATGGAGAGATAGGATAATACAAATAGAACTTTATATAAGCAATGGCGAAAGATAGAATGTATACATGAGTACTTGTTATTTACAGAGATTAAATATAAACCGAATAACATAATACAAACTTAATAAAAAAAAAAAAAATCATGAATTCATATTTAATCTTTTTTTTTTTTTTTTGTTTTAAAAAATGCAAATCGGACACATATACACACTTGACTATGCGACTGACTAGCTTAGGATTTTTTTTTTTTTTAAATAAAAAAATAATGGTCTATAACATTTTCTTCCTTGGCAATTTTAGGGTTTATAAAATTTATATAATAATCAATAATAACAACACAAACAGAAAAACAATTTAAGATATTAATTTAAAATTTTTTCATTTTGATTGTGACTATATATAAAAATATGAGAAATGAATCTATATTAAATAATATAATAACAAAAATCAGATTTGAAAACCAAACAATGAGAAACAAATACTGAAATTGGTAATAATAATATATTATTATATAACACATTGCAGCAATGCATTGTGTTATGCAAAGTTTGGGACAAATTAGTGTAATGAGATCGAACTACAATATGTTCAATCGGGTCTTGTCGGTCGACTTTATAGAATCTAGCAATCTGTGTTCTGCACAAATCAAATAAAAAAGAACTTAGATAATCTTGATACCTATGTGGTGCCGACCAAAGACCCTCTAACGCTTAAGTTAGTACTTTGAACATAAAAGGAAATGAAAAGTAGTAAAGTGTCATCTTGTTTGCGTTAGGACAAAAAATTGAGTGATTGTTATGTCGAACAGTGTTGACTAAATGGCTAGGCTACGTGGTAGCATAGGTGGAAGGCAATAGTAGCGAGGTGGCTCAAAGTTATTGGCTAGAACAACGTTAATGATCTAAGATGATGGTGGTCCAGCACTAGATTAATCGCACCAAGTGACTGAGAGTGTCATGTTGGTAGATCCAATAGAGCTTGTCAAAGTTAGCACTATAAGAAAATAATATAACAATACCGGACTATCCATACCAAGCACTAAAGACTCGATATGGATAATCAAAATTTATTATTAAAAAATTAAAATGCCAATTATCTATACTGAGGACTAGTCGCTCGGTGTGGATAGTAATATATTTAATTTTTAAAATAATTTTTTAACTATCCATATTGGGTACGACTCGATATCGGACGGATCGGGTGCCCGATATGGATGATCTGAATTATAAAAAAATTAAATAATTAGATTATCCATATCGGGCGAGTCGGACACCCGGTATAGATAATATTACTTTTAAAAAATAAAAAAATTGGATTATTTATACCGGGCGATTACTCACCTGGTATGGATAATTTAGGCATATTTTACTCGATCGCTTCACTTTTTTCTCTCATTTTTTTTTAATCTCTTTTTCACATTTTCTCTCTTTAGAAACCCTAGCCGCCACCGCCCCTACCCAATGTCGCCACTCTAGTTGCCGATCGATGTCGCGCCGACCACTTCCATTACTAACCACCGTTGGTGAGTCTCTTTTCTTCTTCTTCTTCTCCTATTTTTCTTCTTCTTCTTCTTCTTTCATTCTTCTTCTTCTCCTCCTTTTTTTCTTCTTCTTCTTCGATCTTTCCTTCTTCTACTTTTCTTCTTCTTGTTCTTGTTCTTATTTTTCTCCTTTGCTTCTTCTTTTTTGTGTTATTCTTCTTCTGTCGACAAGATGATCAGACTGTTATCCGACCGCCGGCACGACAGTCTAGTCGTCACCTTTTTTTTCCCTCATTTTTTTACTTCATTTCTTCTACTACAGCTGTGCTAAGGACTAACGTCGTCCGATGCCATTGTTTTCATCGATCTAGTGCTTTTCTACCGTCTGAAAATGTTATCTTTGCTGATTTACTCATCTTCCACTGTTTTCTCTGTCAATAAGGTATAAGCTTTATGATTTTGTGTTTTTCGATGTTTCAATTTATGATTTTTTGTTTTATGGATTTGATTAGATATCGTATATGTATTGTTGTTGTTATGATTTTGGATTCTTTTTATATAAACATAATATTATTATTAGGGTAATTTTCTATTTATGGTTTTGTGAAGTTTTTTTAAAAATTAAAGTTGTGATATTTTTTAAAGGTTAAACGTGTAATATGTAGGATGATTGTAATATATATAGATGTGGTGAATATCTATGTCAATGTTGTTGTTTTCTTTTTATTCAAAGTTTAATAATTTTAATGTAGTTTAACCCTATGTTGGTACGTGTTTTGTTTTTTAGTGTTATATGCTTTCAAATGGATAAAGAATTGTTAAGATTTTATAGGTTAATATTCTAAACTCAATTTATAAGGACATTAGATTTAAACTTTCAATAATTTTAACAATTTCTTTTGTCATTTTTAAACTTTTAAAGTGTCGAAAAAATATAGAGAAAGAGTTAAAAACTTTGTTGAGACTGCGAACAAACATTTAATAAATATTGGTTTCATCCCTTGCCCTTGGATAAAATGTCTCAATAGAGGTATCATGACACTAAGATAATGTATGAGCACTTAGTCATTAATGAGATGGATCTTTAGTATACAATTTGGTTCATACATGGGGAACCCTTGAAAACTTCCACACCTGTTGAAAACATTTCCAATACATTTAGAATATATAATGATGCAAACTTTAAAACTCATTGTCATGTTAAACCTGATGTTGAAGTAAAATAAGAAAACATCACTGCTACTTTAGAAAATATTGAAACTTCTTTATATAAAAGTTGCTCAAAGTATATAAAATTATCGGCTATTGTAATTTTATATAAATATAAAAGCTACATATGGTCTATCCGATAAGAGGTTTGATGAACTTCTTAACATCGTTCGAGACATGTTGCCTTTAGATAATGTTCTACCGAAATCATTATACTAAAAAAAAAAAAAATTTGTTGAAAGTGTTTAATTTAGGGTATGAAAAAAATTCATGTATGCATCAATGATTGTTGTCTATTTAGAAAAGAGTTGAAGCATCATGAAAAGTGTTCAAAATGTGGTTCTTGTAGATGAAAAGTAAATAAAGTTACGAAAAAAATTTATAAGAGAGTACAAGTCAAAGTACTTCGATACTTTCTAATCATACGACAGTTTAGGAGAATGTTTACATCAACTGAAATGACTAACGACTTGAAATGATATTCTACCCATATAAGCCAAGATGAAAAGATGTGTCATTCCATTGATTTAGAAGCCTAGAAGATTATAGATAAGATTTGACCATCTTTTGCTTCAGAGCCACACAATTTGAGGTTGGGTTTAGTTATGAATGGATTTAATCCTTATAGCAACCTAAGCACAACTTATAGTTGTTGACCGGTAGTGTTAGTTACATACAATTTACCTCTATGGAAGTGTGTGTCGAAAGAAAATTTGATGCTATCACTATTGATTCTAGGAAAAAAAACAACTAAGGAATGATATTGATGTATACATGCAGCCACTAATTGAAGATTTGAATGAGTTATGACACTCAGGAGCACAAATGTATGATTCATCTACTAAGTCCATCTTCAACTTAAAAACTATCTTAATGTAGACCATAAATGATTTTTCTGTTTATGAAAACTTAGCAGCATGTTATATAAAGGTGAATATGTTTGTCCTATATGTGAGTTGAACATACATTCACAAAGATTGAAATATAGTAATAAAAATGTGTATATGGGTCATCGGCAATTTATTTTAAAGAATCATGTTTTTCGAAAAAAGAAATCATGGTTTATTGAGAAAGAAGAAATGGAATATCCTTTGGAGATTCTTGATGATAAACAGATTTGAATTTCATGTGCGAAAGTTGAAAATGATTGGGAAAAGAAAGTAAAAGGGAAAAAGGATGAGAAAAGAGCATCCTATATTGGGAAAAAAAAATCGATATTTTTTTATCTTTCGTATTGGGAGGTAAGATCTTTAATTCAAAAAATGATTTAATTTATTCTATTATATTTAACTTGTTGGGTTTTGTGCCCTAAGAGCTTGTAATTATGTAAACGGTTTTAATAAATAATAATAAAGTATTCATTTTATTCAATTTATATATTTTGCAAAAATTATATATGTCATGAGAAACATCTTTGATTACTGATGTATTTTCAAACTAAGTATATAAGTGTTATATACAAGCGGATTTAGTTTGAGAGAAGTAATCTAAAGAGTCCGTAGAAAGCAAATGAAGCTGGATACTTTGTTTGTGGTAAATCTACAGTTGCGGTCCATTTTGTATTCGGTACAATGGTTTTATCCGAGACTATTCATGTAGTGACATGGAAATGGAGGCACTTTATATAATAAAGATTATATAGGACTGGACCACGATAAATATGAGTCTCTAATTAATATCCGTTAAACTTAGAGATTTATATTTATCGACTAGATGATCATATATGAATTGATCTTAATCCTGAGTGTATTATGGACTCCTGCTTGTTGAGTTATGTCCTTTGATTTACATGGGTGAGATGGATATAGATGTTCGATCAATAACTTCGTACTTTGGGGATATGATTTAGTAAGTAGCTGGGAACATTCTGTATAATAGTGGAATCCACTCCTTCTTACGAGAAGTAGAGAAATAGTTATCTTAAGGGTTGATTCAGGTCTTGAACAATAAGAGCGCTCAACTTTTTGTTCATATGTAAACGGAAAGATAAATTCATAAGTTGTTATGAATATATTGTTCATTAGAGAATCAATGGTACTTAAGGATCAAGATATAATTAGAGGGGTATAACAGACATTATGACCTAGTTCTAATTATGAACTATTTGTGGAGGGTCAAATCATATGTAGTGATTATATCAATGGACGTTGAAAATTTCAGATTGTATAAAAACATCTATAGTTTTGAGAGTGCAATCTTAGGTTTTTAGTGGAGTAACTCTAAGATTAATAATAGTGAATTATTTAATTAAAGAGTTTAATTAATAATTCCGATATTATTGGAGCTCAAAACTGTAGGTCCATCGGGTCCCCTTGATAGCTCATTTCACTATAAGAAACGTGTTTATAGAATATTATAATTGGATCGTCCAATTATATTTGTTACATAAGTAGTAAAATATGTGTTCACTTGGTATTTGAATAATATTGATTATTCAAATTATTAATTAGTTAATTATTAATTATGAATTAATAATTATTTAATTAATTTTATAAGAGGTCTTGAATTCAATTCTTAGTTGTGACCCAGTATAAATTAATTATGAATTAATTATAGGTCACAAGTATGATTACAAAATATAACATGAATTAATTTTGAATTAATTATGTTATATGGGCAAAAGTTTAAATTTAATAAACTTGGGGTCAAATATTAATTTTGATTAATTAAAACCCTAATTGGTTGCCTATAAATAGAAAAGAAATAGTATTCTTTTCTGAACAGAAGTTATATTTAGGTTTTGTTTTACGTTCTTTGAAATCAAAAACCTATTTTCACCTCTTATTCTTTTGAGAAAAAAAATCAATAGAAAATGAACACAATTCTATATAATTGTGCCCACTCACTTATTTCTTGGTGTAGAGTCATATCAAGGAAGGCAAGGTGGTGAGCAATCCACAGAGATCAATACAAAAAGGTACAAGATTCGATCTTTATTTAGTTTTATTATTTCATTGCATTGTTTTATGGATCTAGGGTTCTTGAGTTTTTTTTTTAAAAAAAATTTAAAACTGAATGTTCCGCAATCTTTATTTTATAAAAACAATTTTTTTTTTTTCCCTTCATAATTATGCCTCAAATTTACCATCATCAATTTTTACAGGATTTGTGCTTAAGTCATATTTTAAATGTGATGCACATTGAAAAAAATATTGGTAAGAGTCTTATTGGCACGTTGTTGGACATTAATGGAAAAGTCAAGGATGATGTTAATTCTCGTACAGATCTGAAAGACATTAGGATTAGACAAAACCTTCATATGAAAAAAGGATGGAGATAAACTGTATTTGCCTGTAGCATCTCACACTCTATCAACAGTAGAAAACAATAATTTTGTAAAAGGTTATTAAATTTAAAAATGCCTAACAGTTATGCTTCAAACATATCTAATTGCATTTCGTTGAATGAATGCAAAATAGTTGGACTTAAGTCCCATGACTATCATGTGTTGATGAAACATTTGTTATCGATGACAATACAGAGTCTCTTGCCTAAAGGGTCAAGAATTGTCATATTTCGGTTGTGTTCATTTGTTAATACAATTTGCTAAAGAGTGTTAGATAGAGATAAATTAGATTCATTAGAAGATTAAATTGCAGTTACTATTTGTATGTTTGAACATTATTTCTCTCATTTTTTCTTTGATATAATAATTCATTTTACAATTCATCTAACAAGAGAAGTTCACTTATATGGACCGGTTCAATACTGTTGGATGTACCATTTTGAAAAGTCATTCTTATATTATTCTTCATATATGAATTAAGATTAATGATATTCACACATTTCATTTATTTTTATATATTCATTTTATAAATTTATAAAGGTGTTAAAAGGATATGTAAGAAATTGTACACGACCAGAGAGTTATACAGTAGAATGCTATTTAGCCGATAAATGCATGCAATTTTGTAGTATATACTATAAACAGTAGATGTTGGTGAGAAGTACAATAGAAATGAGGATATTGTATTTCAAAATGTAGAGGAAGAACATCCTACAACTGCATCGACATTAAAAACGATTTCTACGGACATGCTATAAATTGCACATATGTATATACTGTTGAATAGTGCATTAGTGGAACCATATATTAAGTAAGTGGTTTGAATTGAAGATGAATATAGTATAAATATTAGTAAAAATTATTCACGTTATACTTATTTAGTCATGTTGTTTTTAACGTTATAAACATTTTATTAATACGCAACTGGAAAAGCTTTAACAATTAGATCTCAATCTATTAAATAGACCAACTTTGTTGCAAATGATACATACTAGAGAATTTTCAACATGGTTCAGAAATAAGGTGAATTCACTACCCTATATGTTAATAATATGATGTATTTACCTTAATTTTTTAGTTCTTGATAATCTAAATCGTAATCTCCCAAAATAGGTCTTTGATGAATCAAATACCATGGATATATCCTCAACTCTAAAGTTGCTAGCAGTTGGACCAAGTATGTAAGTTAAATGCTATTCAAGCTATGTTATGAATGGGAAACGATATTGCATAAAAAGTAGTGAGAAAACTATACAAAATAGTACCGTTTCCCTTAAAGCAGAAACTGTTTGTAATATAAAATATGACACTCAATTTGTCAAGAAGATGATTTACTATGGAGTTTTAAGGAAAATACTTTTGTTTGATTTCTTAGCATTTCGTATTCCATTGTTCAGATGTGATTGGATGGGTAGTGCGAGTGATGTTAGAAATGAAGATAGATTCACACTGGTTAATTTTAGCTCATGTATAAATAAATAAGATAGAGATCCTTTCATTTTAGCATCACAAACAACACAAGTGTAAATGATACATCTAATTGGTATGTTGTCCTAAAAGCACCTCCAAGAGGTTTTCATGATCTAGAGATGTGATGTTCATCTTTCAAATTCCGTATTGTAGAAGAGATTTGTATAAATAATGTAAATATGTTGTACTAAAATACCCTTATTGAAGAAAAAATAAAATTGTTGAATTTTTCGGATTGTATAATCGAATTTTAGTAGAATTTTCGAATGGATAAGAAACGAATTCAAATTCGAAAAGTAATATGATGATTTATTTAAAGTATAAGATGAAATTGATGTTTAAAAGGTTTCCAAGAAAGGGCATGAAGTGAATGAATTAATTAATTGGATTATAAGTAAACTTTTGAAAAGAATTTGTGTAAATGCATGAGAAATGTAAAAATAAAATAGTGCAAAATTGTCAAGAAAAGTAGTGGCATGATATGTAATTATGTAACAAACTTTAAAGGCAATTTCTTAAGGTTATTGAAGTCTATATAAGTGAAGAAGCTGCTGGAAATTTGAGAAAAGAAGTGGGTTGTCTGTAGAAAAGAAACAAAGTAGAAACTGCAAGGACATTCAGTCAAGTTGCAGACCAAGGACAATAGCTATGTTTTAAGCTTTCCAGGTCATTTTTCAAGTGATTTCAACCCAATAAAATATGGAGAACAAGTCTAGGAAGATTATCAAGCAAAAATCAAGAGGTAAGATTGAAGTTTTTACGAAAATTTTTGGGTGAAAAGCTGTCAAGAATAGTTTATGGACTGTACATGTATCTAATGAGTTTTTCATGCTTAAATTTAGAGTTTTAAAGCATCAAACAAATGGGAAAGTAAGGTAAAAGACTAAAGAGGAAGTGATAAGTGAACTAACCAAGAAAATATGTTGAATTGAAGTAATTTGATTGTTGTTTAAGATGTTAAAATTCTATCATGGTTTAAAAAGTGATCTTGGATGGATTTTGTGTGGAAGAACTTGATTGAATGTTGGTGTATTTTTGGGTATGCAATTCAGTCATGATAGGGTAGGATGATTTAAATGGAATTTGATTGTTTTGACATAGATTAAGGGTTGTTTTGATGTATAAAAATGTGAAGTTGATGAGATTTTGGGTGAGTGAATGTTGATGTATGTAGTTCGGCCAAAAGATACATTTTATGCTCCAATTTGGTTTGATCAATTTTTTATGAAATTCTATGCTTAAATGGACGTTGGAATGATGGTTATGATGTTAAAAATGTGAAATGAAATTTTGATGAGAATGATAGGTTTAATTAGGCCAAAGAGAGTTCAAAAATGGGTGCAAACTGTTTTGAGTTTCTGTGACAAGTTTAAGGGGCTGTTAAGGGGTTGTTATGATGATGAAGTTGATGTGAAAATAAAAAGGAAGAGTTGAGTTTGAATGTGGTACTAATTCGGCTAAGAGAAGAAAAAAATGTTTGAATGATTATATAATGCTTTTGATGGATTTTGTGAAGTGTATGTGTGTGCGGTTGAATAAATTAGAACCAAATGAATGGAATGCAAAAAAATAAATTGTAATGTTGGAATAACTTTATGCAATTTAGTGAGGTTTTATGTTTGTAATGATTTAAAAATCAGAATTAGGCGTTAAATTTTAAAAGTTATTGTAACACCCTTGATAAACCCCGATCCTAGTTTCCTTAGAGAATTCAATTCCGGTGATCGAATAGATAATAAAGAGTCCAAAAATAGTGCAAGGGGCTTGGTTAGAATTCGATTATATTTATAAGGCCCTGAGTGTCGTGTCAGGAAGAAATGAGAGTTTTCGGTGAATAATGTTCGGATCCAGAACGAATAGTGATTTTTTCGAAAAAGATCCAAAATTAGTGTTTAAGACCGAATTTGAACCCGGTTATATTGTCCAGGGTCATAAATTGAGATTCGATAGGAAACGAAAGTTTTTAGTGAATAGTATTTTAAGATTGAAATTTTTGAATGAATAGTAAAATTTTCAGAAATTAACCTTAATGGTCGAAAAGGTCCGAAAATAGCAGGAGAGTATAGAGAAGCAGAAACGGATCAAAAAGAAGACTATTTGAGTCAGTTTTAAGCGATCCGAAAAAAGTTACGATATTACCCTTTTGAGAGAGTAATGAGTTTTAATGAGTTTAAACCTAATTAAATTTTTTTTCGAAACATGAGATTGATAGATAAGACACCCAATTAAAGTATTTCATGGTCAATTTGAAGATTAGATGACCATGAAATATTTTCTTATCAAAGTAAAAATTAGATTATAAAAAGGAAAAAATTGACATTTTAAGTTAAGTATGCATGGATCACACGTGAGCATAATATGTGGAAGTTTTAAGAAGTGTAACCCAAATGAATGAGAATGGGTTAAAGAGAATGGGCATAAAAATCGAATATTTAAGCTATAGATACTTATAAAAAAGTTATTGGTTTATTCAACCGAATTTCGGTTAGGAACATTTTTTTTTATCAAGTATATATGAGAGGTACTAAGCCGAAATTGAAGCCTATAAAGTTAAATTGGTCATAAGATATGTGTAGAATATTTATGGAATATTTTTCGAAAGGATTAGGAATGAATTATATGTTAATCAAGGGAGGTGAGCTCACGGAATAAATTAAAAGATATTTTAATTCAACCAATAAGAAAAGAGATAAATGACTTGAAAAATAGTGGCTATGGATGTACCATGTGTCATCAAGTGAATGGTTGAAGAGATAAATAGATTAGAATGTGTCAAGTGGACCAATAGAATTAAAAATTATATATTTTTGGACACTAGTAAGATTATTGAAAGTTTGAGGTGATTAAGTGAAATTTTCTTGAGAGACTAAATTGTAATTGAGCATTAATATATATATATATATATATATGTGAGTTTTGTCTTATTTGGGGACATTTGATCGTGAAATCAAGAAAAAAAAAAAAAGAAAGAGAGCCAAGAGAAAAGAAAGAGAGCCGAGAGTGTGTGACGCGAGAGGGAGAGGGAAGAAGAAGAAGATCCGATCCGATTTTCGTCGAGGTTTCTTCACGAAAATTGTTCCTTATCATCTCCTCTAGCTAACTCAACAAATTTGAAGTGAAAAAATCACCTATTTGGTGAGTTATTCTAGTTTAAAGTTTGATATTTTATGTTAAAACTTATTCTCTCATTTGTTTCTTTTTCAAATTAAAGCTTAGGAAGCATGAGAGGGAGGTATGAGGATGATTTTGGTATAATTTGTGAGTGATTTGAGGGAAGAAAAATGGGTGAGAAAGAGAGAGAAAGTCACGATCAAAAAATGGGTTTGTGGGATCCGAGTTCGTTTTCGATTCTAAGATATTAGATGGATGATTTAGAGGTTAGAGAATAATCTTATGAAGTTAGATTTCGAAAACGAAAAGTTTATGATCGATTTCGAAGCTTAACGGACGAGTTGAAGGGTGTTTTTTGAAATCCTTCTAAATGTGTTTGTTTAACGTTCAAACCCGTTTATTTAATCATAGTTAGGTGTTAGAACACTAGAGGATTGATTTTTGAAGTTGTCGGACGTTCGAAACGAAAAATGATTTTTATTAGTAAGCGAAATCGAGCGAATTTCGTTTCGAGCTTCCGACGATAAAATTGAGTATACTGAGGTATTCCTAGGAAATAATAAGTAGAATTCATGTAGAGAAAACAGATTTCGAAAACCCCGATTTAATAGAAATTGATATCTGAAAGTTTAGACGTTAAAGGGTATTAATAGAGATAAATGAGATTTTTATTGATTTTGAATGTTATTTGAATGGGTTAAGTGGCCCTAAATGGATATTTAATATTTTAGGGTAAAAGCGGAGAGTTTCGGAGGCAGACGGAGAAGAATCGGATTCTATCTGAGGACGTGTTGTGAATGAAACTATGAGTTTTTAAAGTTATATTTTCTTAAAGTTTATTGTAAAGTTAAAAGAATTTATTATAAATATTTATTTATTTATTAATTGAATTTATATTATAATTATAACATAAAGATTTTAGTTTATTATTTATGTATATGCGAATGTGCTAAAATTAAAGATTTTAGGCTTATTGCCTTGAGATTTAGAATATTTTAGTGCATTAAGAAAAAAAAAATTAATAGCCTATGGTTTACCCTAGTCTCAGTTTAGTACCCAGCCAAATGCCCTATGCGTGGTACGATAGATGAGAGGAAGTCAGTCAGTGAGATTTGAGTCTAGTCGACTCTTGTGTGAGCGAGGCATGAGTGATCCGTATACACGTATAGGGTAGTGTAGTCAGTCCGCAGCGTGGGCCCGCTTTCGGCGACTACACATGATAGATTCTCACTCCTAGTGGTTAGCTAGATTTTATATGCTACCACGCCAGGAGTAGATATTCCCTAGGTTACCATGTAGGCAAGCATTAGAAAAGATTCCATAAAGTGTTTTAAAAAAAACTTTAGAAAGCATTTTAGTTTTAAAAACTGTTTTTGGGAGAATATGTTATTCAGAAATGAGTTTTAGTTTATATAAATTATATCACTCACTGAGTTATACTCATAGTTTTCTTTAAATGTTTTTCTTAAAAATTCTCCCACAGGCGCAGGAACTAGTCGTTTAACTGACGAGGTTTAGTCAAACGTGCAGGCGGACGAATATGATAACACTTACTACATATATATATTTTCTTATTTTGATCATGTATATGTTTATATATATAGTCGTAAATAGTTTAAAGAAATAGTTGATGCATTAGTTAAAAATGTTTTATTAACGTTTTATGAACTTTAGTTTTCATATTTTATTTATTTGTTTGTGGTTGTATTGTGAGAAATGAGCCAGAGGCTCTGGAAGTTGAGAAATTGATTTCATAAAAGTGTTTTTATAAACTGTATTTGAAACTTGCAGGGTGGCATAGTTTAGAAATAGACGGCATGCTACCGAAATTTTTATAAAAAAAGGAAAAATTTTTATCATTGTCACCTTGTAAAAGAAGTTAAAATATCTAAATAGATGAGTTTCTGGTGTCTTGACGGGATTCCTCCAGACTGAGTTAGGGTTCGTGGGAATTCTTTTGGGGTGCTACGAGGTCTTTCTTGGGTCCAGAAGAGGGATTTGGGAAGGGTCCCGTCAACCCTCTCCCTCGAACCTTGACTTCACAGATGCCGAAGCCGAGGCGGAGGACATTACAACTTCTTAATTTCAAAAACCGTTTAATTTCTTAATTCATTTTACAAAAAATCTGATAGAGTTTCCCATGTTTTATTGAAAAACCCAAAATAGTAAAATCTGCATAATCACAAAAACACTTCTAATATGTTTTTAACTTTCTCCACTTCCCATATCGGACCTTCCATTCCTCTCAAATCCACTTCAACACACAAATTCCCAAAAAAGTATACATTTTTCCAAGTACATTTTCAAAACAAAATAAACATCGATACTTTAAAACGCTACATCATCTAGTTTTCTCATCTCTTTAAGAAACTTTTAAAAATATAATTCAAAATTTATATACATTGGACTTTACAAGGCTTTTCCCACATATGCATTTGAATATATAAAATGTAAATTCACGCAACTTCATTTTAATAAAAATATGTACATGCCAAAGATGACTATCAAAAAGATTGGAAATTTGTTATGACTCTGGAAGCGCAATGGAGTGATTTTCTTGTCGGACTCTCACTCTTAGCTCTCTCAACTCACATCAATTACCTGCGCGTGAAAAATCCAACGCGCTAAGCAAAATAACTCAGTTGGTATACGCAAAATAATATCAAACACAAAATCCTATAAACATAACATAGAAAATATATCATTTCACAAATCATTTGATATCCAACACAACATTTTATTCATACAACAAATCACAATTACGTAAAACACTTTTTTTTTAGCACATATTTTCGAGATAAGTTGTTTATTAGTTGTTATAATATTATAAGAGTCTTTCGTAACTACTGTCACGATACCATGGATAGGTAACGGGTTTCACATATCCCTCCGTTATCAGACACTCGGTGTCTACCCGTCGGAGCTCAACATTATATTTGTATCGATTTCAGGATCGGACACTTGATGCCTCTCAAGGTCCGTTAATCACCTCGGTATATAAACGAAACGGCGTAGTACTGCTAACAAATACCCTATTGGCATGTCAACTACTAATCCCTACCTACCAATGTACAGGTTTACTTAGACTTTCGATATTTTTAATAACTACGAAAATTATCGTTTTCGATTAAATTTTTAAAAGTCACTTAACTATAACACATCATTATTTTTTTTTTCATATTCGAAAATTTTCAAAATTTTTCGAAACCTTCCTCTTAGCTATTACCCAAGGACCATTTTGCCCTTGGTTTCACTTTTCAAAACTTTATTACACAATCAGATTCTTTCACATTTTTATTAACCTCTAAAAGGTGGTTTTCGAATTTTTCTTTTTTGGAATCATAATTTATAACACATATTATCTCAACACAATATAAATAACATGTAAACACAAGCGAAATGACGAGATTAACCCTAGGTCTTCCTATGGAAACTATTTGATCAAAAAGGGGTAAATTTTCAAAAAATTGTTTCAACTTCAAACTTTATCTCATATATCATTCCGACATTATCCGTTTAATGCATAAATAAGCTTAAAATGAAGCAAATACCCCTAAACCCCTATTTAATTCAAATTAGGTCATAAGGGGGTTTTTATGTGAAAATGTTATTTTACTTGGTTTTGATCCATAAAATCTCTTCCATCACCATCCAAACAACACATACATATCATAAATAACAACTCATCACATAAAAATCACATCATCACAAAGTTTCAAAACAAAATTTTAAATTTTTAACTACTAACAAAATTCAATTTCAAAAATAAATGTTTATCAACTTTTTAGAGTTTACACCCAAGCTTCTAGCACTGCAAATAGAAGCTCAAAGCTTTTCCTTGTCTTTACTAGACTCACCATGCCCTAATTGGTCACCTAGGGTTTCAAAATCACACTTTAAAACCATAAAAAGCAAAACAACTAAATTAAATGCAAAACGCACTAACTATATATGTCTATAGATGCATCTACATGCTTGAAAATCAATTTTTTTTAACACAAAACCAGAAAAACTGCACATATCTCACTTAACCTCTTCCTACCCGAAAATTTAACTTGATTTTTAGGGGATTTTTGCATTAATTGAAGTCATAGATGGTAGGGAACTTAAAGAGAAGAAGATTGATGTTTTTTATGGCTTGAAAGAAGAAAAAAAAATGGAGAGAAATATGGAGAATGCTGGTCGGCAGAAAGGTGGAGGAGGAAGAAATGGACTTTTTCAATTTTTGACCCCTTTTTATACTAAACAACCTTTTGAAATTATGTCTTTACCCCTAACCTTTTTAAAATTCTAATTAAGCTTAAAAACCTTTACACTTGCCCTTCTCCTATTGGACAACAATGACAACTCACTAATTCGCTCACTTTTCCACCACACACTTGCCAATTTTCTATTGATTTTCACAACTTTAACTTTTAGATGTCAATTTGTCATTGGTTCAAGAAAATTTTTGATGCAATGCATTCTAAATGCACTCATTTAATCATCCAATGACAAATTTCCATCATTAAATCTTTTCCATTAAAATCCTAATTAAATCCTCTTACTAAGAAAAATACTTTGCAACATAAATTATTAAATCAACTATTAAATTTTCTTAACAATTAAATATATTAACATACTAATTATATTTAAACTAACTTTTAATCCAATTTAATACGCTCACCTATTTAATTTAATAACACTACTTACACGAAAATAAATTACGAGACGTTACAGTTATAATGTGTACGATAGGTGGAAAGGAATCAAGCAAACCAAGGGAGAATTAGGGAGGAGCATTCTAGCAAGTAAATGAGCCAAGTGAGTGTAAATTGATTTTACAAAATTTTTAATGTGTTTTAGAATGTTTTCATATAATTTATAAATGTTAAATGCTTTAAATTGTTTACTTTAGAGCAAGCAATGATGCAATTTAGAAATCTAAAGTGAATTCCTTACTTTCATTAGTTTATATATGTCTTGTCTATTAGTTAAAGAAATGAAATATTTTTATTTATAAAGTTGACAAAATGTGGAATTGTTATGATTTAGTAAGTTGATGCAAAATGTTTTATAGCTCCACATTTATCGAATGAGAAAAAAATCAAATTTTGAATTATAGAAAAATAATGTTTTCAAAAGTTAATGTTATACCCATCATTTATAGCATTTATAGCCTTATAGCTTTAGACCTAGCCGTTATACCCCATCGTGTACGGTAAATGTTGGGAGGACGAGTCACTAACCTTGGGGGGATTGAGTTTGAGTCAAGTCTGTCGTGTCGCCCTCTACACGTGTGGGGTATTGTTTCACTCCACATTTGCAATGTAGCATTTAGCTGCGTGGTTAGGAGATATCTTTATAGCTTTCACAGTGAACGGAGTTAGTTTAGTCGTCACGTGACTAGAGATTATGCAGCACTAGTTAGTCACCAGATGATTTCATATGAAGCGGCATTAGTTTAAAAGCAATATTGTTAAAAAATTAGAAATTACTTAAATATTTTTCGGGGAGGTAGATTTTAAAATAAACAATTTAAATAGAAAACTCTAAGCACTCACTGAGCTCTTTTAGCTTATCCTTTTCTATCTTTATTTTTCAAAAACCTCTCCAGGTACAGGAACAGGTAACCAGGGCGCTCAGTCTCCTACTCTCGATTGATGGGCTGAACAAATACGATGATTCTGTAAATTCATATTTTGTATATTTGAAATGAAATGAAATGTAGTGTTTTGTATATATGATAACCATAATTGTAAATAATTTTATGAAGTTTGCTTTGAGTTTAGAGATGATGAACATGTTTTGTAAATAAAATGAGTTGATGTTTATTGTGTATTTGAACTAAATGTTTGATTTTATGTAACTATTTTTGTATGAAATGCATAAAATTATAATTTCAATCCTTGAAATGATTTTGTTGAATTAGATAAATTTGTGACTAGGGTTTGTATTTTGAAATAGCTTGAGGCCCGGAAGTGGAGGAAATATGAATTTTAGAAGTGTATATTTTTCTATAAAAGTTTTTGCAGGGTGATATATTCAGAAAAACAGTCGTTATGCTGCTGAAATTTTTATAAAATCATTTAGCAAACAAATAAATAAAATTGAAAAATTTCCCACCACTTTTGCAATAAAAGAAATTTCGAGGAATTCTTTATAAAAATTAATGGTTTAACTTAACGAAAATTTTTCAACCGGATTCAGATATCGACTGGAGAGCTACCGTGAGGTTATCGGCGGGCTGCCGATTGTACAGTAGTAGCTTTAGAGTTCGGGGCCCGATAAGAGAAGTTTGATGAGTATACTTATATGAAAACTACACCATTAGATGTATTTGAATTTGACGTTAGTGTAGATGATAGTGAGGATTATGCTAAAATAGATTGTGAGGAATTAGTTATAAACATGTATTGTTAATAAATATAGTCATATTTTCATATTTTTTGCAATATGTATATATATATATATTGTTTGTGTTTATGTTTGCAGGGAGACAAAGTCTCAGAAGTGGTTGAATATGTTATGAAATTACTTTACTATTTACATTGTAAGTGAACTAAATTTATGGTAAGGTTGAAAAACAAAGAAAACTCTGTCAAAATTTTCATTAAATGGATTGACTTTATATATATTATTTTATATATTAATAATGTTATCCATGTGTTGGCTACTAATATATATTATTTTCATAACATTTTCAGATGTCGACTGAAAGAACATTGACTAGTCAGTCTTCAGGTAGCTCCAGTGGAGAAAAAAAAAAAGAAGAAGAAGAAGTCCTAACCGTTGGATTATGAAAAAATAGCCAAGGTCAAAACCACAGGAATACAAATTAATGAAGTTGGACAATTAATTGGAGAAAATTCGGTGATTTATAGTTCAGGTTGTGAAACCATTGCAGCTCAAATGATACTTATAACTTATAGTAGTTGAGATAAGATACCACAATATTTAAAAGATACAGTGTAGGAGAATATAAAGGTATATACTGGTTTCATTTATTTATAATATCAATGTTACATATTTATTTTTACAACATATTTACATTTAAAAAATTCATAACTACAGTTACAACTTGATGCTGATGAATCAATGAAAGTTCATACGTTAAAATCAATGAATGAGTGTTGGAGACACTATAATAGCAAAATAACAAAAAAAAATTAGAGACGCTCCTCCTAGTCCTGATGCACACAAAAGATACGAAATACTAAAATCAACTAGTTATGCATTTATCAATCAACGATTGTCTCCAGAATTTACGATAATTATACATTCATATTCCTAAGTTGGCATGAACACGTTTAATGGATTTTTATTGAATTTTACAATATTTCAGAATATTAGTAAGTAATATAGGGAGTTGTCAAAAAATAATTGTACCCAACATATATCAAGTCGTAAAGGAATGACACGACTACGAGAAGATTTGGTAAGAGTTAGATATATTGTGACGATTGTCTTACGTGTGTATAGTTTTTGTTTTTCGAACTTGTATATATTTTTGTATATATGAATATCAATGTTAGAGAGCGAAGAAAGTAACTGCAAATGAAGATCCTCGAAGTCGATAAAGTTGACATATGGATAGCCAGTCATAAACATAAAGATGGAAACATAATGAATGAGGAAACTGCTGACAAAAATTGTATGTTACGTTAATTTGATCAATTATTGTATTGATTGTATTACATATGTATAGTTTTTTCAATGTTAATATCATGTAACATCATTATAGGCATAAATAGAGTCACTACATAAAAAAACCCAACATTCAATTGGAGATGATATTGTCTTATAAGTTATGGAGAAGAAGCATCAAGATGGAGTTTGAGGAATGGCTCATGGTGTAACACCATCTATTGTATAAACATCTGTGGTTGGTAAACAAAGTTTCACACAATACGAACAACATGTCGATAGTGAGATGACAACCATAAAGCAGACAATTGCTAAATTGACAAACTTGTTCATAACTCATATGTCGAACGTAGATCAAGTTCAAGTATTGGCATGTATTCCTCTCATACAGCTGGTAAACAACTCAAAACTTTTAAAATTTATTTACTTCTATTTTTTGGTACTTAGTATATATATATATATATTTTTCGTTTCCATGTTTTCTCAAAAATGGATGTAATTATTTTTTCATATTTTTCACTATATCTATGTTTGTAAATATATATATTGTTTGTGTATATATTTATTGAGAAATGTTGTTTTGGTTTGATCGATTTTGAAAGATTTGAGAAGTTTGATAAATTGTAGGGATATCAAAATTTTGGCAAGTTCGAAAAACAGAGGAAACTTTATCAAAAATTTTATAAAATTGATCAAGTTTTTATGTGTTGTTTTATATATTACGTTTGTTACCTATATGTTGTCAAATAGGGGTACTTATAATTTTTTTTTCTCGATATCCATGTTTCCTCACAACAATGTTATTTTTTTTTTTTTTTGTAGTCACAATATTCAAGTGGCTCAAATCCGATGGGATCTAATAAAAGTATTCAATTTGCTAAACCTTTAGCTAAGGTAAAATATATATGAAATTTATATTATTTATTATTTCAATTTAATTTCATATATATATATAGATGTAATTAAATAAATGTGTTTATAGGAGTAAATATTTAAATTATTGAGCATACAGTCCATATCTCGAGGTTCCTCAAGCCAAGCTGGTGGATCGAATAACAACCACTGCAAATTATTAGATTAGATGGGTAGAGGAATAGTGGTGGCAGAAGCAGAAATTGACTCAAAGGACCTCTATGCTAAAGTTCATCACCTCGAGCTTGGTCTAGATTATTGACGCGTTTCTATCAAGAAAGTAATGGTTAGTGTTTTGCTACCTCAATCTACCAACAAGTTACTAACTCTAAAAGATGCATTAAACTTATTTATTGTTTGGCCAGTAAAATATATTATATCTTAGGATTATGTACTGAGTACTTGTTATAACATTTCATAATGTACGTTTAATTTTAGATATAGTAATTTAAATATTGTTAATATATTAAATAATATATATTTTTAACATTTATGTACGTTATTAATTTTATTGTAATATTAAATTACATATTTAATAATTTATTTTTTTTAAATTAAAATATTTTCCATACCAAGCCTTTGGTTAATTATCCATTCCGGGCACCGACCCGACATGGATAAGATTATCCATACTAGGTCAGAGCTCGAAATGGAAATAAATATCCATACCGGGTTGGAGCCCGGTATGGATATCTCGGGTCGACCTATTGTATATATCCATACTAGGTTTTGCCCATATCCATACCAACAGTAAGTACGTCGGACAGGCTGCCTGATATAGATAGTTAATCATACCAAACATTTACATATTTTGTTGTAGTGTAAGAACGTGCTGGAGGAGAATGTCAACAGTATCATGAGAATTTCATCATTAAAGGTGATTGAAGTTGGATATCAAAGTTGTTTGATGACAATCCAGTAGTATGACAGTGTATGTGAGATGGAACGCCCGATTTGAGGCTGTGAAGACCCATTTATAGGCGTGTTATCCTACTAAGTTAGAAGAAACCTAGTTTCAATAGATTTAGTAGTCCGAGTTTGAGTAGAATAGAGGATGGTCATAGTCATCCGTAAATTATAGCAGACGATGAAGGTTAATCCTAATCGAATTATGCATTACCTCTCAAATAGTTAAGTTCCGGTGTATTTAGACTCGAGGTGAAAGAATTGGAATCGGATTATAAACCTAAGGTCGATGTTATGTCGATCAATTTGTAGGAACAACTCATAGTTAAGCTGAATTTGGTCAATCGACTCAATGAGTCTTTCTATTAGGGGTATATTTACACTAAGTTAAGTAAATTAAGTTGTTTGACTCGTTGACAAGTCCATATGAGAAACTATAAAACTGTGTCGAATGACAAGTTGAACTATAAGCTCATGTGATCAACACATTGGGTTAATACCCAATTGACTCGTAGGCTTAAGATTATTGGGCATGGATTTGTGGCCACTACAATTAGTTATGCAGTCTTTTTTATTTTTTTATTTTTTATGTTTTTATCTTTATAATATAAAAGAACATTAGTTGTATGAAAGAATATTGAGGATTTAATGTAAAGTTTGTGAAATACAAATGATTGGTAGTTAGGTAGGTGCCAACTTATATGCATTCAAATCCCATTTACTTATTTTATTGTTATTATTATTATTATTCAAAATTTTGAAAAAAATTATCTTCTTTATTTAATTAATTATGTATAGTGTACTAGCTAAAACTTATTCAACAAAGTTAATTGGTAAATTCAAAAAAAATGGATTAACAAGATAATAAAAAAGTGATTAAAAGAATTAAAATGTATCCAATCAAACTATTCTTTAGGGAACGCCCTTGCCTTGCTTCTAATAGTAAGTGTCAGGTTCAAATGCTCAAGGCCACGTTTGTAGCAATTTCCGTGCCCCCCCCCCCCCCCTCTCTCTCTCTCTCTCTCTCTCTCTCTCTTTCACTTTTAATGGGATGACCCATCTCATTCCTAGAGACTGATATTGGTATCAGATCACAATGCCTATTGTTGCTGCTCTAATTATATCTTAGACTAGTCCTAGTCATGAAAATATATATATACATATTATAGTTATTCTCAATAGAAAACATTATTAAAAGAAATTTATAATTATATTTAGAACAAAATTTTTTAAATATGGATTTTTTTTAAATTAAAAATCCATATCCATATTCAGAATCTAACTTCTTAAACTCCAAATCTGATTCCTTTTATTGGTTCAGATTGGAAATTTTTTCTCATTTTCAAATCGAATTTGATTCAAAATTTTACGAAGTGAATTCAATATAAATCTGAAAACTGAAAAGATTAGATCCGATTGACACTAGTCTAAAATTAATGGTATTCCACCTATACTTTTAGGTCTTTGTCTTTGCAGGGATATGTAACTATTACGGTCTAAAATTAATGGTATTCCACCTATACTTTTAGGTCTTTGTTTTTGCAGGGATATGTAACTATAACTTAAAATTCTATGGTGCATTTTGAGAGTACAAAAGCAAATCTAGATGAGAATGTTCACCAACTAAAAATACCAAAACAGAAAAACTTGACACTATTGGTTTATTACTTTTTATTTTTTGAAATAGACACTAATGGTTTTATATCACCAAAAGATGGTATGAATTGTGAAGTTTGGGAATCCACTTTACAGCCTGGCCATAATTCATGGAATGGATATATATAACCATTAGTACAAATTTGGATAAAGGTAGATATAATGAGCAATTGAAATGGTTCTAAGCTCAAGAACTCGGTTTGCAAAATTTTAATGTGTTTGGCTGAAACTTGAATGAGTACTAAAATGTCTTTTTAGTTTGCCATTTTAAGAAGGCAAATCTCAGATAGAGAGAGAGTACAGACCACACTTATTGAAGATGGTATCATATTGATTGAACATGTCCCACAACACCACACCACACCACAAACGTTCCGTGGCGCGAGGAAAGAATGAAACTCAGAAAATTGTGTAGTAATGGTGGTCCATAGCACACAAGCTACCCGCAAACCACATGATCAAAGTGTTGGCAACAGCTTTCCAGAATGGCAATTTCGATGTGATTCCTAAAGTTGTGTTTGAAGATCATGTTATTGATCACGTTGTCCAGCAAACATTTAGAGCACGAATCCTGGTCCATTTATATGGAGGCAGACAACGTCATGGTCATATGGACTTCACTAGGTCATTATAGCCACTATCCACTGTTTTTAATACTTCTGTTCATCTCTACTGTTCCATCATCCAAACGCAGATCTTAGGATCTTATCCAAAGTAGATAAATGAGAGGTTATTTTTCGTTGCTATTTAGAGCTTTCTTTCTCTTTTTCATTTTTGGACCATCTTGTTCTTGCTTCTATTAATTTAGCTATATATAAATATATAGATATACACACATCATGCAAGAGATCATTCATCATTAGTTAGTTAACGTGATCCATTAGTTTATCTGATCCAATTGGATTTTAGATTATTCAATCTATTTCGATCTAATCTTCGAATAAAATTCAATCCGATGTAATCCAACTACCACTTAAATTCGTTTTGATTAATTCTTATTGGAGAGAAAAAAAAAACACAACTATCTTAAATGAATTTTTAAAACTTAATTTGAAATCAATTAAACTAAACTAAATAATAAATAACTTTAGAGGAAATTCATAAGTAAAACTAAACATTAAATGATGAAAATTTTAAATTTAATTTTCTACCACCAAAAACTTTTTTTATATATTTTTCATGAGACTGTAATTTGTGAACATCATCTCTTAGTAGGAGTGATTGATCACTTTTTTTAATACCGAGAGATTAAGAGATCAAGGCTTATTGTTGTCCTCAAACACAAAATATTGATAGTTTTCTATGACTTTAATCCTCCTATCCACCATTAAAAATATATATATAGCCACTGTTACAAAAATACCATTCTTATGTTTTTATACTCTCTCTTCATTAGCTATATTATGACACTCTACGTTTCTCTCTCTTCTCTCTTGCCATGAGTTTCTTTTTATTCTCTCTCTATGAAAGTTGTTGTCTCAACATTTCAACCAAAGCTCTTCCTTCCCAAGTTTTTCTTTCTATATTTTGATCCATGATCTACCAATCTCCTAAAAGACTTGGTGTCAAATCCACTTTGTCAATACACGTATATACCAAATTCGCATTCATTAAAGAAATTTGAAATATATTAAATAATTTTAAAAATAACTATGATATGTTGTTATTTAGTATTTATAAAGTGAGAAAGTGATTTAAGATTTAGAAATAAACGCGAAATAGATTTCTAGCAACATTAAACACTGTCTTACGCTATTATGTCACACACATACAGAAGTTGGCATGTTACACGATAGTATAAGTTGACTTGATATATGTTGATGGTTAATTGGACATTTTTCATGTCAATAAATTACTCACAATGTTATACGCTAATCTCAGATAAAAATGATAGGAATCTCAACTACCTTACAAAGTTGTAACATCATAACAAGCTCGAAATGATTTTAAGTAAAAATAACATGTACATGTTTATTAAGAAATTACATAACATTGTATGTTAAAATTTGTGAAAAATGATTTCTCTTACTTTCACCTTGCAAACTCTTTATTTCCGATGAAATATCCTATTGCTTCTTTCTTTTTCTTTCTTGTTACCGATTCACTTGTCGTTTATTATTTGGAACTTGTTTCTCTCTCTCTCTCTCTCTCTCTCTCTCTATCTCTATCTTTATGTTTCTTTATTTTTCTGTTGATCACTTTCTTCTAACTCTCTTGAATATATATAGGGATAATCCTAAAAAACCCCTAAAAAAGAAAATAACCTCAATTTACCTCAACTTTTTAAAATATTAGCTAAGAAACCCCCTTATCGTCTCCCAAAAGTGGCTTTTATCCAAATGTTCAGTGGTTTTATGACAAAAACAATAAAAGACCAAAATACCCTCCCTATATTAAAAAAATAAAAAATAAAAAATTAATCAATTAGTAAACTACCCTTTCAGAACCAAAATAAAAATTTTTGGAATTTACAATTAAATTTATATAAAAATAAATAATTAATTACAATTTTAAATATTTAAAATAATCATAAATCAAATAAAAATTACAACCATCAGATCACAACCATTCATTTGATGGAATTAATTCTAAAAAATAAAAAATTACAAAAAAAAAAATAAATAATTAAATAAAAATCCAAAAATTAAACATAAAAAATTGACAAATTAAAAAACAAACCCAAGCATCTAGGTTTGTTGTGACGAACCCAGACACTTGAGTTTGTTCAAAAACGAACCTAGGCACTTGGATTTGTTGAAGATCAACACAACTAATTTGACAAATTAAAAATTAAAAAAATGGTAAATTAAAAAAAATAAAAAATCTAGGTAAAAAATTTGACAATTAAAAAAAATAATAAAAAACTAACCCAAGCCTAGGTTTGTTAAAGGGACGAACCCAAAAACCTGGGTTTGTCAACACAACGAACCCAAGCACTTGGGTTTGTTGAAGAACGAACCTAAGACACTTAGGTTTCTTTGCAACCTATACAAAACCCCAAACAATCACCCACATTGGCAACTGCCACAACACCTAGCCTTTATACACCCAATAAACAACACTCATACTTCATCCATATCACCCAAACACCACCAAGCTTTTTTGCAAACCAAACACAAACAACCCAAAAAAATACCCAAATCTTTAATCACTCACATCGACGACAACGAACCCAAATGAACCCACACCACCCAGACAACAGTTACACTTCATCCATACCTACACAAACACCACCATAGACCCATCCAAACACCATGATAGACCTATCGTCACCACCAAACACCCATACCCATACCATCCAAACGACACCCATCTTAACCCATAAACCCGAAAAATTTATCAACCCAACCACATACACACAGAGAGAGAGAGAGAGGGAGAGAGAGTGTGTATGAGTGAAAGAGAAGGGAGGACATTCAGATCGCGGCTCGCAATAAGGAATCGATCATTAAAACCTCTGGGTTCAACGATGGGTTCATTTGACAATGGTTCATTCAATGATCAAAGTTTGAAACCCAAATCCGATCAGCAAGTCACAGTGATAGAGAGAGGATGAGAGATTATGAGAGAGAGAAAGAGAAACAGTGAAAGAGAGGGTGAAAGATTGTGAGAGAGAGAGAGAGAGAGAAATAGTGAAAGAGAGGGTGAGACAGTGAGAGATTGAGAGAGGGAAAGATGAGACTGATTTGGATTTTGTATTTTTTTAAAATTTATTTGTAATTGGTTTTTATTTTTATTTTCTTAAATTAACACATTATATTTAATCTAGCTAGAATCCATGTCGGTCATCAAGGCCAAATGACTCTTTCACCCACCAAAAGAATGGATTCGTTATTTTATTGATGGATTCACTATTTCATTTAATAGTTGGATTGTTTTAGATATTATTTTCAAAATCAGAGATGATTTGATATTATTTTCAAATCCAAGAGTTAAAATGATAATAACCCATATATATGTAAAAACTGGTTGGATGACATGTGTGTCTAAAAATGTTTCTTAGATTAAAAAAAAAAATGCAAATGGTTAAACTTATAATTTCTCATAATTCAAGGGCTATTTATGAATTTTGGCGAAAATTAAAACACACATAATATTAATAAATGTTATGCACGTTTTCTCGGTATAGGCAAATGGACTGCTAAAGGTCCAAAAGATTAGTACAGTAGCAAAGGGCCTATAAGGTCCAACCCTCAGATCGTGACCGTAAGCTCGCAGGATTCCCCAGCTCGCGCCTACAACAAACTTGTCTCAATACGCTTCCAGCTCGCACCTATATCAGATCCACTTCAACGCATTCTTAATCTGCGTTCATGCCAAAGTCTACCTCAGTATCTCTGCAGCTCACAGAAACGAACAGGATTAGATCAACGAGCTCGCCTCAGGCAATCCCTCAGGAAGCTGACACCAAGACTGTCCTGATCTCCTGATTTCACACCGACTCGATCTCTACAATCCCCGTGAAACATTTAATGCGATGAAGGTCGTGCATTTAATGCGGAGAAGACTTTGCATAAAACATTTAATGTAAGCATAGACATGTAGGAATGATTAGTGCAGTAGCAATAAATGCAGTATGATAAATGTCAGATTAGTTGAGAATACTAATGATTTTTAGCATGTAAAATATTCAATTGTATCATCTCTTCTCTATAAATAAAGGAGAAATTCATTGTAAAAGAAAGGTTAACACTAGTATTACCGTCACTCTGTCAAAATATATTCAAGGTGACCCGTCGACGTAGGCACACTTATCGAACCACGTAAAAATTTTTGTCTTTGCATTCTTTCCTCTCTCCTTCTCCTGTTATTGGTTGCTTATTTACTATCATCTACCTACCTTAACCGCTTGTTAATCATTTTTATTGTCATTCACCAACCTTAAACCACATTAATTCCCATTTGTTATCTAAATCGTAGTCTGGACTTTTGGATTTTCAAGTCGACCGATTCCAGACATCGACAATAACTAAAGAAAATGATTATTGTACTATAAACATATAACTATTTGAATGCACAGATATTGAGTCACTGCAAAATATAATAGAAATATTTGAAATTTTGAATGATAAAAGTATTAAATCATTATAAAATAAACTTAAAGATCATGACAAACAGCCTCCTTGCGTGAAAAAGAGAAATGAATTGTACTGTGTATATCAAGAACAAAACCTAAAACATAAATAAACATCCAGCTTGGATATAGATGTTAGGTACGTAGTACAGTAGTAGCCCAAAGAAGTTTAATAGAGTAATATACGAGTGTATAAAAATATGGTATCCAAATAAGTTTTCGTGTCTTTCCCAAAAAAACAAAAAAAAAAAATTGGTTTTCATGGATCTCTTAAAAAACCCAACATTCTCTTTTGGTCAATCGGATTTTAAAATTTATATCCAACTCACTATTATTAAATTCAGCCCAACTTAATCCAAACAGATCAATTGATACTGATCCAACGAATTTAATTGAATTAGATAAAATTCTGCATACCTTAAATGTTAGGAGAAGCTTTAAAAAAAAGAATTGAACTTAATTACTTATTTATGATTTTATTATTTATTAGATATGTAAGAAACTAAATTATATGGACCACATATTTAAATAAGAAATTAAATTCTTCTTGAAAAGAAAACTTAATTCCCCAACTCACAGAAGGAATTAAGCTTTTTCTTTTTCTTAATTCCCTTTCCTATAGAACTTATGGTGTGTTTACTTTATAGATTAGGGAATGAGATTGATTGATGGCGTTTACTTATTTAAAATTCATTCCGTAATAGGAATGAAAGTATAGGTCCCACATCAATTTAGGGTTGTGGAATGAGAATCTCATTCCCCCCAACCCACTTGGAAATCTCATTCATGTTCACTTTGTGGAGATGAAAAGTCTTCTATATCCTTCTTAAAAAAAAAAAAAAAAAAAAACTATTTTATTTGATATTAAAATGAATTGCATATTATAATAAAAAATTACACACCATTACTTTTTCACCACCAATTTCTTAATTATCATGGTGGACTATTAAAAATAATATTCATGTTTTTTATTATAATATACAGTTTTTTTTAATATCAAATAAAAAATTGTATATTATAATAAAAAATTGCACACTAAGTTAGTGAACTATTAAAATAATATACAATTTTTTACTATAGTATGCAGTTTTTTTTACTATAGTATGCAATTTTTTATTTGATATTAAACTGCATATTATAATAAAAAACTGTACACTATTATAATTAATCGATAATTTTAATTAAGGATATTTTGTAATTTATAATTAATTCATTCCGATTTCAAAGTAAAGTAAACAGTTTAATGAGAATACTACTAATTCCAATTTCCATTCCTGCAGTTGAAGTAAACAACTTATTCTGATTCCGATATTTCATTCCGATTCCAAATCATTCTAATTCTAGATCATTCCGATTTTTTCAAATGAAGTAAACGCACCATTAGTTCCCTTTTATTTCATTTCCGATTGCTTAATGTATGCTATATGTCTAAAATTTACCACGTATGAGGTCAAATGTCAACCACATGTGAGATATTTTTCATATATATATACATAAGTGTACTTGTAACTCCGTAATGTTATATTAATTTTATGACTTTATACTTAATGCCCTTTTATTTCATTTATGATTAGCGAACACATACTATGCATATAAATATTTTTAGGTATGAGATCTTATATATTATTTTTTGCAAGTGTAATTCTCACTTCGTAATTGAGTTTATAATATTATAAAGATAGATCACATATGAAAAAGCTTACATGAGCCCACACAAATTGCAAAGTTAGATCCCATATGAAAAAGCATACAAGAGTCTACACAAACTACAAAGTTTCCCTAAATTAAGCCATTAAGGTAATGTTTATAAAATTTTCCTCTTATTGAGGTGTCATGTACGGATTAAAAGAGGCTTACAATTTGGAGAAGTGTAAAAAATAGAATAAATTAGTTCACATTTGAGTTGTTGGAAGAGTATAGGTTGAAATATAAACATATTCAAGATTCCATAAATTAGACAATCAAGATAGATATTATAAATCTTTCTTATTAATTAGGTGTTATGTACGGGTTCAAAGATGGATTATTTCAGAAGAATGTGAAATAAATTTTATCAGCTAACACTTGACTTGTTGAAAGAATATAGGTAGAAATAGAAACATAAGATTCCATAAATTAAGCAATTAAGCTGGTGTTATATAAAACTTTCTTCTTATTGAGGTGTCATATACATGTTTAAAGATGGATTATAATTTTTAGAAGCATGTAAAATTAAATTAGATTAGCTAACACTGAGTTGTTGGGAGAAGGAATTGAACTCCTTTTTCAAAAAAAATCAGTACCAAAAAGATGAGTAATGGTGACAAGACGATGCACATCAAGAGGCACACCAGTATGTGGTAATAAAAGGCATACTGAACTAATGTGGTCCCAACAAGACCCACTTATGCTCCACACCAACTCGACACACACATGAAAAAGATTATTAAAATCCATCTCTCCAATAGTGCGCCACCACTTGCAACTTGATAGACCTAATCAGTAAAAAAAAAAAAAAAAAAAATGAGAGTAATAAAAACCCCCAAACCGGGAAATAAAAAAATAAAAACACTTTACGCACCGAACAAGAAAGAGCCACGTGACTATGTTTGTTCAAAAAAAATCTTTTATAAAACTATATCATATAGTCATATGATAAAACAGTAAATAAAAATCTTTTATAAAACTATTTCACAATTCATGTGATATGACATAGAGTAAAAGAAAAAAAAAGGTTAATAAAAAATAAAAAATAATATTAGTTTATTATATCAATTATTCATTAACGATTGTGGGATGGTTTTATGAAATATTTTTTCTTATCACCTCAGTTGATGTGCTGGCATCATCCGATTGGCCAAGCTCTTATGATGTTGTACGGAAAGAAATGGACGTCTTTTAACCCCTGTACGGACAACCTATTAGTTTTCGGACAACTTTCTTATCGTGTCTGACGAGTGCTCCAATTTTGTATGCAACCAAGGAGAGTTTTCAAAACTGTCCGCGTGGAACTGGCAACCGACAGAAATGTTCGCTGTCTTTCACTTCACTCACCTCGGTGCCTCATGGATGGATACCGGAGATAGGAGTTGTCAGTCGATCAGGACAGGTGTCATAAAACAATACGATGGCATCCAAAGTTGGTGCCTCTTGATGGGCATCAAGTATGAACAGTGAATTCACATGGATTGGCATTTATTCCCTGATTTTCTTTTCTGAGGAGGTGACTGTTTTTTTCCTCTCAAGTTACCAAAAGAAGAAAGAGATAAGGTTCTTCAATCTTGACACTCTTTGCCTTTTAATCACACACACATATATATATGTAAGAATTTTTCCTTATTTTTTAATATTACATGCTTTAGACTAGGGTTATAGGCTGGAGAGACCGCTCTAGAAAACTAAAGTAAAAACAAAATAAGAGAGAAAATAGGACAATCAATATTCTTTAAATCTATATATGTTTTTAAATCTAGGGTTTGTGTGGTTTAAATTGTCGGGGAGGGCAGAACTAGCAAGTTTCGTAAATCAACTTTTTCATTATCTGCTTCATTTACTGAAGCTTTGGAACTGTTTTCTCAGTCTTTTCCCAATTCGTTACATTTTCGGTTATTCCTGTTTCTATTTTTGGAAACCTTCTCTTTGTTTGGTTATCACTGATTAGGTTATCTTTCAAATCAGTTCTCAGTCCGTGTTTCGATTTGACACTGCTGTTGGGTTTTTCGGTTTTTGTTTGGAATTAATTTGTTATCTTCTTCTTCTCGTGTAGGAGCGAAAATGGTGAGGGGAAAAACTCAGATGAAGAGAATAGAAAATGCAACCAGCAGGCAGGTGACCTTCTCAAAGCGAAGAAATGGACTCCTCAAAAAGGCTTTTGAGTTATCAGTTCTTTGCGATGCTGAAGTTGCACTTATTATCTTCTCTCCGAGAGGCAAGCTTTATGAGTTCTCTAGTTGCAGGTTAGTTTCATTTTCTCATCATCATCATCTTCTTCTTCTTCTTGATCTTCTTTCCTTTTTATATAAACTGCTCACGCATACACAGACAGACACGCATTTTGGATCATCTATTATGTTATTATATACATTTCATGTGGATTCTCTATATGAATCTGGAGTGAATTGAAAATGAACTGAAGAATTATTGATGGTTTAATCATGTTAAAAGTTTGGACATATATAGGGGGTGTGTGTATTAGTTATACGTCTTACCGGCCCGACCAAGTAGCTAGCTAGGCAAGTACTATGTATGAACATGATCTCAGGCTTTATCTGTCAAAAGGGGTCTGATCTTTGATGTACCCGTTGTTTCTTTTTAGAATCAAATCTTAGATGGTGATTTTGGTGTCAATGGATTTTCAACTTAGTTCATCTTGCAAGTGGTCTTCCTGATTTCTGTCCTCTCTTCGTTTAGTGTTTCACGGGTCCTTTAATGTCAGTAAATGATCCACATAGAGAGAGAGAGAGAGAGAGAGAGAGAGAGAGAAAGAGAGGGATGACAAATCTTAATTAACAATGTCCTTTTCATTAGGGTTACTGTGTTAGATCTTATGTTATAGTTAAACGCTTTGGCTTCAAATTGAACAAGTAAAAGGTAGAAAACGAACCTCCATTTGACATTTTCCTCTATTAGTTATAGAACTGCAAGCAGTAGTTTGCCCTAAAATGAAATTAATTTAAAGCATTGTTGAGGTCAGTGGCTGTGTGCCCGGAACAGCAGGTATATATATTCTTTTCATGCCAACGTTTGCATACTGTGTAATTATGTTAAAATTTGGTTTATCGATAATTTCTATGCAAAAATAGCAGTCGATCACATTTAACGAGGTGTTGTTAATAACTGAAAAACCAACTGTCACCGTTGTTCTACACCAAATTAGCTAGAAATACACATTCAAAAGTAGTCGAAAACGTAGAAAAAAAATTAAAAACATGGAATCTTACTGACTGTTTATGGGGGGGCCTCTATTCAAGAGGTGTATTTAGCTTTCTCATATAACATATCACTTCTTTTTATGGCTGGTAATTAAACTGAGAATTGGACTGCTTTCCAAGGTATCCACTATCTTGGTATATGCTTGCCTTGTTCTTACTCTTATCTTCAATCGCACTTATTCCATTTCTAGTGTTATTTTATTTTATTTTTATTCTTAAACCTGGCTGATTAATCAAATCAACCAACGGACTTGTCTCTAGAGCCAGTACCAGTTACATGCATGTCTATATCCTTGGTGAATAATGGTAAACTTTCCTGTTAAAATTATTTTGGCTTAAAGGTTTTGTTGTTCGTACATTCCAAATCGTGTTCTAACAATAAAATAGAGGCCCTAATTGCATAAAAAAGGAATCATGAAAATGATGTTTAAGAGTGATGATCTTAATCTTTAGCGTTTCTATATATATTTAGAAATTGTCCTAACCCCTTTAAGGCTAGCTCAAACCCATATGGTTGTGTTGTGCTTCACAACGCAGCATATGAAGATTCTCAGAACTACAGAATACAAGATTACATGATTTTAGCTTATCGAATCCTCCACACATGAGACACGTTGAGGTCTCGTGTATTATGGCTATCATTCCTTGATAAGTTCTTACTAGGGTGTACCAACCTCATGATTATCATTTCCAATGCTCCATGTGTCTAGTATTGTTAGGTTGGTGTTTATGTATACTCAAGGTCAAGGACTCTTAAGCTTTGGAAGAACCTCAATCTCTTGTCTCTCTAATTATTGCTTAATTTTGATCTATTTTAAGTCATTTAATCAAGTCGCTCCATGTATGCGAGTGTGACTTGTTCAACTAGGTTGAATTAGTTGTTGATTATGATTTAATTGAATTCGACCTAGTGCTTGCAAATGCGAAAATGCTAATTAGATATTTGTGATTGACCTTGTAAATAAATTATTTGTTGAACTACCATTACACCTCTCCTAAAACTACTTAAGCTAATTGATGCAGTATAATAATGCCATTTAAGCTCTCAAACTGTGCAAGTCTAGAACACCCTTATATATGGAAATAACCTAGTTAATTTGAGCTTGTATAGTGGCTATAAATTTATAGGAATTGAGCCCCCTCATTAATAGTTGAAGGTTTATTAATTTAACTGTGTGTTGGCATATGAGGTTGAGTGAGTGGATCGTAGGTGAAAAAAAGTTTTTAAGCTAATAAATAATACAAAAGAATTCATGTTCGGTTAATGTAAGCCTCTTGAACTCTCACATTGTAAGAGAAAATATTCTTGGAGTAGCTAGTTGATGTACACTTATTATTATTGTTGTTATTTTTTAGTATAATTTAAGTCGAGAAACTTGCAAAACAAAATTGTGAAGCTGTCCATTTAAAACAGATATAATATCAATTTTAAATGTGCCAAATGGATAATATCTACCTTGCGGCCGATTCAATGGTAGTAAAACTGTGAACTTTTTCTCTTTTATTAGAGAGTTACCAATCCAAATAAGAAAAATTGGCAAATAAGTAATTAGATACCACTTGATCGTGGTCAGTTTTTCGCTACATAAACTTATATACTTTTGTATCTATAATTTTCTGACTAAATTAAACACTATTTCTTCTAAGATTATGGATATGTTAAAAGAAATAAATTGGCAATGCTGCGCCTAATGATAAATAAATATTCAAAACTAGATAATCTTTCTTGTTTTGCTACTAATTTCTTGAAGGAAATTTTGTATAAGTAGTATAGTATCTTGAATTATTTAGAGCGCCTTATAAATTTTTATAGAGAAAAGGAGAAAACTCATGTTATATCAGCATGAAGATAAAGTGGCAATTTGTGGGATCAAATTCGATTGCATGTACATATACACAGAACTCAAAACAAGAAAAATGATCACTAAGGTATTGATTAACGGTAAATTTCGCTCTTATCATCATGATAATAAAGGTTACTGAAGATGCGTTTATTGTGAAGAAGTGGTTAAGTAGATTATGTCAACATTGACAACACTTTTTTGAAGTTATTTTGGTATAAAATCATTACAGAGAGGACTAGTGACAGTAATAAATAACTTGATGAGGATCTGTATGAATTTTTGTGTATAATAGGTTGTAATATTATTATTTATCATCACGAATGCAAATAGTTATTGACGAGTAGTCGATTATGCATGGGTTCAGTCATTGTAGATATGGTAGATAGCGATGGTAATCTCTTCATTGTGTTTTCATGGTTTGAATCGCCTTCACATTAATTTCGGAAAGAAATTTCAATTTGTATATATATATAAAGGAGAGAGGGATGGACTTCGATGCCATCCTTTAAACTAAGCTCAGTATTTTGACTTTAACCTGGTATTGGTCCTCAAATGGAAGGGAAAAAAAAAAGAAAAAAGATTTATGCTGCTTTTGAGTTTTTGGTGTTTTTCTCACTAACCAACCTATAAATTCCAAATAAATTTCTCACGTCTAGATGATAGAAATGCCTTGAACATGTGTCATGTAAATTTGATGTATAATATAAATTGTATAAAATACCGTCCAATGTGACTTGATAGTAGAGAATCCTAATTCAAACTTGCATTAACTTATATTTGAATGGTTACACCATAAGTAATATTAACAAAAACATAAATGATATAGGTTCTTAAAAATTGATTATAACAATTAAGTATAATGTTTATTACTGGACTTATAACAAAAACATGAAGATGAGATTTTCCCTCCCTTCTATATAAGGGTAATCCCTCACCTATGTAAGGGTAGTCTTTCCATCTATGTGTGGATTGTTTTCTTCTATCTAGAGTCTCTTTCTAAGCTGCATATTCAATGTATACTAATTTTATTTGATCCGAGAGTTTTCTGATGTAATTTTAATTATATGATATAATTAAAAAAAATAAACCAAAATTCAGAAAGCTTGCATCGTGTTAAAATAGTACAGTCCTGTCAAACGCTGCTGCCCTAGTCTTTGATCAAATCTGTGGTCATCATCTCAATTTTACTCAGCCTTGCAGATCAGTGACAAAACCATTAATATATATATATATATATATATATATATATATATATTTATAGGTCCTTCTGGACCTCTAATTGCTATAATTTATTTTCAACGGACCCCATCAATCATCGCCATAATAATTGAGGAACCCATATAAATGAGTAGTAGTTATCAAATATCATTAAAAAAAATAATAAAATAAAAATAAAAACAGTTAAGGATTAGTTCTTGCTAGAAAACTGCCCCATGCCGCTATACGTCTGTATGTGTGAGGATAGGAACAAGCAGAACGTTCAAATCATATAGTTTAACTATAACTGAAAGAAATTGTTGAGTTTGAACCAATTTCTAAATGATCACAGTTGGTATAAGGATGTTTGCCCACCGTATATAATTGCTCAAATTGATGCTGTAGCAATTGAACATTGTGTATGTTGTAGGCTGTAGAAAAACTTACTTGCTGATGAACATAATTCTCGTAGATTTTTTATGATTATAGGAAGTGCTTTGATACATGAGATACAATATAAATCAGTATTTAAATAAATTTGTTTGCGTTTGATGCCTCAAAAAATATGATCAAATTTATTATAAATTCTGTTACTTCATACCATATAAGAATATTGCTATCAATTTCAGAGATAATTTTTTTTTTCTAAAAATATTATAATTAAATTGAATGTAGAGGAAATAAAATGATTCGAACTTACAATATCTAAATTGTAAATATAAGGGATTTATCATTGGACCAACATCATTTTGCCAATTACAAAAATAATTAATATACATCTATAGTACTAACTAATGGTAGTGGAAATGCGTTGAAACTTGTCATGCAATATTTATAAACAAAGGTTAAATACCCAACCCTTGATAAATCTTTTTGACCCTTGTACGTGCTTCAGTATGAACAAGACTATAGAACGCTATCAGAGGAGAGCCAAAGACAATGGAATCGGCCACAAAACACTCGTAGAAGAAGATATGCAGGTTAGGATTCTATTCTCCATTTGCAAGAAGTTCTTTTCTTTTTCAATGAAAATACTGTAATTTAATGGAATTGACAATCAATGATTGAAGAGGCTAGTCTAATATCATGCATGTGCCGTCATCTCTGTGATTTAACCAAAGCCTTATATCATACGCAGTGGTGCTGCTAACTTTCTGCCTGCAAATTTATGGAATACCTCTTAACCTATTCTTTCTATAAAACAAAGAAGAGGGTTATTGTTGGTGTTTGTGAAGAGAAAAATGTTAAGTCTGTTTAAATACTTTGCTCAAATTCATATCAAATAACGTAGCATGTGAATGATTAAACTATAATTATGAGATAATGTGATAATTTATATGGTATTGACAACTCATATAATATATCATTTAGATATAAATTTGACAAAATATTTGATTAACTTTTTTGAGAAAAGTATATTCCAAATTACAACTCAATTATGCAAGTATCCAATAACCTTCATTGTCGAAAAGGTCATTGTTGAAAAAGTAAATCATTCAGATTCCCCAAATTTATTCCAAATACTACACCAACCAAAGTTGGAATGTGATACCATGCATTGAATGCTATCAAAAGCCTTTGATAGTATTCAAAAAAGTGTAATTTTAATCTATACTTAACTCACAAACGACCAATGAATTTATTAGTTCATTTATTTGTCTTTATCTTTCTTTTTCTTGTGCATCAATTCATTGGTTGATTGTGAATATTAATTTGTATCCTTAAGGAACAGGTTAATTCTATCCATTCAAAAAACATCATGTCAGCCTATGTTATCAAAAGTGTTTTCTTGTTATATCATTTTGGCATGTGATCAATGAATAAAATGCCATGACATATTCAACGGTAACATTTTAGACATGCCAGTATGTTAATTCTGTTAATTCAATATGCTACAATACATCCTTTTATAGCATTGCAAAAAAATCTATTTTGTTATACGTTTTCATAGCACTTTCAGCATGTGATACATTTTCAACAAGCAATTGTGCCTTTTAAAGAGCCATTAATAAAGTCATAAAAGCTATTATAAATTCAATATAAATTTAGTGCTACAAATTATACTATTCTACCTGCAAAGATGATGGAAAGAATCTAAATATTCAACTTCAGTAACATATCTTACATGCAAATCCATGCCTCGAATATATCATAAACACATTTGTTTTTCCTCGATTTTTTCACCTTTATAAAGATCAAACAGGAGAAGTGCAGCATCAAAGCTTTTTATTTTTATTTTTATTTTTTATTTTTTATTTTTTTATCTTCTATTCTGTAATGTCGTGGAATTACGTCATCTTCGCTTCCAGATCAAACAGAAAGATCTTTCTAGAATGTTCGTCTGATCCACTCAAATTTTCCTGTCACAAAAATGTAGTCACAACAAAGTAGTTAGTTTATGTGGGATTGCACAAAATTAATCCAAACCCAGATGACATTGTGATTACTATGTACTGAGATTATCCATACGGTAGGTCTAAGAAACATGTTTGAGAGGGCAAAAAGACATCAACATTAATTTAACAACATTAAACAACTAGGAAGGATTATTTTATGTGCATGTGAAGATATGAAGGAAAATATTGCCTATTGGTTAGATATATCTTAATGTGAAGCAAATGGTTTAAGGATTAATATTCCCCTTCACTTAAGCTTTGGATGGGAGTTTTTTTCCAATTTGTGTTTTTGTATGAGATGGAGTGAGGTACAGAGTTTCTTTCATATGTACATAAAATAAAAATTAAAAAAACAAAATAGAATTAAGGAATTGAGTATTCAGTGTTCTTAATTTGACAATTCAAGGCCCCTAGGTAAGACTAATCCATTAGGCATAATGTGAAAGCTGTGGTGTTAAGGAACATGTCCCATGAAAAAAGGGCATTTGAAGTATTATGTTATTCATATAATGATATCGGTTTTAATTGGTATGCAGCATGTGAAGGAAGAAAGTTTTACCATGTCAAAGAAGATTGAGCTTCTTGAAGTTACCAAAAGGTCCAATACTTAAGACAACTTTGGTTTTGTTTGGAGATGACATTGATTCTTATTTCTGCTAAACTGGCATGCGCTGATTATCATTGTAGAAAACTCCTAGGAGAGGGACTGGAACCATGTTCAATAGACGAGCTACAACAGTTAGAGAACCAGTTGGATCGAAGCTTAAGCCGAATTAGGGCAAGAAAGGTACTTAAATTTGAACCATATTTTTGTTTTTCCATAGGTGTAATGTTACATAGAATTTCTAACTTAGATCTTACGCACTTAATTGACCTATAATCAGAACCAACTGTTCAGGGAGCAGATTGAGAAACTAAAAGATAAGGTAACTCTTTCATGTTTACGTCTGGTAGTATTTGCATTCTTGAGACTTGATGGATCTTCACATCATATTAATCTTTTAGAAATTGATGATGTCTATAACCAATTCCTTGGATCATATTACAGGAGAAAATACTACTTGAAGAAAACACAAAGTTGCGGGAGAAGGTATATTTTTTCCTCTATAACTTTCTTTGAAACTGACTTAAAATCTTTTCTTCATATAAGTTTTCTTTATAATTTTTAACATACAGTTCGATAATTAAGATATAGTTGAATGTCGAAGTTTAGATTCATATCAACAGTTTCGATTAACACGAGCATACTCAATGTATTGATATTTTAGTGTGGAATGCCCCCACGGAATCAATTGCTGGAGGAAGAAGAGGTTCATGTAGAAAATATGGATGTAGAAACTGAATTGTTCATAGGGCCACCTGAGAGACGAAGTGCTTGACATGCAAATAGCTAACTGGAGACATTCATATCCTTCTACACAACTTGCATGAATTACAGGCTGGCTTTATTTTGCTTTTGATTTGGTGATTTTTATTTTGCTTCTTGTAATAATAGTAAAGCTCTAATAAATTTCACACATACATGCTATAATGGCAGGAACTGAGCCAACATAATTGAGCCAACTGCTATTATCTTAATTTCACGTATGAAGAGTGTATATTTTTAGAAGATTGTCTCAATATACGATGCCTGATAAAAATGCGGACAAGTCACTGCAAGCATTAGAAGCCATGGGAAACATGTTGTCTTCATGGCTCTTACGATGGCAAATGAAGTGCTTAGACAGTTGCCGGGCTTTGTTCGATCAATTGTATTTCTCTGTTTGAATCAAGGATCTGCATTCCAACGAGAGTTGGTGTTATATGTCTTTGTCCTACAAATGTTACTTTTACATGAGAACATTTTGTCCGTAATTCACCCTTAATCAATAATTTAAGGAAGGGTAACAATTGCAGATGTGTAGGGTATGCATCCCACCAAGTGTATTAATTTCTTTATACAATAAACCATTCTAAACACCCTTCAGTTTTGGATTGAACCAAACCAAACCGACAGTTAACTGGTTCTTGTAAAAGCTAAATATGTCAAATAAATTTTTTTTTTTTAAATAAGAATAAATCTATCCAGTTTGATCTATTTAATTTGGGCCTTTTGGGATTGACTTGAACTATTAGCCCGCCCATTTTAAATCTTATTCGAGTGGGGATGTTTCCACCTCTTAAAAACCATAGATACACCCTTTTTTGTATTTACATCACAGTAAGATTTTAAAAATTCATATTCTATGAATATACCTTATGTATTATCAATTATATTCATTCATTTATTTACTTTTTAAATATTATAGATAAATAATTATAAATATAATTAAATTGATTAAAGATAATTAAATTGATTAAACTAAAACATTAAAAAAGTCATATTTTCTTTTTTAAATTTGTTTCGATGTTTTGTTTTACATTCATGACCTTTTCATCTTATGTTCTCTCTTATTTTCACTTAAAAATCTTGTATTTCACCAAAACTCTATTGGTGTGTTTACTTCAATTGCAGAATCGGAATGAGAATCGTTATGATCTGGAATCAGAATAACTTGGAATCGAAATGATGTATTGAAATCAGAATAAGTTGTTTATTTCAATTGCGAGAATTGAAATTGGAATTAGCTCTATTCCCATTAAACTGTTTACTTTACTTTGGAATCAAAATGAATTAATTATAAATTACAAAAATATTCTTGATTAACAATATTTTATACTTCATAAAAAAAAAACAATATTATTGTAAATAAATTATGTATCTATTTTTACTTTTTTTTTTGTTAATGTTAAAGAATTTTAAACTATTCGTAATAAATGAAATCATATTATAATTTTTTTATTATTTTTAAACAAAAATTCTATAATATTATATTATTTTTCTAATAAGAATATAATAGTCATTTTTGTTATATATATATATATATACACATACATGTATATATACACATATATATAAACCTTCCTCGTAAGAGTTATGTTAGATTTCATCATTGTAACTGTTATAATTATTGATTGTGTAATTATTTATAAGCTCTTATAGAACCCACGATATTATAAAAATAAATAATTTTATTTAATAATAATATACACCATGTAATCTATTGAACAAAAAATAAAAAAATAAAAAATAAAAGAATAAGTTCCAAAAAAGTTCCACAGCCTCATTTAATAAGAGGTATAAAAGTCTTTTTAATTTGAAAATAAGAATGAGAATGAAATTCCCAACTGGGATGGAAGGAATAAGATTTTCATTCCATAACTCTAAATTCATGTTGGATCCACCATTTTATTCCTATTATAGAATTATTTTAGAGCAAATAAACACCATCGATCATTCTCATTCTCCATTCTTATTTTCTAATTCAGTAAGTAAACACACTCTATGTATAAAACTATCCATCAAAACTAGAAATCTTCATTTTCACTCAAGCCAAGCTTTAACCAACTTATAATTTAAAAAAAAAAACACACACACACAAACACAAAAATTTCAAATCTAGACCTTCATTTTCACCATTTATAAAACCTCTAAAAATATAAAAAGCCCTCATTTTTAATTACTCTGTATGAAAACAAACCAAGTTTCTTATTAGAATTTGAAATTGAAGTATTCCAATTTAATTATAATAGTAACAATGTCATTTTTTAATTAAAGTATTAATAATTAATTTAATGGTAATATTGAAATATTAAGAATGTATACATTAAGGGGTGTACATCTGATTTTAGAGGGGTGGAAATATATATAGCCACTCATCTTATTTTTGCATTGGGCCTTTAGATCCCACAGTCCATATATGATAAATACTCACAAATTCAATAACATAAATATTGATATTCCAAAACTTAAAATGATCATTCAAAATTGGATTAATTGCATTAAATTACTCTAAGTTTAACACTTGTGGCAAAGTATTCCTCATCTTAAAAAATTTAACATAAAGGCACCTTGTCATTAACCGTTCACTGTCAATGTTAATGATGGAAGAGCAATTCAGTCGTTTTCCATATTGACAAAAAATGAATTTATTATATTTATCTATAATAACTTTAAACAGTGGATAATTAAACAAAAAAATAATAATCTCTTGAGGAGACTGTTTGTCCTCTATTTTGGATAAGTTTTCTCTCCTCCAATTTGGACGAGAGAGCAATTTCTTTCCCACAAAATTGAGGGAATTCCTTTCTCTCCTCCATTTAGAGATGAGATTAGATCTCCTTTCTCTCCTCCAAAATCGAGGACATGGAGACTTTTCTTTTCTTTTTTCCCTAGGTGTTATTATTTCTTTAGTTTTTGAGTTATTGGTAATGGGATTTGAACATGTTGTAGAGGTGCTTGGTTGTGATGACGATGGGGAGCTTGATGGTGATGATGAGGATGTGGTGAATGGTAGAAGCGATGATGATGATTGGCAGGGGCAAATTAATTCATTAAGTTTAATTTTATTAATTTAATTGTTATAAAAATTTCACTAAAAATAATTGTTATAAAAATGATAAATATAGCTTAATGACATGGTATGAATTAATTTGTCTTTTCTCATATTTGACAGGTCTACTGTTAAAGTCAGCAATTTAACTTTAATGATGGATACCTCTGGATTAAATTTCTATAGTCAAAAATATTTTACCATAAATATTAAACTCAGGGCGCTTTAATGCAATCGACCTTTTTAAATTCAGCTGCCTAACTTGTTTGATTAAACTTCATTTAGGCGAGGACATCTGAAATGGGCCTAAGTACAATATAACCCTTATAAAGAAACCTTTATATATATATATATATATATTGAGACTTATTTAGAGAATAATTAGGACCAAACAGAATAAAACACTAATAGTACGATCCAAAAAGCAGCTCTCATATGAGAGAAAACAACTCACACATGGTAGAAGAACAATCCACACAAGGTGAAAAGAAAACTTATCACCTTATTTTTGGTGGTTGGATGACGAACTCGTGACCCTTGCTGGTCATGAGTGGTGTGGCTATTACTCAGTTACACACACTTTGACTTATGAAGAAATAATATTGGAACCATATAAATTTTATTAATGAGATATTAATTGATCGAAAAATTAAAAATTATTGACTTGTGAGGAAGTTGAATTTGTATATCGACAAGTACATTCCCATAATTTCCTTAAAAAAGAAAAAATACATTTCCATAATTTTTGTGACGATGAAGTTGGATGATGTTACACTTTAAGAAACACTCAAAATATCAATCACTAAATAATTTATTGTTGTAATGCGAAAATTCAAACCTCATAACCAAAATCACATTTACGATATAAACAACAAACCAAATCATGACATATTTATGAGCATTAAATAAGATTATTTTAATGACAAATGGCATTAACGTGAGAATTCCTAAATATATATATATATATAAGAAATGGTAAGAGAAAGAGAGAATGGAAAACTTTTCATGTCATTAATAATGATAATATTTTGATGTATTTAAGTGTTAATAAAATTCAATTCATCAAACTGACTCTAATAAAAAAAATGAAATGGACATATTAGACTAATTTTACTATAAAGAATAATTTAGCTAATTTATGATCTGGATAAAGCTATTTAAACCAATTTCTTCAATAAAGATCTTGGATTAATTATAAGGATAGTAGTAAATAATCTTACATCCAACCTAAGGGTGGTTATTAAAAATTTTTATTGGGTAATTTTATTCAAATTATTTTTATATTTAATGATGGTTATTGAAGATTTTTATTGAATAATCTTATACAAATTAGTAAAGTAGTGGCTTTCGTGGAAAGTTTTCATGTGGAAATTAATCACATGTTAAACAGTGCTTGAACAAATATGGCGCGGTGAGTGTGGCAGATAGGAGGAGATCGGTCTGCCACACAGCATGTGATTGCGTTGCCAAGTTCAGATGTATGACAGATAGGAGGAGGTAAGGTCTGCCACACACAAAGCATGCGGTTTCTTTGCCAAATAGAGATGTATTTTCCTTTCACTTAATATATCTACGTACTGATGAACTTGACAAAGGAAAAGAGGCCATCTCCTCCTCTCTGTGCAGTCTTTCCCCTTGATAGCAACATTTTTCTCAGCTAGAAAATTGTGTTTTTAATTAAATTTTCTTTCTTTATGAGAAATGGAACTTCACAGTGAATCCTAGAAAGTATATATATAGCAAATACTAATGATCAATGTATTGAGTAACTAAGGAGTTAAAATTTAACAATAACTTAACATGTGTATTTGATTTATCCTGTGTCAAGGACAAATCTATATATTATATGTCATTATCACTATAAAATTATCTCTTTTATTTTGAATTATTTTAGGGTACGTCTATCATATCATTATCTACGCACATTTATCATGCACGAGCCCAAACATTAATTATTTCAAAAAAAAAAAAGAAAAAAGAAAAAATAGAGAGCCCGAACATCAACAACAAAAACAATTTAATTTCAGGAAGTGATGCTGCTCATTTCTGTCTCAACCATTTTTGACTGACTTGTTTGTTTTGGAAACCAGACAAAGAAGTACGTATATTAGGATTTATCTCTGCCCATCATTCCTCTCTCCCGCTATAAAAGCTGCAAAACTTTATTTTTTTTGTAATTGTATATTCTTTCTTTTAAAGTTAAATGTAGAGAGAATAGTACTCCTTACAGTACCCTGACAAACTTTCTTTTTAATTATATTATATAATTGAGACGCATAAAAAAATAATCAGGATGACACTCTGAACATATAATCCGGATAAATACTCTTAAATAGAAGACAATAATTCATATATAAGTGGAGAGACTCTCCTAACATAGAAAGAGGAGAAAATGTCGAATGGTTGCTGGTGCCGTTGGCACCAGTCAACCTTCACACCAGGCGTGGTTTCCACACCTTCCCCCCAACTTCTCACTTTATATATATATAATATTATAATATATATAACTTTATATATAATATATAATATATTAATAATTTTTATCCCATAATCGATGTGGGTTGTTCTTCCACTTCAGTATGGGTTTCTCCTTCATTTACATGTGTGTGGCTCTCTCCCACTTGAAAGTTATCCCCCGAGTCGTGTCACAGTGTAATATCTCGGTTCAATGGTCCCGATTATTTTCTAAACTTGTCCTAATTATAAGTTATTGTATTAAAAAAAAAAAAAAAAAAAAAAAAAGAGAAAATCCTATCTCATTTTTTTATTGAGAAAATAGGGTGTACTTGCATGGCGAACCCACTATTGGAAAGCAAGAGAGTACAAGTTTATCACTGAACTAACATCCCAAGCGGGTCCCGTGACGATCTTTTTATCAGATTTTGTTGAGATTTGTTTTTAGAAAAATGGGCTGCTGTCGGCTATAATTCAAAATTTGCTGATTATATTCGATAGTCAAGACAAATCATAATGGATGTCAAGAAAATAATTTCCATAAATAAAATATCCATTTCTTGTATTAATGAAATGGATTTCAACTAATATATAGTGTTTTCTTAGCATCAATACCTCCTTATTTTAAAATGATGAGATAAATTTATTAAATTTATTCATTATATTCTCCCCTCTAAAAAAATTTTCTCTTTTATTTAATTCAAATATAATGGATAAACTTAATTGATTCAGTCTAATTTTTTAAAATTAAGAGATATTAATGGTGAACTTACTATATATATCATTATATGTATTGGCATCTACTAAGTACTTATTGATTGCTTAAAAAAAAAAAAGGTCCTTATTAATTGAACTGGAAAGAAGCTTACAAAAATGCTTACCTGTATGCACAGGCAATCAACGAACTCTGTTAATAAACAAACCGATATTCATGACTGTATTTAGTAAGGATTTACGGCGCAATTAGACAATAATTTTATAAGTCATAAACTCATAACAAATGGTTTGACAAACTTTCTAAAGTTATAATCCTAACAAATGGTGGACTGCACTTTTTCAAATTTAGTGGGCTAAGGTCCAACTGCTGAATAATTATTGTTTGGCTTATCTATGAAGTTGGTTTAGAAGGATAAAAATGATAATCCTCTAATTGAACAAACTATTATATTATAACACTCATATTTATATTATTATTATTATTAAATATCACCTACGATAGGATGACTTAAACCTGAATGATTATCAAACTGAATGAGTATTTTTTATTAACAAATTACATTAGACCATTATTTCATCTTCGTTAAAATTATTAATTTAAGTAATATCTTCCTCACAACAGAAATTAATTATCTGACAACTAGAGGCAGTGGCCCATGACATAAATATAGAATTTGTTAACTGTTAATTTAATGGAATGGCATACTTTCCTCTTCGTAAACTGTATTTTCTATTATCCTTTATTAAATGCCAAAATCATATCGTTTTTTCTTTTTATTGAAAGAAAATCGTATCTTATTTATTTATATATAAAAAACATAATATGACAGTAATCCGAATTCTTCAACTTTAATACTAGTCTTTCTGCTGTATAATGTACACGTGCTTTCTCTTCAAAGTTTCGCCAGAGGACCAGCAGTTTGAATCTGCAGGATTAGGTCGACCCCATTCGAATCGATCAGACAGCAGTTGGAATCCTCTCCATTACGATATATTAATTCTGATTCAGTTGGTGCTACAATTACTAACGCGTTGTGTATCTTGAAAGGATGCGATCATATACCTGATATTTATTATTTCATATACGGAAAAAGTACAACCAGTCTCACCACCCCAACCTCACAATTAAGAAAGGAGCCACAAGGTAAAAATATGGCAATTTATAACGCAGGAAATTCGTTATAAAAGAGCTTTTATTATGAGTTTGCTACATATTTTAGATATTGTAAAAACAGAATTTGCAGTTGAGAGATCATGACAAATGACATAAAAAAAGTTTTTTTTTTTTTTTTTTTTTTTGTATAGAAGTTGTATTTATTGCAAAACAAATCGTAACTTGAAATATTTATATTTTCTCATAGTAAGTCACATTCAATGCTCTTAATCAAGCTTGACAAGGAGTATAATCATATCAAATTGGAGTTTCGTGACATAAATATGTCGAGTTTAATTTTTTTCTCGTCCAAACATTATTCTTTTAGATTAAGTAATTGGTTTAAAATTGAAAAAATAAAATCCATTCCCTATCTTTAATTGATTTTTAACAATAAACCAGCTCTAGAGTCCGTGATTAAAATAAGACATTAGATTGACTGATATTCAATTATATAATTTTTTTTTTTATCAATTTCCATGTTGAATAATCCAAAAAAGGGATTAAAAGATAAAAGAGGGATGTACACTAATATGGTGAAAAGCATCCTTCAAAAATACCAAACTAGACAATATAGTAGTGTTACGTAGCTGTCAAAAGCCCAAGCGAGTCTTAATTACGGAATGGCAACAAACTACGAAGTACAAATATGGCCGCTTCACAAGCACATGGAGATCAAACCCCTTGCCTGCGCCATCACTTCCACCTTGATACTAATTACATTGTCGGCTCCATGTTTAAAACGTGAATGCCCGACACGTCCACATGCAAATTTATTTCTTTAGTGTCTGCACATAGAAGCAATGCCTGGCCTCAATCTGTGTCTTTAAAATTGACAATTGACTGATATTTTTCAAAATAATTAAAACTTGGGAAAATTACAATCCAGTCCTGGAGTTTTGCAGAAACTAGACATATAGCCTACTTTCTCTTAGATTACACAAAAAATATATTTGACTTGATTGGGTGACTGACTGTTACACTTGATTTGACCGTCCAATCAAACTTTCTATTTGGATCTCCACCAGATCAAGATAATGTCTTTCTAATTTGTAATTTTTTTTAATAAAAAAAAAGTTTTTTTTTTCTTTCTTTGATGGAGTGAAAAAGTTTTTGAGTATATTATAGGTATTTATTAATTTATAAAATGGTGATGTATCGATTAATTATTTGGTTTTAAATTGTTCAATATTATTATTTTAAATTTTGAGTGACATGTGTTGGATTCCCATTGATTGATAAATTAGGACAAAATAATGATTTGAGGAATAACTAATGACAAGGGCAAAATGGACCTTTAGCACTTTATGTTAAGTCTGATCATTGAATTACTCATTACAAAGACTAAATTGATGTATTTATGAAATTTTAGAAAATATTGATTCCTATTTGAATTTATAGTTAAAAAATTTATAATTTCTCATAAATCATAATATAGAAACTAAAATTGCCTTTTCTTTTTTTTTTTTCCTTTTGGTGTGTTGTCGTTCACAAAAGAAATTTTTTTGTGTTGATTTGAGATTTGTAATTGATTTTTTGTGTTAGCTTTGTCAAATTTTTATTTTCCTTTCTAAAGTTAAATATTTGTTTGGTATTAATTGCAATCTTCATATAAAGTTAGATTGAGAGATCTAGATCTACCATGGCATCATACCTCTCAGATAGGGATACGGTGTCATAGGTTTTTTTTTTTAAATATTTTTTGCTAATTTTCTACTAAAGATTAAATTTATTGTTAATTTTTAACAGTAAAAACCTAAGTTAAAAGTGTGTATATATATTTGTAATTTTGGTAAAATTCAGCTATGTATCTAGTTCAGGTAACACTTAAGGTGCCTGGCGCAATTTTCCCTTAGAAAAATGGTTCATTTCAGTTGGAAGAAGATTGATATTTTTGTACTTAAGCTAATAATTGGAAACACGCCAATACTTGCAACTTTGCGTGTTGGGATTTGGGAACTTGGAAATGCGTACAGCATTCTTCAAAATATAAATGTATAATTGACCATTTAATTTGAGGATCTATTTGATTTATTATTTACATATAATTTTAATTTCTTATAAGATTTTTTTTTTTAAATGAGTTTCTTATAAGAATTACGACACAATACATTTTATATAATAATTTATAATTTCAAGTAATAATCTTGGAATGCGTACAGCATTCTTCAAAATATAAATATATAATTAACCATTTAATTTCAGGATCTATTTGATTTATTATTTATATATAATTTTAATTGCTTATAAAAATTATGATACAATACATTTCATTAAACTATTTCTAATTTCAAGTAATATTTCTAAATACAGTTAATTATTTTTAAAATGGTCCAAAATGTGATGTAATTTTATAGTAATTTAATAGTAATCACACCTCTTAAATCTTGAGGTCTTTAGTCTAAAGTCCCTCCCAAAAAAATAAATACAATTTTCTTTTACGATAAATTTAAAATAAACCAAAATTCAAATTTTAAATTTGTATCAAGTTTAAAACTTATTTGAAATCGTTTTTGACCTGCAAATAAATTTAATTATAACATATGTAATTAGATTATCAAAAACAAATCACAATTCAATTCTAGCAACATTTCACAAAAATCGTGAGATTATGGAATGTCTTGGGATATGGGCCATATCCCACTATAGAATACATCTCATAAAATTAAAATTACAAGTTAATCTTTAAAATGTATCAAATTTATAAAAGTTGACCGAAGATAAGATAAAACAAAACACCCTAGAAATTTCTATGTAAGGAGGGTTTCATGAAGGAAAGAGAGAAAATGAACATACGACACACCGATGAGAGCCAAAGCTAATCAGAAACAAAATCCACAGCCAACGGTACACCCCAATATGATTTCTAAACTCGATCGCAGCTCAATTAGGTTGGTTTTGACCAGGGCACCACTAGTTAGGGAGATTTGGTGGTGACACAATTATGGAAGCAGGTCTGGGTTTAGGGACTAATGGATAATTTTATTTAGATTTATTTGTTCTTTTTTTTTTTAAATCAAAAGGTCTTTTGTAAATCAAGGGACACCTACTAACAATAAGTTTGTTTGTGGGATGAAAAAGATTTCAAATTCATTGGAGACAAATTGAATTTTATATTTAGAATGCGACCCTTTTAACAATTTCTACTTTATTTAAACGAATAGTATTTTGTTTTGTTAATAGTACAATTAAATAAGGATTAAGGATGAGGATATGATTCAAACTCATTTTATTTTAAATCAATACAGTTAAATGTTTAAAAAACAAGAAGGAAAAAGTTTATTTATTTACATTATCTTATTATCGGTTAAAACATATTCTAGATCTTAAAAAAATTATTCTAATATGTAAAAGATAAACTATGAATTTTCGAATAGGTATCTCCTTTAATTAATTCTTACAAAATCCCAAATTATAAAACAACAACTCTTTCGTTTTATTTCAATTTCCGTTTTCTCTATTTCGCTCACAAGCAAATGAAAAGAGATATCATATTCATCTATTCATATTAATATAAACTATGAATAATATAGACCTTATCCTTTAATTTTTTTTTTCTTTTTCTTTTTAAATATACATTTTATTGTTTTTGTTTTTACAATATTTCTATTTCATCCCAATTCTCACAGAATAACTCTTATTTGGTTTGGAAGAAACCGTAACACATTTTATAAATTAAAATTCAATTACAATGTCAAATTGCTCATCATCATTTAGCTATTGTATTTATTTTTCTCATTGTTGATCATATATATAAAATAAATTTCGGGATTAGACACAATATAAACAATCTTTTAGAAGCCCATATGTCTCTGGGAGGATGGTTGGGTTGCGGGCATAAGTATTAAATTGATGGATTTATGAAATTTTAAAAAATATTGATTCCTATTTGAATTTATAGTTAAAAAATTTATAATTTTTCGTGATATAGAAACTAAAATTGTTTTTTTTTTTTTTTTTTTAATTTCTTTTGGTCTATTGGTGTTCACAATAATTTTTTTTGTGCTGATTTGAGGTTTGTAATTGATTTTTTGTCTTGGGTTGTTGGAGTGATTTTTTAATTTTTTCTTTTTAGAGTTAAAAATTTGTGCGGTATTAATTTCAATCGTCATGTAAATCTAGATCTACAATGGCATCATACCTCTTAGATAGGTTTTTTTTTTTTTTTTTTTTTTTTTTTGCTTTTTTTTTTATAAATATTTTGTTAATTTCCACTAAAGGTTAAATTTATTGTTAATTTTTAACAGTAAAGACCCAAGTTATAGGTGTGTGTGTATATATATATATATATATATATATGTTTGTAATTTTGGTAAAATTCAGCTATGTATCTAGTTCAGGTAAAACTTAAGGTACGTAATGCATTTTTCCCTTAGAAAAATGGTTCATTTCAGTTGGAAGAAGATTGATATTTTTGTACTTAAGCTAATAATTGGAAACACGCCAATACTTGCAACTTTGCGTGTTGGGATTTGGGAACTTGGAAATGCGTACAGCATTCTTCAAAATACAAATGTATAATTGACCATTTAATTTGCGGATCCATTTGATTATTATTTACATATAAGTTTAATTTCTTATAAGATTTTTTTTTTTAAATGAGTTTCTTATAAGAATTATGACACAATACATTTTATTTACTAATTTCTAATTTCAAGTAATAATCTCGGAAATGCGTACAGCATTCTTCAAAATATAAATATATAATTAACCATTTAATTTCAGGATCTATTTGATTTATTATTTATGTATAATTTTAGTTGTTTATAAAAATTATGATACGATACTATTCATTTAACAATTTCGAATTTCAAGTAATATTTTTAAATACAGTTAATTATTTTAAAATGGTCCAAAATGTGATGTAATTTTATAGTGATTTGATAGTTATCGCACCTCTTAAATCTTGAAGTCTTTAGTTTAAAGTCCCTCCCAAAAAAATAAATATCATTTTCTTTTAAGATAAACTTAAAATAAACCAAAATTCAAAATTTAAAACCATTTTCAGTTTAAAACTTATTTGAAATCGTTTTTGATTCGCAAACAAAATTAATAATAATATATGTCATTAGATTATCAAAAACAAATCGCAATTCAATTCTAGCAACATTTCACCAAAATTGTGCCATCATGGAATTTCCTGAGATGTGGGCCATATCCCACTATAAAATACATCTCATAAAATTAAAATTATAAATTAATCTCTAAAATGTATCAAATTTTTGAAAGTTGACGGAAGACAAGATAAAACAAAACACCTAGAAATTTCTATGTTGGGAGGGTTTCATGGAGGAGAAAGAGAAATTAGACATACGACACACTGAAGAGAACTCAGGCCAATCAGAGACGATATTCGTAGCCACCCGAATATGGTTTCTAAACTCGATCACAGCTCGATTTGGTTGGTTTTGACCAAGGCACCATAGGCTAGGGAGATTTGGTGGTGACACAAGTTTGGAAGCAAGTCTTGGCTTAAGGACTAATAGATAATTTTATTTAGATTTATTTATTTATTTTAAACTAAATGTGTCTTTTGTAAATCAGGGACACCTATTAACAATAAGTTTGTTGGTGGGATAAAAAATCAAATTCATTTGAGACAAATTGAATTTTATATTTAGAATGCGACCCTTTTAACAATTTTTACTTTGTTTAAATAAATAATATTTTGTTTTGTTAATATTACAATTAAATAAGGATTGAGGATGAGGATACGATTCAAACTCATTTTATTTTAAACCAATATATTTAAATATTTTAAAAACAAGAAGGAAAAACTTCATTTATATACATTATCTTATTATCGTATAAAACATATTCTAGATCTTAAAAATTATTCTAACATGCAAAAGATAAATTATGAATTTTGGAATATGTATCCCAATAAATTATGAATTTTGGCTTAGCTGTCTCCTTTAATTAATTCTTACAAAATTCCAAATTATAAAGCAACAACTCTTTCGTTTTATGTCAATTTCCGTTCTCTCTATTTTGCTTGCAAACATATAAAAAGTGATATCATATTAATCTATTCATATTAATATAAACTACGAAGAATATGGACATTATCCTTTAACCTTTTTTTTTTTCTTTTGCTTTTTTAATTATACTTTTTCTTGATTTTAATTTTAACAATATTTCTATTACATCTCAATTCTTGCGAAATAACTCTTATTTGGATTGGAAGAAACCGTAACACATTTTATAAATCAAAATTCAGTTACAATGTCGAACTGGTTATAATCATTTAGCTATTGCATTTATTGTCTTCGTTGTTGGTCGTATGTATAAAACAAGTTTCGGGATTAGACACAGCAGAAAAATCTTTTAGAAACCCATATGCCTCTGGGAGGATAGTTGGGGTGTAGGCATAAAGGTCTTTATATTATACATCGAATTTATTAATTTATATAATAAATTATATTATATTAATTAAAATTTACAATGTGAAAATTTTTAGATATTTTAATAATTTAAATAATTAATTTATAGTTTTACCTTTTCAAATATGAACTAATTTTATTAATTTGAGTTAATTCAGTGTACCATTAATTGTATAAAAATAAATACTCATTATTCAAAATATAAAGACGTAGCACATATTTCAATTTTGAACCCAAAAGAAAAAAAAAAAAGCTTTTGATTAAAAGAAAGTTTCCCGTTTTCAATCACAAACTAAATTTTAAACGATTTTAGTTATATTCAATCTTTTAAAGTATTCACGTGCAGTTATATATGAAATATTTTCAATTGCCTACAATGTTATATGTAAAATGTTAATGTATATGAAATGGATAAAAATATTTAAATCATGTTTAAGATTAAAAACAAAATAACTTTATTTTTTTGAGCTAAAAATAAATTTTCTATTTTGTCTTGGACTTCTTTTTTCAAAACTTTATAAATTTTTAAAAATAAACTAAAACATTTAGCATTGAAAGTCAACTGAAAGCTTTGGCTGGAACAATCCTAGCCGCAGCAAACAACAATAAAGGCCGTGATTCCGTGACACATGTACACGTGACCAAGTGCCACCTGTTCAAAAAGCACAAGGTCGCTAGGTGTCAATGTTGAATGCATACAATAATATATATGAATATGAATATGTATATACATATTCATATATATATATATATATATATATATACATATGTGACAATTACAAGAAGAGTGCAAACCGAAGCAACCGCAATCTACGCTATGCCAAAACTACTTCAGGACTAGACTGACACGCCTCTTCAATTTATGCTTGAAGGAGTTGCAGTAGTTCCCGTATTTTCCACGTTCTTTTCACAAAGCATACAAGCAAAGGAAACCCTCTAATGAAAGCTAAAGCTAAAGCAAAAAGAAAATTCAACAGTCTTTAGCATCTTATTGCTTCGAAGATTTTCTCTTTTCACTTGACTTGTTTCTGCTGTGTTGTGTAGTCTATTGAGAATATCTATATTTGGGTGCTTATATCCTAATCCAACAAAGTTGGAGCTTCAAGGAGAGTCTGACGACAGTCTCTTGGAAAACAAGAGAGAGAGAGATGGGTACTTTGGTTGCTGCTGGTGTGCATCCTGCAAAGCTTAAACTCTCTGCCTTTGAACAGCACAGCCAAGTCTTTGTTTCTAGAAGAAGATCCAAGAAAAAGAATTACTCTATTGCCCCTGTAAATTTTTAATTCTGCTGGGTTAAATAATTTATCTTCTATGAACTTCTTTTTGTATTGATTTGTGGGTTTGGTTGGAATAGGTGGCAAGATTATTTGGACCAGCTATTTTTGAAGCTTCAAAGTTGAAGGTTCTGTTTCTGGGGGTTGATGAAAAGAAGCATCCAGGGAATCTACCTAGGACTTATACACTTACACATAGTGATGTAACTTCTAAGCTTACTTTGGCCGTCTCACAGACCATAAACAACTCTCAGGTAATCCTCTCATCCATACCTTTTCAAATGTTTTTTTTTTTTTTTTTTTTGAAGAATTCAATTTTTTTTTTTTTTTTTTAACGAATAACAAATATAATATGTACTTACTGTAAAATTGAGCTTTTGAATTGGAATCTTTATATTTATTATTATATACTGATAATAAAAACAAAGGAAACAGGGGATCTTGTGGTCATGTTCCAACACTATTTTGGCGTTGTGAACAGTGCAACACCAAATTTAGTGCTGACTGTTCATTCACACCAAAAAATTGTTTTGAGAGAATACAATCGGTGTATTTGTTGGAGCACAAAAATGCACACCATTTTGATGTATTCATTGGAGATAGCCTAAGAGTAGTTGAAGAAAAGAAAAGGGAAGTTATTATAAAATTTAGATATCAACTTTTTGTATTATATTAAACAAAAAAAAAAAAAATCATATAACTGAAAAAAAGAGGTTGTTGGGATATGGTTGCAGCTGCAGGGGTGGTATAATAGATTACAAAGAGATGAAGTTGTGGCGGAGTGGAAGAAAGTGAAGGGAAAGATGTCTCTGCATGTTCACTGTCACATAAGTGGTGGCCATTTTCTGTTAGACCTCTGTGCTAGGCTTAGATTTTTCATTTTCTGCAAAGAACTTCCAGTGGTAAATGGATAATCTTTTGTTGTTATTATTATTATTATTGATTAATCATGTTAAATCAATAATGTTAATGGAATACCGAACAACATGTGAATAGGTGCTGAAGGCTTTTGTCCATGGAGATGGGAATTTGTTGAACAGCTATCCGGAGTTACAGGAGGCATTGGTGTGGGTTTATTTTCATTCCAACATTCCAGAATTCAACAAAATGGAATGCTGGGGTCCACTCAAGGAAGCAGTTGAAGGGGTTAGAGGAGAAGAAGGGACCCACCAGGAGATTAAGGAGACAAATGAAGTAAGCAACTGGGAATTACCAGAAGCGTGCCAAGAAGATTGCACTTGTTGTTTTCCACCAATGAGCTTAATCCCATGGCCACAAATGCTTCCCCATAATAATGAAAATCATGGGACCCATCAGAGCTTGCAACAACAAATTTGAAATACGTTGCAAGCTCTTTAAAATAGGTCGTCTTCATTGATATTTTAGTTCGTAAAAATGTACATGATAGTCATTAGTCAACCACCCTTAAACCGCCTAAATGATTGGTGGGTCTTGAGTGCAGGGGAAGACAATTGAAATGTGTGTGCGTGTTGGATACATCAGTGTGGAAGATTTGGAGGTGTAAGATATTTTAACACTCAGTTGCTTGCTACTAGCTTCGTTTGGTGCAACTTCTCTATATAGATCTTTTAGAAATAGATCTTTTGGAAATAGATCTTTTAGAAAAAATTTATTGATTGTTTAGTTGTCAATTGAAAAAACTCTTTTAAATTGTAGAATGTTTGATTAAATTATTTTTAAAGTACTTTTAGATTATTAATTTACCAAAAATGGTATAAGAGAAAGGAGTAATATATTCATTCTAGAAATATAATTGCTTCAACCTTAATCATAAAAAATTAATCAATCAAACAACTAATAATTATTTGATGTAAATATATTTTTAAAACATAGATTTTTAATAAAATAAATGTAAAATTATTTTGTTTCTCTATTTTTTATTTTCAAAAGAGAAGTGTTTATTTAGATTTGTTAATAAGGTTTTATATCTTCAATTTTGTTTGATCTAAGTAGATTTTCATTAACATTTCATCAATGAAATATCATGTGACTTTTCAAATTATTCATTGATATATATACTGCAATTGTAATGTATATATATATTGCAGTGCAGTATATATATATACTGCTATTGCAGTGTATATAATCAATTACAGTATATTTACATACCAATTACAATATATATATATATATATATATCAATAAACCATAATAATAAAACTAATTAAAATCAATTGCAGTATATATGTCAATGAACAATAATAACAAAACCAATTGTAAATTGCAATGTATATATATATATATATATATATATATATATATGTATCTCAATAAACCAATAACAAAGTTAATTGCAATATATATATATATATATTACAAATATGATATATAATATTTATGACAATAAGATAAAAAAATTGCAATATCAACTAAAACTAATTGAAAAAAAAAAAAACACAAAATATAGAAAACTTATTGATTAGAGAAGAGTTCTCAAAAGTTTTGATGAAATAAAAAGTGAATGAAAATGGAGGCTATGTGTTTATATTTATAATGAAAGTGTAATGGAGTTATAAGAAATTAACAAAATAAAACAGGGATATATTAGACATTTTAATATTTAAAAAAAAAAACTCAAAAAGGTCTACTTGGAGAAGCTTAAAATTTGAGCTTCTCCAAGTAGACCCTTTTCAGCTTTTTTAATTTCCCAAAAGATCTACTAAGATGTCAACCAAACGATGCAAAAAAAATCAAGTAGAGCTTTTAACATTAAAAAAGTACTTTTGACTAGTAGATAAGCTGTACCAAACGTACACTAATAGGTCTTGCTAGTAGGTAACATCTGTAAGTCAAAACAAAAAACCAAAAATGAAAGTGTAGCTAGTATGTTGGTTAGTCGGGTTTGCAGGTTTTCAAGATCAGTCGAAATTTCGAATCTTATTAAGATACAGTGGTTATGAATAAAGGTCATTTGAGAATTGCTTGTTGATAAACTCAAATGATAACCCCTACATACAATTCTTATGGACAAGTTCCGTATTCTATACACCTATTTTACATTTTGCACGTTAAACACCAACAATTAATGAATATCAACTCCAAGCTACTGGGAAAAGAAGCAAAATAATATAACAATACAGTTAGATACATGCAAAGTAAGAGGATGATGTAGTCGAATCATGCATGAGTTTCCCAGTGGAGTTTGAATTTTCTGACCGGGCAAAGGCGTGTAGATCAGTGTGCTCGTCTGACAGCATAAAAATTTATATACGTGCAACCAGATATTGCGAAAAGCATCCTTCTCTCTTAAATATACAATACGAAGGAGATGCTAAGAATAAATTAAACGATAACATCTCCTCCTATACATCAATAATAATTCTAATCAAAGGCCCAAAAGAAAAAACAATAAATTCATCAACTTGCAGGAAGCTGATTCTATTCACATCTTTGGTCTTCTAGTTCTATGCGTGAAGGTTGGTTCAAGCAGAACTTGGTTAACTTAGCTCAATACTCTTCTTCTCCAGTCTCAATATTTTATGAACTGAGTGAAGACTGTCACCGAATTGTTGTCCGTCCAAGGGATGATGCTCCAATCTCACTATCAGTATTCTGCATCGAAGGTAAAATCTGTATATAAATATTTTTATATTGCGCATGGAATATATAAGATGCAGCGAAAAACAAACCATGTGAGACGATCGAACCATCACATGCATATCACCAGTTCACGTTACTAGAACATGATAACACATGCTGGAACAGAAACATCAAGCAATTTAATAAACAAACACATTTAGTACCACCAGAAATGCTTTCCAGATGTTACAATTGTAATCGACGTGTCTGTTCTTGGATCATGAATGCATATTACCATAAAGAGAACATCCCAAAGGATAAGTGATCAATTAACATGGTAGTCAAACAATTATTAGTGAATGAAGAAAAGACACACAAGCTGGTCGATTATTGATGAGGCAATAAAAACTTATGATTTTAAATCAGTAATAAGTCTCACTCAATTGTATTGTTTTTTTTTTTTCCTTTCCCATTCTCAATAAATGATTTACCTGAGATTTTGGGGAAGGAAAAACATTCCAAAATCTGAGTGTTTCATCTCCTGCTCCTGTGACGATTGTCTGAGAAAAGAAAAAACATATAATCAAAAGAAGAAGAAGCACAAATTAGTTATGACAATTCTTTCATTTATCCGAGGATTAATATTTGCTCATCTCTAACCCTAAGGAGTTGATTGGCAAATTGCTTAGCTATATTAACATGTCGCTGAATCCTGTTGGTATCTGCTGCAAGAAAACTTGGTCGGTTGTTAACTTTTGCTATTAATCTTTTGTCATATAGAATGGCCTAATTTGATAGTTTAATTAAACATAACATCACATGCGTAATATAGCAAGTACAATTTTTGCACAAGTTTTCAAAAGTGTGCCACAATGTTGCATACGATATTTTTTTTTTTGGGAGAAACTGTCCCCCTCTCTCGGTTACAATATTGTTTTAAACCCCTCACTGGTTGCATGGACAACGGATATACTTAGCAATATTGGCCATTCATAAGAAAACCACAAGCATAACTAGAATAAATGGAGAATGAACTACCTGTCCATCGGGTGAAATGGCAAGATAAAGAACTCGATAGGTGTGGCCCGTAAGAGTAGCCAACTGCATTAGGAAAAGAAATTTAATAACCAATATGAGCCAAGAGTAATACAGTTTAAATTCACTTTCTTCAGTTATTGTACCTTTGACATGGTGGGGTATCTCCAAACTATTATTTGATTTTGGGAGTATCCATGAGTGCTGACAAGCTCATTGACATTCTTAGACCACACAAGATTGCACACCTTCCATGAATAAAGCAAAAATCAGTACAACAAAACATGTGTTACATGTATATTTGTCTGGAAGAGGAAGAGAAAGAAACTGTGTCCAAATGTAGTTATGTATGGACCATAACCATGTGAAAATGCATGTGTGAGAGAGAGACCTATTGTGTTCTATGATAGTGCTTTATCTGGGAGATGTTTCCTCATCACAGTTAATACCATGACAAATAAGTTGAATATCACTATACTCAGTTTCAGAGAAATACGGAAATTGGCGTCTTCAAATTCTTTTAGCAGACAATCACACCTGTGATTCATCCTGCATTCAGTTCCACATGGATAAGATTTTCCACTATGCCATGATTAGTGTTTAATACTCATTGTTCCTTTAATTATATCATGATTAGTAACCTTCTATCTCAGGGACTAGGGTTTCAACTGTGCATATATCTTTAAGCAGGATGATAACATCTCATGCAGTAAACAAGGTTCCAAGAACCTATATGTCTTCACAGAATCAACTGACATGAGAAAATTCCTCTTCATCTGTTTTTGCCTCACATGGTTTGGTCTACGCCCAACTTAAGAAAAGTAAATATGAATGCTCTCGTAGAGTACTAATGTTCCTCTTGCATCTGGTAGTTTTAAGTTTCAATTGCAAAAGATATTACTATCTCCTAAATTTTTAAGATGTAAACATTCACTTACACTGCAGCAATACCCTGCACAATACGCTTTTCAACTAGAATTATTGTAGTGCATAAGTGGATGTTAGAATCACTTGTTAAAACTTAATAATCATGATGAACAAAGGATATATATATATATATATATATATATATATATTTGAAGCTGATGAATAAAGGATATTGTTTGACAGATTAGGAGAATAAATAAATAAAATCATCATATACTACTATCAATGGAAAACCAAGCATAATTTTCATGCAGTGTGGCAAGATAGATTCAATGACTGAAATCCTCTTGCAAGACATGTATAGAAACTTAAGTTCCTTTAAGATTAAATAGCAAAAATAAATAATAAAATCAACAGATACAAATAAAGGTCCTTCGATTGCATGGATAGAAACTTAATTAATTTGATTTTAAAATTATCATAGAGTAAAAAGAAAAAAAGATCAGTTAGATAACCTGACTGCCTGTGTCCATGCAGCTCAGATGTGTATTAGTGGTGGTATTCCAGAAACGAATACATCGATCAGCAGTACCGCCCCCAGATGCAAGGAGTCCATGAAGATGGGGAGACCATGCAATTGCTTTTACAGCTGCAGTATGCTCACAGTATTTTAATACTGGTTGAGTTGAATGTTGATTCCAAACAAAAAGCTGCAAAATATGAAAACACTATTAGCTTTACGTACCACGTGAGTTTTTTCATTTCTCCTTTGTTCCTGTTCTTTTTTCCTTTTTTATTTGTAGCTAATTAGTTGTCACGTTATCAAAGCATGTAATGGAGAACTATCTTTTGGTACCAAGAAGGAAAAAAAAAAAAACTTTAGTTTCAAAAAAAAAAAAAAAAAAAGAAAAAAAACAGGCCAAAAATGAGACATAAGTTAGACAGAAGTTGATCACATACTCTATTATCGTTTCCACCAGATGCAAGTTCACGATTGTCATAGGACCATTTCAGCCCACAAACCTATATCACAAACAACTGATTTTCAGGCTAAGCAAAATTCGAAGCTTATATCAATACAAGTTGAATAGACAGGACAACTATAGAGGCATATATGGATTTTACCAACAAATAAAGCCTGCTACAGGATACTGGACATCATAAGAAAGATAAGCAAGATCCATGATATCAAAGAGAATTAATACAAAAGCAGAACTAACATGCAGAGTCAAGTTCAAAAGTTAAGGCATACAATTGACAAAGTCTTATCAAGCTGAACAGTAAGTGTGTTAGAGTCCAACCTCCGACTTGTGTCCAGACAGTTTACTAACAGAATCTTCCTGAGCACGTATATCTCGCTGAAGAATACTCTTATCCCGGCTACCAGAAGACAACAAAGATGAGCTCCAGGCTAAAGCCCCAACACGTGATCGATGTCCCTCCATGGTTCTTAAACTCTTACAGCGGGTTGCATCCCATATCTACATGGAAGAGAAACTAGAGGATCAGCAAGTCAAAGTTACCAGGTAGAAAAGATGATCAGCCAAAAATCTAATAATGATAAAGGACTGAAGAATTTCGCTCTGTAAATAGTAATATATGTGAAAAAAAAAAAGAACAAAAACAATATACAACAGAAAAATGAGAGAAAGATGAGAAGCGAATTGAAATATTTTATTATTCAGCCAAGGTACATGAATATCTAGCGTCGAGCTTAGAGAAGAAAAGGAAATAAAATCAATTTAAAATAATTACTCATTCAATCACCCAACTAGTTACATCAATCTATGGTTGATCAACATTTTAATTGTAGTTGTTTGACAGCTAGATGTTACACTCCCCCTCGAGCTGGAGCAAATAAATTTCCAATTCCCAACTCGGAACATAAATTTAGAAAAATTCCCTTGCGCACAAATTGTGTAAAATTAAGTTCAACTTGATCCTTATTTTTAATATAAAAAGTAATAATTTCTCCTGCCATCATGCTTTCTTGCTAAAATGACAATCTATCTCAGTATGCTTGGTACTAAACAAATATGGTAACATAAGATATGAAAAACTCAAATGGTAACAGATCAATTATAATAAAATAAGGATTTCAAGATTCTTCAACATCTCCCTCAAGCTCAAGAAAAGGAAATGAAGTAGTTTGAGTTTGCAAAGTTCTAGTGACATGGTAATGAGTGCATTAAAAGGTTAATGGGCTGGCTTGATAGAGAAGCCAACCAAATAATTAGACACAATAGCCAATGAAATGACTTGACAAAGATGCTGACTAAACAGCTTTGATAAATTGTTGACTAAAGGCTTGATAAAGTGTCAACCAAATGCTTTGACAGAGAGGCCTATGAAATGAATGAACACACAGATTTTTAAAAAGGCCAAACATGCTAATTATACTGATTGATATGTTAATTCACTAATAGAAAATTTCAGGTGTCGTCTTGTATTTATGAGAAGAATCTTTACTCTGATACCATGTCCATAAACAGCATAAGAACCATACACAAGAAAATGAGAAAAAGAGATGAAAAGAATAGGATTGGAATGAGTTATTACTCAGCCAAGATACATAAATTTATAGGACTAGGTCTAGAAGAGAAAAGGAAGTATAATCAATTTACAATAATTACTCAATCATCTAGCTAATTTTATCAATCTATAGCTTATTGACATCTTAATTATAGCTGATTGAGGGGACGATATACATAAACTTATTTTTTGCTACCCCAAGAACATAAAGTAGATTAAAGTTTTAGCATTTCAAATAGCAAACTATATAATTTAAACTTTGGAGTTCACTTTTTCCTTGCATAAAGTAGAAATTGAGATAGATATACTTGTGGTCTATCTATCTCAATTTCTACTTTATGCATTGGAAAAAAAGAAATAGAAATATCATACAGCCATCAAACATCAACCTAGAGCAACATAATATTCATAAATATATGTGACACTCATTAAAATCAAGAAAATTAAAGCTAAGCGAGATTTTTTTTCCCCCTAAGAGTCTTGCACTTCAACTGCAGAGTAAAAAGAACATAGCAAGTGCGCACCATTTCATCATTTATTATCTATTCTAACTGAAACGTGACCTCAGAAGCTCATGCAAATCCAAACTGAATCATTTTCTGTAAGTTAGAACCACTATTTTACAAGTTGGACCTGTCAAATACCTACTTTGATGAGTTCTACTCCCCAAAAATAACAAAGTGAGATTCAACCCAAAGTTGTCCTGCCCAAAGACTGTCTACATCAGCCTATTGCATGATAAGGAAACTCAGAGGAGTTAGCAGCTCAAAACATAATTTGTAGCATATCAAATTGTTGATGACGAGTTGGGAAACTCAGAGGAGCTTGCTATACGCCCAGGGAATTTATTCAGTTCCGCACTTCATAACACCATGCAGAAGCAAAACATGAGACATGCAAGTTTTGTTGCATATAGCAACAGAAATCAAGCAATCTAAACTACTTAAAAACAATTTTTCATCCTACAAGTAGAGACCTTCAGCATATGCCTTGCAAGCCTGCTTTGAGTTTGAACACTTAAAAGGGGCCTGGACCATGGGAGGGTACATCAGAGTGGATTTGATATCATACTCAGTTTGTTATACCAGACATAAAGATTGGATTAACATATTATACATGAATTTACAAAATAAAACAACAATAATAATAATAATAACAATAATAATAATAGCAATTTTTACTTTAGGTGCCTTGCCTTCAGGATGGATAAGGCTAAGAAAGAAGCAAGGTCTCCTACAATTTTAGGTGAGGATACCGTCCTCCTCCTCAAAAGAGAAGGCCAACCTCCTTGCCGGCATCCTCTGCCCTGGGAGATGCGAGCCTCTTGCAATCTATGTTTAAAATTTTGCTATATTTCCTAATTAAATATTTATTATTTCTTATGCCATCCATTGTAAACCAGCCCTACCCCTAGAGCTATTTAGCGCAGATTGGATTGTACGAAACAAACGACTGGATCAGCTAAAAGGGAAAGAAAATCAAGTAAAACATAACATTGGACTGATTTAGTATAGTAGATCGGAGTGTTACACGTGGCAAACATGCAATCGATATTTATTCAGAATAATCCAACATAAGCATAACAACACTTTCCTATTACTACTTGAAGCATATACCAGTTGAGGACTACAAAATTTGTCTTGATGTCAAAGTTTTCCTCCACTCCATACACGTTGTTGCCATTAAAGTTGCCATTATACTAAAGACATTGACTTTACATAAAACCCTAGGCACAAACACATACACAAAGTAATATCTAACCGGTCACATAACTCTACATTAAAATAATTCTCTAGATGTTATGCATTATAAAACCTAACAAATCAAACATATCGAACCTGAACTTTCCCATGGCTAGTTCCGACAGCGAGATGATTGCCACGATGAGCCCAACCAACAGAACACACACTATCATTAACCCCCAAGTCACATAACTTAGTCACCTACAACATTTACCACGCAAGGTCAGAAAAAATCAATCTTTATAGAAGATAATACATATAAAACCAAAACTTACCTTGCTGCTACAAGCATTCCACAAATACACACAATTTCCCAGTCCCACAGCCAAGACATTATGGGAGGACCAGTCCACCAAGTTCAAGTAAAAATCATCTTGCAAGGCCGGTGCATCCAAAATCTAATAATCCACACAAACAGAATAAAAAAAACAACAACTATAAACAATAAATAAATACACAAAAGAATCAAAGAATACCCACTTTATAAGGCGACCTGGTGACCTTCCTGGGAGCTTTGACAGGGCTAGGACTAACACCAGACGCCACGTCATCATCGAAGCTGAAAGGCGATAGAGAATGGAGAGAGCGCTTGGTCTCAGACTTGAACCGGAAAATATTGCGAGAGGAAGGCGGGGAGGAGAGGTCCTTCTTGTCGGGAGTGTCGGGGCCGAAGAGGGCGGCACGGATGAGTGCATTGTAGGTGCCGGAATTATCGTCCTTATGGGTGTCACCAGGGGCCGTCGACGGCTGGGAGATGTTGAAGAGGTCGAAGTTAGAGCTGGATCTACTCGGTATAAATCTGTCGGAATAGATAGTCCGGGAGGGAGATCGGTGGTGGTTGGAGTTGATCAAGCGGCTGATGTGCCGGGAAGGTGGTGGAGTGGGAGGTGGGACAGACATTGAAGGCGGAACATTGAGGGAGGAATCGTCCATGGAGAATCTAACCAGTCGAATCCTAGACCTAGACCTAGACCTAGAGAGAGAGAGACAGCCAACCAGATCGAGTTGGCGAGGTTCTCCTCTGGTTGGGTGATTTTTAATAATAGAGGTTTATCCTTGTTTCTATCTTCTCTCTATTATTTTATTATTTATATATTATTATTATTTTTTCCCGGGAGATTTTGGAGCGAGAAAACGTCAGTTATAAGGATTTTTGCGCGAAAGGACAGACGTGGGGTGGGGGCCCACTTGGAGGTTGCTCCCTCTACATTCTTTACCATTTATGTCTTTTTATTTTATTTTATTTTAATAACCTTTTATGCCTTTTACTTGCAATTTTTTTTTTAAACTAGTTTTTTGTGAATTATTTTTTTAAATAACTCCGATCATATATCTCTCAAAAACTACAGATATCTTTACTAAATATGCAGCCTAAATATTTATCTCCAAAATAGGAGAAGAAGACTCATAATATAGTAAGACGATTTCACTGCACATAAACGCTGAGCGTTGAACGTGTCACACCGAAGGATGTATGCTAAGTGGGCTGCATCCACTTAGACAACCGCTAGGCAACCCATCTTGCTCTTTTTATTTTCCTCAATTATATATATATATATATTTTTAATTATAAATTTATAATATTGATCTAGTGAAATTGAAAGATCTCAAAATGATAGGTTTTGTACATTTTTCCGTGGGAAGTTTTAATTTAAATGGGTATAAATTATAATTCATGTTAATATAAATCGAGATTTTTATATGTAACAAGTTTAATATTTGAATATATGCTATTTAACTTCTAAACTGAATCAATTTATCATTTTTAAATCAAATCAATTAAGAATTGAAATAACTTATTTAGCACGCGTAGTGTATGCAAAAATTCTTTTATAAGATAGTGGGATATTTAATATCACATTTAATTCTATAAAACAAATAAAATAAAATAAAAGTTTTAGCTAAGTGGGGCTTATTCTGCATCCTTCTAGTGATGAAGTAAAATTTATTGAAAGAAATATTATTTCCGAATAATTTGTATAATATTTGTTATATTTTATGTTTTGAAGATTAATCTTTCTATTATTATTTGAGCTTAACTTGTGATAAAAGACTTTTAGGTGAAGAATTATTATAAACAAAAATTGCAACATTATATTTGACTAAGAGAAAACGAACTTATAATGCCTGTTATAGAAAATGAATCATTAATACTTAAAAAAAAAAAATTGAATCATTAATTTTTTTTTTTATTGATTTAAAATTCTACCTAATTTGATAAGACGTGAGAAACTCTTAATAGGTATACATAAACAAGAAAGTTAGAAACAATTTATAAACCTACTCCATTAATACTAAATTTTCTAAATATTTTATCCAAATTCATGTAAATAATGTTATACAGGGGTTGTCAAAATCTTATAAATCATAAGATTACGTAATAATTAATAAGATCTTGACAATTTACATACCACATCATTTAGACATGAATTTAGGTAAAATATTTTAGAAACCCACTATTATTTTTAAATTAATTAAGAATAATGCTATACATTCCAAATATTTTGTCCAAATTTATGTTAAAATAATGTAACATATAAATTGTTAAGATCTTACAAATCATGAGATAATGTGATAATTTATAAGATATTGATAATTTACATATCATATCATTTTGACAAAATATTTGGAAAGCTCAATATTACTCTTAAATAAATTAAAAGTAATGTTATCTTGATAATTCACATACCATATCATTTGAGTATGAATTTAGATAAATTTTTTGTGAAACTTAGCATTATTCTTTATAGAATGAATAACTTTACCATTTTGAAATCAAATCAACAATAAAAAATTTATTTATAATATGTTTTTATATATAAAATTTCATTCATAAGGGTGTCATTTTATAGAAAATTTGAGTTTTAAGTATTTGAAACTTATTGATAAATCTCCCCTAACATCGAAATATATATATAATCTTAAGAATAAATTTGCATAATCTTTGTTATATGTTATATTTTGAATGAATAAATGTTTTATTTTAATTTGAGTTTAACTCGTGCCCAAAGATCTTTGGCATTAGGTGAAGAATATCTATAAATGAAGATTGAAACACACTATCTAAAACTAAGAGAAAAGAATTATAGTACTTGTTTACAGAAAAAAAAACATGTATCATTAATTTTCCATTTATTATAAAACTCTATCTAATTGTAGGTAAAACAGGTGAAATCATATATATATGTATATATAGGAACTAGAAAGTTAAAAGTAACCTTATTTAATCAAATCAAAGTATTTATGTTTTGGTATATCAATAATATGTTTTTATATTCTTTTTAAAAAAAATGTTTTTATATATAAAATTTTTATTTGATGAGGTTGTCACACTACAAGAAAATTTCAGTTTCTGAGTAATTAGGACTTATTGATAAATCTCTTCTAATACCAAAATGTACATATTTAAAAAAAAAAAAAAATCTTAGGAATAAATTTGTATATATTTGTTGTATCTTTTATTTTAAAAAATATATATTCTTATTTATAAATTCGTATAAACTTTGTTACATCTTAGATTTTGAAATTAATAATTTTTTTTTTAATTTATTTTTGAGCTTAACTTGTGCCAAAACACTTTGGACGTTAAAAACTTAATTGACTAAGAGTAGGAGTGTAGAACTTATAATTCTTATTTATAGAAAAAATAGTGGACAATTCATTTAACATAGATTTCAAATTCTACCTGATTATCAGTAAAACGTGTAAAATCACCTGATCTAATTGTATATGGAAACCAGACACAACTCTTGGCTACTCAAATTGAAGTTTTATATTTTGGTTTGATTATAACCTATGCTATTTAGTTATAAAGTGAATAGATATATCATTTTGGGATCAAATCAGTAATAAAATAACTAAAAAAAAGTATCACTTTGTTATACCCTATATTTTGAACGAATAAATTTTTAATTTTTATTTGAGCTTAACTTGTGCCAAAAAATCATTGATGTTAGGTGAAAAATTCTATTAAGGAAAATTGAAAGTCACCATAATTCTGATTAAGAGAAAAGAACCTTTTACTAATCATTTATAGAAAAAATCATAAATAACTGAATTTTCATTGATTTATCATTCTATCTGATTATACGTAAGGCAAGGAAAATCATCAATGGGCCTAGAAATTTAGAAACAACCCTTATTATATAGGACTCACATCAGAATACATATGTTTTGTTATCGTTCCTTTTTCATTGCAGCAAATTCTCACATAAGCGTGTGCCAATGCCAGTATTGACTTATAAGAACTTCGGACTGAATATTAACATCCTAAATTTGATCAGATTCAATGACAAACATTACATTTAAATAAATTTTTGGACGGCGCCAATCTGGATTTAGTGACGGTGTCACTGGTTGGTTTGGTTGAATAAAAAAGAAACAATTTGTCATGTGGTCCTGTCCTTACGTGGATAGATCCTGTTCTGGGCAAAGCCAAAAATAGTTAGGCCAGCCGGCACCGATTAGTCGATCACTTCCACGGTCTCTAGTGACAGCATATATGGTTTTTTTAAAAGCCTAATAGGGAGGAAAATTAAAACAAATAAAAGAAGACATAAAGTCAAATGTTTTCAAATATATCTATAGGTGTGTCTTATTTCTAAGACGAAATCAATTTATGTTCTTTTCATATAGAAAGACATTATGATGTAAAGTTTTCACTTTATGTCACCTTCTTAAACTACCACAATAAATCTTGTAAATTTTCTCTACTGCATGCTGCAATTGGCTACCAAGATGAACATAAAAACAGAAACTAGTTCAAATTGCATACATTTCCAGATTACTTTTGGAAGTGTCTTCGTAAAAACGGCTTTAAACTATTGACAAAAGTTAGAACCTCAAATATTCACTATGTAGCTAACTCTTACCAATTCTCATGGACGTTGTACATTTGCCCACAAAGCCTTGATACTAGTTGTTGGGGAAACACAATCGGAAACCATATCTAATATTCATCGCAAAGCAAATAACATATAATATAGAAAAACAAGATGAATCCAAATACATAACACACAAATTTATGGAAAACTCAAACTAGAGAAAAATCACGAAAGTTAGGACGACAAGAGAAAAAATATCGTTACGTACAAAATTGTTATAACTGCACACTCAATACTCTCTCTAACCCCAAAGCCCAAGTATAAATAAACCTTAAACTCATCATTAAATATACCGAGCTTTGAGCTCACAATCGAGCGCACTCGCTTTCTAGGCACCTTGTTACATCTTGGTCTGCCTCTTAAACAATGAATAAGCTCTCTATTTATAACATGAGGTTACTTAGTCATAAAATAATTCAAAACCTTTCGGAAAATACTTGTATTTGCTCCCAAAGCAATCAGAAACCCATCATAATAAGTAATCTCATAACCTGTCTATTTCTGCTCAAAACTAACCTCGTTGCCTTCTTGAGGTGCATGCTGGCACGGCTAGCCTCATTTTCTGACAATGTCTACGTATTGGATTGCTTTCACATCACCTCCTACCCCGTGTAAAGTTTTCAATGGTATCTTACTCGTGCTAAACAGATTTGTTTGGATCCCTTTCGCATCAACTAAAATTTAATCAAAATGGGAGCCAAAATCCTAACAATTGTGAAATGGTCAGATTATTGTTTTCAAAGTGTTTGATTTCCTTCTCATCTGGTCATGATTGATTTGCTCATTTTTCACACTAATGCAGTAATGCTTATTTGAAAATTAAAATTTCAATCGCAATTGTTAGACTATGTTCATGACTGATCTAGATGGCTTGCAAAATTCAAATTTAAATCTAGAATGAATACTAACAACAGGAAAAAAAAAAAATCCAGACTCTGAGAAAATGAGATCGGGAATCACCGGAGATCAAGAAACAGAGTTGTCTCTGTTTTCTTTCTTCTCAAATCCAATAAGTTTTCTTCTCAACTACTGTTACATAAAGAATAATCATACACGAAAAAAAAATTTGAAAAAAAAAATGAACAAGTAACTAATTCAAGAATGGTAAGGTGAGTACTCATGTTCAATAGTAGGCAATGTTCGAGTAACTGATGCAGTAGGAGCTCTGATGTGTCCAACCATTGAAACCTGAAGAGCCTCCTCTTCGTAAGCCCTCCTCTCCAGTTCTTCCATTCTTGCCTTCTTCTTCACCTTTACAAACATTGCCACCAAAAGCAACCCCAGAAGAAATGCACCCATTGCAGACCCCACTGAGGTGCCAACCGCCAGTTTCCATCGGCTAATATTCCTACTCTTAACTTCTTGTTCAGGAGGTGGTGATTCGATCACCAAACCAAAATGACCATGCCTGGTTGCAACGCACACATAGGGTGATACTTGGTTTGTGAGTGTCACTTTGCCATCCCCTTGGAAATTAGCACACAACGTCTTGTTCCTAGACGTTTTTGTGATTGTCGTCGCATTTCGAAAGTCTATAGTGATAGGCTTTACATCAGCTAATATTCCAAGCTCAAATCGGTTATTGAAATTCACATCAGTACCAGCATTATAAGCTAGGAGGCCTAAAACAGGTGAAACAAGTTGATAACCAGTCAAATCATAATTAGCATAATATATAGAAGACCAGTTGTAACCAAGATTTTGTCTAACCACCATCACTCTCTCCACGCATGGCTGCACTGTTACTCCAATACCCAGATGGAATTCCTTCACTCTGGCACCATACCTTCGCAGACTGCCACATCTGAACCTCGCTGTATCCACTTCTATGCCGGAAAGGTTTGCTGGTAAATCCACATCATGAAGCGTTCCTGTCCTGAAGTGGTTGTGAAAGGACTTGAATGTGTAGTCTCTGATGACCAGATCAAGAAGACGAACTGATTTGATTCCTTGACCTTCAGCTTTCAATGATGCTGATGATGCCAATGAAAATACCAACAATATGAGAGAGAACAGAGATCCCATGTGAGGACTTGTTTGGTTTTGCATACAGATCAAAGAAGAACTTATTTTCCGAGAAAAAGATGTTTCCAAATTGGCTTCTTTGTCTCCTATAGTTGTAACAGGAATGAAGTTGAAAAGAGGAAAGATGGAACTGTTAGGACTACTTAATATTGACAGAAGCTTTGGATTGAAGAGAAAGTAAGGAAAAAAATTATCAAAAAAAAAAGAAAAAAGGAAGGTTCTTCTTTTTATTTATTATTTATTTTTTTTTCCCCACCATTATATCATATGCAGCCTCTTCGATCAAGAAGATTGCCTTAGAATGGAAGATGCTGTGAGTACAAGGGAGTTGCAGTTTCTAGTGTTGTTTAATCCATACAGCCACTCAGAGATTGCCACATTGGTTGTCTATATGGCACACGTTATTAGTATATACTACCTTAAATTGAAAAAAGAAATTAGATAAATGAAGTCTGTAAGAAAAGCTAACAGTGTGTAGTGTGTGTTAAAAAGAAGGGGAATTTTGGGGTTGGAAGAAATGATTTGGTGCGTGGGATGATGATGAGACAAGTTGTCAAAAGATAAATGAAAAGGAGGTTGGCGTGCTTAGTGAATGAAATGAGGGGCAGGGGCATGCATACACACACACATAGTTGCTCTTTTGGGATCAATATTACACAATTTTCTTCTAATTGTGTTGATGACTTGTCTCCCACTTCAACAACTTTGTGGGTCTCATGTTAGCTACCCCATGCATGTCATCGCTATTTACTGCTTTTGCTCCTTCTTCCATGGACCCACATTCCACATGGAGGTCAACTCTATGACTTTTCTATAAGATTTGACTGGTTTGCACTAATGCTAATTAAGTCTTCTCTTCTTCTAAAGTTGTTTCTTTTTTAATCCTAATGACTTCTACTTTCATGATTACGAGTTGCACACCACGTCTAGGTCTGGCCACTAATAAGATTGAAAATGACCTTATCATAATCTAATCTCCTTAGTACTTTTATTTTGGTTAACATACCTACATAATTTATAAAACAAAATTTAATGTGTTATTATCTAATTGGTAAACTCTCTTGTTATTAGATAGGAAGGTTTAAATTCAAAAACACTTGCATTAGATTACACCATACTCCAATTTCCTTTGAATGTAAACTAAACCCCTCCAGATTCGAAATAGACAACATTTGAATCCAATATCTTTTACCTAAATATAAAATACCTTGACACCTGAATAAGTTTCCTTTATATCCGCAGTAACAAAAACTTTCAGTCCCATTAACTTTTATTTATGGAAATCTTTTACTTTACCCATCTAAAGCACCGATCAATAATGGTTCTTTCTTATCCCAAAAGAGAAGCATGGTTTTGGTTTGAGTCGTTTGACTACTGTGGGCTACAGTGTTCATGCATTCAAATTAGGAAGGGGGCAAAAAAAAAGGATGGATTACATATTCAGCTGGAAATCGAATGAGATAAAGATGAGAACCACTTGTAATTGGACAAAATAATTCTAAGGGTGAAGATGGATTGAACAAATATCATGAATTTTAGAGTCAACCCTTAAACTAATAAAACAAGTAGTTGAACTCTTTGCATAACTTCTCTCATTACGGCAGGTGGAAATACATTAGAGTCAAAATGTCGAGGCTCACAAACAAAAAACATAAGGATACATAAAATCTCCAAAAAAGAGAGAGATCGAAGGATGGAAAAAGGCCTAAAGGCTTTGAAAAAAGAAAATTAAAAACGAAAAAAAAAAAAGATAGAGGAGAAAATAAACAGAAGTGATGGTGGAGTTGTATGTATATATGTTGATGATCATAGACATCAATGGAAGTTGACATTAAGAGACTTGTAGGTGACTCCTACAGACCATGTGGCAGGAGCAACATTGTAAGCTGTAACAATTTCCCTGGTTGTATATGACTGGAGCCTGAAAGAAAGAGGCTGGCCTCCCAAATTAGCAAACGCCTGGTACGAAGCTCCCCAGTTGTGGCTCATTTGAATCCATCCTGTCTTGCTTCCTTTCACCCACATGGTGGCGATGTCTCCTCCTCCTCCAACATTCATCACATAAACCAACAACCAGTACGCATTTCCTTGGAAAGAGAATTGAAGCCCACCTGTCCTTCTACATGGCACCCTGCACCAATTTCACACAATATGTGTGCATATTATTATAAATTGAGTCATGTTAATATATATACACACACATATATATATAAATGATATTAATCAATTGATAGGTAGATACCTCCTGTACATGACTGGGATAATGCCAGCTTTCCAGTCGGCAATCTTCATGAAAGCAGGCTTGGACATGTCGAAATGGACACGAGGCGGGTTGCACCAGCCACCAGCGTCGGGGTCCTCGGCATAGTTAGGTGGGCAAAGATTTGTAGCAGTGAGTGTGGTGAAAGGGACATTTTTAAAGCAATGAGGAGAATTAGTACACATTATCTGGTAGCAAGTCCCGCAAGCGTATCCATTGTTAAACAACGTAGAGCTCAGTGCCGCTGTATCTGTCCCGTACCCATTCTGGAACAAGTTTCCATACCCACAAGCACCTCCTGTACGTTTGTTCCATTTATCCAAGCAATCAGTAATTATTAAACCATCCAACTTTTGACATATAATTATTCCCAAATGATACATAAATTATTGAAGTTGCACTTTGCATGTATCATAACCCTTGATTTTCTTAAATTCATTTTTTTTTTCAGTGCTTAATTCCTTAACATTTAAATATTTAAATAGCTTTCATTTGACAAATCCGTAAACATACTAATGAAAAAGAAGTATTTATATATCGTATTAAAAAGAGAAGACAAACAATAATTAGGATGACTTAATGATAAAATGATCATACTGACGTCGATGAAATCGTGGGTTGAGTTATTTTACTTTCCCCAACTCTTAAATTTGTAATAGTTTTAAAATATAAAACATATATAACACAAGAAAAGTGTAGACAAAATTTATATGAAAAGAAGATAAATTAGAATAATGCTACTTAATGATGCATATAAATGCATACCCATCGTTTCTGATGCAGTCTCATCACCATAAAAGGTGGCATGAGCTTGATTCCATCGGCTTGGATGGAAAATTACAGGTCCATAACCAGCACCGTTGGATTTACCTAGGATTGCTAGAATGCAGACCGCCATGATCAAGCAGCTAAAGCTCAACGATTGATGAACAGAAGCCATTTTTGAATTGATTGAGAGGTTGAGTACTGCTGGAAATTTTGATGCTCTCATTGACTTGTACTTGTTGCTACGCTTTATATAATGGACAAAATACATGCTAAATGTGCACCACGGAAAAATGTCTTCGTGACCCTCACGAACATAACCACTCCAAAGTCATAATTTATGTATTTTTTAAATGAATTAATTTATGCGATACTGTTTATTTTGGTTGTTGTCGTGCTTGCAGGTCTTTCATGCTCTTCAACTTCTTAATAAATTTTTAATTCAATGGATTATACAACGAATCCAACCTTATTATTTTTCTTTGTTGGTACTGTATTATCAGTTGGTTATCGCAAATATACAGTTTGTAATTTAGGATGTACTTGGACCTTAATTATTTTAAAATATATGCATTAATTTTTTGAAAGCTTTCATATATATATATATATATATATATTTATATTGGGGAATTTATATTTTTTACCCAAATCAAAAGGAAATTTTTGTTTTTACCTAGCTATTTAAAAAAATTTGTTTTTGACCTCTCAAACAAACTATTTCCATTGTATACCCAAGATTACCAAAATACCCTTAAGTTAAAATTACTAAAATGTCCAAATATAAAATTACGAAAATAACCTTCTTGATCTTAACAATATTCTCCATTTTCTCTCTTCTCCATCAATGGTTATCAATGATTTTTGAGATCCATTGCAGCTGAAAAACAATCTATTGAGGGAATTATTCATTCTAGCTTCTTCATCCATTGAAGTTTTTTGATCCATCCAAGTTTACACCATTGAAGGTTTTGAAGATTTTTCTTCTATTTGAGTTTGAAAGGTAATGTATGAGTTTTTTTTGTTGGTTTTTGGATTGTTTTGTTTATATTGCTAGCTAAAAGACTATAAGAATGATTTGGTTGTGATATCTAAATTTTTCTGAAATCTGTGATGGAATCTACAAAATTTACGACGAAATCGATTTTTCGTAACCGATAATCGGTTTTCCTTGTGACGATTTTTCAGTGGATGAAAAACCGATCCTGGTTTTTCATCCACTGAAAAATAGATCTGTGGTTAAAAATCCGGGATCGATTTTTCAGCCACTGAAAAATAGATTTGAACGGTTTTTTACTGTTTTTGAGAGAATGAAAAACCGATAACTTCACTGGAAAACCGAATTTACCATATTTTTTATGGTTTTTTTTTTTTATATGTTTGTGTTGCTATGTATTGAATATGATTCGATATGATTGTATTTTGTAATATTGCCCGATTGAAATGAGATTTAATAGTATTATTTGATTTGAATATTACAGAAATGACTTAAAAAATAGTTGTAATCAACTTTGACGGAGGGTGGAATAGATGTAATTACATTGGAGGGGAGTCGATCATGTGTGAAGTTCATAAAAATAGTAGTTTTTCAGCATTGGTGGACGTTGTATACAGAGAGGCTGATATTGATAGAAGAAAGCGAGATATCCGTATATATTATTTATTACAAAGTACGACAAATGGTCAGGTTAAAAAGATACATATCATGTATGATCTTGATGTTGTTGGTTTGATGACAATAAAAAATATTGATGTTAAAGAGATTTATATCAATAAGATTGCAAGAGATTTTGGAGCTGGGGTTAGTAGGCGTATCGTTCATCCATTTGTCACTGATTCAATACCAGACATAAGACATGAGGAGGTAAATATGGATAGACCTATAAATCCACATACGGTTGAAAATAATTTTTATCTCACTTCAGGTATTGGGAGCAATCAAGTTGATACTTGTGTCACCCCATTTATATCGGTTAAAAGTCTCATTCGTGACTTTAATGATGACTATATGAATTATGATATTGATGATGAAGATCGAGACACAGATGATAATGATAATGGAATACGAGATGGTGATGGAATACGGAATAGTGATGAAGAGCAAACTGAAGATAGTGATGAAAAGGAAACTCAATGTGATGATGTCGCTGAAGAAGAAGAGTTTCCAGAATTAAGATTTTCAGGTTTACAATTTCAGAACAATCCTTTACAACCATACTGAATTGTTCCTGGTGTAGAATTATGGGACATTGAGGCTACTTCAAGCGCTACGTCAACCGTCTACCAACGTGGTACGTTGTATAAAGGAGCATTCTTTACTAGTAAAGAAGAAATGACTATAGCTATTGACGAATATGCTTTGAAAGCTAAGTTTGAATATCGGGTTAGACGTTCGGACATGGAGCGATTTGAAGCCGGTTATAAAGATAAAACTTGTAATTTTATTGTTCGTGTAAGATGCAGAAAAGGTTGTTCAATGTGGTTTGTGTTGAAGTATGTAGCCGAACACACGTGTCGACAAACAGCCATGGAATCACACATGAAGAGTGTGAAGGCTATTGTGATCGAAAAATTGTATGCAGAAAAGGTAGGAAGAGATCTTTATACACCTAATCGTTTGGTTGGAGAAATACTAGAGCAGTGGAGTGCAGATCTTATATAGTAAAGCTTGGAAGACTTTACAATATGCAAAGAAACTAACATATGGGTAAGCGGATGAATCATATCAACAACTTTCGTCCTACTTTGAGATGTTAAAACTTTCAAACCCTAGCACAATGACGGTAATTAAGAGAAATGAAAACAATCGGTTCTTGTATTCCTTTGTTGCACTTGGAGTTTTCATTGAGAGTTTTCGGTCTTACATGAGACCGGTTGTTGTTATTGATGCCACTAATTTAAAAGGTGAATACAAATGAGTGATTTTTTTTGCTGCATGCAAAGATGGGTCGGAGATGATTTATCTCATCGCCTTTGAATTTGCTGATGGAGAGTCGGACAATTCATGGACTTGATTCCTAAAAAAGTTAAGAAGAGCAATCGGGGTGTCAGACGATTTGCTGATCGTATCGGATCGTTTCCTGAAGTCCCACATGTGGTATGTTTTTTCCACTTGTGGCAAAATCTTAAGCAACAGTGTAAAAAATGTTCGGATGTGGAAAATGCATTTTACAATGCAGCATATTGTTATGTGTCTGATGAATGTAACAGAATATTAGAAGAAATACTTGCATTACATTCGACCACACATAGAGCTTTGGTTAAGACTAGAGTGAACAAGTGATCATGAGCACATTGTCCAAGAAGAATATATGAAATAATGACTACCAACATTGCAGAGTCGCTCAACAATTGCATGATGCAAGCACGTCGTTTGCCAATAACAACTGCACATGAATATGTAAGAAATGTATTGTAGAGATGGTTTAATAATAGACGTGTTGCCGCTGAGAAGCTCACAACGTATGTTACTACCGCTGCATATGATCGTATCATGTTGGCAAAAGATTTATCCACAGAAGGTAGCGTACATCTCATTACAGAACTGTATCATTATAGTGTCATACATTATAGCAAAGGAGATGTAATGGTTGACATTCAACAGCACACATGTACGTGTAAGCAGTGGAACCTTGATCAGTTGTTATATGTTCATGCATGTGCTGTGGCCAGGTATGGTAATTATACATTGTTTTTTTCGGTATTACATGTCATAGCGTGACACTTAAATTGTTAATATATGTCAGGTTCAAGGGCGTCAGTTGTGATACACTTTGCAGTCAGTACTATAACGTAAAGTGGCTAAAAGCCGCATATGCACGTCCGATTAATCCCGTCCCAAAATTAGCCAGTTGGAATGTTTCAACGGAAGTTAGAAGTATGATTGTATTACCACCGAAAGGTAAAAAACAAGCAGGTAGGCCGAAGGAGATTCGGATTCCTTCAGCTAGGGAAGATCCTCGTCGAAAAAAGTGTGGAAGATATGGTCAGAGGGGACACAACCGTCTTCGTTACCCTAACCCCCCAACTTCTATTAGCAAAGGGACAAGCGCAGACGTGGTTGCGGATGTTGGAACGAGTTCAAATGCTATTGAAAATGAGCCACGCTCTCGAAGATGTCGATTGTGTCATGAGACTGGACACAACCAACGTCGATGTATACTACGGTTTCCTACTCTCGATCCAGAAATAGCTACTGATGAAAATGATGATTAGCAATTGATTAATATTTTGTTTATGCATGTTTTATGTAAAACGTTTTTATGTTAATTACTCAATTATGTACTAATACAACTGTATAATTTATTAATCCATTTATATTGCTTTTGTATCATTTTATATCAGCTCGGAACCACAAAAATCAGTTTAAGGGAGCACGAAAAATCGGTACCGATTTTCCAGGGTCGGTGAAAAATCGATACCGATTTTCTAAGCTCGATGAAAAACTGATCAACTTGCCTTTGATTTTCCCCTATCATAGAGGTACATAGATCGGTTTTTGAGTAAGCATGAAAAATCGGTATCAATTTTTCGGGCTTACTCAAAAATCGATCCAGTTGCCTTTGATTCTTCCAGCACGCCCAACATGGATCGATTTTTAATGGGGCTTGAAAAACCGGTATCGGTTTTTCATGTGCCCCTAAAAATCGATATTTACTTAATATGTGTTATCTTATAGTATAACCTAAAATATACTATAACTTCATACTAAACATAAATATTAATGCTATACCATTAAACATACATGTATTTAACACGATAATGCTAAACATAATATTTACTTGGATTGAATTTATTTCCATCTATATGTTCATTTTATTTCCCTTTAAGTGAATTATTTTTACAAATCGTTATATACGGATGTATTTAAATATATTATATAGATTAGGGAGCGTATAATTTTATTACAAACGATATCATTATTTTAAAAACATTATATATAATCATTTATTAATATTCATATTATATTAGTAATAATAAATATACCTTTACTATAATAAGTGTTATCTTAATATATCATATTTCACATAATTTTACAATTATTATAACTATAATCCTAATATGGCTTATAACTTATATGGATGTAATGTTAATAATATATATAATACAAATCTAGATATTATATAATATATTACAATGATATCAGTTTAATGTTTATAAAATATTTAAGTAAATAAATTAATATTAATATATTATATCATTTAAAATGTATAATGTAACTATTGTATAATGCCCATATAATATATTAACCGTATATAACATATTAATATGCACTCATTATATTTCTATCTATATGTTTATATTATTTAGGATTATATATATAATATTTTAACTGCTATATACTTAAAAGATTATTATATTATCATCATCATGATAATATCATATAATATCAACATACAATATTAACATTAACATATATTAATATAATGTTAAGTTAATAACATTATATTAATGTTAATATATTAACATTAATATAATGTTATTAACTTAACATTATATTAATATATGTTAATATTAATATATTAACATTAATAACATTATATTAATATAATGTTAATTATATTAATGTTATATTAATATATGTTAATGTTAATATATTAACATTAATAACATTATATTAATGTTAAGTTAATATATTAACATTATATTAATATATGTTAATGTTAATATATTAACATTAATAACATTATAATTATATTAATGTTATATTAATATATGTTAATGTTAATATATTAACATTAATATAATTATATTAATGTTAATATATTAACATTAACATATATTAATATAACATTAACATCTATTAATATAATGTTAATATATTAACTTAACATTAATATTAACATTAACATATATTAATATTAACATTAACATCTATTAATATAATGTTAATATATTAACTTAACATTAATATAATGTTATTAACATTAATAACATTAATATAATTATATTAATGTTAATATATTAACATTAATAACATTATAATTATATATTAACATATATTAATATAACATTAATATAATTATAATGTTATTAATGTTAATATATTAACATTAACATATATTAATATTAACATTAACATATATTAATATAATGTTAATATATTAACTTAACATTAATATAATGTTATTAACATTAATATAATTATATTAATGTTAAGTTAATATATTAACATTAATATAATTATATACAATTATATTATTTAGGATGTATATTTTATATATGTATACTTGTGTATTCATATAGATAAAGTTATAATATTAATAATACAAAATATTATTTATTTTTTCCATGTTATGATCATATATATATAATTAAATTTAGGGAAATACAATGTTACTTAAAATGTTTAATTAAAATGATTTGTTGGCCATTATAAATATAGAATGTAATTACATCAAATAAATAATGAACACATTTAAAATATAATTAAATTTATTTATATACAATTTCCCTATTAAAGTCTACAAACAATTTCCAAATTTATTAACTTTATACAAAGGCTTCGTAAACATATATATGTCTCTGGCAATCTCTGCCCTCAGTGCAATGACATCTGCAACGGTCTCACTTTTTCTTGATTTCCATGTACGCGTGTTTGAAAGCACTAGGTCGCGTACGTACATGGTTACATATGCTCTGCAACTCGTCCTGTATCAGTAATAAATTAATTAAATATTATAACATAAAGACTATATATATTAATTAGTTATAAACTTACTCACCCATCAGGTTGCTGGGGCACAGCTGATCTATGAAGACGTTGAACTTTTCATCGCTCATCCACGGGTGGTATATCTACTTGGGCCTGCTCATAAAATCCTATGAACTGTAACAAAATAGACATAAAACATACCAGTGGCTCAAGTGGCTGTAGCCGTGTGGCTAGGTCAACATGCGCCATGGAATCATATATTATGATCCTCTGCTCTCTAAGGCGCACCTGACATAGGACCCAGTGTTCTTGATTGAGGCTACACGATAGTAACACCTGCATTTCAAAACGTTAGTGCTATAGGATTAGTTCGGATAATCATATAATAAATATTAACCTTCGAACTACACTTACACTATCAACCCGTCACCACGGGACTGATGCGTCTATCTGTCCACGACCGTACACAAGTCACTCTGAGGGTACATCAGTTGTAACCGGATCAAATTTTACATCTCTGCTGATGTAATGTAGCCTATAATACGTTGTCATCAAAGCCTGCATGATAAAAATTAAACATGTTACTATCGATCAACCGAACGCGATATGAAATTGTAAATGCATAATTAACTTAAATGTAAATACTTATAAACAAAGAACTGTCATGGACAGCGTATCTACTGTCGTTCACCTCATTCCATCATTTTCTTCGTATGCACATCAAATAAGAATCGATATGCTCATTAGTCAACCACATGTTTTCGTTCTCGAAGGTGACCAATGTGGTCAGTATCACACACCACTCACAACGATCAACCGAACACCTACATTTAAAAAAAAAAGGAATTAAGTATTATTATAAATTATCTTACATTAACAACTAAGATGTAGAAATTAGTACATTTTTTTTTTTTTTTAAATATACATGAGATCCAAAGTGGTTGCAGCTTTATATTCATTATAGACCACTTCTACGGGATCTGTAGCCTCTGCCACCTCCTCCGCCTGCTGTTGGGCCACTATCTTTTTCCTTTTCGTCGACCTCGGATCCGTGTATGGTGTACATAGAGGTGCTGCTGGCTTCGTCTTTTGTTTGCCCCGTTCGAGGATGCTCTCGTCCTGCAGCTGTAAGTAAATTAAAAACATGTATGATATTAATATTTACAATTATATTTCAAAATGCAACACAATAGAGATACAAAGTTTACCTAGTCATGCTCCTAGGGTGACTGATGAGGTGGCTACTGGTCACCCTGCTCCTCTTCCTGATGGGGTGACTGATGAGGTGGCTGATGGTCATGTATAATATTAATATTTACACTTATTTTTCAAAATGCAGCACAATAGAGATACAAAGTTTACCTGGTCATGCTCCTGCTCCTCCTGATGAGGTGGCTGCTAGTCACCCTGCTCATCCTCCTCCTCATGGGATGACTACTGGTGGTCATGTATAATATTAATATTTACAATTATATTTCAAATGCAACACAATAGAGATACAAATTTTACCTGGTCATGCTCCTGCTCCTCCTGATGAGGTGACTGCTGGTCACCCTGCTCCTCCTCCTCATGGGGTGACTGATGAGGTGGCTGCTGGTCACCCTACTCCTCCTCTTGATAGGGTGACTGATGAGGTGGCTGCTGGTCATGTATAATATTAATATTTACAATTATATTTCAAAATGCAACACAATAAAGATACAAAGTTTAGGATGACGGACCTTCTGCTCCTCCTGATGAGGCGGTTGATGGTCACCCTGCTCCTCCTCCTCATGGGGTGATTGGTAGACACCCTCTGACTGAAGGGTCTCTTGCTCCTCCTGATGGATGGCTGATTGGCCTATATCGATAGGCGACCGACAGACACCCTCATCCTGATGTGGTGGTGGTGGTGGTGGTAGTGGTGGTGACGGGTAATACATGTGGTCATCTCGGACAAAGCTCCCACCATTACCATCATCATCGTCATCGTCGTCGTCTGGATCATGCCCACCAACTGGAGACCTGAGAATTTTTAAATGCTCTTCCACTCGTCTCAGTCTCCTATCCATCCTACTTAACTTCTTATGGGTTGTCTTCTGTAAATCCACGATAAACTCAAACAACTGCTTCACCTGTTTCATAGAATCATATATATATAATTTTACATACTATCCTGAATTTTAAAAAAAAATTGACAGAGTCTCCCTTATTTTTTGAGTATCTAGGGAAATACAACCTACATATTTAAACAAATTACACTTTGTCTATCATTTTTAGAGACTCCGTCTCTCTTTCACACTCCGTACTACTACACAACATGTCCACATCATTTGCATTTACTACAATGGAAATTAATTGAATAAAATTATTCTATAAATAGAATATTCGTACCTCATAATCTACGTGCCGTACATCATGTGTCTTCTTTGTCCAAAACTCTGATAAGGTATCCTCTGATTCGGATTGCAAGCTTCGGACGTCTTTAAGTGGCTGATCGTCACCCTCCACCTCATCATCATCCTCTCCCTCCACCTCATCAACATCCTCTATCTCATTCTCATCCTTATCCTCATCCCCTACACCATCATCTAAATCATCGTCATCGTCGGCCTGGTCATCATCATCATCTTTATCATCACTCCCTCCGCCGTCATATTTATGTACTTCTTCATGAACTATATGATTCGGATTAAAAGATTTTCAATAATTCATCTTCCTCTCGGCGTCAGTAGGCTCCAAGGTTCGTCCAGTGCCAACTATCTGCATTATATAAATATATTTAGTTATACTACAATTATATACTTAATATAAATAACGATAGTTATAACAAACAAATAATTGACACAAATTTAGGTTATATTCGCCACTTACGGGGGGGAAATCATCTAGGCTGTGTATATTTATATGTGTTCTCTTCAGTTATCGTTTCATACATCTTGGTAGATCATTTTGGAGGTTCGGGTTCTTTTTTGCTATCTTCTTCCGTAATACCGGGAACACCTCCACTAACCACCACTATAATGTAAAAATGATTAAACAAAAAACATATATATATTTAGTAATGGTCAAATAATATGTAATGCAAAATTGATTAAACTAAAAACATATATATAACTCTATATATTAACCGTAACAGAAGGAAGCAATAAATATTGAAAGTATTAGTTATACCTGAAACGCCAACATATAGCCATAAATATTAATGGTTCTTGACGGATTTCTGATCCACTCTTCATTAAGTGTCTTGTCGAGACAAGACAACAGGACACTATAGCATAATGTGCCTCAAGGGAATGTCTTCCACCTCTCTGTATTCTCAATCAGGACCCATATAAATGGATAAATCCTAACCCTATCATCCAATCCCATAAAGAGATGGAAAACAATCCTTACATTCGTCAATTTCAAAATATCTTGCCCTGCACGGTCTCGCTGCCCATTATGACTTCTTGCCTTAAGAAATGTGACCAACTCCCTCACCTCGGGCGACACTCCATTAAACATTCGCCATAGGAGACTGTTTTGATCATTTGACATTATTTGAAAGATTTTACGGTCGATGCCCCCAAAAGGAAGTCCGGTTACCAACAGAAACTCTTGTTTTCCAAACCTATATCTTCTCTCCCCAATTTCAAACCACCTCTCATCACGGCGTGCATCCGTGACCTTTAACTCTCTAACAAGCACCCACAAAATCACAGAACCAGCAACCATATTATTGGTTATCTTTAAAATATGTCCGAACGGACATTCTTCCATGAACCAATCGTATAGATTTCTTTTATTAATAACGGCAATTATCTTCTTAACCAATCTTTGATCAATATGTGTGTTCCCGCTCGTATGTGTGCCAATTGTTTGTGAACTATATTTATAGTTGAAATCCATTTGTAGGAAAGAAAAATAGCAAAGAAATCGGTTTTTGAAGGAATAAACTGAAAAATTGAATCGGTTTTTGAAGGAATATGAAAAACCAGTTAATGAAATCGATCGGTTTTTTAAGGCATCTGAAAAACTGGTTAATGAAATCGATTGATTTTTCACTTCCGTTTTCCATCATCGGTTTTTCAGATCGGTTTTCCATAATCGATTTTTCAGATCGGTTTTCCACTTTGGCTTTCATGATCGCTTTTCCAGATCGATTTTCAACCTCGGTTTTTCATTATCGGTTTTGAAGATCGGTTTTTCATTTTGGTGACAAAAAAAATCGAAATGAAAAACCGATCGTGGAAAATCAAAATGAATAAACGATCATGGAAAATCGAAATGAAAATCTGATCGTGGAAAACTGAAATGAAAAATCGATCGTGGAAAACCGATCTAAAAAATCGATCCGATCCCGACAACTCTTCTCTCATCAGAATCGACTATTTTCAACACAAAAACGACCAAACATAATCAAATCCAACCTATTCTAAACCTAATAATTCTAAACTAACATCCATAACACAACAAACATTTCAAAATCCCAAATCTCAATCAAAAAATACAACAAACATATCAAAATATAATATTCGCATTTTCTGCAGGTTCGCCGGCGGTAAGAGCTGTTCGGGGAAGGTCGGCAACGTCACGGGAATGGTCGGAAACGTCAATCTCTCCGTCGGGTCATGATCGGGTTCGAGTTTACCAAAAATCGATGTGCTTGTGAGTGAGAAATCGATGGAACTGATTTCCATCGATCGGTTTTGAGGTATATATATACAGAGGCTTAATCGTAATTTCACGTTTCGATTTTTTGTAAATTTTAAATTGTTCAGGGTTTTTTTTGTAAAAATGTTAAGGGGCATTTTGGGTAATTTGGGTATACCATCAAATATATTTGTTTTAAGAGTTAAAAACAATTTTTTTAAAAATAATGGGTAAAAACAAATTTTACTCTTTTTAAATGGGTATTTTTTTACAATTTCCATTATATTGTTTTATACAATTAAAACGTCATGTCACCATGCCACTTTACAAAGCAACCCAACAGATTATATATTTACTTTTATATACAACCGTTCACTCTCCAAAATCAACTTGGTGTCCTTCTATACTATTTGTAAGAAAAAAATACATAAGAATGCTAATACCATGATGGACAAAGAATATGAAAACATACAACTTTAACTGTTAATATTTTACATGCATTGGAATACATTTATGTATAGGTACCGATATTGCTATCAAATCAATAGGCACGATGTATACATTCATTTTATAAATATCCTATATCTAAAATTTAAAAATTAAATAATCACTAGAAACACTTAATTAATGTCAATAATACACTTAGTAATTTAAACTGACTTATTTTACATATACACCTGTAAATCTCTTAAATTATTAATATACCAAATTTAAGAGTTCTCACCTTGGTGGAGTCTGTCTATGGGCCTTTGGCCTTCTATTTCTGTTGCATGGCCGATTTATGTTTGTTGTTATGAGGCCCAATGGCAACCAGTCTGTGCCCAAAATTTCTACCCCTGTTTTAATTATGAAATGAACTGTAAGATTTCAAAAATCTAATATTGTGGACAAGAAGGGGTTAATCTAATAGGATGCATTTTACACTTATTATGTTTTCAAGTCAGTCTCCCTCGGACATTCCCTTCTAGATTGTGCGCATCCTTATCCATCCTTATACACCACCCTCACAATCAATTGAATAGATATAATTGATGGGTAAGATTATCCAAACAATAAAATAGTGAAACTCTTATATGATGACATTTTTCTCACATATTGGGCTTTCTTGAAGTGGACCTACTGGGCTTAAAATGCCGGAGGCCCACTATAAAAGCAACCCAATAAAAAAAGAAAGTCACCATTGATTACGAGCATCAGCGAAGGTAAGAGTGGAGAGCGTGAAAAAAAAAGAATGGCAGCAGCTCCGCCAATACACAACAGAGGAGGTTCAGGGCCGGGGTCAGGCAGACCTCACCCTCCTCAAAACCGGCCCCACCCACAACCTCCCCGTCCCCGCTTCGAACCCGTGGACCGCGAAAAGGTATCTCCTCTCCCCTTTCTTTATCAATTAACTCACTTCCTTTCGTTTTAGGGTTACATTCTATTATATGGTTGCATTGACGAAAATTTGTTCCAATATGCTTTAATTCAACTATGTAAGTTGTCGAATTGGATCTATATAAACGTTAACAAACACCTCCCCCCATCCCGCCCCCCCCCCCCCCCCCCCCCCCCCCCCACCAAAAAAAAAAAAAAAAAATCATCTTTTTTGTTATTGTTAATGTTGTTTCAATAATTATATGTTGATTTCTGCTTGCAGACTTGCCCTTTGCTGCTTCGAGTTTTCACTAAGGTATGCACTTTTATTATCCTTGGCTCTATATCCCTTCTGTTTTATCTCTGTAAATTTGTTCGTTTCTAGACTGAATTATCAGTTCGCATATGATTCTAAACCATTTGTTTTATTGAATTCATAGGCCTAGACTCTAGATTTAATGTGTAATTGGTGCATTTATCAAGGAAGCCGGGTGTGAGTTTTTTGTTAAGTAGAGAAATAGGATAAAATTTTATTAGAAGGTAGGCGTTCTAGATTGATTGGTATTGCTTGGATTTTTGGATGGTTATTTGAATGGATAAATTTGGCTGCTAATACATGTTATGTGGGGAAAGGTGTAGCTATAAGCCCTGTTGATAACGTTAAATAGACTCAATTTCCCTGTAATTGGTGTTCTGATCTTTTTGCAGATTGGAGGTCATCATAGTGCGGAAGACTTTGCAGTGAGAGGCAAAGAACCCAAAGATGAGGTTCAAATTTATACTTGGAAAGATGCAACTCTTCGCGAATTGACTGATCTTGTATGTTGTGTTTTTTCCTTAATGTAATCAAATAAATCGATATTACTTGTTTTGTGTCTAGTTGCTGAATTGTGGTTGATTGGTTAGGTTAAAGAGGTTGCTCCAGAGGCAAGGAGAAGAAATGCGAAACTGTCATTCGCTTTTGTGTATCCTGATAAACGTGGTAGATTTGTGCTGAGACAGGTATGTGACAAGAAAATTTGAAAAAACAACATTTCGTAGATTAATTAGTATTTTTGACAACCTTCTAGTTACTGTGGCTGGTTGGTTGCCAACTTTTTCTCTTTAGAAGATTGTACATCGAAGTAGTAATGCATTTAGACGCAGAAGAGACCATCAAACCTTCTGCTCATTTATTTGCAAATACGCATCTCTATTTTCATTTATAGGAATGTCCAGGTTCCTGAAATGGCTCAGGTGAAAAGTTATGTTATGGTATTTTGTTTATCATTGGTATGCACAAATTAAAAGAAATTAGGAGGGGTTTTGAAACGAGTAATTAATGCTTGATGTTGTATATTCATCTTAAACTCTGATATAGCATATAAACAGCCCTGTTTGTACTTGATTTCTTCCTGGTGATGAGATGTCCTGTGGCATGAATAACCTATAAAGTGCTTTTCTGCACATATCATTTCTTTTAATGCAAAAAATGAGAAACAACTTTCAGGCATTAATCAGCTATAAGAGCTCTGAGTTTGTAATATTTTAAGCAGATAAGAAACCAATAAGGTGCAGTTCTGGTGTCAGTTGATTAAATGTTACTACCTACACTCATGTACTTATTTCATGGTTTTTTGAAGGTGGGAATGACCCATTCTTATGGAAATGGGAGGCGACTAGATGACAGTAAAGCATTGGCTGAACTTAACTTTGAGGTAAATACTATATGTTCACCTGCTGCTTTTTTTTTTTTCCTTTTACTATAACCTTTACTGCTGAAAATCATTCTAATTTTGTTATCTTGTTGCAGATTGGAGATTATTTGGACGTGGCAATCTCATAGAGAAGAAGTATTTTGATGCATTTAGTTCCTATGCTATTTAAATGTGATCTGTGCTTGATTTGCTGGGGTGGCGGAGTCTGCATACCCCCTTAGCTACAGTTGATGCCTATTTGTGAGATGACATGCGCATAGATCATTTACTTTGGTTTTGTTTGGATGCTTTGTTGTTGGAAACATATCTTGTAAGGATGTTGAACACTGTATCTGTTTCCATCAACCCAATGAATATTTTTGGTGTATTAAATCTTCCGTCTTACCCTTTACTTTTTCCACGCTTGATCATGCTAGCTTTCAAGTATATGGACTGTTTTTATTATTCATATTGTATGGCCTCACTGGCCCTGACCCAACTTTGCACCATGAATGTGAAGGTCTTTCTGACTTTCTGCAACCTTGGTAGAAGCTTTACTGCAATTTCTAACCTGAGTTCCACCTAAGCTTTTCCTATTCACACTTGGCTTATCAATTATCATTGTACCCCACTGAGGTTTAGCAGTATTAAGTATTTGCTATACCAAAAAATCCTTTCTACTGAGCTTTAACTAGTCGTTAAACATAGCTATATCATTGGATAGGCTGGTTCACATTGTATAAAGAAGGAACCAACCTCTTCCGTGTGTGTATGTATGTATGTATCTATATATATATATATATATATATATATATATATATTAATTACATGTTTAGTTAAAGTGTTCAGCTGCTATGGTATCCAAGCAATTCATATCTTCAGTGCTAGTTGCCTGCTTCAAATGATGTGGTACCATCAACATCGAATACCAGACAACTATGCAATACTTTAAAGAAGATTCAGTCACAAAGCATAATAAAAGTTAATAAAAGTTGATCTGATTTGTGAGATAAGAGAACTAAAACTAAGTATTACATACAACGAGATGAATCATATTCACTCTTCGTGTTGACAAGCTTACTACAGGTATAATTTATCATACATGTAAAAGTACACTATTGACAGTTTACAAGTAAGATACACGCCACTCGGTACCACTCCTCAAAATTTCCTCAAACGATGATCACATTGCAACATGATTTAACACTCTTCACCTCCAACATCACTGAGTTAATTAAAGTCGTGTTGATCCATTAGAATGGATTGATCCTGTACATGATAGCCATGATCTTGTTACCATAAATCAACATTGAAACTAAATTACCATCTGTTAGAAGTAAAGGTCATGAGTCAACATTGCACATAGGCGTGCAACGTAAGGGACTCAGGTGCAGACACCCTTATAGCCTGATAACAAAGTAACTGCATGAGTTTAAGTTACAAATTGAGGGGGACATAAATTTTAAAAAAAAAAAAATTGAGGGGAACATAATGAAAAAGATTTGCACAGGACACACCTTGTGTGTGTGTTCACATGTTTATAGCCTTACCAGTGGACCTAACCACTTGTTTCCTTGTTGGGTTAGAGTTTCATTCACATTTCTAGTTGTTGAAACTGGTAGATAAATTCCCTGACTGCCTAATGTTTCAGCCTTAAATCTACCAACTCGGCTTGCAAACAAATTAGTGCTAAAACAAAGGAAGAAGGATCTTGTTTGGCAGTGCCATTATGTAAGTTATACTGCAGATCATATTTAATAGATGAACTATCTAATGTTCATAAGTGGAGGGATTGCAGGGTATGCAGAACTTCTACCTTTTGATCAAGCTTCACTTCCTTCCGGCAGTGTAATCAACCGAGTTTTTGCATCATACAGCATTTCGGTTCCACAACTAAAACAGTAACCTTTAATAATTAAAATTAGGGTAAAAAAAAAGAACTTTTGAATGACACCTCAATTACATTGCCACAACCATCAATGCAAAAGCACTTGCTATGAAAATGAATGTCGTTAGTACACCAATTTGAACTTACTTCGAGCATTTAACATTGTTGGCAGTACCACCACTAGAAATTGATAGTATGGTGCCAAAGAAGGAGACATTCTCTGTACCACAGTTTGGACAGGGACCCTAGAAATTATTATTGCATTAGTAATGAAATTCATTTAACATTAAGTGGCCGTTCAATATAAACCTGAAAGAGATGTCGACAAAATCCTACCTTCAAGATCAAAGAATCTCTAACTATCAATTTTGTGAGTGATTGAGCTAAATAAACTATGAGTGGCACAGCAGCAAACCATGTAAAAATGAAACTAAATGGCTCTGGAAGCTGCAAGACAACAATTGACAAAAAGGAAAGAGGAAATGATTAGTACTGTACCCATCAAGCAATAATAAATGAACTATTTGTGAGGACAGCATAATTAACACAAACAAATTCCTACAAATGTAAATGTATTTATACAAATGAAACATCTTTGTCTCAGCCAGTCTTGTGCTTGAGCTAGTAGTTATAGCATACCAACAAGCTAGGAGGAGGGGTATTTTAAGGTAAAAACAATGATGTGATGGAAACCTATGGCTGCAGCTACAATTTTTCTCATCAAAAGTGCTGTTTCAGCGACAGTAAGTATAGAAATATTGAGATTAATGGCAATTTCCAATTTGGCCAATTAAGTTGTGGAAGGAAACAAGAAGTATGAAAAACGTTCAACAACATTCACACTCTAAAAAATTTGAATATAAAGACTTAATTATTTTCAGAGAGTTAAAACTAAATACGAATACATCATCAATGTACCTCCAAAAGATATGTTATTTCGAATCCAGTTAGATCATCCAGAAAGAAAAACCTGTAAATGTTAGGAAATACAAGTGAGAAACCAAAACAAAAAGGCAAAGAAAGAAAAAACTTGTCACGAGCAGATAAGTGCATAGAAAAAGGCAGCCTAATATAAGGATACTCTTGTCAGATTTAGCAAGCACTATGTTATTTCACAACTTACACATAGAAAACATACCATAACCCTGAATTTAAGAAGATATAGATTTATTTAATTCAAACTGTTGACCATCAGTCAATCTTGGAAACTAGAAATCATATAGGCTTCTTTTCGGTGGAGAGGATTAGCCAATTTAGTAGAGGGGCAAGTCTTAGCCCAAACATGTTAAATCATTAGCAAGATACACAATATAAGTAGTTTCTACTCTTCCAAGCCAACAGTATGACACCAGCATTGAACATAAGATTAGGAAAAGGAGAATATACAAAGCTGGTCAAAGCCATTAGGAAAAAGAGAATAGTTTATCATAATAATGAAAGACCTAGTTCAAAGCGAATGTACATTTAGATTTACATAAGGTTTTAAGCATCAAATTTCCTCAATATTGTAGTTTACTGTAGTGTTGAGCGTCCCACTGGAGTCTTAAGTTTAGGGTTTCCTAAGGTTACACATAAATATATTGGGCTCTTCCATCAATGAAGTTTAAGTTGTTGTGTTAGTTTCTCTGTTACGGTCCCAGATTCAAACCCATTTGTGTCACGTTTCTTTCCCCATCTAACTGATTTTTCAATGTTGCATGACAGACCCACATGTGAAACAGAGTGTTAGTTAACATATATGTTTGGAAAACTCGCCATGAATCATCAAATATATGCAGACTCAAACTGGAATGTAAGGCAAGAAATTCATGTCAGATAGAATAGGTGCTTCACATTTGAGAGACTTATTAACTAAATGTTGTTAAAGGCTTGTTCCATGAGGCAATACCTTAATCTAGTATTAAAAATAGGCCTCTTTTTTTTTTTTTTTTTACCTTTCTTGATAGTGTTGAAACGACTAGTAGTGAGTAGCAGTTGGCAAAAATAAAATCCTGATTACATGGTCATTGTCTTGAGAATTTCAAACTCAAAGTCACCACAGTTGAAGAAAAGCAACACTACTTACAATCCTAGTGCAATGACAGTCGCTGGCACATTCAACAGAAGCATTTTGAGATAGTCAACAGACAGATCACTGTACACCTGCGGAAAAATGTTGCTTGATGGTATAAGTTAAGTCAAATCCAACCAGTCATGAACGAGTTATTAGCAGAAGCACAAGGCGCAAATGATGTTAATGGAGTCGAAAAGGAAAATATATCATTATCTTCTTTCTGCAATATCAAAGGAATTTCTTAAAATAAGAAAGTGTCTAAGCTACTTCTCATTAGATTACTGCAGCTGATAAAATCCTCAGTGAGATGCAATAACAACAAAACACGATGCATATTTCCAAATTACTTCTCACATGCAATACTGATAGCCATTTTAAGTTTACTAATTGTTCATCGTCTGTAGTGACAAAGGGAGGAGTATGCTTCTGCAGATGAACTACAGATCTTTACAGAGACAACTACATATTGAGAAAAGGCTAAATTTTAACCTGACAAAACAAAGAGAATTTAGCTTACAGAGGTTACTAAGTTAAGCTCATCATGTTGATACGGCATTTAAGAACATATGACCAGATATAGACTCATAAAAGAAACTAGTTTCACTTTTGCAAGTTAAAGTTATAAACAATTAGGATTCATTGCAAGTAAATTGGACAGGAAAAAGATAGACATTGCAATATTTAAAATCAGTGAGAGAGCAGCTTGTGATTTTGCTCTGTACATTTCTAATTATAGGACTTGAACTAAAATTTCCAATTTTTTTTTTCTCAAGTGGATTAATTCAGGGACAATAAATTTTAATTACTTTACATGTGCAACATCCACAGCTCATATGGGAGAAAGAGAGAAAGATATGATACACACCTTTCTGCTACGGAGACTGCATCTTGGCCCCTCAACCACGATTTCACTCCCTTCCGTCTAGAAAATAATATGGTCAACACAAAGAATGTCCAAGGACGGGAAAACACGTAGAGCCTATCTAATAATCTAAACTGATACTGCCAACATTTTGTTAACAGGAAAGATTTGACATGACTGACTGTTTATTTCGATGGCATCATCCACACTCATACAAACATGCATCCACTGTAATTTCATGTCTAACACAATAAATCCTTCAATTAAACAAATAAAACTCTATCAGTTTGTTTGGATTGGTTATGCTTAAAACAAAAGCGAGCTAGAAAACTAGGAGAACAGGATGCTAATTATCACAACTATACAAACGACATATAATTAGTGGTCATGAATGCATGTTTATGCAGAGTTAGGGGATTCTTGTAGGATGGACATAATAATAAATAGAAAAATGCACCTTTTACCTAAATAGTCTAATAAAAGAAAAAAGGCCAGAGGTTTTCCTGCAGAATTTCCATCTTCTCCGAAGGCCAGCATTGACTTCAGTAGTAACCAAGGAAACAAAATAAGCACAATCCCCAGTAGCATATCATGAGAGCAATTCCTAGGGCAAGCCGAATTAACCTAGCTAATAATTTCACTTCTATAGAGTAAGCACCCTAAATGGTTTATCTAACACTATAGTAAATGCTGTTTTTATTGCCGTCACGAAAAGATGTTGATTGTGTCAAAGGCGCCAGCCAGCATTTTTTGTTAGCAGTGGCCAAAACAATAACATAGAATATTTATAGAAGTTAAAATGGAAAATTCAGGATGTTACCAGAGTTTTCAGTTGACTGATTAGTTGTTGATGTATACTAAAAGATATTCACACATTCCACCTAGAAACGTTTATGAAATAAAAATAATATTATCCATCTGAATTCATAATCCAAGTCCATGGAATCGGCAACTCACATAAATTGTCATATACTTCTACTGTCCTTCCAGAGTTCACGTTCTAAGTTAAATTAACTACAACTCTAGAGCAAAACAAAAAACCTGTGTTATCCTCAAAACAATGTGGCATTAAAACATTTCTTATATTTGCCCATTTAACTCTTTCTTAGTCCTGGAGATCAACCAACTTTCTTCTACACTATGCCAAAGTAAACAAAGTTTCAACATCCAACCATGATTGGATTTACTGCTTTCCAATGATTTCACCATTCGGTAGAAAGGGAGTCAAGCTCTAACTTATAGTTATGGACTATGGTCCATAACATATTAGGCCATATATCTTGCCCTTATAAAAATATATTTTTTATACAAATAAACATAGAAAAGCCCTGGTAAAAAAAAAAGAAATGTGTAACTTATAGAATTCACACAGCATGGTGGTAAGTGTACCTTTCTCAGACTAATTGTGACCACCTTTTGTAACGTACTGGGAACTTACAAAAACATGATTCCATTTGTAATGCCCTATGTACTATGATCATGGTATACTGTATCGTTAAATACTATTAAAACAGAGAAGCAACAGTATATAAACTGTCATCTATGCGAACCATGGTTATTTTTCCTAATAATAAAATCAAAATCAAATGATCTTCCTATCAAGTTAGACTAAATCCATGTCACAATTGGTTTTCCTTTCTAACAGTGAAAACCAAGCATTTTGAATACGAAAAAAAACACAGCAGACCTTTAGTCTTATCTTCAGTTCATCAAACTCTTTATCTGACATGATAGGTTTCCCTGCCACATAAGCCATTGAAGCTTCCAGAAACTTCTGTTCATCAGAACCTGCAATGTTAAATAAATATATCAAATCATAAATATTAACAATGTTTCTCATGAATGTATGAGTTGAAGCTCCATAGAGAGATTAAGTCAGTACTTAGCATCACAACGCTACTTCCTTCCCACATCAGTTCTTCCTTAAGATTATCAAATTCTTCATTCGACATAATAGCTTTTCCCTCATAATAGAAAGCCTGTAAAAGAAAAAAACAGAAAGAAATTTTATACTTATGCATACATAAGTTATCCAACTTCAAGAACAACATAATTGAAAAGCTACCAAGTGATCTTAAATTTCTCTGAATTCTGTTTTGGTAGAATGATCATGTATGAGAAAGAAAAAGCACTACAGAGAAGGCGAAAAAGAAACTTGAACAATTTGCACATCCATACCTGTAGTGCTTGAAGAAACTCTTGTTCCATTTCACCCAATGATTTCTTCTCTTTCTTGTCTATGCTACAATATGGCAGAATTTTACTATCAACAACTTCATCTTTCTGAACCTGGTCTGCAATATAACAATTAAAATGAACAACTTTAGTGAGGAAATTAGGAAACCTGTAAACCAAAAACAAGCAAATTACAAACACCGTTTATACGATCATGGTGATTTAGGTGATCTGTATACTATCATGTTATTACTTGATTAGTCAATTTCCCACCAAGCAATAAAGAATCAATCAAGACTGATCCTTACTAAATAATGAAATCACCTGCATGCCACCACTTGGACATCTAAACTATTTTAATATCAATTTATTATCTTAACTACGTACTAATCTATTAAAGTTGAGAGAGATGGAAAGTCTAACCTTGTTGGTCAGCAGTAGCTTTGATGGGCAGAACAAACAAGCGGCGTCGAAGACAGAACTGCCTTCCATTTAAGTGAATAGAGTGAACCCTTGTATGAGATGAGAAGGAGATCAAGGGCTTTTGAACAGGAGCAGAGAAGACCCCATTTGGGGTTAAAGTGAATGCCATCTTGGTTGCCATTGAAATTATAAAATGATGAAGATAAAACAACCAAGAAAACAAAACTATGTTCCTGTGATGGACTTGGTAGTGATGATATTAGTATCAGGTGATTCAGTGTTGATGATGATGGTGCATCGTTATGTTTGGAGGGAAAGAGAGACACAGACACAACTCAAAAAGATAAGATTCGTTCACAAACGTGTGGAGGGAATTGCAACGGCTTTTTGCCTGTTGGGAGTTTTTGGTCTTAGAAAATCTGATTAAGTGCCATGTCATCTTCTTGGTTGGTGATTGATAGTAGATTGGAGGACTTGCCACGTGGGAGGCTAGACCCACTGTGTTTTCGGGTAATTTTTGGGCCTCAACTAGGCTTAGTTGTTTTCAGGCCTTATTAATTTTCAGCCCAATTATTTTGGTTTTAAAGAAAGCTTTAAGCACGTTAATTAGAAAGTAAACACTAACCATTAGGTGGGGAGAAAATGAATTAAGGGAAAAACTAAGACTAAAACTTAATTGAATTAAATAATTATTAAAGGAATTTCATTCATCAATTGACACATCATGAAATTGAGATTCAAGTTAAAATATACAAAAGTGAGAGGTGTAACATAACTCAATAGAAAAATGCTACACATGTAATTACAATAGCTAAATTCTATAGATGTAATTACAAAAGCTTTGAAGTATGGGGCTGTAACCAGTCTAAGTGATGCATTACCATGTGGGATCTAGGCTATCATTATTTTGTTTTATATATATATATTTTTAACCTAGAAATTCATTTTAAAACAATTATTCTACTTGAAAATGATTCAAAGTATTTTGTATTTATCAAAACAATTTCAATATATTTATTTTAATTAAAAATATTGGTAAATATTTACTTGATCATAAATAAGTTTAATATGAGATTATCTCATCCAATCCCTTTCTATATCTAATATTAAGTAAAATTATCTCAACTTCAATTTCATAATACACCAAATATAAAATAGTATTATATCCAATTTAATTTAATTTAATTTAATATGTTGTAATGCAATTTGGTATGCTATATTAGGATAGAGCTTGAAGGAAGAAGAATTCATGGTAAGATATAGTTATGTAAAATGACACTTTTATTTAGAGGAAATTTTATTTTAGTCTTTGAGGTTTCAGAAAATATTAAGTTTTTAAAACTCTTTTGAAAACAATTTTTTTTATTCCTATTTTTCTAAAACTATTTTAAAAAGTTCAAATCATTAGTAAACTAACAATCAACGGTGATAGATAATCTGAGTGTAAAGGGTAAAACCGTTATTTTATGTGAAAGGCTAAGATCATGGCACATGGATGACTAGAATTTTAAAAAGGAAAATTTTCATTTTAATCCCTAACAAAATAATTAAAACAAAACAAAACAAAATTAAAAAAGAAAAATTGAAATCTTTACAAAATAAAAAATAAATATACCAATCATGAATCGCCACATCATCATTTATAATTAAAAAAACTATATAAATATAACTTAAAAACCAAATTTTCAACAATCATAAATTTCCACATCTATATTTAAATTAAAAATATTATTTAAAAATTAAAAAAAAAAATCTTTTACCATCACCATCCATCTCATGAGATGGATAGTGCATTTTTCAAATTAAATTTTAAATCAAAATTTGAAAAAGAAAATAAAAAAATTAAAGAGAAATTTAAAAATAAAATCAAAAGTCGGAGATCTAGATTAGATCTTCATTGTCCATCCAACTAGATGGACGTGGATCTCCACCAACCTAGATCCTTTAAATAACATGAATCTTCACCAACATGGATCTCTAATCTGCATTCACCTAACCTTTTTAAGCCAAAAAACAAAAATCAAACATCAAAACCACAACCAATGAACAAGAAAAATAAAGACAAATATATATATATATATATGTAGAGCTTCATTTATTTATTTATTATTATTTTTTTTTGCGGGTGGGACGGGGAGGTGGTAGGCGAAGATGGTGGGGGCTCGGTCGAACTCAAAACTTTGTGTTTTAGGTTCAATGGAACCTGGAAAGTTTTCAAAACATGAAAATGTTCTATTGAATTGGATTCAACCAAACAAATCGAACATGGGGTAAGAGAGATGGAAGATCGAACATGGAGTTTCTTGATAGAAGGACCAGGTGTCTCGCCGTTGATGGTAGTTGCTATTGCGATCTTTGACTTGGTTCTGGGTTGGATCCAACTTAGAACTCTATTTAAGAGAAAAAATGAGGCTAAGATAAGAGAGGGAGAGAGAGAGAGGGAGAGAGAGAGAGAGAGAGAGAGATATCTAGTTGATGGTGGAGGAAGGAGAAGCGTCTTTTTACGCATTAAATAATCACCTTTTATTTTCTATTTTTTAATTTTATTTTACTTAATTTATTTAATTTAATTTTAATTAAATAATCACATCAAGGACAAGGATGTCTTTTTACGTATTTTGTTTATATTGACCATCAGTTGACTGACAGTTTGAATTTTTTGAAGAGTTTTGTGAAAATTAGATATGAAAAGAGCTGTTTAGAAAAATATTTAAAAATGTAATATTTTTTAAAATCTCAAGGACTAAAATAAAGTTTTTCCTTTTATTTGAAAAATCAACAGATGCTCTTTGAACCCTCCAAGTCAGGTGGTTTCTTTTGCTGTCGGTGGACATGAAGACCAGAGAGTTGAGAGACTATAATGTATTTATATTAGGAGTTGAGAGACTATAATGTATTTATATTAGGACCCATAGATTTCAAACAACTCTTCCCTTGTTTCAGTGACTTGATGACTAGAGAGTTGAGAGACTATAATATATTTATTTTAGGGCCCATGGATTTCAAACAACTCTTCCCTTGTTTGAGTGACATGGTCAAACTACCAAAACATCATCACCAATTTTTTTTTTTTTTGGACGTGTTTCCTTATTGTGTTTCTTGCTATCATTGCAATCAGGAATTCAGGATTACTGGAATATTAATTAAGTAGACAAAGAAAAACATATCATTAAAACCATATCCTGCTTTGACAAGAAGAAATAAACTTCCAACTTATGAATATATCTATTATGGATTCAATAGAGAGCAGATATGCTGACTGAAAGCTAGCTAGCTGCAAACACGAGTCACCAACCTCCCCGATCTTCACAAGATTCTTAGGACTAAATTAACTTCTTAAAAATTATTCGAATTTAAAAGTGAGAATTACTGCTATGTATAATATTTTCATTTATATAATTCGTAAGAACATCCTTAGAATCTTATTAGACATACCGATTCATCTTTATGTATTAATTATTATTGTTCTTATCTTTTTTTTTTTTTTTTGAGAAAATATTATTGTTCTTATTTGATCCTATTGTTCAAACAAAAACAATGACGTTGACTTCCTTTTTCATAAATTTAGGATTTGAAGGACATTTTATATGTATCTATATATGATTTTATTGGTCCTGAATTTTTTTTAGGACCAATTTTTACATCCATGTAGAATGTGTAATGTAAAAAATTTTCGATATATCAAAACATCCCCAAAAAAAAGCCTGAAGAAAGAAGAGAACATACACGCTATGGTTCATCGAGGACAAAAATAAATGAACAGGAGTTTCATATAAAGTTTTAAAGGAAAAACTTTATTTTAATCCTGAGGTATCCAAAATTATCAAATTTTAAAATTATTTTGAAAACAATATTTTTCATCCCTAAAAGTTTGAAAACTCATCAAAAGGTCCAAATCGTTGGTCAACTAACTGTCAAAGGAGATAAAAGAGTATTTTTGATATTCCATAAAAGAGAACTAAGATGATGACACATGTACGACCAATATTAAATTAAAAAATTAAATTTATTAAAATTAAATTTTAAAAATAAATAATTAATTAATTAAAAAAATAAAAGATTTTCATTATCAATCTTTAAGATAAATGGTGGAGATTAAACTTAAAAGAAAAAAAAAAAAAAACCTAGATCCTTCAACCAAATCGTTTCACGATTTAGTTGCCATACGATGAAGATATGGGTGAACCAAAATCTTTAATATTCTTAGCCACCGTCACAACAATCACCATCGCAATCACATGTTGCAATAGCCATCAGCATCAACAATCACATCCAATGTGACAATCATTAACACTCGATCACCTGTTTAACAATCCACACAAAATTATCCACACCCAATCAATCCACACATCATCAATGGCCATGATTTCCGTCGCAATGGCCACGTAGAGCCAATTTGGGTCTTCGAACCTAGTTCATTATTCGAACCCAGATGATTATTGAGTTGCTAGGTTTGACTTCGACTTCAACTTTGATAGTGCTAGGTTTGACTTTGATGCTGGGTTACTGTGTGGTGGTGTGGTGGTTTGGCTGATGATCAAGTGAAGAAGACTATACTAGTTTTCACCATATCTTCATGTTCTAGTTTGCACCAGATCATTGACAATCTAGTTTAACCAAGTTCTTTTTTTTTTTTTTAGTTTTTTTATTCTGATTTTTTAACTAGCTCTGGACGAACTTTTTTTTTTGAAATTTTAATTATTGTATATATTTTTTATTTAAAAATATGTACTTATAGCATCTTTTTATTGGTCGAATGACATGTAATATTTTGATTTTATTAAAGATAAAACAATCATTTTAGGTGATAAGGGGCAATCTAGTCTTTCTCATTTTTCTATTTGGTTAGATTATCAGTTAACTAATGATTTAGACCATTTTAAAGAGTGATAATTTTCAATGCCTTAAAAACTAAAATGAAGCTTCTCCCATTAATAAATGTACGTTTTCAAAAAGTTATTGTGAGGACCAGCAGTGGCCCAAAATCTTTAATTTAGACCATGAACTCTAATCTAACAGCTAAACTACTAATACTGATTATGAAAAGTATTGCATATATTTAGCATCATATTATTACATAGATGTATAACTCACAATTTTTACACCCATTGATTCATTGGAGATATATATATATATATATATATATATATTTATGAAGTGATTTTGAAACTAGCAAGAAAATAAATTATATTTCCTTGACACCGTTAGTTTGTGTATAAAGAAACAATTCACACGAACCAATTATATAAAAACAAACTCGGATTATTTTTTTGGCACTAATTTGAAAACTCATGCTTTTTTCGATGCTGTTTATTGGGATTTTTAATATATATATATATATATATATATATTTTAATTAATTCTCATAAAACGATTCCAAATGAGGAATCACTCCGCTTATTTTTGGCTTCGCTTGGCCTATTAATCTGAACAGAACATATTCAAATGTGGAAATGCAAGTATTTAAGCAATTTCTCATGAGATTTTCTTCTAAACATCCCAATTTAAATTTTAATTCGTTTATCTATTTAAAAAAATTAATTAATTCTTATATCAATGGTGTATGATAGCATAATTTGATTATTAATTAATGTTAATTACAATATTTTTTACTTATCATGCCTATGTTAAAGTATTTTCAACAAATGGTATTAAAAAAACAACATTCTTTATTCATCATTTAAATGTTAGTTCATAAGTGAACTATTTTATCATTTATTTCTAAACTATTTGATATTAAAATATGTGGCAATTTGAAAAAACTATCCATATTTCAAAGGCAAAATTTGTTTCCCTTGTAAGTGAAAGTCATTTTTAACTCTTCAAACAAATTATCTATATAATATACTCCTTTTACTACCCATTTACCCTTATCATTTTTTTTTGGGAAAACCTTGAAGCTAAATTACCAAACTATCCTCACCCTTCAATGCCCACTCTTTCATAGTTACATGTCATTTTCACCTTCACCCTTTTTGAGTTTGATTTTGAGTTTTTTTTTTTTTTTTTTAAATTATATTTTAAGTTTTTGTTAAGTTATTTGTGTTGGGTTCTGGTTTATGTGGCTTGATTGTGTTGATAATGATGTTTTAGGACTAGAAATTGTTACTTTTGGGTAAGATTTGCGATTGAAGTCAGCAGTTTGTCCTTCATCATCCAACATCTGTGACTGATTCCAATTTATAATGAAAGCCCGCATCCATCCACGACAGAGGAGACTTCTCTCATGGATGATCCATATGTGACAAAAGAGACTTTTGTCATGGACGGGCATGAATTTTGGGGATTTTTTCTGCGTTTTTTTTTTTTTTTTTTTTGGCTTTTAAGGATCCTAAATACTTGAAAACAATTATCTTAAGTTGATTTGGTCCAATAAGTCATAAATTACCACTAAATTGTCATTTTGGTGTGTGCGATGTCATTAGGTGGCTATAAACTATCCAATAATCTCTCATATAGTGAAAATTAGGTCAAGTGTGATTATAATACCTATCAATGAATGTCTAAGGCTCTTATTTTGTGATTTTAGGACCTTTTAGGTCATTAGAAGCCCAAAAAAGGGGGAAAATCCCCCAAAATTCACACCAATTTGTGATAGAGGAGACTTCTATCATGAATGGTTCACTTGTGACAGTGTATGCACCCCTAACAAAAACCTTCTCTATCACGGTTATGTAACGCTTTTCACAAAAAAATCGTTTTCCAACTTGTGATCTTATATTTCATACTAAATCATCTAGTATATATAATTGAACTCACAACTACACTCAGTCTATATAATTTTAATTAAGCAATTTGAACACAAGAAAATTAAGAAAATAAATAACATCATTCAAAACTCAAACTTTTCCCTTTAAATTTTTGATTGAAGAGAATGTGATTTCGTTGGGGACAAAAAATCTGTTAGCTTCAAGATTTTGTTTGGATGGATGAAGAAGCTTGAACGAAGAAACTTCAATGGAGAAGAAGAAAGGTAAAAGAAAGAAAGAAGGTTAGTTTGGTAATTTAGATTGAGAGTAAGAGAGTCATTTTAAGGTTTTTTCACTTAAGGATATTTTGGTAAAAATGGGTATATGATGCAAATAGTTTGGGTTAAGGAGTAAAAATAATTTATTTTTGAGTGGGTTAAAAATGATTGTTTCTTTTGATTTTTGGGTAGTTTTGAATTTACCCCTTAAAAATATATATATCTTTTAATTACAAGAAAAGAAAAAAGAACTGTATATTAAATAGAATAATGACACTTGACACATTGAAACAGGAATTGAGAAAGCAAACATGGTTTGATTATTTGATTTACAGTTGTGGCGTAATGAAAGGCGACGTGCATGGCTTGGAATGGAGAGAGGGGTGTTAGCTGAAACGTGCTGCCATGATTTGGTAGCTAGATTCGTGATTCATCCATGTAAATTGTAATAACGACTTGTGCTGTGCTTCCCTTCACACGGCGACCAGTGATCCACTCCACTGCAAAGGTGTTAACAAATGAGATATTATGAAACCTCACCCCGAAAAGTAAACTAATCGTAATTAATCATTGATTTTTTTTTATTAGGTAAACCACCCCTACAGTCCTAAAAACCCAATCAGTGTTAAAATTGAAGGGTAAAATGTTAATTTAATAAAATAATTAAAATTTAAAAATGAGAAAATTGATAAATTTTTGTAAAATTAAAAAACTAAAATTAAAATAATTTAAAAACGAAAAAATTATAAAAAATTAATAATTTATTTCAAAAATTAATAATTTTCTAAAAAAAATTTAAAATGATTTCCACCGTCCATCATATTGATTGATGGTGGAAATCATTTAAAAAAATTAAATTTTTTAATTAAAAAATATTTCTTTTAGGGTGGAGATCCAATTTCCAGATTGGATCTCGATTGGATCTCCACCGTCTATTCTAGGTTCAAACCCAGTTGAATCTGGGTTTATAGAACCCAAAAGCAGGAGAAGAAGTAAAGAGGAAGAAGAAGAAGATGAAGAAGAGAACGAGAGAGTGAAGAACCTGGATTTCAAAGAAGAAGAAGAAGAAGAGAAATGGAAAGAGAGAGAGAGAGAATCGTGATGTGAATGGTGGATGAAATTTTTTTAATTTAGTTTTTTAAATTTTTTAATGAAAAATTAAAAAACTTATTTTAAATGATGTGAAAGACATTTTGGTCCATTAAATAAGTTTAAAAGGTATGATAGAGATTTTTTAGAATCTTGACAAAAGTATTTTGGTCATTTCACATATTTAGATGGAAAATGTTAACTTTTTGGATGAAATGTTAACGATAGGGGGTTGTTCATTGAATAAAAAAAAAGGGGGTCAATCACGATTAGTTTATTTTTCAGGAGAGTTTTCGTTATATCTTGTTAACAAATTGCAATAATGGTTATAAAAAATAGAAATCCTTTTGTTTTCTTAAGGAAAACTCAATAAGAAAACGATATTTCTCAATCTTCATTAGCTACAAAATTGCTTGTTAATGCATCTATTATTGATTTCTTCAATCACGAGCCTCACATAAATATTAAATCTTATGCTTTGGACTATATTTAAAAGTTATACTAAAACTGAAAAGATAAACAAATCTATTTTGTTTAATGGTATGATATGATGTGTTATATTTCACATAAATACTATAAACAATCCATATTTACATGTACTACTAATGTGATAACTAGCTTTTAAAGATAATGTATACGTAAGAAAGAAAAAAAATAATGCACTTTGAAGTAATGTTCTTCTATAAAATAGCACTCTAAGGCTCTGTTTGTTAGATGGATTTGGATTAAAATTAGATAATTTTCGATCCAAACTCATGTTTGGCAAGTGCCATAGAATTTCAGTGCTCTTTTTCTTATGTTGCTGTGGTCTTGTCACTTGCTTTTTCATTTCTTCTTTTCACGTATTTTTTTTTTTTAGTTTTTTATTTTATGTTTTTTTTTTCTCAATTTAATATTAAATTAAATTATTTATTTTAAAAAGTAAGTTAATAACTTTATTAAATATTCTTAAGATGTAATATTCTTTTAAATTAATTATAAAATAATTATTTTTCTCTGAAATTGATTTTATATAGTTATATTATTTATAATATAATATAATATTTTATATTATTTTAAAATTAATTTAAATATTGTTATATTGATATATTTATTTCATTTAAAATTAATTTAATACGTTTATATTAATTAAAAAATTTATTTTAGATAAAATTAATTGAAAATAAATTTGTTATTTTTAAAATAATTTAATTATTTAAAAATGGATTTAAATAAAAGTTTAGACTAATTGGATTTAATTTGAAATATTTAAAACAATTTATTTTTATTAAATTAAATTTTATAATCATTCCATCTTATTAAAAACTAACGTATTTAATATAAATATTATATTAACGAATCTCACACTCTTTTTAACACACACACACATACAGAGTGATTCTATGCCTCCTAACATTTTAAAGTTAAGATTAAAAAATTTTAACTATCCATTAGATCTGATTGATATACAGAAGAAGATAAAAATAAAAATAAATAATTATTATTTGATTATTACCATCATAAAAATCTCTTCATGAGTTTTTTTTTAATAATTAAATATAATTATTTATTTTTGTTTATTTATTGATTTGTTGTTCATTAGATTTAATAGATGATTGAGATTTTTTTATCCTAATTTTTTAAAGTTAGGAGACACTGAATGTAGAACCGCTTATATACACATATATATTTGTCCAATTCCAACATAAATCAATTAAGAGATAATATCAATTTTATCTAGTCTTATACTGTACTAAACATATCACGATTTTAATTTATTTAATCTAATTTTACATGCAAAGTAGGGTCTAAGAGTATGAGTTTTTGAACTAACATTGAAAAATTAAAATGAGTATTTTTGACAATATAGCGTTCATAAACTATTGTATATAAAAAATGATACAAACAATAATCTTTTGTGGTTATTTGTTTAGAATTAGTGATGCTAAAAGAACTAATTTTATTTTTTCAGTGCGCTACCTGAAAATTTAGACCTTTTCCCTTTTGAGCAGTTCACTGAATTACTCTTGCTGTTCAATTTTGGCAACGCATTAATAGTCACATTGCTAATTAAATTCATTTGAATTCACAGAAGCAATTTTCTTGCTTTTTTCATTCTGATAGTGACAAGTTCTTTTCTTTCCTCTTGTTGGAAATAGTGACAAGTTCTTTCTAATCACGTGCATGCAAACTACTGTATGAAAAAGCAACACGGGCAAGATCTTCCAGAGGATGTGTTTGCAACGGCCGCACTCATTACGATACAGGATTGAACACACTGTTAATCAAATCCGATGGATGGTGCAAGTACAGCCATGGACCGGGCTGTCCCAACGGTGGTTTTGTAAAGGTAACCCACCCTTGTTGATTGCCCTTTTTTTTTTTTTTTAACAAAAAAGAATTATTGCTTTATTTGGTTAAATAATAAAAACATAATAATTTAAAAAACATAATTTTAAAACACTAATATTTTTATTTTTTAAAAATATGGTATATTAAACGTGATTATACTTTTTTTAAGTTATATTTTTTCATAATTATATTTTATGAGAAATAATTTTTAAAGTTTTTATTTGGTTTATTATAAGATAATTTAATTCAATTTATCAATTTTATATCAATTCAATCTTATCACATCCAACGGATCAAATTCCATCCAATACTACATATCAGATTAAAAAAAAAAAAAGCAACTTAAGTGAAATGTGTATCATCATTGAAATTATATCCTAAAATATGAAATATAAATATATATATATATTTAATTGATTATTTGCATTACATGTAACAGAATGTTATTGATTAGAATACTAATAGTTGTGTCTCTTGAATTTTCGTCCTAGTTTGGAATTAGTTCTAGACATGTCCCAATATGCAAATTGTGAGAGTTTGTAATTAGTTCTAGATATGTCCTGATTTGTAAATTGCCAAGGAGACTTTGGAGTAGAGATGGTTGGAGAAAGACCCGTGCTTCAATCTTCCAGTCAACGCACCTCTTACATTTTAATCCAAATTGACCATGGCTATAGCGAGGAGAGGCAGCTCATCACGTGTACAACTGCTCGCCTTCCCCCTCTCTCTCTCTCGAAGTTGGTAGCTCTACTGCATGTTCAAGTTTCCAACGATGCACACAAACCCTCCACCACCGATCCATTGGATTGGTTACTTTTTTTTTTTTTCTCTCAAGTTTTTGTTGAACTATATCCCCTATAAAAAGCCCTCATAGCCTTACATATTACACCGCGTCCATAAAAGAGATTGAGTGACTTGTAAGTGATCAAGAGAGATATCATCAAACAAGAATTTTTACAGAAAATTACGTTGACAGAGATGGTGACTTCAGTGGCTCCAAGGGTTGAGAGTTTGTCGAGCAGTGGAATCCAATCCATCCCAAAAGAATATGTTCGACCAGAGGAAGAACTGACAAGCATTGGCAACGTGTTCGAAGAAGAGAAGAAGAAGGACGGGCCTCAACTGCCAACCATTGATTTGAAGGAGATTGACTCAGAGGACCAAGTTGTTCGAGAGAAATGTAGGCAGCAACTGAAGCAAGCAGCCACCGACTGGGGTGTGATGCACCTTGTTAACCATGGAATCTCTGATGAGCTTATGGACAAGGTCAGGGAAGTAGGTCAGGCATTTTTTGATCTCCCTATTGAGGAGAAAGAAAAACATGCTAATGATCAGGCTTCAGGTAACGTTCAAGGCTATGGCAGCAAGCTAGCTAATAATGCTAGTGGCCAACTTGAGTGGGAGGACTATTTCTTCCATCTTATTTATCCTGAAGACAAGAGGGACTTGTCCATTTGGCCCAAGACACCTAAAGATTACATGTAAGTTAACTAGATTTGGTAGCATTTAATTCTTTAAACAATAATTTTGTTCAATCAGAGTGGTTTCTTAGTCTGAGAGACTGCAATAATAATTCCAATTGTTGTTTGTTATGAGTATATATGTTGTACAAGTTATTTCGAAAAAAACAAGCAAACTCTTTAATTGGTCAATTGTTTGATTTGCATACAATAACTGTATACGCAGAGAGGTGACGAGCGAATATGCAAGGCAATTGAGAAGCTTGGCGACGAAGATCCTCTCAGTGCTATCACTTGGGTTGGGATTAGAAGAGGGAAGGCTAGAAAAGGAAGTTGGTGGTCTGGAAGAACTGCTGCTTCAGATGAAGATCAACTACTATCCAAAATGCCCACAACCAGAACTTGCTCTCGGTGTTGAAGCTCACACGGACGTCAGTGCACTCACTTTCATACTCCACAACATGGTTCCCGGGCTGCAACTCTTCTACGAAGGCAAGTGGATCACTGCCAAATGTGTTCCAAACTCCATCATCATGCACATTGGGGACACCATTGAAATCCTCAGCAACGGCAAGTACAAGAGCATTCTTCACAGGGGACTTGTCAACAAGGAAAAAGTGAGGATCTCGTGGGCTGTTTTCTGTGAGCCACCTAAGGAGAAAATCATCCTCAAGCCTCTTTCTGAGACTGTTTCTGAGACTGAGCCACCATTGTTCCCTCCCCGTACCTTTCAACAGCATATTCAGCACAAACTGTTCCGGAAGACCCAAGATGCGCTTCTCAATAAACAAGTCTAGTTCCCTTAAAGTGTTGTATCGTCTTGTTCATTTTAATGGTGTGATGAGTTGAATATCGATGCTTGTGTGACAGCTTTTACTGTGGCAGGTAGAAGCCGTAATATGATTTCTCTTATTCTTCGCTCTTTATTGCTTTCAGCCCCTACCTGTTATAAATAAAAAGATTGATCATCTTCCTTTCGCTACTTATATTGTAATTGCTTTTACTTAAAATTTAAGTGCTTATGAATTATTGATCATCTTAATATGTGTGCTGATTTTGAGGGTACTGATGTGGAGAGAGTGGTGGACATCTATTATCTATATATATGGTGTTGTCAGTGTTAAATCAACCAAAAACATGATAATTTGGCTTTACTTGTTAAATGATCTGAAATTAGGGATGAAATATTGCTACCTTCTCAGCGTACCAATTCCTTTTTCGCTTGTGCCACATCCAACTATCAATTTGCATGATTTCTACAATATTTAGCCTACTAAATATGACGCCAGATTATTTTCAAATATATGTATGTATGTATGTATGTATATGTATAAATATATATACGAGGCTAGATTATATCAGATTGTCAACCATAGGTTCTAGTTAGGTGGTGAATATTTATTGTAAGAATGCGGCTATTTTAGCCGTTTATCGATGGCTCGATCGCTTGCGTTAGTTGAGATGTCTATCAGTCTATGACTATAAAGCTTTTAATGAATTAATTTCCTCAGTACTGAATGAGATCAATTGACAGTTTAGCTTAAATGTGAGGGGCATAACCTTGGTAGTTAATGAGTTTGAAAACTGCCATGACCAACTCTTTTTTAATTTCCTTTCCACATGTTTGAAAATTCCTCCTGGCAGCTGAGAATACAAACTCTGTTCTCACAATCGTGCATAATTTTACATATGAGTATGAGCCAGTTGGTAGCATGTAATTAGTGCAAGACGAGTAGATGACCAACTCACTTTCTTGATCCGGGAGGGGGATAATGAACTAATTAGAATTATTTATTCATTTTGTGTTCTGTGTAAATAACTTTTTAACATTCCACCAAACCGGTATTTCTGATAGTAAAGTTTCGTTGCTAAAGGGTGCTCAGGGGCGGAGTGAGACGGCTTAAGTGGTATGTCAGATAAGTATTATCAGTGACCACTTCATACTTGCACTACTAGAAAAATAACTACCATAATAGTTATTAACTAGTCTCATAATAGCGTGGCGCAAAACGCCTACTTGCAGAAGATCCGAACTGATTCCAACCTAAGTTGTATTCTCTCTTGTGGTTAATATAATTGTCTGTTTTCCCCAAAAAACACTACTCTCATAATATGAGAGAAAAATAGGTACCCATACAAAACTTATGGAATGTGTTTGGTGGAACTTGAATCCCCACTAAGATCAATGAGATGGAATCCTTATTAGCTTTGGATCTATTGCCATTCAAAAAAGTACTCTTCACACTCTCTTTCCTATTATTATTATTATTATTCTAAAGGAGACATTAAGGATGATAAAATTGATTTCAATATCTTTTTCCAAAAATATGATTTTAATATCCATTTTTTTTTAGATTTTTTATTATGAAATTATCTCTAACTAAAATTATTAATAAAGACATAATAATTATTTAAATTTAAAAATTAAAATGCAGTCTACCGTAAAATATAAACAATTAACTATTATACTTTAGGATCTTAGAACTTTATAATTTTCATAGCAACACTTGAATCCATGAAGGATTCGAATGATGAAGATGGACAAATTAGTAGGTGAAAACTATGTTGTTGTCTATTTATTTTTTAGTTTTAGAAAACACAATTTTTAGGAACAAAACGTCCACGTTTTAGATATATAAAATTTTTAATTAAAAAGGATACCTAGGCAATACATCATCTAGAACCCTTGATTAGGAGATTTTCAGATTGACCGACAGTTGTCTAGGGTCGAGACAATCGCCCAAATCGATTTTTCAAACATTGCTATTGCCATAACCCAAAAAAGTTTTCATCACAACAATTTACTTTCAACACCCATTTTATTTTATTTTTTTTAAATTCAATTCACTCTTTACATTCTTTTATGGGATAATTGCACTAACATACCTTGTGTTTTACTATTAAAGCTTAATATTCAACAATCATTTAAATTGCTGTAGCCTCTTTTAAAGTTAACTGAGCTCAATTAGGCTTTTGGGTTGGAGAGGGCGAAAATGTCTATAGGTAGGTGAAAGTTGTAGGCCTCTCATTTAGTGTGCAGGTTTGGATGAGTCAAGATTGAGTATTATTGAATAAGATACAGATTGGATGAAATTGAATTAGATTAAATTAGTTGGATGAGATAAGAGTGAATATAAATGGATAGGATGAGATTAGATGATATTGAATTGGATTAAATTAGTACCACAAGGTGTTTAATGTAATTCGAATTAGATCAGATTTAATTAAATTAATTTAATATAGTAAATTAATTATTAAATAATATATAATGAATTAATTTTTTTTATTTTTTTAAATACATTTAATATAATAATGAATAAAAATAAACAATTAATTAACAAATATAATATTAAAAAACCAAAATCCCACTCATTTGGGGCATGTGAAATCAACCCACCAATGTTAGGTTTCACAGATCCCAAATAAGTGAGATTTGACCGTGGGATTCACATGGGATGGGAATTTTATTTTCTCTTCCAAAATCCAAAATTGTAGCATAGGCAGGACGTGGACATTCGTTCCCAAACCTTTTGATTTCCAAAGCATCAAACCGGTAAGTAAGGACAGTGACTTGATATACGTGTCAGGGTTAGTAAGTTGTTTCCAATTCCATATTTCAGCATCCCAATTTTACCCCTAAGATTTTTAAAATATGACACAGTACCTTTAAAAAATTTCAAACTCAGTTTTTTCCCGAAGTTTATCCGAACTCAAAATATGTTGGCTATATAGAGGGAACTTAGGCAATATTTGTTTTTCCCATGCAGTAATATGAGTGCCTAAAATTTTTAACGCTTCTAGTTATAAAAAAATTTACATTAACGTGGGCCTTATAAAACGCAAACAATGAGGTGAATGGGGGTTGATCAAATTTAAGCACAAAAGATGAATAATAAGGTCATAAAGGCTGGTTGGACTGTTGAAAGAGAACTGTTCTTGTGCCTGCATTGCTCCTGGTAGTGTTGTAATTGGAAGCATATCTAAGTCAACTCTATTAGTCTCCATAGACAGCTCTTTGACTCCCTTAAATACACCGGCAAATCATCTTTACGTATCACTTAACAGTTTGCATTCACCATTCCAAGGCAATCTGACTTAAGCCTTTGATTCTTTCATCTAGGCTTGGCATGCTTATACAAGTGAACATGTATACATCTGCCTACATTTTTTGCCAATGTTGACATGTTCGGCTTTGAAAACCCAAATTCATCTTGATTCTAAGAACTTGACTGATGGTGAAATGTGTGATGTTTATTATAATCTGCCAACATTGAATGAAAACCCCTGATTGGTGGCGGACCCAATATGGGACTTGCGTCCCCTCAGATCTAAAAAATAAATAAATGAAACATTATTTAATTAAAATTTCTGACTTTCCAACAGAATCGACCGGAACCCATATTTATTAATTTAATGTTGGTTATTAGAAATTATCAGAATTGGAAACAAAATAAATAGTCTACAGCATCTCACTTCTATGTGACCCGTTGAATCGACCAGAACGCGGCTAAGAATGTGGCTACTGGGATGGCTAATGCTCTCCTCAATAGACAGGTCTAGTTACGTTAAAGTGTTGTATCATCTTGTTCATTTTAGTGGTATGATGTTGAATATTGATGCTTGTGTGACAGCTTTTACTGCGGTGCCAAAATATGATTTGTCTTATTCTTCGCTCTTTGCTTCTTTTCTGCCCCCACCAGGTTTATTAAATAAAATGATTGATCATCTTGCTTTTGCTACTTATATCGTAATTACAATTTACTTTAAATTTGGATGCTGATAAATTATTGATCATCTTAATATGTGTACTCATTTTTAGGGTTTTGATGTGAATTGGACATATACAACAGACATAGTAGTATTGTCAGTATTAAATCAACAAAAAATCATGATTTGGCTTTGCGCGATGTTAGTCCTTCTGAAAGTTAGCGACGAATTATTACTAGTTACTACCTTCTCAGCTTACCAACCTTTTTTGCTTTTACCTTTTGGTGCCACATCCAACTATCAATGTGTATGATTTCTGCACCATTTAGCCTACTAAATATTAAGCTAGATTATGTCGAATTGTCAATTATAGTTTCTTGTTAGGTGGTGAATATTTGTTGTACGAATGCCGCTGTTTAGCTGTTCATCATGGGCTGGATGGTTTGCATTAGTTGAGATGTCTATCAGTCTATGACTACAAAGCTTTTATCGAATTTAAATTCCTTGGTAGTGAAAGAGACCAATTAGCAGTGTAGCTTGTAAGGGGCATGACCTTGGTTGTTAATGTGTTCGAAAGCGACCATGATCGACTCTTTGTTAATTACCCTTACGCATCTTTAAACATCCCTCCTGGCAACTGAAAATACAAATTCCAGTTTTACAATAAAATTGTGCATAATTTTATATGCGGGTATGAGCTAGTTGGTAGGGTGTCATTAGGGCAAGACGAGTAGATGAGCAACTTACTTTCATGGTCTGGGAGAGGGGGAAAATGAACTAACTAGAGTTATTAAATTTTTGTTTTGTGTAAATAACTTTTTAATATTACACCAAACAAGCTTTTCTGGTCGTAAAGTTTCGTTGCTAACGTTGCCTAGGGGCGGAACGAGGCGGCTTAAATGGGGATTAGAATTAGATTAGTTTTCTAAAAAAACTACTTTATTTAGAAAATCTACTCCATTAATGGAAGATAAGTACTATATACATTTGGCATCAATTAGTTTTCTAAAAACTACTTAATTATTTACAGCAATTAGTGGAAAGGCATCAAGTGATCTTTATTTTTCATGGTGCAGAAGGAAATACTAGCATCAGCCACACGACAGAGATACAGTGGTTTGCTTACGTCACACAACAACCACAAATTGGCAAGAAATCAAAACAAGAACAAGCAACTGTCAGAAGCAAGTTCCCCGATCAGAACAAATCCCATCAACCCACCCTAAAAGGACAAATGAATAGTCTCTTCATTCAACGAAGCTTGACTAATAATCGAGGAGTTGCATATAATCAACTCCTCCAACGCATCAAATCATTCTGGGGTGGGAACAGCGGAATGAGGAGACAGCACAATATTATCCAATTCAAATAATTCTTTTGGCACATCAGGTTCGTTCTCAAACACATCAAGACCTACACCACCAATCTCACCTCGCAGCAACAACTGCACCATTTCCTTCTCATCAATCAGAGCCCCACGTCCTACATTAATAATCACACCTTCCCCTCCCAAAGCAGCCATGACTTCCTTGTTAATTATGTGGTGAGTTTCTTCATTCAACGCACAACAAACAATTAGAAAATCAATATTCACTGCAAGTTCATATAGGTTCCCATAATAATCAAATGGAACTGATAGTCTCTTCCTGCTAGAGTTGTAAGAAACAATGCAACCAAAAGCCTCAAGTCTGCTGGCAACTTGAGAGCCCATATTTCCTAGTGAAGTGGGTCAAGGAGGTTGAAAAGAGTTGATAAACAATGTTTGAATGGGAAGTGAAAGGAGGGTAGACTGAGGGAGAGGGAGAGGCACAAGTGTATATGAATCATCAGTCCCTGGTACGAAAACAAGATAATAAATAGCATTTTTTTTTTTTTTTAAAAAAAGGGGTATTTACAATCTGCCCCAAACCTTTGGTCATAATATGAAACTGTTCCCTCTAATTTCAGAATTAACAGTTTGCCCCCACAAAGTTTAATTAAATAAAGAAAATCTCTCCACAGTTACCAATTCCATCCATTGTTGTTAGAGGTGGAAGGATAGAACAGTAAATGGAGGTGATAAATAAATATAAATTAATAAAAAAATAAAACACCAAGAAATTAAAAATTTATTTATTTCAAAAAAGCAATAAAAAATAATTGACCTTTACCATCCAGAGAGATAGTGGACATCAAAGTGAAAATAAATTTATTAATGAAAAAATCTAAAAAAAAATAAAAACTCTCTCTCTCTCGTGATGAGTTCTCTCTCTCTCTCTCTCTTCTTCACCAATTTCATTCTTCTCTTTTCCTCTCTCACCATCAATTCGTCACTCTTCTCTCTCCGCCAAGACTAGTGAAAAACCCATCATTTGGGTTTGAACACCCAAGTGATGATTTTTGGCATTTTTGATGATTTTCATCTAGGTTCGATGATTTTGGTGGTGGGAGAGGATGGTGTCTAGGTGTTTTGGATGGGTGTGGTTGTGTGGGTGTTTGATTGTGGTGGTGGTGGTGGTGGGGGGGGGGTGAGGGTGGATTTCTAGGTGTTCTGGGTGGGTACGAGTCTTTGATTTTAGTATAGGTAGGCATGGCCGTAGGTGTAGGTGGGCAAGTGTTTTATTTTTTCCTGCTCTTTAGGTATGGTGGTGTTTTGGGTTTGGGTGTATTGAGTGATGGTCTGTTGAGTGATAGTGGTGGTGATGAATGGTCCATCACCATCCTTCTCCAAGCTTGGGTTGGTGGTGGTAATTAGTTGGGTTTGGGTCTAATTGGTAGGTGATGGTGGTGACCTAGGTTGATGATGATGATTGGTGGTGGTCTTCAATAATTTTGATGCGATTTGTTTTTTTTTTTTTTAAAGTCAATTAGATTTTTTTTAAAATAAAGAATTTTTTTTATTTCTCTTTTTTTTTTCTATCTAGAAATGAATCTATATCTTCAACTTGAAACCCATTCATCAAGGTTCGTTTCATAACCTAGATGAATCTGGGTCTTCTCCCCATGAACTTATATGAATCTAAGTCTTCTCCCTATGCCACTCTTTCTTTCATCTCTATCTCTCTTTGTGCCGTCGCTTTCTCTCCTCTCCTCTCCTCACCTTATTCTTATCATCATCTGGGTTCAAACTTAGATAAACTTTCATTTAGGTTCTTTGGTTTTGTAGATTTTCTTTTTTTTTTTTTTTTTTTGGAAAATGGGGTTTTATGGATTTTGAACTGGGGTTTTTGTGTTGTGTTGATGTGTTTATGTTATTGTGTTGATATGTTTTTGAAGACAAATAGGAGATTAGGGTTGAACTGGGTTTGATGTTGTTGACGTTTGGAAACGGTCAACTAGAGATTCTGGGGCCCAGACTGCGAGCTTGGTAATTAAAGGGTGATGGTACTAACGGGAGTGTGATAAATGAGTAATTAATAAGGTTTAAGGTTGGTGGTGATTAATTTAGGTGAAGGAATATCGGTCGTGGAGGTTGGTTGAATTTAATGAGATGATCAATGAAAGACAAGAGAGAAAAAGAGAGGAGAATGTAAGACACAAGGATTTTTACGTGGTTCAATGACTACACCTACATCCACGACCACTCTGAAGTAATTCCGGCAGAGTGAGGATACTCTAGTATATTCAGCTTGTTTGTACAGTAAATGTCTCCTATATTTATAGAGAGGGGGAGATGACAAAAAAAAATACAAAAGAGTGTTATACACACTACGGGCAACGGTCAGTTGCAACTAATTCTGACATAACCATGCTGCATTAATTGTAAAGGTAATCACTGTTCTCTTCTTGCACACGTCTGCATTTAATACACCAGGAGAGGCCTTCATTTCATTAATTGCATCTTGCCGCATTGAATGCTTCTGGGTAATTGTGCAGGCAGCTTTCGGCGGGAAATCATGAGAGTTGGTGAATCTGATGACTTGCTGCATACGACATCCCCTAAATAAACTCTCTGGTCAGTCAGGTGATGCATACTGGAGATATGTCGACGTGGCCAGGAGAGGAGATTTAGACGGGTCTGGGGATTCCCGCGATCTCGCGACTTGGACTGTCTCGCGAGCTTGACGAGCTGGCGACGCGGGCAGGATGCATGCTTGGGAGGTCTGGAAGTTGTTGCGAGCTCGCGACCTGGACGACCTCACGAGCTGGGCTTCCAACCGCTGGTCCCGATCTTGGGCCTTCTGGGCCCCCGCTCCTGTCCAAGCATCTGGGGCTTATACTGGCCCATTTAGGCAAACAACGAGAAAATGGGCATAACAGATGTTTAAGGGATTTTTGGTGATTGATTGTTGAAAATGTTTATTGTTGATAATGTTGATGATGATTTGTTGATGATTTTCTGGATGAGGAAAAAGAAGTGGATGGGGACGAAGAAAAAGAATTAGCAATGTTGTTTATTTATTTATTATTATTATTTTTTATGGGTTATAGAGATCTAATCTGGATATTGAGATGGATGGTAGCAATCCAATCTAGAGATCAAATCTTTTGTTTTAATTTTTAATTTTTAGTTTTTAGTTTTTTTCTAATTAATGAAGATCTAATGATTTTTTTTTTTTAATTTCCCCTTTTTATTTAATGTTTTAATGAGGTCAACTGGGTCAACAAGATACACAAGGGCATTTAGGTCTTTTTGACATAATTATACTATTCATGGTTAAGTCTAATGAAATTTGTGCAATGACAGTAGACTAAATTGTAATAAATCTTAAAAAGTGACTTCATTTGCAATTATTTTCAAACCAATAGGTTAAATTGTAATTTGATTGATAACAAATAAATAAAACAAAAAATGAATTGCATGAAACCTCCTTGAGGTTTGCAAAAAAGATGGAAATACATTTATCCTTTTATTATATAATACCCCCATTCTGTTAGTTAAATTCTATTAAATTAATTTAACTTACGGGTAATTTCATTTTTTATATTTTGTTTATTTTCTTTTAAAATTTAAAATTATAAAATATAAATAAGAATTTACAAATAATTAAGAATTAAAAAGAAGAGAGATCTAATTTAAAAATAAAAATTAAAAAATTGTTGTAAAAAAATTAGAAAATAGTAAAATTTAAAAAATAAGATCTTTTTTTTTTTAATAAAAATGGAGATCCTATATCCTTACCATCCATCACATGATTGGACGATAGGGATCAATTTAAAAATAAAAATTAAAAAATTATTGCAAAAGAATATTAAAAAAAAAAAAAAAAACAATGAGATTGAATATTTGAGTTTTAAACCCAGATCTTCATCTTCAAGTTGAAGATTCTATAACAGAACAACTTGGTTCATCTAACAAAACAAACACTAGATGATCAACAATTTTCATCAACAAACAATAGATCAGTAACCTAGTTTTTCATTGACAAACTACCTAGTTCATTAACAGACGAGCCAGACTCAATTTACCAACAAACAATAAACAAAACAACCAGACCTAGTTCATCAACAAACAACCCAGCACATAGCTTGACTACAATCAATTAAGATAATTTGCCATGTTCATTATCATGAATCATCAACCAAAAAAAAAAAAAAATTAGAAAAAAAAAGAAAAGTCATGCCTGAACATAAATTCTAACCAGTGACCTCAAGTTGACGCCATAGCTCCACCATCGGTGATCTCTAGTCGGTGCCATCCAACACCAAAGCACCACCAGACTAGTGAAAGGCGTCATCGATCTTGGGTTTCCTTTATCATCAAAAACCAATAACAACAACAACAACAACAACAAACAACAATTATTATTATTATTATTATTATTATAAATAGGAGAAAGGAGAGCCTTGATTCTCCATCATCGGAAACTAGAAGTCTCCGACAAAGTCGAGTCTCCTTCGTGGAGACCTGAACTGGTCTCTAGTGGGTCAATTATTATTAAATTCTATGTCATTTTACCTATTATTTATGCTATATTTTTGTGTGAAATTGATACTTTTAATTTATGTTTGTTTTTATGTTTTGAATTAGGGTTTGAGAAGAAAACTAATGGAATTGAAGGATTTTTTTAAGATTAATTGTAGCCCAAGGAATTAGAAAAATGTTCTAGAAGGAAATTACAGAATTTTTAGGTAGAAAATGATGTGACTTGTAAGGAGCTCATATGAAGAGCATAGTTTGAGTTACGCAAGCCATTACAAATCAAATTAAAGCCCCAGATGTTTAGTTTTAATAGCCGTTGACGATTTGTCAATTAAAATTTTTTAGAGAAAGTTATGACTGATTTAGTACATGAAGATTAGACTGTCACAAGACCCGACAGCTACAAGAAAACACAAAAAATTCAAGTTTCCTCTTTTAGCACTCTTTATCAATTTCCTAAAACTTGAAACATCTTAATTAAATCAACTAAAAAAATTAGGAAGAGTTTTAGACCAAAAATAAAAAAGGTTTTATTTGCCATATCAAAACTTGATTCCAAATCAAAGTTGGAAGTAGAATCCTTCTCAATTGAGAAAATCTTGGATGTTGAGAATTGGGTGCCCATAAGTAGGTGCTTTCACCATTCAATTGAACACATATCAGAAGGAGAGAGAGACCAGAGGCTTGGGCTACAACTGCTTTTTGGTTCATTCTTCTTTAATTATTTTATTTTTATGTTTTCGTTTAAAGTAATGAGTGGCTAATTTTCTTATTAGTTAGAGTTAACTTGAAGTCCTGAACATGAATTTAATCTATTATTATTTTTAATGAAGTATTTTATTTTTGCATGATGAAATTAATTGTCTCCACTTTAATTGTATTCTATTTATTTTATTTCTTTGACTGACTATCTTAGGAACATATTTTCAGAATCATGTTTTACGAATACAAACCACATGTCAAACGAGAATATTGTTAATTGGCAATAATCAATTACTTATGAACTAATTGAGGAACATTAATTTATAAATATCTAGGATAGACGCCATGTTCTAGGATTTATATGACATTCATATTTTTCTAGTTCTTAATGGATTCTTATTATTAAACTTAAATAGTCATCATGTTAGGTTATAATTAAAAATACAAGTATTTATACAGACGCCATGTAATTTATGTACCATCTAAGGAAGAACCAATACGGTATGCAATATGACCATTACCTTATCATGAATCTCTTCAACATACATTAATATTATTATGTTTCATTCATTTATTTATAGATTAAAGTATTGTTTAGTGATGAATATGATGTCCTAACTAAGTTTCTCTATATTGATTTCTCTTTTTGAATTTAGTTTTCCTATTGTGAGCTTTTAAACCAAATTTCAACAACCCTTTCCATTTCATTGTTTTAAATAAACTTGAATTTAAAGTAAGATAATAACTTCTCGTTGGATTGACCCTTGCTTGTCGCTATACTCAATAAAACAATTTGTACACTTACAAGGTTTAAAATTTAGTTTATTAAAATATTAACCAACAGTCTCCGTGCGCGATGGAGACCATATTTGGTCTCCATCATGCATGGAGACCCTCTGTTATCTCTACCGTGTGATGGAGATGCAGGATGTTAGTGATGGAGACCCATAGCTCCATCGTCGACTACGGTGATGGAGAAGGGGAATCAAAGATGGATTGTGAATCCATCTCTGAAATGACTTTCATTTTATGTTTTGTTTTTTTTTTCCTATCATTTTTTATTTTTTTGAAAATTTTATTTAAAGACTTTTATCATTTTTTAAATATTATTGGTGGATTTCCACTGTCAGATGAAATCTATCCAATTGTGGAGATCCAATATTCCACTACTGTTTTTTTTTTTTTTTTAATTTTCTTTTTGTCTTATTCAAAGATAAAATGGTCATTTGACCAGTAATCTTAGTCAACTATTAAACTAATAGACTTTGACTAACACAGTGAGGTGTTGTGTGATAACATGGTAAATGTGTATCTATCTTACTTTAGGCAAACCTCAGGAAGTTTCGTGTAATTCATTCTGAAACTAATGGCAATTGTGTAGTTATGATGTAACTTAGCAACCTTATTTTTGAAGAAATCAGGGGAGGCGTGTGCCTCTTCTGGACCCAACGTAGGTCCGCCTTTAGCCTCTTCGATTGTGCATATCTTTAACATCATCAAATAAGTCTACCTATAACATTATAGATTTATGAGTTTACAAATTGAATGTACGATGGATTTAGGGCATTTTTCTTCCAGAATTCAACTTTTATAACATTAATGTCATAAATTGAATCTCTAATATTACGAATGTAGGATATCATTCGAACATAATTTGGAAGATATTGCACCTGGACATTCAGACATAATAGCCCCGGGATGCAGAATAAATTAGGATTAGGACTTTCTTTAGAGTTTCCATGAACCATCCGTGTCATTACAATAAAATTTGTATTGTAATATAAAACTAAGAAGTTGAATAAAGATTAACTAGTGTTTGAGCACCATTTTTTGAAAATTCTTATTACAATAACATTAACAGTAACACTCATAATTAGAATAATAAAATCAGTACATAAGCATTCGATTTCTTTCAGTTATATTATGTTTTTCGTTTGTTTCTTTCGTTTAGGGATGACATAAATTTCTTCACATGATCAATCAGAAGATCATCCTTCACCTGCTCTCGAACATTTTATATATTCTCAAATGAAGTTTCTGAAGTCACAACCAAGGACGAAATACGCTATAGGAAGGAAATGAATACCAATGTTTGGTCACTGGCTTTGATAAAATCAAAATGGCCAGCATGATAATATACATAAAACTGCCAATGGCATGGCACGCATTTACCAGAAAGTCAGCACTAAACATCGCTGTAAGATTGATTTAAGGATCCTTTTGCCACATAGATTATACATGCATGTCAGCAACATCACTGAAGAATTGTGAGCCAATATGCAACCTTTGTGATACAATCATTATCAACTTTTCTCTACGCAGCCAGCCTTTTTCTCTGGCAAGCGCAACACCTTTGAAATAAGTCTTCATAGTTCCACACAACAGACACAATAGATCCACACAAAATATTAACAAAACATAGTTTTCATTTTATCTAAGAACATTTTGGTGATTAACATAAAGTTTATTTCTAAGTGTACACGTGACCATCATGATATAATAACAAGTGAGAAAGAGCGAATAGTCCTTTTAATCAAGCTGGATTGGCGACAACAAAGGTTTGTTCGAGAAGAATGCAAGCAAATTGCCAATGATCACATCCTGCAACGCTGCAAAAGATTCAGGGGTCAGGGTAGCACAATGTGGAGATAATACCACATTATCCAATGTAAAGAGCTCTTTTGGTGTTGGAAATTAAACATGATTTATATAGACACAAGCATGCATGAATCATGGAAGAGTTTAATTATAGATACATCTAGAAGTTTGTGTTCATGTATTTAGAATATTCATGTATTTGGAGAATTCATGAATTTAGAAGGTACATGTATGTGAGAGTTCATTGTATTGTAGTTATGAGAGTTTATCCATAACTCTCTCTTGAGTCCTATAAATACCTAGGTGGTATTGTCATTCATGTATGGGTGAGGAAACTTGAAATTTGAGAGTGGGTAATGGTGAGAAACAAAATTGTATGAAGTTAGAAAAAGTTCATAAAGAAGTTTATTTCTCCTTCCAAAATAGTTGTCTAATCCTTATTGAGTTTGAGTGAATTCTCACCACCAAGTTTTCAATAAAGTGGTATAAGAGCTTTGAGTAATAAAATGGCCAACAACAACAATCTTTTTCAAGTACCTCGTCTCACTAAAGAAAATTATAGCACCTAGTGTATTCGAATCAAGGCTTTACTTGGCTCACAAGATGTATGGGAGATAGTTGACAAAGGATACACGGAACCTAAAAATGAAGCTTCTTTGACTCAAGGGCAAAAAGATATTTTGTGTAATACAAGGAAGAAGGATAAAAAAGCTCTTACCATAATCCATTAAGCACTTGATGATGCAACATTTGAGAAGATTTCCGAAGCAACCACTTCCAAGCAAGCATGGCAGATTTTAGAGAATACTTTCAAAGGTGTGGATCAAGTCAAGAAAGTGCGGCTTCAAACATTGAGAGGTGAGTATGAAGCTTTACATAAGAATGAATCTGAGTCAGTTTCAGATTATTTTGCAAGAGTTTTAAAAGTTGTAAATGATATGAAAAGATATGGTGAGAAGGTGAATGATAGCCAAGTTGTTGAAAAGATTCTTCGTTCGTTAGACGAAAAATTCAACTTTATTGTTGTAGCTATTGAAGAATCAAAAGATTTAAGTACGATGTCAGTTGATCAACTCATTGGTTCTTTACAAGCCCATGAAGAAAAACTTTTGAAAAAGAAGAAAGATTCCATGGATCAGCTATTGCAAACAAAGCTACAACTAAAAAGCAAGGAAGATAATCAAGAGAGAAGTCAGAATGGACGAGGTTGAGGCCATGGTAGAGGTCGTGGATGTGGTAATTCTCGAGGACGAGGACGAGGAAGAGAAGGAAATTACTTTAAAAAAAGAAATGAAGACGGTGGTGGCAATCAGCATCCTAGTTCATCACGAGGTCGTGGGAGACAAAGTTACTCAAGACCATATGGAAGACAAAATGATAATAAAAGGTATGACAAAAGCCAAGTTGAATGTTATAATTGTCATAAGTTTGGCCATTATTCTTGGGAGTGCAGAAATAAAGTTGAAGAAAATGCAAATTACACTGAGGAACAGAACAAAACTAGTGAGCCTACCTTACTTTTGACATGCAAAGCTGAAGAAACATGTGAAAGAAATATTTGGTATCTTGACAGTGGCGCAAGTAATTATATGTGCGGGTGCAAATCAATGTTTGTGGAGCTTGATGAATCTATAAGCGGTAATATTACCTTTGGTGATGCAACAAAAATTCCGGTAAAAGGGAAAGGTAATATTTTGATTCGCTTGAAAAATGAAAAACATGAATTCATTTCTAATGTTTATTATGTGCCAAATATGAAAAATAATATTTTGAGTTTGGGACAACTTTTGGAGAAAGACTATAATATTTCCATGAATAATTATAGTCTTTCAATTAGAGATCAATATGAGAACTTGATTGTCAAAGTACCAATGACAAAAAATCGAATGTTTTTGTTAAACATTCAAACTGATGTTGCTAAATGTCTAAAATCTTGCTTGAAAGATTCATCATGGGTTTGACATTTAAGGTTTGGGCATTTAAATTTTGGTGGCTTAAGATTGTTGGCAAAGAAGAACATAGTGAATGGATTGCCATATATTGAGCACCCAAATCTGTTTTGTGAATGATGCATTTTTGGAAAACAATCAAGAAAGAGTTTTCTTAAAGAATCTTTTTCAAGAGCAAAGAAGCCATTGGAGCTCGTGCATACGGATCTTTGTGGACCAATCAAACCAAGTTCTTTCGGTAAGAATAATTATTTTCTACTATTTATTGATGATTTTAGCCGAAAAACTTGGGTTTATTTTGTAAAAGAAAAATCAGAGGTATTTGGAGCATTTAAAAAATTCAAAGCTTTCGTTGAAAAAGAAAGTGATTATTTTATAAAAGCTTTGAGATTTGATAGAGGAGGTGAATTTACTTCAAAAGAATTCAATAAATTTTGTGATGAAAATGGAATTCGACGACCCCTTACAGTTGCATGGACACCACAACAAAATGGTGTCGCTGAAAGAAAAAACAGGTCCATCTTAAATATGGCACGGAGTATGCTTAATAGCAAGAAGATGCCAAGAGAATTTTGGGCTGAAGCTATAGAATGTGCAGTGTACCTTTCTAATAGAAGTCCTACCAGGAGTTTATGGAATGTGACTCCTCAACAAGCTTGGAGTGGATGGAAGCCTAGTGTTGCTCATTTGAAGATCTTTGGGAGTATTGCATATGCTCATGTGCCAGATCAGAAGCGTTCAAAGCTTGATGATAAAAGTGAGAAATTTGTTTTCATAGGTTATGATTCAAGTTCAAAAGTGTTGGGTTGGGTTCCCTCTTATATAGAGGCCCAACAAGTCTCAACAAATTAAATTGAGCCCATATGGAAACCCTAGTGTGATTAGGAATCATAACCCTATTTAAGTTTGATTTCCTTTATTAATTGGAGGCTAGGGTTTTGTGGTTGTGAGAGTTAAGAGATTTGAGGCAGAAAAATCAATTGTGAAGAGTGAATTTCGTGTGGAAGAGAGGAGGAAACAAGAGAGTGAGTTTTCTGCAAGGAAATTCATCCCGTACAGTTTCGGAGTTGCTGCAATATCTCTTTCGTTTACCGTTGGATTGTGCTGAAATTTGGACGGCACATTGACCTCTTCTGGACCTTGATTCTGAACGGTGGAGATCGGAAACGGACGTGTTGTTCGTGTTATATACAGCCCGTAACAGAGCTGTCAGGTTTTTCGTCACTGTCTACGCAGTATTTTTGTAAGAACAATATCTCTTTTGTTCACCGTTGGATCGAGCTCAAATTTTGACAGTATACTCAGAACTCGTGATTCTAAATTCTGAACCGTGGTGATCGGATTTGGAGGTCCCAGTGAAGAGCGACGCAGTCTAGAACCTCTTGCTGAGTTTGTGTTTTTCTCTTCACTTGTTATTTAAAACTTAAATTTGTGTTACTAGGGAACCTAGATAATTGTTGCTCGATTTTGGTTCCTATTTGATGTAAAAACAGTTTGTTACTCTCACATTTGATTATTAGTGGATATTTTTGGGTGGACTACGGTCCTGTGGTTTTTACTCCTCGCATTGGGGAGGTTTTCCACGTAAAAATTGGCTTGTGTTATTTGTGCATGTGGTAGTGATTTTATTTGCTTATTATTTGATTGGTGGTGGTATATATATTAAGGTGGATTTGTGCGTTACTTAGTGGTTTTTCATAGGATTCATTCAGGGGGAGAAAAAGTTTCGCTGTGTGATTTGTTAGTATTTGTTATTTCTCCCATCAAAGTGGTATCAGAGCCTGATTGTGAATTTTGCAATGATGAATATGGAGAACAATTTGAATCTAAGTAGAATGATTACTCTGAATGGTTCGAACTATCATATTTGGAAGGGAAAGATGGAGGATTTTTTGTATGTGAAAGATTTTCACTTACCTATTTTTGCTACAGAAAAGCCTAGTGATAAATCTGATGCAGAGTGGACTTTACTTCATCGACAAGTATGTGATTTTATTAGGCAATGGGTAAGTGATAATATTTTGAATCATATCAGTGGGGAAACACATTCACAAACTTTATGGGTCAAGCTTGAGGAGTTGTATGCCAGAAAAACCGGAAATAATAAATTGTTTCTGATGAAGCAATTGATGTATCTAAGATATCATGATGGTGCTCTTCTGACAGATCATTTGAATACATATAAGGGGATTATAAATCAGTTGGCTAGCATGGGTATCAAGTTTGATGATGAGGTACAAGCATTATGGTTGCTTGGTACATTACCGGACTCATGGGAGACTTTCAGACCTCTTTGTCGAACTCTGCTCCGAATGGAATGATAACAATGGATTTGGTCAAGGGTAATATTTTGAATGAAGAGATGAGAAGAAAAGCACAAGGATCTACTTCATCTTCAGAAGTTCTGGTTACAGAAAGCAGAGGGAGAAGTAAAAGCAGGGGTCCGAAGAATAGAAATCAACACAGAAGTAAGTCCAATAAGTTTGCAAATGTTGAGTGTCACTACTGCCACAAAAAGGGACACATAAAGAAATATTGCAAGCAATTGGAAAAGAAAAATAAAAATGACACAAGCAAAGAAAAGAAGAGTGAAAATAATAGCAATGATGACAGAGTTGCTACCACAATTCATGAAGATTTTCTTTTTATGTATGATGCTGATTCTATTAATTTTGCATGCCATGAGACTAGCTGGGTGATTGACAGTGGTGCCTCTATTCATGCTACATCGCGGAAGGATTTCTTTACATCTTACACACATGGTGATTTTGGAAGTGTAAAGATGAGGAATGATGGCACGGCAAAAATTGTTGGCATTGGAGATGTGAACCTGGAGACAGATAATGGCTCTAGGTTAGTTTTGAAAAATGTAAAACATATTCCTGACATTCGTGTGAATATTATTTCTACAGGTAAACTTGATGATGAGGGATACTGCAACTTCTTTAGTAATGGTCAGTGGAAGCTCACCAAGGGAGCCATGATTGTGGCTAGAGGTAAAAAATGTTCTACATTATACTTGTTGCAGGCAAAAATTTCAAAGTTCATCATCAATGCAGTTCAAGATGAAAGACAAGGTAGAACTTTGGCACAAGAGGCTCGGACACATTAGCGAGAAAGGCCTGACTGTTTTGACTCAGAAAAAACGACTACCTGACATGAAAAATATACAGCTGAAAAGATGTTCGCATTGCTTAGCAGGGAAGCAGAACAGAGTCAGCTTTCACAGCTCCCCACCTATAAGGAAGTCAGGTATACTTGATTTAGTGCATTCAGATCTCTGCGGTCCTATGAAGACAAGATCACTTGGTGGAGCCCTATACTTTGTGACCTTCATAGATGATCACTCCAGAAAGACATGGGTCTACACCTTGAAGACAAAAGATCAAGTGTTGGATGTGTTCAAGCAATTTCAAGCATTGGTTGAGAGACAGACTGGGAAAAAGTTGAGGTGCATCAGAACTGATAATGGGGGAGAGTATATTGGTCCTTTTGATGAGTACTGCAGACAACAGGGTACACGACAATAGGGTATACGACACCAGAAGACACCTCCCAAGACTCCTCAGTTGAATGGTTTAGCTGAGAGGATGAATAGAACAATAGTAGAGAGAGTGAGATGTTTGCTTTCACAAGCACAGTTACCAGGAAGTTTCTGGGGTGAGGCTTTGAGTACTGCCGTACATGTTCTTAATCTCACACCGTGTGTTCCATTGCAATTTGATGTACCAGACAGAGCTTGGAGTGGTAAAGATGTTTCTTATTATCACTTACGTGTTTTTGGGTGCAAGGCATTTGTATATATTCCCAAAGATGAGAGATCCAAGCTTGATGTGAAAACTCGACAGTGCATCTTCATCGGTTATGGTCAGGATGAGTTTGGATATAGATTCTTTGATCCGGTTGAGAAGAAACTCATGAGAAGCAGAGATGTAGTGTTTATGGAAGATCAGACCATACAGGATATTGAGAAAGATGGGAATCCAGTGTCCAGTCACAGTGATGGTTTGGTTGACTTGAGTTCGTCTTCTTCAACAAATTTACCCACACAGGTTGAAGATCAACAACAGGCTGAAGCTGATATGGGTGGTTCCTCACAGAGAGATGAAAATGTTGAAACTAATGAGCAGTTGCCAATACCTGATGCTTCATTAGATGTACCATTCAGGAGGTCTACTAGAGATCGACGTCCTTCCACTCGATATTTTACAAGTGATTATGTGTTATTGACTGACGGGGGAGAACCTGAGTGTTATGCAGAAGCTTTAGAAGATAAGCACAAAAAAGAGTGGCTTGAGGCTATACAAGATGAAATGCAGTCACTTCATCAAAATCATACTTTTGAGTTAGTCAAGTTGCCTAAAGGCATAAAAGCTTTGAAGAACAAATGGGTTTACAAAATTAAGCATGATGAGCTTAGTACTCAACCTCGATACAAAGCTAGATTGGTTGTCAAAGGGTTCAACCAAAGGAAAGGCGTTGATTTTGATGAGATATTCTCTCCAGTTGTGAAGATGTCATCCATCCGTGTTGTGCTTGGTTTAGCAGCCAGTCTTGACTTAGAGATAGAGCAAATGGATGTGAAGACTGCGTTTCTCCATGGTGATTTAGAGGAAGAGATTTACATGGAGCAGCCAGAGGGTTTTAGTGTGAAAGGGAAAGAGGATTACGTGTGCAAGTTGAAGAAAAGCCTTTATGGTTTGAAACAAGCACCGAGACAATGGTATAAGAAGTTTGAGTCAGTTATGGGGGAGCAAGGCTACAAGAAAACAACTTCTGATTATTGTGTATTTGTTCAAAAATTCTCTGATGATGATTTTATTATCTTACTACTTTATGTTGATGACATATTGATTGTTGGCAGAAATATTTCAAGGATTGACAGGTTGAAGATGAAATTGAGTAAGTCTTTTGCTATGAAAGACTTGGGGCTAGCAAAGAAAATCCTTGGCATACAAATTGATCGTGATAGAAAGGCCAAGAAATTATATATGTCACAGGAGAAGTACATTGAGAAAGTACTTCAAAGATTCAACATGGACAAAGCTAAAGCAGTTAGTTCTCCACTTGGTGCACACTTCAAGTTGAGTATAGAGCAATGTCCTTCTACAGATGCCCAGAAAAATGACATGGAAAGAGTTCCATATGCTTCAGCAGTCGGGAGTTTGATGTATGCAATGGTTTGTACGAGACCAGACATAGCTCATGCCGTTGGTGTTGTTAGTCGGTTCATGTCCAATCCTGGAAAAGAGCATTGGAATGTTGTTAAGTGGATCATGAGATATCTCCGGGATACTTCTAGTTTGAGACTTGGTTTCGGCGGTGAGAAGTCACTGCTAGTTGGCTTTACTGATGCAGATATGGCAGGAGATGTTGATTCTCGTAGGTCAATATCTGGTTATTTGATTACCTTTGCAGGTGGTGTTGTAGCTTGACAATCGAGATTGTAGAAATGTGTTGCTCTTTCTACTACAGAAGCTGAATTTATTGCAGCAACCGAAGCTTGTAAAGAGTTGTTGTGGATGAAAAAGTTTGTAGGAGAGCTTGGTTTCAAGCAACAAAGATATGTGCTATTCTGTGATAGTCAGAGTGCCATTCACCTTGGGAAGAATTCAACCTTTCATGCAAGGTCGAAACATATTGATGTGAGATATCATTGGATTAGAGATGTCTTGAATGAAAAACTGCTGGAACTTGAAAAAGTTCATACAGACCATAATGGATCCGATATGTTCACAAAAGCATTACCAAGGGAGAAGCTTGAGGTTTGTAGGATGATCGCCGGAATGGCGAACCCCTCCACATAATCGGGAAGGGGGAGATTTGTTGGGTTGGGTTCCCTCTTATGTAGAGGCCCAACAAGTCTCAACAAATTAAATTGAGCCCATATGGAAACCCTAGTGTGATTAGGAATCATAACCCTATTTAAGTTTGATTTCCTTTATTAATTGGAGGCTAGGGTTTTGTGGTTGTGAGAGTTAAGAGATTTGAGGCAGAAAAATCAATTGTGAAGAGTGAATTTCGTGTGGAAGAGAGGAGGAAACAAGAGAGTGAGTTTTCTGCAAGGAAATTTATCCCGCACAGTTTCGGAGTTGCTGCAATATCTCTTTCGTTTACCGTTGGATTGTGCTGAAATTTGGACGGCACATTGACCTCTTCTGGACCTTGATTCTGAACGGTGGAGATCGGAACACGTGTCGTTCGTGTTATATACAGCCCGTAACAGAGCTGTCAGGTTTTTCGTCACTGTCTGTGCAGTATTTTTGTAAGAACAATATCTCTTTTGTTCACCGTTGGATCGAGCTCAAATTTTGACAGTATACTCAGAACTCGTGATTCTAAATTCTGAACCGTGGTGATCGGATTTGGAGGTCCCAGTGAAGAGCGACGCAGTCCAGAACCTCCTGCTGAGTTTGTGTTTTTCTCTTCACTTGTTATTTAAAACTTAAATTTGTGTTACTAGGGAACCTAGATAATTGTTGCTCGATTTTGGTTCCTATTTGATGTAAAAACAGTCTGTTACTCTCACATTTGATTATTAGTGGATATTTTTGGGTGGACTACGGTCCCGTGGTTTTTACTCCTCGCATTGGGGAGGTTTTCCACGTAAAAATTGGCTTGTGTTATTTGTGCATGTGGTAGTGATTTTATTTGCTCATTATTTGATTGGTGGTGGTATATATATTAAGGTGGATTTGTGCGTTACTTAGTGATTTTTCATAGGATTCATTCAGGGGGAGAAAAAGTTCCGCTGTGTGATTTGTTAGTATTTGTTATTTCTCCCATCAAAAAGACTACAAGCTCTACAATCCAAGTAGTGGGAGAGTTGTTGTGAGCAGAGATGTTGTTTTTGATGAAGAAGTTACTTGGGATTGGAATGCTCGAGAAGAAGATTATGCTTTCTTTCCTTTTGTTGAAGAAAGTAATGATGAAACAGCTCAGGAGCCTACAAGTCCACCATCTCCTAATCATGATGAATCACCTTCATCATCTTCAGAAGAAAGTCCTTTTGCTGGACCCCGTGGCTGGAAAAGTTTGAGAGAAATTTATGATGAAACTGAAGAAGTAAATAATCTCACCTTGTTTTGTCTCTTTGCAGATAGTGAACCAATTGATTTTGCAGAGACTAGTAAGGATAAAAGATGGGTGAAAGCAATGGATGAAGAAATTCAAGCAATTAACAAAAACAGCACCTGGGAGTTTGCTACTCTTCCTAAAGGGCAAAATGCAATTGGAGTCAAATGGGTGTTCAAGACAAAAAGAACGCTAAAGGAGAAGTGGAGAGATACAAAGCAAGATTAGTTGCGAAATGCTATAGTCAACGTCAAGGTATAGATTATGAAGAGGTGTTTGCTCCTGTTGCTCGCTTGGAGACCATAAGATTGATTATCTCATTGGCTGCCCAAAACAAATGGAGTATCTATCAGATGGATGTTAAGTCCGCTTTCTTGAATGGTTACTTAGAGGAAGAAGTTTATGTAGAACAACCTCTTGGCTATGTTGTGAAAGGTCAAGAAGGTAAATTCTTAAAATTGAAGAAAGCTTTATACGGACTAAAGCAGGCCCCAAGAGCATGGAACGGTAGAATTGACAAGTACTTCCAAAAGAATGGTTATACTAGATGTCCATATGAACATGCTCTTTACTAAAAAACAAACAAAAATGGAGACATTTTGCTTGTATGTTTGTATATGGATGATTTGATTTTTACAGGAAACAATCCAAGCATGTTTAAAGAATTCAAGGAAGCAATGATTCGAGAATTCGAGATGACAGATATTGGGTTGATGTCATATTATCTTGGCATTGAAGTGAAGCAAATGGAGGAAGGAATTTTCATTTCTCAAGAAAGATATGCTAAAGAAATACTTGAGAAGTTCAAGATGATCGATTCTAAACCGGTGGCAACACCTGTTGAGACTGGAATCAAGTTATCAAAATATGAAGAAGGTAAGGCTATTAATCCAACATATTTCAAGAGCTTGATTGGAAGTTTGAGATATCTAACTTGTACAAGGCCAGATATTCTCTTTGGTGTTGGACTAGTTAGTTGTTTTATGGAATCTCCAACAGTTACTCATTTGAAAGCAGCAAAGAGAATTCTTCGTTATCTCAAAGGTACACTTGATTATGGGTTGTTTTATTCTTTTACTGAAGATTATAAGCTCAAAGGTTATTGTGATAGTGATTGGGCTGGAGATGTTGATGATCGTAAAAGCACTACTGGATTTGTGTTCTTTATGGGTAATACTAGTTTTACATGGAATTCTAAAAAACAACCCATTGTGACCTTGTCTACTTGTGAAGCTGAATATGTTGCTGCTACATCGTGTACTTGTCATGCAATGTGGTTGAGAAATCTGTTAAAAGAAATGGGAATCATACAGAATGAAGCAACATTGATTAATGTGGACAACAAGTCAACTATTGCTTTGACAAAGAATCCAGTGTTCCATGATCGGAGTAAGCATATTGATACAAGATTCAATTTCATCAGAGAATGCATTTCAAAAAGGGAGATTCATGTGAAGTATGTGAAGACAGAAGATCAAGTTGCAGATATTTTCACCAAGCCTCTCAAGGTTGATGTATTTTGCAGAATGAGAACCTTACTTGGAGTTCGTAAAAAATCATGTTTAAGGGGGGATGTTGGAAATTAAACATGATTTATATAGACACAAGCATGCATGAATCATGGAAGAGTTTAATTATAGATACATATAGAAGTTTGTGTTCATGTATTTAGAATATTCATGTATTTGGAGAATTCATGAATTTAGAAGGTACATGTATGTGAGAGTTCATTGTATTGTAGTTATGAGAGTTTATCCATAACTCTCTCTTGAGTCCTATAAATACCTAGGTGGTATTGTCATTCATGTATGGGTGAGGAAACTTGAAATTTGAGAGTGGGCAATGGTGAGAAACAAAATTGTATGAAGTTAGAAAAAGTTCATAAAAAGTTTATTTCTCATTCCAAAATAGTTGTCTAATCCTTATTGAGTTTGAGTGAATTCTCACCACCAAGTTTTCAACATTTGGCACATAGGGTTCATTCTCATACACATCAAGACCAGCGCCACCAATTTCCCCTCGCAACAAGAACTGTACCAGTTCCTTCTCATCAATAAGAGCGCCATGTCCAACATTTACTATGACGCCTTGCTTCCCTAGAGCTGTCATGACATCCTTATTAATCATATGACGGGTTTGATCCGTCAGAGCACAACAAACAATAAGGATATTACTGTTAGCGGCAAGGTCATGGACATTCTCATAGAATACATATGACACAGATGGCTTCTTTTTTGTAGCTGTGTCAGCAATACTGCAGCCAAAGGCCATAAGTCTTTTTGCAACTTCAGTGCCTATGCTCCCAAGTCCTACAATTCCAACTCGCTTTCCACCTAACTGCAATTCATATATATACCATAACGTGTAAGAACTAATGTCATAATATATAACATAATGAAATGCATTCGTTATCTATCAAAGAAATTTGAAAAATGGTATTCTGATAAACAAAAGGAATGGGCACCATGCACATCTTCTTTCGTGGTATGATCCATATTATTAAGGCTTTGTCCTCTCATACAATTTCATTAAGCAATTACATAGCATACCAACTACATTGAAAACAGTAAAAGCCAATTGCCTCCCGCGCAATCGACTTATGATTGATTGAGGATTATCAAATTATACTTTAGTCCTTTAAGAAGGTAAATGGTTTCATATATCAACAAGCTTAATTTTTAGTATGCTTGTTTTATGATTGAAGATTTCAATAAGCAATTTATATTTATTCTTCTGACTCATTAATTTACAACTTATTATTTCTTGTAAAATAAATATATATTTTTATTTAACTTTCAATCCTAAACCTCTGTCCTTACCGTTTTCCTCTATTTATTATCTAGTATGATTTGATCATAGTGTTGTTCAACCGGACAATGTTTCGATTCCAAGTTACTACACCACAAATTTTATTTAAGAATAGGGATAATCCCAAAGTACCCACTGTACTTTGTAAAAATGTCAATTTTACCACTTATGGTTTCATTTTTATCTAAAATCTCTCATGACGTTAATAAAAATATTTAAAGCATTCCCTGGAGGTGTGTGAAATGACGAAAATACTCTCGATAAATATAAATTGATAATGAAGTCATGGAGGATAAAATTGACATTTTCTATTAATTTTTTAACATTACTACATAAGGAGGATTTTGAACAAAAATGAAAAATATGTAGTAAAATGGATCTTGACTAACATTAAAGAACTTAAGTGAGTTTTAATAGCACCATTTCACTATTTATAAATTTTAATAAGAAAATTGTCCTTTCATCAGTTTTCTAGCCACCAAGGTTTCAATTTCATGAACCAACATTGTTTTTGCGAAGTAATGTTGTTACTGTATTCACTAAGTAATAGTGCATGTGTTCGCTAACAATACATGTTTTCACTAACTATTGTTGTGTTCACTAACTAACAGTGTCCGTGTTCGCTAACAATGTCTGTGTTCGCTAATTAATAGTGCCTTCGTTGACTAACAATGTTTGTGTTTGCTAACTAACAATGCATTTGCTAACCAACAGTGCCTGTGTTTTGCTAACAATGGTTGTGTTCATTAACTATATAATGCATGTTTTCACAAACTACCGATTAATTTTCCTTCAATTTTCCTACCTATTGGATCTCTCTCACGTCTTGTTGCTAACTTAATGAAAGTTGTGAATGTGTTTTAAAAAGTTATCAAAAAACACATTTATTTTAATTAATAATTTTAGAAGTTGTTTTTTTTCCTTGGTTATGTTGTACAAATGAGAGTTATTTCCAGTGAAAGAGAGTGAGCCTGTGGGAATAGTGCTTCACAGATTTGTGAAGAAGAATGAGTTAGTGAGTTTTTTGTTAAAATACAGAAAGAAATAATTGGAGAATAATGAAGAAATAAAAAAAAAAAGGAAGAAGAAAGACGATGAATTGATGTTTGAGAAAGAGAGTAGATGAAATGGAAGAGTGTATGAGACAATATAAGTCAAGAAAATACAAGTTTAAATTGAATTAATAAATGTTGCTAAACTCAAATAAGTTTTTAGATGTTAGCCAAACAAGTTGTTAGTTCTAAGATATTATTTCATGGGATTACATTAAAAGAAACTCATAAATGCAATCCATAATTTATGTATGAGTATAATTATAAGTTTATTTTTGGGAAAAAATCATTTTAGTCCATAACTTTTGAAAAATGATCAAATTTTTAACTATCTTTCAAAAAAGGACAAAATAGACCATAACTTTTCGAAAAAGTGTCAAATTAGTCATTCTCGTTAGTCAACTAACGGTCAAACTTAATGGATGACATGATATATAAAGATAATTTTATCATTTTAGGGATTAAAATGATCTGATCTCTTAAACTTTTTTCTCAAATTTTTTTCAGATCATTTTAATCCCTAAAATGATAAAATTACCCTTGTACATTATATCATCAGTTAAGTTTGACCGTTAGTTGACTAACGAGAAGGACTAATTTGACACTTTTTCGAAAAATTATGGTCCATTTTATTATTTTTTGAAACATAGTTAAAAATTTGATCATTTTCCAAAAGTTATGGACTAAAATGATCTTTCCCTTTATTTTTAATAAATTGTGTATCTTTATTAGTAAGTCTTACATGCTAGCTATCGAATTAATATCAAATTTTATTCAATATGTGCGTGTACATTAATAATTTTATTTTTTTTTTCTTTTAAAAGCTAATATTATATAGATTAAAGGATTATGTATATATATTGAGATAAAATATTATTTGAATAAAAAAAATTTATTCAAACAAAATGTAATACGTGGACGGTGAGATTGAACATATAAAACTCCTCGGAGACGGGGAGAACTGCAACCACATGTGGTGGTGTCTTTGTTTTTAATAAATAATGCGTACCTTTCTCTGGAAAAAATAACGTGTGCCTTTTTAGTAGGTCCAACATGCTACCCACCCAATTGACAAATTTTTTTGCAATATGTACGTGTATGTAATATGCATATTAAGTTTTATTTTTTTTAATAAATAGTGTACATCTATTTTATGAGTCGTACATTCTTGAAGCGTTAACGAACAGGCTTGCATCACATCAACCACGTGCAACTAAACGTAACCAGGATTTCCAAAAACAATATCGAAATGCACTCTCGTGACCTAGGGAAAGTACACACTACATCTAAAATAAAAAGCAAAAACAACCAACCTTAGATCCAAGTGGATACGTTCCTTGCACGGGCCACAACTCGGCCCGAACAAACCGATCACCGGCCGAAACTTTTCTCAAAACATCGATCAACAAAGCGACGGCATGATCAGCGACATTCTCGGACAAGGCGTTACCGGCAGTGGTTACAAGAATGCCACGTCGGCAACACTCGTGGATGTCGACGTGGTCAATGCCAGCGCTGGAGCAGACGACGATTTGCAAAGCAGGGAGGAGGGCGAGTGTTTGGGAAGTGACGGGGGTGTGGCCCACACAGATGAGAGCTCGTATGGAGGCGGCGTGACGGCTGAGGAAGGAGTTAACTGACTCGAGAGGGTGGAGAAGTGGGTCGAGGAAAGTGAAGTGAGTGTGGAGATCATCACTTTTGAAAAAAAAGGTCATTATAGGCAGACGGTGTATTAGGACAACAGGAAGCTGCTCTTCTTCTTGTCTTGATATTTTTTCTTGCCTTCTTAACTTATCGTTGCAAATAAAATAGAAAACCAAAGGAAAAAAAATTAAACTTGAGAACGAGAGATTAGTGAGGTTAAAGAGATAGAAGCAGGAACAAGAGAGAGATTGCATTATTGATTTTGGTGAAGCTCAGGCACGTAATAAAAAATTTGCATATATATATATATATATAGAGAGAGAGAGAGAGAGAGAGAGAGAGTATATTAAGGTGCGGGAGGGTGATGAAAGTGATAAAAAAGTATCGACAGGTCCCACCTTTATATATATATATATAGTGAATGATAAAGTATAGGATAAAAATCATTTTATCTTTTAATGATAGGTAACGATGAAATTTTTAATTATATTTAAAAAAAAAAAAACTAAATAAAATTCAATTTTTTTAAAAAAATCAAATCAGTTTATCCAATTAGTCAATTAATAAATAAACCTACTATAAAAATCTTGAAAGATAAATTTAACCTCAGACTCATTTTGAATGAATAAAAAGATCATTATATCCTCGAGTAACGTTGAAAGAGTACAATAATATATAATTACCAAAATACACAATTATCCGAAATACAGAAATCAACACCGAAATCAACAGTGATGGTTCGAATAACCAGTTCTCCAATTCTTCGAGCAGCAGCCGAAGCGACTATTATACCAAGATCATTGTTTCGAATCCGTAGAAGGAGCAGGAAACGTCGAATTCGCTGGTTCCTGACGAGAACAGTTACGTTACTAATCTGATCACAAACCGGACAAACATACCTGAGTACACGGGCACCGAATTTGGGATGCGGCGATGGTTTCGAGACGTGGTGATGTTGTCGAATCGTTTGGCAGAGTCTTATAGGGGATTTTTTATCCTGGCGAGGCCTGACAAGAACGTGGTGAAGTCTCAGGTGATCCAGAAGCAGCAATTTGTGAAACAAAGGAGAGTGGCATTGGAGAAGTATTTGAGGAGGCTGGCTGCCCATCCGGTCATTCGAAAGAGCGATGAATTCAAGCTTTTCCTGCAGGTTCAGGGGAAACTACCTCTTCCCACGAGCACTGATGTGGCTTCGAGGATGCTGGATGGCGCAGTAAAGCTTCCTAAGCAGTTGTTCGGGGAGAGCATGGCGGTCGTGACGCCCCACGAGGTGGTGCCCAGCCAAAGGAGGGAGGGATTAGTTGAGGCTGTTGCAGGAGTTGAAACAGTCTGTTGCGAATGATTGGGGTGGATTGCTAAAACGGAGTTGAGTGTGTTTTGACTTTGTTTGGTCCGGTGTTTTTGTGTGTGGTCGAGTTACACACGTGTCAACATAGCAGATTTGGCTTCTTTTTATTTTTCTTTCTCATTTTATCTTCTCCGTCCACGTGTCACCATCCCAAATCATGATCGGAGATAATAATTTTACTCTCATCTATTATAATATTAATTAAATTTAATCGTTAAAATTATGACTCATTTCATCTTTTTTAAAAATATAATTAAAAATTTGATAATTTTCTAAAATTTAAAAACTAAAATAAATTTTACCCTAAAATATATTATATTCTAAATATTAATTTGATCGTCCAACGTTATCCATATCGTTCCACCCTTCAAGGTCTTTACAAATGCAAGTTATAGATATATGTATGCAAACAAAAACTAAACATTTTTAATGACTATTGTTCCGTGCTTCAAGTCATTAAAAGCAGCAGATTTAGAAATTGATATGAGATGGGTCACTTTAAGAAAAATAATATTGATATGAATATCGTATGCAAACAAAAACTAATAACATTTTTAATGAATATTGTTCCGTGCCTAAAGTCATTAAAAGTAGTAGACTTAGAAATTGATATGAGAGGGGTCACTTTAAGAAAAATAATGTAAAATATAATTATAATTGATATGATATATGTTTTTTTTATTTATGAATTTCATCCTATAAAGGGTTTTATATTATAGAAAGATGATTGATGTCTTATCAAAAATATGACATCTATTAATTTTTTTCATTTACTAATCTCCTATTTGATTATTCATTCACTGACCTGTCCCTATTTTATTATCTAGTCAAAACTATTTATATTTATATAAAGTAGAAAATTAAATTACTTGCAACACAAAGTTGAAGAAATCATATATTATATATTTTATTAATTTAGAAAATGATTATTGAGTTCTAAATGTTGTGTTGTATTAAATAGCTCAACTTAGTATAGTATTACTCCTTGAGTTTGGATGCAATCGGTTTATATTATAAATGTATAATATTAATACTACAAATTCAATTTAAACTTTTAGGATTAAAACCTTGGTCAAGATATAACTAAAACAACAAAAGCATTCAAAAGAATAATGGTAATTAATAAAGAAAATATTAATTAAAATAAAACTTAAAAAAATTTAGGGAAGGGGTATTTAAATTTGAGACCTTAGTTTTATTGAGAGGTTTGATTACCAATTAGGTTTTACTTACAACCATAGCTAAAAATAAATAAGTAGTTGAGCTGTTAGTACAGTTGGCAAACGTCATAGTCCGCCATGCCTTATGATATATGTTCTATATCCAATAAAAACATTCTCCTCATCAATTAGTATAGACAGACCTCCCACCTTTGTATAGCCCGTTCCCTCACTTCTGTGTAGGCCGATCTTTTTCATATGATAGCAACTCTCATGACTACGCCACTAGTATCCCATTCCGATGGATCCTAATAGTTTCCTGAGTCAATCCTAATAATAAAAATATATATATATTTAAAAATAAATACATTATAGATGTTAATAAGTAGAAGGGAGAAAAAAAAAAAACACATATCATAAAATATAGAAAATTGTCTCGTGTCAACTTCAAGTCTTAAATACTATAATTAAACCATTTTTTATCAATTTAAACTTTTGAGTTTGATGATAACTAACATGATATCAAAGCTTGAAGGTTCCTAATTCAAACCATCTTCTCCCCCTTTATCTCAAAATCATTTCATTACACATGTTATACGGTAGAGAGTGTGTAGCATATATTCATCATCTGTCCACATTACACGTGAGGAGACGTGTCACATATCGACCCTAAGTCTTAAATACTTAGTTGAATAATTTTTTATCATTTTAAATTTTTAAGTTTAATAATAATTAATAAAAATGATGAAGAAAAATAAATAATATTAAATTTACTAATGAAACTAAATATATAATATTTGAAAACTCAAAATTTTTTCAAAACTTGTCAAGTAAGGTAAGTGCCACACCTGAGCCTATGTTAGGTCTGCCCCTCTGCCTCTGACGATTAATGCAACTGATAGGTGGAGCGTCACCTCAAGATTTATGACCGCGAACTCTTATTATAATTTGGCTTGAGAAGTTTTCATGTAAGTCATTACTTTCAAGGAAGATATCATCTTTTTAAACCTCTTCATCTTATTAGTATGTTCAGTCCTAAAACCATGAAAATTACATGACTGTAGTTTCATCTCTAGTCAAAACTTATCAAAAAGCCGCAACTTCCTACACCATCTAGATAAAGACTCTACTTCCTCCAACAACATGAGGCCTTGAAGACTCCTCCACAGATGGAGAAGGCTTAGACCTCATAAATTTTTAAGGAAATGTTTTTTTTTTTTATAATTATTTTCAATTATTAATTTAATTTTATTAATAGATTTTTATATTTGTTTATGTTGTGAACCATCTGAGCTATTTTCTTATCTAATCATTTAATCTAATTTAGTGTTTTTTAATCTCTCTTTTAATTATATAATTTTTTTTAAATTTATTTTTTCTTAGTTATTTTAAGTCATCTTTTCATTTATAGTTCAGATTACTTTCATTAAATATATATTACTTTCTCACTAAATATTTTTAATTTGTTTTAGTTGATAACAATTTTCAATTTTCATATTTTTAGTATAATATTTTCTTAAAATTAAAGAAAGGGTAAAATTGGTAGTGTGTGGGGTGTTCTTACAAGATATGATCTATCAAAAACCTTAACATGGTGTACATAGGATTGGGGGTTTACATTCTCTCAGAGAGAGAGAGAGAGAGAGAGAGAGAGAGAGTGCATCTCTAACATGTATTTTCCTTTTATAACTAATAATATTTTCATAAAATTATAGAAAAGATTAAATTGGTAGTGTGTGGGGGTGTCCTACAAGACATGATCTATCAAAGACTTTTAACAGGGTGCACACATAATAAGGGGTTTATATATAGTTTTAATGGGGGTGTAAATATCGACAATCTTAATATTATTTCTAGGGAGAATTATCTCCAACATACCTAAAACTTTAATATTCACAAGTTCATACAATCTTTTGATTTATTTGTAGTGTTCTCCTCTAAACTAATGGTTGACTAACTTTGACCATTAATAGATATATTTGGCTGTGTAAAAAATAATGAAAGATGAAATCACCCCTGAATAAATTTATCTTTTATTTTTAAAATAAATTTTAAAAACTTTAAATAAATTAAAAATAAATTTAATGAAATCTCCACCATTCGTTTGAAGATGTACAATGGACATTAATTTGAGAAAAAATTTTAAAAACCAAAATTAAAAAAAAAAAAAAAATCTAAAAGTAAAAGATGAAGATTCATCTTCATTTTCAAGCAAAAAAAATTGAAAAGAAACAAAACTAGGTTGAACAAAATTATTAAAAAAATCAAAATTAAAGAAAAAATTAAAGTTGAATAAAAACAAAACATTTTTTTTTTTTTTTTAAAAAAAGGGAGATTTAGGTTGATCCAAATCTTCAATGAACAATAACTGAAAACAATGATCATTAACACCCCCACCCCCCCCAAAAAAAAAAAAAAATTGAACATCTTCTTGAACCAAAACAATCAATTGAAAATTCATCTTGAACCAAAACATCAAAAGAATCCAAGCAACCCGAGAACAAAACCAGCAGCAAAAATGCCAAAACAATCAATAAAAAAATCAAAATCCAATCAACGGAAAACCACCTAAAAAAAAAACTCACAATCTACTGAACCCTAAAAATAACACAAAAAAATTGAATGATACAAACTTAGAACTGGTTTTGAGAAGAAGAAGAAGCAAAAAGAGAGAGAGAGAGAGAGAGAGAGAGAGAGAGAGAGAGAGTGAAGGTGACTGGTTTGAAGAAGAAGAAGAAGAAGAATAAGAGATAAGAAGAAGAAGAGAGAGAAGAGAGACAGTAACTGGTTGAAGAATAGCAGAAGAAGAAGAAAAAGATGATGATGACGACAACGATGACGATGACGATAATGATAATGATGATGAAAGAATGGATAGAGACGGCAAGGTGTTTCATTTTTTGTCTTTAATTATTTTTAAATTTGTTTTTATTTTTTAAGGGTAATTTTGTCTTTCAATATTTTTTATATAGTCAAACATACTTAGTGATAGTCAAAATAGTCAACCCATTAGTCCAAGGGATAACGCTGCAAATAAAACAAAACGTTGTATGCGCCTGTGAATATTAAAGTTTTAAGTTGGTTGGGGGTCATTCTCCTTTATTTCTATTATTTTTGTCCCTATTTATAAAATAAATTATGGACTTTGTCGTTAAGTCATATTCTTTACACATTACATCAGCCCATTATTCACCAAATTCTAATTTGACTTAGATAAGCTCATAAGGTATTACTTTAATAAATTATGAAGGAATTGCCCAATGCCCCCAAGGTTTGCCTAAAACTAAACAGGTATATATTTACCTTTTTATTATACTAAACTCCCACACTGTTAGTTGACTTTCATCAATTTTAATGGTTTGACTAGGATTTTAGGCTAATGACTATAATACTCACAACATTATAAATGGACTAGTTTGCCGATGAATAAGATACACAAATTTTTTAAAAAAAGGGACAATTTTTTTTATCTTTTTAAAAATGTCTTTTAATATCTAAAGGTAAAAAAATTAAAAAAAAAAGGTATAATCTCCACCAAGAAGAAATAAAGAATTGAAATTGAAAAAAAAATATTTTTTTTCTAAAGGAAAATTGAAAAAAAAATGGAAAAAAAATTAATCAACAAGTTAACAACCCAAAATCATCATCCACCCAAATAAGACTCACTACCATAATTATTAATGACTCATAACAATTCAACAAAATTTATTCTTTCTTTTTCCTTAAAGCTTCATTTATTTTATTTCATTTAACTAATATCAATCCACAATTTCATTATTTATCTCTCTCTTTTTCTTGTTACTATCATTAATAATATAATCAATCTGCTTTGGGCTATTTATTTTTCTTTTGGCAAAGAAATTTGCCATAGTACTATTGTAATCCAAACATTAAGTATTGTTTTGAAAGTAGAAACATTAGAGTTTATAATTGTGATTTTTTTTTTAATGACTTATGAGGATGAATTTAGATATATAGTTATGATTGTAAGCTGTGCTAGGTCACAATTGGGTTTTTATAGTTTTGAGTTCAATTACAAAGACAAGTAATTTTATTTTATGATAGTATATAATTGTTGTGGTAAAAAATTCTCAAGCCTAAAATGTAAGCTCAAAGCTAGTTGAGATAGATTGATCTAATATACCGATTAACCAATACTAACAGCCCAATCTATGTTAAAAACAGACAGTCCAACAACTTGATTAATCCAACCCAAGTTAGGTTCATTTATTTAAATGAGAGTTAATAGCTTTTAATGAATTGTAACGGACGTTGCAATAATTCTTCGTAACCGATATTATAATAAACTCTATAACGGACATTGTCATAAATCCCATAATAGATATTGCACTTATTGTATAATAAGTTTTAATGGCTCATTTTCTACCTATAAATAGAGGGGTCATTAAAAGGGATGTGGCATTTCAACCTCTCTTGCTCATCTTTTACAATCCACTTGAGATTTCTCATTTTCTCTCTTATGTCTTCATTTTTCTATTTTATATTTAGAATTCCTTTGTGACTGATTCAATATAGTGGCGTCAAAGTGTATGTCTAGGAGTGGTTTTGGTTGGGAAAGACTTGATATATTTAACTATGTCCATTGTAACCGATCTCTTTTTCTTAAGAACTTATTTGATGTTTAATTCACAGACTTCTTGCCCTATTCTATTATACAAGGTTTTGCCCACTGACACCTAATATCTTGATGTTCCTACTTTGTTTAGTTTTTAAGTGAAGACGGTCAAGATTCCGATAGTCTTTCATCATTCTTCTTCTCCGATATACTCCTTCTAGTTTGACGACATTTTACAGTTATTACATTGTTTTACATTACAATCAGTTTATTGCCTTGAGCATCAGAGTGTTTTTGGTCGACACTTCTGCAATCTCAAGATTATCCGCATTCCTTTTGTTTGATTTGTGTAGGACATAGGTTCCAAGAAATTTGACTAATGAGACTTGTTCAAAATCAACATATTATTGAATTCATCCACTATAGTTTGATGCTGTCCGTGAATCTAGCAACCCAACCTAGCGAAGTCAAATCACTTTATATAGCATAATGGTAAATATATCTTAAAAATCTCAAAATCACTTACAAAAAGTAACATTTTTTGGTTGAATTGGTTTTATGTTTGAATCACATGATGTCTAAAGTCAAAACAAAGTGACAGTTCTATTCTTAAAAAATTATTCTATGCACATTCTAAAAATTAGATCTAACATCTAGAACTCCCAGATCATGGATGCAATTATTCGATTGTATCTGACCTTAGCATTATGCCTTTGAAAAAGGTTTTGCAGATAGTTTATAGCTTCTATGTTAAGGCTTAGCTTTTATGTCAAGACTTCTAATGTTGTTACCTTTTTGGACTGTTTTTGTTAAGTCCAACTTTTATATTACAAATACTATAATGAACTTGATTCTTTGATTATTTCACATCCACTAGATATATTTAGGATTTTTCATTTTTGTGAGCGATGATTGTATATAATTTTATTGAATGGTGGGTCTTCCTCTTTAGTCTCTCATAAATCATGCTAAATAAAGCAAAACATGTCTTTTTCATATCTCAGAGTCGTAATGTGCCATAATAAATTGTAAGTCAATATCTGTGGACTTTGCTCTTTAATAACATTCTACCTAAAAATTCCCCAAGTTTCCTATAGATTTATCAACGCATTAAAACCTTACGTTATCATTGTTGGTGCCATCGAAGTTGATTGTCATTGTCATTAATTCTCAAAGATGCAGTGTTAATTATTCGATGATAAATTTTTAAGATAGGAATTATATACTTAATTTCTATTTAGGTTCTGATAGCCATTTGAAGGATTCTTTGAATGAAATAAACTTTTGGAAATTTAGTTTGTTCTGTCACCAAATGTACCTTTTTATGAATTATGAATGATTTTGTTATTCAGAACTATTGTTAAACTATAGTATAGTGGATTATTGGTCACACCAACATTGATATTTTGTGCATTTCCATGGCATTGCTCTGGTATGACTCTAAACTTTCTCCTGGTATTTAACAATAATATTATGGAAGAAAGCTAGATCTAACATAACATAATTAAATTATAAAAGTTTAATTGCCTAATTTAAGTATCTAGTAAAATGGAAGTATTGAGTATAATTAATTCAATTAATTATACATAATATTTTTGAATTTCAAAATCCTTAATAATATCTTCTACATGAGAAATGAGAAGATAGACTGGTGCATTGATTCACTACAAATTTCTACATCATAAGAGCAGTCATCTAGAAATTTATAAGATAATGAGGTTACGTACAAATGAGATTCATCAATCGATTTCTCTACTTGCATAGTGGTGCTTAGTCGACTACATTTAATATAATATATTTTTTTTTCATTTGAAATTCGATCCATGGGACTTCACTATGGACAAGTACATCAACTCTCTGGTTTCAGTCAATTCCACCTTAATGACTAGTAAATCCAGTGTTAGGATAGAAGCCACTAGACTCTATAAAGATCTAGTTAGAAATATAATAGTAGACCCCATGCTTCCAGATGACTTATATTCAATAATGTAACATCACAAACATCTCAAAAGTCATGTTCAATTATATGAAAAGGAAAATCAAATGACAAGGAAAAAGTATCAATACTAAAATTTAATATCTTTACCACAATACTTGTTTTCAGGAAAAGATTGCTCCACGGCTTTGAACTGTACAAAAAATTAATGAAGTGAATCAAGTGGCCTGCCAAAATTATGGAAAGTGTGTTTGCCAAGGCATGGACACAAGTTGCAAGGAAGATGTCTTAAAACATCAATTAAAAGAATCAAATGACCGGAGAGAAAAAAAATATAGTTAATCGGACAACAAAACAAGCACTAGCAGCTCTTACAAAATAGTCATCCCTTATAGTTGACATTTAGATTTAACCAACCTAAAGAGAAATAGAAGACTAAGCAAGTTCACATATATTAGTTCCTACATATAAGCTGAGGACATTTGGTAAGATTCCTTATTTAAAATTCTTATATTTCCAATAATTACTAACTCGAACTTTGGATGATTTTTGATAAAATTAAGGATTACTCAAACAATTTATGATATAGAGTCATGAGAAATATAACCCTAAATGCATTGACACTTTAAGCAATTCAACTCTGAAGAGATTATTTTTGACTCAGGGGGATCAACATTTTGTAAGTAGATACTTTTTTTCCTTACTAGTTTTTATCTCATTGGATTTTGCTACTAAGGTTTTTAGTGAGGTCTATCAAAAGGGTTCGTCAAACAGAGATCAACCCTTATTGTTGTCTGAATGCATTATAATCAATAAAACGTTGGCCCCAACCAATGGTTTATTAACAAGGATCCATCATGGTAATCAACTTGTGGTTCAAGGAGGATAAGACAGCACCAAACCTTTGCCGCACAAACAAGCTGGTGGTATAATGGGGAGACGGCAACACCTAGCCCCTGCCACGCTCTTTCAAAAGTTGTTCCCGATGGATGCACTTTCAAAAGTCGTTTCTCGTTAATGCATTTTCAAAAGATGTTCTCTACAAATGCACTTTCAAAAGCTATTCCCCGCAAATGCCCTTTCAAAGTTGTTCCTACGAAACATAATTTCAAAAGTTGTTCCCTATGAACGCACTTTCAAAAGTCGTTCCCTGTGAATGTATTTTCAAAAATCATTTGATGTGAATGCACTTTCAAAATTTGTTCGCATTAAAGCTGAACGCGCTCACCACTTAATCAACTATTTGCACTAACGCAAGACCAAACACACTCGCCTTTCCCTATAAATGCTCAATAGGTTGTTCGCATTAATACACAAGTCAAACGCATTCCTTGCATACCTGATAAGCCCTTTAATAACAACATTTTTTTAGTCTCTCAGATTACTGACATAAAAGTTTTTTATCTTGAATGCTCCAAAACTTGAATTGTTAAACAAACAATCAAAATAATGCTTGTTGAACAAATCATACTTTCACCATATAAATTATGAAACTTATAGATAACTCTTACTTTTATGAGTAACTTCGATGAAACTATAAATATTTGTGTCAACCTCAACATTGACAGGATTAATATTCTCCTCAGTCACACCATCTACTGCGTCACCTTTAGTTTCTTTAGCAACTTTATCAGCTACATCATCCAACCTTTCTAGCGTGTTGATCACTATGACTTGAGGTCCAAGGTTATCCATTTTTAGCTCAATTCAAAGTGCTTCTTAGTTGTCGACGTACTTATACACTTCTTAATCCTTGTGGTTTCCCTACAAGTTCTTCTTCCAGTGACTCATTCTTAGTTCACAAATTCTTGGCTTGTTGGCTTATCATCTGTTCTAACTTAGTTGCTTTATCACTAGTCGTAGATACAACCCACTCTGCAGTGGTTTTAGCTTTCTTGGTAGTATTTTTTGCCTCCTCAACATCCCCAAGCTTGCTCTTAATAGCCTAGGCTTCCTAAACTATTTTCGTTTCCTTCCTAAGCTTTTCTACTTCAAGGATCAATGCTTGCTCGACAAATATACTGTCAACACGGAAACAATGTTTGAAAGTCATAATGACAAACACAAACATTGAATCTCAGTATCACTATAAAAATGTTGGTCTCAATAAGCCTTTCGAACTAACAATGAACATATTCAAATTGCAGTGTTCAAACAATGAACATATTTTCAATCAACTGAGTGCTCTCAAAAGTGTTTTACAAAAAATACTCTTCAACTTCTTCTTAGATTATAAGTACTTAAATTCAATAATTCAAAAAGTAGTGGATGCAGGATGCTACTGGGACATGTGTTCACCATGTAAGGTTTGGTCAATTGAAGTGACACCTATCATAATGATTGGTATAATTGCCATCATTCACATTAAGCACTCATCTGTCGACATTTTGTATCCTAATGAGCCAGTTGAGTCATGAGGTTTAATGTCACATTCAACTGTCTAACTATGATATTGTATGACTAATTAAGTTACAAGTTAGTTATTAGAACTTCTACTCCTCTAATTGATTAAGTCAATTGAAGTAGTGGGGGACAAACAGATGATTTTAACACCCCTAGGGTGTCAATCGAAAACACTGTAATGCTTAAATTAGTAAACTAATCATAATGTAAAAGAATGTAGTAACTATAAATCGTTGTTAGATTGAAGGAAGTGTGCTAAAGAAGGAGAAAGACGGAAGACGATCAGAATTTTAACTGTCTTGACCTAAAAACTGGATAAAGTAGGAACAACAAGATATTATGTGTCAGTAGGCAAAACCCCATATAATAGAATAGTGTAGGAAGATCGTGAATAGTACACTATGTAAGTTTTCAGAAAAGAGAGGTTGGTCACAATAGACACGATTAAATATCAAATCTTTCCTAGCATAAACCTTTCATAGACATGCATTTTCACGCCATTACACTGAATCCATTATAGAGAAATCTAAATCTGGAGTAGAAGAATGAAGACACAAAAGAAAAAAGAAGAAAACTCAAGTGGTTTGCAAGAGATAAGTAAGAGATGTTAGGATGCCCCATTCCTTTTAATAACCCCTCTATTTATAGGTAGAAAATGAGTCATTAGAACTTATTACATACAATAAGTGCAGTATTTGTAATCAGTGTTTTTAAAGGCGAGGCGAGGTGACGCCTTAAGGCGCCGCCTCATCGCCTCACTGGCGTCGGCACCTCAAGGCATCAAGGTAAGGCGAAAACTGTCTAAAGTCCCGCCTTGAATGCCTTGAGACGCCACCTCGAACCACCTCGAGGTGAAGGCGATTCTAAGGCGCTAGAAGGGTAAAACTGAAAGTTCACCCTATTTTGCACCTTTAAAACCAGATCTGCCCGATCTGTCATCTTCTTCTGCACCGATACACCTTTTTCTCTCATTTTGGTGTTGTCTTCCCCATTTTTCTACCATTTTAGTGTGATTTCCTACTGAAATCAACTCTATCCATCACTAAAATACTCCTCTCAAGTCACTAAAGGCCTCTCCACTCGGAATCTTTGAAGATTTGACTCTCCATCAGCCAGCTCTCTCAAATCTCAACTCTGAAGTAAGTTTCTTTCAACTTTAAACTTACTATATAATAGATTTGTACAATGGGTCTTGGTCAAAATCACTTTATTGCTTGTTTAAGTTTGTTTGTTTTCTAAAAATGTTGTTATCTTCATCAATGGATTTTTGTTTTTGTTCAATACAATGGGATGTGCCGAATTTCAGCTTGTATGCTATGCATTTTTGCATGTTTACTTGTAAGTTTGTTGGATATTACTAAGTATCTAGCTGTTGTATTATTGCTACTGCATTTTGATACTTATTAACACCTTGAATTTCGGAAAAAAGGAGAATTTTCACCCTAGAATCCCACCCCATCTATTATCCATCCAGTTGTATATGTATATAGTTGCTGTACTAGTGTACATTACTATATTTTTGCTTTATATCAGTATGTCTGTTACTCTGTATATGTTAGTATATATGTGTGTTAAAGATAGTTATACATAAATATGGATACTTGGTTTTGTATATTGTTGCTTCTTGTTAATTTGTAAGTTGTTTTTTTACATGGTTTGTTGTAGATTTTGTGTGAAATGTCGAACCGGAAAGATCCAACTTGGAAGTATGGCATTGAGGTAGAATTGGATGCACAGAAGCCATACAAATACATACGCTTCATTTTTTGTGACAAAATAATCAAAGGTGGTGTGTTTAGGTTGAAAGAGCACCTTGTGGGGACTCATGGGAATGCTGCCCCATGTGAAAAGGTTACCTCGGAAGCTCGAGATGAAATTAGAAAGTACATAGCTAAAACTAGAGATGCTAAAAAGAAGGCTCAATTGGAACGGGAAGAAAGACTTGATAGCTTTATCAATTTAAGCAGTCCTTATCAATCTACAGGAGGTTCAAACTCAAGTTTTGTGACCCAAAGAGGAATTAGGGGTCTAATGGATAGGTTTTTGAGTGACAGTGGAGAGGATGATGTGCAGTTGGAGGGACAGAGACTATTTACAGGAAGTGCAAAAGAGGCACGTTATTGAATGTGTATGGATATTAGTAGGTTTTTTTTTTTTAAAAAAATGGGATTGCATTTAATGTCGTCCAGAGTCCTTCGTTCATTAATATGTGTTGATCAATTGACAATTATGAACGTGGTTTAAAACCTCCTTCACTACATGAGATGCGCACTAAATTTTTGAACGACGAAGTAGGCAGCACGATGGCTATTGTTGATGACATAAAGAAGACATGGCCATAGACAGGGGTGTCAATATTGTCAGATGGTTGGAAAGACATGAGAGGAAGGCAATTGGTGAACTTTCTTATGAACAATCCGTATGGTACAATTTTTTTTTAAAATCAATTACTGTAAGTGATATGGTGAAAGATGCAAATTTGATGTTTAACCTACTAGATGATGTAGTTGAAAAAATAGGTGAAGATCTTGTCGTTCAAGTGGTGACAGATAATGCGTCCAACTATAAAAAAGCGGGTGAAATGTTGATGGCAAAAAGAAAACATCTATGGTGGACGCTGTGTGCTGCTCATTGCATTGACTTAATGCTTGAGAAAATTGGAGAGCTTCCTCAACACAAACGTGCTTTGTTAAAAGCAAGGAAGGTAAATATCAAAATATCAATTGTTTTATAATACTTCATTTTTTTTTCCTTTAATTATTTTGTAGTTGCTATTTGCTAATATTTTTATTATTGTTTTATTATAGGTGAGTAATTTTATCTATAATCATTGGTGGGTGTTGGCCTTGATGAGGAGTCATACGAATAAAGAGTTGATTCGTCCTGCTCCTACAAGATTTGCGATTGCATATTTGACTGTACAAAGTATGTACAGTTTGAGGAAGCCATTAGAGATGATGTTTAGTTCAAAAGAGTGACAAAAGAGTATTTGGAGTAACAAACTGGAGGGAAAAGCAATAAGGGATATCATATTCAGGGATAGGAGCTTCTGAGGTAGTATTTCTTATGCACTGAAGACAACTAAGCCCATTGTGAATGTGTTGCGGATAGTAGATTCTGAAAATGTGCCTGCAATGGGATTTATTTATGATGCTATGGATAAAGCTAAGGAGGAAATAACTAGAAACTTCGAAGGTAATTTAGGGGCTTACAAAGAGATATGAGACATTATTGATGAGAAATGGGAGTTTCAGTTGCACCGCCATTTGCATGCAGCTACGTACTTTTTGAATCCCTAAATCCATTATAGTGAAAATCCTTCAACTCATCCAGAGATTAGGAGAGGGTTCCTTTTATGTGTGGAGAAACTTATTGCCAATGAAGAGGATAAAATTATGGTTCATGTTCAAATGGATGTCTACAAGAAAAAAGAAGAGATATTTGGATATGCATTGGCAAAAAGCACTGTGTACAAACATAGCTCCGGTATGTGAAGTTCTCATTTACCATTACTAATTTGTATATGAAATTTGTAGTATTCTTTTAATTCCTAAATGATTATTTGTAGCTGATTGGTGGCATGCATTTGGAGTTGACACTCATGAACTTGCATTTTTTGATGTGAGGATTTTGAGTCTCACTTGCTCGTCCTCCGCTTATGAAAGGAACTGGAGTGCCTTTAATATGATATACCTTTCTAAATTAAAACACACACACACACACACACACACTAATTTAATATATACTAAATTAATTTTTCCTTAATGCTCATTTTCCTATCACATTTGTGTAGATTCATACAAAGAAGAGAAATTGATTGCATACGAAGAACTTGAATGATTTGGTGTACATCATGTACAACAGAAGATTACAATATGGTACTTGAGAAAAAAAGCACTAAAACCTGGTGAGGATCCCTTGGTTATTAGTGATGATGTGCCTTCTGATAGTGAATGGGTGAATGATGAATCCTCAGGAGTTGACATGAGTCAACCAAGTGGCAGCAGGCAAAGAAACAGAAAGAGCAGTACAAGTAAGTTATTTTGTCACTAAATATAGTAAGTTCTATACTTCTATTTAGAGTTAATGATATGACAGTCACTAAATTTTTATTATATATTATTTGTTAGACAAAAGGAATAATATAGGGATAATTTCAATTTCCCCCCTGTAGTTTAAGAAAATATCTAAAATCTCCCATTTATTTATTAATTTTTTCAAGTAAAAGAAGGATTTTGACTATTTTCTTAAACTACAGAGGGGGAAATTAAGATTCTCCCAATAATATACGACTAGAGGTTGAAGAACCTGAGTGGGAGGAGAATGAGACTAGTGATGAGGATGGTGACACAAGAATCAGATATGATGATGATTCTTTGGAGGATGACACACCACATGATGATGATGAAACCTTAGCTCCAGATTCAACCTTACCTCCACATTTTGATCCAAATTTTAGGCTACTAGCTTCAAATGATTCTTTGTTTAATTCTAGTGGTCGTTAGGATGATCTGGATTATTTGATATTTTATATGTTAGGATTTATATGGATGATATGGATGATTTTGTGTGTTAGGATGATATGGATGATCCATATTTTGGTTGGTTCTGTTTTGTTTGATACTTATGTTTCTAACATTGATTTTCACTATATTCTAAAATGTTATGGATGATTTTGTATGTTATGGTTGTTTTTTATTTTTTTATTTTTCATTTGGAGTCGAGGCGGTCGCCTCAATCGCCTCAAGGCAACCGCCTCGCCTTGCTTTTCGCCTTTCAAAACATTGTTTATAATAGAATTTATGACAATGTATGTTATAAAGTTTATGACAATATTGGTTACAGAGAATTATTACAACGTCTATTACAATTTATTAAAAGCAGTCAACTCTCATTTAAAGAAAAGAACCTAACTTGGGTTGGATTAACAAAGTTGTTGGGCTGTCCACTTTTAACATGTATTATGTCGTTAGCGTGGGTTGATCGGCATATTGGGTCAGTCTATCTCAACTAGCTTTGTGTTTACATGTTAGGTCTAAGAATTTTTGACCACTACAATAATGTTGTTTAAATAATAAAAATTTCCAATTAAATTATTTGATTGTTTTGTATTTGGATTTTGTGCAGCTGTCACTTCTAATGCTGAGAGGGCATTTTAAAATCGTCAACATTATGAAGAATCAAGGGATGGTAAATCAATGTTTAAATGATAAATAGAACGAGACACATTTAATGATATATATAATGAACTTATCATGCAACAATTTTAAAAGTGAAATAAAGAAGAGAGGAGTGCAGCAAAGATATTAAAATAAAGTATAATAAACAAAATTTTTAAGTTTTGATATTAATTATTTATTCATTATTTTATTAGCACTCCCATTGGAAAAAAATTATTCTAGCTCAGTGAGTCATAATGTCATTACAATAATATTTCTTGTGTAATATAAAACCAAGTTAAACAAACATTAACGAAGCGTTGGAGCACATGTTTTCTAAAGAATCTCATTACAGTAAAATTAATAGAAACACTCATAATCAGAATAATAAAATCAGTAAATAAGCATTCAATTTGTTTCAATAACATTTTATGTTCGTTTCTTTCTTTTAAAATGACATAAATTTATTCACATGATCAATCAGAAGATCATTCTTCATCTGATCTTGAACATTATATTTTCTCAAATGAAATATCTGAGGTTACAGCCAAAGACGAAATACACTATAGGAAGGAAATGAAGACAAATGTTGAGCCACTGGCTTTCATAAAATCAAAATGTCCAGCATAATATATAATATGAATAAGCTGCCAATGGCATGGGACACAATTACCTGAACTCACAATAAGCAGCATGCATGAAAAGATCATTACTCCTCTTCGCTTTTGCCTAATAGCAACATCACCGAATAATTATGAGCCAATGTGCAACCTTCGTATATTATCTTTATCAGCTTTTCTCTATTCTGCCAGCTTATTTCTCTGGCAAGTGTAACACCATCGAAATAAGCCTTCATATTTCCACACAACAGATACAACTAATCCACAAAATATTAACAAACTATGGTTTTTTTATTATCCAAGAGCATTATGATGATCAACAAAAAGTTGATTTCTATTCTTTATTATCGAAGTACCAAACCCTTAACAAGTACACGTGACAATCATGACATAATAACGCGAAAAAAACAATGAATAGTCGTTTCAATCAAGCTGAACAGGTGACAGCAAAGGTTTATTTGCGAAGAATGCAAGCAAATTGCCAAAGACCACATCCTGCAACGCTGCAAAAGATTCAGGGGTAAGGACAGCGCGATGTGGAGACAATACCACATTATCCAACGCAAAAAGCTCTTTGGGCACATAGGGTTCATTCTCAAACACATCAAGACCAGCGCCACCAATTTCCCCTCGCAACAAGCAATGTACCAGTTCCTTCTCATTTATAAGAGCACCGCGTCCAACATTTACTATGACGCCTTCCTTCCCTAATGCTGTCATGACATCCTTATTAATCGCATGATGAGTTTGATCCGTCAAAGCACAACAAACAATAAGGATATTACTATTAGCAGCAAGGTCATGAACATTCTCATAGAATGGATATAACACAGATGGCTTCTTTTTTGTAGCTGTGTAAGCAATACTACAGCCAAAGGCCATAAGTCTTTTTGCAACTTCAGAGCCTATGCTCCCAAGTCCTACAATCCCAACTCGCTTTCCCCCTAACTACAGTTTATAGCATAAAAGTAAGGATAAATGTCATAATATATAAGAATAAATGTCATAATATATAACATAATGAAATGCATTGTTATCAGAGAGAGAGAGAGAGAGAGAAAGGAATGGATAATCCCATTTTTCCCCTCGTAGTTTGATATAAATGTTAATTATCCCTATAGTTTCGAAGAATCCTATTTTACCTCTAATTGTTACTACCATTACTGAAATTATTGAAATAATCAAAGTGCCCCTTAGTTTTGCCCTACCACATTAACAATCAAATTTTGATTTTCAAAGTCAACTTTAAAGATAAGAGGTTTTGGATATTTTCATAAACTATAAGAGATATTAGATCTATTTCATAAATCAACAAAAGGGATATAAATGATTTAAAAAATTCTGAGGGATTTGGACATTATATCAAATTATAAGATAAAAAGGAAAACTTTATTTTAGTCCATGAGCTTTCAAAAAATATTAGTTTTTTAAAATTATTTTGAAAACAGCCTTTTCATTTTTACTTTTTCCAAATCTCTTCAAAAAAGTTAAATCATCAGTCAACTGATAGTTAACGATAATTTTAAGTAATTTAAATTATAATTTAACAACGTAAATTCAAAGATAATTTAACTTGTAAATTATTTTATATGGGTAATCTGATAATTTAAGTAACACTAACAACCATCAAGGGTAAAAAAAATTTTTAACGTATTATGTTAACGTTGACTGTTAGTTGACTAATAATTTAGGTTTTTTGAAGAGTTTTGGAAAAGTTAAGGATGAAAGGAATTATTTAAAAAAAAAAAAACTTTAAAAACCTGATATTTTTCGAAATCTCAGAGACTAAAATAAAATTTCTCTGGATAAAAATAGGGTTACCCTTAGAAGGAAATGAACACTTCACACACAACTCCTTTGGTGGTATGATCCATATTATCAAGGCTTTTGTCCCCATCATCCAATTTCATTAAGCAATTACATAATATATTCCTGCTTCAGTGAAGGCCTCCTACAAATGATTGATTGAGGAAAATCTAAATAGAATTTGTCTATCTTACTAGCATGATAAAGTTACCTATAATAACAACTCTTTGACATTCTTTAATAACCACATTTACAAACAATCTAAAGTTGTTATTGAATACTGATGATTAACCTCACTCAATTAGTAAAGTAGTAAAACTCATGTAAATATACACATATACCAATAAACATAATATTAAGAATAATGCTACACTTCTCAAAAATTAACCTAAAACTTTTGCTTAACTAATGTGATAAACTGATTTATAACCACCACATTAATTTTGAGATAATGTATTGATGATGTAGTAATTACACTTAAGCTTGTCATATCATTTGAACAATGAATTTAAGCAAATTTTTAGGTAATGTAACATTACTCTTATAATAATAATATTACATTAACCAAAAATTAATCCAAACATTTTATCAAAATAATGTGATAAGTTGATTTATAACCACCACATTAATTTTGGGATAATGAATTGAGAATATGGTAATTACACATACACTTGTTACATCATTTAGACAACGAATTTGGATAAATTTTTAGATAATATAGCATTACTCTAATTTTAACCATAACATTAAAAGGCTCAATTTACGTACGTTGACTTCATTATATGAAAGTATTACCCAATTATAATCCGAAAAAGACAAAAAGAAAACAAACCTTGGATCCAAGTGGATATACTTCATGTTGGGGCCACAACCCGGCCCGAATAAAGCGATTACCAGCGGAGACCTTCCTCAGAACGTCGATCAACAAAGCGACGGCATAATCAGCGACGTCCTCGGTGAAGGCGTTACCGGCACTGGTTACAAGAATGCCACGTCGGCGGCAGTCGTGGAGATCGACGTGGTCGAGGCCGGCGCTGGTGCAGACGACGATTTGCAAAGCAGGGAGGAGGGCGAGTGTCTGGGAAGTGACGGGGGTGGGGCCAACGGCGATGAGCGCTCGTATGGAGGAGGCGTGAAGGGTGAGGAAAGAATGAGTTGACTCGGGCGAGTGGAGGAGCGGGTCGAAGAGAGTGAAGTGAGTGAGGAGAGGACCCGAGAGAGGCAGGTTGAAACTAGGCGGACGGTGTAGTAATACAACAGGGAGCTGCTCTTTTTCTTCCGTAGACATCATTTTTTCGATTTCCTCCTTTCTGTTTGTTTGTTTTCTATAAACAAATACACATTAGACATATCATGGGATTTTTACCTTTTATACATGACAAGGCCGAAAACTCGGAATGTGTTTTTTTTTTTTTTTTTTTTTTGAATATTCCTTTCTAATATATATATATATATATATATATAATTATATATAGAGAGCTCATTATATCTATCATGACCATTATGATGGATATTAAAATATAGTCTAGATCAAAGACCCTGTTCAAGGAAAAAATTACCCTTATTATTTTGAAAAACTTTATTTGTAATTTATAACGAAAATTGTCCATATTGCTATGATTGGCACTCTAACTTGTGCACTTCATATAAGACGCAGGTGTGCTATGCTATTAAGGCACGACAACTTGAGTCTTTTCAAGATATATTCATGAAGATAAAATTAGAAATAAATTATTTAAATGGTATAATTATACAAAACAAAATCCCAATCTTAATCAAACCATGACCAAACCCTAACATCGAGAATGACCACAATTGGCTTCTTGTCATTTGATTAAGAGATAATCCTAAAAAATCCCTAACTTTTAACATATTATCCATTTTTTCTATATAATTTTCTTTTTATTTAAAATACCATTTGATTTTAAAATAAACACTTAAAATACTCTTTGAAAGCATATAGAAGGGCGATAATATTCTTGACGGTAACAAATTTCATTAGGTGGATATGGTTAACCATTTGACTTTAGAGGTAAAAAGAAACATTCGATGAAAAATTAATTAAAATAATATTAATTAAAAAATCAAAAATCAAAATAGGGGTCTTAAAGCAGCCACTCCTCCTACCATTTTTTTAAATTTATTTTTAAATTTTATTTTACTTCTTTTATAACTTATTAATTTACGTTATGTAACTAAAAACTAACCCCCCAAGAAACGATATTCTTAATAATATGTAAAATCTGAATACAAAACTATAACATTCTAAAATTTTTTAATGGGATGTACATACAAAGAAGATGTGCACATACGATTTTATGAGTGTAAATAGTGTCATTCTACAAAATCTACCGCATTGGCAAGCTTAAGCACAATAATTCCAATAGGATCACGATGTATTCCTAGAGTAATGATTATGGATTTTGACCATTATATTTGAAGATAAACGAAAACTACCAGATTTAAAAGTTAAACATTTACAGCCCATGTTAAGGATGATTTACTCGATCAAGTTAAGAATTCATCAATCAAACTATTTCAATTACCAATCAGATCAATCTGAGCAAGCAATTTATCATACAGTCTCATTTATCAATCCTACTGGCATTAAAACAACCCATCAAAGTGAAGGTCTAAAACTTATAATCACAAGCTCCAAAATCTAATGAAGAAGATCCTATGATTGTGCTTTGCCAATAATATTGGTTGAATTCTATTTCTATACAACATATATTTTCTCATTCAAATCAAGCCACAAAGCGTATGATAGTAGTAGATGTTATGCAGCAGTACCAGCTTACTGTGGCTTACTGCTACATGACCTAATCATTCGTGGACTGGGGTTTGGGTCGCAAGCTTGGGTTGAAATAGAAAAAAGATAACGAGGCTGAGTAGTATGCCTGGGGCTGGGTATCCCAACTGCTTCCAATCTATATATCATCTGCTCTTAATTTTTTTTTTTTCAATGGAATGGGATATCAACTGATATTATTGGTTAAACATCTATCGAAATCTGTCAAGATTAATCACTATGTATAGTCCAAAATTCTATTCCTGTATAACAAAGGAAGAAAACTCTCCAGACATACTACGTGCAGCCATCTGCTCTTGATTGTTGTTCTAAAAAGCATATTCGGAAGCATAAAAATGGATCGTACAAAATACCCCGCTGGGCCTTTTCACTATTTTAATGATGCTTAAACATATATTCTAGCAGGCTCAATAACTACGACACTTCAATTGTTCAAGGACTTGGTCTTCAAATGAGGCAGTTAAGACAAGCATGGCCAAACAAACAATGCTGAATAATTCTCTATGCAGACACGCAAACTGTAGTCTATTGCCGGCTCTCGCGAGTAAGATTATATATGGAATCATCTGACCAAAATTTCTGAACAGGATAGATTTAACTCAAACTAGCAAACTAGTATGGAGATGCCGGCAGGCCTTATCTATAGATGGTTGCTTAAATTATCTATGTATAGTTGCTTGAGCAACCATCAAAACACAAGTAGCATAGTCAGCAAATCTGGCTTCCCTTCTTATCTTTTTTCCCATTCTCTTGTTCAATTTTCACTTCCACATTGCTCATGGAACTGAACTTCATATATAACTGACAGGAGCAGTTTACAAACTTATATTGTCCATGTCAAGCATCCAGAAGGCAGAGTGTTGACTGAATCGGAAGATGTAGAAAGCTGGCACAAATCTTTTTTGCCATATAGCGTTGCAAGCTCAAAAATGCAGCAGAAACACATGTTTATTCATACAAACACGTGATCAACGGTTTTGCGGCAAAACTGACAGAGGAGGAAGTGCAGACTATGAGAGCTATGAATGAGTTTGTTTCAGCATGCCCTGAAAGGAAACCACGTTTGCAGACAACACGCACACCCCAATTCTTCGGACTGCAAACAGAAACGGCGGTTCGGAAAGATTCAAATTTTGGAAAGGGAGTGATTATTGGAGTATTGGACGGTGGAATTTTGCCTAGCCATCCTTCATTCAGTGACAAAGGAATGCCGCCACCTCCAGCTAAATGGAAAGGGCAGGGCAAGTTTGACATTTCTGACTGTAACAACAAACTAATTGGTGCAAGGTCTTTCAATCTTGAAGGTAAGGTCAAGAAGGATGATGAAGCTGAACCACCAATTGATGTAGATGGACATGGAACCCATGTAGCAAGCACAGCTGATGGAGGATTTGTGAAGCATGCGAATGTGCTAGGAAATGCCTGTGGTACAGCAGTTGGAATGGCACCTTATGCTCACCTGGCAATTTACAAAGTATGCTTTGGAGGCGATGTTGATTGTTCTGAAAGTGATATACTTGCAGGGCTTGATGCTGCCATTCAGGATGGTGTTGATGTGATATCCCTCTCCCTTGGTGGTGATTCGGTACCATTTTTTAATGACAATATTGCTGTAGGTGCATTTGCAGCGATTCAGAAGGGAATATTTGTGAGCTGTTCAGCAGGAAACTCTGGCCCTTTCAAGAGCACACTTTCAAATGAAGCCCATGGGTACCCACAGTTGGAGCAAGCACCATAGATAGGAGAGTTGTAGCCTCAGCAAAGCTTGGGAATGGAGAAGAACATGATGGTGAATCCCTCTTTCAGTCCAAGGACTTCCCCTCTATGCTATTGCCTCTTGTTTATGCAGGCATTAATGGTAAACCAGAGTCTGCTTTTTGCAGTAATGGATCTCTAAATGGTACTGATGTCAAAGGCAAGATAGTCTTATGCGAACGCAGTGGGGGAATAGCAAGAATCGCTAAAGGGGAAGAAGTAGAAAATGCTGGCGGCGCTGCCATGAATCTCGTGAATGAAGAAACTGATGGCTTCAGTACTATAGCTGATGTTCATGTTCTTCCTGCAACACACGTCAGCTATGCTGCTGGACTAAGGATCAAAGCCTACATAAATTCAACAGCAACACCTGTGGCAACGATAGTATTTAAAGGAACTGTCATAGGGGACCCTCTAGCTCCAATGGTCGCTTCCTTCTCTTCAAGAGGTCCCAACTTAGCTAGCCCCGGCATTCTCAAACCAGATATTATCGCGCCTGGCGTCAGCATTCTAGCTGGCTCAAACCAGATATCATTGCGCCTGGCGTCAGCATTCTAGCTGGCTGACCTTTCCCTCTCAACAATAACACAGATTCAACATCCACGTTCAACATGGACTCAGGCACATCCATGTCATGTCCTCACCTTAGTGAAGTTGCAGCCTTGCTCAAAAGTGCTCATCCTACCTGGTCACCAGCAGCCATTAAATCTGCCTTAATGACTACTGCTGATATCCTAAACATAGAAGGTAAAGCCATTGTTGATCAGGCGCTTCAGCCTGCAGATGTCTTTGCCACTGGTGCTGGCCATGTTAATCCATCAAGGGCAAATGACCCAGGATTAGTCTATGATATCCAACCAGATGATTATATTCATTATCTTTGCGGTCTCGGTTACACAGATAAGGAAGTTGGGATACTTGTGCACAGACCAATCACGTGTTCCAACATAACAAGCATACCTGAAGGTCAGCTGAACCACCCTTCATTTTCTGTCACTCTGGGACCATCTCAAACCTTCACAAGGTCGGTGACAAATGTGGGTCAGGCAAATTCAACTTATTATGCTATGATTGTTGCACCTCAAGGTGTAGAAGTAAGTGTCAAACCAAGTAGACTTCACTTCTCATATGTGAACCAGAAGGCTACAAACTCTGACATTCTGTCGTACTGGGTCAGGTTACAATATTGGAGAATTCACTCAAGGGTTTATAAAATGGGTTTCTGCTATTTACTCAGTAATGAGTCCAATCTCTGTAAGGTTTGAGTGAGAAACAAATGTAAGGAGTCATAATAGGCAAGCAAAGAATCATTGACTTGCATGGGTGTGGAAGCAGAAAAAGACACTACTGATCATTATCAGGATCACATATCTATATACCATATAATAGGCAAATAATTGATAAAATTATGATCCAATTTAAATCCTGAACCATAATGTTCTCTCAGACTAAGAACCCAATTCGAACCCAATCAATTACGTCCTATGGTTTGAATCATAATTATTAAAGGTTTACTCAGGCACAAGGGGTGCCTCAATGCACCACCACTGCGCCTCCAGGATGGTGAGGCACTGCGCCTGGCCAGCTCAGGTGCAAGGCACAAGACGTCACCTAGGCGCCCATTGTGAAACCCTAAATAAAAGGGTTTTTTGGTCTAAAAGACCGACCCTCTCAACCCCTTTCAGTCAACTTCAAGCTTTCCCATCCTTTCCTCCAACTTTGCCACTCAGCCACAGTGTCTCCCCTCCCAAACTGCCGTTCCAGCCACCATTCCAGCAGACTTTGAAGCCAGCCAGCCCAGTCCACCAGCCAGTTCACCTCTTCTCTCTTCTCCGATTTTTCTTCTCTTCTCTCATCAATTTCAGCGCCATTCCAGCTGACTTTGATGCAGGCCAGCCCAGTCCACCTGCCAGTTTGTCTCTTCTCTTTTCTCTGGCTCCTCTCCTCTCTTCTCTCATCAGCACCGTCACTCCTCTCTTCTCATTAATGTTTGCATGTTGCTAGTTTGGCATTTGACCTTCAAATTTTTGCTGTTGGTAGTTGCCTAGTTGGTACTTACTACTAATACTTAGAATGAATTTTTGTTATTTGCATGTTGCTCGTTTAGAATTTGAAGATCATGAATGATGATTGGATGTTTATTTTATGAATTATATCTTATTATTGTTAGTTGTTACATTTAAGTGTTAATTATTTTATGATTGTACAATATTTTGAGATTTTTTTATAAAAGGTGCGTCTCACCTCAAAAAGATGCACCATGTGCCTTGCACCTTAGGCTCCAGGGCACCCTTGCCCCTTGCTGTGTCTTTCACCTTTCACAACTATGGTTTCAGTTTCCCTTTAAGACTGAAACAAACTAAATTATGTAAACCAGTAGGTGTCATTATAGTATGAGCCTACATGGCATGGTCCTAATATCATGGCATAGCTAATCAAACAACTCAGTTTAAGTGGAATGATTTAGGAGTCCCCTCCTATGTAGATGTTGCATACAGTCAATATAAATAAAGACAAAGGTCATAAATATTACCTCAACAAGGAAATGAGCAAGACATCTGTCTGGCAAGGCAATGAGGCTGTACCCAAATCAGACCGTCAGGTCTACAGAAGGGTAAAAGAATATAATTTGCATAATAATGATTACTATAAAGGTTACTTTCATCTAAAGCTAAAGTAGGAAATTCCTTGACCAGAATAATCAGAATGGAATTAGCAAAACGACATTTACTCATACAAATGTAGACAATAATACAGGCAATCATAGGAATCATAATCGACCTAATTTTAACTCATTGATATCTAGTAAACTGCAATGACATCATATACTTTGAACATAGAAGCAAATATGACTAAACATTAGTCAAAGTAAGCATAAGTAAGGCATCCAAATTTGATAAAATTCCTTTTATGCATTTCATTAATAACCTGAAACGTTAAGGCAACTAGTTGCACAACAAATCTCATAAAACATATTCTTGCAAAAGCTCTTAAATGTTATTCCAAATATAAAATCAGGTGGAGACCAATACTAAATGTCCCAAAAATAAATTTGCAAGAGCATCAGAAATATCTGACCTATTAACAGGAAGACAAAAACCCTCCTCCCTGCTTACACAATGCAAACTTCTAATTTGTAAAGGTGCTCATGCTGAATCATTCACTGCAAGTAGACTCATCAACCAAAGCCAGGCGGCACCTCAGGGTCCTCCTCATCATTATCATCACAAGGCTCCACATTTGTAGAAAAGCCAGGTGGCTCTAGCATAATATCACGCCGCGAGTGCTGTGGCTCTTCCTTGTGTTCTTCTGCAGCTTCATTAACATCAGGCATAGGCTGCATCCCCTCTTGCTGTTGAAGGCTGTTATTGTGATTCGGCGACAACGAGAAGCCAGGCGGTTCTTTCGGCTCATTATCCAACACCGTATCCTCAACTTCACCACCAGCGGATTTCACGGGACGACCATCAATGTCACCTTCCTTATTACTACTAGTAGATGGTTCTTCAACCATTTTTATCCCTCCAGGATTCACTAATTTATTGTACACAGACTCAACTGTTTCCGCAATTTCACATTTCATGCCATCCTCAGACCTAATTATGGCCCACAAGCCTTCCGAAATCTGGCTCTGCACTTTCTCCCTACCAGTTTTAAAAATCAAAATCACAATCAGCATTCATAAACTCCAAATCAAACCGATCCAAAAAAAAAAAAAAAAAGACCGAAAGAATAACTCACCCAACCTCTTGATAAATAGCGTCAGAAAGTTGTCTAGGTTTCACATTTTCAGCTGCAGGGCCATTAAGCGCTGCTGACTGCTTGATGACCGAAATAATGTTGTTACGCAATTCTTCCTGCACACGGACAATATCAACAAAAATAGCAACGCAACGTTTGATTAAAATAAAAGAAGAGGGACTTACGTTATCCTTGAGCTTGCGGATGATCTTAAGACGGAGTCTGTCGAAGTCGCCATCGTCTTTTAGTTTTGAAATCACTTGCTCTTTCCTCACTCTTTTCCTTTCGTTTTCTCCCATTAATACTACTCCACCAGATGGCATTACAGATAACCGCAAAGCATTTTAAAGAACCAGGTATAAATTATTTGATTGATTCAGCTTATCTTAGGATACGTAATTATTTCTTACTAATCATAATATTAATTTTACTAAATTTCTGTTTGAGTAGGATTTGTATTGAATTTAAAAAAACTAATTATAAATTTTATTTTATGTGGATATATTTAACCATATTTGTTTTCTTTGTAAAATAATTATTTTTTAATTATGAAAATCAATTTTCAAACTGATCTCGATAAATTTCAATAATAGTTATCTTTTAATTGCAAAAACAAATTTCCAAATATTCAAATCATAATTGATCTTAATAGATTCCAATAAATGATTAATATGATTATTTCACATCAACTAAAAATAAAACCCTAATCGTCCTACCAACTATTTTTTTGGTGCAAAATCTGCAAGAACTTCCAATTTAGTTAATGAAATGAATTTCAGGGTAATACTTCCACCTACTCTGATATTTGACATCTTGTCAAATAAAGCTTTTAATTTCTATTTACGTGTCCCTTCGGAGACGTCTGATAATTTCTATTTACGTAATTATTCCCAATCAATAAATTAATGACCTTACTTCGTTTAACTGGCATATCATATATATTATTACCGAACTTCTTTCAAACAAGCAATTAAAAATATTCTTTTAAGGAATAAAAATGCAAGTGGTCACTTCTGATATAAAGTGTTCTATTAGTAATATATTAATTAAAAATTAACGCAATAAGCACTCTCGTTCCCGTCAAACATAAGTATCATTATTGTTAATTTCAACTAAATACCATAAAATGAATCCTCAGGTACTAGTGACTCTGAAAATATAACCTCAAAAGATATATACATATATGCAGAATTTGTCCCTTGTCCAACTTACTCACATAATACAAGTTTAAAAATTTAATTGTCATTATTCTAACAAATTTGATCAAATTATCCGAAACCAAATTGAAGGTATTGATTATCCAAATCTAGCTTAGTACTACCTAGTTTAAGCAGCCTTTTCCTGTTCTCTATTACAATGGAAAAGGGAATAAAATGAAGAAAAGAGTTGGGGCAATGTTGCCAATTTAATCTATATACAAGTTGATAACCACCCCTGTTTGTTGTAAGATCCAAAAATAAGGTACATATAGGGTACAACATGACAATATCCCAGGTATGGGGATTAGTACAGAGTCACTTCATTGATTTCTCGCCTTGCCGTTAACTGATAATGTGCACCATGCAACACTATTAACATCCTCAAATGCTCGAATATCGGATGTTTTCATTTCTGGGATGAATGATGCATCCTCTTCCGCGAGCGACTAGTATCCGCTACAAAGCTCAAGTTTCTGTACATCATCAACCCAAATGTATGGAAAATCACTAAGACCACAGTTCAGACTTTTAGCAGTTAACTTGAGTATAATACTTACGAATCATCATCCTGCTTTTTACTTGATGACTCCTGCATTGACCAAGACGGTCCACCGACCTGTCAAGAACGATGAGTGACTCAGTTTTGGACTGCATTTTATTACGCAACATATATTAGATCAAAAGAGTGGTCAGTGCTGGTTAAAGGCCAAAATCCAAGAGTAAAATGGGATGAAATCTCACAAGCGTAATGAGGCTGGAATTTTCAGTTAACCTGAAACAGTTTCAATTATTTTATATAAAGAAATAAAAGGAAAAGGACTTTCTTCTGAAATTTACCCGGTCACGAGGAATTCAAATAAATTATTGTTTAGAATCTAGTCTTGACATTTTCCATAAGCATACACCTATAGTTTTGTATCTACCCTCTATGAACCAGTTTTACCAGCAAATCCGATAGCCTAATTCTGCTAATAAATTTCTCTATAAAAGTTTAATTTACACTGCAAGGTCCTAAATGAAAACACTGGACATGACCCCCCACCGACACCTGCTAAAATTGTCACACAGGCCTCATGAAGAATATGTCAACAGGTACTTCTTGAGGTATTTAAAACCTCCAGTGACGTTGCTGAATTACCCACAGCTTAACTTTACATCACTATCAATCAAAACCATCTAGCTGATGCAATCTTATATAGATCAGCTTACTACCTTCACTTGTAGATGACAAGATGAGTAAAATGTATGGCTATTAAAAACTTAAGTCATTTCTTTAAACAAAAATGTATGAAAAAATAGAAAACCCTAGTACACAAAAAAAAAAAGGTCAGAAAATGGGACTGCCTTCTGGTCTAAACATATTACAAACACAGCAACCATTATTTTTGGAGGAAATATAAGTTCTAAAAAAGAAAAAATGTTACAGTTAACCTGAAAAAGTATTAAATTCAAATCAATGCATATCAAACAAGTATACTGACAATATTGTATAACTGCTTCATGCTTCTGCTGTGTGCTTCCACATACTCTTCATATGACTGCATAAAAAATCAGGAGCAAGTCAGTCATCTAGGGGAAACTTCAAGTGTAAGATGCCACAAGTTGGTTTTTCACAATAGCTGGTTGTTCCAATGAAATACACAAATGAATTTCAATTTAAAACTACAAATTTAGAAGTAGGATTCAAGATGGTGTACTGCCACTAAGACTAAAGTATGAATGAAGCAAGAAAAGCTAAAATTCAAAGTACATTTGATTTGTAACTAAGCTGCAGAGGGCTAAGCAGGCTTGATGAATAGACTATGTCAACAAACAAAAATATTAACTGACAGGTGACAATACAAAATTCTATCTTAAGAAAGAGTGCATGGGAAAGTGCTTAACATTTAAATAGAAAATCTAACTTAAAAAAATTTTCATTGATGGCAGTGTAAGGGAATAAGAAAATGACATAACACAGCAGGATAATATAAGCCCATTGCATCACGCAAACTTATATTGGTCATGTATATGATAATAAGATTAAAATGAATCAACAAAATAGATGGGATCAGAACAGCCTCTTCTTGTAAACTCAACTCTTCTTGACACTTTTTCATCTTGTGAAAGTGTCACAAGATGTTCTGATTATCAACACTATTAGTCATTCTCTATAGGTGTAATCAAACCATCATTGATCCCTCCCATTCAATTTCAAAGTCGATTCCTCACAATGTAGCAGAAAATGTTCTCCACAATAACAATTGCAACTGGCAGAATCAATGATAACTTCACAAACACATGAATTATTGGCTATGCCTAGTCCTTTTTAGGTTTAGGTTTCTAACCACGACTAGTCCAATTTAGACTCAACCATTTTCTTTGCAAGATCCTGGATCCCTTATTTTAGCAATTTAACACTACATCACATATCTAGAAACTAGAATGTACATATCAAGTTGAATAGCAAGCTCCATTAGGGCTATTAAAGAGAATTCTTTCAAACAAAATTAAGGTGTAATAATTTTTACATGTCCAAAGATGAGAATAACTCAATTGGACCTAAGCATGCCAAACAAGGAAGCGATTTTTTGAATTACTCATATTGAAAAGACTGTTTAGTTCTCAAAATAGCATATCCAAAATATCATGTAATAATTCAACACGATATCCTTTCCAAAAAAAAAAAAAAAACCAACACCATAATTGGTGTAAGTTTTTAAAATAACAAAAAGGAATGAACACCCTTTGAAGGTATGGAAAATAACAATTCATTTGAAATTATTGAAAGGACATAATTCATTTGAAAAATATAGAAGTAATAGATAGAATAAAAAAATAAAAAAAAATCGGCAGCAGCAGCAGCACCTTAATTTAATTGTATCAGTTACATTTTATATGGCATTAATTTTACAACTTTGAATCTTTTCTGATCATATTTGACTTGAGAAGCTTCATACTTGGAATAAAACATCAAGCATCGAACTTCAGTAATTATCACACAAAATAAATAAATAAATAAATAAATATATATATATATAAAGAAAGAAGTGTAAAAGTCGAGTGGGGCTGGATGGCCCCATTAACCACTAGTTAGCTTCATGCCTGATGACAAGAAGACTTGATGAGTACTGATAAAATCCCCTCTATGGCATTCCTATCAACAAAATCCCAAAAATACACTTGCTGAACTAGCAAGTTCTTTAAGTAGGAGTACTTCAACTAAGAGTAAATGAGTTAAAAAAACATAACTAGATTACAAAGCTGTGGACAGGAAAGATTGCATCTTTCATCAATAAACAAGTAATGAAGTGTGAGAATCTACAATGAATCACCACAATCCCAACCAAGAGTTTCACCTAACCCACCACGAGTAAATTACTTCCAGCTGGTAGCTAACCAAATGATAGATATTGACATGCTTACCTCTACTGATTATTTCTCAGAGTCTTCTACAAATTTTCTCAATATACAAAGTTGTCAGCATCTATTCAGTTTCACTCATAATAGATAATCCCCATTGGGGATAACCTAGTAGACATCAATATCCAGTTTAATTTGTCTTTTGTGCTGTGTTATGGAGGAATGGGTGTGTGATTTGAGAAAATATGAAAATAATTTTATTAGGGTTAAACTTTTCTTCACCCATATTAAATAGGGTTTTCATTCCAGCGTTTGGATCCAACCATTTTCATTGAGGTTAAACTATTCACCCACATTAAACAGGGTATTCAAGTCAGACTTTGGATCCAATCAAAAGACCAACTTGATGGAAGTTGAATGCCCAGGCAGGATAGATTAAGCAGGAAAGTGCCTCATTGTGCATCACAATCGAGGATAATTCTAAAATAATCATCCAATCCACCGATGCCCTAGATGAGTAGAACTAATAATCTTCTTAGAACCTATCAGTCTCCACATTCTATGTGTTAACTAATCCAAGATAATCTTTGTAATTAAAAAACTATGAACTCCAAAGAAAGAGAAGCAAGATCATGGGTAAAACTAATTAGGTGAAACAGAAAACAGAAACCAAGCTCAATTTGTTTTCAACTCAACTAGGTCTTATTACTAAAGTACAATGAACGCAATTGTTATACACATAATAAAAATTAAAATCATTTATGCAGATAAACGGATTAGATTTTATAAAACTCTTTTAGACCATAATCATATGCACTTAAACCATAGTATTCCAATATTAATTAAAATTATACTCAATAAATACAAGAAGGTTCCAGCATTGATATAATGTATAAGTAACAAAGAAACTAAAGGATCCATACCATTTCAAGAAAGTCATCCTCAGTTATGGTACTGCCAAGAGGGCTTTCTGCAGACAATCCCCAAAAATCATATCGAGAAGACATATCATTGTCCACTTGTAAATGGGTGAGGTTCCCATTAATGCGAGAATGTTTCATCCTTGCAAGTTTCGATGGCGGAGAACTGGTACGCAAATTTTCAGTATCCCCATTGGATCTCTGTGCTAAATGAGCTTTCCTTGCCTCAGCTTGATGTTGGTAGAGGTATGGAGGATACGGAATGGGTGTCCTTGTCAATGACATATGCAATTGAGGCATATGATACTCTTCATCTCCAAGAGAATATGGAAGCTCTGTACAAGGCCTCTTTGAAGGAAGATCGTCCCTGAAAAAACTGTTCCAGCATGTCATCACAACTGGAAAAACTCATGAATTGCAATTTTTACAATAGACAACAACTTTAAGGGTGCAAAAAAAATACCTAGTAGGCATGTACATCCTTTTTCATAATACCAGTTCTCTTTCTCAGTGAAAAAATAAATAAAAAGGGAGGAAGAAGATACCTAGAAAGCATGCCATCTACATCACCCTTTCCATCAAGAAGGTCACAAAGAGCTTCTCCGATATCCTGTGGTAATTCCTAAAAAAAATACATAAAAGAAAATGTAAATTAAAATTGTCTTCAAAGTGCTTAAGGAAGGGGGATGGATAAAAGAAACCTATATTAGGACACCTGGCAGTCTCTGCTAATTTTCACAGGTTTGTAGTCATTCAAAGGATTCTTAAGATGTAGAGTCTTTTGAAAAGGCAAGTCATTTAATTGCAGCCACTTGACCTTAAAACTGCGACCCCAAGGATTACTTTTACCACTTCCTTGATTCCAGATATGGTCCCGCCTCCACCCAACAGAAGACATCATTTGGGCATACCCTTGGAAGAAACCACTCATATTGACACTAAATATGAGAATAACTTTACTAGAATTCTGCAAAACAAGCATATGCCTTCTATAAAGCATTAAGAGTGAGAAGTAAGTACATGACATGTAAACAGGTGGGACCTTACATGAAAGGCTTCTTCCAAGATTGGTTCATTCATGACTTGAGTAGCCCAAATCCCTTTCTCAATTGATAGTTGAAGATTATGATGGTTCAAACTCTTAATAATGAAATACCTTGTATCATACAATTTACCGTTCTTTTTTTCAGTTGAATTTTCCAACAGACTTCCAAAAGGCCCTGCCTCTCGCTCTTCTGCCAGAGAGCGATAGGCATCCTCATTTACCTTGTAGCTAGAGTTCTCTGACAAGATAGGGGAAAAAAAAAAATCATATAAGAGAGATCAAATAAAGGATAAATTTGAAATTGAAATATAAAAAATTTCATCATTCTCAACTATATATGGAGCACATCATTGCACTCATGGAAAGTCAATATCCATGATCTTGAGTTAGATTTTTAGTGAATTAGATGCCAAATTAATTTAATAATAATAGTATGAAATTTCAACCTATAGTTTTTGGTTTTGACTTTGTAAAGCCATTAATTGATGAATTTTCTACAAAGGATAAAATTGAGAGGTTTTAGTCGATCACTAAATCTAAAGAATAATTTCATATCAATTGTGGAGGGGTGTATGAAATATAGGAAAAATTAATAACGACATGTTTAAAAAAGGAGGTATCTTTAGGCCATTTTGAAGGTGCCAATATAACCAATTAAATAAAACACCTATGTAACTAGAGAATTTAAGTAACCATCTAACAACACAAGTGAATAAAATGATACCATTCAACAATTGACACAACAAGAGATATTTTATGTCATTCTGGAAAAATTTTCTCCATAAGCATTCAGATAATAACCATCACTATCTTCTACTTTTTGTGTAAGAGTAACTATATACGAGAATAATTCAGAAATGGAAAACCATAATTAATAATTAAAAAGAAATGTATTGCTAATTTGTTAATGATTATGAGTTTTAATAATTCAGAAATCATTGGTTATTAATATTTAATGGCATAACCATAATTTCTAGAATTCTTGTGAATTAATAGTGTATTAATAATTAGTTCATATCTAAGTATAAGTCACTGACTGTAGAAGTTCTGCACATCCAAATTCCAAAAAGTCCCAATTTTCAAAGTTGTCTCACATATCAATATGGGTTATCATTAAGCAAGTGAAAAGTCATGACACATTTATTTAAACAACTATGAGATGACATTGTGCGACTAAAACAAGGTACGAAAAGAAAGATTATTGTGGAGCTTGCAGAGAAATTACACCTATTATATGAAGAAAATACAAATAAATTAAATCCGCATAATATATTACCTGGATCATCTGCAAGCCCCATTTCATGTTTTTCAGTCAGTGAAGAATCAACCACAGATGCATTTTCTTTGCCTGTATCACTAGACATATCCTTTTCAAGCCTCCTGTGTCAGAATACAGGTATAAACCAAGACAGAAGCCACTAGACTGATAACATAAAGAGGAAACTGCAATCGTGTACATCAGAGTTAGAGAAGAAGGAAAAAATATAAATCTAATTCGAAAACATCATTGTGAGAAACTAAAATAGCTACAAAAAATCTCTAGCATTCACCATCGGTGAACAATGACGAACAATTTATCACAGAACATCAATAGTAATCTACCTTACTCTCCAGCAAAACTATTCCAACACAAAAAAAAAAAACAAAAAGCTGATCATCTACCTTACTTTTTATATTAGTCTTCTAAGTTCTAAACTTTAAACAAATCTTCCTGTTGCCACAACCCCTAAATGAAACATATTCTAAAAAAGCCAATATCCTATAATGCCAGCAAGGGTGGAACGAGGAGACTAAAATTGGGGGGCTCAAGTACACACAATGTAACAACTCAAGCTTGGGTCATTGACATGCTAAATGGACACTCTCTACTACTCGGTTACATCAGGTGGTGCTCAGTAAATACATTATTTACAATATGTTCTATGAACTATTAACATATGAATTTTCATTAAAAAAAATAATTAATTTTCACCTTAATTTAAAGACAAAATTAAAAATTAAAAAAACTCATTGTTTAATTACCAACTCAAACATTCAAAAAATAATAATTAAATTTACAAAAACATTTAAAGGTTTGTATATATACATATATATATTAAAAAATTCTGGGAGATGTAGTATCCCTCAAGCCTTCACAAAGCTCCACCCCTAGATGCAAGAGTATCCTTAATATTAATCATCTAAAGCTAAAGACATAATTTCAATTTAAATTAAAAATAAAACAGAACCATATTGTTGTAAAACAAATTTACATGGTCCACTATAAGGATGGTATACCCGAAGTCGGCCAGATACCTAGATTTTTCAATAATTATCCATAACTAGGGTTTTATTCGACTGGTGGCACTCCAAGCATCCACTTGAAAATATCTACTTAGATATCTGGGTTTCCAATATCTGGGTTTCCAACACTCGGAGTTTATATACTCTTCCAAAAGACGTGTAGTAAGAGGTCAAATGTAGCTAGTGGCATGCAATGGATCAAATCAATTGGATTTGCCGTGATCCAATATCTAATATGATCCAATTGGATTGAAAAAATTACAATATGATCTAATCCAATCTTATAATAAAATTCAACCTAATCCAATTACACTAAAATCCAATCCAATTGCAAAATACTTCTAATCCAATTCAACAGATACAATTCATATGAAACTATTATTTTATAAAAGTTAAAACTTTCTTAAAATTAACAAAATCACATAATTAACAAACATTCCTGCCGATATCATACACTATTTGCGCAACCCAAATATCTACTCTCATGAATGAGAAATAGTCCCACAATAAGAGGAGAAACCATCTACATAAACTGTAATATGCGTTCGGTGGGAATTGAACCTCCAACCTTTTAGAGGATAGGGAGAACAAAATTTGCGAATTTTCATACTAAAATTCATAATACAATCCAAGCCAATGGATTTTAGAATTTTGGATTCAACTCGATCCAATCATGTTCTCAAATCCAATCCAACTCAATCCAATGGATTGGATTGGATATGATGGACCCAAATAAATCGGATTGGATCTGCACACCTCTAAATGCAACCTCATTTGCACTCAATTTTCTTCCTCCAAATTCCAAAAATGTTTATCGAGTATTTCAAATGATTTGCAATTAATTAGTCCCAAAAACAAACACTAAGATTTTGGCATAGTTGATTAAATCCAAAAATTTAAGAGTTTTGTATAAATCAAGGCGAGTGAATAACATTCAAAATCAAAGTGATATCAAGTTCCAATCATAGAAAAATATTGAACACAATTTACATGGCTAGACTGGGGTTTTTTTGGATCCCAGGTTCAAAATACCTCCAAAAAACCAAAAGCAAACATCACTAAACAAGGTTTCAGAAAAAAAAAAGGAAAAAGGAAAACCATCACTAAACAGTAAAACAAGCAAAAAACAGGACATACCCAGATGCAATAATCGCAAACAAAACCCAGCTTCGGTGAACTCAAAGAAGTCGGAGTGAGAGCCAAGCCAGCAGCAGGGGAGCCGGCAGAGAGAGAACTAGAGGGAGAGAGTGAGTCAATCGAGTTAAATAGGGTCTAGTTTTTTTATAAATTTAAAAATTAAAATCCAGGCACCCAAATGTGTTATCTGGATATATCCATACCAGGCTGCCAGGTAAAGAGCATCCGAATATTCCCCCGGAATTTCGCCCTGTGTAATGCCAGGTGTAATTGCAATCCCTAGTCCACAACAAAAATAAAAAAAATCTGTATCCACATTTCAATAATTTTTCCATCATGCATTTTTCTAATGAGACAGTAACTCACTGCCTCAATGGCACATACTATTCTTGAAAAATCCCAAACTTTGAGTATCTACGCAGCTAAGCTATGCTCGAATGAAATTGCCCATATGTTGATTTCACAATTTGATTGTCCATTTGCCCAAATGCTAAAATTTACACTGGTTCAATCACTCACCAGCCATGATGTGACAACTTCCAATCTAAACTCTAATCAAATGTAAGAAATTTTTCCAATATCTAACATGTTTTCTAATAACTTTAAGTGACCAATTTCATGTTTCCAATAAAAAAACGTTAAGTTCACAATCATAGAGCACTAACTTCAAAAATTATAACCAGATCCAGAAATAATCATCTTCACTTTAAAGAAAAACAAGATCGCCTTTCTAATAATGGAGACAAAAGTTTCCATTTTTAGTTTGCTGAAGCATTGATTGCTACAAGCTCGCCCCAACCATTATCATCCATAGACTACTACAAATTTAGCCTTGTTTCATAGAAATTTCAAAGAAATGATTTAGATCATCATACAAGCATCTGTTACGCACAACAAAATAGGCACATATCACAAGTTAAAATAAATATATGCATAATGCAATCATAACAAATCATTCAGCAACCAAAATGAGTAGAGAAACCATTCATTTTTTACATTATTCAAAAGTACAAAAGTAGGTTATTCAAAGATTTAAAAAATATTTCTATCTTTTTTCGCAGCATAAACCAAAATGGAATTTTTTATATCATTTCCTATACAATGTATTTATCAATACGACTTATTCAAATTTATAAGATGCTTGTCAAAAACTCCCTTCCATTAAAGGACAAACATTCTTGCTAAAATTTGGATGTCAAACCAAAAAGGAAAGTCCGTTTGGGACTATAAATAATCCTATTTTGACTTTGCAACTACATAAATATTTTTATACCTTCTCTAGGTCAATTCAAGTATGTATTTTGCCATTTTAGTCTAACAATAATTGTTTCTTTTCTTCCGATTTTCTATTTCGAAAGGGCATTTTGGTTAAAACCGCTATGTAGTAATCCCTCCACTTCTTCACTTCATCCCCACCTAACTAGGTCAAGGAAGAGTACACAAAACCATCCAATTTAGGGCAATTTAGGGCACAACCAGAAACGTTTGAGACAATATAAACAGAATAAAACCATCCAAGAGAAAACAACAACAATGTTGACTCAACAAGTAACCAAGAATCCACAAAAAATACAAATGTAAATTCTTTCAATCTCACAATTCAAACCTAATTCTTGCACATACAAAATCCGAAACATCAATGAACAGTTATATTCACAAAACACAGCACAATAAACACTAAAACATCACATGAAAAGGGAGAAAAAACAAACACATACGTATATAGAAATACATACTAATTATAACAGTGGTAGGATCTCAAGTATGGAAAGTACTAAGAAAGAAAGCGAGAGCGTACCTTATTGCCCACACTAGAACAAAACATGAAAGACAAGTCGAGTGTTAATGATAGGAGCGGGAATGTTTCGTCTGATTTTTTATCACGTTTACGTTTGAGACCTGTAATTTCCAACAAGCCCTAGTTTAGGTCTCCAAAATACTGGCTTCTGATTTTTACATTTTTTTATTATTATTATATGAATTTGTATTTGTTTCCTCTTTTTTTTTTTGAGTTGCATATATAAGTGGAGAAGTTTTCAAATAGAACGGCCAGGATGTTCGGGGAAACGAGGAAGGATGGATTGTGATGCTGACGCGTGCGGTTTGTGACGGCGGGTTCAAATAAGGATGGGCTAAATGCTACTCTGGGGTCTACTGTATGGACTCCAGCCCATTTTCAGTTGTTACAAATTATGCACAGTCGCTCTTAAGTATGACTATGATGCTATGTCAAAAAATAAAAGTATGATTATGGTGTAATTTCCCCTTCATTTGTTGAAGGGGGTTGAGTCCTACCTTTGGTTAACTACGGGGAATTGTTTTTTTTTTAAGAAATTTGGACTAGATTGAATGAACCAAATTAGAAATACAACCAAAATGAGTGCTCAACAATTTGATGAACAAGTTTGGGAGGAAATTTTTCTGAAAAAATGACTTCACAATCACTGGACAAACACAGTTGTGTGTTAGTTCATGGGCCACTAAAAACATGAGATCTAAAATAACATGAGTTCATAAACTCCAAAGTATCCTCAACAACCAAACCAAGTTCATTGTTGGGAACAAATTTGGATTTTTTTTTTTTAATTTTTTAAAGTTGACACCTTATGAGTCAAAAAACTGGTAAGAGTTTGAAACCCCCCGAGATTGTACAATTAGAATGGTCTACTAGAACTATTCGAATAGCCACTCCCAAAAATGAAAGACATACTAGTATCACAATCAATAAGAGGAAGACTATTCACATTAGTGTTAATAACACCCAAAGCATCTGACTCCACAAAATAAAGGTCTTCTTTTGCATTAAAAGTTGCATTTTGAACCATACTTATAATGGTTATTCTCATTTGGTCCCAATAAATTTTTAATCTAATTAGTGTTTTTTTTTTTTTTTTTAAAAAAAAGAATAAATTATGAAAACCTTAACAAATCACAAGCTTGCTGGTATAGTTATTGATAGTTATGAGAGGGCTTAAAATTCTTTCAACAGGAGATTTACAAATGGTCCCCTTGACGATGGATTTTCTCCTAGGATAATCCTTTTATTTTGAGTTTGTGGTTTTTTTTTTTTTTTAAATATATAGAGTGGGTTTTTAAGTACTTAATTGGAGGGGGTTTTTTAACTAAATTTTAAATTTATAATGTAATTTTGGTATATTAAGAAGTTTTTATCTAACTTGAAATTTGGAAATAGATGGTTATATTTACAAATAGGTCAAATTGTAAAGGGGTTTTTGCAAATCTCCCTTTTAAAATTTAATTCTTTTCACTTCAAAAATTTTATTTTTTGTGAACATTTGATTTAAAATTTAATTAGTATTAGTGGTTTAGTGACTATATAGGTCTTGTGTGCTTGTAAGAAATTATAAATCATAATTGAAAACATGTTCCTATCAAATTCATCTTCTCCTTTTGAACTTAGATCTTGATAAATTTAAAAGTTTGTTAAAGAAAATTATAGTTTTTCTCTTTAAGACAAAAATTACTATTGATTTTGTTGAAGGTTTGTGAGATTTATCAAAATCAAATACTACATATTTAATTCAAATATCTACTCACAACACTGAGGAAAACACTACTTATATGTGCCGCTAATTAGATTTTTTTTTTTTTTTTTTGAAGATAGCCGCTAATTAGATTTTATGGAACTTGAACAAACATTATAACATGTCAGGAAATATGTGCACCGCTTAACTAAAAGTGTATCTAATGCTTTAAGTAAAGACTAAAACTTCGTAAGCAAAACATGTTCGACCTTTTTCCTATGCTCTTAATAATCTCTCGTACCAAGATGTGTTTTATTACTTTTTGCAGCCAATTAGAAGGCAATTAGCAGTATCAAAGGAAGACGTTGTAGGTAGTTTGTTCTATATAAAATAATAATATATCAAAAAATAAAAAGTACATATAAAATAAATAATTATTGGTTACAACTTACAACTTATAAAATCTACGGTAGTTATGAATAGAGTTCTACATATTGGTGTAAAATTTGAAAAAAAAACAATTAAATGTTGCTTGGACATAGGAATCAATGTTTTGGTTTTCATATTATAATTGAATTTTATTTTTTAAAACTTAATTTTGGGTTGTGAATACCAATTTCCTTATGTACACTAACAATATATAAATATATATTTTGGTGATAAGAAATTAATTAACAATTACTAGAGAGGTAAGACTATTTAGGATTCTAATTAATAGGTTTCTGTTTTGTTATTTGGGACGACGGAGCTTTACAATCACCCATCTCCGTTGACCATTGATCACTCGTCCACAACATCTAAACCAAAATATTTTTTCCATAAAAAAAGTTTGATATATATTTTTGTCTCTTAATTTAAACGAGAGTGGAAAAATCTCTCTTATTTTTGCCTTATTAATACACTTTCCATATTCTTAACAAACAAATAGGATCACATCGAGGGAGCTTTGCAATTTTTGGTCAAATTAAAAAAAAAGTTTTGTTTTTAACCCACTTTTCTATAGAAATTTATTTTTAATATTTCAAACAAATTATTTTTATCTTATACTCAAGTTTAGCAAAATATCCTTAATTAAAAAAAAAGGAGGAGGGGGGGAGGTGGTGGGGACGAGGGTTAAATCTACTTTAAAATTGGTGATTTAAAAAATCGGTACCGATTTTTAAGTGGACTTAAAGCTGATTCTATCCAGTCATCTTAACATTATATCTCATCAGAAATCTCAAATTCGAAGTCAAATTCAATTAAATCTAACCCTAAACATCAATACAATATATCCAAAACGCCAAAAAAAAAAAAAAAATCACAAAAAACTAAAAAAATTATAAAAAAACTCAAACAATCAATAAAGGAAATCAAATATCTTATACCATGAACAATGGAGGAGGAAAACAAGATATGCAAAGGTAATTTGGCTAATTTAGGTATTGTCGATGTTGAAATTCAGTCGACAAGTATTCAATACCCAATACCTGTAATCAATGTGAGAAAACACAGAAATCGAGAAGAAAACAATAAAGAACCAAGAACAAATAGAGGAACAGAGGATTTTTAACGTGATTCAGCGAGTGCGCCTACGTCCACGACTGTCTCTCTTAAATTCTGCAGAGTGACAATATATTATTTCTGATGTCGTCCCTTTTACAATGATTTTAGCCCCTATTTATAGGGGAAGAGTTGTTACAGATTAGAAAGCACCAAAATAAGAAAAGAATCATGAATTAATTACACTTCCTAATCAGTTGGAATTAAATCAGGAAACCGTTCCATTAAATCCAAGATAACGTTGACTGAGTTTGAATTTGAATTAACTTTCATATCTGGTAAGAGAATCACAATCAGATTAGGTAACTGTCTGTTCTGAAAGATATTGCATTAACTGCGCTCTGAACAAACTGTCGACTGTCTATAGCGACCTCGAGCTGGATCTCGCTGTTCAGCGAATAGCGAGCTATGCGTATGGTGAATCGTGGAACGAGCTACAACCGCACTGTGAAACGAGCTCATTGCTACGAGCTGAGAAGATTGCTGGGACGAGTTGTAGAGCTCGTTGGACTCAGAGTTGAAATCTATGTCTTGTCTAATGGGCCTTCATATTGGGTTGACTTTATTGGGCCTTCTATTGGGCCCAAGTTGGGCTTTATCAGGCTTTTACCAGCTCATTTGGTGAGTCCGAAAAATGCATATAACATCAACCTCCTAGCTTTCAGTTCGTTCTGCGAACTGAGAGCTTGAGCTCGCTGGTAAAAGTTAGCTTCTCTGGTAAGCCAATTTGAATTACTATTTTCGTGCCTTTTCAAATGCTATCACATCGGTCTGACACGTGGCGGTCATGCAGGAGGTGACTGAACCGACGTTGGCACGTCCCTTGCATGCACATTTAATGCGCACGTCTTTCAACTGATGGCTACATAATTAGAAAGTCGTACCTCGCGCTGCACCGTTGGATTGATAACGATTACACAACACGCAGATCTGATGGCTGGGGCTCGAGCTCGTCCACCTATATAAACTGGTGGAGCCTTTTCATTCTTTTTTTTCATCTATCGTTTTCTCTCAAAGCCACCAAGTTCTTTGTTGCTACACTTCTTCACCGATTCACTTCCAGTCGCCGTTCTTCTCACTTTTATCAGAGATTCACGGTAAGTTCTCCATATAACTTCAAACTTCCGGCTTTCGATTTATTTTGTTGAGTTAAATGTTGCATTGTGCTTGCGTCTTCTCATTATTGTGTCTGAGATGGTCTGAATATGTCATGTTCTCAATGTTGAGTTTTTTGCTGTTCTGGGTTTCTTGTTAAACACGACTTTTCAACTTCTGTTGATTTGATCCTGTAGCATGTTTGTTTGAGACCTGATTATTGTTTGTGGCCCGTCATGCATGCGAACTGTTGGATTAGATACTTGTAGAACACTAGCTCGCAGGTCGTTTCTTCATAGGTCGAGCCCTGAGCCCCCCATTGTATGAATGATCTACAAAATAGGAAACTTAGAAAATTTTTAACATTTTAATAATCTGTTTGCTGCGATCTGAACATGCTTCCTTTACACAGATGTCTTCAAGTGGAGCTCGTAATGAAGCAACCCGAGGTAGAGAAGCTCGTGAGCAGGATGAGACCCGGGCATGAGCTAGAAAGGAAAGAGAAGCTCGCGAGACATTCGCCCACTATTCCTCTTCGCTGAGTCTTTTCGATCTGATAGGGCTTGTTATTCAATATCACATCCCTAAGGGTTGTCGTGCATTGACACCCATTCCCACAAGCCATGCTTGCTATCCTCCATGGGGGTACGTCGCTGTCAGTACCCAACACCTCTAGCACGGACTAAGGTTCCCCATTCCCCGCTACCTGATTGACTTCCTCAATACAGTCAAGTTCGCGCCATTCCAGTTGACACCGAATTCATATGCGTAGCTGACCTCATTGACTCTGGCTTTCCTAAAAAACGGCCTTCCTCCCCTAACTCCGAAGATCATCCAACACTTCTACAGCTTCAAGGCTTTGGACACTAAAAAGGGGGAAAAGCTAGATGACATCTACTACCTCACAGCTCGTCAATCGGAATATAAGGAATTCTTGCCCCAAGGAGAAGCGAAGGGCAAGTCTAATGTTGGGAAATATAAAACAAGCTGGTTCTTTGTTTCCTGCCCTTCCCTCATGGGTCTCAACAATTTTAGCTTCGTTCCGAGCCCAGGTATGTAGAGGGGAATATTTAGCGAGCTAATTGATTTAATTTAAATTTTGTTTTTTTTTTAACAGTTTGCTTTACAAAGCTGAAGCTGGACGAGTCTTCTCTCAGTAATGAGAAGAAAATGGCTCTCGAGGTGCTCGCGAACTCGGATGAAGCGAGCATCAGTGCTAAATTTGACAACGCCCTCCTCCGGGCTCACGGCCTTACTCCCCTTGAGGATTCTCCGTTACTAGACACTGAAGTGGACATAGGGAGTATGGATGATAGCCCTATACTTCCTTCTGTTCTTGAAATACCTGTCACCACTTCGCGAGCAAATATAGCAGCTCCTGCCCCTAGCTCGCAGGCAGAAACTCCTGTTGTGCAAATTGATTCATCTCGTTCCCCTGTTCAAACAATTATTCCAGGGGTCACGTCCTCATCTGCCCAAGCAGATCCCGCCTTTACTCTAACAATACCAGCAACTGCTGAAGCAACTACAGTTCCAGCTCGTACCTCGTTAATAGGCGAATCTCAACCAGTGGTTCCCTCAGCTCCTGTTACTTCCTCTGGGCGAGCTCCCACAAAAAGAAGGAAACTTACTCTTCTGGAGTTTTCTCCTGAGCAGCTTGCTAAAGCTCTAGCCTCATCAGCCACTCCAGCAAAGCGACCTGCTGAAGCCTTAGCCTCTTCAGCTGCTCCTTCTAAGCGTTCTAAGTGACCTGTTGAAGCAAAAACTTCCTCGATCGCTGCTCCAAGTGAGGTACCGCCTCCAAAAACAGCAGCAGATCTTTCGTTGGTTTCAGCTTCCAACTCGCAACCCGAAGAAGGGGATGTTCCGTCTAAGGTTGCTTCTCAGGCAACCCGAGCTGGTACCAGTAGGAGAATAGCAAAGAATTGGTCTAGGCTTACCTTTTTTACGCGACGTCATGTTTACCGGAGTGAAGAGCCTGACGCTCTGGAGACTGAGAGGACTCCATCGCCAACAAAACCAGACATCGAGGTCGAACTTGGAGGGAGATACTTGACTTCCTTCCTCGACAACTGGACATCAATTATGCTGACTCATGTAAGGGTTTTAGAGAATAGGTCCCTAAGGGGTACGGACCTAAACGAGCACGCAGCTCGACATTTCATGCTGGTAAGTCATCTTTCTTTTATCTTCTAGCCTCTTTACTTCATCAAATATTAACTTGTAGAATTTTCAGGGCGCTCTTGCATTAATAAAGCGAATGAGGGAGACAAGGGTCACTGAGGATTGAATAATGAGGTTGGAGAACGAGCTGGAGGAAGCTCGGGCGAAAATTGCAGACTTAACTAAGAGGACCCAAGATAGGGAAAGGTTTCCGAAGGCCACGAGGCACAGATAGCTGCGGCGACCATTGCTCGACAAACAGTCGAGGAAGCTCTATTGAAAATGGAGAATGAATATAAAACCACTAGGTCGCACCTTACTGCCTTGTTACACAATTGTGAAGATGATCGTGACAAGGCAAGGAGTGAATTGAACACTATAAAGGGCGAACTGAGGCAGTTTGAGCAACGAGTTGAGATAGTGGAGGGAGAGGTCAAGAGGCTCAGACAACAAGTTGATGCTGCAGTGCAGCGGGCTGAGGTTGCTGAGCAACGGGCTAAGGCTGTAGAACAGCGGGCTGAAAGAGCGGAGGCTGCCATTCAGCGGGCTGAAGAGGCCGAATATCGAGCTGAAGTGCTTAGGCAGCAAGTGGGGGAGGCAGTACAACGAGCCGGGGCTGCAAAGCAGCAAATAGAGGCCATGAAGCAAGAAGCTGAGGTCATAAATCGCCATGCAGATAACGTCTTCAAAGAACTGATGGTTCCCAGAGAGAGATCTATTCAAGAAACGGAGGTGCAAATTGCTGAGGCCAGAGATGAGGTTGAGGAAAGAATAGGCCGTAATTTCCTTTACACGCTATGGATGTCCCATCCTGACATGGATTTTTCTAGCTTTGGCGATGAAGGACCCCGAGCTGTGGAGGAATTCAAAGCAAAGACTGTCTCGTTTTCAGCTGTAGCTGATGTATCCCCTTTGGCAGGGGAGACTCTTGGGACGACCTCTTAGGCTGAACCTGCTGGTGTCAGTGACCTATCTAGCTCGTCTTCTAGATTCTCTTAAGTCCAGATTCTCCAGCTCGAAACTAAGAACTCATTCTTTTGCTTTTTACACTTGTATTCTTTACATCTATACTCTTTCAATTTGTAAAGAATTTTTGAACTTTAATAAAATTTCTTTCATCATATCTTCTGTGTTGAATGCATTTGAACTATTACGTTTGTTATAACATATTTTATGATCTTCCACTTACAAGTTATCAAACTTATTACGAGCTAATTGTTAACGAGCTCGAAATCTGATATAATAACTTAAACAATCGCTCATTTCAACAGTTAATAAAATCTTATAATACAACCAATTGATCAGTTGGAATGTTGACAAGCTATGCAGGGGTACTCAACCACACCTGTTTTTTTGGTTTTTTATTTTTATTTTAGTGAGCTATGCAGGGGTACATAACCCCGCCTGCTTTTTTGGCTCTTTTCTTTTATAGCGAGCTATGTAGGGGTACATAATCTCGCCTGCTTTTTAGACTCTTTTCTTTTTGTGAGCTATGCAGGGGCACTTAGCCACACCTGCTTTTTAGGCTCTTTTATTTTTAGCGAGCTATGCAGTGGTACTCAACCACACCTGCTTTTTAGGCTCTTTTCTTTTATAGCGAGCTATGCAAGGGTACATAACCTCGCCTGTTTTTTAGGCTCTTTTCTTTTTGCGAGCTATGTAGGGGTACTCAACCTCACCTGCTTTTTAGGCTCTTTTTCTTTTATAGTGAGCTATGCAGGGGTACTCAACCTCACCTGCTTTTTAGACTCTTGTTATTTTATAGCGAGCTATGCAGGGGTACATAACCTCGCCTGCTTTTTAGGCTCTTTTCTTTTTGCGAGTTATGCATGGACACTTAGCCATACCTGCTTTTTAGGCTTTTTTATTTTTAGCGAGCTATGCAAGGGTACTCAACCACACCTGCTTTTTAGACTCTTTTCTTTTATAGTGAGCTATGTAAGGGTATATAACTTCGCCTGTTTTTTAGGCTCTTTTCTTTTTGTGAGCTATGCAGGGATACTCGACCTCACCTGTTTTTTAGGCTCTTTTTCTTTTATAGCGAGCTATGTAGGGGTACTCAACCTCACTTGCTTTTTAGGCTCTTTTTCTTTTACAGCGAGCTATACAGAGGTACATAACCTCGCCTGCTTTTTAGGCTCTTTTCTTTTTGCGAGCTATGTAGGGACACTTAGCAACACATACTTTTTAGGCTCTTTTTTTTTTTTTTTTTTGCGAGCTAATCAGCACGAAGCCCTCCAACTTTATAACTTGGTTTGAATTCTGTCATGAGGGAAACTAGAGCTTTCATTAGCTATAATGAGATTGAATTACATAAGAGGCTACCGATAATACAGACGGAGATGCTCGACATTCCAAGCTCGAGGGACCTCAGCCTCATTCATATTGGCTAAATGATAAGCTCTATTTCCCAAATTTGTTTTAACGACATAGGGTCCTTGCCAATTTGAGCCTAAGGATCCATCACTAGGTTTGCGGGCTCCAGGCAGAATGATATGCAGTACCAAGTCTCTTACGTTGAAGTTACGAATTCGGGTATTCTTGTTATAGTACCTCGCGATTCTTTGTTGATAGACAACTACTTTCAACCTGGCTGTTTCCCTGACTTCTTCAAGCAAGTCCAAGCTTGCAACAAGTAACTGGTCATTGTCATTTGGATTGAAGGTCGCTCTGCATTATGAGGTAACTTCTAACTCCGCATGGATCATAACCTCAGACCCATACACTATCGAAAATGGCGTTTCGCCTGTGGTGCTGCGAGCTGTGATTCTATAAGCCCATAATACCGTCTGAAGCTCGTCTTCCCATGCTTCATTCTTTGCTTCCAGTTTCATTTTCAGGGTCTGCTTTATAATCTTGTTCACCGTTTCGACTTGGCCATTGGCTTGTGGATGGTCCACTGCTGAGAAGCTCTTTACAATCTTCAAGTCGCTGCAGAACTTGAGAAATTGTTCACTGCTGAACTGAGTCCCATTGTCTGTCACAATCTGCTGTGGGACTCCGAATCTGCAAATAATATTGTTCCACACAAATTTTTCAATCTTTGTAGTGGAAATTTCGGCCAACTCCTTTGCTTCTGTTCACTTGGTGAAGTAATTAACTACGACCACGACATGCTTACATCTTCCACGAGCTGTTGGCAGAGGCCCGATCAAATTCATCCCCCAAATTACAAAGGGTCACGGGCTAACCATTTGTTGGAGATAAGCTGGTGGAGCTCGCAGAACTTGGGCAAACCTTTGACACTTGTCACATCTCTTGACCAGGTCGATGGCATCCTGCTTCATGGTGGACCAATAAAAACCCTGTCGCAGTGCTTTTTGAGCTAAAGACAGCCCCCAGCGTGGTTTCCACAATGGCCTTCATGTATTTGCCTCATTACCACCTCACAATCTTGGTCATTTGTGCATCTCAAAAGTGGAGCTGAAAAACCTTTCTTATACAGTACGTCATCGTAGATGCAGTACCTGGCCGCTCTAGCTCGCAAGCGTCATGCTTCCAGCTTATCACTTGGCAGCTTCCATCTTGCAGATAGCTCAAAATCGGACCCATCCAGGAATTGGACTGTACAGTTATGACCATAATTGAATTCTTCTCTTCCGTACTTGGAGCTGGTAGAAACTCTATAAGGATCGCCCCTAGGAAATCGGCATCTCGTGTGGTCGTAAGACTAGCTAATGCATCTGCATGTACGTTCTAAGCTTGTGAGATCTACTTCACCTTGCACTTCTGGAAGGCAATTAGCATTTCATGAACTTTTTGGAGGTACAGAGCCATTTTTGGTCCTTTGGTCTGATACTCCCCTAGTATGTGGCAAACCACGAGCTGTGAGTCACTGAAAACCCTTAGCCGTTTAGCTCGCATCTCCCTAGCCAGGCACAGACCTGTGAGCAACGCTTCATATTCAGCTTCATTGTTCGTAGCCTAGAAACCAAACCTTAAAGCACAAAGGATCTTGTGGCCTTTAGGACTTATCAATAGAATCCCAGCTCCAACTCTCTGCTCGCTAAACGATCCATCAACATAAAGCTCCTAGACCGGACCTTCAGAAGATTCAGCTTCATCATCCACAGGCCCTGTAAATTCTGTAATGAAATCTCCCAGAGCTTGAGCCTTGATAGCCGTCCTCGGCTTGTACTGAATGTCAAACTGTGCGAGCTCAACTCCCAATTTAACAAACGACCTGAAGTGTCCGCTTTCTGTAGAACTTGTTTCAGCAGATATTGGGTGAGGATTTCAATTATATGAGTTTAAAAATAAGGTCGCAGCTTTCTCGATGCGATCACTAGGCAATAAGCAAGCTTCTCCATTTGTGAGTATCTGATTTCAGCATCTTGCAGCCTTTTACTTATGTAGTACACTGGAAGCTGCGTCTTTTCTTCTTCTCTCACCAATGCAGCACTTAAAGCCTGCTGCGACACTCCCAGGTATAGAATCAGTTTTTCTCCTTCTTTGGGCTTAGAAAAGAGTGGAGCTTGCCCCATATATTCCTTCAGCTGTTGAAAGGCAATTCCACATTGCTCGGTCTACTCAAAGCTTTTTGCTTTCTTCAAAATATCAAAAAATGGGATGCATTTATCCGTAGCCTTCGAGATGAACCTGTTTAGTGCTGCGACCTAGCTATTGAGACTCTGCACATCCTTTATCCTGGTTGGTGACCTCATATCAATTAGTGCTTTGATTTTTTCAGGATTAGCTTCAATACCTCTACTGTTGACCATGAAGCCCAGAAACTTCTAAGAAGCTACTCCAAATGCGCACTTGTGCGGATTCATTTTCATCTGATAGCTCTTTAGAATCTGAAACATCTCCTCCGGGTCGCACACATGATCACCCACCTGCTTGGATTTTACTAACATGTCATCCACGTAGACCTCAATGGTCCTCCCAATCTGCTCTTCAAACATAATGTTTACCGAACATTGATAGGTCGCTCCTGCATTCTTCAGCCCTAAAGGCATCACCTTGTAGCAGTATAATCCTCGATCTGTCATAAACGAGGTATGTTCTTCGTCTTCAGGATTCATAGGGATCTGGTTATAACCCGAGTATGCATCCATAAAACTCAGGAGCTCGTGTTCAGCTGTAGCATCAACGAGCTGGTCTATCCTTGGCAAGGGAAAACTATCTTTAGGGCACGCTTTATTCAAGTCAGTGAAGTCTATGCAAGTTCTCCACTTCCCGTTCTTTTTCTTCACCAACACGAGATTGGCGACCCAGGTCGGGTAGTAAGCTTCTCGGATAAACTTGTTGGCCAGTAGCTTATCTACCTCTTCCTTCAGTGCTAAGTAGAGCTCTCCTATCATTGTCCTTCTCTTCTGACGAACTGGCTTGTGGTGAGGATCAATATTCAACCTGTGTGACATCACCCTAGGATTTATTCCCACCATATCCTCATGATTCCACGCGAATACATCCAAGTTTGCATTCAGGAAGTTAGCGAGCTGAGCTCTCAATTCTGGAGCTAAACCTCTTCCCAGCTTCAGGCACCCCTTTGGATCTGCCTCGCTGACTTGAACATCTTCCAGTTCTTCAATTGGACCAGTAGCTCGGTTTGAATCCACTTCGCGGGGGTCGAGATCATGACTAACCCCCTTTTCTGTCGTAGCTCGTGGTTTGCTCCCCGAAACCACATTCACCTTCTTTCCTCTTACACCCATCTTTACTGCATCCTCATAGCAGCGTCTGGCTAAGTGCTGCTCTCCCCGAACGTATCCGACACAGTTGGGAGTTGGGAATTTCACTATAAGAGTCCTGGTTGAAGTAACTGCATCCAGTTCGTTCAATGAAGGCCTTCCCAGGACCACATTGTATGCTGATGAGCAGTCAATAATCAAAAAATCTGCCAACACAGTTGCCTGGCGACCTGATTCCCCAAGCGTAAGTGGCAGCTTAATCTGGCCCACTGGCACAACAACATCTCTAGTGAAACCAAGTAAAGGCTCTGGGGATGGTCTCAATTGCTCTACTCCTAACCCCATCTGCTCAAAACAGTTCTTGTACATCACATTCATCGAGCTCCCAGTATCTATCATGATGCGCCGTACTTCCATGTTGCTGATTTTAGCTCGTATAACCAGTGCATCATTGTGTGGCCAGATCACACCTCTAGCATCTTCCTGAGTAAAAACAATCTCATTCGAGATCATCTTATCGTTCTTGGTAGGTCCCTCCGACCCATTGACTTGAAAGGTATGATTTGTCTTTTGGACGTACCTCTCGTACGACCTGTTTGAAGCACCTGCGATATGGGGGCCACCATATATTGTAAAAATAGTTCTTACCACAGGCTCATGCTCTGGTTCGGGAGCTCGTAAGGGCTGTTGCTGTGCTGGCTGTGTGTGCTGAGGTTGCGAGGTGCAGGTTGCTCCACACATATTCCTCAGGCGACCTCTCCTGATTAACTTCTCAATGACGTCCTTCAACGCCCAACAATCTGAAGTATTGTGCCCGACCTCATTATGATAGGCACAAAACTTATTCCGATCTCTATGCTGAACAGGGGCTCTTAAAGGATAAGGCTTGCCAAAGTCCTCTCTGTTCCTTTCTGCTGCAAATATCCTGTCTTAGGAGTATGACAGGATGCTGTAATTCTCAAAACAACCTTGACGCTGAGGTCGCTCATTCCTTGGCTCTCTCCTTGCCTTTTTAGCAATTTGATTGTTCGAGCCACTATTCCTACCTTCTCCTTCGTTCCTGCCATTATTTCTTTTCTTCATTTGGTTGGAACTGCCCGCTTCATTCTTCTGATTGGATTTCTTCGGGCCGAAGGTTTCTTTCCACCCGACTTTCTTCGTAGCTCGTTTATAAAACTCCCCCAGATCCTTCACTGGGGACTTGTAAATGCTTTCATACAATTTCTCATCCTTGCGTAGCTGACAGGACCCTTCCCAGACCATATCTAAGCTCTTGTCTGGAGGACCCTGTCGGGCACTTCAACGGACTCCTCAAAACCGACTCGTCGGATCGAAGACATCCGGGAAGCGAACCCTAACTTTTTACTCCGGTTTACTCGTTAAAACTTAGTGATTTGATTTTTCTATAACTGGTTGGGAGTGATAAAAATTTTTCTCGATTCTATTTCAAAAACTTTTTATAAAATTTTCGGCAGTATAACGACTGCATTTTCGATAAAACAAAATTTAAGCTGTAAGGAAATCACACTTCGACTATATCTGAATACCTCCCAAATTCTTTACTCCCAATCATGCAACATTCATCACATATTCCATAAGCATAAACAATAAACTTTAATGCAAAGTATACATATATGAATCATATATATATAGAATGCATGAATATATTTACATCTTACAAATTCAACATCATTGAAATCCAAAACTGAATAAGTTAAATATATATACAAAAAAATGTATTCCAGCGTCTTTCGCGATTGCCCACCTATCAATGTATATGGAAACAAAAGATCGCAGTCTCGTCCAACGGCACGCAATAAAACAAATGAGCTACCAAATAAACAATGTGTTAGTACAACAAAGATATATAATATCACATACACTAACATAAGAATTCGTTATTAATTCAAGTTTTACAATTTCTTTAAATTCTTCCATGTGTATCCTTGACTCGTTTTAATCATCACGGGCGATTATAACTCACGTCAACGTAAAGCTTACTAATGTATCTCAACCGCTACATTACGGAATTTACTGCATCGTACGTAGGGCGCTAAAACTCATCACTGAATAACTACAATGCGGGATTTTCTGCATCGCAAGAGTAGTGCTAAAACTCTAGGCGACTACGAGCGGAATTCACTGCGTCGCTTCGTAGCGCTTACTAGCAACTAATCGACTACATGCGGATTTGTCTGCATCGCAATGTAACGCTATACTTTTCTATAAATGAGCGATTACGGACGAAATTCTCTGCGTCGTCACGTAATGCTAAATCTCATTAACTTATAAGGTATACACATGAGTTTTAATAATCAATTTCTTTAAGTGCAAAAGCACAAATTCACTAGTTTTATATCTTCTAAAAACTTTTTCATTTCATTCTCTTTACATGCTACTCGTATCACTTTCTAGTAATATATGGATTCCATAAGAATCCATACGCTTAAACTTTAACTACATCATTAAATATCATTTTCAATTTCCTTCATTTCTTAGCTACCACATTCATTTAACATAATCAAGAATTGGCATAACAATTTAAAAAGCTCTTAAGTGGCGAACCACTTACCTCAAGGCCACGTCGCTCCGCGTCAAGCGTCTCGATGAGGCTCCTAGACGCCGCTCACGCGCTCGTCACCTACACAACATGTTCTCATCATTGCTCACAACAAAACTCAATACTTAACTATACTTTAGAAATTCTCAACTATGACTATTTTCCTCTACATAGCTTCTAACTTGGTTCTAATTCAACCAAGACTCTCTAATCTCGATTTTTGTACAAAATTTTCGGTTTTGGACCCCTAGAGATATCCCCATGAGGTTCGTTTACTTGTTAGAGGCTCGAAACGAAAAATTACATTTTTAATTCAAAGTGGACAGCCCTTGACAGTGCGCACTGCGACGCATTGCCCGGGACTCCGTTTTCCTTCGTTCTTTTTCCTACGGCTCATTTATATTACATTCTAGTCACACGTCAAATTTCATTGAAAAATATTATCATTTGCTAAGTCAAATCTAAGGAAAACATCAGTTTTGGACACTTTTGGGCGCGTTTTAATGCACGTTTTATAAACTTTTCGTTTTGGATTATCGACGCTAGTTTTTCTTCCATAACTAAGCTTCATTTAACTAATAATGACTAACTAAACTCATTTCATGCAATAAAAATTGCATTAGGATAGCCGTTTCACTTCTCAGAGCTCTAACGTCACTATTTTGTGCATAACTTGCACAATTTTTATCGGATTCTATCCGTTCCAAAAACCTATGGTTTTCTATGGTTCCTAGGCATCATTTGAGGTGTAGAACACTCCCAAATAAGTGAAATAATGTCAGGTCTCTTCTAGCTCAAGATTTGAGCTCGGGAATCACTAATTTTGTTGAAACTACTCTTTTGAAGTTCTAAAAATTTTCTAACTCTTCTAACTCCTTTTTGTGCTCAACTTGGGTTCAAAACCATCTAATTTCAAGGTCTAACTACTGCATTTTAAGTCTCTAATACATACATAAATCTAACTTGGTCAATTAATTGCTCAAATTTCACTCACAACTTTTATCATCGACTTAGAGTGTATGTGTAACCATTTTCGGTTTCTACTTTGAGGGAGAATATAACAGCCCATTTACATCATTCTATGGCAGCTATTACACTCAAAACTCATCATTGATGATTCTATAACAATCATATAAGGTTTTATTAAGGTTTCAAGAGCAATCATCCAACAAATCAACAATAATTAAAATCAAGAAGCTGTCATCATTGCATTTCTGTTTCAGCAGAAAAATAAAAGAGAAATAGATTGTAATCTTACTTAGTTCTTAGCTTAGGGGGTTGAGAAGAGTCTTGGAAGGATGTTTGAGGGCTTGGAAGGCAACTTGGGTGGTGGTTCTTCTCCCTTCTTTCCTGGCCAACCAGCCTTGTAGCGGTTCTGCTCGTGGTTGTGCTCGCGGATCTGGTCGCGACCAGCTCTCGTTTTTGCTCTGTTTCTCACGACCAATAGCTGCTGGTGCTCCCTCTCCTTCGTCTCTTCCTTATCCTCTTCCTTTGCTGCCCAGATACTGCAGTTCACGGCCAGAAATCCCCCATTCGCGACCACCTACAGTTCGGTCTCTTTCTTCCACGCGATCTACAGCTTCTTCCCTCGCGTCTGTTCTGTTTTGGTTCAGCTACTGTCTCTTGCTCGACCAGCAGCTACCTTGCTCTCTTCTTGCTTGCTGGTTGCTTCTCTTCTTCTCTTCTTGGCCTTCTCTTCTGGTTCACGCTGCTCTCTCTCTCTTTCTCTCGATTCTTCTCGGTTCTTCTCGCTAATGATTGAATTGTTTGTGTTTTTTTTGCTGAAACAAATTCAGCTAAGTGTTGATATTTATACTAATCATCTCTTGTTATTTGCATCTTGCCCCAACTCTCTTTAATTTCACTCTCATCCCCTTTTCTTAAAGCTCTCTCACGGCAACACCCCTCTTAGTCTTCCGTGTCTCTTTCGTTTCTTATTTGATTTAATCGTTGTCTCGTTAGAATTTATTTTAATCGTCAAGCTTGTCTTATCGACCACTTGACGCTTTCTTTTTAATTGAATTTTTATTCGAATTGTCATTGATCACTATTTTTAAATCCTAACTTGGATTTTATTAAAATGCTACTTAGATTTTCATAGCCGACGATTTTTGTCGTACTCTTAATTTAATACTTTCTGAGGCCATGTCTATCAACCTATTAAATGTAGAGAGTTATATTATCTCCCTAACTTAGCTTCTAACGTTGGGACTTTATAAGTCGAAGCTAGGGGTTTACAATAGCCTAGCTAAGATCGCTGTCAATATGCTATCATCTGATGGATTTTCGACATTCGCGACCTTACGTCTAAACCTGATGATATACTCTTTCAACAACTCACTCTGACGCTGGAAGATGATAGCTAAGTGGCAGGATGGAGCGAGCTGCCTTCTCAATGCCCTGTATTGACCAACGAACTTCTGCTAACATTCTCCCCAACTACCTATGCTGCGAGCTGGGAGATTCTTGAACCATGTTCTTGGAATATCCCCCAAAGTAGTTGGGAATACACGATATTTCACCATTGGATTACCTGTCTGCAGGTCCATCTGAACGTTAAAAGCATCTAAATGATCATAGGGGTCACTGTTCCCATTGTACTGCTGAATGCTGAGCATTTTAAACCTCGGATGGAGAGGCTGCGTCTCAATTTCCCTTATGAATGGGGTCCTTTCCCCGTAGTGCCCGCGTTGCTCTGGGGCTCCAGGTCGTGCTTCTAGCTGCTGGACCCTCTAGAGGAGCTCCTCTACCTGTGGATCTTGGAGCCCATATCTTCTCATATGGTCACGACTTGGGGAAGAGTGCTCTGGGTTATATCTCTCGTCCTCTCTGAGCAAGCCTTCAGGCTGATGGGATCTCGCATGTCGCCCATTCACTTCATCCACATACCGAGCTGCAGCTTGGACTCTATCGTGCCCAACCTCTACTCGCCGGATTTCATCCTAGCTCAACCTTACTACTAGGCTAGCTGGGCGTGCGACTTCCTTTTCTTTGCGAACAGGGTGGCCTCCAGCTCCAGGTTGCGTGTTAGAAGAACGAGCTGAGCCGGTAGGTCATGGCATTTCCCTTGCTGGCCTTTGAGGCATATGCACTGTTTCATGCTACTGAGACACGTGCCTTGGAACCTCGACTTCAACCCTAGGTACGTTCTGCACCTGAGCCTACACCAACATATTGACAGCCTCTGTAAGCCACTTAATCGTGTTTTCCAACGCCTCTTGCTTCTGGTGCCATACATGCTGCCCTTCAACTGTTAAGGCAATTGGAACCTGTTGACGAGAAGGCAGGAGAGGAATGCTTACTGCAGCACCGATTGCCTGGCCATGGGACGTGTCTGCTGCATGCATGAGTGTGTCTTGCACAGGCTGTATGTCCTGCTGAGGCTGGTTCATGTGGCTTTCTCCTGGTCATCATCTCTAAAATACCTATTTGATCTAATCCTTGGCATGTTGTCAGAAATCGATGAATTAAGACGAAAAAAATTGCAGTTTGGGCCCTCCTTCTAGCGCCAAAGTGTCGACGTTGAAATTCAGTGGACGAGTATTCAATGCCCAATACCTGCAATCAATGTGAGAAAACACAGAAATCAGGAAGAAAACAATAAAGAACCAAGAACAAACAGAGGAACAGAGGATTTTTAACGTGGTTCAGCAAGTGCGCCTACATCCACGACTGTCTCTCTCAAATTCTGCAGAGTGACAATATATTATTTCTGATGTCGTCCCTTTTACAATGATTTTAGCTCCTATTTATAGGGGAAGAGTTTTTACAGATTAGGAAGCAACAAAATAAGAAGAGAATCATAAATTAATTACACTTTTTAATCAGTTAGAATTAAATCAGGAAACCGTTCCATAAAATCCGAGATAACGTTGATTGAGTTTGAATTTGAATTAACTTCCATATCTGGTGAGAGAATCACAATCAGATTAGGTAACTGCCTGTTCTGGAAGATATTGCATTAACTGCGCTCTAAACAAATTGCCGACTGTCTATAGCGACCTCGAGCTGGATCTCGCTGTTCAGCGAATAGCGAGCTATGCGTATGGTGAATCGTGGAACGAGCTACAAACGCGCTGTGAAACGAGCTCATTGCTACGAGCTGAGAAGATTACTGGGATGAACTGTAGAGTTTGCTGGACTTGGGTTGAAATCTGGGCCTTATCTAATGAGCCTTTATATTGGGTTGACTTTATTGGGTCTTCTATTGGACCCAAGTTGGGCTTTATCAGGCTTTTACCAGCCTATTTGGTGAGTCCGAAAAATGCATATAACAGGTATAAACTACAATTAATTTATCTGAGGGGTTAAAAATAATTTTTTTAAAAAACAAGTGAGTCAAAACAAATTTTCTTTTTCTTGAATGGTCATTTTTTATAATTTCCACATCATCATGGATTATTAAATAAAGTGATATGATTTACCAAAATATAAAAGTATAAACCAACGTCCAATAATATGATTTATAGTAAAAAGCAGCTTATTCAACTTTAAAACAACTTAACTGTAAATGGCATTAAAAATAAAAGAAAAAGAAGAAGAAAAATTGGAGTATAAATAATTAGATTAGACATAACTGATACATATAGCTAGTCGATTTGAAGATGAGATATCGGCCAACTAATTAATTAGTTGAACTCATTGTTCTTGATGACATCTGCTCAAGTAGATAACATCAAGGACCGACATCTTCATGATAAAAAGTGCACACCTAATCATGTTCCCTCCATTAATTATTAAAAAATTATTCAGTGAACATATCTCTCAGTGTTGACAAGTACAAATACACTGTACTAACTAACTACTTTATCATCTTCTTGCCGAATTAATCTTAATATGGGCAAGGAAATATATATATATATATCATTCAGATTTCAATCACTGTTCAATTTTTAGTTTCAATATCTTCAGATGAAAAACAAACGATTTTTTACTTAATTTTGTGGAAGGTTGGGTTATATTACTATTTGTTATGCCCGTTTTCTCGACACAGGCAATAGGGCCGCTAAAGGCCCAAAAGATGAGTACAGTATCGAAGGGTTCAAAAAGCCCAACTTTTAGGTCGCGATAGCAAGCTCGCTGGACTCTCGAGCTCCCGCCCATGCAAATTCTTCTAGCACATTTCCAGCTCATGTCTGTGCCAGAGTCCACCTCAGCATCTCTTCAGCTTGCGTAAGCAAACAGGTCGAAGAGCTCGCACCAGGTAGTGCCTTGAGAAACCAATACCAGATCAACCTAATTCCCTGATTTTGCACTGGTACCGCCCCAACAGCTCCCGAGAAGCATTTAATGCAGCGGCTATGCATTTAATGAAGAGAAGACTTTACCTGAAACATTTAATGTAAGCATGTGCATACGAAAATAATCATTGTTGTAGCAATAAATATAGTATGGCTCATGTCAGATTAGTTAAGAATAATCATAACCTTTCACGTGTAAAACACTCGATTGTGTTTCTCATTCTCTATAAATAGGAGAGATTTTCATTGTAAGAATAAGTTTAACACTATTATTACTGTCACTCTGCCGAAATCAATTCAGAGTGATCCGTGGACGTAGACGCATTCGTCGAACCACGTAAAAATTCCTGTTTTTGCATTCTTCCCCCTCCCTTCTTTTATTATTAACAGCTTCTCCATTATTGGTCATATACCTTAATCAACATTCAATCATTTTTATTACAATATACCAACCTTAAACTACATTTACCAGTGTTGTAAAAATCGTCGGTTACCGACGATTTTTCGTCGATTATTCGCTGATCGGCACCCAACCGGTCCGATAATCCCCAGATCGGAGACCCTAATCGCCGAAGGTAAGTAATCGGCCGAGTTACCGAGTAACCGGTCCAACTCGGCACAAAATCAGCCCCAAAAAAATCCAAAAACCACAAAAATTAAGCAAAAATTAGAGCCATCAAAATCCAAACAACAAAACAAAATATAATCGTTAAATCAAAGACTAACATTTGCACTACAAAATCAAGCAAATGACTAGTGGAGGTGACGCTGTCGTTGAAGAAATCATCCATCAAGAGCAAGAGAGATCAGAGAGGGAGAGAGAGAGAGAGACTTGGTTGTAGACTTGTGGTCGCTGGCTCGCTGCATGGGTGGATGAGGTCGAGATCGTCTCCGCCGTTCATCGCCGTCATCCTCGCTGCTGGTCGTCATCTCCAAATCTTACGGATGAGGTTGTCGTCGCCAACACACACGAGATCGATGGGAGAAGAAGAAGAAGAAGCCAATCAGAAGAAGAAGAAGAAGGAAGAAGAAGAAGAAGAAGAAGAAGAAGAAGAAGAAGAAGAAGAAAGAGAAGAGAGGAGAGTGGTGTGTGTAGCGGCTGTGAGAGTGGTGAGGGTTTTTGTGTGTGAATATATATGTTAGGGCAAATTACACAACGGACCCTCAAGTTTGATAAAATTATATCAATTTTGAATTTTGGTCCCTTATGTTTAAAAAAATAAATATTACTTCACTTCTCTAAATTTCAAAAAAAAATAATTTTTTCCTAAAACAGTACTCACCGATTAATCCCCTATTAATCCCAGAGTAACCAATAAATCGCTAACCGCTGTGTCGCCGGTCGATTAGCGAGTAGCGATTTCTGCAACATTGATATTTACTATCATTTATTACACACATCGCAGTCTGGATCTTTGGATCTCTACGTCGACTGATTATGAACGTCGACACTATTAAAATGTTATTCCTTTTTTTATTAATATATTCTTAGTACTGTAGTGTCCATTTAAATTCCTTCTTTTCAACTTTGAAGACAAATTATATATACTGAGACTCAGGAATTTAATTCAAAGGCATATGATATACATTGAAAATTATTAAACATTAATTTTCCATCCACACACTCGATTCTAAGTACTGCAAAGAATTTAATTTTCTCGTTCAATTCAATGTACAAACTCATTTAATAAAATTCAAATTTGTCCATCGCGGGTCGGCATCCACGAACGTCTTCATTCGCAGGGTGGTTGGAATTGTCATTAGTAGCAATTATACAATCATAGACTCATAGTAGTAAAAGAGCGCCGGCCACTGATTTTTACTTTGAAATGATATCGACTTTAACTAATGAGATGCTTGCAGACAATGCTTTTTTGCTTTATTAAGTGAAAACGTGATTTTATGAATGACCTTTATAAGATTTTAGAAGTAAAAATATTATTTTATTATAATCACTCACATGTGAAATTATATACAATGGGAATCTGCCCAGTCCGTCAAAAGTTCAGTGTGTAGCAATAGTTAATTAATTAAAATTAGCAAAACCAAATGTGGATTATAGTGTGATGAGGTCAGATGTGAATAAATCACATTGTCCATGGAAAATGACAAAATTTTTGGAAGCTAATAGGCCCCATCTAAGCATATGATCTCCTTATAATCAACTTGCACCTATAATTTATTAAAGAAGAAAGGTAAAGCGGATTGATCAACAAGATTTGGAGCAAGCATGGACTATATTCCTTCAATGTTGCACTACTTGGACTATCATGATCATCATCATGATCTCCTTTCTAGTACCGATCCTTGCACATTTGAATTAAAAGATAATAATGCTTTCTTGGTACCGGTGGATGTTTCTGAAGATGTCGCTAACAAATCAGCTTGCAAAGGCCGAGGAAAAGCATCTACTGGTTGTGCTGATCATGGTCAAAATCCTGGCAGCTATGACTCCAAGAAAAGGAAGATAACGCATAGAGATATCGAACGACAAAGAAGGCATGAAATGGCTACTCTTTATAGGGAGTTAAGATCTCTTCTCCCTCTTCAGTATCTCAAGGTCAACTTCTTTTCTCATTAATTTCTGCTTGATTTCCTTCAAGTATTAGTTGTAATATTACAGCTTTTTGATCATATATATAATATCTGATCATCAGGGAAAGCGATCCATATGTGATCACATGCATGAGGCTGTGAATTATATAAAACATCTACAGAACAAGATACAAGAATTGAATGAGAGGAGGGACGAGCTTCAAAGATTATCAAATTCATCAACTTGTAGTATTACCTGTGCATCAGAATTTTCTCCAAGTAGTCATCCGGAAAATATTGTCACGGTTAGACCTTGTTTGGCAGGAGTGGAGGTTGTTGTGACTACTATCTCTCTCTCAAGAGTAATGCAAGTTCTTATTAGAGAAGGCCTAAGCATCGTCAACTTCATTTCAACTAGAATTAACGGGGGTTACTACACGCTCTAGAATGCCAGGTGATTAATGTATTATCAATTCCTTGAATTTTAGACTTGAAAGCTTTCTAAGTTAGATTAGACTGCTATATATAATGTTCATCTATATATATTTGTTCTTTAATTCAATGGTCCAAAGGAGTAAATTAAATCCTTGGATTAAGAGTAATGAATGAATGTTAAAATAACATATTTAAATTAAAAATTTTGAGTTGATGTTCTTTTTATAAAGAAACCCTCTAATTTTGGAGTTTTACACGCACAGGTAAGTGGAGGAAGAAGCATCGATCTGTTTGAACTTCAGCAAAAGTTAGTCCCTTCTTGAATTAGATCATGATGTGCTTTGCATGAGATCACTCTTTTGTAGTTGGCGAAAAGTCCTTTCTTTCGAGTATCATTATGTACATTTTTTATTAATAAAGGTTGGTGTTCATAATCCTTAATTAAGGACGTTATTTTCTACACAGATATTTGGTGAATTGGGGATTGGTCTCATACACTTTTGGATTCTTGTTATCCTCAGAAAGACCGATTAGTGGTGCACAATATTGATATATATATATATACGAAACATACAACACATCTAGAAATTGAATTTTGATCCTAAGTGCAAGAATGTCGAAATAATAATTTAATTTGGCAAGAACAAGGTCGATCTTCAGGGAAGAAGAGACTGCAGAAACCAACAATAATTTGGAAATAAAATATGCCAATAAAAACAAATTGTTTTAGGGATATTATCAAAATACTCCCCGAATTTGAAAATAATATGAAACCACCCCTAATTTGAAAATATTAGCTGAAATAGCCCACTCGTTAGATGACTGCTCATTTTCATTAGTAAATATACGGTTTTGTTAGGGTGTAAGGGCATAAAGGTCGTCAGGGGTTCAACAGATTAACTGGATGGCATTATTTATTTTTTTGTAATTAGAAAAACAAAAAAAAAGGAAAGAAAAAATCCAATCAGATGTCGTCATGCATGACATTTGATGGATGGTTAAAAAAGAAAAATAGTAAAAAAGTCAAACTTCTTCCCAACAAAGTTTTTTCTATCCATGCCCCTTTTTTTGTGATCCATTCATCTAGTAAGGTAAACCAAGACTTTGTGTCCCCCTCCCCCACTCCATCCAAAAAAAAAAAAAAAAAAAAAAGCCCATACAACCTCCTATACATTGACTTTGATGGTGTTGGTTGATGACGTTTCCCTACTTTTAAGCCTTAGAATGTCGTTGGACAAAGTGTGTGGAGGTTCTGTTGGTCGAAGAAGGCAAAATGAGATTTGTCTACTTCCTTTTTATGCTTGACCAGAGATTGCTATGAAGAACTAATCCCACCAATCAACAACAATCTAGTAGGCCTAAGGTTCAAAGAATTAAAGAACCAGGTGAAAGGGAAAAGGACGCAAGGGGAGCAAGTGTAACATGCCAACTATGTGGAACTTTTGGACATAATAAGAGCACATGCAAGAGGTGCAAGCTAGGCAAAGGTAATGAGGCAGCATAATTTACTTCTTCTATAGTTTTTGGTAACTTATGATACTAATTAGGTTACTGTAATTGCAGAATGGTGCCAACTCCAATAGTAACAACAAACCTATACCAAAGAGAAAAGTAATACAATGTCATTTAATTTTATTGATAGTTTATATAAACTTTTTTTACTTTTTTTTCCTTACTCGACAGAGAAATAAAATGGGATCATCTTCACAATCACAATAATTAAGCTGCCAGTCCTAAGTAACAATGGAGTTGAGTTGATTTCAATTGTAATTTACAAGGGCTAGATGGTTTTACATGAACCTCTTTTTTTTTTTTTGAAAGGGAGGATGAACTTTCAAACCTTATTTATGTTTTTGTGTCAATGTTATACATACAAATTACATATTTTAGGGACTACTGATGATTTTTTTGTGTTAGCATGATTTAATGAGGTTATATGAACTGTAATAATATATGTAACCTACCACAATCATGATATCTTTATCATAGGATACAAAAGATGTACATATTTTGGTATATCATTATGATTTAGGGACTGTTGGATGACATTTTTATATCACCATGATTTAGGGATTGTTGGATGAATGCTATTGATTGAATTTAAGTTGCAATATGTTATTTAGTGATTAATGTTAATGGATATTTTATAATGCATTTAGGATCAATATTATTTTTATTGCATTTTTATCACATATAGTACAAACATTACTACTGAAATGCCAAAGAAAACTATGTTGAATACCATCATAAACCTTAACTCTCCTACTATAACTTTCATGTTTTGCAATATTGTAATCTGCATTTCTAGGTTTTGAATTTTATGTATGCTTTCAATATTCTGCACTAATTGATTTAAAGCTTTGATTTATTCCTTAACATAATGGTTCATAAGATTTCCTATAAACTTTTACATTTCAAATTGTTTTGTGTTCATTTCCATCTGATCTGGATCCCAAAGGAATAGAAATTGCATTATCTTATATCACATGTGAAGTAAAGTTTATTGGGATTACTTGTTGACTCAGAAATCTTCACAAACTATCTTTCTCCCACAAGGAATCGAAATTGCTGGTTTTGAATTTTACCATATATGCCTTCAATATTCCACACTATTTGATTTAAAGCTTTGATTTCTTCCTCAATATAATGGTTTATAGGATTTCTTATAAACTTTTGCATTTCCAACATGAAGGGAAAAATCGATTTTGGATATAATGCGGAAACGTGGATTTTAAAAAAAATTTCCAAACAAAAACATACCTAATCGATGCTAGTAATAACAATTCAATAATTAATTAATAAGATCGAATCTTACCTTGCATGAATATTGAATTGATCTCTTTTGATTCGTAAATTCTTCACCACTTGATCTTCCTTGCTATGACTCTTCACAAAAGAAACTGTTTGTGGGCACAATCTTGAAGAATCAAATCACGAAATCTTTTATTATGAAAATAAAAAACAATTTTCTTGATTTCTATCGAGATGGGGTAATTTGGTGTTTTTAATTAATGGAAGTTTTTGGTTCTAGTAGCCAAAAATTCTCTCTCTTGGTTACCAACATAAAACACCCTTTTATAATGATAAGTTAGAGTTTTCCAATTTAACAAGGAATACAATTTCCTATTTAAATTAGAAAACATAGTTCATATCCAATATGGAATCAAATTCCTTATTGGTCTAGAACTCTTTACTTTTAATTTAATATGGAATCTAATTCCAATTAAATTAAATTACTATTTCCATTAATTAAAAGATTTTTCATTAAATTAAATGATTCTAAATCATAAATAATTTAATGACACCATTTAAAATTGAACTCATAATATCTACAGATAATTAAATAATTAACACTTAATTAAATAATTACATATATTTAAATAATCAAATTATTTAAATAATTCGTGAACATGTCCATGTGACATTAATAATTGAACAATCCAATTATATTCTTTCATTTATTTCTTTATGTGGTTGTGAGCTAGCAAGGGGACCAAATGGACCTACAATTTGAGCTCCAATAATATCAAAATTATTAATTAAACTCTTTAATTAGATAATTCACTATTATTAACCTCAGAGTTACTCCACTAAAAACTTAAGGTTGCACTCTCAAGATTGTAGATGTTTTACACAATCTGAATTTTCAGTGTCCATCGATTTAATCATTTCATATGGTTCGATCCTCCACAAGTAGTTCATAATTAGAGCTAGGTCATTAAAGTCTGTTATATCTCTCTAATTATATCTTATTCCAATAAGTATCATTGATTCTCTAATGAACAATATATTCATAACAACTTATGAATTTATCTTTCTGTTTACTCATAAACAGAAAGTTGAGCGCTCTTATTGTTCAAGACCCGAATCAACACTTTAAGGGAACTACTCATCTACTTCTCGCAAGAAGGAGTGGATTCCACTATTGTATAAAATGTTCCCAACCATTTATTAAATCACATCTCCAAAGTACGAAGCTTATTGACCGTATATCTATAACAGTCTCACCCATGTAAATTAAAAGATATAACTCAACAAATAGGAGTTCATAAAACACTCAGGATTAAGATCAATCCATATATGATCATCTAATTGATAAATATGAATTTCTTTATTTTAACGGATATTAATAAGAAATTCATTTTATTGTGGTCTAGTCCTATATAATCTCTATTATATAAGGTGCCTCCATTTTCATGTCGCCACATGAATGATCCTGGATAAGATCATCGCATCAAATACAAAATGGACCGCAGTTGTAGATTTACCACAAGCAAAGTACCCAGCTTTGTTTGTTTTCTACGGACTCTTTAGATTACTGATCTCAAACTAAATCCTTTTGTATATAACACTTATATACTTAGTTTAAGATTACATAAATAATAATGGATGTTACATAATATTTGTATGAAGCAAACATTTCATAAATGCATATAAATTGAACAAATAAATACTTTATTATTATTTATTAAAACCGTTTACATAATTACAAGCTCTTAGGGTATAAAACCCAACAATCTCCCACTTGCCTTAAAGCAAATGAGATATATCTCGTAATCATAGACCCTCTAGATGACCTTTAAACACTTTAACCGTTAAGGTCTTTGTAAACTTATCAGCATGGTTGTCTAGTGAAGCTATCATCTCAATGACACATCTCTTTATGTACAATCTCCCTATTGAGATGGTACTTCTTCTCTATATGCTTCCCTCATTTATGGTTTCTTGGTTCTTTAGAATGACCATTATACCACTATTATCACAATAAATGGTGAGTGATTTATCCATATCTGGAACAACTTCCAGATCAATCAAGAATTTATGGAGCCAAACCGCTTCCTTAGCTACTTCACAAGCTGCTACATATTCAGCTTCTATGGTGGAGTCAACAATGCAAGATTACTTAACACTCCTCCATATAATGGCTCCACCACTAAAGGTAAATACTGACCTGGACATGGATTTCTTAAAATCATTGTCCAACTAAAAATCAGATATGTGTATCCTAATGGGATCAAATCCTCTCCAAAATACACAAGCATATAGTTTCTCGTTCTCCAAAGATACTTGAGAATATGTTTTATAGCCATCCAATGATCAAATCCTGAGGTGGATTGATAACGACTGACTACTCCCACTGAATATCATATATCCAATCTCATGCATATCATAGCATATATAAGACTGCCTATTGTAGAGGTATAGGGAATCCGTCTCATATCCTCAATTTCTTGAGGTGTCTTAGGATATTATTCCTTAGACAAATGAACTCCATGACAAGAAAAGTAAATTACTTTTCTTGTAATTCTTACATTGCAAACCATATAATGATCTTATCAATGTATGATGCTTTAGACAGTGCTAACAATTTGTTCTTACGATCTCATATAATTTGAATTCTAAAAACATAAATACTCTCTCAAATCTTTCATTTGGAATTAGTTAGCAAGCCAGTTCTATACCTCAAATAATTAATGCTCTTATATCATTCTCAATGAGTAGGATATTGTCAACATAAATTACGAGGAAAACCACTTTCTTATCGATGCTATGCTTATATACACAAGGTTCATCGACATTTTGCTTAAAACCATTAGATTTGATCAAAGTATCAAACCTTATGTCCCAAGATCAAGATACTTACTTAAATCCATAAATGGACCTTTGCAATTTGCAAACCTTTTGCTCTTAACCTTGAGGCACGAATCCCTTTGGTTACACCATATAGATGCATTGATCAAGATTGTCATTCAAAATTGCAATCTTGACATCCATCTACCATATCGCATAGTTGAGATATGCAGCTTTGGATAGAAGAATGTGAATGGACTTAAACATGGCTATTGATGAGAGAATCTCTTCATAGTCAACTCTCTTCTCATGGGTCTAACCCTTTGCCACTAGCCTAGTTTTGAAGGTCTTTACCTTCTTATCCATTTACAATCTATGGGTTTTACCCCATTTGATGGATCCACAAATTTCCAGATAGAGTTGGAGTGCATAGACTCCATCTCAAGATTCAAGGCTTTAAGTATTTTCTCCTTATCAGAGTCATCTATTACATCTCTATATGCCAATGAATTATCTACTCTGTCATTAGAGATGACAACTAGTACCTCTCCAAAACTATGTAGTAAATAGGTTATCTCACAATCCTCCCACTATGATGAGGTGGTAGATAACTCTGACGAGAATCTGTCTGACACTCAGAGTGGTCTTAACTATGTTGTTATCAACAACTATTGTTGATTGAGTACTGGTTGAACCAGATAATAACTCCTCGAGTATAACAACGAGTTTTGTGATCTTTTATATAATTATCTTCAAGAAATGTAGCATTTGTCAATACAAACACTTTGTTTTCTTAAGGATTATAAAAGAATCCGCCTCTAGTTTCTCTGGTCTAACCTACAAATAGTCATACCTATGAATGTGGTTCCAGATCTTCCTAGTCTTGCTCTTCAATACATGTGTTGGACAATCCATATGTGAAAATGTCACAAACTAGTTTTGTGACCATTTCACAACTATAAAGATGTCTTAGGAACAGACTTGGAAGCTTCTACATTCAAGATATACACCATAGTTTGCAGTGTATCTCTCTAGAAGAAACTAGATAATAATGAGAAACTAATTGTAGATCTCATCATGTCCTGTGAGGTTCTATTTCTCCTCTCTACAATACCATTTTGTTGAGGTGTTTCATGGGTTGTGAGTTGATATAGAATCTTATTCTTAATCAAATAGATCCCCAAACTACATATTGAGATACTCACCTCTACAATCCGATCGTAGAATTCAATAATTTACCTAATTGATTTTCAACTTCAGCTTGAGACTATTTGAACTCTTCAAAAGTTTCAAACTTCCATTGCATTAGGTAAATAAACCTATATTAAGAATAATCGTCAACTAAGGTGACAAAATATTCATAATCGCTTCTAGCTTTAACATTCATAGGACCGCAGACGTCCGAATATATAAGCTCTAGCGGTTTCTTTGCTCTAAGCTCTTTTCCATAAAAGGTCTTTTGAATATTTCACCTTCTAGACATGACTAACAAATAGGTAAAGAGTCAATCTTTAACTCACTTAAAAGTCTGCTCTTTTACAAGTCTGTCTATTATGTCAAGGTTACAATATCCAAAACTTAGATGCCAAAGATAGGTATCATCATTAGGAGAAATCTTTTGTCGTTTTGCTTTAGGTTTTTCAACTTTAAACAATTCAGCATTGAGCAGTGAATTTCGTGTTAACGATCTTAACATGTATATGTTGTTTTCTAATATTCCAGAACAAATATTCAAACCATTTCTAAAAATAATAACTTCTTTATTACTAAAAGAAATTGAATAATTATGTTCCAATAATCTTGAAACCGAAATCAAATTTCTTCTAAAATTTGGAATATAATAAACATTGTTCAAAACAATAAAACAACTATTTGTAAATTGAAGTCTAACTTCTCCCACTGCTCTAGCTGAAACGACATCCCTAGTGCCAACTCGCATGGTAAACTCGCCTTCGACAAGCTCCCTATAAGAATCAATCAACTGTAAAGAAGAACAAACATGATTAGTGGCTCCTGAATCAATTATCCAAGTGAATATATCATTCTCCACTAAACAAGATTCAATGACAAGTAAATCATATTTACCTTTCATTTTCTTTTTATTCTTGAGCTCTTCGAGGTACTTTGGACAGTTCCTCTTCCAGTGCCCTTCCACATCACAATGAAAACATTTTCCTTTGGGTTTGGAAGCCTTAGAGCCCTTCTGCTTCTTCTTTTGGATAGCTTGCTTCTTAGGCTTTGCCTTAGCCTTACTGGTAGTCCTTTTCCTCTTATTCTTATTAGAGGTAGAAGTTTCAGCAACATTTGCTTCACCAGACTTAGTCTTGTCCTTATTCATGGACTCATAAGTTGTGAGTTCATTGAGCAATTGAGTAATATTATATTGCAACTTGTTCATAACATAATTGCTTTTGAATTGCATAAAACTCTTTGGAAGAGTTTGCAGTATCATGCTCACTTGGCTAGGCTCATCAATCACCCCACCATGAGTTTCAGTTGTGTTAAAATAGGTCATCATATTCAAGACATGCTCTCGAACTGATGTCCCTTCCTTCATCTTAGCAGTCATAGCAGCACAAATAGCTTCGTGTCGCTGTTGCTCAAAAGGTTGCCCAAACATCCCTTATAATGACTTCATCATCTCATATGCTATTGCCATTGACTCATGCTTCTTAGCAAGCACATCGGACATTCCTACTAGCAGGTAGCAACGGGCCTTTTCATTAGCCTTAACCCAGTTTTGGTGGGTTTCGCGTACATTACGCGCAGCATTTGCTAGTGGCACGGAGGACGCTCCTCCGTCAGGACAAACTTTAGGTCCTCACAAACCAGAATGACGTTTATGTTATTTTTCCATTTAACATAGTTATCCTCATTCAATTTATCATTGGCAAGTATAGTAATTAAAGGTGACGACATTGCTGAAATAAATAAACAAAATATTTTATTCAAAATTGCTTCATACAATATCATTAGTTTTTGACATAAAATTAAACGTGATGCATGATAGACGAATAATGAATCAGAAATACCCTAAAAAGAATTACTATGCCACGATAATCTAATATGCCACAAATATATGCCACCTTAGGGTAGGTCAAATATTTGTATGTTAGATTGAGAATATCTCAATCAAATAATATAACAGAATAACTCTTATTCATATATAATCTGACTACCGCTTATTTCGATCAAAGAATTAAATTACCGATTAATTAATTCCTTTATGAGTGTAACCCATCATTTCAGATCTCTCGGACTTAACTTGAGAATTGCCAGCCTTAGGGTAGGTCAATCCCAAAATACATCCAGAAATCCTATCATTTGGGAAGTCAACCTTGATATTGACCTAAATGGACACCACCCTTAGGGGGACGAAAACAAAGCCGTCTCGAGGCGCCATTCAAATCTCACGGTGTTGAACTAATGATGGAGACCACAGGATATATTGTCATATATCCTTCTCCCACTCATTATTTTAAGATTAGGGTTTTCTATTTATTATTCCTAGTCATCATCTTAGATTACTAACGACTAATAAATACAATCTAAGTTACTAGGAATTAGTATGTTTACTAGAATTGACATCCTATTAACACCTAATAAATTACCGGATTTTTAACTCTTAAAAATCTAATTTATTTTTAAAGATCTAATCTAGATAATCTAAACTCTTAATTATGAAGATTAGATTTAATGTGAGATTACTCAATTTTAACTCTTAAAATCTAATCCACATTATGAATATCAATTATTCGAAATACATTTATTTAATCATATTAAAACTAATAATGTATTTCTAATGTATTAACTTAGGATTTTTAACTAAAATCCTAACAAATTATGAAATTGGTTTCTATGTATTATTATCTCTATTTTAACTAATAAACTATTTAATAGGAAAAATAAATAATAATACATGTATGTATGTCATGTTATAATGTTACGAGTAGGCACTCTCTATTCTATATGACATATTTTAATGCATGACTAAGTTTTCAATAAATCATTCATTCATCGCATGATAAATAATTTAACTAAACAACATGTGATTGACCGAGTTCTTTGGCTTTAAAAACCTAAAAACTAATTTCAAGATTACATAAATTAACCAAGACATTCCTTGGCCTTCACTTGTAGTCTTTATAATCTTCAAAGATCTTGATGGGCTTCAAAGGTTTTCATGAGCTCTCTTGGGCTCAAAACTAAATCCGATTTAATTATCAAGAATCTCCATCAAATGGATTGGGTTTTAAACCCATTTCTTGATTTTTGGCCCAAGAAAATTATCCAATAAGCTGTAAAATGGGAACATTCATGTGCAGATTGTGCATCATCAATCATGTGCACATAATGCACATCTGTCACATGCACAAGCATGCAATGCATTAACATTCACACATAAACATGCACAACAATTACACTTTTTGTCTTTTGTGCATGTCACACAAACTTGTGCAACAATTGCACTAAATTTGATGCGATAAACAATTGCAATAATTCTAGCAATCATGCAACCCTTGCAACTAATTGGTGCAACACGCATGCGCACTTCACATGGTACCAGACTAAGCGCCGTTTGCGCATCTTTATGCGCACAAACTGTTTGGTGCTTGTAGCACCAAAACTGGTGCAAAATTTCCACCTGTCACGCATCTAATGTGCAGTTTGGTGCACCGCTCGCTGTAGTTGAAAAATATGTGGAGCATGAGAAGATAGGGACTAAAGGCCTTGTAGTGTTATATGTGTCTACAAGATGGAATTCCACATACTTGATGTTGGAAAATGCGGTCAAAATGAGGAAAGCTTTTGAAAGAATGGAAGAGGAAGATGGGCATTACATGAATTATTTTAGTGAGAATGAGAATGGAAGAAAATGAATGGGGCCACCAACTTTTGAAGATTGAGAAAATACTACTGTTTTTAGCAAATTTTTTGTAACTTTTTATGATGTTACCTTGAATTTTAGTGCTTCATTGAGTGTGACCTCAAATATGTACTTTCTATATTGGGCCTCAATTTATAATGAATTGATGTCATTGAGTGTTGAAGATGATCCACTCGTTAGCATGATGGCTATTAGGATGAAAGGAAAATTTGACAAGTATTGGGGGGATTTGGAGAAAACCAATAATTTGTTGATGCTAGCTTCCGTGCTCAATCCAAGGTACAAGTTTGGTTATATGCAATTTCGATTGGAGAGTTTTTTTGGAGGAGAGATTGCAAATTCAATGTGTTCAAAGGTTCGATCTTTGTTGGAACAACTTTATGAATGTTATAAATCTTTGAACCAAACCTTGGATCATTTTGGTGGTGGCTTATCATCCACTAGTGTCGGTGGTGGTTTGTCTTTGGATGATCAAAATAAAGATCAACCAAGAAAATCACTTACTAAAGAAGCTTTGTTGTGGATTAATAGGCAAAATGAGGCAAATGTTAGTGCTGAAAAGAATGAGGTGGAAGCATACTTGTTAGAGAAATGTGAGTCAATGAATGATAAATTTGACCTCTTAAGGTGGTGGAAGAATTCTTGTGCAAAATATCCTATTTTGTCATGCATTGCAAAGGATATATATGCAATGCAAGTTTCCACGGTATCTTCCGAGTCGGCTTTTAGCACAGGTGATCGTATTCTTGATCCATTTAGGAGTTCATTAACTCCTAAAATGGTGGAGGGGTTGGTATGTTCTCAAAATTGATTGAAAGCTAAAGACCACATTGATCACACTCCCATTGTCGTAGATGAGCATGCTACTGAATGTGAAGATTTTTGTGTTGCGAATGAAGAACTTTACAACAAAGTAACAAATGGTAATTTAACTTTTAATAATTGTCATTTCATTTCAATGTTTATGTTAAATGTTTATTTACATTTTATGATTATAAACTTATATTTAATTATTATGTTTAAGATGTCGAGGGTATTTCAATAAGCGGACCATCAATGACAATGAGTACCCAATAAATTTGCCATGAATGTTATTAGGTAAATAATGTGCATTTATTTTTTATTTATTGTGATTTGTGAATTGTTATATATATTTTTTAATTTGTTGATTATGGACTTAACAATTTTTTTTTTTCCTGAACTTGAATGAGAAGGATTGACAACTTTTTGAAGACAAATAAGGATTGAAAGGGCTGCTTTTGTGATTCATCAACTCTATAGTTTTTGTTTTTTATAAATGGAAAACTTTTTAAAGTCAAAGAATGATTAAAAGGGCTGCTTTTGTGTCATCAGCTCTATACTTTTTGATTTTTGTAAATTGGAAACTTTTTAAAGTCAAAGAATGATTGAAAGGGCTGCTTTTGTGTCATCAGCTCTATACTTTTTTATTTTTGTAAATTGAAAATTTTTTGAAGTCAAAGATTTATTGAAAGAGCTGTTTTTATGTTATCAGCTCTATACTTTTTGCTTTTAAAACTTTTTAAAGTCAAAGAATGATTAAAATGGTTGCTTTTGCGTCATCAACTCTATACTTTTTGTTTTTAGTAAAGTGAAAACTTTTTAAAGTCAAAGAATGATTGAAAATCTGCTTTTGTGTCATTAGCTCTATACTTTTTGTTTTTGTAAATTGAAAATTTTTTGAAGTCAACAAATGATTGGAAAGACTGCTTTTGTGTCATCAACTCTCTACTTTTTTTTTTTTTGTAAATGGAAAACTTTTGAAGTTAATAAATGATTAAAAGGGTTGTTTTTGTATCATCAGCTCTATACTTTTTGTTTTTTGTAAATTGAATGGAAAAGATTGACAACTTTTTGAAGTCAACGAATGATTGAAATGACTGTTTTTTTTTGTCATCAGCTCTATAGTTTTTGTTTCTTTTGTTAACTTCAATGGGAAGGATAAGGATTGACAAGTTTTTGAAGTCAACGAATGATTGAAAGAGCTACTTTTGTGTCATCAGCTCTATAGTTTTTGTGTTTTGTAAATTGAATGAGAATGATTGACAACTTTTTGAAGTCAAAGAATGATTCAAAGGGCTAGCTGCTTGTTATTTATTGGGTAAGTAATGTGTATTTGTTTATTATTTATTGTGATTTGTGAATTTTAAATTATTGCTTATAAACTTATAGTTCTTTTTTTTTTAAACTTGAATGGGAAAGATCAATAACTTTTTGAAGGTAAAGAAGGATTGAAAGGGCTGCTTTGTCTAGTTTGTTATCTTTGAAAAAATTTTAAGTGATTTATTGGGTAAGTAATGTGAATTCTTATATAATTTTTTTAAGTCATTTATTGTGTACATTTGTTGATTATCATTTGGGTTGTAGACTTGTTTGTTCTGTGATGCTGTTCTCTTCGAAGTTGGATACCGTACTTGCCACTGGTTAGAGATATTTCTCTGTTGTTGGACATTAATTTGACATCTAGTTGATGATCAAGTTGTGAATGGATGAGGACTGACTCTTTCGAATTAATTGACAAAGTGTCATGTGATGGAAGTGGAGGCTTTTGAAGGTGAAAGGGTTGCAGAACTGTTGAATGATTGGTTTGTTAGCATTAAGGTGAGTTTGATCAATGTTGCGTAATTAAGTACTATTCACAAAATCACACAATGTATTTAGTTAGTTATTTATGAATTGCTAGTTCTTATTAGACTTGAAAATAAGCACTTTTGAAGTTGTTCATTTTTGTAATATATTTTAATACATCTGATCTATGCAGCAGGTGGATTGAGAGGACAGATCGGATGTTGACAAGGTAAAGGTGTTTAATGCTCATAGTTAACCAATAAAACATAAGGGCAGGATATTATTTTATGGTTCACTTATGTTTGGTAATCCAATTTACATCAGAAACGTGAGGAAATACATAAAAGTATTACATTTGTTGTATTTCTTTTGAGTTGTAATCAAACTTTCATTGAAAAGAATTTTGTAACTTTAATTTCTCTTCCATTTTAGGTGTCCAGGTTTTGTATTGTGGTGGAGGGTGGCCTTTTAGTGTCTTTCTTTCATCTGATTTGAAGCTGTTGATGGGTGGAAGTGGAACTTACTTTCCTCCAGATTATAAATATGGAAGACCTGGATTTACAACTATTCTTAGGTGAGAATAGTTTGGCTCCGTAACTAGTCATCTTTTCTCTTAAGTCTTACCTATTATCATTGCAATGTTGGTGGTGGTGGTGGTCGTGTGTGATCCTCCGTCAAAAAAGATACATTCAAATGGTTGTTGAGTGAATTCTAGGCCTGTATTTTATTATTAGAAATATAATTATTGTTTGCCTTTATGCTGCCGTTATTCATTCTTGAGTTCCTGTGTTGTTTAGAAAGGTGAAGGATGCTTACTGCTTGGGATAAAAAGAGAGATATGCTTGTTTAGAGTGGAGCCTTTGATATTGAACAACTGTTGGCAGCACTATCAGCACTCAGCAGTAGCACTGTCATGGACTTTTTGACAAAAAAGTGGTGTTGTTGCAACTTGCAGTTAGGACTTAATAAGTTAATATGGTCTGTAGTTCCAAATAATTTTCGTGATATTATATGATCCATTGTCTGATTTCAATAGATTGCTTGATTGCATGGGTGGCAAATAGACAGGTAATATTTTGGACTGTTAAGTGTTAACACTTAACAGCTTGATAGGTGATAAACATTTTAGAGTTTGGACTATTATTAACTTATTATTATGTATTGTCATGTGGACTATTTTTACTTGGTAATTTTGGTTTATTAAGAGGTGTTAAATTTGAAGGTTTCAAATTGTTTGTAGGCATTTTAGAGTTTGGATTGTTACTTATTAAGTTATTATTATGTACTATGAAATGTGATATAGGGACTGTTTTTTTACTTGGTTTATTAAGGGGTTTAGGGTGATCTCTCTTTGAAATTGTTAAATGTTAACTTATGATGAATTTTTATATGCATAAATGTATTATATAAAATTCTAATTGAATTACATTTGAGATTTCAACCAACCCAATTGCAGTTTGAAATGGTTTAATAGCACTAAAATGGAAGTTAAAATTAATCCAGATGAAAGATTAGAAAAAGTCCATTAGGTTAATTGGAGGCCCATTTTTGAAGGCTCAAATATAAAAAACTGACCGATTTTGCCCAACTTGAACTATGTTGGTCTAGATTGGATTATACTATTAATTCAAGTCGAGCTGGTTCGTATAGCAGAAAATCAATTATAGTTGGTCTTGGGTCGGGTTGGTCGAAAACCGACCCCACCCGACCCGTGCCCACCCCTAGTCACGATCAATGAATCTCTATGGTTGAACCATAAATTTATCCTCAATAAGATAGCCCTGGAGAAAGGTATTGTTCACATCAAGTTGATGAAGCGACTAACTATGAGCCACCGTAAGACTGATAACATGACAAATAATGGTGGGCTTGACAATATGATTGAATGTGTCATGATAATCAATTTCAGGACGTTGATGAAATATTTTTGCAACTAAGTGTGCCTTATGTCTATTGACAGAACCATCGGCCAAACATTTAATATGAAAAATCATTTGCAACCTATTAAATTTTGAGTTAGATCCGACAGAAGAAGTTCCCATGTTCCATTCTGAAAAAGTGCATCATACTCTTTTGACATAGCATGCCGCCATTTGGTATCTTTAAGGGCCTGGTTGACTATAGTGGGTTCAAGACTAGTATTGGTGATAAGCTGGACATTGAGATTGAGTTTGTGAATTGACTTATGAATATTGTTCATTGATCGATGATCGGGCTAAATTATACACGATTTTATATCCTTAGTCTATACTTTTGTGATAAAAACTCGAGTAAATAGGGGTGTACTAATATTTTCTTATTGTTTTGTGTAGAATTTGAATAGAGAAACTGGATTGTAATTTTTTGGGTAAAAGTATAATTTTCGAAAGTCGAGGGGCCTTTGTAATTTTCCCGCAAGTTATAGTTGCAGGTGAATTTCCTTCAGGCCAAACCAGCAGGTGGTTGCTAGGAGTACACGTAGGGCGGCTGCTTGCGTCCATAGGTTGCACCTCCTTATTGCACGAGTAAAGTAACCTACATGGGAGTTCAACAATTACAAAAATCAATTATTCAAGCCAATTTTAGAAGTTCATTAGAAGAGATTTTGCACCAAAATTAATGGGAACATATCCAGTAATTTGGGCAGTAATTGGTGCATGTTTTAAAAGCTCTTGATCCCAGTTTTGGTAGCAATTCAATTGCATGGAAGAGGATTTTTATTTAAGAAAATTTAAGTCAAAACTTTGATGATTTTGTAAGAGAAAATCATGACATTTAATGCAAAAGGTTTAAGAGGGTAATTTATGGTATTTTGAGGAGAGTATCATGAAAGTAAATTGAGAGAGTATCATGGAAATAAATAAGAAGAAAATTAAGGAAGTCAACTTTGTGGTGAAAAAATCTCTCTCCCTTTTCATATAAATAATTTTTTTTTCATACATGGAAAGAGGTCTTTTGGCTTGGTTTGGTTTTTTAGGTTTTTCTAGTTTCTTTTTGGATGACAACAGAGAGGGTTTGAGAGGAGTAGAGTTGCAAACAATATCAACATTGTTAGAATTCAACCTACTCTAGTTTATTCAAGTGCAAGGAGCATCTCAGAGAACAACACAGTGACCATTTCATCTTTTTGTTTTATTATTTCAATGTTGAATATTTTATTTTAATTTTGTGCATTGTGTTATTCAACCTTATGATGAACTAATTTTAATTTCCAAGGCTACAATGTAGCCAATCTATTTCATCGTCTATTCAATGATTTTTCGTGTTAATTAATTATTATTTTCTTTTATATTTGTATTCCGTTCTATTGGAACTTACTACTATCAATTAAATAAGGCATGTTAATTGATAGATCTTATGATTATGATGCGCTTGACAAAGGTATCATGTGTTAGACGTCGATAGAATGACATAATCCATATATGATAGACATATACCTGTAGGGATTGTGTAATCATATGTGGATAATTGAAACTTAATGAATTCAGGATTATTTAATCTACATAGACATATAGTAGATTAATTATCCTGGGTAATATTACTTGACCGTTCGAAAGAGCTGGTAATTAATTTAGAGTTGTACCCGATTAAATACAATATAAAAGTGATTATTTTTATGTAAATAAAATGATAATAGATTGATGAAATAAAAAGGTGAAATTGTGCCTTAAATCTACTCATCTGTTGTTGGTTCCATCAATTAATTCGTTTGTTTATTTGATTTTTCTTTATTTTTATTAACTATATATTTTCAATTAATTAAATTCAATTCTCTTTTAATTTTAGTAGTTTGAATAAAATTGTTGTCAATCAATTTTGGTAATTGGTACGTAAAATTAGCAATTATCGCTGTGGGAACGACCTTGATTTGCCACTATATTATATTGTGACCGTGTATACTTGCACGCAACTTATTGTAATTAGTGCATTAGAAATTTACCCATCAATCGAGAAGTAATAACATGTGTAATTAGGTCAATGAGCGTAAGAGGTGGAATGCCAGAGGATGGAATGATAGGTAAAGTTTGGGTTTGATTTAATCTAGGTGGTGTTATGAGTTGGATGGGCTAGAGAGCTTAGTGCTTATGTTGATTGTGGGTGGTTAATACAAAAGTAGGTGATTGTTAGGCTGGATTAGAGAGTGAATAAGTTGTGGAAAAAAAATGGAGTAGAGCCAGGGGTAAGGAGAGTAAATGACATGGTGGAGTTAGGATCTGCACAGGGGGGGGTAAGTTTGTTGTAGGCATAGAGGATGTAGACCGACTTGGAGATGATGTGTGTAATGGTAGAGAGAGACACACATTTGAAAACTAGTGAGAGAGTGTGTCTGGTGACGGACGAGGAAGATTAGAATGGAGAGACAAAAAAAGGGAAGATAATATAAAAACCCAAAAACAAGAAGTTTCGAGAATAATTAGATGAGGAATGAAAAAGTTTGACATAAGGTGAGGAGAGGTTAAGAGTGGGAGTTGGCATACGATTAATAAGATAGACAACAGTGGCAAAGGCATAAGACCAATAAGACAAAGGCATGGAGGCATGCGAGAGAGAAGATAAACTGATTTCAATGATATGATGATGACAACATTTAGAGTACCCATTGTGTTTCGGAGTATATAGAGATGAAATGAGATGTGAGATACCATGAGATGCAAGATAGGGTGAAAGTGCTTGAACTCCCCCAACCTCACCCCCCTCCCAATATCAGAATATAATGTGATGATTTTTCGATTAAAAAATTTTTCAACAATTGATTTAAATCTGATGAGAACATCATGTACTTGAGATTTACGTTTAAGAGAATAAAACCAAATATATTTAGTAAAATGGTCAATAAAAATAACATAATATTTGAAATTATCAGTAGAATAAATTGGTGAGGTCCATGCATCTTAAAAAATAATTTGAAGTGGAGAAGAAGATTTAAGCGTAACTTATGACTTTTATTGCATTGACATGCATTACAATTGAAAAATAAAGATAAAGGACTCAATAAATCTAAATTGAAACTAGATATGAGATGCCCAAGTATAGAAGATGATGGATGTCCTAATCTATGATGCCACTCGAATGAAGTGATCTTGACACAAAAAATGCAACTAACGGCGATGATACGTAAGAGATTAGCCACTCTTTAGTCCAACCCTGCAAAAGCATTGCCCCTGTATGTAGATCCTTCACAAAAAAAGTAGAGGTATTCAATAGAGGTATTATTAGATTTACAAAACTAAGAAATAGAGATAAGATTCTTATGCATATTAGGAACACAAAACACATTTTGTAAAGAAAAGGTATGGGATGGCGTGGTGAGAGAAGTAGAACCAGTATGGGTAATGGGAAGACCCGTGCCATTGCCAATCATAATGTCATCAATACCATAACTATCGAGAAGCCAACTTGAGCTTTCAGGAAATGTGTCAGTTGCAAGATTTGCCCATGGTTGCTATGATTGTAAAGATCAGGGCGGTCATTGTCGATGAGGACAAGGCTGCCATTGTTGTTGTGGTCGAGAACCTTGAGTAGAATATGGAGTCAACGGCAATAAATGATAAAGAAGACATTGTTAAGTTGTATGTCCTTGTGCCCTACACCCCGACATTTACCCAAATATGGACGAAGAGGAGGACGATCAGTTCTAGGAGTGGCAGAGGGACCATGAGGCACTAAAGCGAGCGATGGAGGAGTGGATGTCCACGATAGTCGAGGGAGATATGATCGGTTGTGTCCAGAATTAGGGAGGGTGTTTGCTGGGTTTGCAGAAGCCGTTAATGGCAAAGAATTGGTCTGATTGGTGAGCAAGGAAAGCTGTTTATTAATCAATTTTCATGAAGTTCATCAAATGATATTATAGTCTCATGACGTTCAATAGCATCAACAATAGCTTTGCATTCATCATCGAGTCCATTGAGAATCTTTTCAACAAGATATTTATCATCCATGGGTTTGCCAAGAATAGCAAGTTCATCAGCACATGTCTTTATAAATTACAAATACTCAGTGATCATCTGAAAACCTTGGTAGCATGCTAGAGTTGTTCCTTAATCTGTTTAATGTGACCTTGAGAAGGCCATACATAAGTAATGGCAAGAGTAGTCCAAGCTTCATGAGAAGTTTTGGCTTGTTGAATAAGTGGAATAATAGATGGAGGGAGAGTGCCAACTAAGGTACTAAAAATTAATTTATCCTGACACAACCAAGTATGATATTCTGGATTTGAGGCTGTTGTGGTATCTGCAGTGAGAGTGGTTGGTGGACATGGATGAGATCCATCAATAAATTTTTAGAGGTCTTAACCAATGAGAAGTGCTTCAATTTGAAGTTTCCAGGAGAGTGGTTGGTGGACATGGATGAGATCCATCAATAAATTTTTAGAGGTCTTAACCAATGAGAAGTGCTTCAATTTGGAGTTTCCAGGAGAGGTAATTGGTGGAGGTAAGTTTGTTGGTGTTGTAATGGGAGATATTAATGAGGGTGAGAGGTTTGGTGGGTTAATGTGAATTCAGTATGGCAATATGAGTGTTGTTAGACATGATATGGTGAGGAAGTGTTTAGAGTCTGTGAACGCAGGAGAGAAAGCAATACAAAAAATAGAAGGGAAAAATATGGCCTCATATTTTTATTCATTTGAGCAAGTCAATATAAATAGAGTTCTCTGGAAACAATCCTAATCTCAAAACAACTATTCAAAATTAAATAAAAACTAACTTGATAACCTTGACTTAATCATATCCTAAATCTAGAAAATTACAAATTCAAAATTTAAACTAAAGATAATTGTTGCTAGTTATTTCCTTCATTACTTAGTTGTAAGGGGTCATATGTTAACAAATCGCAGTAACAACAATAACAGCAACCAAAAATATTAACGTGAATCCATCTAAATAAAATTCTATGAGTATATTGTTTCACCTGAATATATCTTGCCAAGCGTGCTTTAGTGGCCATTAGCACGTCGATCAAGAGACTGAAAATTAAGTATTGGCTGTGAATATGGAGTGCTTCTACTAGGGTTTTCCAGGAAGAAATTTACAGAGACAGTATGGCATCCTGGCCGCCTCCTAAACCTCATATATATTTTCAACATGAACTGGAGGTGGACAGAATGCCAAATTGACTCTGCAAAAAGGCCCCTGATAAACCCTAGACAGAAAGAGAGAAGAAACTACAATCAGATCAGATTCATGGTAGCTGAATTTGTAAGCAGAGACAGGTCACATATGATAAATATGGAAAATTTGGTAGTGGGGCATTGAAATAGGAGTTGCTTTTTGTAGAAAGAGGATGCATGAGCGTGCTGCATGGTGTCGTACGAGCTGTTTGTTGCAAATGTTGTGCATTTTACTTTTCTTTTCGTTGGTCAATTTTCTTCTGAGTTGGCTCTCAAAACCTGCCTGAGACTCCGTGCTTCTCTATGGTTGTACTTTTGGGAATTAAACCCCTCAGTTGGCACGGGAAATCAAAAAAGTCTTCCGAGTACAACCTTGTAAAACATGAATCGGCACATGTTTCTTGATTGTACAATGTTCAACGACTTTGTTTGACAATGGAGGTGCATGTTTTTCTATTGAGTTTCCAATTTGCCTTTTGACTTACAGCAAAAGCGCAGAAATGAATGCAGAATGGGCTGTAAATTTTGTCTCCCACTTAGCTTCCGTTTGTCAACTCCTTTCCCTAATTTGACTTTCACATAAGTGATAAGAATTATCTTAATCTCACCTAATTTTAATTCCACGGATGTAGCTAGGAATTTCTTTTTGTCATATTAGGGCATTTTTTTATTTTAAATTGAAGCTTAACTTTTCCTAGTCAATCCTAGCGGTGCTTTAAAAAAAATATTATTAAAAAGAAAAAATAAATCTATTGCATATTATTCTCTTAACTAGAGTAGTTGTTGTCCTCATTAGTGCACGGATCAATTATGGTAAAGTTTAGAAAAGTAACAAATATCATTTTCATAGAGATTGAATCTTAAATCAAATTTCTTTTTTAATTAAATGAAAATAGTATATTGAATAAAAATTGCAATTGAAATGTTGACGTTCGAAAACGGTCAACCCAAAGATTCAGGGGCCCAGACTGCGAACGAGGTAATTAAATGGCGGTAATGATAATGAATGTGTAATAAATGAGCAGTGAATGAGGTTTAAGGTTGGCAGGACGTAATTAAGGTGAAGAAATGTTAGTCGCGGTAGCTGATGAAAGTAATGAGATGATTAATGAAAGGAGGAGGGGGGAAGAATGAATGCTAACACCGGATTTTTATGTGGTTCGACGACTGCACCTACGTCCACGGGCCACTCTGGATCAATTCCGGCAGAGTGACAATACACTAGTATGCTTATATTCTTTGATATAGTAAAAATCTCTCCTATTTATAAAGGGGGGAGAGATACAAAAAAGATACAAAGGAGTGTAATACACGTTACAAGAGATGGTAATTTCAATTAATCCTAACATAACCATGCTGCATTTATTGTAAAAATAATAATTATCTCTCTTGGGCGCACGTTTGCATTTAATGCACTAGGAGAGGTCTCTTCTTCATTAAATGATTGGCTGCTGCATTAAATGCTTCTCGAAAATTGTGTAGGTGGCTCCGGCGTGAAGTCAGTAGAGTTGGTGATTCGGCTGACTTGCTGTACAAGGTACCTCTTGGCACAAGCTTCCTAGTCTGTCGAACCATGCGAGCTGAACAGGCGTCAATGTGGGCTGGAGGAGTGCTTCTGGTGACTTCGATGTTAGGCGATCTCACGGGCTGGAAGGTCTCGCGAGCAGGTCAAGCTCATGGTGGCAATCTGAGGCTCGGGCCTTCTAGGTCCTCATTTCTGTTCATACTTGCTGGGCCTATCTCAGCCCATTTGTCTAGGTCGAGAAAACAGTCATAACATGAAATAAACTAAAGCATAAGTGAGATGAGAATGAGAACAAAAAGCTGCAGCAAGAAAAGAACAAATCGATTATCAAACGTTAGGATTTAGATATTATGTTAAATACTAAGACTTCGGACTATCCACTAATCCTCCTATCCATGTTTTCAAGGTTCCAAGTCTTTAATCACAAATCAATCGATGAAGATTTCGTACCTAAATCATGTTACTGCACTTAAGCCAAGTTTTCCTTTAATATGATTATACTACCCTTCTTAAGGCATAGGTCCTATATCCTTAGGTGCAATTTATCCTGTTGCAACATAAATTTAACACTAAATACTCATTAACATATGAATAAAAATGATGAAAAAACACATACGAATAAAAACTTTAAAATCATTTTAAGGGTTTTATAAATATTTATTCTCATACCAAAAGGTTCACCTTTTCACCTTAACAAAATGAAATTTAGAAATTGTTGTTGATCATAAGATGATGGAAAAACGAGTAGAAGAAAGACAATTAACCAGAACAAGAAAGCTAGACAATAATATAATATGCAAGGTAAGCTTGGAAAATGGAACCAAGCTAGCTCAACCATCTTTAAGAACACTATTGGTAGGCATTTTGTGACTTTAAAGTCACAAGCAGTGTATATATATTTATATATATATATTTTCTTAGAAATAAAGTCACAAGCAGTTGCATACCTACTAATGCATTTAATTTGTTGAATTTGATTAACAAATTTTGACTAATCCACCTATTTCGAAAAAAAGAAAAAAAAAAGGCCTAATCCACCGGATATTATATTGTATTTTTTTTCCTTAGAATTTGTCTCTAACATGAATTGTTAAGTTATAGATCTTTTACTTAGGTTTCCAGAATGGCAAAGCTCATAAATATCCGAAACTTGTAGCTAAGTTATGTCCCAAACACTAAAGGCCAAATTATTCAAATCTTATAGCCCATGAAACGCAAACTTGTAGGGCTTTTAGTTAGCTTACCAAATCCAATAAGATTATAGTAAGAGTGGCAATATTTCCACCCCTCAAAAATTATATGTACACCCTAAATTAGCATTTTTTTTAAGTATACAATATTACTCTTGAGTAAAATTAGTAGAATGATAAATATTTTTTTAGTACATCTACCAATTATTAATTAAAAGATCATTTATATTATAAACCTATTTTACTCTTTTAATCCATAATTTTTCTCTTTGTTATTCTTTCAAACTCTAACTTTTCTCAATAAAAAATCATAAAGTCTTCAATCATTTATATAATCATAATTTAATTGTCAAAAATATTGTCAAACATCCGGTCACCATATCACTATTTTCCATTCTTTTGCCAGATTTTCTTACAAACCAAACAAAAAGATCAAGGGCTAGTAATATATTACCCTTTAATAGGAGTAGTTGAGTATCAATCTTAATCTTAAGAGATCAAGGGTTTAAGTATCGCCCTTATCATTTAAAACACAAACTGTGGGTTATAAGTCTTCTCTTGATAAGAGAGGACTTATATTACCCTTTAATAGGAGTGGTTGAGTATCAATCTTAATCTTAAGAGATCAAGGGTTTAAGTATCGCCTTTATCATTTAAAACACAAACTGTGGGTTATAAGTCTTCTCTTGATAAGAGTTGTCATCTCTTAAGTTGTGAAAGTAGTCATTTGAGCCACGTTACCGATGATTTATGTTAGTATGTCTCAAAAATCATCTAACCCGTAAGGTTTCAACATTCAAAAAGAACTATAAATATATATATGTAATTAGTCATGATCTTAGACATAGTCTAGTGATAATCACATTTCTCTATAAGCTAGAGATCCTAAGTTTAAATTCTAGCTCCCCCATCTCAAAAATAAATAAACAAAAAATAAGACAAGGTTAGTCCGACTTGAAGCCATCTTCTTTTTCTCAAATGCTGATAAATTATACTAACGTAAAAAATTATATATGTATCATCCGAATTTATAATAATTAAAAATTATGTACTTATGTATGTAATTTTTTTATGCGGTAAATGGATATAAATTTAATCATCAATCCTAGCAACTACAATTGCAGTATGAGAAACTTGGCATTGCCCGCTAACTGCTGCAAAGACAAAATGGCGATAGTGCTTATGTAATGGAACATTGGATTTGTTTGGAGCATTGAAATTTGCTCTAATTGATTGCAACTAATTGAATATTTATTGCATACTTTGGGATCATCAAATTGATAAGTTTTAAGAGAGGAACTATGTACCGACCAGTAAATTAATGGTAGTCATGGCCCATGTCCTTCGTGCATGTGAAGTGAATACATAAATAAAGGCATAAATCCATTGTGAAATTTGATAACAGAACAATCATTGTGCAAGTTTCCCTGTCACACGTCCAGCTATTAAAAGCAAATTATGAAATTACATGAATCAAATTACACAAATCACAATCTTCCATTCATCATGGTCAGTTAGAAAAATGAGAAGTTTTGAAGTGTCTACTGGCTTGAGCACCCGTATAATCATAATCGTCACTCATCAAAAATGACAACAATGGGGCTCCTAATTGTACGCTGAGCAGAAACCCAGTTCAGATATCCTTGGGCGAAAGAAGCGTTAGTTTTTTGACTTTTAGTAAACGTAACTGAATATGTGGCCTTTTGATTCGCCTCCGTGAATGTGAGCTGTTCAGGTGTCACAGTAACTTCTACTCCTAGTGGTGCAACAACCTGACTGTTGTAGGAAGCGGTACCTTGGCCAACATATGTAACTGTTCTTGTGTATTTCTGAGTAGTAGTCCCCATTATCATAGAAAACGAGGGATAATTTAGCTGTGCTTCAGGAATGATTGAGTCGTTTGAGCATTTTACTACTTGACGGTCCGTGTAATTCAAGCCACATAAATAAGGAATGTAATCATCAGGTTGGATGTCATAAATCAACCCCGGGTCATTTGCTTTTGATGGATTAACATGGCCTGCGCCAACGGCGGAAACATCACCTGGAAGAAGCCTTCGCTCAACAATGGGCTTGCCTTCAAGATTTACTATGTCAGCACTCGTCATAATGGCAGATTTTATGGCAGCAGGGGACCAGTCAGGATGTGAGCTTTTAAGAAAAGCAGCAATACCACGAAGATGAGGGCAAGAGTACATTGACGTGCCCGAAATCACACTGAATATGACTTGGTATTTGTGTTGTTTTCCACAGAAATTGGCTGTGCAGCTAGAATGTTCACATCAGGTCCTATAATGTCTGGTTTCAAAATTCCAGGACTTGCAAAGCTGCGGCCTCTTGATGAGAAAGAAGTAACCTCTGGAGCAGTTTTCTTGACAATCACAGTCCCTTTGAACAGGATAGTGGCTATTGGTGAGGATGTTGAGTTTATATAGGCTTTAATGCTCAACCCTGCTGCATAGCTAACATGGGTTGCTGGAGGCACATTAGGATCAGCTAATGTACCATAACCACCAAGCTCGTCATTCATGAGGATCATGGCAACCCCACCAGCATCCTTCACTTGCTGTCCCTTGTCAATTCTTCCTATTCCTCCACCTAGCTCTCTCACACAACACTATCTTCCTTTGAAAACTGCTACTCCTCAGAGATCCTGCTGCACAAAATGCAGATGATTCGTTACCTTTGGCGCCTGCATAAACAAGTAGCAATTGTGTGGAAGGGAAATCTTTAGGCTGAAAAATGGATTCTCCGTCATATTCATTCCCATTCCCAAGCTGTGCAGATGAACTATGATTCTATTTATGGTGCTTGCTCCAACAGTAAGAATCCATGGAGCCTCATTAGATAAAGTACCATATGCTGGTCCTGCATTTCCAGTTGAACAGCTCACAAAAACCCCCTTTTGAATAGCACTAAATGCACCCAATGCGATGGAATCAACATAGAAAGGGGTGGAACCACCACCAAGTGAGAGGGAAAGCACATCAACACCCTCATCAATAGCAGTGTCCATGCCTGCCAGAATATCACTCTCAAAACAGCCGAGGTCACCACAAACTTTGTACATTGCCAAGTGAGCTAATGGTGCCATGCCAACTGCAGTGCCATTGGCCTGACCAAACACAATTGCACCCTGTAAAAATTCCCAGCAGCCGTGCTTGATGTGTGGGTTCCATGACCTTCATCATCAATAGGAGGCTCAGCTGCCACTCCACTAGTCGTTTTACTATCATAGTCGAAATTTCTTGCTCCAATCAGCTTGTTATTACAGTCCGTGACATTAAATTCACATTTCCCTTTCCATTTGGCCGGTGGTGGAGGCACTCCTGCATCGCTGAAAGAAGGGTGACCAGGTGTTATACCTGAGTCAAGAAGTCCAATAATGACACCTTTGCCGAAATTCGACGGGCTCCAAAATCCAAAGTTTTGGTACAAACCCAAGAAGTTAGGCCTGTGAGTTGTGTGTAAAGGCAAAACCTTTTGAACGTGAGCCGATCATACAAATCCTCCCTTGGTCTCCATGGCATTTGCTTCCTCTGCTGTCAGTTTGGCAGCAAAACCATTAACTACATGTCTGTAGGAATACACCAAACGTTACTCTCGGTCGGAACTTGACAAGCTAACTGGCAAGAATGACTGATACCAGCTATTCAAATCCACTGATGATTGCATGGAAACTCCATTTTCTGGCCACCTTACGTAGACAATGTATGTTGACAAGATACTTTTCTCAACTTCATTGACTGCATCAGCCATATGATGGAGAGAAATTCAACATGCAAATGAGACTGATGATTGTTATCGCCACCATAGTAACCTTGTTCTCCATTTTAGAACAAGTAGAAAATGTTTTGAGAGTCAATGTACAGTGTCATGCGGGCATATATGTATGTAGCGTACCACACCAACAGCTGGATAGAGATCGGTATAATATATTTATATATCTATATATAGAGAGAGAGAGAGAGTAATGCAGTTGTTATAATTGTTAATGGAGATAATATAAAGAAAATTTATTGGGATTCAATTGACAGATTTGGCATATAAGGGAGTATGGAGAAGAGTTAAAGATGCGCGATTTTTGCATCAGGATTTTCACCCTCTGCGCGATGATAATGTTAAAAGTAAATTATTATACAATATATGTATTGCGAGAAGCCTTATGCATTGAAGTATAATAATGTTAACCTGTTAACTTTGGATGTTGCTTCAGTTTGATCAGGGGAAACTTCATTTTAATCTTTAAGGTTTCGGAAAATATCAAAATTTTAAAACTCTTTTGGAAATAGCTCTTTCCATCCTTAACTTTTTCAATACTCTTTAAAAAAATTCAAACCGTCAATCAACTGATAGTCAAAAGAGATGAAAAGTTTGGTAAGAAGGGTATTTTTGATATTTCTTAAATATATATTCATTAAAATAAATGTTAAAAAAATAATAAATTTATTAATTTATTAAATTAAAATATATGAAAAATCTCCACTGTCTATCTTAGAGATAGACGATGGAGATTAAAGTTAATCATGAAAACTAATTTCAAAAAATTAAAAAATATATATAGATAGTTAGGTTCAAAACCTCAAACAACCCAAATAAAGATCCACGTTTGAACCTAGCTTTTCAACATCTAGGTTCACCTAGATATTGAAGATCTAGGTTGCAAACCTAGATCTTCAAGATCTCGTTAAGAGTCTTACCAAGATCATCAAAACAATTTTTTTAAAAAAAATTGAAATCTGAGTTTTGAACCTTGTGAACCAAGATGTTGAAGAACTAGATTCAAACCCAGATCTTCAAGATTTGAATGAGACCATATCATCACAAGAATTTTAAAAAAAAAAATGAAAACCCAAATGAACACTAGCAACCCCAATCGAACCCAACAACAATCAACTCCAATCTCACTTAGCAATTGTAGATGAATACCAACCCAGCAACACCAATCTAACAACCCGAAACACAAACCTCAATCGAACTAAGCAACCAATAACCCTAATCAAACCCAACAACCAAAAACACTAAATTTGCTAACCAGCCCCTTTGAACAAATGCAAATTCAAACCAAACAACAGTAAACATCAAATGCCAACCTATACCCCCAACATCTATCAGACCCTAAACATGAACCTAGCAACCATTAGAAAAGAAGAGAAGAAGAGAGAGGAAAAAGATGACAAAAAGTGGAAGAAGGAGAAGAGGCGTGTTGTTTGATGAACTGGTCCATCTCAGATGAAGCAGATCGCTCCATCTGTATCTCAGATGGAGCCTCAGCTACATCTAAGATGGAGACCAATAGGAGATAGAGTAGATCGGCTCCATTTTTAATGAAGAGTACCTCTATATTTGAAATCATAGGTGCTTCATTTAAGGTGGAAGAGAAGGAGATGTAGGTCGTTGGAGGAGATGATGGGCATAAAAGACTAAGGAAGAAAGATGAGACAAAAGAGGAGTTGGAGGCTAATAAAGGAGAAAGAAAAGAACAAAAGAGACGGAGGAAATGAAGGAGAAAGAGAAGAGATGATTCAGACTCTTCTTGATCAAAGGAAAAATTAAATCAATACGAACTAAAGACATACTTGTTCTGGTTAGCGGGGTGGAAGGGAGGGATAGGATGGAAACAACCAAACAATCTAGAGACATTTTTTTCTTTTAATTATTAATCATTTTTTTTAAACTTAAGTAAACAAGCATTTTTTAAAAAAAATAAAAATTGTTGGAATGTTTATTTGGGTTGAATTTTTTAATTTTTTTTTTAATTATTATTTAATTAAATAAAAACAATAATCATTTTTTTTAAAAAAATTATTATATTATTATACACGTGTTAACTTTTTATTACTCAAAGGATATGTAATATTTTAATTTTATTAAGGGTAAAATAATCATTTTAGGTGAAGAGGGGCAATTAAGTCTTTTTATATTTTTCTGTTTGGTTTAACTATCAATTGACTGATGGTTTGAACATTTTTGAAGAGTTTTGAAAAAGTTAAGGATGAAAATAGTTGTTTCTAAAAGAGATTTAAAAATCTAATATTTTTTGAAACCTGAAGGTAGGGGCCAAGAGCCCCAAACTGTCCTAGTCTTCAAACCCTCGGTAGAAACTTTTTCCCCTTAAAGCAGTTACAACTCAATGCCTAAAACGGGTACTTGTTTAACCATTAGGCTTTATTAACTTATGGACAGTTGGGGACCGTAAGCCTTAGGTTTAAGTATCCTTTCTTATGTGTAGGTTCCTTCAAAGAGGTAAGCACAAAACATACTTGGATCTATTACGAGTTGTTTTTAATTATTGAGAGATTGAATATAGGAGATTGGGTTGAAAGACTTAGAAAGCCATGGAATATAAAACACAAGATTTTTATTGTCTTCTCCATTCTGTCTTACAAAGAGTGAACTCTCTTACTTATACAGGTGGAGAGAAAGCAATGTGACAAACCCAAATTATTACAAACTCACATGGTGACACATATAATAACTTTTACTTTAATTATGACTGACAAACAAACCGGTTGACATACTTTAATTATTACAAACTGACTGACACACTTTAATTATTACAAACAATAAAAGTTAACATGATTACAAACCGACAAACTTAGGTAGTAAAGGCTAGCATGATTGACTCAAACAGTAAAAGATAAAATGATTGCAACCGACAAGCTTTCAACACGTGATTCTAACTTTGCTGCTCATGAATAATAAGGTACCGTCAAAGTTGCAATTATCATGCTCTTTGTCATCGGAGTTGAGGACTCCACAAATTCTGCATGGCTATTTGTTTAGTTCCATAGGGTCCTGAGAGTTTGGAGGAAAAATATCTTGAAATGGATGCTAGCTTAGTAAGGCGTCTCGTAGGATATCTTGTTGGTAGTTGCAGGGAGGTCAGTGGAAGACAATGAGGATGTTATAAAAAGAAGAGGAATATATCCAATAAAGGAAACTAGATAGACTTGAGATGGTTTGCGTAGCATATCTGCTATTATATTATTATACCTCTTCATATGCTAAATAGTGAAGTCATACCGAGAAAACTAATCCTTTAACATCAACAGTTTAGGATTAGGAGGAATCTTATTTTTGAACTCTAAAATTTTAAGAAATGACGAATTGTCCATTTGCACGACGAACTATCGAGTCTTGTGGCGAAAATCAAACCTTTGGATTCCATTTTTTATTGCTAAGATTTCTTTGTAGACTGTGTGGTACTGTTTCCAGGCATCTTTGAATTGTCCACTAGCATGATCACAATAATTTTGCTTTCCATATTTTTCCTTGATTAAGATGGCTCCTCAGAAATCATCACTGGCATCTGTTTGTAAAATGAATTTTCTTGTAGATGGGATAGTGAGTAGAAGGGGTTGTTATGCCACTTGCTTGAGAATCTTGATTGTCTTTGTATGTTGTAGGCTCCATAAAGGTGATGATTTTTTCAATAAGGCCGACAAGTGTGCTACTTGATAAGTCATGTGAGGAATAAAGTCTCATACAAAATTAATAATGCTGAGAAATTGTTGAACTTGTTTTTGGGAAAGATAGGCATTTGAAAAAGTTAAAAGTTGTTTTACCAGATTGGGACCTGGTTGATATGTCCCATGCAAGATTCACATGCCTAAGAAATCAATGTCTTGCTATCTAATCACACTTTTCTTTTCAGAAAGCATGATCACGTGCTGATCTACTAGAGCATGAAATTCCAAAAGAAGATGATTATGATCTAACTGATTTTTTGAAAATAGAAGGATATCATCAATGTAGATCAGGGCCAAGTGAAGGACGGGATGAAATATGTAAGTCATAGCCTTTTGGAATAGTGAAGGTACGATTTTGAGGCCAAAGGCAAAACCGTCCATTGATATTGTGCATCGTGGATGCAAAATGTTGTTTTATATCGTTCAGCTGGTTCAATTCCCAATTGCCAAAATGCTCCTTTAAGGTCAAACTTGGAAAAGATTGTTGCTCCTGTGAGTTATAAGAATAGTGTAGTGACCCTCGGAATGAGGAATTTATCATCTTGTAAGAACATATTAAGAGTTTATAGTCAATAACTGATCTGTTATTTTCTCTTAATTGTTCTGATCTTTTTTCCACATAAAATGGCTAGTATGCCCATGAAGAATCTGTGGGCTTAATAAGACCTTGTTAGAATAACTGTTCACATTCTTCTCTTACAACTTGAGGTCTGAAGGTGTCATGTCTGAGTGAGTGGCTTTTGTAGGTTTGACATCTTCATTAAGCTTAAAAAGAAGCTTAATAAAGAATTCTGGATTTTTTCACAGTGGTTTAGGGTGTTTGAATTGGTTATGACTGTCAACACATAACTGTAATAATTTTTGCTGGACTTGTTGATATAGAGGTTGAATCTTGAATAATGAAAAAATCTTTGGGATAGTGGAAAAGAATTTGAAATCCCTTTTGTATTTGAGGTCTGATGGTAGGATTCTTAGTGATTCGAATTGATAGTATACATCCCAACCAAAGAGGATGTCTTTGTCTGGTAGTGGTAATCTAATAACATGAACCTAGATTATACAGGATGGAAACAATTTAATCTCAATCTTTTTCTTTGAAATTAAATTAGTTGAGAAGACTTGTCTATCTACGACCTTAAAATAACGAACATGTGTTTTCCAACAGTCTGGAGAAAGTACTTTTAGGTTCATCATGGTGTTATGCGACCTAATATCGATGTATACAATTACATCAATAGGTTTAGTATATTTGTTTGGTAGCAACTAGATTTGGACATGTGGGCTCAAAACTGGTTTGAGCTTGATAACTTTAAATTGTAAGACTTGTAGCTAATAAGACTCTAGAAATGAATCAGATTCAATATCTGTAAAGGATTCTGTATCCATGTCTGTATCTGAGACTCGTATAATGAAGACTGTCTGGTCATCCATACTCTCCTATTCAGAAAATAGGAATTCAATGTTTACATATGACAGAATAAGTTCTCCTGAGAGTTGCTCAAGTTGATGAACAAGTTTTGCCGATTTAATTTTCTTATTAGGGCATTTTTTTGTAAAGTTCCATTTTTTCCAAAAATAAAGCATTTTTTAGATTTGTTTTAAGTATGTCCAACCTTTTTTCTATAATACTTGTACTTTTTGTTTTTCTTGTGCTTGAAAGAGTGCTGAAAGTGTTTCTTCTTTTTGGTTTTGCAAGTGCATTGGTCTGTGGCTTTGCATTTGATTTGCAAGCTAGGTTGTTTACTCTGTTTTTCATATTTTTTTCCATTCTTTTAACATCTTGGAAAAGAATCTTTGTGTTGCACAAAGTTTTTCCAAGGACTGCAGAGACATCATGTGAACTTCTCCTATAGTAATATCTCTGAGGGATCTTCCTATAAAGTTAATCTTTCTCTAAAGCTTATCTTGGAATTCTGTTGGGAGTGAATTGATATAAATTTGTTTGAGGCTTTCATCATTCATACCGCCAAAAGCATGATATCTTAACGACATGCAATTGTAATGGAATTCTAATTTTTTTTTTCTTTAGAGAGCAAGATCTCATTTCAAAGAATTCTTGTCTAACTTGTTTATAGAACTTTTATGCATCACCAAGAAATTCTTTGAAAATTGTTCCCATAGCGATTGAAAGAATAGCAGATTTGACAACTACAGTTGTTTGTAATCTCCAAAATGCTGAAGCTAGTCTCTAAGCGAGCCAGTAAATCTAGAAACAAATTCTCTTAATATGGTTTCAAGGGTGCGGTCGGACTTTGAGGGCTGGAGATCAAGCCAAGCACTCATTTCTGAGATCTTCTTTCTCTACTATTCTAAGGGAGAATCATCTAGGTTAAACCATAGTCTATTTGTTGGTTTGGATGTTTCAGATGGATTATTCATCAAAACATATGGTGGTTCTTCTACAATAGTGGTAAGACCTATGAATGAATCTCCTTGTGTTGTACTTGATTCTGCTTGTATTCTTGATGTCATGAGGATCTGAGTAAGATCAGTAACAGGTTATGTTTCAAAGGTGGAAACAAAATTAGTTTCAAATGAGTTTTTGTGAACTCACTAGGAACAGACTAAGTGTCGGAGGTAGAAAGTGATTTTAGTGAGGAATACAAGATAGGCTTGTGTAGTTCTGAGGAAGGTTTCTTCGGTTTTTTTTTTTAAGTGGATAAATCTTTAGAGGTTTTCTTTGAAGCGGGGGCAAAAGTTATCTTAGAATAAATAGTAGGATATTTTCGAAAAAGTTCTCCTATGGACTTCAAATATTGGGATTAGTCGAATGGTTTTAGAGGTGAAAATGGTGGTGAATGGTTTGGAAAAATTAAGGAGGAGGAATATGGCTAGGCTCTTGGTATATAGGTAGGTGGTGGAGATGATCTCATAAGATCCCGATTCATTTGATTTAATTGTTCCTTGAGTTTTCTGATTTCATATTCTTTTTCAACAAATTCTGTCCCAAAGTATCCTTGGCGGATGTATAGATGAAGATTAGTATCCAACTTTGCAATTCTGGATTGCAAGTCAGTATACATATCTCTGAACATGGAATCCATGCTTTGGATGCGTTGGTCAAAATGGGAAAGATGTTGTGACTCTTTATTGAGCTTTGGCATTCTTGGTTTGCCAGTTGAGAACTTGTTTTGCTTATGATGGCGGTTGATAACATCCATCAGGGTGGACTTCTGTAGGTTGGATGACAAGTTGAGAAAACAGGCGCTCACTTAGATCTGAAACAAATTCTAGGAGAGGAAAATCATTGTCATAACATGATGCCATAAAACAAGGTACCAATGATAGTGTAGGAGGAATGATAGGCTCTGGTATTAGTGAAAGCAAGAGGCCTTCTTCTTTGAGGATTTTATGGGCTCTCTTATAGATTAGAAGAGGTTTGCTCTTAATAGGATGCAATCCTATCCATGGATTATCTAGATCTTCAAGTTTGTAATGCTTGTATCTTGTACTACATCTGGAATGGGAAATCTTTAATTTCTTTTTATAGTCACAGTTTGCGTCACACGTATCCGGGTTACCATCCCAAATGAAGTGTCCATTAATCTTGTTTATATAGATGGAAGATCCATCAACTTTAAAACTATGTATGGGGATGTCTATCTCCAATGTTGCTAGTTGGATCATGAGAGAGTAAAAAACAGATGGTGTACTTGAAGAGGAAAAGGTTCCTTCCAGAGGTTCATAAATGGTTTTTACGAATCCATCTTGTTGTTTAATATATTGGGAATCAGAAACAATAATTGAAGAGGTATCCCGATGGAGTTTCTCATAGTTGATTATCCACTCAAGTGGCATAACTTTCAAGAGTTAATCCCTTAAGAGCTGTTTTGGAATCTGTACGATAGTTGGAATTTCATCTTCTTTTTCTGCAGTAATGAAAATTATATCTCTTGTATGTCCTGGGAATAGTAGATCAAGGGCATGATCTTGCAATCTATAGGTGATCCGGTGATGGATAGTAGCGCTATAAGAGGAAGGTACTAGTAGAGCTCCTCTAATCTACAACTGGACCTTGAGGCAGTTATGGAGATTATTATCTTTGAAGGAAATATTGAAGTTAGGATAAATAGTAAGTGATATACTTCCTGCATGAAGGGTGGTTAAGGATGTTGCAATGATAGCATGCTTATACTATATATAGATAGTATTGAGCAATGCTATTCTAGCAACTACTGGTAATCCTTTTCTGCCATGAAGTGTCAGGATCAGTCTAACCGCTCCAAGATGAAGATGAGAATATCCTTCCTTGATCCATTGGTCAATCATATACTAATCTATTTCTAAATCAATATATTGTTTTGCAGGAAAGGAAGGAATAAGATAGTTGTCTAAAGTAATGGACTGGACATATTCCTTTACTGCTGGCGGCTTATGAGAAATAAGAATGACCATTTTTTTTTACAAATGATTTTTGTCTTTAAAAGACAATGTAAGGATTAAGGAATGGGAAAGAAGTTTTTGTTATTTGGACAAAGTTTGGAATATAGGTATATTCTACTAAATTTTGGATTTTTGAGGAATTGGTTCTTTTTATAGAGAGTGAAGAAGAAAGTCGGGCAAGTTAGATAACAATAGAAGAAATGGAAGCAACATAAGTATTTTATAAAGATTTCATGATAGTTATTTCCCCTTTCTCCTAAACCAATCTCTTTCTAACTCAAACAACTTAAACTCTGATATTCCTAAACTCCAGGATTCAGAGAATGCCCTAGCCTGATGAATGGCTTTGATACTAAGGCAGAGCTCGGAAGCTCCGAACCACCCTAGTCTTCAAACCCTAGGTAGAAACCTTTTCCCTTTAAAGCGGCTACAACTCAATGCCTGAAACGGGTACTTGTTAAACCGTTGAGCTTTATTAACTTATAGACGGTTGAAGACCGTAAGCCTTAAAATCTAAGCATCCTTCTTATGTGCAGGTTCCTTCAAAGAGGCAAGCATAAAGCATACTTGGATCTATTATAAGTTATTCTTTATTATTAGGGGACTGAATATAAGAGACTGGGTTGAGAGAATTTAAAAAGCCATGGAATACAGAACACAAGATTTTTTATTGTCTTCTCCGTTCTGTCTTACAAAGAGTAAACTCTCCGTTCTAATTTACATGAACTATAAACCCCTTTGAGTAATTTTTCAACAACAAACTGCATGTAGGAACGAGCTAGTGTCATTGGTCATAGTTATTACAGTATAATGTTGTGACCAATGAATATTTGTCAATTTAAAAAAGCTATATATTTAGGTCTATATTTTGAAAAACTTCTCATTTTTTAAATACGAATTCGTTTATAACTTTTATAGTCCCTTACTTTTCAAAAACTCATCAAATTAGTCCCTTTAAAATCATCTTTAACAGTAAACGTCAAGTTAAAATAATAAAATACTGTTTTACCCTTAACTTTATATACACATTTTAAAATGACGTGTTTACCGTCTTAAAAATTTTAAAATTATATTTGACTTGAATTCTTTATGATAAAAATGTCTTTCATATATATAAATTAAAAAATAATATAATATATTACTTTTATTTAATTCAATTAAAAACAAACAAAAAAAAAAAAAAAAAAAACTGGTCTCCATGGGAGTCTCCCATGGAGACCAAAACATGGTCTATGGTCTCCAACGATCGCTGGAGATGGGACTTTCCACCGTCGAAGACCAATCTCCGATGGCGGAAACCCTTAGGTCTCCATCGCTAGAGACCAGATCTGGTCTCCAGCAACAGAGACCAGAAGGTCTCCACCGTCGGAGACTGATTAGAGATGACATCACCATCTCCATTTTTAAAAAAAAAAATTTGCTTAATCTTTGAATTTTTTTTTTTTTTTATTGGGAAATGTTTGGTTTGATGTTGATGTTTAATTTGGATGATGTTGGTTTGATGAAAATGATGGAGATGATGATTTTGATAAATGTAAATGATGAAATGAAATAGAGATAAGGAAGATGAGGGAATTTTTTTAAATTAAATTAAATTAAATAAAAGTATACATTATATTAATTTTTTAATTTATATATAAAGGGTATTTTTGTCATAAAGAATTCAAGTCAAATTGTAATTCTAAAAGTTTTAAGAGGGTAAATACGTCATTTTAACATCTATATGTAAAGTTGAGGGCAAAACAATCTTTTATTATTTTGACTTGATGTTGACTGTTAAAGATGATGTTAAATGGATTAATTTGATGAATTTTTGAAAAGTAAGGGACTATGAAAACTATAAATAGATTCGTATTTAAAAATAAGAAGTTTTTTAAAAATATGGAGACCAAAATAAAGTTCTCCCTTATAATTTTTAAGGATGCATGGCTTGATTATGAGGCAATATAATTAATAATTAGAAAAAGAAAATGAGAGAAAAAGCATGTATAGGCCTTTTAATATTATAAAGAAAAAATTGTTTTCTGTCTTTTGCAATTGTTTTCTAGTAGAATTTTAAATTTCTAGATGCTTTTACCATATAAAGACTTTAGGTTATAATATGTTAACACTATTAATATATGCTAAATATCTCCTATCATATAATAGATTTAAAGTTATAATACATTAACAATTAGGGTTATGATATATTAACACCATTGACACACGCTAACGCGTGATGTTATGATATTTTAACATCATTGACACATGCTAAATGTCTCTTACCACATAATAGTTTTACGTATATTTATATGTATTCAACTTGTTAGTTATCACTAGACCCAAAACACATAAGTTAAACCTCCCCTACCAGTATAACAATTTACCACTAAACCCAAAAACTTAAAATTAACTAATATTAAACGTCTTCTATTGTATAACATGTATAATAAGTTTAAGATTGATACATGTTAAATGTTTTCTATCATATAATATGTTCAATAAGAATTTCATATAAAGGGAGGAGAAAATGTTTGAAATAGAGATCCTCAAGCTCTGATATTATATTAATTACCACCAAATCTAAAAATTGATAGAAAAGAATTTAACTATAGTATTTAAAATTTAAGTTATGATACGTTAACATAACTATTTACTTTTTCATTATTTCACCCGACGTGGGCTACACAATGAAGATTTCAAACACCAAGACTTGAAAAGTAATGGGCCAATCCTAAACAACTCTGCATAGTGAAGCATTCAATGGTGAATGGGCCAATCTTGTACTTCATAGCCTTAAGTAGATGTTCGGCAAGCATTAGCCCCAGCATAACTAGCCCATATTTTACCAGCACACTAGCCGCTCAGCCTTGATACCTCGCAAACAGAGATTTAATACATATTGTATTTACTTAATAATCCTGAGTTTTGTAAGATTCAATTTTAGTGATGTTAAGTGTAAATTAATATTCAATGTTGAATATTACGGATGATAATATTGACACATGGTTTAAAAGTGTATGTATGCCCACTTCACAAATATGCTCCTTATAATTTTTTTAAATGTTAATCACAATTTACTTAATGTAAATTATATCCTCTATTTTAATTTTTATTGTATTATTTTTGTGTATAAATTTCAGCCAATTATTTTGTTAACTACTTAATGTTCATTATTTGAAAGTTGTCTAAAGATTTCTCCTTTTCTTTTTCTTTTTTTTTTAAAAAAAAAAAAAAAAAAAAAAAAAATTCAGTAACACTTTCCCAAATCTAAGTACAATATACGTACAAGCACTAATCTCCTAGTCAAATTTGGGAACACATAAACAAAGTCCACAAATTAACCAGATTACATTCTCAAAGAGAAGGAATTAAGGATGTCCAGATGAATTGTAAGACGATTCCTAGATACGGAAGTGGTTTAACATCATTGTATCTTACTTATCCACATGAAGCTAAAACATTAATTACTTTATAAAGCATTAAAGTAAAAACATAAAATAGCATCAGTAACACCAAAAAAGTCTCTACAAATGACCTTTGCACCAATGCTAGAAGCAACATCAGATCTACTACAAGAAAACTGTTATGCTCATTTCCTCGTTCTTTGCCTAAATGGGCCAGTATAAGCCCCAGACGCTTGAACAGGAGCGAAGGCCCAGAGGGCCCGAGATCGGGATCAGCAGTTTGAAGTCTAGCTCGCGAGACCGTCCAGGCCGCGAGCTCGCAACAGCTACCAGACCTCCCAAGCATGCATCCTGCCCGCATTGCTAGTTCGTCGAGCTCGCTAGACCACCCAGGTCGCGAGATCGCGAGAACCCCCAGACCGTCTAAATCTCCTCCCCTGGCCACGTTGGCGTATCTCCAGCACGCATCATCTGACTGACCAGAGAGCTTACTTAGGAGATGTCGTGTGCAGCAAGTCGTCAGAATCACCAACTCTCATGATTTCCCGTCGGAAACTGCCTGCACAATTACCCAAAAACATTCAATGAAGTGCAGGCCTCTCCTGTATATTAAATGCAAACGTGTGCAAGAAGAGAACAGTGATTATCTTTACAATTAATGCAACATGGCTATATCAGGATTAGTTGAAACTAGCCGTTGCCAGTAACGTGTGTAACTTTCTTTTTTTGTATCTCTCCCTCTCTATAAATATGGGAAACATTTACTGTACAAACAAGCTAAGCATAATAGAGAATCGTCACTCTGTCAGAATTACTCCAGAGTGGCCGTGGATGTAGGTGCAGTCACCGAACCACGTAAAAATCCTTGTGTCCTGCACTCTCTCTCTCTCTCTTCTTTCTCTTTTATTTTCCATTGATCACCCCATTTAATTAAACCAACCTCCACAACCGACATTCCTTCACCTGAATTAATTACCACCAACCTTGAACTTTATTAATTATTCATTTATTACACTTCCATCAGTACGAAAGACCTTTAATTACCAAGCTCGCAGTCTGGGCCCCTGAATCTCTGGTTGACCGTTTCCGAACGTCAACAAAAACTAACAAAGATTTAGATACGGCCATCAACATAACTCACTTTTAGACACCAATTTCACCACCATATCCATAAGAAAAGTTTCAAGAGTCATCGATAACTTTGGCAATCAAGGAAACCATCGTATATTGCTGATCTTTAACAAAATATGATAGTCGACCTTCGATCCTCCTAAAAAGATTGAAAAGAGGAAGAAAATAAACCAATACTTTAAGAATGATTTGATTTGTACGTCGATTCTATTTTTAAGGGGTTAATCCAAAGAAAACTTTGGATTCAACCCTTACTTAAGATCTAAAAGAAAACAAGTAGAAGATGATGAGAACAAGAGGAGAACAATGAAAAAATAGATGAGAAAGTCGTATATTGACCAGAGATAGCTACCTTTATGAAGTTTTCTCTTTCTAGGGTTTGAGAAAGTTTCTCCCTTTAGAAAGAGAGAGTTCAAAAAGACACGTCCTCCAACTCCTAAAGGTGTTTTCTTATAAGTTTAGTTTATTTGTATTTTTCATTATTGTCCAATAAAGATTTTTATTTGTACAACAATAACTTCGATTCCTCCCATAGGAGGAGAATACTTATTATTATTTTTTGTTTTCAAATCAAAATTATAGACTGAAATAAAAATTTAAGAATCAATTTTCTTTTTCTCAAAGGATTTCCAATCGTTAGAATGAACCCAAGTGAAAAATCAAGATCCCAAAATAAAAAAGAAAGAGGTTTATCCGTTTAGCAAAGAATAGAAGCATCCAGAAATTATTGGTGTGAGGAGGCAGCGTGATAAGTGAGTGAGACCACAATCGAACTAGTTTAAATTAGAAACATACAACTGAGGAAATGGCAATTCTGAGGTCAGTGGCCACAGCAGCAGCGACCGCAACAACTACAACAGCAGTAGCTGCCTTTGCCTTGTCTTCAATTTCATCATCAAAATCTCCTCAAACCAAACCTCAAAATTTGCCCGTTTTCTCTCCACAGTCCCTTTCACGCAGATTGCCTCTTGTCAAAAACTTCACCAACCCACCTTCAGCTCTTCACATGGACGCGCCCACATCCAACCACCAGGTTCCATAACAATTCAACGCACCCTCGTTTCCTCAAATTGATTATGATACATGTCTAATTTATTTAATTTTGATTGGATCTGCAGGATGATCATCAAGTCCTGCCTGAGCTACTTGTGAGTTATTAGTCTAACAATTGTTGTTGTTTATTTATTTTTTTGGCATTAGAGTTTGTTAGATGGACATAATGGGTTGTATCTATTTATATTCTCTAAAGAAATTAGCCTTGATTTGATAACAGACTGAATACATGGTGGACATGAAGTGTGAGGGCTGTGTTAATGCGGTCAAGAACAAGTTACAGACTGTTAATGGTTGGCAATTTTCAACTACTGAATCACCTTAACAATACATTGAATGCTTTTTTAATTTGTTATATTATGATTAAATCATGTCTTTTGCATTTATTTGGGGCAAATAATTTAGGAGTTAAGAATGTTGAGGTGGACTTGAGCAATCAAGTTGTGAGAATTTTGGGTTGGTCACCTGTGAAGACCATGACCGAAGCCTTAGAGCAAACAGGGAGAAAAGCTCGGCTGATCGGCCAGGGGTTACCTGAAGGTTAGTTCTGTAGATTCTTGTGAGTCTTTTTTTACGTGATTCTTTTGCAGTTTTTGAATGTATTTATCCATATCAATTTGCTATTTTATTGTGATTGAGTTAGCTGATTCTGTATAGGTTTGAACTTCTCTTGGATGGATAATGCGTTGTATAAAACACTCTTGTGAGTTTAAGGGTATCATTAGATAGGGAGAAAGCAAGTTGTAAAAATAAATAATCTGAGTGTTCTGATTTGTAATGTATGGTGGGGAGAGAGGATGCTGTATAATGACATTGTCCAGCTCATTTGTCAATTTTCTTAACGTTTTTAAGAACCAATACCAAAATTTTGAAAAGGTTGTAACTCGCATGACCATAAGCCTTTTCTGCCTTAGGATGACAATAAGCCCAAGATGTTCCTTGCTTAAGAGTTTGTGTGTATGTATGTAAACAGGTGACAAATATTTTTGGTTTCTGAAGAATTTTATCCTTGTTCCTTTTCTTATTTCAGATTTTTTAGTTTCTGCTGCCGTTGCTGAATTCAAAGGTCCGGATATTTTTGGTGTGGCTCGCTTGGCTCAAGTGAATATGGAATTGGCGAGGGTTGAAGCCAACTTTACTGGGTTGTCACCTGGAAAACATGGTTGGTCAATCAATGAATATGGTGATCTAACAAATGGTGCAGCAAGCACTGGAAAAGTTTATAATCCTACAAGTCTTGAAACTGCTAAAGAGGTTTGTTTTAACATATTCCTTAACTCATAAGTATTTATGTTTCTTTCTGATCATCAAGATATTAACATTTGTTTTTGCAAAGGTTGTATGATTCAGATTACTTAAATTTTCTTAGGATGTAATCAAAGCTTCACCATTGTTATGCCATGCTTACTGCATAAATACTATTTATAGGTGTTAACAGTAGATCTTCACCAAACTCTAATTCTTTGTTTTGGTTGTTGTTGTGAAGTAACTGTTTTAGATTGTGACTCTCTTTTTCTTAGCTTAAAGCTCCTTCATGCAACATGAAAAAGAGGTCAGAGTGGGATTGGCAGGGTTGCCGGCAATCACATTCTGAAACTAAAGTCATAATGGATCCAAGGGGATGACCATATGTTCAGAGAAAATGAGCGAAAGAAGAGAAATGTTGTTTCTGTCTGAGTGAGTAAAGTGAAGTAAATATATATACCTGCACTATAATGCCATTAGTCCTGCTATAAAAGTTGATTGGTTAATTTGTGTCCTACTGTTTGCGTATATTATTGTTGCTCAATAAGCATCAAACATTGCAGAATGCTGTCTATCCTTTGGCATCTCCCTTGAGGCTGTGGTTTTCCTGGTACAGACACTCAATCAGCCAACATGCTTTAGGTGGCTGCACATGAGTGGAAAGTCAGTTTCCATGAGTGACATCTCCAGGTGGCTTGCTTGGAATGTTGGGTAACTTTATTAGCTTCCTTAATGTTGTTGAAATAACTGGTATGAGGGGAAACCAGTGGATGGAGTTTTTGTAGTCCCCTCCTGAAATGACTGTAGGCAGTAGTATAAATGGAACCCCTCACACGCCTTTCTCCTGTTTTTCCCAGATAAGGGTGAGATTCCTAAGTGAGCATCATTGACGTTTCCTGAACCAAAACCCTTTCAAATCCCTTTTTGGTGACTTAGTTGAACCTTCTCTCAGTTTGATGGTTTTCCTTGTAGATGGTATTTCTTAGGTACCTTTTTTCTTTAGGAGGAATTTTGCTGCCCACATGAATGTGTCAGCACTCAACAGAAGGTCCTCAGGCTTTAACGGTGAATAAAATGAGACTTCTGAAGACTTGGCAATTGGCACTGGTAATTGAGACTTATACTCTATGTGATGCTGAGTTTAATCGCAAATATTTGAAAATTTTCTTCCGCCAAAGGTTTTCTGGGACTCTCTGTCTTGTTGACCCTCTGTTTAGGTGGGACCTCAACATGCCCATGCTTTGATTTCCGCTATCACTAGGTATTTCAAGAGTGTTAAAGGAACTTATAAAGGTGTCTGCCAGTCCAAGCAAGCCATGTAGAGATGCATATTCTGGAGATAAACCTTCCATTCTTGTACAACCACCTAGAGCTTATTGGCTAATTGAGCAGATCTGCCTGGAAATTTGCATCCACACAGAGAGATGCCAAAGAATGAACCGCATTTTGGATGCTCTTGGCTTATTGAGCAACATACCCAAACAGCATGAAACGAGGGAGAATATATATGTATATATACATATATGCATATATATATATATATATATATATTACTTTTATCGTCTTCATTGATGGCAGGCGCCTCGTTTTCGGTAGTTGGGTATTCAGTGTTACCCATTAGGTTATTATAATTATTTCTCTTAGGTTCTGTTGGTATGTAGTTTAGAGATAAGTAACTGACTGATTTGATGATCAGAATATGATGCCAGCGAGTGATTGTTCTATATCCTGCTGCTTTTAACAGTCTTCTTGTTCCCGTGCTTTCTGTATGATTGATAAATGCAGTGGTGATAGAGCACTCTTTGACCGGATTGCTATTACATACTCTTCATAATGTGCTTTATGATGTTTACTTGGAAGTGTAGACCTCTTTACCATCCTAAATGGTGGAGGATGTCCAAAATAACCTTAATTCTCATGCCAATTACTCATGGCCGTTGACTTTATTGACTATTCATCTGACACTAATACATAATTTCATATTCTTACTTTAATTTCTTTTTCCATCAGTATTTTCATGTTCAACTGCTCCTCTTGTGATTGTCACTACTATCTAGTTGTCATAGTGATGTTATAATGCTAACTGGATTTCCTTGATTTTATTAGCCACTTGGCGACCTGGGAACATTAGAAGTAGATGAAAAAGGGGAGGCCTTCTTCTCAGGTGTCAAAGAGAAGCTGAGAGTTGTGGATCTGATTGGACGATCCATAGTTGTATATGGATCTGAAGATAAATCAGATTCAGGTATCACAGCTGCTGTAATTGCTAGAAGTGCAGGAGTCGGTGAGAACTACAAAAAACTTTGTACATGTGATGGAACCACCATATGGGAATCAAGTAACAATGATTTCGTCACCAGCAAAGTCTAATGCAATCCCAAGTAATTTCAACACAGTTTGTACTAGGTGTCTTGTCCACCTGGTAAAGGGATCGACTTCATAACCATGTATTTTGATTCAGAACTCTGCATGTATTGCACTTTATTTAATAAAGAAGACGAAGTCTAGTTTTAATACTAGGCAACTGACCGCTTGAATTGTATGTTTGAATGATCTTTCTAGTTTGGCCGTACGGATGGATTCTTCCATCGTTAAGAATGTAGCGTGCGTAGTTTTTTCACGTGCGAAATTTTTGTTGTGTGTTCACGAGGGTCCAGGTAGGTGGCAGATTGCTATCACCTCAGGGTATTCGAGCAACCATGATATGCCCTTCAGGCCATCGCTATAAACAATTACACTGCCACATTGCCAGTGTAAAGTCAGCAAGTTTTAGAAAATTACTTGGATGATATCTGTTTAAATCCAGCTACCAATTTGTAATGCCACCTTGAACCAGCTACTTGTCTCCATGTATGCGGGTGCTTTTTGAATTCATAGTTTTTTTCCCGTTCAGTTGTTCTGATAGTAAATTTCGTTTGATTATAGTATGCTTGATGCCAAGATTCCCAACCATTCCTGGACAGAACAATGTTGTACTATTCTTTTCCACAAAGAGAATAGCTGCCAAGTCATCTATCAAGTAATTTACAATGATTGTTGCACACAAGCAACTATATGCAACCATTTTCCATAATCTAATATGATAATATATTATAGTCCATAACTAAGTAATACATATATAAACATTAAATAAAACTTATGACAGTCACCAGGGATCTAAAATATGGATGGGGTCCCATGAATGCCTACACTTGATCAATAATGCCTACAAGAGTACTGAAGATTAAGTTTTAGCTGGCAATAACCCTTCTCTCTTGGCCATCTCATAGAGACCAATGGCTGCTAGAACCTTTGCATCAGCTGTCATGCGCCAGAGTTCCTGATACGGAACTACACGAACTTTAATTAGCTCACCATGCTCCCGAAGGCCTGTTTCTTTTCCTTGTAGGTGCCTGATTATTCCTTTGTCAACACTTCCTTTGTATAGAAACAGGCTTATTTCTTCGTCGCAACCTCCCTAACCATGAAAAAGAGCAAGAATGAATAATTTTTTTTTTTAGTCTACAGATAAATGAAAAACACTATTATAATTACAGCGTCTATATTCTTTGCCATCTAAAATTTTCAAGCTACATTATATTGATTTATAGTATCTGACTCATTCTAAGTGAGCCTAGATGGTAAGGAAGGACATGCTTCTTAACTTGCAATTCTATCCAGACAATCATTATGGATTGTTGTTGTTGTTGTTGCTTTTTTTTTTTTTTTTTTAAATTATTTATTATTTTATATATATTTATAATAGGAAATGAAAATCACTATGGATTGTTTGGGCAACAGATAGCACATTACATATTCTACAAAATGGAACTATAATATTGTAACTGCAAGCAGCTGGCTCCTTTTTCTTAACATGCAACAAATTTTCCCTACCCAAATTTCATCTGACAAGTAACATATTTTTCCAAATGCAAATAATATCGAATTGACCCATAAAAATATGTTAATTATGTGCATGTGCACTCCATTACTAATTATAATATCTCTCGCCCTCCCCCTCTGTCTGCTATTAATTCCACAATCTTAATTGTTCATGGAACCAACCATTCTTCAAAACAAAAGCTGAGACCCCAAATGGTGGAACTCCCTACTATTTAAATTTAACCTCAACCTAGCAGTATCAAAAGAAAAGGAAATTTAGAATGAAGGAATAGAAGCATAATCACTAAACTTCACAAAAACTAGAACCAAATAATTCCTCAACAATAACTTGTAACTATGAATGGCTGATGTCCTACTTTTTAAACTTAGCAATGCAATACCCACAACACCCCTTTCCATGAAAAGTAAATAAAAATAGAAAGAACAAATGAAGAAGAAATATACAGGAGAAGGGAAAACTCTGCATCCAGTAGATGGGTCCAGGAAGGCTGTGAGGTCAATCATGTCTTCCAGATTTAAGTGAATACCAATCTCTTCTTCAACCTGTCAGAGCAAGCTCTAATCGTAAGCTAATGACACAACTATAATATATTAGCTCAAAGACAAAGATTACTAAAATTGCCATCATTTCTCGCAAGTCATAGTAGGTTACAATCAAATGCATAACAATCATGAAGCAGAAGAATATAAAAGACAATCAAGAATAGAAGTCACAGAGATTTATAGAAACAATTACACGAGCAAGAAAGGAAAAAGTAGCTTATTTAAACCAACATTCAAGTGTGGGGCAATATGAATGCTTATCATGGACATTTACAAGTAACAAAATTGAGTATATAGTTGATACACCAACTTGTACGCAGACTGATATTCAAATCATTTCTCAAGTTGCTTTAGAGGTCAATATTATTTCATCCTTCTGTGGAAGAATGAAAAGGATAAGATACTGAACATAAAAGCCTTTTTTTCAAACATAAAAGAAAAGATAAGAATGAGGAGCCATAAACTTCAAGCAGTTGGCATGTCAGAAAAGACATCTTTTCCATTATTTTCCTTCCATTCTCTGAGGCTACCATGAGAGAAAATGGAATTTTTGTTTGACTTGCCAGCAGAAGCAGGCATATTGGACACATAAATCATACCGATTAGCACATCAGGTAAGGTATAGCAATGTATTTTATCCACCTTAAAATTTCCATGTACAATGGGTCAGTTCCATGCGTGTGCAAATTCTATAATCAAATACAATCTAAAAGACTATGGTGGTTTCTAAGAAGAGAAAAACATAATAATAATCTAACTAGTAGAGCTTTGCTATTGATATATAGCAAACAAAATAGGAGCAAGAAAAGCAATAAAAGAAAAAGAGGCTTAAATATTATGTTCTACTGATGATTAAAATTAAAGGACCATCATCAGAAAAGATGGAGATATACAGAGAGAGATAGAGAGACCTCACGAACTGCTGTGCCAACAAAATCACCTTTGTCATCATCCAGCATCCCAGCAGGCAGTTCCAGTATCACCCTTCCAGTGGGGACCCTAACCTTGGATATGAATGAAACAGTCTCAGGTTTTGCATGAAGTAAAAACACAAAAACAGAGATCATTATTCAAATCTATAGTTCTTGCATTATTAGTCTTTCAAGATATTCAAGTACACAGTAAAGAACACTGATAAATTCAATGACGCTACCTGTTCACTAAGAATGGCAAAAGTCTCCCCTTCTGATTCCAACAAAATAAGCACAGCTACAGCAGGTCCCCGAGCAAAAACTATACCTGGAACCTAAGCATGTATTAGTTCATATAGAAAAAAATATATATACAGCAACACAAGAACAGAACCATGAACTGAAGTAAACAGATAAAATTCTCTAAAGTGCAGAGTAAAAAGCTACATGTTCATGTAGGTCAACAGAAACTGTTCATTAATGGGTAGTATACATTAGCAGGGAGATTAATTGAGAAAACAAATATATAGAATGGATTGAGATGAAGAAGATACTGTTCTCAATGGAGGTGCATGGAGATGAGATACCTTTTGCCCTGTTTCCTTGTCAAAAATATCTGCTTTGAATTTTAGAAAACCAATGCGTTTCCCAAACATATCCACTCCCTGTCATGGTACCACCAGTAAGATGTCCACATGAACTTGTATTAATAATGAACACAAGAATGCTTCCATGATGGTGAAGATGTTAAGTACTCGCTAGATTCAGATGCCTAAACTTGAAGTAAGTGTCTAGGTAATAGTATGCAAGTGACACGCCACATCAAGTGCAAGACCAATCCCAAAACAGATAAAGACCTATATGCAGAATAAAATCATATAATCAACATTTATGTTGAGTACTTGAAGCTAAGGACATACCAGCTCTAATACCATGTTAGATAATCATTAAACTCAAAAAATCAAATGTGAGGGCAAGGGCCTAAATAATGGTACTCTAGTGCTCCAATAGACATACACATTATTAGTAGAATATGCTTCCAACCAATCATCCAAATCTTCAATGTATAACGATTAGTACAGTAAAGTACCAGTATTGTCCAAACAAGAGACATACACTTAAAATTTATTCCCACTTGACATCACTTTATTCAAGTTTCCAATCCACCAAGATTTTACGGTACCAAAGCCTCTACAATCCAATGAATTTCACCTGAAAATTCCCTTCTCTTGATTTTCTATTCTACACATCTTCTAGCAACACCAACACCAAAACTACTATAAGGACATGAAATTGATCACATAATTATAACACACAAATGTATGTAATTTAAACAAAAACTACCTGAATGAGAACTTGTTTAAGTAGCATATCACCACTTGCTAAAATCCCAGTTCCAGTTTGCAAGTTGTGTAACCACTGACTGAACAAACTCGAATCTATGGCATTTCTGCAAGACCCCACCAGATATATAAGAGAGAAATTTATAAAAAGAGTCTATATATGTTGATTATGCGATAATGTGAGTGATTCCACCTGAACTCGGTCTCGCTGAGGCCAGGGGCGGCAAGGACTTGGACGGGTTGGGTGGGTTGAATCGGGAGGATGATGGAATGCGTCGAGGACGACGGAGATGGGTCGAAGGACATCTTGGAACAGAGTGATCTTGTGGGTGTTCCGCAGCTGCGAGTGGCGTGAACCCAAGTATGAGAAGGCGATGCGTTTAGTCGTTTGCTGAGTGCGAGGAAACGCAGAGACATCGAAGCTCGAAGAAGATGCCTATGATGCGTAATATTTGCCATGTTTGTTTTTACTACAAGCACATCCGGTTATTTATATATGAATAAAACATTGTTTTTTTTTTTTTTTTTTTTCCTTTCAGAAAAACAACGTTGGTTTTTTTTCAAAAAAAAAATTCTATAAATTATAGATTTACATCTGATAAGCTGTGATTGATTTTAGTGACACACATATTTATTGTAATATTTCAAGAAAAATTCCAACCAATCAAATGTATAATATGATTTAAATTTCTACGTAGTGTTATTAGGAAGTAGATATTTTTAAATTTTTCATATATATGAGGTTATAGGTATTTTTGGGACTGCAAAAATAGGCTGGTAAAAGTTCAATAAAATGACTCAGAAGGTTGATCCAATAGATAAAACCTAGAATACAAAGAACAAACCCAGCTCTCAGCTAGCTAAGCATCCAACTCGCAGCTAGCTATCTCCGGCTCACAAGTCTCAGCTCTCAGACAGCTCTCAGCTAGCTACCTCCAACTCGCAGGTCTCAACTCTCAGCTAGCTAAACATCCAGCTCGCAGCTCGTAGCTAACAGATGGAGCTCTTAGCTCTCAAACCTCATGCAACAATCCCGAATTTCGATGAGCAATTAATGCAAGAATAGTCATGTCAGAGTTGTTAGTCAATACAATAAATGCTATGTTAGAGTAGTTGATTTCTTTACGTGTACATCACTCAATTGTAATTCTTCTTCCTCTATAAATAGGAGGAAATTTTCATTGTAAAAGAAGGAGCTCATCTTAGTATTACAATCACCCTACAAAAAACATATTGAGAGTGACCGTAGATGTAGGCACTATTGTTGAACCACGTAAAAATCTCTGTGCAATCTCTTGTTCTTCCTCTCTTCTCCTATCTCCGTTTTGCTTTTTATTTGCTTGTGTTTTGTATGCCGTGGCTCTCTGATTGCAGGTATTGGGCTTTGAATCTCACGGTCGACCGAGACCAAAAATCGACGTCGACATAAATTGGGGCTAGAAGGAGGGCCTAGACTGCAACCTTGAGTTTTCAGCAACCTTGGTGAGAGGAAGAACAACTAAAAGTTCAGACCCGACAGTCGATCCACCTGAAAAGCAAATAGATCAGCAGGAGTATGATTTCCAACCGATGGAGAATGTTGTTGTGCCCATATCAGGCACATCTCACGCCCTCATGACAGGTGTTGTTATAGGAATCCCTCCAACGACCTCTCACCAGCCAGCACCATTGGACTCTATGGTTGGGGGGCTGCATGTATGGCACCAACGGCAGGAAGCATTAGAGAGCACAGTGCAACAACTTGTTGAGGCAATCAGGGCGTTGGTACAGGCCCAAACACCAACTCCTGAAATACCACTCAAAGATCAACCACAACCTGTCAACTCAATTCGTTCCTCTAGCTCATATTCAAGAACTGAAGGTCGCCAAGCTCGTGGAGCTAGAAGCTCACAAAGGTCTCGTTTGGAATATGTGCCAGATCGCAGCTCCCCAGATCGTGAGCAAGAGGGAGGATATAACTCTCAAAACCCAACGATAGAAAAGCTCATTCAAAAGGTTCAGTAGCTTAAGGAGCAACCTAGACCCCATGATCTGAAAGAGCAGTATGAGGAGAGAACCCCTCTCACCAGGGAGCTCGAAACACAACATCTCCCTCCTAGATTCAAACTCCCCAACATTCCACCTTATAATGGGGACAGCGACCCCTACGACCATCTGGATACTTTCAATATCCAAATGGATCTCCAGACGTCCAATCCATTAGTAAAACACCGTGTTTTTCCAGCCACCTTGGGCGACGTTCCGCGAGCTTGGTTTAGACGTCTCCCAGCTTGCAGCATAAACAGCTAGGAGGAATGTCAACAAAGATTCATCAGCCAGTACCAGGCTCTGAAAAAGCAACTTGCACCACCCTGCCACTTCGCTACAATCTTTCAGCGGTAGGGCAAGTCCTTGAAAGATTATACTATCAGGTTCAGACATAAGGTCGCTAACGTGGAGAACCCTTCAGATGACAGTATCCTAACTGCGATTTCAGCTGGGCTTCACAAGGATGGGAAGCTCTATGAGAGCGTATATAAATCCCCAGTAAAGAACCTAAGTGAATTCTACGAACGAGCTGCAAGGGAGATTAGATGGGAAGAAACTTTTGACTCCAAAAAGTCTAACCAAAGGGATGATTCGGACAGTCCCAACCATTTGAAGAAAAAAAATAATAGTGGGGACGAAAATGAAGGTCAAAATGAAGACTCAAGGCATCAGGTCGTTAAAAAGGCCAGAAACGAGCTCAGAAGCGAGCGACCTCAACATCAAGGTCGTCATGATAGCTATAGCGTCTTGTTTGATACGCAAGACATCATCTTTGCAATGAAAAGGGGTAAAGAGGACTTCGGGAAACCCGCTCCTATAAAGACCCCTACTAAGTTCAGAAACAAGAACAAATTTTGTGTCTATCATGATGAGGTCAGACACAATACTTCAGATTGCTGGAAGCTGAAAGATGCTATCGAGGACCTAATCAAACAAGGTCGTCTGGGAGAATACGTGGTGTAGCCAGTATAGTAACAGCCCCAGTAGGCTACCAAGCTAGATGTGAACCCTTAGTGCGTCCACATTGCAGTTGCTCCCAACAGGTCATGTTCCTAATTTGTAATTCAATTTAAGAAATCAATAGAATATATGAATTTTCTTCAGTACTTTATATTACAGCTGCTTTATTGATTTCTTAAAATCATGTCATGAAACCATGAAAAGCGCTTACGCGATCTGTTAGCTGAGGTCGCGATCCTCTGGACAGCCTGCTATTACACTATTTTAGTTGAGGCTCCGACCCACTGGAGATAGCTAGCTATAGCGCTGTTAGTTGAGACCGGCCTACTGGACAGTTCACAAAAGCGCGTCGCTATGGTAGGAGAGGTTACGACCTACTAGACAGCTCGCTAATACACTATTTTAGCTGAGGCTCCGACCTACTAGAGATAGCTAGCGTTGTTAGCTGAGGTTACGATCCCCTACGTAGTTCGATGAGATATTGCTATGGCAGGCGAGATTCCGACCCCATACATAGCTCACAGCAATGTTTTTATATATTATGCTGACTGAGTTCCTGAATCGAGTTAGGATCTGGAACCACAGCCTGTGATGGTCAAACGACCTTCCAAGCTCTCATAAGGTGTTTTTACTCTTAAGCAATACATTAATTAACGCATTGATCATCTAGATTTTCTTTTTGCAGGAAAATTCAAGGGAAAGAAACACAATCATGAAAGGCCTCAAAGAAAATATATCAAGCTCAGCAGCTTCAGTAGTCACCACAAGATGGGACAAAACCTGAAAATGCGTCAAGGCAGATCAAGACACATCAGCTTTTACGAGCGAGCTCGAGCTCCCAGTCCGAAAATCACACCAAGAGCTGGGAGGCTTGTGTTATGGGTATTTTTGGTACTGTAAAAATGGGTTGATAAAAACCCAATAAACTGACCCAAAAGGTTAATCCAATAGATAAAACCTAGGATACAAGGAACAGACCCGGCTCTCAGCTAGCTAAGCATCCAGCTGGCAGCTAACTACCTCCAGCTTGCAAGTCTCAGCTCTTAGCTCTCAGCTAGCTAAGCATCCAGCTCGTAGCTAGCTACCTCCAGCTCGCAGGCCTCAGCTCTCAGCTAGCTAAATATCCAGCTCGCAGCTCGTAGCTGGCAGGATGGAGCTCTCAACTCTTAGCTCTCAGCTATCAGACCTCAGGCAGCAATCCTGAATCCCGATGAGCAATTAATGCAGGAATAATCATGTCAAAGTTGTTAGTCAATACCATAAATATTATGTCAGAGTAGTTGATTTCTTTACGTGTACATCACTCAATTGTAATCTCCCTTCCTCTATAAATAGGGGGGAAATTTCATTGTAAAAGAAGGACCTCATCTTAGTATTACAATCACTTTGCAAAAAAACATATTGAGAGTGACTGTGGATGTAGGTACCATTGCCGAACCACGTAAAAATTTTTGTGCAATCTCTTGTTTTTCCTCTCTTCTCCTATCTCTGTTTTGCTTCTTGTTTGCTTGTGTTTTGTGTGTTGTGGCTCTCTGATTGTAAGTATTGAGCTTTGAATCTCACGGTCGATCGAGACCAAAAATCGATGTCAACATATGATATTTAATTTTAATAAACTTTGATAAATCATCTTATCCTCAAGTGAATTGAAAATCCTTTTTATCCCACAAATTAAACTATCGCCAATAGGGGTGGGCAAATAAATATGAATCAATTGAATCGACCGCCGTTCAAATCGGTTTTGGTGTCAAGTAGGTGCGTGAGTTCAAAAACCAATAAAAATTCGATTTGTATTCGGTTTGGAATACACAAATAAGTTAAGTAGTGTTATTATAAAATAGATATTTTTAAATTTTTCATATATATGATATTTAATTTTAATAAATTTTGATAAATTACCTTGTCCTCAAGTGAATTGAAAATCGCTTTTAAGTGTTATCCCACGAATAAAACTATCGCCAATAGGGTTGGACAAATAAATGTGAATCAATCGAATCGACTAGCATTCGGGTTGGTTTTGGTGTTGGGTAGGTTCATGAGTTCAAAAACCGATAAAAATTTGATTTGTATTCGGCTTGGAGTTCCAAATCCGAGAAAGAACTGATCTTCTCACTCGCAACTAATGTTTGTCTACTCAGCCGCCTCCTCTTTATCTCTCTTCGGTTTTTCTCTCGTTCATCTCATCTCTTCCGTTCATATGTTCTCAACCTCAACTTTTCTCTTTCACTTGTCCGTTTTCTCTTTCTAATTTCGTTTGTTTTCTCTATGGCTATCGACGAGCTTCTCACAGTTCCTCTCAATTTCTCTCACCGTCGACATCCCTTCCTTTTCCTTTTATGTTGTATTTTAATTTTGTAGAACTTCTTTTAGATGGAGAATCACTTGATTGAGAATTAGATCGGAAGGATTTGTGTTATGGAAAAATGTCAAAAGAAAACAAATGGAAGCTTCTTTTTAACATAAATCAGAATATTTTTTCCTTTCTTGAGTAAATATAAGGGTATGTTTTCTCTATAATCATCTGTCCCTTCATTTCTGGAAATTCGAAAACTTTGATGTCTGACTGTTTGTTGGCAGGGGCGGACCCATCATAGGCCGAGGGGGACATGTGCCCCCCCTGAAATCTTTTGAAAATTAATTAAGTTTCTTTATTAGTAATATATTAATATAATGTCATGCAATTACATAATGTCAAGCTGGCTTCGCTGGTTTTCTGCGCTTTTTGCTACAAAAGCCATCAAGGTTCAATCTCTCGCTCCATCCAAAAAAAATGTGCTTTTTCTGAATTTTTTAGTCATGTAATATATTATATAAATAAAATGTCAAATACACACACAAGATTTAAAAGGTTTCATTGGTTATGATTCCTTTCCTTTCTAAGCCCCACCATGGTTCAATCCCCATTTGTTTCATAAAATTTTTCCCCCCTTTTGTCTCTTATATTTATGCATATATTTTATTCACTCACAAATATTCATCTTTTGTTTTTTTTTGAAATATTTTTTTTTTTCACTTATAAATATTACTTTGTTTCATAATTTTTTTTATATTTTTATGGTATGGATCTTATTTTTCTTTCTTCCATTCATCATGGTTCAATCAATTTGCCTATCAAAATATGTTATTTTTTCTCAATTTTTTTCTCATTATAGTTCAATTTGTCCCCTATAAAAACATGTTGTTTTCTCTCTCTCTCTTTTTTTTTTTTCACTTTCCATTATTACAAATTGATCTTTAAATTTGAAACATTTTAACTTAATAAATTATTATACTCATTTCAAATTATTATTTTTTATTATAAACTGTATCATATTTACACGAGCTATAAGATAAAATATATAGTATTGTTTGATCTTAATAAATCTTGGTTTACTCACAATTATTTACGTGAATTATTTTTATTTTACATAAGCTATTTTATATGATAAAACTCATAAATAAAAAAACTTATATGAATTATGATTGTTTTTATCTTTTATTTTTATTTTACTTTACTTTGCTTAAATCACATATATTTATTAGATAAAAAAACTATAAATATAGCTTGATTAGTAATTTTAATAATAAATATATGTAATTTTATTATATACATTTATTTACAATTTGAATAGCAACTCACATTATAAAAGAGATATATCTTTAAATTAAGTTTTTTATTATTTTTTTTAGTAATATGAAATTTAAACTTCTCTCACTAAGAAGAAATGAGTTAATGCGCAATCAACTCACAATTAGTATATATATTTTTTATCCTCATATTAAGGATGTTATTTTAAGAAATTTTATTTACAATCTTGTAAAGGATGAAATTATATATCTCCTATTATTTTATTATCCAGAAATCTATTGTTTTAGTTAAATTTATTTCATATATCGTCATTCTAACGACTGAAATAAATATTATAAAGAACATTTCATATAATTTAGTTTTTTTTCTTTTTTATGTTATAATTATTACATAAAAGTGCCCCCCTCACGTAGATTTTTAGGTCCGCCAATTGTTGGCGTTAGGTGTCATGGTTTTTTTTTTTTTCCTCTTATATTTGTTTTATGGGTATTTAATTTTTGTTGATTTTACTTTCTGGGTTTTTGGTTTTAATTGATTGTGTCATCCGGAGATACCAAACCGATGCCATGGCGATGCGATTGAATCTGAAAATGACGACTTATGCCAATAAAAGCACGGGTGGCCGCATGATTGCAGATGTTGTTTGGATCCGCAAATATCACTTGTCGCTGCACCGCTCATGGTAAAGTGCAATAATTCAATCAATTAATATTTTAAATGTATGTTTGAGTGGTTGGAACATCTGTAGTATTGAAAAAAAAAAAAAAAAAAATTAAACCATTCCGTATTAGTGTAGTTTAAAGGTACAATATTGTATAACCTCTTGTCCATGCAAATTAGTATTCTAACAAACTTTTATAGGTACAATTTTCTTTAATTAACTTACCAGTAAGGAATTGCAAAATTGATTGTTCTTATTAACAGTGTGTTAAACCGAACTACTCGTGAGTTTAATTGTTAGCAAAAATCGGGGAATTCGGTGAGTGTGGCGTGGCTCCAGATACTTGGAGAAACGGAGTTTTGAATAGAATACTAAATATTGAAGTAAGAAATCTAATTATAAATGAATAATGTTAGGCTTCCTAAAATATTGTCCAAAGTAGAGGTGGACATGAAATATGAGAACCGTTGAACTGAAATGAATCAAGGGTGTTGGGTTCGGTTCTCATATTTAATTCAAGAGTGTTCGAGTCTGCAGTCACAAAACACTCAATATGAGGGGAACATGCATAATTTTGATTTTTGCATGTGTCCCTATATGAACTAAACCCATTATTTCTAGATTCTTCAAAGTCAAAAACCCCATTTGTCGTTGTCGTTTCTTCTTCCTTCTTCTACCTTCTTCTTCTTCCTTCTTTTCTTCTTCCTTGTCCCCCCGCCGATCTCATCCGTATTGTTGCTTTTTGCCTCTTTTGTTGTCACCAATCTTATCCATCTTGGTGGGTTTTTTTGATTGTTTGATTTGGGATTTATTGTGTGGTGGGTTTGTTAAACTTTGGTTTGTGAAGTTTGATGTGTTTGAAAGGTGGGTTACTAGGTTTGTTTGAGTTTTGAGTTTTTGGGTGGTTAATATTATTTTAAGTTTTGATTTGTTGAATATCAGTGTTAAATAGCAATTTTGATCAAGGTTGGGTATTGACCAATGTTCAATATTGAGTTAGGGTGGTTGAATATGGAATTGTGGTGTTAAAAATGGAACCGAACTGACTTAATCATGTTTGGTTTAGGTCGGTTCCAGCCTTCCAAATGACATGACATTCTAATAGACTTAACATCTCACTTGACACATCACTTTTCTAATATTAATAAAAAAAAAATTTTCATCCATCAATTTTTTCTAATTGCAAAACTAGTCCTTAGAGTAATTTAAACAAATTTACTTTCATATGGATTTCATAATTGTTTCATTTCTATTTGGGATTCTTTTCATTCCACTTTTATTTGGGATTTTTTCCACTTTCCTATTTGTTTCACAATTGTATCTATTTATTCAAAATGTATTTTTAATTGAAAATTAGGAAACTGTACATTAGAATTGGCAATAGAGGCAAGACAAAAAAGGTGTTATTTAAACCTGTTGACGTCCGGAAACGGTCAACCAGAGATTCTGGGGCCCAGACGGCGGACTTGGTAATTAATGGATGATTGTACTGATTGAAGGGTAGGAAACGGTTAGTTAATGAAATTATAGGTTGGTGGTGATTAATTCAGGTGAAGGAATGTTGGATTTGGTGGTTGGTTCGACTTAATGAGGTAATCAGTAAGAAGTTAAGGAGAAAGAGAGAGTGAAAGAGAGAAGAAACACAAGGATTTTTACGTGGTTCGGTGACTGCACCTACATCCATGGCCACTCTGGAGTAATTCCGGCAGAGTGACAGCTCTTCTAGTCTGTTAAGCCTGTTGTACAGTAAAAATGTCTCCCCTCTTTATAGAGGAAGGGAGCTCACAATAAAAAATATAAAAGAAAGTTTTACAAGTTATTGGCAACGGCTAGTTTCAGCTAAGCCTGACATTGTCATGCTGCATTAATTGTAAAGGTAATGATGATTTTCTTCCTGCACAGGTTTGCATTAATTACGCCTGAGGAAGTCTTCACTTCATTAAATGCTCCTGGGTAATTGTGTAAGCAGGTTCCGACGGAAAATCATGGGAGTTGGTAGACTCTGACAACTTGCTGTACACGGTATCTCTTGAAGAAACCTTCAGGTCAGCCAGGTGGTGCACTCTGGAGGAGAGATAAGGCGATCTGGAGGTTTCAGCGAGCTCGCGACCTGAGCGACCTCACGGGCTCCACGAGCTGGAAACACTGGCAAGAGGCGTCCTGGGAATTTTTGCGGGCTCGCGACCTAGACGACCTCACGGTCCGAGCTTGCAGCCTCTGGTTCCACCTTTGGGCCTCTTGGGCCCTTGTTCCTATTTAAATTAAATAAGCATGTACTGGCCCAACTGGGCTGGACCAGAAAATGGGCATAACAAAACCTTTATTTTCTCCTCTTTATTTCGAATTCAGAGGCATGTTCTGTTTGTTTGGTTGTGCTCCAACGAAAATAATATTCTGTGTCTTCAATGATTGAAGATTCTAAAGTCTTCAATTTTTAATCTATTGATTTACTTGGAGAACAAGTATTGTTCTACCTAAAACTTTCAATATTTGGATCATTCCAGAATTTCCATCTCAGCTTCAACACAATCATGTAGTTGCTTCTATTACTAGAGGTTCTGATTGCTTTAAGATTTGAATCCCCTATCGTGATCATGAAACCATCAAAACTTGTTCAAAAGTCTAATATTCCTACTTCATTAGTGAACAAGTCTAATATCCCTACTTCATTAGTTCTTTCAATGGACAGCCTTTCAGGCCTCCACAAGCTCTACAGCAAGGGATCTGATGATTACTAAAAAGAGTTCAATTAATAGTCGAGCCAATGCGTCCACTCCTCTGATAAGAAAACCAGTTCCTTACACTCTTCGACAAAGCCTCAACAATTGCCACAAAAAGCACAATAAATGTAGCAAAGAGCTAAGGTTCTGTAAGTCCTAGATTGAAGCAGAAGAAGCTTGAGTTGGATTGCTAATTCTAATAGACGGTTTCCCAACTTTCAATTAATAATATGTATTGAATGAATAGATGCACTTCTAGAATCAATACGATAGTGGAAAGAATTTCAAATGAAAGTGTAAACAATGAAAAGAATCCTAAATAGAAGTGGAAACGACTCTAGAAAATTTGTTCAAATGATTTAAGGACTAGTTTTGCAATTAGAAAAAAATTTATGGATGAAGAAAATAAATTTTATTAATATTAGGAAAGTGATGTGTCAAGTAAGATGTATGTTGTGTCACTTGGATAATTTTTTGAGAAACCTAGTATTACTTATTATAAATAAACTAAAAAAAAAAAACCAATTATACGTCGTATAGAGGTTTTGAAGTATGTTAGTTAATAGTTTAAACAATCAAATTTAATGTTCATCTGAGCATTTCTCTCACTAGTGATATGATTTTTTAATGAACAACAATCATTCTTTATATTATTAACTATTTTGTAAAAGCTTAATAATTCTAAATATACAAAGCAAAACAATTCTAGCCAATTTTTTTCAACTATTATATTATTATTTAATTTGAAATAAAGTAATTTGAAAATTTCAACTAAATTCTCTCACTTATTATTTTAATATTAATATTTAGTTAAAATAGAGATACACCATCTCATATTATTTTGATATTAATGCTTAACTAAAATAGAATGAATGGTTGGAGTGATTCATTCATAAGTTGTTAGCTAAAATAAGTTTTTTTTGTTATTTTAGAAATTTTAACTAAAATAACAAAAAATCTATTTTAATTAGCAATTTTTTACTATCATTCCAACTATTCTTTCTATTTTAACTAAATATTAATATTAAATAATGGAAAAGAGATTTTTAACTAAATATTAATATTAAAATAATAGGAGAGACAGTTTTGTAAGGACTTTTAAATTACTTTATTTTTAATTAAATATTAAAATAATAGAATATAGAATTTGTTATGACTCTCTTCCTCTCTGTAGTTAGCTAGGATGGTTCAAGTTTTATAATATAACTAATCATATAGGGAGTGGTTAGAGTGAATAAGAAGTGACAACAGTAATTATTTTAGCTAAGAACAATTAATAGCTAGCATGTTGGAGATGTTCTTAGTCCTATTTTTAAGGATGTCACATAATTTGATCTTCAACAAAACCTCATTTTTTTATGTAAAAAATATGGTTTCGCATTAGTTTCATTTTTAATAATATTTTAATAATATACTCTACATTTAATTTATAATAAATGTATGGCAAAAAAAAAAAAAAACCCTTCTCTAGGTTTATTTGTAAATTTCATATAATTTATAATGTAGTTTAACTTTAATATCTTAAGTGAAACATTCTCAAGAAATATGTAGTTTACAAGTAATGGTACTTTGACCAAATTGGTATCCAAATTTAGTGCCTAAATAATGATATTATTGAAAATATGAGTTTAACTAATCAAATTTTAATTTATCAATTTCAATTAAGTAGTCCGGATGTTATATCATTTGGACACTAAATTTGAATACCAATTTGGATAAAGTAATATTATTTGTATTTTACAATATGTACAAAAGTAATACATAACAAGCATCAACTAGTATGTGCATATTTATTAGTACATAAAAAGAGTTTTATCATCTATTTTGTGAATAAATATCTCTTTTAAGTCCTAATCTTATAAAAATTAGATTTTCTAATCATCTTCAAATTACACATTTCATTTAATATCAGTTGGTCCTATAAATCCTTATCTTTTCTTTTTTTTTTTTTTTTTTGGTTTTTTGAGCATCATGTCTATCAAAATCTGACTGAGATAGAATTTTAAAGTACAGTTCGAAAATTTACTCTCAAAAAATTAAAAAGATCTAAACATATAAAAATGAGAAAACTATCCACACAAAGTGGGAGAAACACGCAAAACCAACTCCAACAGGTGACCTTTGCAATGAGGGCAAAGGTGGGGTGGGGGTGGCCATTTGGATTTTAATATTTAATTACTGTTGTTAATAAGAAGTGACCTTTGCATAGATTTTCGACTACCTTCTGATCACTTCAAATGTATTTTCTCATGTCACTTGACAGAATGTGCGGATTAGCTGTAGACGTGGGTACAGGCTAATGTAGCAGACTCGGTTTCGATTGTACGCCTAGTACCAACAAAATAATATATAAATCTCAATTACTCAATACATTGGTCATTAGTATTTGCTATATATCTAATTTTTAGGATTCACTGTAAAGTTCCATTTCTCATAGAGAAAGAAAATTTAATTAAAAACACAATTTTCTATCTGAGAAAAATGTTGCTATCAACGGGAAAGACTGCAGAGAAAGGAGGAGATGACCTCTTTTCCATTGTCAAGTTCATCGGTATATATATATATTAAGTGAAAGGAAAATACATCTCTATCTGGCAAAGAAACCACATGCTTTTTCTGTGGCAGACCTTACCTCCTCCTCTCTGTCATATCTGTCTTTGGCAGAGAAATCACATGCTCAGTTTCCCAGTTAAAACGTTCCACGTAAGTCATTGCATTACTGGTCTAAATAAAACTACCCAATAAAAATATTCAATAACCACCATTGAATGTAAGGATAGTTTGGATAAGATTATCCAATAAAAATCTTCAGTAATCATCTTTAGATTGAATGTAAAATTTGTTTACTATTCTTACAATCAATCTAAATATTTTATTGAAGGAACTAGATATTAAATTAATACCTCCTATTAATTAAACTAGATATTAGATTATTCACTAACTATTCATACCATCAATCCAATAATGTAATATGAATCGATTTTGACGCTCGACCACAAACAGTGAGATATTTAATATGAATATAAATCAATGATTAAGAAGAGAGCAAAAACCCTATCAGTGGTTTCAAATACAAGTACTGAACAGAGAGCAAGATGGGTATCTTGAGCTGCATACTATGGTTTCTCTTCACATGGATTTTCATTCTAGCCCTACGGTCCATTGCCAGAGGACGCAAACCAACTTCTGGGGGTCTTCCTCCCGGACCAACCCCTCTTCCTTTCCTCGGTAACCTCTTGGAACTTGGTGATAAACCCCACAAGTCTCTAGCCGAGCTTGCCAAGATTCATGGTCCCATCATGACCCTAAAACTTGGCCAGATGACCACCATTGTTATTTCTTCCGCATCTACAGCCAAAGAGATCCTTCAAAATCATGATATATCTTTCTGTAACCGAACCATTCCTGACGCTCTCCTAGCCAAACACCATGATGAGTTCTCCATGCCTTGGCTTCCGGCCTCAACGTTGTGGAGAAACCTGCGAAAAATAAGCAACTCGTATATCTTCACGAGTCAGAAACTTGATGGGAATCAGTACTCAAGGCGAGAGAAAATAAACCAACTCCTGGCTTATGTGGAAGAAAGTTGCCGTGCAGGGAAAGCAATAGATGTCGGGCAAGCAGCGTTCAGTACTACAGTTAATTTTTTGTCAAACACCATTTTCTCTGTTGATTTGGCTGATCCGAGTTCAGAAACTGGTCGAGAGCTTAAGGAGCTTGTGTGGGCTATCATGGTAGAGGCTGGAAAGCCTAACTTGGGTGATTATTTTCCTGTTCTTAGAAAGATTGATCCGCAAGGTATAAGGCATCGCATGGAGGTCCATTTTGGAAAGATGTTTGATCTCTTCGATGGCATGATTGATCAACGTTTGAAGCAAAGACAAGTGCATGGCTCTGCCGAGACCAAAGATATGTTAGATACTCTTCTCAACATCAGTGACGACAACAGTGAGAAGATTGACAAAAATCAAATCAAACATCTATTTCTGGTTAACACTTCTTGCTTGCTTTTTCTCTAGTTGTCTCTGGTCCCGTCAATATATATGTCTTTGTTTTAGTGATTAATCTATTGCGTATAACAAATATGTATTACAGGATTTATTTGTTGCGGGATCTGAAACAACTTCAAGCACACTGGAATGGGCAGTGGCAGAACTACTCCACAACCCAGAGGCTTTATCAAAAGCACGATTAGAGTTGGAGCAAGCTATAGGGAAAGGCAACCAAATAGAAGAATTTGACGTCTCTCGGCTACCTTACTTACAAGCAATCGTGAAAGAGACCTTCAGGTTGCACCCACCGGTTCCCTTTTTGTTGCCTCGGAAAGCCTCATCGGATGTAAAAATCTGTGGCTACAAAATACCAGAGGGTGCACAAGTGTTGGTCAATGCATGGGGTATAGGCAGAGACGGAAGCACATGGGACAACCCAAACTCATTTGCTCCTGAAAGGTTCTTGGGATCAGATGTTGATGTTAGAGGCCGCAATTTTGAGCTGATTCCGTTCGGTGCTGGCAGGAGAATATGTCCAGGTTTGCAATTAGGAATGAGAATGTTATATTTAATGCTAGCCTCACTTATTCATTCTTTTGATTGGAAGCTTGATGCTGGGGTTGAACCAGAAAACATGGACATGGATGACAAGTTTGGCATTACATTACAGAAGGCTCAACCCCTTCGTGCTGTCCCTGTTGCCAGAATGTAGCTAGATTGTTGCTTTCCCCTATAAGAATATAGTCACTACTAAAGTCTTGATGTACTTGACTAAATCGATCCCTTTAGATTTGTCTTTTTCTATTTTTTTTCAAACTACCTTAGATTTGTAAATTGTAAGGGTTAGAGGTGTCATTATTATATATATATTTCTTGGTTTGCTAGTGTAGGGTCCTCTGATAATATATGTCTCACTGGTTGTTGCTATAGACAATGCAGTTTCCTGCTGTGTTGCCAAGCATCTCGATGGACTAAAAAGGGTGACGGCGGTTCAAATTAAATTACATTGCCGAGGCAAGAAAATGTATTAGGCCTCTTTAGGTGATGTTTGAAACCATTTTTAAAATTGGTTTTTCATTTTCAAAAGTAAAAAAAAAAATAAATAAAAGTGTTTGGATGCATGTTTTGTAAAATATATATTTTTAAAAAAGAAATAACTATTTTTTTAATTAAAAGTAAAAGCAAAAAAATTACTTTTTATATTTTTCATCATTTCCAAAACAGATTTTTAAAACAAATCATTATTTTTTTCTTCAAACAATCATTTTATTTATTTTCGAAAACAATATAAAAAATTTTTATATTATCCTTAGTTTTTGAAAATAATTTTGTAAAAAATTTAAATAAATATATTGTATTTTTAAAAATGTTATTTTTAAAATATATTTTTTATTTTTAAAAGTAGTTTTCAAAAATATCATTTTAAAAATGATATCAAATGCAGCCTAAAATTTAATATATTGATACGGTCACTAGGTAAAATTAAATATGGTGGTTTCACCATAAACAGTATTGGTGACATCACAACTTAACCAGAATATCATCGTATCATTGTTTCTAATTGTAAGTTTAATTTATCAATAAATTAATAAAATATTGTGGGAAGATATTTATTCTAAATTAGATGTAATTTAATTACTTAATTTGGAATAGCGGCACCAACACATTTGGTATCATGACTGTGATTAAAATGATACTGAAATCGACTACTAAAGTCATCTCTAATATATAGATACAAAATTTCATACCATTTTGATGTCTACACCAAATTTTTTTATATCAAATTTTTTTATACTCCAATGTGTTTTACATTTGTTGACGTGTGGAAATGGTCGACTGGAGATTCAACGCCCAATAACTGCAATGAATGAGAAGAAAAGCAGAAAACAACAAACAAACAATAGATAGATACAGTAAAAGCAATTAAAAGAGCAAGAAGAAGAAAAATATGGAGATACAGAGATTTTTACATGGTCCGACAATGGTGTCTACGTCCACGGACCACTCTAAATATTTTGGTAGAGTAACCATATCACTAAAAAATGAGCTCTCTCTCCCTTTTACAAAGAGTTTCGCCTCTATTTATAAGGAGAGATTTACAATTGAGTGTAGTACACGTTAAGAAATAATAATTATACTAACTACTCTATCATAGTCATATTACATTAATTAACAACTCTGACATGACCATTCCTGCATTAATTTCTCCTTGGGATTCGAGATTGTATAGATCTCACAGACACGAGATCCGGAAGCCTTAATTTGAGAAATTGAATCTGGCACGAAACTAGGGAGCTTAAATTCGTCTCGGATTTAATTGCTACCAGCTTTTGAAAGTTGAGATCTTCATCCTGCAAGTTGGATGTAGCGAGCTACGAGCTCGATGTAGCGAACTGCGAGCTGAGGTCTTAGAGCTGAGAGCTGAGTTTCTTCCTTGGATCTTAGGCTTTATCTATTGAATCAACTTTCTGGGTCAGTTTATTGAGCTTTTATCAACCCATTTATACAGACCATAATTTACCCACAACATTAGCCCCTCAACTCTCAGTGCGACCTTCGGATTGGGAGCTAAAGCCCGCTGGTAAAAGCTGATGTGTTACTATCTATTATGCTGCCTCTTCATATTTCATTCCTTCTTGTGGCAACTCTACGTGGTCATTCACTAGTTTTGTGCTCATGCACTACTTTCTGAATCTTTGGATTTCCTCAGCTGACATGACATGATTGAGTTGTTCAGAAGGATTAAACCTTAATTAACAGCAAAAATATTGAACTGAAATATCGAGCTATCCAGAAGGCTAAAACCTCAGCTAACAGCAAAAATATAGAACTGAAATATCGAGTTGTCTAGAAAACTGAAACCTCAGCTAACTGCAAAACTAACGAGCTAAAATATTGAGCTGTCCAAAGGGCTAAGTGTAACACCCTCCACCCGATTCCCATTCGGATGGAAATCCGAGTCGGAGGATGCTACCTTTATCGGTTTATTCCTTACTAATTTACATATACGTCCTAAAATTATTTTTTTTTTTATTTTTTTTTTTTTAAATCCGGCAGAGTTTCCTCTGTTTTTCTGAAAAACCCAAAATTATAAAAACCTGCATATTTCAAAAGCAAACACTTCTAAAATACATTCACTTTCTCAACTTCCATTTCGAACTCTTCGTCCGACTCCAAAATCACTTCACCACACAAACATTTATAATCACAAAAAAAAAAATCATATTCATCAAAATTAAAAACAAATCAAATGATAATTAAGAATTTTCTTTACAAAATTATTTTACAAATTGAAAACCTTCTTTGACACAACTTATACACATTATTATTTATTAAATCTCATAATTTCATATACATGTACCTACATTTCCATGTACTTAAACACCACCGTACAATACTAAAAGTAAAACTATCAAGGAGGGAGGAATGTGACTTGCAGAAAACGCGGCAACTATCTTCTCGGCTATCCATATTTATAGCGTCCAAATTCAACCTACGCGTGGAAAATCCAACGCGCTAAGTATTTCTACTTAGTGGGTGTACACTAAATTTAAATTTCATCAATTTTAAAGATACAAGATTTTAAAGCAGAATTTCACAGTTATCAAATATTCATAATAAATCATAAAGATATCAATTTACTAGTAAATGCATATATATAAAATGCCTCAAAATCATTTTCCAAATATGACTTTACAAAACCAGATTTCACCATTTTCACATTTTCGTCAAGAAATGAAATAAAAATTAAATCCCATTTCGTAGAAAATTATCGTATTGCCAAATAAAATTCTCCAAATCTCAAATTTTTATTATTTCATCAAAATCATGTTATCGTAACACAAAATTTCATAATTTTCAAGCTTTTATCAACATTCTTAAATAAACTTCATTTATTAATAATTACATGTCTACAACCCATGAAATTGTTTTCAAACATATTAAGAATCAAACTTCTAAAATGCTCAAACTTTTATTAAAATTCACAATTACGTCAATTTATCAAGAATTGCACATATAAAACAAACAATTTAAATTCCTCGTCTCACAAAAATATCATTGGGTAACACCACCCTTTTATGTTTTTCTCAAAATACTAACATAATACGTAAAGAATTTACTTTATTAATAAATGCACATATAAATCACATAAAAGACTTTTCTAAACATTTCAACGTGATACCTTCGAACTTGTATGTTAAATCACAACGACAGCACATTATTAACAAATACATATCTATATGCACATAAAAATCATTTTCGAACATAGTTGTACGTTTTTCATTTAATATTTTTCTCAGTGCCCTTCGTAAACTCTGACACGATACCATGGACTGAAAACGGGTTTCACGTATCCCCCGGCATCGGACACTCGGTGACTACCCGCCGGAGCACGTTTCACATATCACATAAATTCTGGGACCGGACACTCGGTGCCTTTCAAGGTCCATGAATTTCGTATCAACATATATAAGCAAATCGGTGCAGTACTGCTAATATCACCCTATTGGCATGCCAACTACCAATCCTCACCTACCAATGTTCAGGTTTACTCGGGCCCTTATAATTTCATTTATTATCAAAGATTTCATGTTTTCACAATTTTCCTTTTTCAACAAAAATTCTCATTTGGAAAAAAACTCAGAACTCTTTTTCAATCAAATTATATATAATTCTCATTTATTCAAAGTATCATAACACATCATTTCTCATTCAAAAGTGACTCATCAATCTCATCAAAATCGTTGTGCCCTTCTTCCGATATACATTCGGTCAAGGCACTAACATATTCGTTTCCTTCCATTTCTTTTTCGTTTTCATTCGAAAATTATTAAAAATCACAATCTAATATCATTTGATAATAAATTATCAAAATAATTTCACACATCCTTTAAATTCCACATTCGGTAAATACTTTTTCTTTCACAAATTCTCTAAATTTTTCATTATTCAATGCCACAAAATTCATCATAATATCACTTGCACATAAATTGCCACAAAATCATTTATACTAAAATTCACACATGGTCACGAAATCGATTTAATTAAAAATTGAACAAAAACACATACTTTTCCCCAAACTTTTCCAAATTTACTTATCAAATACTATGCAAAATCATTCACAACATAAATCACACATTTTCATAAAATCTATTTAATTAAAACATTATAAACTCAAATACTAAATTAAATCAAAATCTCTACTAATAAAATAAGTTTTCAAGATAAGTGTACACCAACCTTTTGGACGCTTTCTAGAGCTTATCCACTAACATAACTCCTTTGATTTTCTTATCATCTTAGATCCCACCCTGAAATATTTGTTTTTCTCTCTTCTTCACTTTCTTCTTCTCGGCTTCTCCTATTTTTATTTTTATTTTTTTTTTCCTAAATTTTCTTTTTCTACTGCTGCTCGTCTGCTTCTTCTTTCTCCTGCTTCTTGCCGATTCTGCTCTCTCTCTCACTGCGTTTTTTTGGTTTATGAAGACACACATATATATATATAGACGGCATCTCCTCTCCACCGCCTCAAGCATTCATTGCTCCTCTTATTTTATTTTTATTTAATTTTTTTAATTTTTTTTTAATTTTTTTTTTTTCTTTCTTTCTTTTCTTAACCCACACACACACGTATATATATATATTTATTTATTTATTACACGGCAGCCATTTGCTGCCTCTTCTTTTTTTTTTCTTTTTTTTTTTTTCTATTATTTTATTTTTTTATTTTTCCTCAAATGGGCCCACCACAATTAATTATATATTATATATTATTTATTTTTTTCTACAACGGGACCCACAACATTTATTATTATTATTATTTTATTAAAAAAATCAACTCACCGGTTGATTATATATATATATATATTTCTTTTTTCTTTCTTTTTTTTTTTTAACACATGTAAAGTTTCATTTTGAACCCCTATGACCTTTTTCTTTTTAATCTAATTTTCTTAATTTCTTTTAGAAATATCCTTCAATAGGATATTTATCCACAAACTTCTACACTTTTAAAACTAAAATCGGACTAAATTAATAACAGAAAAATTAAATTTCAATTAATCTCTTAAATTGGGGCGCTACAAAATGTCCTGGTACATATATTTTACAATTAAATATAATCATGTCATTTTTAATATCCCATTTTTTTTTTTCTTAATCACTTAAAAGTCACAATTTAAATCTTAAAATTTCCCACACTATCTTTTTAATTTATACTCAATTTATAATTCTCTTATGCCACATGTTTATTATTTCTTATATCTTTTTATTTGACTTTTCTAGGATACTCGGATTCAGCTTTTCTGGAAGTTTCTCGAAATCCTTTCAAAATTCACCGGGGCCTATATTCGGACTGCCTATATACTCCTGATAATCTCAGTTACTTTTAAAAGTCATTTCATGCTCTTTTTGAGCTCTCCGAAAATTCACTAAATTGTCTCCAATTATTTTTGAATTAATTCTATTTCCATCCGAATCACCTTGGAAAGTGTCCTTTGAATTTCTAAAATGCTTCATGAGTATTTTAATACTCATTTCGATACTTTCCTAAATTTTTGAATTTTTCCGAAAATCTTTCCGGGTTCCTGATCGGATCCGAAAATCGCTCCGTTTTACCTCGAACGAACTTATTTTTAATCCGTTTCAGTTTCCTTAGACTCCATTACTTATTCCGGAGCTTTTCAACTTTGAGGTCCGCTTTTCTGAAAAATTCACTATTCACACGGATACTATTCCGTCCGAAAATATTGTTCATCCCAAAATCACTATTCTTTTTATTTCTCTTAAATAGAGAAAATTCGGGATGTTACACTAAGACCTCAGCTAACAGCAAAAATATCGAGCTAGACTATATCCAGTAGGTCGTAACCTCAGCTAATATAGTACGGTAAAGTAATCATAAAACAATAAGGAGATTCAAAACTTTTATTGATTTCAAAAAATATGTTACAAGCTACAGACATGACATGTTGGATGCGAATACACTGCGGGTTCATGTCTTACTTAGGAGCCCGCTAAAGCTGCTACCATACTTGCTTTGGAGGCTGTTAAGGTCACAGGTTCGCTGGTCACACCACATAGTCTTTCAAGCAACCTTTCTTGACTAGATCCTCAATAACATCTATTAAATCCCAACATTGCGAAATATTATGTCTGACTTCATCGTGATAAGCACAAAATTTGTTCTTGTTTCTGAACTTAGTGGGAGTCTTCATAGGAGTGGGTTTCCCAAAGTCCTCTCTGCCCTTTTTTGTTGCAAAAATATTGTCTTGCATATCAGACAAGACGCTGTAGCTAACATGGCGACCTTGATGCTGAGGTCACTAGTTTCAAGCTCATTCCTGGCCTTTTTAGCGATCTGATGTCTTGAACTCTTATTCTGACCTTCACTTTCGTCTCCACCATTACTTCTTTTCTTCAGCAGGTTGGAACTGCCCGATTCATCCATTTGATCAGACTTCTTGAGGCGAAAGGTTTCCTCTTATATAATTTCCTTGGCAACTTGCTCATAGAACTTGTCCAGATCCCTCACTGGAGATTTGTAAATGCTCTCATATAGCTTCCCATTCTTACGAAGCCCAGCTGAGATCGCAGTTAAGATGCTATCATCTGAGAGGTTCTCCACGTTAGCGACCTCACGCCTAAACTTGGTAATGTAATCTTTCAAGGACTCATTATGTTGTTGAAAAATTGTAGCGAAGTGGCAGAGGGGTGCAAGCTACCTCTTCAAAGCCCGATACTGGCTGATGAATTTTTGCTGACATTCCTCTCAACTGCCTATACTGCGAGCTGGAAGACTTTTGAATCAGGTCTGTGGAATGTCACCCAAGGTGACTAGGAAAACGCGGCACTTCACTAAGGGATTAGATGTCTGTAGGTCCATCTGTATATTAAAAGCATATGGATGGTCGTAGGGATCACTATCTCCATTATAAGGCGGAACGTTGGGGAGTTTGAACCTGGGGGGGAGAGGTTGCATCTCGATCTCCCTGGTGAAGGGGGTTCTCTCCACATGTTGCTCTTTCAGATTCTAGGGTTCAGGTCGCGCCTCCAACTACTGAACTCTCTAAAAGAGCTCTTTCATTATTAGGTTTTGAAGGTTATATCATCCCTCGAGCTCGCGACCTAGGGAGCTGCAATCTGGCACATATTCCAGACGAGACCTTTGTGAGCTTTTAGCTCCACGAGCTCGGCGACCTTCAGCTCTCGAATGCGAGCTAGAGGAATAAACCGAGTTGGCAGGTCGCGGTTGATCTCTGAGTGGTCTTTCAGGAGCTGGTGCTTGGGCCTGTACCAAGCCCTGATTGCCTCAATGAATTGCTGCAGTGTGCTCTCTAATGCTTCCTGCTGTTGATGTCATACATGCAGTCCCCCGACTATAGAGTCCAATGGTGCTGGCTGGTGAGAGGTCGTTGGAGGTATACCTACAGCAACACCTGTCATGGGGGTGTGAGATGTGCCTGATATGGGCATAGCAGCATTCTTCATCGGTTAGAAATCATGCTCCTACTGATTTGTTTGCCTTTCAGGTGGATCAGCTGTCGAGTCTGAACTTCTGGTTGTTCTTCCTCTCGTCATGATTGCTGAAAACTCAATATTACAGTTTGGGCCCTCCTTCTAGCGCCAAAATGTCTACGTGTGAAAATGGTCGACCAAAGACTCAACGCCCAATACCTGCAATGAATGAGAAACAAAGCAGAAAACAACAAACAAACAATAGATAGATACAGTAAAAGCAATTAAAAGAGTAAGAGGAATAAAAATATGGAGACACAGATATTTTTACGTGGCTTAGCAATGGTGTCTACGTCCACGGGCCACTCTAATTATTTTGGCAAAGTGACCATATCACCAAAAAATGAGCTCTCTCTCCCTTTTACAAAGAGTTCCGCCTCTATTTATAGGGAGAGATTTATAATTGAATGTAGTACACGTTAAGAAATAACAATTATACTAACTACTCTGTCATAATCATACTACATTAATTAATAACTCTGACATAACCATTCTTGCATTAATTGCTTCTTGGAATTCGGGATTGCATAGATCTCATAGGCACGAGATCGGGAAGCCTTACTTTGAGAAATCGAATCTGGCATGAAACTAGGGAGCTCGAATTCATCTCGGAGTTAATTGTTGCCAGCTTTTGAGAGCTGAGAACTGAGAACTGAGAGTTAAGATCTCCATCCTGGAAGTTAGATGTAGCGAGCTGCGAGCTGAATGTAACGAGTTGAGAGCTGGGTCCATTCCTTGAATTCTAAGCTTTATCTATTGGATCAACCTTCTGGGTCAGTTTATTGGACTTTTACCAGTCCATTTATGCAAATCAAAATTTACCCACAACAACATCAAATTGATGTAAATTACATTTTTAAAGAATATTCTATATATAATTCTTTAATCAATATATATTAAAAATTTAAAAATATATTAAAACATATTCAATATTATATTCATTTTAAAAATCTCAATAAAATATTTTAAATGATATATATTTTTATAATAATTTAATATATTTTTTTATTAAAATAAATTTTAAATCAATACCAAATTTGATATTATACTATTCATTAACAGTAAAAATTTGCTTTGAAACACTCAGAATGATGTCCATATTGAAGCTTGAGAATGTATCAAAATGATGTTTTATACCATTTTGGTGCATTGGTGGATGATGGCATAAGAGGTAGAAAAATCAAAATTTGCTTCGGTTGTGCAGTTACATGATGCCCTTGTGCAAAAGTTTATTGAAATAAGCAAAGAAATTATGTTTCAATCAATTATAGTGTCTTTGACTGGAACAAGTGACAATAAAAAAAAAAAAAAAAAAAATATATTAAACAATTAAATCCCTGACTTTGTCGTACATTGCCACTTGTTTCAATAATTATTTTGCACTGTATATTGCTACTTGTTTCAATTATTATGGTGCACCGGATTTGCTACTGTAATTGTTTTCAAGTCAAATGAGACGTCAAAGAAGAACTGTGGTGCACTGTTCATGCGCAAGTAGTTGAATTCAAACAATCACGACAAAGTCTGACATGTTGAAAAACTTTAATAGACAAAACCAACATTAGAGTCCCAGATCTGGCGTCAAATCATTAATAATTATTATAAAAAAAATACCAGAATCCATAAGAAAGGTAAAGCCTTTCACGATCAAACAATCTTAATATACTCTATTTCTTTTTGAATGTATAAAAAGAACAGCAAAATTATTACGTATATTAATTTAACTTAAAAATCATAACATTTATAAAATTCTTTATATACTAACTTAAATTATATTCTTACTCATCCTAATTTCATGAATAGATTTTTACACACTAGAACTCATATTTAATAAATAATTGTAGAGTCCAATTAATATATTATTTATCTGGACTATAATATAAAATATAATTATTTTTTAATATGTAAACTCATAATAACCTTATAGATAATTTTATAGGGTTTTTATGCACTAAAACTCATATCCAATAGATATTTTTAGAATCCAATTAATAGATCACTTATTTGATCTTTTTAAAATAAATACTTTAAAATATAATTATTTTTTAATATGTAAAAAATTGTTTTTTAAAAAAAATCCCAACATGTCATTGAGCTGCACTTAGCATAAAAGCAAAATTTTGTTGGAAAAATTTTGTTTGTCAAACAAAGGTTAATCTCACCGAATTTTAGTATTCCTGAGAGTTAATTAGAAACAGAGAGATGGACATAGATTTTTGGCTGCATAATATGTATTCTCTTCACATGCATTTTGGTTACTGCACTAAAATCTCTCGCCGGAGGCAGCAAATCCAATTCTAGAAAGCTTCCTCCTGGCCCCATCCCTTTTCCGATCATCGGAAATTTATTGGAACTTGGTGACAAACCGCACAGGTCCCTCGCCAATCTTGCCAAGATGAATGGCCCTATAATGACCCTACAGCTTGGCCAACTGACCACAATTGTCATTTCTTCAGCAAACTTGGCCAAAGAAATCCTGCAAAATCATGACACGTCGTTTTGTAACAGAACCGTCCCTGACGCTCTCGTAGCCCAACAGCACGATGAATTCGGCACGCCTTGGATACCTGTCTCGACTGCTTGGAGAAATCTTCGAAAAATAAGCAACTCATATATATTCTCCACTCAGAAACTGGACGCCAATCAATACTTACGGCGCCAGAAAATTCAACAGTTGTTTGCCCATGTTCAGGAAAGTAGCCGTGCAGGTAGAGCAATAGACATTGGTCAAGCAGCTTTTAACACTACGCTAAATCTATTGTCGAACACTGTTTTCTCTATTGATTTTGCTGATCCAAGCTCAGAAACTGCTCGAGAGTTCAAGAAGCTTGTGTGGGGTATCATGGTAGAGGCTGGAAAGCCTAACTTGGCCGATTATTTTCCGCTTCTTAAAAGGATTGATCCGCAAGGTATAAGGCGTCGCATGACTAATCATTTTGGAAAGCTGTTGGAGTTGTTTGATCGTTTCATCGATGAACGCTTGAAACGAAGGGAACTTCATGGTTCTGAATCCAAAGATGTGTTGGATACTCTTCTCGACATCAAAGCAGAAAATCCTGAGGAGATTGATAGAAACTATATCAAACATTTGTTTGTGGTAATTAATTGTTTCCTATTTACTCTGCCATATATGTTGGAATCGAAATGTGTGTGTCCATATATATATATATATCTTGATTTTATTTATTAATCTATGTTGTGTGTAACAATTATAGAACAGGATTTGTTTGCTGCGGGAACTGATACAACTTCAAGCACACTGGAATGGGCAGTGGCAGAACTACTCCGAAAGCCAGAGGCCTTATCGAAAGCACGATTGGAGTTGGAGCAAACTATAGGCAAAGGCAACCAAATAGAAGAATCAGACGTGTCTCGGCTACCTTACTTACAAGCAATCGTGAAGGAGACCTTCAGGTTGCACCCACCGATTCCCTTGTTGCTCCCCCGCAAAGCCTCGACAGATGTAGAAATCAGCGGTTACACAGTACCAGAGGGTGCACAAGTGTTGGTCAATGCATGGGCTATAGGCAGAGATGGAAGCACATGGGACAACCCAAACTCATTTGATCCTGAAAGGTTCTTGGGATCAGATATCGATGTCAAAGGTCGGAATTATGAACTCGTCCCATTTGGTGCCGGTAGGAGAATATGTCCTGGTCTACCATTGGCAATTAGGATGCTGCACCTGATGTTGGCTACACTTATTCACTCTTTTGATTGGAAGCTTGAAGGTGGGGTTAAACCAGAGGACATGGACATGGATGATAAATTTGGCATCACCTTACAGAGGGCACAACCTCTTCGTGCTGTCCCTGTTGCTCTTTAGTAGAGATTTTTTTTTTTTTTTTGTTATCTTATCCGATCTCATTAGTGTAACAGGAATTCTGTGGTTGAAGACATTGTACTTGTCAATATGGGTTATGTATAACCTTCATGGTGAAAATAAAATATAATTTATCTCCTAAATTTACATTTCGTCTCAAATAAAATTTTAATTCTTTTAACCACCTGATAGATTAATTTACCAAAATACCCATAACCCCATTTTTCCATCTCCTTGATCATTATTTGCCCATCCTTTTCTTCTCTCTCTTTTATCGTCTATAGTATCTCGCTTATTTTATATCCATTACACCCACACTGTTGAAAACCAAACAGTAATTTGGTTAGGATGAAAATAATTTAGAAATATAGTTGGAATTTGAAAAAGTTATTGAAGCTGGGTGGAAGAAATTTTGCAAAAAAGACAAAACTTCGATTTAGAAGAAGTTTGGTTGGAGTACATATATAAACTATTATTTAATTTAAATCTATTCATATAAGTTGTACATAACATCATAAGTCTTTTTTTTTTTTTATTAATTTGAATGATTTTAAAGTTTGATGAAAAATTAGTATCAAAACTCATCATTGCTAATTTTCTAGAAGATTTTACGAACCTAAAACGCAAATCCTTGTTACAAATTGACGCGAAATCATTATATTAAAAAATGTGAAATCATCAAGCAATACATGCCATTGACCAACTTCATTCTAGTAGTAATTATAGTGCGTGATGGCGCGTCGGACCTCTCATGTTGACATTATTTGTTGCGCTGGATTCCCTCCTGGACTCCTCTCCCCAAAAATACCTTATTCGTAAAAATCGAACTCCATTCGAACCAGTTCAACTGATTTTTCAGAAATAGAAGCGGAATTAATATATATGATGTCACATTTTATTAATAAATTCACATTTTTGCTTATCGGTGATTTCACGTTTTTGAACATGAAGGTTTCATGTGTTCATCTCTAGAGGTTTCATTTGTTTAAAGTAATAATGTAATGCCCCGAATTTTCTCTATTCAAAGAAAATGAAAATATATTTAGATGAATAGTATTTTCGAGATAAATAATAGTTTCTAAATTAATAGTATTTTTGGATGAATAGTATTTATATGAATAGTAAATTTTTTCGAAAAGCGGACCATGAAATCAAAAGCTTTGAAATAAGTAATAGAGTCTAAGGAAACTAAAACGAATAAAAATGAGTTCGTTTGAAATAAAATAGAGTCATTTCCGGATCCAATCGAAAATTCGTAAGGATTTTCGAAAAATTTTGAAAATTTAGAAAGTGTTAAAATGAGTATTAAAATGCTCAAGAAGTATTTTAGAAACTCAAACAACACTTCCAAATGAGATTCGAATGGAAATGAAATCAATCTGAAAATCGTCAAAGACGATTTAGTGAATTTATGGAAAGCCAAAAAGGGGTATAAAATGATTTTTAAGAGTTACCAAAATTATTAAGAGTATGTAGGAAGTCCGAATATAGGTCCCGGTAAACTTTGAAATGATTTCGAAAAAGTTCCGAAAAAGCTTAATTCGGGCATTTCGAAAAAGTAAAATCAAAAGAGATAAGAAATAATAGACATGTGGGGCAAGCAACCATATAAATGTGGCATGTTGTATAAAGGAATTATAAATTGAGTATGAATTTAAAAGGTTGTGTGATAGATTTTGAGATTTAAATTAGGGGTGGACGTTTTTCGGGTTTGGGTTGGATTGGGTTGAAAATCTCTCAACCCAACGTGGGTTGGGTTGAAAATTTTTTAACCTAATCCAACCCAATAAATTGTTCAACCCAACCCAATAATAGTCGGGTTGGGTTGGGTTTGATTGATTGAGTTAGATTTATTTTACCACAAAGATACAAGTAATCTAGTTGATAACTTTCTTAGTCTTAATAATTTGATTACAGATAAAATAAATATAAATAAAAATTCAATTATTATAAATAATAAAGTAAATTCGATATAAAAGTTGTCCGTAATCTTTATCCTGAACAAATGTTCTTCTAGAGAGCGGATAAAATCTTGAATTTAGAATTGAGGATAGACGTTTGTCGAGTTCGAGTTTGGTTGGGTTGAAAAATTTTTAACCCAACCCGACCCAATTTAATTTTCAACCCAACCCATCTAATTTTTTTTAAGATGTGACCCAACCCAACCCAATAAAAAATGATCGGGTTGGGTTGAGTCTATCGGGTTGGGTTGGAGATGCCCACCTATAGTTTAAATTATGACTTGCAGGTAATTGAATTGGAAGGAAAAAAAAAAAAAAAGATCAAGAATGGAAAGTTAAAAAAGGCATCATTTTATTTAATTGTAAATGATATGTACAAAGGTATTTTTATAATACTCTAATATAACTGGACCCAAGAGATTAATTGAAATTTAATTTAATGTTATTAATTTGGTCCGGTTTAAGTTTTAGAAGTATAAAAGTTTATGTATAAATATTCTATTGGAAGATATTTTTAAAAGAAATTAAGAAAGTTGGGTTAAAAGGAAAAAAGTCATAAGGGTTAAAATGAAAATTTATATGTGTTGAAAAAAATAAAGAAAAATCTAATTTTTTTAAAATAAAATAATAATAATAATATTAAGCGGTGGGACCCATTGAAATAACTAAATATATAATATTAGTTATTGGTGGTGGGCCATAATTATTTAAATATATATATATGTGTGTGTGTTAGTAGATTGTGTTGAGAAAGAAAAAGAAATAATAATAATAATAAAATAAAGAAAAGAAGAGGTGGAGGAGATGTGTAATATATATGTGTGTGCGTCTCCAAAAACGAGGAAAAACAACATAGATGGTTTGGGCAAACAGCAGGGAGGAAAGAAAAGAAAAAAAAAAAAAAATTAGTGCTTACGTGTAAAATAATAACAAACAAACCAAGTAAAATAATATCTTTCGATTTGGGTCCCCATCCGAATAGAAATTGAGTGGAGGGTGTTACAGTTATAATGGTATCAGAGCTATGATTTAGGTATTCCTAGACCTAATAGTTTTTTAAAAAGAATTATTACAATTGAGTGTATATACATTGTATATAGAAAATGAAATTGGAAGATGTGACTCTGCAGTGTGGATATCTTTTCTGTATTGAATAAGAAAAAGAATGGAACCCTTTGACGCTTTAAAGAGCAAAGAGTGGTAAAGCAAGTGGAAACAATAGCCCAGCCAGTGTAGTTGGAGGAGACTTTGTGGGAGCATGAGAAGTTGATGCGCAGTTAATATTCTCACCTTTTTGAGGCAGTTAAGTTCCTTTGAAATTTCGCGGATAAAATTTCTTAAGAAGGGGTGAATTGTAACGCTTCGAATTTCTTCTATTCAAGGGAAATGAAAATATATTTGAATGAATAGTGCTTTCAAGATTAATTGTGGTTTTCAGATGAATAGTATCCGTGTGAATAGTAAATTTTTTTAAAAAGTTGACCCTGAAGTCAAAAGCTCTGGAATAAGTAATAGAGTCTAAAGAAACTGAAAGGGATAAAAATGAGTCCATTTGAGATAAAATGAAACTGTTTCCAGATCTAATTGGAAATTCGGAAGGATTTTCGAAAAATTTTGAGAATTTAGAAAAGTTTTGTTATGCCTATTTTTGGGACTGCAAAAATGGGCTGGTAAAAGCCCAAAAAACTAATCAAATAGGCTGGCCTAGCTCTTAGCTCCTCAGCCTTCAGGTTGCAACTCCCAGCTCCTCAGCTCGTGAGCTCGCAGCTCTCAGCTAGCTCAGCTCCCAGCTCCTCAGCTCGTGAGCTCGCAGCTCTTAGCTAGCTCAGCATCCAGCTCCTCAGCTCGTGAGCTCGCAGCTCGCAGCTTCTCAGCTCCTCAACATCCAGGTCGCAGGTCGCGAGCTCGCAGCTCGCAGCTCGCAGCTCCAGCTCCTCAGCTCTTAGCTAGCTCAGCTCGCAGCTCCAGCTCCCCAGCTCTCAGCTAGCTCAGCTCGCAGCTCCAGCTCCAGCTCTCAGCTAGCTAGCTCAGCTCGCAGCTCCAGCTCCTCAGCTCTCAGCTAGCTCAGCTCGCAGCTCCAGCTCTCAGCTCCTCAGCTCTCAGCTCTCAGCTCGTAGCTCCAGCTCGCAGCTCCAGCTCCTCAGCTCTCAGCTAGCTCAGCTCTCAGCTCTCAGGTCTCGTACCAGCGAGCTCTATATTATTCTAGATCCCGAGGAGCAATTAATGCAGTATGACTATGACAGAGTTGTTAGTCAATGTAATAAATGCTATGTCAGAGTAGTTAATTTCTTTACGTGTACTTCACTCTATTATAATCCCTCATTCTTTATAAATAGGGAGGGAAATTCATTGTAAAGGAGATGGAAAAAATTTAGTAGAACAATCACTCTAAAAAAGCACAAAACATTGAGGGTGACTCGTGGATGTAGGCATCATTTTTTGGCCGAACCACGTAAAAAATCTTAGTGTTCTATCTCTTGTTCTTCCTCTCTCCTTTCTTTGGTGTGCTTTCTGGTTGCAGGTATTGGGCTTTGGATCATCCAGTTGACCGTTTCCGAACGTCAACAAGTGTCAAAATGAGTATTAAAATGCTCAAGAAATATTTTAGAAACTCAAACGATATTTCCGAAAGATATTCGAATGGAAATGAAATCAATTTGAAAATCGTTAAAGGCGATTTAGTTAATTTATGGAGAGCCAAAAAATGACATAAAATGACTTTTAAGAGTTATCAAGGTTACTAAGAGTATGCAGGAAATTCGAATATAGGTCCCGGTAAATTATGAAAGGATTTCGAAAAAGTCCTGAAAAAGTTGAATTCGGGCACTCCGAAAAAGTAAAATCAAAAGAGACAAGAAAAAATAGACATGTGGGGCAAGCAATCATGGAAATGTGGTTTAAAGAAATTATAAATTGAGTATAAATTTAAAAGATTGGGTGATAGATTTTGAGGTTTAAATTATGACTTATAGGTAATTGAATTGGAAGGGAAAAAAAAAAAAGATCAAGAATGGAAGGTTAAAAATGACATTATTTTATTTAATTGTCAAGGACATGTATAAGGGTATTTTTATAATATCCCAATCTAACTAGATCCAAAAGACTAATTAAAATTTAATTTAATGTTATTAATTCTATCCGATTTAAGTTTTAGAAGTGAAGAAGTTTATATATAAATATTCTATTGGATGATATTTTTAAAAGAAATTAAGAAAGTTTGGTGAAAAGAAAAAAGGTCATGGGAGTTAAAAATTTAGATGTGTTAAAAAAAATCAAAAAACAAATCAACCGGTGGGTTGATTTTTTTTGAAATAAAATAATAATATTATTATTATTTAGTGGTGGGATCTATTAAAATAAATAAATATATATATTAGTTATTGATGGTGGGCCATAATCATTTAAATATATATGTGTGTTAGTGGATTGTGTTGAAAAAGAAAAAGAAATAATAATAAAATAAAGAAAAAAAGAGGCCGCGGAGATGTGTGATATATATGTGTGCTCGTCTCCAAAAAGGAGGAAAAATAACACAGATGGGTTCGGCAAATAGGAGGGAGGAAAAAATAAAAAATAAAAAATTTAGTACTTATATGTAAAATAATAAGGAACAAATCAAGTAAGATAATATCTTTCTATTCGAATCCCCATCCGAATGAAAATTGGATGGATGGTGTTACAAGTAAAGGTTTCACTTGTTCCAGAAAATTTTAAATGGATTTTAACTTATGCAAAAGTTGTACAAACTATTTATTCATAATTTAGTAGTTATATAAAGTAATTATTGAGTATTTGAACAAAAGTTAAAGTGATTTAATGACAAGACCTCACACTTATATGTTGAAATTGTGAGTGTAAATCTATGGATTGAGAGACGGTACAATAGGTGTGAAAAATGTGGAAGCACACTGCACACAACTTCTCTTTTTTTAAGCCTTGTTCATAATCAAAATCAAACATTTTGTTCTATTCCAAATTAGCATGTAATGAAGTTGAATTATTAAAAGGTGACAGGACAAGAGAGTTAGTTAAGAAGCACCATCCTTCCATAAAATGTACCCAACTGGCCAACATGTTTATTCACGGATTTTACTTCCAAGGACTATCATTCATCCTACGTTAGTTTAAAATAAAAATAATACAAAACGCAATAAGAAGGCCAATAAACAACACTGCTATTGGTACGTCAAAAGATCGCAACAAAGTTTTGTCATCGATAAAAGAAAAGCTGCGGTGGAGAATCTTATCTGTTAAATAAATCAAGGTGAATCGCAGTGAAATCCAGCATTTCTCAAAGATGGATATGATTTTTAGCTTCATAATATGCCTTCTCTTCACATTGATTTGGGTCACTGCCCTGCAATCTCTTGCCAGACGCCACAAAACAAATTCCATAAAGCTTCCTCCTGGCCCGACCCCTTTTCCAATCATCGGAAATTTATTGAAACTTGGTGACAAACCGCACAAGTCTCTTGCCACTCTTGCCAACATCCATGGCCCTATAATGACCGTACAACTCGGCCAACTAACCACAGTTGTGGTTTCTTCAGCAAACTTGGCCAAAGAAATCCTTCAAAATTATGACAGGTCTTTCTGTAACCGGACCATCCCTGACGCTCTCGTGGCCAAACAGCACAATGAATTCTCCGTAGCTTGGCTACCGGTCTCGACTACCTGGAGAAATCTTCGAAAAATAAGCAACTCATATATTTTCACCGCTCAGAAACTTGACGCCAGTCAGTACTTACGGCACCAGAAAATTCAACAGTTGTTTGCTCATGTTCAGGAAAGTAGCCGTGCGGGTAGAGCAGTAGACGTTGGACAAGCAGCTTTCAATACTACACTTAACCTGTTGTCAAACACTGTTTTCTCTCTTGATTTGACTGATCCAAGCTCAGAAACTGCTCGAGAGTTTAAGAAGCTTGTGTCGGATATCATGGAGGAGGCTGGAAAGCCCAACGTGGCTGATTATTTTCCTCTTCTTAAAAAAATTGATCCGCAAGGTATAAGGCGTCGCTTGACGATTCATTTTGCAATGATGTTCGAGTTGTTTGATCGCTTGATCGATGAACGCTTGAAACAAAGACAGCTTCATGGTTCCGAATCCAAAGATGTGTTGGATACTCTTCTCAACTTTAAAGAAGAAAATCCTGAGGAGATTGATGGAAATCATATCAAACATTTGCTTCTGGTTACTTCTTGTTTCCTTTCTAATTTTCTTTGTTGTAGTATACACTGGTTTTAGTTATTAATGTATTGTAATTTGTAACAAATTATATAACAGGATTTATTTGCTGCGGGAACTGATACAACTTCAAGCACACTGGAATGGGCAGTGGCAGAACTACTCCGAAAGCCAGAGGCTTTAACAAAAGCACGATTGGAGCTGGAGCATACTATAGGCAAAGGCAACCAGATTGAAGAATCAGACGTGTCTCGGCTACCTTACTTACAAGCAATCGTGAAGGAGACCTTCAGGTTGCACCCACCAGTTCCCTTGTTGCTCCCCCGCAAAGCCTCGACAGATGTAGAAATCAGCGGTTACACAGTACCAGAGGGTGCACAAGTGTTGGTCAATTTATGGGCTATAGGCAGAGATGGAAGCACATGGGACAACCCAAACTCATTTGATCCTGAAAGGTTCTTGGGATCGGATATCGATGTCAAAGGTCGCAATCATGAACTCGTCCCATTTGGTGCCGGTAGGAGAATATGTCCTGGTCTACCATTGGCAAGTAGGATGCTGCACTTGATGTTGGCTACACTTATTCGCTATTTTGATTGGAAGCTTGAAGATGGTTTTGAACCAGAGAACATAGATATGGATGATAAATTTGGCATCACCTTACAGAGGGCTCAACCCCTTCGTGCTGTGCCTCTTGCCCTTTAGGTTTTTTTTTTTTTTTTTTTATTGTTGGTTGCTATATGTTTTATGTAGTATAAATGTAGAATAAAGTGTTTGATACTGATTTCGGGTAGTAGTCTAGTGGTAATCTAATGCCGTCGCTGAGCTTCTTAAAGTCATGGGTTTTATACTCATATATCTCACTTGATGTGGTTTGTTTTCTTTTATTTCTTAAAAGTTATTTTCCGAATTGTAGCACCAAAATCTTATTCTTTTTGCTCCTAGTTATCTCCGGATTAGTACCTGTATTTAAAATATACATATTTGATAATAAAATAATTGATTTAGGCATTCCCCTAAAAAATCCATATTTATCCTTGTGCGTATTTGATAATAAGATGATCGATTGATTCACAGCAGTGAAAAATCATTTATATCTCATGTGTGTACATATTTTTATGTCAATATATGTATTTTTGTCGTATGTGACTTGATGAGAAATAAGATTCAATGCATGTCAATATACGTACACTGTAATTGATATCTAAAAGGAAATTCAATGTATCTAGATATTGATGATAGAATGCTTGATGCACAATTTAAATTCGATTTAATGATCAACAGAGAGCTTGCGGCAATATTCTATTTTATTTTTTTTTAAATAATTTTAAAAATTTTATTATAATTTATAAAAATATCTATTTTATCATCTATAATTTTATTTTTTTTTATCTAAAATCCTACTTAACATTTATAAAACCATTCAAAATATTCTCTAAAAACGTACGAAATGACGAAAATATTTTCAATTGATATAGGTTGATTATGAAATCATAAAAGATAAAATTAATATTTTATATTAAATTTTTAACATCAAGTGAAATTTAAAACAAAAATAAAATATTTATGGTAAAATATATTTTTACATATTATAATAATTTTTTTAGGATTATCCATTTTTATTTTGACTTATAAAAATTTATATAAAATAGGATTATTAGATTGAGATTGAATAAATAAATATTTCAAGTTACTCGAAAAAAAAAAAGGAAAAAAGAATAAAGATATCAAAATCGCCTAATTTTAATTTCTGCATAGTGACAAGAGTTGCGAGACCCCAAAATTGACTTAGAACTAAAATCGGAGCAAGTTGCAGGGAAAAATGATGATCATGTCCATTGCTAAGAATATGGAAAAAAACAAAATGTCAACTGCCTTGTGGTGCAGTAAAAGCAAATAAACAGTCTTGATTTCAAAATCATAGTTGGACATCTTATCTTACATAATAAAGGTGGAATTTTCTATTTTATATATGAATGGTCTTCTAATTATATAAAGATCACTTATTCAAATCATACCATTAAAAATCCATCAATCTAACATGAAATATCGGTTATCTTCTGAAATCGTTTCCCTATCTTTAAAAAAAAAAAAAGAAAAAGAAAATCACAAAAAAGCCAGGGAAAAAAGATCAAAATAAATAAAATTGAAGCTGCACGTAACTAATAGAGTGGTGAAAAGATGCCATTGACGCTGACTGCCATCATTTATTTGATAAAGACGGGGGCCTACATCTTGTGTTTCCCCAGAGAATGAAGACAAACATGTAATGCAATCAATGCACCACAGCACCAGTAGGTTTTTAGAGGCTTACATTACGTGGCTTTGGATGCTGGTGGCGGCATTTATGACTTCTTACTTTCTATAATCACCTTAAAGAAAAATAAAAAGAAAAGAAAAGAAAAGAAAAATCATTAAAATGCGTCTGTAGTGTTGAAAAATCTTCCTTTTCCCACTCAAATTTTAATTTTATCCAAAATCCTCTTTATCCTTATAAAATTAACTGAAAAATGAAGTCGAACACGTACGGTATATAAAAAAGATATTTTTACCCTTAATTAAGATATTTTTATTTAAAAATATAAAATAATATTAAAAAATTAAACTAATAAAAACCGATGAACAAATAGATATTCATCTCTATTCAATTTATGACGTAACAATAAATAAATAAATATATTCATTAATCATTTTCTCTCCCACTTAAAAATATATTGATTAATACGTTATCACATTATGAGTTAAAATAAATATGAGATACAAAATGAAATATCTAACATTACTTTCATTACATCAATAAAATACACCTATTTTGGTGACACAAATATATTTCAATCTATCTTTAAGTGAGTTATATTATTTAAAGTAATGCTAGGTTTCTTAAATATTTTACCTAAATTATGTGGTATATGAGTTATTAAAATTTTATAAATCG